>JAUCEB010000011.1:10147500-11397500 GCA_033557925.1 Phytophthora x cambivora | reverse complement strand
CGGTACTTAAGTAAAGTGAAATCGCAAATTCTATAACGGTGGAGCAGCGTAAATCAAACCGCACCACACAAGTGAGATAAGCTTGCTTCGGTAAGCATGTTCCATCTCGAAAGCGCTCGACCAATTTCACAGGCATCAAGACTATCTTCATATACTTGCATACAATTTTCAAGTTTAAAAATGACGTCATCGGCTTTAAAAAAACCAAAACCAAAACCCACCCACCCACGGTTCTTGTCACACCCACCCAGTCGAATCTCAAAACGTGGGTTTTGACGAACCCTGGTCATGACTCGGTGAATTCCAAACTGAGACTTGTGTTGTTGAAACGTAATCGTGTTTGTTTACGAAAAAATGGGCCCGATTATGGCTACACTACAGTCTGGCCGCAGTGTTGAAGCAGTCCAAGGCGTTCAGGTCCGATGCGATGGCGTTGGCGCACGCTTCGGGGTCTTCCAGCACCATCAAGTGCGACCTGCCGGCCATTGGCGTATCCCCTGAGGTCACAATATGAAACACCTAAGCACCTCGGCGGATCCTCGCGAAAGTGAAGCTGGATCTAGACTTTAGGTTGATCAGAGCTGATTATCGTGGAGAGAAGACATCGAGCATTCACGGAGCCGCGCTAGGCATCAAAATACTACATCAAAAGCCTCGTACAAACCAAAACTCGAGAGCACATCTTGTAAAAAAAAATCGGTCACTTCGAATGGACAAAACATGAAACACTTCATACAACAGCCTGCTGTACTACATCACCGCGTTCAAGCACAACCGCAGCATCGACTGCAGCGCACAGCGACAGCATAGCCGATTCCTGCCGGAGCTGCGGTGCGTCTTGCACTCCGGGGATGCTGATCACTGCGTTGATAGAACCAGGAGCTCGTCGTTGCCCGCGCTTTCTCTTCGGTTGTGCGGCTGCTTCAGCTGCACGCGCAAGTTTCTTCTTTTCTCGAGCAGCTTTTCGTTCTTCCACTTCGACTGCACGCTCCAGTTTCTTAGTCTCTCGAGCAGCTTTTCGTTCTTCTACTTCTCGACGCTTCCGAGCCTTGGTCTCAGCTATTTGCTTCACTTCTTCCACCATTTCGGGGTGGGTCATCAGGCGTCCCCCACCAACAAACGTACCTCGTGCTCGTGACTCCAGCTTTGAAGGGCTTACGTAGTCAGTGATTTGTAGGCCAACGTCGAGAACTCGAGCACGGTTGGCGGATATTCCCATGCGTGACAATCGACGAGCGGCGCGAGCAGAGATCGTGTGGGGGATTATCGCCCCCGGCCCGTCAATTGGTAGCACTGGGCTTGCCCCAATAATCTTCTTCAGCATCTTGTCAACCGAAAGCGGAAAGATTCCCGTACACCGAAACGAGCCCATCACGTTTTCAGGAATCATGGCTGCCTTCCAAGCAATAGTAACTAGCGATGCTACATCATCCTTGGTAGGCCGAGCACCAGCATGACTGAGTGGGAAGGCTTTCACCAAATCTTCATACCCCTTCTTAAGAGCCCGAAATACTAGTGTGTCCAGTGGCTGCGTGAAGTGTGACGTGTGGGACGGTAGGGTGAAAATCTCGATCTTGACCGATACTGCAAATGCCAGGGCCTTGTAGTTGAGATGGGAGAAGTGCCCATCCAGCACCAAAACGACAGGCCTCTCCGTGCCACGTTGTGATAAGCATTTGTCAAAGTACTTCAACCAGTGCAAAAATAATTGACTGTTGATGTTGGAGGACTCCGTCGCGGCACACACGGCGGTGTCTGAGGCTCCCGTCATCCACTCCAACTTGATGCGAACCCCGGAGAAGATGAACATCGGGTCTAAGGCTGATCCATCCGCAGCAATGCATGCCATGACACTGACGTTTTCCCGATCAGCTGACTTCACGACATTTGCTGGGAGCCCTTTTTCGCAGACAACGCGCGGTGCGCTGCGTCCCCGTGGAGAGAAGCCTGTCTCGTCGCAGTTCCAGACTCGGTCACGGGGAAGTCCATCTATCTCTTTCTCAAGATTCTTGTAGTACGAGCGGATGCGGTCCTCTGTAGAACCTTCGTAGCGAGTAATATCAAGCACCTGGGCGTGCTTGATACACAACACCTTCGCATGGCGCTTCACGAATCGAGCAACATAACGGCGTGACGGGAAGCCTTCTGGGGGGAAATTGCCACATGCAATTGCAGCTTGGCGGATCAGATACCGCATCTCGTCGACATCCATGCAGAGGCCACGGCGTGAACGCAGCCGCACCACGTCAACAACTCCGAGTTCTTCGTCCTTGGACAGCATGGGCGGCTTGCCCTGTCGGGCGCCAGGTTTCAGTAGGCCGTTAGAGTGCCGCCATATTGTAGTGGGCGACAGGTTGTACTTCATTGCTGCTCGGCGGTAGCTTGTGGCGCCTTGTTGGACGCATTTTACGGCGCTCTGCAGTCTTGTGTCGTGGTCCATATTGTGTGGTGGGTAGGCAAGATGCAACTTCTCGAATAATGGGCCGATTTGGGCGCGAAGTATGTCCACGGAGAGCTGCTGCAAAACCAAACACAGTGCAGGGGGGCCAAAGCCTCAAATCCGAACGGTTGGCTGGCAGCCACGAGAAACGCCTGAGGCTTGACTATGTGCACGCTAGTCATTCCAAGTATAAGCTGTTTCACATTAGGGGCCTGTTTCAAGTTTTGTCCGCTAGGGATATGGACTTTGAAGGTCTTAGGACGACGAGCTGCGATCTCTTGGAACACCTCCAGGCGGTAGAGTCTCGTGGTGCTGCCGCTGTGAAACGTAGTCGGACACTTGGTCTTGGCTTGCTCCTCCGATGAGAGCCACAGCCGACCGCCGCAGTAGATCGAGGCTTCAATGGTCGGGTGACACGCCAGCACGACAGCTTCGTCGTCGTGCTCGTCCGGGACGATCGCACCTTCCAACCAGCTCGCGAGACTCTCGCGGTCCCACGACGAAAAGCTCTTCCAGTTCTCGAAGAAGCTGTTGGCTGCTTCTCTCGAGGGCCTATCCATACATACAACACACAATTCAGCCGTCACTAGAACGCCCAGCACTAAACTCGATGCAATTGCCGAACCATTTCCACTCGCGCTTCAACGTCACGTCCGCCATGAAGTTGTACGGACGGTCAGGGACACTGGGTATTGGCGGTCCGTAGATGGGTTCAAAGAGCACAAGTGCCTTGAACGTCCCGGGGCTCGTCACCTCCGTCTTCCAGAGCGCCGCTGCGCCCATGGAGTGGCCGATCCCAATGACTGGTCGGCCACCAGAGCCCAGCGTTTGAGCCTCTTGCAGCAATGCCTCAGACGCCATCGCTATCGCATTGTTCGCCGGGTGCGTTACGTGGGGTCCGTTAGCGTCGACTTGAGCAGCTACGCTGTTGTCGTGGTTGGACCCGTGGAATGGGAGATCAACGCTCACGAAATCCACGCCAGGCAGCAGTGTGGACTGTTGCAAGCGGCGGATGATCGGGGCCCAAATCTCCTTGCAGAAGCCGGCGCCATGCGCGAACAACAGAACCGGAGACAGCGTCGACAACGCCATGCCTGAGAACTCGCGTAGGGGGAGAGGGAGAAATGATGCAATGCCTGCGGGATGTTTACGGCGTGGATAATGGTTGAACCTCGCTCAAGATTTTGCGAGTCCCTCCAGCACTGAACTCCTGCTAGCAATAGATAACAATGCGATTTTCGGCATTCCTAGGGACAGACCCACTCACGCGATCTTGCTATTCACGAATCGAAGCTTTGCCGACATCCGTCGGGCACAATAGATGCCACATCATTCATTTGCCGCCAGTCGAACTCAAACAATGTTTACATGTATGAGTGTAGTAGTTTTGCAGTTGTAAACTTCTGCACGTAAATCTGTACTTACAGGTAAATCTGCCGAGCGTCTACAGGCTGAGGGCCGCGGTCGAATCGTCGTTTTCCAGACGTCCTCCCGCAATCGACAGAATGCAGCTACGTAGACGTCATTTCGTGCTCTTCGTCAACCTGCTCTTGCTACTCTCAACAGCGGGGAACGCATCTCCTCTATCCTACACGGCACTCTACGAAGACGCTGCTTGCTCCTCGACTCCGACGAAATTTACTTTCACGGAGGATTCAAATTGTGTGTCTCAAGCGACTCCGACGTGCTCTCCAGTACTCGAGTCCTCCATTTACAGCGCACAAGTTTGCTCGACGACATCGGACTACAATGAAGTGCTACGAAGCGCATTCCCTTCGTCACTATATCTGGTTGTCGAGACATTCAGCGATGCTGGGAAGTGCAGTGTTCTCAAAGAAGTGGTGGCCTATATCGCAGATAATGTGTGCCATGTCGCTGAAGATGGAGCATCGAGCTTCAAGGTCTCAACCGCATCCGATATGGCCGCCACACTGGAAACGTTTAGCAACGTCGATTGTTCTCATCCCAGTATAAGTCAAGTCGACTGGAACATTGCCCAACTTACGAAATTGTGTGAGCAAGATGAAGATCAAATCGTCTACATGGGTGGAGCGACCAGCAAGTTGTCAATCATGACGTTCTTTACGGACAGTGAGTGCTCGAAACCCATAAACCTTCAGGTTTTTAATCGTTTTGTCTGCGAGGTTGAACATAATCCTGCCAGTGCGGCGTGTTCTTTCGCCGATGAAGACTTGTATTCGACTTGGAGCTGTGCAGACGACAACGTTGCGTTTACGGCAAGTACACTTGGCTTGGGAGTCCCATTCCTAGTGGAAGAATGGTATTACGATCAAGATACCTGCACAGAGCTGGATCATTTGATGATTTACCCAGCTGACGGCTCGTGTGTTGCGTTGGGTTGGCCGAGTTTTACGGTGAATCTGCAAGCAGGCGGGTCCGCTACGTTCGAAACTTTTGGTTCATCGGGATGTTCTGGTTCTTCGGAGACTCGAACGCTGGACCGTGTCAGCCTTGCTGCCAAAGCGTGTGATACAGATAGTAATATCAGGTATCATGTCGGTGGTGTGACACCACAATGGAAGGCCATTTCTGTCTATGACGGCGCCGATTGCAGCAACTTCGCAGTAAAACTGACTTTCACTAGCGAATTCACGTGTAAGCCACAGCCGTCCGATAAAAACGATGGTTGTACGACTATAAGCACGCGCGCTTCGTCGAAAAGCGATTGTACTGAAAACTATTTGGATTTCTCGAGAGCTACCTTCGGAGAAAATCACCCGTATGTGGTAGTCGAGGAGTACATCGGTGAAGGAGATTGCACAGTATTGGAAGTCGTCACGGTGTATGGAGCCGATGGCTTGTGTCACAATAGTTTGGATGATCTCGCGAGCTTCTCCGTCATGGTTCAAGAAGATCTTTCAGCAACAATCACAACTTATGAACTTCCTGACTGCGACAGCTCCGGAAAGATCATTTCGGTAGCGGACTCGTATCTAGACTCTCACTCGTGCTTTGAGGGTGAGAAGAAATTCTACTTAGGTGGACTCACGACTCAATGGACTGCTGGTGTTGTCTATGATAGCAGCGATTGTACCAAGATACCTGTTCAGATAACTTTCACGAAAGAACCCACTTGCACGCCTCCCAGTTCGTCTCACTGCATCCAGACCGGAAGCTCGGGAATTTTTCTATCTCACGACTGTGCTAGCGATTATTTGGATTTTGCAGTGGATGCATTTGATGGATCTCCGTACTTGATTGTGGAAACCTACAAAGATGAGTCTGACTGCAGCGTTGTCGAGAATATTGTAGTCTATTTGGCGGATGAAGAGTGTCACATTAGTATTGATTCTGCTAGTGGAGTCATTGCTGGCTTAGACGCGAACGGTTCCGCTACCGTGGCGCTGTATGATGACGTTCATTGTCTAGACAAAGCGCCGTCAAGCATGACAATGCCTTTGTCGGATCAAGGTGTGTCCTCATGCTTCGAAGGGAACCTGAGACTACTTTTCGTCAATGGTATCTCCGAGCCGCCTACAGAGTCTCCACTTACCTCTTCTTCATCGACCAGTACGAGCACAACTCCGACACCTTCGCCTGCGACTGTGACCAAGACGCCGAATCCTGATAGCACTTCAGAATCACCAGCACCAACACCAGGTGCCACGTCCAAAACGCCCCAGACCATTACCCCAATACCGACAACCAAGTCTTCACCTGCATCGACACCAAAAGCCACAACTACTCCGTTGCCCACGACAAAAACTATTGCTACGTCTGCTACGGATGCACCTGCAAGCTCCGCCACAACTTCTACGCCAGCAGCATTCTCAATCACGCCCTTATTGCTCGCTCAAGTGGTCGCAGTTTCAGTCTTACTACATGTAGTAGCAAGCGGCTACACGCTGTGATAAGTTGTTGCTGTCAGTACGCTGGACCTACTTGTCGTAGGATCACAAAAGCCAGAAGGGGTGAAAAACGAACTAAGCAAACACAGAAACAGTAAAGGTTATCGGAGTTTTCATGACATCGTTCGTGTGAGTAGCAGCCCAATTTTGAAGAATAATTGACCACCAACATATCTTCCCCGCGAGGCATGTGCATTTATGGCGATCTCCCTCCTGTATTCGACTTGACAGCAGCATATGGCTCCAGCTCTGCCAGATCTTGAGCAATTTTCTCCGTCGCCAACGCAGGGTTCTCCAGCACGAGTACGTGCGAGTTGCCTTCCATGGGCTCCTTCACGGTGTAAATGTGAGGCAGATTGTTCTGCAGAGCCTCGAATCGGTCGTGGAACCACATCTTCGAGCGACTGCCCCAATGGAACGTAATGGGGCACTTGGGTTGCTGCAGCTCGTGCTCCGTCAACCACAGCGGCTTCTGGCAGTACAGCGACGCCTCAATGTTCGGGTGACAAGCTAACGTGACAGTGCCATCCTCTGCCTCGACGAGACCTCCTCTGAGGTATCCTGCAAGGGTCTCACGGTCCCATTTGGCAAAGTTCCTCAAATTGTAAAAGTGCTCTTCAGCTGCCGCTCGAGAGGGCCACGACGCCGCTCGCTGCAGCGTGAGACCGACCATAAAGTCGATCATATAGTCGGTCTCAGGGGAGTTCTGCGCGAGCACAGGCTCGAACAGGATGAGCCCGTCGAAGGTTCCTGGGTGCACTACCTCCGTCGCCCATAGTCCTGCCGACCCCATGGAATGGCCGACACCAATGAGTTTGTGCTGCGTTTCTCCCTCCGGGTCCTCCCTCTTGGTCCTCTCCTTCCACGCAGCGACTTGCTCCTGCACCGCAGCAGCCACCCACCCGACGAGGTCGTGCTTGTCGTTCCACACCCGCGGAGCTCTCGGGTTGCTGAGATCCACCTCAAACGACTGCAACGCCGCCGGGTCGTGCTTGTCGCCGTGGTACGGGAAGTCGAACGTGACGAACTCCGTCGGGACGCCTTGCACCACTTGAACCTCATTCAGTCGACGAGTGATGGGACCCCACGTGTCCTTGCAGAAGCCCCCGCCATGGGCGAACAGCAGCGTCACCTTCGTGTTGTCAGCCATCTTCCACCACCCCAGAGAATTGACAAGTGAGGTCAAGTTGACAGACCGAAGCTTGTCATACATTGCGAGTGGTTGACGTCACCAAGTCATGTTGAAGCTGCTTGAGGTTGTTCAACGGCCTCTCGACCTTCATTTCATTTAACAAGTTGCGTTGTGAGTGGAAGGAGATGACGCGAGAATCGATGGTGACACTGCTCTTCGTGCATGGTGGGGGCTTCTGCAAGAACTGCTGGGACCCCATCGTGCGTCGACTGAAGGATGCGCCGCTGCTGGATGGCGCCGACTTGGTCACGTTCGACTTGTCGTGGCACGGCAGCAACTTCGACCACTCGGTGGCTGCTCAGGTGGATCGCAGCAACCCAGAGAAGCCGCGAGTGGATCACCCGGCCAAGGACCTCACGACCTGGGCACCGCAGGAAGTGTGGGAGCAGGTGCAGCTCATTCGGGCGGGGCAGCGTGCACGAGGTCAAAGCGACCAGACGCCCGTCATTGGCGTCGGCCACTCCATGGGAGCCATGGCGCTCTGGAAGACGGAGGTGATGCACCCGGGCACCTTCGCCAGTCTCAGCTTGTTCGAGCCCGGGTACGGGATCCGCACGCCTCAAAACGACTTCAGTGTGGACTTTTTGGTGACGCTGGCACTGCAGCGCGAAGCTCAATGGTAAGTGAAGTCGATAGTGGTCCTAGTGTTGTGTTCAAATGTGTGGATTGTGCTGCTTTTTAGGCCGACGCGACTTGCGGCGGAGGACCATTTCTACGACTTGAAGAACTTTGCTCGTTGGGACCGTGAGGCTCTGGCGGGATATCTCCGTGGCGGTCTTATCGATAACGAGGACGGCTCTGTCATGTTGGCGTGCCACCCGCTGATCGAAGCCTCGCTCTACTGCCACACGCCCATGTATCTCTCAGATGAGCTCCTGCAACGCCCTCGCTGTCGTATCAACTTCCACGGAGGCGGCAGATCCAAGATCCACAACGGCAAAGCGTTCGGAGAGATGGCGACCAAGTACCCGGAGATTTACCGGACGCGTCCTCTGATGCCTGGGCTCTCGCATGCTCTGGTGATGGAGAACCCTGCTGAATGTGCTAACGGGGTGCTGGCGGACCTGAAAGAGGTGATTCCAACTGGAGACGCTCCGCCGCATTCGCGCATGTAGGAATCTGTTGAAAGTGCGGGCACTTTGATACCCACAGGAAGACAAAATCCATAAACCAACGATGAGTAAGAACAATCAAACTATATCACTTGTCTTCCATGCCATAGGCACCGTTCAAATGCGACTTGATGGCTCGCTGAAGAAAGGAGTTATCTTGGCGAGGTCACTCACAATCTTGTTTGTTGTCGTCTCGGGGTCTTCCAGAACCAACAAGTGCGAGCATTTCTTCATCGGTTCGTCGATCGAGTAAATGTCGGGGCATTTCTCCACCGCGTCTTCGAACCAAGACGTGAAGAACATGTTGGAGCGCTCTCCGTAATGGAAGCGCACAGGACACTTCGGTCGCTTCAGCTCTTCGTCGTTGAAGCTCAGGACCTTGTGGCAGTACAACGAAGCTTCAATGTGCGGGTGGCACGCCAACACCGTCTTCCCCGTCGCTTCATCCTCGACCAGGGCGCCTCGAACGTACGCAGCGAGGGACTCCCGATCCCAAGTCTTGAAGTTCTTGAGGTTGTCAAAGTACGTCTCCGCTTCCTGCCTCGACGTCCACGTCGACTCCCTCTGCAGCGTCACCGACACGAGGAAGCTCGTGACCTCATCCGCCCTCTGTGGGTCGTTCAGCCCATACACGGGCTCGAACATGATGAGGGCGTCAAACGTCCCGGGGTCCCGCACCTCCGCGTTCCACAGAGCGCCCGCCCCCATCGAGTGGCCGACGCCAATGAGTGCAGGTTTTGGCTCTTTTGCATTGTATTTCTCCCGGATGAATTGCACTTGACGTCGCACTTCGGCTGTCGTGGACGACACCAGGTTCTGTGCTGGATGACACACTCTCAGACCGTTCACGTCGACTTGTGGGGCCACGGACTCGTCGCGTTTCGAGCCGTGGTAAGGGAAGTCGAAGGTCACGAACTCCGTCGCGACTTGCTGCACGACGGGGGAGCTCTTGAGTCGACGGATGATCGGGTCCCAAATCTCCTTGCAGAAGCCGCCGCCGTGGGCGAAGAGCAACGTCGCTGCCGGCATTGAGGGGGGGGGGGGTACATGTACTATGATAAACTAGATCTGACGATGTGAACATGATCGTTTGATTAGTTTTTTTTATTTTTTTTAGGATCAGCTTCAACTTGCAGGACGTGGACAGGACATGATAATGATGACCCTAGGTTTTAGCTTGTTTTACAGCTTCGCCTGAGCCTGAGCGAAAGGTTCGAGCTGTTGTAGCTCTTGTGCGATGTTGTTCGCGGTAAGTTCTGGGTCTTCCATCACCACCAAATGGCCGAGGTCTGGCATCCCCTTGCGAGTCGTGTAGATGCTGGGGAACTTGGTCTCGATGGTCTTGAGCATCTTCTCGAAGCACATGTGAGAGTTGGTGCCCCAATGGAAGCGGATCGGACACTTGGGCTGCTGCAGTTCCATGTCGGAGAAGTGAAGCGCCTCCATGGAGTACAGCGAGGCTTCCAGTCGAGGGTCACACGCGAGCGACACGGACCCGTCCGCTTGATCCTTAAGAGCTCCGACCAAATGCGCCGCCAGCGCCTCGCGATCCCACGCGCCAAACGCTCCAGAGGTGCTAAAGTACGTCTCCGCAGCAGCTCGTGAGGGCCTACAATAGCATCAACACTACCAGTCAGCCTGCACCTTGGGGACAAATATCAACACAAGACTGTTCTCACCAGGACGACGGACGCTTAAGCGTGGACGCTACGAGATACGAACGCACAGCTTCCGTTCTCGGCGTCTTTGTGTCCAGCGTCGGCTCGAAGAGGATGAGCGCGTCAAAGGTTCCCGGGTGTGCGACTTCCATCGCCCAGAGCGCCCCCGAGCCCATGGAGAACCCCACGCCAATGAGAAAGTCCGCTGGTTTGTCCCTCTTCACTCGCCCCACCTGCTGCGGTATCGTCTTCAAGTACCAGCTCTTGACGTCGTCGCACTCGCCGCTAACCCTCACGGCCTTCGGGTTGCGCTTGTTCACCGTCAACGTCTCCGCTAACGCCGCGTCACTTCGACGTCCATGGTATGGAAAGTCAAAGCTCACGAATTGTATCTCCACACGTTGCAGTGCTGGAATCTCCTGCAGTCGACGCACTACAGGCGCCCACATGTCCTTGGAGAATCCACACGCATGGGCCAACAACAGCGTCACCTTGGGCTTCTTCTCCATTTTGTACACCCCCCTATCTGATCCCCTGGTGGCTGTAGCCATCTTCGGTGACACGATCTCGAGTCGGGGCGTCGCTTGTTAAAAAAACCCTGATTTTGGACGAGCTGTGGATGGGTGATGTCTACATGTGGCTGGGTGGGATAAAGTGGTTTTTATGCATACATTTAGCAAGTTACAAAGAGGTTGGCAGCAATTTGATCATTCTCAACACATTTATTACCCAAACATTCCATTATTTCATTCACCAAAACCCCACCCTGTTAACAATGGCAGCCAAGACGGTGCTTATCACGGGCAGCAACCGCGGCATCGGCCTCGCGTTCGCCTCGCACTACAAGAGGGAGGGATGGAAGGTCATCGGCTGTGCACGCAACGTCGACGCCGCCACGGACGTACGTTTTGATAGCAACTGACAACTTGCGATAGAAGTCGAGATATCGAGATATCTCACCCTACACTGTGATGTCTCCCTCTACTGTACTCAGCTCAAGAAGCTGCAGCCGTGGAAGCTGCTGACGCTGGACACGAGCAGTGACGAGTCCATTGCCGCTGCTGCCAAGACGCTGGAGAACGTGCCGATCAACCTGCTGATCAACAACGCGGGCATCATGGACGTCCACCACCTGGAGGACACCACCAAGGCGGATCTGCTGCGCCACTTCGAGGTGAACGCGGTAGGGCCCTTCCTCATGACGAGGGCCTTGCTGCCGAACCTTCGACTGGCGGTGGGGGCCGAGGGCTCGGCCTTCGTGGCGCAAATCACGTCCAGGATGGGCAGCATCACGGACAACGGATCGGGCGGGTACTACGGCTACCGCGCGTCCAAGACGGCGCTCAACATGCTGACCAAGAGCCTGGCGGTGGATCTCGAGGAGGACAAGATCGGGTGCTTGCTGCTGCACCCGGGATACGTCAACACGGCCATGGTGGGCTTCCAGGGTTCCGTGTCGCCCGAGGACAGCGTCAAGGGGCTGACCAAGATCATCGCACGCGCCAAACTCGAGGACTCGGCCAAGATGTTCCACTTTGAGAAGGGCGACGTCCTGCCCTGGTAAACGTGCTGGCGTCCAAGTACGGTAGAGCGATGAAACTCCCGTTCATTTCGAGTTGAGCTGTTGCGACTGTAGCAGAGTCACTTCCAAATTGATCATTGATTGACCTCTGGACAAAACAAAACATGGCTGCGTTGCCTCCGCTCTCTGGTCACAAGAGTGAGCTGCGTGATCCTACGTTGGAGGAGCTGTATACAGGTCCCGCTCGTGCGCTGCCTGATGAGATCCAGCAACTTGCTGTCGAGGACACGGCGTGCACATTTTGTGGCGTCAGCTATTTTGTATTTGCCGAGGTGCAGACGCTCCAGACGACGGTGAAGCAGTACAAGAAAGTCTTTCGAGTGCGTCGATGCATTCTTTGTGAGTGACGACAACCAGGAGTGTGACGTTGCTATTGTGTATGTGTGTGTCTGTGGTCAGGACTTTGTCCGGTTCATGGAGCGCGAACGCTTCGTGGCGAGAGAGCTTCGACAGCAAGTAACGGAATTGAAGGGCAATTTTGCGGAGCTGGTAGCGACATGCAGTGCTAGCGCCACGAATCTTGCAGAGGAGACTGAAACCCAGCGCAGTGCAAAGCAAAAAGCACTGAATCAACTTGAGAGGGTGCAAGAAGAATTCTTCGCTTCGGAAGAAGCCTCTAGGGAGCTGCAGATGCTAACCAAGCGCAGCGAAGAAGAGCAGAAAATGGCTCATGCACTTGTCGAGCAAAAGCTGCGGAACGAGATTTTGCATCTGTCGAGCCAAGTTGAGAGTTGTAAGCTACGGTCCGAGTCGCAGCAGGCATCGTTCAAGGAGGATCAAGAGCGTGAACAGCTCCGCATTCGGGAGCTCGAGTCGAAGCTGGTGGAAAGCCAAAGTCACTGGACTGCCGCCGAAAGGCAAATGGTTACGGAACGCGATGTCCTCAAGCAAAAGCTTTTGGCCGTGAATGAGCGAGTGGAGCTGGAATCAAAGACTGCGCAGCAGCTAGAGGTACAGCTGACTGCCATTCGCGAAGAGCTCGCTCGTGTTGTGTCTGCGAGTGACACAGAACGCAAATCAAACTCACAAATGAGCAGCGAAATCATCCAGATGAAACACCAGCTACAAGCTCTTGAGAAGACTCGAGCTCAGCTCTACTCAGAGAATGGACGCCTCAAGGACGAGAAGTACAAACTTGAAGACGAAATCAAAGCTCTGCGTCTCCGCGCGGATCAGTTACAGGGCCAGCTCAGTATCAGTACTGCGTCCACGGAGAAAGTTAAAGCTGACTACGCTCGGGATCTGGAAAAACTTCGTAGCGAGCATGGAGTTGAAATTAATCGACTGCAACGCGATCACGCGCATGCAATCGAAGAACTACAGATAAGCCAAAACACCTACCTCGATTACCTCAAGAAAGAAACTACGGAGCTTCAGACGCAAGGGGCACAAGCATCTCACCAGGCGATACTGACGCTAGAAGAGAAAGTAAGATGGATGTAGAGATGAGAATTTCACGAGTTTGTTGACACGTTTTCGTATCTGTTCTGCATGAATAGCTTCGTGACTCAGAGCGCAGAGCGAACGAGTGGAAAGATCGAGCAGTGCAAAACGCCAGCGAACGTGAGGTATAAGCTCAGTAAAGTCTTGATACGGGTATGTCTTCCGGTGGATTGACCTCGTAGATTCGAACGGTGCCCACAGGAGGCCAAGCGCAACAGCTCTCACTTCGAAAGTATGGCTCAAATGCTACAAGACAAACTCAAGTCGAGTGAACGTGACAAGGTGAGCAACAATAAGAATATGTTTTTTTTTCAAGCATTTACATCAATGGACTAACTTTGTTTGTACAGCAAAAAACTATGGATGAATCGAAGACGGCCAGCGCCACACTCGAGAATAAACTGATGGCTGCCCAACGCGAAGTTGATAGCGTTCGGCAGAATGCAGACCAACAAAAAGCCCTCCGGGACAAGAACGCAGCACTTCAACAACAGATAATCGATCTTCATAGTGAACTGGAGAAACTCCGAGAGCAACTCGCCAAACCGCAACCTCAAGTTGCGTGGCAAACGGATCCAGCAAACGACAGAAAAGGAAGTCGCGAGGAGAGAAGCAACCAGGATAGCCACGACAACGAGAAGATCATCCGTCAGCTTCGACACACACTCAAGCAGAAAGACCGAGTAAGTGCCTTCTGCCTGCTAAGCGTCATAATGCCGAAATACTCGACTAACTTGTGTGTTTGATCAGGAGATAGCGCTGCTTCAGCAAACAGTTCATCGCGAATGCATGGAACGAACGTCATTACTGGAGAGAATGAGGAGCGGCAAAGTGCTTCCTGAGCTTCCTGATGTCGTTCCCGCATCTTTTGAAAACTTTGAACGAACAAGTGTAATGCGATCGGTAACTTCGAGTAGTAGTGAGGATACTGGTGAGGGGAGCGAGCGCCTTGAACATGGCGCTATCGAAGACCAACAGCCCAAGGCATCGTTCTACGAGAAGCTCAGACGTGCCGGATCCAGGAAGCCAAAAACAAGAAAGTAACGTTTGCTACTCTCACAAACAACATAGGCCCCAATTCAGAAGTAGCAATCGTCATCCGTTTCCTCTTCGTCGATCTCTCCATCGTCGCAACTTGAGCTGCTATCATCTTTCATCCAATAATTCATACTTCCCTGCATGATCCGTGCAATCCGTTCCGTCTCCGAATCGTGGGCAAATAGAGAATGGACAGATGAATGCCCATCCTTTTCTTCTGCTTGGCGGCTATAACGTGCCTTGTTTTCCGGTATATCTGATGATGAAAGCCTGCGCAGACCAGCACTTACTTGGTATCGACTAACCCCGTCGGTGCTACGGAGTGAAGAGCGCAATGGACTTGGTATACTGCTGTTGTGATGCTCAATAGCCGGTAGCTGTGGAGGTGAGATCCGTTTTGAACTGTGTACAAAAGCTTGCTGTCCCAGCCCAATCGAAGACGGTATGTCTCGCGCAATGCTTTCATCTACAATCAAGTCCCTTGCCTTCGGCGAAATGGGGCTAGTAGAAGCAGTCGGACTGGGGCAGCTACAGCGTTTGTCACCTACTACGTTGTTTTCGTGCAAAACGCAGCTTGATTTCTCCGGTAAGGGCTCCATGTCACTATCGTCACATATTACAGCTCCAGAAGCTACAGATGGCTTCATCAAAGGCTTGTCAAAGTATGAGTCACGCATCTCGCGCAGCATTTCGTACACAAGCTCCAGTCTCTCGTTTTGCAGAGTTGGGAGTGCGGACTCGTGGTACTTCTTGCAGTTTTCAATATCGGTGGTTTGCTGCCGTTGGTAGACTGACAAGGCATTAGCTGAGGGTACGCTATCTGCTCGCTTATTGTAGAGGCTATCAGGACTATTCACAGTGCCATCAACTACATCGCTTTTCCAGACATCACGCATTTCCACATCGCAGCTATTCTCCTCAACCTCTGCTCCACCGTTTTGTGAGGATACCTCCTCCTCGAACTGACATTCCACTTCATCAGAGATCCAATCGCTTGCCGTTTGCCTCGTATCACAACCAACATCTATAGTTGATCTTTCACCATCAGCGGTTGTTTCACCTTCTCCATTCCTAGACGTATTGCCAAAGGTGTAATTTTCACTTGAGCCCCGCGGGGATTCGTTGACAGCGTCAACCTGGACTTTTAGTTCACTTAGATCAACCTGGACAGCCTTATCAGCGTATTCAACTGCTCGGGCACGGCTAGAAATACCGTTTTGTGAGGATGCCTCCTCGAACTGACATTCCACTTCATCAGAGATCCAATCGCTTGCCATTTGCATCGTATCACAACCAACATCTACAGTTGATATTTCACCATCAGCGGTTGTTTCACCTTCTCCATTCCAAGACGTATTGCCAAAGGTGTGATTTTCACTTGAGCCCCGCGGGGATTCGTTGACAGCGTCAACCTGGACTTCTAGTTCACTTAGATCAACCTGGACAGCCTTATCAGCGTATTCAACTGCTCGGGCAGGGCTAGAAATACCGTTTTGTGAGGATGCCTCCTCGAACTGACATTCCACTTCATCAGAGATCCAATCGCTTGCCGTTTGCCTCGTATCACAACCAACATCTACAGTTGATCTTTCACCATCAGCGGTTGTTTCACCTTCCCCATTCCAAGACGTATTACCAAAGGTGTAATTTTCACTTAAGCCCCGCGGGGATTCGTTGACAGAGCCAACCTGGACTTTTAGTTCACTTAGATCAACCTGGACAGCTTTATCAGCGTATTCAACTGCTCGGGCACGGCTAGAAATACCGTTTTGTGAGGATGCCTCCTCGAACTGACATTCCACTTCATCAGAGATCCAATCGCTTGCCATTTGCATCGTATCACAACCAACATCTACAGTTGATATTTCACCATCAGCGGTTGTTTCACCTTCTCCATTCCAAGACGTATTGCCAAAGGTGTGATTTTCACTTGAGCCCCGCGGGGATTCGTTGACAGCGTCAACCTGGACTTCTAGTTCACTTAGATCAACCTGGACAGCCTTATCAGCGTATTCAACTGCTCGGGCAGGGCTAGAAATACCGTTTTGTGAGGATGCCTCCTCGAACTGACATTCCACTTCATCAGAGATCCAATCGCTTGCCGTTTGCCTCGTATCACAACCAACATCTACAGTTGATCTTTCACCATCAGCGGTTGTTTCACCTTCCCCATTCCAAGACGTATTGCCAAAGGTGTGATTTTCACTTGAGCCCCGCGGGAATTCATTGACAGCATCAACCTGGACTTTTAGTTCACTTAGATCAACCTGGACAGCCTTATCAGCGTATTCAACTGCTCGGGCAGGGCTAGAAATAATGGTCTCACGAAGGGGTACTGTATACATATCCTTTCCAACTCCAATCTCAAGAGTCGAGTTCTGTGTACACTCACTTGCAGGTGTACGCAGCACGTTCTGCTGTACTGCAGATCTCCAGCACTCGCATGCAACGAAGCGTACCATACTGTGATCGGAGTCTTGTGGAACTTCGCCAACGCTGGAGTCGTCGAAAAACTTCTGCATTCGCTGTTCGACGATGTCAACCTTTGTTAACTTCTCCTCCAGCGCACTCATTTGTGTGGTCGCTGCAATCGTCGGGGCCGTCGATTCGGAGTCTGATCGGCTATCTTCCGAGGGTAACGCAACAAAATAAGCGCCGGAGGAAAAATGCTCAGCATGTAAGGCATCATCTGGGCTAGGCACCCGCTGTTCGCCAATGTCAATACTTGTGCACTTCTCGTTCGGAGCAATCATTCGTGTGGTTTCTGCAATCGTTGGGGCTGTGGATTGGGAGTCTGATCGGCTATTCTCCGTGGATAACGCTACAGCCCTTGTGTCGATTGCGTCAGTAACGGGGTTTCTCGAGTTTTGATTCATTAAATCATAACGAGGGTGGTCAAGTTGTCTCCGGCACAAAGCTCCACGCACAACACTTTGCAGTCTGACGATGGCTTTAATTGTTGTTGCCCACGAAAGAAGCTGATAAGCAAACGACAATAGCAAGATAACAGGTTAAAGCTGCATAGGTTTAAAGAAGTGCGCTGACAATCATACCTGCTCTGCTGTCCCCACGCAAACTCGAATCTGAAGATACCCCGCTATATGTCCTGTAAACAGATTCTCAATCGCGAACTTGCCATCTACGCTGCCGATAGGAAGTGCTTGCTTACTGTGGTCCAGCAGATCCACTTCGTCACTCCTGTCGTAATCACGATCATTTCAATCCAGATAATAGGTTAGAGCCCGATTGGAAGAACGGTGGTTCACATTTGCTGATTCGAACCTGAAAAACTCGGCGAAATCGCGTAGAGGCACCTTTGACAGACCTAAAAGGGTAGATTCTGCATCTTTCTTATGCAGCCATGCTTCAACAATCTAATATCATAAACATACGTGAGCAGATACACCCCGTAATCGGTGCCAATGAAATAAAGGACGTACCAGATACCCGTTAGAGAAATATTTGCTGGCATCATCAGCAAACACTGACTGGAAAATATGAATGCTCCCCATAAAGTCGGCTGATAATGATCGAGCAAATTCTGACCAACGACTTGATCTGAACTTGCGCCGAACTGTCCGCTCAAACTTGACCGAAGGTTGCGATATTCTTGTGAATACCGAGGGCACCGCATAATGCAGAGAGATACCTGTCAGTTCTTGCAAGATCGCGTCATTATAATCATTTCCTCCGTTTCTGACGATTAATTTGGTTTGATCACAGTTGGATGGCGGTAAGCGATCGATCGCCGCGAAAGGTTTCACATTCGACACGTCATCGATCATCACGCCAAACTGGAACAACTCCGAGCCAGCAAACTTGGAGGGGTAATCCTTTCCTCTGACCTGATGCTGCACCTGGGAATACGCTATCGTTGGGGATAATTGAGGATCAGACTTGCCGAAACTCCTATCATCTTGGTACTTCGGGCGAAGATTTTCTTCACCTTGGCTCGAGCTAATCGAAGATAAGTCAAATGAATCAACCTCGCCGTCGCTGGCTTCCCCGGAACTTCCATTTTCGGAGTGTTTGAGAAACCCAAGATCAATTCCGTTGTTGACTTGTGTCGCACTCCTGTTCTCTCTTACAACGCTCGGTGCAGGTCGGATATGAGATTTTGATGCAGGTGACCGTGACTGGTCTTCATCCAATTCTCCCGTAATGCCCGTGAATTCTGAATACGACGCCAGCTCATGCACAGCGTTAAAATACCCGCCTCCTTCCTCTCCTATCCCCACGTCCACTTCCCCTCCCTCTCCATTCTCCTTCTCCCTCACAGCTCTCTCCATCGACTGCTGCAGCGCTTTGCCCTTCGCCAGAAGTTTCTGGATCCGCTGGAAATCGTCACTCCGTCCACTCTCCTCCTTTTTCTTCTTCTTCACAACAATCTCCTCTTCCTTCTCGTCCAGCACAGATATCACCCGTCTATCTTCTTCCTCCCCCTCTTCCCTCTCCTCCTGCTCTCTGCTCCTCCACTTGGTCTCGTCCGTCCACTGCACGTCGAAGCTCACGGCCAAGTAGCCGAGCACCTCGTCCTGCTCGTGAGCTCCACTGGGTTTGATCTCGCACAGCGCGTTGTCCCTCCTGAGCGCCACCAGCTTCTCCTCCGCAGTCATCACGGCGTTGTCCCTCTCCAGCTCCAGACTCAGTCGGCACTCGCCCACCTTCTTCCTCGCGTCTCGGTCGATCACGTCCAGCGTCAGGTGCCGCATGTCCTCGAAGTATTCCACCAGCTGCGCCGGCTCAACGTTCACCGGGTACTTCATGGCGGTGGCTCGGTGACTGCTGCTGCCACCGTCTGCGGCCAAGAGACTGGGGCGGAAAAGGCTGTCGGGCGCCTGCTCCCCCCACCAACGCACGCGCACGAGCGCCACGCGCGGCAGCGGCCGGGAGCTCACGGCGCTCGAGAGAATGTGCGGCACACAGAGCGTCACGGTGCCGCAGCGCTGGCCAGTCACTTGAGGGGGCAGAGACGCGCCGGGGAGCTCCTGCGGCAGCGACAGGAAGCGCCTGGACAGCGACATCTCGGCCGGAGCGGAGCTCCGCATTATCAGTTACAATGGTCACGGTATGTACATGTAGTGGACTGTATTGTGATTTTTGCAGTAGAAAAGGTGAAACTTGAAGTTGTAAGTTGTAGAATGGCGCTTTCCATATTGTATTTTACGAAGCTCCTAGTGATTTATTGTAAAGTAAACACGCCAGAGAAGTTTGGTTGGATTTTGTTCGAGAGAGTCTAAGAAATTGAGCGATGAGGTTCATTGTGGATCCGTCTAGTTCGATAACTTGTGGGTCTATCAAGCGAACGGTCTTGAAAGCATTCAAATGAAGCTTGACGCGGTTTTTGAAGTCGTCATGCTTGCGGCAACAGTTGATGTTGGCCAAATATTGCGCTGGAAGAACAAGACGAATACCCGTTCTCTTTCTTGAAATGGGAAAGGAAGCAAGGCCACGATACTTTACCACGTAGTAGCACATAACCGTACTTTTATAAGGCGTGCACGACGTGGGTTCTTCTTGAGTTTGTGCGCTCTGAGCTTCCTGAGAGATCATTGATGGGTTGTATGGTGCTGTGGAGCGAGTTGGCGCCGAGTCCAAGACTTGGCTCGAGTGTCGTTACTTGGAGAGTCGGATCGGTATCTGATAGTGTGTTGAATTCCGACTGGCGGTTGGCGATAGCGTTGACATTGGCACTTGCGACGGTCACGCCACAGGCTTGCTCTTTCTCCGCTAGCATCTGCAGTTGCTTGGGCAGCAGGTCGGGAGACCACTCGCTGCTGCGTCGCTTGTAGAGATTCGCCATCGCCACTTTGCCCAGGTCTCTGAGTTTCACTTTTGTGTGATTGTGCTCCGCCACGGCTCGGAAATGTTGACCTCGGCGCAAGGCATGCTGGACGTTAGCTAGTTGGTGTGGGAGCAGAGAGATCATGTCGTCGGCGACTAAAACGGACGCCAGTTGGCTGGCAAAGTAGGTGCTCACTGCAGGCGACACATCTTCCAGTGTCCTGCATAGTCAAAAGTTTGCACAGAGATTAGTCGAGCCCCTCAATCCATGGTATCGATGGGATGGAGGACACTTACTTGAAGTCATGGATGGTGAGGGAGTAGAGTATGCACTTGCCCGTGATAGCTGTAACAGTCGACACGGTTCGGTACAGCTCTTCCGGTCTTGCCATCAAAGCATACTGCTCGAAGACGGAATTTTCCCCGATAATACGCCCAATACCAGTCACGGAGTTCAGTAGATCGCATTCGCCTTCGACGAGGAAGAACGTTTCGATGCCAGGACTACCGCAACGACAGACGCTTTCTCCACGCTGGATACACACTGGTTTCATTAGAAAGAGCGCGTACGACACAAATCCCTTGAATGCGTCTTCCATAACAGTGATGAGCGGGATCGCGAACAATGTCTCCACAGCTACGAGGCGGGCCACATCGAAGCGTAGATTCGGGGCCATCTTGTCAAACAACTGCAAAACAACAATAACAGCTCGGTTAACATATCCCGCTAATCAATAAAAACACTTTTTGTTATTGTACCTTTTTCTCCGGAAAGAGACTAGTGCACGCTATATGATGTTGGTAGTGCTACAGAAAAAATGACACGTAAGCGATCGGAGTTAGTTCCTGCCGTAGATATTTGTGTCGTAGTCAATTGCGTTGCTCGTGTGTTCACTCACCATTTTGACGTTTTTGCAAAGGCGCGCACTAACAGTAGCGTCACGCAGGTAGTCTTTCATCTCTGTCATCAATAGACGGTATTCACGATTACTCGGATCTAGGTTGTGAATCAGCGTCATGACCGACGTGATGATGTAACCAAAGATGGTAGCATTCACAACGACGAGGATGATCACAACGACTAGCTCGTACGGGGAGTGGACGCTGGGCTTCACGTCGCCATACCCCACTGTGGTAAGCGTAGTAAACGCCCAGTAAAGAGCTGCGATGTAGCGGTCCCCCAACGGTACCAGTGAAGAACATTCCAGTTGCTGGGGATTGTCCAGGAAAAAAGCATCGTCGCACCAGGTATGGTAACCCGCAGTCTCGCTCGCCAACATCACTCCATGAAACATGCACGCGTTCCAGTGGCAAATGATAGACATGATAGCCAGCAGCCTAAATAGTCGTTCTGTGGACGGACTCAACTGTACAACATGCAAGCCAAGTTAGTCGAGAAGCCTGGAGATTAATCTCACAACTACGTTAGACGAACCTGAACTGTGTCACGGATTCGGCCAAAGACACGACTGAGCTTGATTAAACGGGTAAGCTTAAGCAGTCGTGCAACTCGGAAAAGCCTCAACAGCTTCGTCGGAAAAAGTGGCAAGGGCTGATTTGAGGTCCCCACCGCAGCTCTGTTGCATCAAAATGCACAATGAATGTCAGCGCATGTGTGGTAAATATCACGAGAGCACAAGACCTACTGGAAAAGCTCGTCGATTGGCACAGTAGAAATTAGGTCAAGGAGGAACCAGCCTTTAGTGTATCGCCAGAAAAGTGCCCTTGGATCGTAGATGAGTCTGCGCTCTTCATCGAAGTAGGCTGTACGAAAATTGAGTAGTATGTCCACCAAAAAGAACCCATCGATCATCATCTCCAGCACATACCATCCTCCAATCGCGTCAACATTGTAGCCGAGACGGAATGGCACAACAATAATTGAATACACAATGCCGATACCAACGAAGAACTGCCACAATACGATCGCTGGTTCTTGAGGGTGGAACAAGTATGTTCCTCGCAGCATCACGCGCTCCGATTGAAAGTTGCGCTTCGGTTGTTCATGCGGCGAATCGCGGATCTTGACAATCATGTCACGCAACTCGCTCTCGTCTGCAGCTCCGGCCAAAGACGCACGCCCCCCAGGCGAACTATCGTCTAGAGCGTGGCCTGCTTGCTCAGCCATCTGCTCAGCTAGCTGCTGAAGAGCAAGAGCTTTCTCGTGATGCCGTTGTAAATCCTCTGGTGTCATTGATGTCGATGATTTATTCTCCGTCATTTCTGGGGTAGGTGCATAACGTTGTTCGACTGCTGTGCTTGAGTTGGAAGTATGGTCTTGTACAGATTGGTCATTGTTCTTGACTGTTGATTCTTCTTCGCCTTGGACTTGAGTGTATCCAAATTCTTCACTTTGGTCTTCGATTGGATCTATCGAGTCCAATCCGTCGAACACCGCCACTTTAGCTTCAAGTTTCGCTTTAGAAGAAGGCGTCGGTGGTAATGCCTCTAAAGTAACTTTTCGGCCTTGAGCCATCGAAGTGTATGGTCTTGTCAATGGATGTACAGCGTTAATCGAAGGAGGCTCGCTTGATTCAGGAGACGCCAGCCATGCCTGGTTGCCATGCTCTCGCTCGACTTGAGATATAGGCAAAAATGTTGGTCCTTCGCTCGATACGGGGTGGGCAGGTGGAGAAGCTGCGCTCTCGTATATGGGCTGGTCTCCTTGATCGTTGCTCTCCTCGTCAATAGTCTGGGGTCTGAAATGACCTGTATCGATCGCACTAGGAGGTATGAAGGGTAATACACGTGCAGGTCTGCTGGGGGTAACCTTGTTGTTCAACACAGCGGTTTTGGTCATGATTTCTGGCATGTCGACATGTTTGTGGGACACGGGAGTTCGTGGAGGCTTTTGACTTTCTTCGAATACTGAAGGATCTACACGTCGCCGCATGCTTTTGGAACTGATTGCAGCACTTTCACGAAAATGCTTGATAACTTCTGGCCAGCTAATGCCTGTAGTATTAGTATTGCATGCAGAAAAGTTAGGTATCAATCGATATTGAATGAAATGCAGACGTGGAATGTCACCCACTAATTTTCTGAATGGCTTCGCGAGAGAGGAATGTCAATTCACAGTAAGATTTCGCGACGGCTGAACAAATACGCACACCATTGCCGTGGTCGTGGTCGTATACTTCCAACTATGCCA
Organism: Phytophthora x cambivora; assembly: GCA_033557925.1. Taxonomy (NCBI): domain Eukaryota; phylum Oomycota; class Peronosporomycetes; order Peronosporales; family Peronosporaceae; genus Phytophthora; species Phytophthora x cambivora. Next base: position 11,374,231 of record JAUCEB010000011.1, on the reverse strand, counting down.
CGATAATAAAGTCAGAAGGCTATTGCTGGGGATAAAGTTCCTGAAATGTGCACACATACCTCGCCGAAGTGGTCTCCAACGCCCAAGCTCGACAGTCGTGTGTCTTCCTTCCCGCGTCTAGCTGTCTTCACAAGTTGAACCTTGCCCTTGATGACGAAAAACACGTGGGCTGCAATCTCGTGATCAACATATATGTACTCGTCCTTGAGCATTGCAAACGGGCGCATTGCCATGACGATGTCGCTGATCAGACTCTCGGGGCATTTTACAAAATATTTCACACTTGACACAATCTTTGCGTGAACATGATGGATCTACGTACAAGGCGACAAGCACATGATGAGCTCTCGGTTAACTGACAACACGATAGCGAGCTCTTCAGCTTACCATCTCATTCCGCAGTGCCGATGGTAGCCGCTTCAGAATCAAACTCTCGTTAAAAACCGACCGGTTTTGGTAAAAGTACTCAAAATGGTGGCGAATTTTGTTGCCAATGTACTTGGGCAACTGGCGTGAGATGATGTATTCCTTGACAACCGTCATGCGCTCATCGTACCGCGCTGCTGACACATCGAGATTGGTTACGAGACTTGAAATTGTGCCGATCACATAACCAAAGAACGACACGCCAACGGCCATCACTGCGATGTTCAGCATTCTCTCATAGTTGTTGTGCCCAACAATGTCGCCGTATCCGATAGTTGTCTACACCATCAAGCAAGAAATTAATTAGTTGATGAAAAGATCAGTCTGCAAATTGAATAGCGACAAAAACTATATAGCCTTACCATAGTGACGATGGCCCAATACACTGATCGGACGTACTGGAGAGAATCGGTATCAGTTACGTGACCTGCTGGGTCGTCTGCAAGGGCGGTAAGCCACGATTTAGTCGGGTCTACTCTCCCAACTGCATACCATAGGCAAGCCACCAAATGAGCGATGAAGAGCATCGTCATTGCCAGCTTAGCGAGCGATACAAGGCTCTGGTTGGTGTAGACGGCATCCTCGAGATTCGCAAAAACTTTGCCGAGACGGCGAATGCGTGCTAGCTTAAACAGCCGGAGTACCTTTAGTCCACGAAGTAGTTTCGCTGATAACAGAGCAGCGTGGGCATTATCACCCACTCGGAAAAGTTTGGCAATCGTCTCGAACGGGAGGGTCGAGCAAAAGTCGATTGCGAACCAGCCACGCATATACGCCTTCACAATCACTCTGAAGTTGTACGACACCTCTCCAGAGGGCAACGGGAGGCCGGTAATGAAGTTGAGAACGATGTCAATGAAGAAAGCCACATCCATGCCGTTCTCGAGGATGGAAAAGCCCCCTGCAGCTTCTACTTGGAAGCACACTCTGTACGGCACGACCAACGTGGTGTATAGCACAAGGCCCGTGAGTAGTAGGTCCCACATTCTCTTGGAATTTGCCTCTGGGTCGATGAAATAGCGTGGTTTCAGCAGTCGGTGGACAACGCGCCTTCGTCGACCAACGTAAAATGGCAAACTTCTCTTGAGCGCACTCCATAGCGTATGTCCATTTCTGGGGGGACTAGCCTTTCCGTGGCGATGATGTCGGAGCCCTGTCATGTTGGTTTACAAACTATCTCCAGCACCCTCCGGCATAAGACTTCTCTTAGCGCTGCTGCACGGCCGCAAAACCAGGAAGACTGCGGAGGACTCGGAACAGACAGCTGGATGGTTACTTCCACAACATTGACGACGGGCGGCGCCAGTGAGAGGAACTTGAAGGATGATGTTGAGACGAAGACCAGTTAGCCACGGAGGGAGGAAGCAACAAGTCAAAGAGCAGTAACTGCTGGCAAACTTGGTCTTCCGCTGGTGTCTGCTCGCTTTGTCGACCGACCGTATAAATAACACCGAGCGTACTTGCCGTTCATTTTGTGCTCTTCTGCACGGGAACCTGCGTAGTCTCATTCATTACAAGTCATCATATGATGAGCAAAATACAGAGATAGCAGAGAGGGAGTTGGATCTATTGATTCACCCAAACCGAGTTGGTAAAAGCGCATCTTCTGCTTGGGCGAGAGTCCGTCGACTGACGAAACTTCGTCGCTGCTGGGCACCGTGTTACTGCTGCTTCTTCTCACCAGACGCAGAGCGACGCTGCGGGAAGAGGTTAAAGAAAACCAGCAGGCCAACGCTCACAATGTGCGGGAGGAAGTACCACGAGCTCCAAATGGCGAGGCAACGGCGCACGTCCATGATCTCGAATGCCACTCCGGCGTACTGCATCGCCACCCAGGTAAGGAACATACCCGTGATATCGTAGAAGAATGCGAGCGGGTGACAAGTTCCGTTGAAGTACGAAAGGAAAATGGCGTGCGGGTGGGCTTTGCGGTCCTCCGTGTAGTGGAAGTACGACCTCAGACGACGGCGAAGATCTGTACATGTAACAGAAAAGTGTGCGTCAGTTTACCTATGAATGTGTATGCACGACAACAGTCATGTACTCACGCTTTCCAACTTCGATGTAGATGCCACCCAGCAGGAAGAATAGGTAGTAACCCGGGGACAGACCCTACAATCATCGAATCGAGTGTTATGTTAGTCGGCAAATTCTTGATATTTAATGCAGGACCGCTGTCACTTACATGCCACAGAGCGCTGACGAAGAACGAAGCCATGGTCGACAGCAAGCCCGACTTTCCCGACTTGGACAATCCCACACGCTGGTAAATGTCTGCAGAGAGCGTGATACGAGCATCCAAGTAAGCGTGAGGTTGTATCACCATTAACACGCAAAACTTGCTACGTACAAGTGTTGATCCAACGAGCGACACCAATGTTCCAGTTGTTAATAGCCACGCGGAAGTTTGTAGGGAGCTCTACGCAGAGAAGATCATTGTTCGTGATGCCATTCCTACGGGTTTAAATGCACGAGAATCAGAAATTATGCGCAGGTAATGAGGCACCAATACCTGCAGACAGTAACGTACCACTTGCCAGTAGACTGCACGTAGCCCACGCCAGCAGCAGCACTCGCCGCCTCGGCCAGTGACCAAGCAAGGTACTGCCAAAATACCACAGACAGCACTCAGTCAGAAATTGTCATAAAAACAATTACAGCACGGACATCACTCACGAATCGGAAACGGAACAGCACGACAGGGATGCACATGCGAAGGCAGCGCTCTGCCCACGAAGCCTTCGGGAAGAAGTCAGGCGAATCGATCTCCTCGACCGGGAATTGCAGCGACGCGAAGAACCCGGCAGCCGAAACCTAGAGTTGAAGATCAAACATTAGCCACACTAAGAACCAGCTTGTAATTGACAAGCAAGGACACAAGGAACGTACCACAATCACGAACAAATTACGGACGTGGACCAGGAATGGGGCGACACGGATATCCTAGAGAGCAATTGCACGTATTAGAACCGTATAGCATTGGCATCAGCAATGACGTTACATATAGCTTACCTTCATCCAGTAGATGTAGTCCTTGTACTCAAACGCGGGACCAGCGAGGTACGTCGGGAAGAAGAAAATGAAGCCTGCAAGCAAAACAAAAATCAACCCCACCAGTCAGTCCCTGCAACAGTAGCAAGCAATGCACCACCACCCACCAAAGTACGGGATCAGTGCTGGGATCTCCTGCAGCTCGTTCTTGAGCATCGTTGGTGTCTTCTTCTCCTTGGGCAGACCGCCATCGCTGTAGTTGATAGCGACGCTGCTCAGCTTGAGCGTCAGAATCATCTGCGCCGAGTCCCACACAATGTCGGGGCTGTAGAACTCACGGTAGTAGTGACTGCAACCACACAATAAACTGTCAGTATCACTGCAGCCCACTGAACTGCTGCGACGAGCTCACTCACACCACCACGAGGTAGGCCAGCAGCAGCGGCAGCACAATGCGGCCCACCAGCTTCCTGTATCATAAGACAATAATAACATATTAATCCACTGTATAGTTACTATCCCTCATTACTACGCCGCACCTTGGGGCCACCATCATCAGCAGATACACCACCGCAGCCGTGCCAATGGTGTGCAGCACGGCCGTGTCGAACACAAAGGCACCGGCGAACAGTCCCGCCGCCACGTTGAACAAGTGACCTAGCACCAGCATCAGAATAAAAGTACTAACGTCAGTATCAGTGCTGCATTCATACATCCGAGTTGCTGTGTGTATCATTCGTACGGGACGTCTCGCCGCGCGCGAGGTGGATGAGCGGCGCCACGAGGCTGCAGCCAGCCAGCGCCACCATGAGGCGGAAGCCATTGACGGGGAAGTTCTCGCTCTGGGCGATGCCGTCCACGGGGCCACGCAGGAACTCCATGCTCTACACGATCCAAGCCTCAGCCAGTCTGCGAATGCGCCAAATGACACGCATCAGGTGACATCATGGCCACAGGTTTTATGTTCGATGGAGTGTGTCCATTGGCTGAAAGTCATATGGATACATTTGGTGTGTCGTCACACAACTGCAACTGCAACAAGGGGACAGCTTCAACAAGGTGCATTTTTAGGCTCAGCCTGGAACGAAGGGGGGGGGGGGGTGGAGGAAATTTTGGCTAATACTTCAAAAGTGGCGGTCGTCTGGGTATGACGATTGCGATTGAGGCCATCCTTTGGCGCTCACGATATTACAAGTCTGGCGGTTGTGAGCTGCCAGACACACGGCAAAAGTTGTCTGCTTCAGGGTGAAGTCAATGAAGTACACGTTAAACGCATTGATTAGAAGTCTTAGTGACACGGTCGGTGGGGTGGCCTCCATCGCAATCATCATACGAAGGGCTGGTTTTCACCTCGTTCGCGGCGTCGCTATTCTGCCCTGTAATTCAGCCAATCGTCGTGCAGTTGTGGTGTGCTGAGCCTGAGCACTCTGGCTCAGTTCGACTGAAGCAGCGAAGAGCGATCATGTTTGCACGGGCGATTCGGAGCCACACGAAGGTGGGGGCGGCGGCACTGCTGGGCGCCCCCATGCTGCTCTCGCAGCAACAGGCCCGCGCGGAGCAGCGCGTGTATGCGAGCGGGTACGCAGTCGGAGAAGCGTCGTGGATTCCGACGAGATGTCCCGATTTTCAGATTTTGTCCGTGGTATATCTGTGTACAGCGAAGCGCTGGGGCGGGGAGTGCGTCTCGAGCTGTGGAAAGCCCAGGTTGGTTGTTAAGGTGGCTTTTAGGAGGGGATTTCGAGACGGGGCCTGACGGGGACGTCCATTGCAGCACGAGAACGTGGTCGTCCTCGATCTGGAGAGCGAGCTGATTCAGCTCGGGATGACGCGCATCCGTGACTACGAGAATGCCGGTAGGTGTATTAAGTAGAGTTGGAGGGGGCGTTTATGGTGGCTAATTGTTGTTTGTGAGCAGGGTCAAAGTTCACGCATGATGCGAACGGTGTGCTCCGCTCGACGCTGGATTTGGCACTGACCGAGCTCCCGAACGACGAGGAGGTGAGGGGCGGGATGTGGTATTTTGAAACATAATTCACAGGGTAACGGTGGGAGTGATTGGTTTTGTGCAGGCTGTTGTGACGACCCCGCGCGGATATAAAGCTGAGGGCCTCGTGTTTGAGGACGACGTTAAGGTGTGCGGCATCAGTATTGCTGCAAAGCCGGAAGCCCAGAAGGGGTGCGTCCAAAGAGCGAGCTGGATTGTAGACCCTGCACCATGAATGCATGAAAGCTAGCGTTGTTTTTACCTTTTGATCTGCTGCCAAATTGCAGTCTATCGCAAGTTCTCCGCGCCTCGCTGCCGTACGACTCCAAGCACGGCGAGATCTTGGTGCAGCAGCTTCCCAAGGGCGGGAATAAGGTGCTTTCCCTTGCGTTCGTGTTCTTTTGGTTTTAGGTGTTGGGCTGACGAGTCTCGTGTTTTTTTCTACCTAGATCGCGAAGGCAACTCTTCCGGACGATATCGATGACCACGAAATCCTGCTTTTGTTACCAGAGCTCGCTTCTGTGTCACAAGTTGACAAAATCATCCACGTACGAATGCAGCTCTGAGCATCGCTTGCTTGCATTCGTTTGTATTAACATTGTGCCGGTGCTTTTTTGTTCGTAGCTCTTGATGCAACAGGGCGTTGAGGAAGAAAAGATCACAGTCGTGACTCTTGTCACGTGCCCCGAAGCTGCTGACGGCTTTTGCAAGGTTCACCTCCGTGTTGATTGTTTTCATTGCCTCGAATCGAATCAGCTGACGTTTGTTTTTGGGCTGCGTCATCGTTAGGCGTTCGGCGACGCCCGCCTGGTGACAGCTTCCTTCGACGCAAGGATCAGCAGCGATGGCCACATTGTACCGGGCATTGGCGCCTTCGAAGAGCGCTACCTGGGTGCCCCCAGCGCAGTCGTGAAGCTAGCGGACGACCCCGCCGAGGACGGAGGCGACGATGAAAACGCACTGAAATCCAAAATCACTCAGAAGCTGTCGTCGTGGTTCAAGAAGGATTAAGCATCGCCTCAGATACACTGTAGAGTCTACACACTGTAGAGTCTACAGTGTGTAGACTCTACACAACGTAAACCGCGCGCTGATTGGGCGCCGAAGGGGCGTCAAATATCAAACTGCCGCAACGGGCACAGACTCTGTGCCACATGTGTCTGGGCATGTGGGCCGTCGAATTGCGAGTTTTGAGGGGCAGATTGTGTGCTCGGCGGAGGCAATAGAGAACTTTCGCAGCCCCAAAATTGAACATGTTTCAGATTCAGTTTGAGATAGGCGTGGTTTAGGGGATGAATCTCAACTCAAACGCGGGTAGGTTTGAGCTAACAGGGTCTTAATCTCAACCCTGTTTTGAGTTTGAGATAGCATTTTAGCCAATAGAATCGACGAAAGTAGCCGTAAGAATGCGCCAAAGCAATGGTGATGGAGGAGTCGACGCGCGCGGCTACACGGAGAACTCTTGACGTACAACATCCCCGCGTATACCCCTGCCTCCAAGAATATACTAGCGTGCTACTAGTGGTGATAGGATGCACTGCAACGTTGGGCTGCATGCTCCAACGTGGTGATCACGTCCAAGTACAAGACGTGGCACTTCCTGCCGCTCTTCATGCTAGTGCTGGTTGCGAACAAGTTCCCAACGTTGCGAACAATCGGAACTCTTTCGGAACGTTTCCGAAAGTGTTCCTATTACAAGAGGCACCACTACATGTAAATGAAATCTACAGCAAACAAAAGTTAGTGTGAGATTGGGAGGAACGGTGACGAGAAACAACACACGAAACGAGGGCAAATGAATAAATTATGAAGAATAAATAGCTGTGGGCTGCTTTCTTGCTACCTGACCTACGCTATAGGGAGACTATCGAGGTACTGAGTGACATCTTGCTGCTCGTGGATCTCAGTATCGATCACGTCGGACTCAGGATAAGACATCACTCGCGCCGCATCAATCTTGTCGCCGATCAGGTCGCCGAGCCGGCGTGCTTGGAGCTGGAGACAGCGGAATCATTCGCTCTGATGTGGATTTCCTTTCGCCGATTCCGCACTGAGGCGATTCACCACTCACTCGAGTGAAACTTCAACATCGTACTTAATCGCGAATACGAACCACGCGAACAACACCGAACAATCGGATCAAACTGAACAATTGGAAGTTCCAATTTCCAATTTGGAACAATAGACACCTTTCGAGACGACGGTTGGATATGGTTTGTGGGATGTGGGAAAGAGCTATCCCACAAACCACAAACAACAGCTTTTTTGTTTCGGCCTCCATTGGTTGTTGGTTGTGGGAAGTGACTGTTCACGCTATATTCATATCATACCACGGAGGTTTTATCATTGAGCGCACAACAACGCCGAAAACAACGAGGCAACACAGCTTGAGAGCGCCATCTTGAGCCGGTCGTGCCCCAAGCCCCAGTGCTCAGTGGCTGCGCTGGTAACTGGCCCTCGATGCTCCTACCCTCGTCCCTCTTGCTCATGTCGCCCGTGCCCTCGTCGCTCCTGTCTTGAGCCTGTGAGAGAGCGGGAGGGCGGGAAGTGAGCGAGTGCGCAATTTGTTATTATATCATATCTATTCTTCGCAAAAAGCCCTCCATATCCTATGATCGAATGCGTGTCATGATAATAAAAGTCTAGAGTGTATCGCCTAGGACAGGTTCCCACAACTAACATGGCTGTGGGATACAGAGGCCGTTTTGGCGGATTTTGTGATAGGGCTGTTGGATACGATTCCGGCGATTACTAATCAGCCCTCGAAATGGTCTTTTTATGTGTATCTATCCCACAACCAACAGGAAGTGATTATATCACCATTGATACTGTAGGTCCATCTACACCATTGAAAGCAAATGTTGGCACCATTGTATAATACGCCAAATACACTCGAACATAACGTTTTTTTTCCAGGTCGGCAGCGCTCGAGTCTCATTTAAGAATTTACCCTCCAGGGCGCAGATCGCGGCTCTTGCGTGGTCACCGGGCCAGATGTCGGCCCGAGAGGAAGCCAATGCCCTCATTCGTACGTGTATTTGTTGAGGTTTAGACGGCTACCTACTCCTAGACGCGCACAGCTGCATCTTCGCCTACGGAACAGATAGCCACGGGGATACATGTCCGCAGTAGGCCAGGCGCTAGCAAACTTTGTATGAGCATGTTGTATGATGCCCGGTTAGCGTAAAGCAAATGTGTTGTGCCATTGGGCTCGCGTAGATGTGGTAGATGTAGGTAGATATGTACGCATTGGAATGACCTTACAGGGTGCAGAGGTTTCCACGTGTGTGTGTAGTTTTTTACGAGTAGTTTATTTAAAAATATGATGATATTACGCTAATACCGCGCGGCGCCTAGCATTCCATCTAACGGACACTGCCGCAACTCGGTTTCCTTGTTGGGGGGGGGGGTCGGGGGATGCAACCCCCAGACGGCTTTGTGCAGTCCCGACTCGGGACTCCCGAGTGCTGGCAGCACTTGACGCATGGCGAGCGCTTGGTGACCACACAAATACACGTTGTGTGGTACACACAAACACACAAATACAGCGTTGTGTGGTACACACAAACACATTCAAACGTTAACATCGATTTCTGGGCGTGTATATCATGGGATGGTATCCAACATGACCATCATTCCTACAGCAACATAAAAATGTTAGTGCAACATACGCCGTCAATGGTGTTGATGGACCTACAGTATCAATGGTGATTTAATCGGTGCCCAACCAACAACCAACACGGGCTTCGAAAGGTGCCTAATAATAGGAACACCCCTGTTCGCAACCAGCACTACTTCATGCTCGAGAGCTTCCGCAAGCTGGCTAACGCCTCATGTCGGTGCTGCAGTGCATCCGCAGCATCAGCAACACGAACGGCCTGCCCTCCAACCTGCCGGTGGTCGTGTTGTGGACGGCGTGCTGGCCATCATCGAGGACCGCCGCCGGCACCTGGCCGACAAGGAGGTCAACTTGGCCCAGTACCACGTGCTCAAGCAGACGTCCACGCCCCCCAGGGGATACGAGCATGTCTCCCTCTGCTAAGATAACAATGTCAGTACAGTAGTTTGGTTAGTAGCACCGCGAGCGCGTTCGAAATCTACCGCCCAATGTGCCCCGTGCAGCTCATGCTTCCACGCGATGCCATTGTTTTGCGCTTTACCTCAATCTGAAATTGAAGCTCAAAGCTCGTCGAAAGCTACGATTCTGTAGGTTTTCAGATTACATAAAAATGATCAATCTGAAACTGAAATCTCAACTCAAACGCGCTCCGAAAGTTCTCTAATATCCAGGTGGTGAATTACATGTACTGCAGCATTTTGCTTTGCTATAACGGGTTCTTCCTATTAAAGTACCCTCTCCAAATATTATACCCTTCCGAATACAAAACCCCAACGACCAGTGTAATCATAGTTAAAATACCCTCCAAATAATATACCCAACGTGAGCACGAAATTTCCGGCGATGTATTTTGTGCGGAATGGCTGCGGTCTGGACGAAGTAAGGTCGGTGATATATACATGTAGATGAGGACGGCGGGTTGGTCTGCGAGTTGTAAACCCTCCAAATAAAACACCCTCCGAGCAGAATATCCATTGCCAATGGTGCACTATTGCTATTATACCGGTACACTATTCGGAAGAACCCGTTTTAGGGGATGTTTCATTCGGGGGCAGGTTAACTGGGGCAACTCTCTAGGCCAATCAGAATCGTGTAAATTCGTCCCAGCTGCCCTGAGTTTTGACTCAAAACAGCTCAAAACTTTTCAGCTCAGGGCAGCTGGGGCAACTCGGCTACTTTAGTCCCTGTTCAAACAAATTAGTGGAGAGGAATCAGTTTGTGGCGGAAGAGCTACGTGTATTGCTGCTGCTGGGTCCATACATGCCGATGCAAGACCCACGGCGTCGGTCTTTGCGGCAATGATGTTGATGTGTACGATGCTGGCGCAGGAGCTAGCGCAGGAGGTGGCGGTGCAGGAACTGGCGCAGGAGCCGACGGAGGAGATGGCGCAGGAGCTGGCGCAGAAGCTGGGGCGGAGGACTTCGTGCTGGAGTTTGGGGGGGAGCTGACGCAGTAGCTGGCGGCGCAGGAGGAGCTGGCGGTGCAGGAGATAGATGGTGGGGGACTTGGTGGCGATGCTGACACTAGACCTGACCGCGCACAGGGGGGGGGGGGGGCGAGCTTGGTTCTGCTGCTTGCGCGCGACTTCGTGGTGGGCAGGGATGGCAGACACGGGTTTTTTGTTAATGGAATAATGGACTTTTTGGACAACCCACCCACCCAAGTTTAAAAAACTAGGGTTTTTGCGAATCTACCCCCATCTAAGAGAGCAACCTGTCCGTCTGTGTTCTGTCAGTCCGTGCGTAACATGGGTACAGTGGACATGGGTACACTGGGCCGCCGAGCGCAGCGACGGCGGCACCTATATTGGCCAATCAGCTGCCGAGCGTAGCGAAGGCGGCCCCTGCCGCCGAAGGCGGCCCCACCGGCGTTTATTGCGGGACCGCAGGGCCCGCCCTTCATCGGATTCATTGGCATAGCACTGCGAGTAGTGCAGCGAGCCGACGAGGCGAGCGGAACGGAGGCGGGATATCACTCCGCCGCGCAGCGGCGGCACTCGGCTAATTTAATAACACTGACATAGATAATAATAACACCGCCGCGTAGCGGCGGCTCATATAAACACCAACGTAAATAATAGCGCCACCGCCGCGGAGCGGCGGCGCTCGGCTAGTCTACCCCCATCTAAGAGAGCACCCTGTCCGTGGGTCCGTCAGTCGGTTGCGTCGCATGGGTACATTGGGCCGCCGAGCGCAGCGATGGCGGCACCCCATTGGCCAAAAAGCTGCCGAGCGAAGCGAAGGCGGCCCCCGCCGCCGAAGGCGGCCCCACCGGTGGTTATTGCGGGACCGCAGGGCCCGCCCTTCATCAAACTCATTGGCACAGCATGGCGAGTAGTGCAGCGAGCCGACGAGGCGAGCGGAACGGAGGCGGGATATCACTCCGCCGCGCAGCGGCGGCACTCGGCTAATTTAATAAAACTTACATAGATAATAATATCACCGCCGCGTAGCGGCGGCTCATATAAACACGAAGGTAGATAATAGCGCCACCGCGGCGGAGCGGCGGCGCTTGGCTAGTCCTCAACATCTACTACAGAAACCGTCCAGTCTGTTTGTGGGTCGGTCAGGCGGTGCGTCGCATGGCTACATTGGACATGGGTACACTGGACCGCCGCCGCCGAGCGCAGCGACGGCGGCACCCGATTGGCCAATAAGCTGCCGAGCGCAGCGAAGGCGGCCCCCGCCGCCGAAGGCGGCCCCCGCCGCCGAAGGCGGCCCCACCGGCGTGTATTGCGGGACCGAAGGGCCCGCCCTTCATCAAATTCACTAACATAGCACTGCGAGTAGTGCAGCGAGCCGACGAGGCGAGCGGAACGGGGCTTGATATTAATCCGCCGCGCAGCGGCGGGACTCGGCTTAATATTAAAACTGACATAGATAATAATAACACCGCCGCGTAGCGGCGGCTAATATAAACACGAAGGTAGTTGATAGCGCCACCGCCGCGGAGCGGCGGCGCTCGGCTATTCCTCAACATCTACTAGAGGAACCATCGAGTCTGTCGGTGTGTGTGTGGGTCAGGCGGTGCGTCACACCCTGCCCATGGGCCGCCGAAGGCGGCACCCCATTGGCCAAAAAGCTGCCGAGCGCAGCGAAGGCGGCCCCACCGGCGTTTATTGCGGGACCGCAGGGCCCGCCCTTCATCAAATTCACTAACATAGCATGGCGAGTAGTGCAGCGAGCCGACGAGGCGAGCGGAACGGAGGCGGGAATCACTCCGCCGCGCAGCGGCGGCACTCGGCTAATTTAATAAAACTGACATAGATAATAATAACACCGCCGCGTAGCGGCGGCTAATATATAGCGCCACCGCCGCGGAGCGGCGGCTAATATATAGCGCCACCGCCGCGGAGCGGCGGCGCTCGGCTAGTCTACCCCCATCTATGAGAGCACCCTGTCAGTCTGTAAGTCTGTGTGTCACGCCTGTCCGAAAGTCGCCGAGCGCAGCGACGGCGACCTCCTGATTGGCTGCCTTGGACGCCGAAGGCGGCCCCCATTGGTTCTAAAGCTGCCGAGCGCAGCGAAGGCGGCCCTCATTGGCCAATATTTGATTTTGTGGACTACATAAATCGTACTTAATACACACTGCTTACGAATTCTAACTCATTTGCGAAATGGAGCGGTTCGAGTGTCCTACGTGCGAAGCCCGCGTGGTCCCGCTGCCCATAACTGTGGACGGCCTCGGGCTTCAACTTCGGCGCTGCACCTGCTGCGAGGCGCTGCTGGCGCGGGAGGCCTTCGCGAAACCCGACGCCAGGACCAGCGCACGCCGCTGTATTGCGTGCGCAAGCGGCCCGGAAGCGCGAGAGCACTGGCACCCCGCCGGCCCGGCCGCGGCAGCAGCGCCTCCAGACCCCCGCGCACAGAGCGCAGCATTGGTGGCTGCCACAATGGGCCCCCCGGCCGTGACAGCTTCGCGTCCCGTGAACCCTGAGGGTGCGTCCGGCAAGCGCCGGGTCAGGTACCGGATGCAGCCGCGGAAGCGCCCCAAGCACAGCAAGAAGAAGAAGGCGTAAATAGACAAAAATAAATTGTTTTTATTTTTGCAAAATTATTGTTTTCTATATTATACTTGGTGTGAAGTACACTAACCGTACTTAATATAGCGTGATTATACAATTTGCCCCCATTTTGAATTCGAAACGCGCGCGCGCCACCACGTCGACGAGGTACGCTGCGTGTATGCATGTTAGTTAGCCATACTAGCCACCACCACCACCATACACAGATAGTCCGAGGCTCCTGGGGCTGTTTAGGGGGATGTTTAAGCCTAGCGGGGTTATACCCGCTGGGGGGCCGCCGTGCTAAGGGGTTATTAGAAAATAGTGGTCTGAATTGTGTTGGACTATTTTTAGTCTAGCGCATTTTGGACTATTAAAGAGTATTTTAGCCCACCGCCCACTCTGCGCGAGAAGCACACGTAAATTGTCAAAAATCTGACACATTTTTGGCAATTTATTTTTGGCAACCCGTCTATTGACCACAAACCCGAATGCGAACCGGTTGAGCTGGCCGTAATGGGTCCTTTGGCCACTGCGACCAAGCCGTTCTTATGAATGCGCAAAAGGATATCGCACGAAGACTCTCAGTTCTGCCCGGGCGCTCAAACCCTGAATAGCCGACTGCACATTTTGCAACCGAAACCGCTCTTCGTGACTGCGGGTAAAGTGATCGGTGATAACTTCGATGGGAGCTGGCATCACCCGGGCAGTACGCAGACGCCCAATCCAATCAAGCTGTATGGATGACTACTGCTGCGTGCAGTGTACTTGGACTTAAGGTCTAACGCGTCACGTGACTATGTTTCGTGTTCGCAGGGAGTCATGGCCCGCAAACCAAAGCGTACGCGACGGGAGATTAAGGAAGCCTTGCTGCACAACGCGCGTCTGTACATGACCCCAGCTGAAGCAGAGGATGCTGCGGACAAGCGGTAGCGCCAGAAACGGAGGTCTGCTGCCAAACGCGGCTTAGAAAAGGAGCTAGCAGCTCTCACCTTAGCCGAATGTAACAGCGGCGTTCAGGCAGCAGCCTCAGTACATGCGGTTGTTGAGGGACCTACGGCACTACAAGAGGGCAAGCAAGAAGAGGACGACCCGGTCGAGCACCAGAGGCGGTACGCCGCAGCGTACGCTGAGGGGCAACATATCGCGGAGCATGAGTCGAGACCGTCAGCAGCTTCGATTCCATCGTCAACCGATCGGGCAGCGGTTTCCAGGGCACGTAATGCAGAGCGGCAAAGGATTCGCAGAGCGAACATGTCTGCTTCACAAAAGGAACGCATAAGGGCGAAAAACAGAGAACGAACGCGAGCTTCCAGGGCCCGAAGAACAGAGGAGCAGCGTAGCGCTGCGAAAGAGGCCGAGCGCATTCGGAAACAACAGCTCCGCGCGCGCCAAACGGCTGTGGAGCGGGACAATGAGCGAGAACGATATCGCATTCAGCAACAATCACGACGCACAGATCAGAGCGAAGGACAGCGGGTAGCGTCCCAGGTACTTGACCGAGATCGTCATGCTGTCCGCCGTGCATCACGGACTACTGATCAGCGAGCAGTGTCGCAAGCGCTTAACCAGGAGCACCAAGCCAACAGAAGGGCTGCACTAACGGAAGAAGAAGTCGAAGCGCGGCGAGAACATGAACGCATTCGACGCAAGTCAGTTAAGCGTTGTCACGGTCATGTAAACCAGGAGAACTTCAGAGCTTCAATGGTAACAGGAGAGAACGTGGTGAACGGGCGCCACAGACTCCCTCCTACAATAGTGTGCCCACTGTGCCAAGCTTGGAAATGGCCCGACGAGTCTGATTTCATGTGTTGCATGAAAGGAAGAGTCAGACTTCATCCCCTTCAGCCTGTACCAGGGCGACTGCTGCAGCTGTACGGAGACAGCGAGTTCCGCCGCCACATCCGGGCGTACAACCAAGCCTTTGCCTTCACGTCGATTGGTGCTTCCTCAAGTGACAGCACATTTCGAGCTGTCGACCAAGACCAGGATGTCGCGGGACAACACGGTGTTTATTCGTATCGTATTCAAGGAGCAATGGGACATTACCTGGGATCAATGCTGCCGTACGTGGACCCAGCTACAGGTGAGAGAACTGCACCAAAGTTCGCGCAGATCTATATCGTGGATCCCGATATGCAAGCGCGAGCTCAGAGGCGCAAAGGCATCTACGCCGACCTGGACAATGTGGCCTTGAAGGACATCGAGGATATGATGGAGAGGTGTAATCCCTTCGTACAGCAGTTCCTAAACTTCGGGGAAAAGCTGCGGGAGGACTTGGCTAATGGTGTCGATGTGATGGACATTCAATATCGACTGCACGCTAAGCCGTCGCAGCCTGGGACACACAACTTGCCAACCGTTTCTGAGGTTGGGGTTGCATTGATCGACGATGGAAATATTGCCAAGCCACGTGACTTGCTTCTTCTCGCTAGGGATCACCAGTTGCTGCGACTCTTTGAGACTGATGAGAAGTATGATCCTCTTCAATACCCACTGCTGTTCCCTCATGGTGATCTGGGATGGACGCATACGCTTACCTACGCGGACGGAGTTGTTTACAGAAACAAAAGGAAGATGGCTTTACGCGAACACACGGCGTATCGGCTGTTTCAGAAGGAGGGCGACCAGTCCGCACTTCACCAAGGCGGACGCTTATTCCAGCAATGGGTCGTTGATCAGCGAGCCAAGTGTGAACAGGAGCAATTACGGTGGGTGGCAACTCATCAAAAAGAGATTCGGGCAAATCAGTATCATGGTGTTGAAGATGCCCTGCTTAACGAGAACACCATTACGCTGGATGAAGGCGAAGGACTCCTGTCTGAATACGACCGCACGCGCGGCGAGTTGGTACACCCCGACCGGCAGCACCGAGAAGATCATTTTTTACGCCAGATCGGCAAGCGTGTCATCCTTCCAGACTCACATGTGGGTGGCCCGCGCTTCGTGTACAAGGCCTACCAAGACTCAATGGCTATTGTTCGTGAGTATGGAAAGCCCGACGTCTTCGTGACCATGACGTGCAATCCCAAGTGGGAAGAGATTGATGAGAAGATCACTGACCCTCTTCAGAATGCCCAAGACCGCCCTGACATTGTTGCCCGCGTGTGGCAGCAAAAGCTTAAGGCTACTTTAAAGGATTTGGATGAGGGTGTGCTGGGACGCCTACTGGCGCGGATTTACGTCGTTGAGTTCCAGAAGCGCGGGCTTCCACATGCCCATATCCTCATTATTCTGGAGGACGAAGACAAGCCTCGCACCCGGGAGATTATTGACAAGTTGGTGTCTACTGAATTGCCTGACAAGAACGTCAACCCTGACCTCTTCGACACGGTCATGACTTGCATGATGCATGGCCCATGTGGGGAAGCATTTACTTCTAGCCCATGCATGAAGGACGGAAAGTGCTCGAAGGGATTTCCCAAGCCGTTGGTAGAGGTTACGCGAGCAAACCCGGATGGATACCCGGTGTATAGACGGCGTCGTCGTGAACCAGGTGTTCTGACGTACAAGGGCAAAACCTACGACAACGAGACTGTAAACCAGTGGGTGGTTCCGTACAACCCTTACCTATCGCAGAAGTACAATTGCCACATCAATGTGGAAGTGTGTACTGCGATCACAGCAATCAAGTACATGTACAAGTACGTCTACAAGGGGTCCGATAGAGCGGTAATCACCATTGAGGCCGTGCGCAATCCCAACAGCCCTCGCGAGGAACCGAACGAGATCCTGCGGTTTCTTAACGCAAGATATATATCACCCGTCGAGGCATGTATGCGTCTATTGGCGTTCGAGATCCAGGGCAAGACGCACTCTATCATCAGGCTTACGGTGCACTTGGAAGGTGGTCAGATGATTGTTTTCGAGCCCACTGATGACCCAGCAGTAGTTGCAGAGCGGGGTCGCCGCACTACGCTTACCAGCTTTTTCGAACTGTGCGCGAGTGAAGAACCAGAAGACCATATCGCCAAGACCATGCTGTATCATGAAATTCCTAAGAAATTTTCTTGGGATAACAAGGCGAAGAAGTGGGTTCGTCGCTCGAAATACCAAGCGGCTATTGGGCGCTTAATCCACGTTTCCCCGCGAGATATTGAGCGCTTCTACTTGCGGGTTCTACTGTGCCACCGAAGGGGACCGACTTCCTCCAAGGATTTGCAGACCGTGGACGGGGTCGTTCACCCGACCTTCCAAAAAGCGGCGATGTATGCGGGGTTCCTCGAGAATGACCAAGAGTGGGTCGCTTGCATGTCGGAAGCGTCATCGTTTAAGATGCCGAAAGAACTTCGACAACTGTTTGCCACACTACTGGTGTATTCCCACGTTTCCGACGTCCGCGCACTATGGGATCAATTCTACGGCGAATTATCTAGAGATTTTGCGTTCACATACCGCAATCTTGAAGGACAGACCAAGGCGGACACCTCCAGTTCCACACGCTCATGCATCTTAACGAGCTGTTGCAAATCAGTGGGTACGCCGTACATCACTTCGAGCTCCCACAGTTATGCGAACATCGGGAATTGGTTATCACCTCTCTTCTGGAAAACAACCTCATCCGCCGTGAATTGGAGGGGTACACTCACGATGTGTTGCAAGGAGTTCATGACCGAACTGATGAGCTTAACGATGGACAACGGGCCATTTACGACCAAATTATGGACGCAGTGGAACGTCCGGAGGTTGGCAAGAAACTATTCTTCGTCGACGGACCAGGTGGTACAGGGAAATCAACGCTGTTGAAGCATATCCTTGCAAGTGTTCGGCTTTCGGGGAAAATCGCAATTGCGGTAGCTTCTAGCGGTATTGCAGCGCTACTGTTGATGGGAGGGCGCACAGCTCACTCTACCTTCAAGATCCCTCTCAAGCTAAATGAACACTCGACGTGTTCGATTTACAAGCAATCCAAGCTCAGGAAGTTACTTCAAGCGGCCAGTTTGATCATCTGGGATGAAGCACCGATGACACACCGCCACGCCTTTGAAGCTGTTGACCGGAGCCTACGCGATATCTTGGACAATGACCAGGAACCCTTCGGAGGAAAAACGATCGTACTGTCTGGAGACTTTCGCCAAATCCTCCCCGTTGTAGTCAGAGGAACTCCAGCTGAAACGATTGACGCCTGTCTAAAGTCCTCCTCTCTGTGGCCGCACTTCCAACAAGTTCGCCTTACCGAGAACATGCGCGTACGGGCTGCCCACAGTGCAAGTACGGCTGCAGAACTGACGGCCTTCTCAGATTTTCTCCTTCAAGTCGGTGAAGGGAGGCATGAGGTAAACCGCGCGCTGGGAGGCGACTACATGAAGCTCCCGCGTGACATGTTGGTCGAGAACCCGCCCGAAGAACGTGACGAGGACGCCGAAATTGCGCCAGGTGTGGTCCCCATTGGACTCACTCGGATTGTCGACGCGATGTACGCTGATATTAACAACCCGGCCATTGCAACGGACGATTACTTCGCGAACCGTACTATTTTGACGACAACCAACGCAATGGTTCACCGTATCAACGATGCTGTATCAGCGCGTCTGGATGGTGATGCCCGCGAGTACCGGTCGATTGACTCAGTGCAGGACGACGAAGAAAGTAACTTCTTTGAGCAGGAGGTGCTGAACTCAGTGAACATCAACGGAATCCCGCCGCACAAGCTGACGCTCAAAGTGGGAGCACCGATCATGCTCATGCGCAATTTGAACCCGGACCTAGGATTATGCAACGGGACACGACTACGGGTTGTTGAGCTCAAACCACACGTCATCCACGCGACGATAATGACCGGGGAGCGTCGCGGCCAGAACGTGTTGATTCCAAAGATCGTTTTCATAAGCGACGACAATGCTCGAAACTTCCCGTACCGTTTGAGGCGCAAGCAGTTTCCAGTTTAGACAGCATTCGCAATGACCATCAACAAAGCGCAAGGGCAAACGGTGTTCAATCTGGGGTTGTACCTAGCGTCACCGTGCTTTTCCCACGGCCAGCTCTATGTCGCGCTCTCCCGAGTTACCGCTCGATCCAAGATCAAGGCGCTGATTGAGTATCCAGAGTTAGAAGAAGATGACGGAGTGTACACTGCGAACATTGTGTACAGGCAGATTTTCGAGACTGCGTAAGGAAACCGGACATTTAGATAATACATTTCCATAACGTTTGATAAGACTTTTGTGTTGCTTGAGTCTGATAAAATTAAATTTCAGCCGAGCGAAGCGAGGCGTGTACTCAACTTACGAGTACTATTGCCCGCCGGAGCGAAGCGGAGGCGGGCAGCCCACACTACTGGGACTACAACTAAACCCACCGCCGCGAAGCGGCGGCGCTCGGCTAGTCTACCCCCATCTAAGAGAGCAACCGTCCAGTCTGTGTGTGTGTCCGCTGCGTCGCATGGGTACACTGGACATGGGTACACTGGACCGCCGAGCGCAGCGATGGCGGCACCCCATTGGCCAAAAAGCTGCCGAGCGCAGCGAAGGCGGCCCCACCAGCGTGTATTGCGGGTCCGAAGGGCCCGCCCTTCATCAAATTCACTAACATAGCACTGCGAGTAGTCTAGCGAGCCGACGAGGCGAGCGGAACGGAGGCGGGATATCACTCCGCCGCGCAGCGGCGGCACTCGGCTTATTTAATAAAACTGACATAGATAATAATAACACCGCCGCGTAGCGGCGGCTAATATAATATAAACACGAAGGTAGATATTAGCGCCACCGCCGCGGAGCGGCGGCGCTCGGCTAGTCTACCCCCTTCAACAAGAGCAGCCTGTCTGTGGGTCCGTCAGGCGGTGCGTCGCATGGGTACATGGGCCGCCGAGCGCAGCGATGGCGGCACCCCATTGGCCAATAAGCTGCCGAGCGCAGCGAAGGCGGCCCCCGCCGCCGAAGGCGGCCCCACCGGTGTGTATAGCGGGACCGAAGGGCCCGCCCTTCATCAAATTTACTAGCATAGCACTGCGAGTAGTGCAGCGAGCCGACGAGGCGAGCGGAACGGAGGCGTGATATTACACCGCCGCGCAGCGGCGGGACTCGGCTAATATAATAAAACTGACATAGATAATATTATCACCGCCGCGTAGCGGCGGCTAATATAAACACGAAGGGAGATAATAGCGCCACCGCCGCGGAGCGGCGGCGCTCGGCTAGTCTAAAGCATCAATCAGAGCAACGTGCTGTCCGTCCGTAACGGACCGATCACCTGAATTCCCATTGGCCGAAATTCGCGATATACGACATACATTGGGCATTAATGCTAAAAATCCTTCATTGGACACAAATACTGCTGCCGAGCGCAGCGAAGGCGGCCTTCATTGGCCAAAAAGCTGCCGAGCGCAGCGATGGCGGCCCCATCGGTCGATATAGCGGGACCGCAGGGCCCGCCCTTCATCGGACTCACCAACGTAGCACCGTGAGTAGTGCAGCGAGCCGACGAGGCGAGCGGAACGGGGAGCGCCACTGCCGTAGCGGCAACTAATAAAAACTACCGCCGCGTCGCGGCGGCGCTTGGCTAGTGTGTATTATAACGCTAGAAATCTGTCTACATGTGCAACACAGACATGTACTGTATCACTCTGGCGGATGACGAAGCTAGGGAAAAGAATACTATACTGTACATGTATATGTCAGTCGTATGTAAGACACCAACCAAACCAATACATGTACATGTTGCCTGGTTTGAAGTCGTGTAAAATCTGAGGAGCACTTCGCTCGGGCGCCAGGTACAAGGTAGGCTTGTCGTAGCCTTGCCATTGGGCGAGGTACAGCGTACCACACTGGGCGTAGCACTGTTATTCGCCGTTTTGTCCGTTGTTTTCTCTCGAACTCGTTGCTGTCCTGCTCGGGTTCTGCTGGCGCGCGCAATGCAATAAGTAAACGATGCGACGTATTTTACACTATCAACTGGTATTTTCCTGCCAGAATTGCATTTTCAACCAATCAGAGGGTATATACAGTAGTATCACAAGATATGTAAGCCGAACTTTAACGGCAATATTACATTTGAAAGTCAGCGGCAACTGCAAGTTATCTTTTTTGACAAGGCCAGCTAGGAGCTTAAATTACCACGTTTCATATCACTCTCGACAACATTACACTATTACTGGGACTGCCGCCATGGAGGGGAATTGGTGGTGGTGCCGAGGCCGCAGTCATTGGGGCTTTTCAGGATAAATAGAATACCCACCCCATTTTAACCACCCACCCGCAAAAAAGTAATTACCCACCCTCCACCCAGTCAAAATGTGGGTTTTGGCCATCCCTGGTGGTGGCCTCTCACGCAGGACACTGGGGTGATTGTGTGGCGATGCGCGACTAACACTTTTGGCCGCTAATAACTTATTCCCTGTTAGAATGTATTCATGCGAAATAAAATAGAATTTGCGAATAAAAGTTGCCCTATCTAACCTGCCCCCAAATGAAACATCCCCTTAGAATCTAAGGTTCCCCGTCTTGATCACGTCCGGCTGTATCGACTATTAATAACACTATGGAGTTTTGTATAGCGGGTGCCTGTCGCTAAGATTTGGTGCCTGTTGATAGCAGCTCCCAGATTTTGTGGTATGGATGGGTGTCGTCACTCGTCGCCGCACGCCACGTATCTAAGGCAGACCTTCTTAATATGGGCACATGCCGTAAAGTGTCGAGTTAGCTATATACCGGCACCCTCAGAATCTTCTTTCCGGCACTATGCCGTTCTAGAGCTAAGGTAAATGGTCAATTAGGGGCCGTTGTGCCAATTAGGGGCCACTCGTCTAGGCCAATAAAATACTCGCATCTGTCTGGTGTATCTTTTGATTGGTCGCTTATAGTATACCGTAGAAGAGACAGTTAGGATTTCATAGTGAAGCTAAGTCAAATATACGGCCCTTAATTGGCACGGCCTTCATTCTACTTATAATTTAGTGACCAGGTTGTTGTGGTTGTCTTGGATGATTATACAAACTGTGGGGCATTTTAGCAAATCAGCAAAATCATCAGCTTTGCATCGGTACCCTTGCTGTGTCATAGATTTTAGTAGAGCCAAAATTACAATCAAGAACTTGGCAAGCCTTGCTTGACGGCCCCTAACTGGCCATTTACCTTACTTAGACTGAGTTTATCTAGTGTTTGTTGAGCAGATCAAACTGTTTCGCCTGGAAAATGCCCGCCAATGGTGTAGTGAAGTCAATGCCGTACGACGGTCGTTCAATTCCCACTTGAGAATAGATAAATCCGGCCCCACAGACGCCGAGTTGGCGAATACGGTTGCTAGCCCACAGCACAACTGTCGAAGACGCGAAAAGTGTGTGGCGCCCCCGTGGAGTGCGTCCTGTCGTAGTTTTCT
This sequence comes from Phytophthora x cambivora, assembly GCA_033557925.1. NCBI lineage: Eukaryota > Oomycota > Peronosporomycetes > Peronosporales > Peronosporaceae > Phytophthora > Phytophthora x cambivora. Next base: position 11,351,896 of record JAUCEB010000011.1, on the reverse strand, counting down.
TCGTGAAGTACTGCCTTGACAGATTCATAATGAATCGGGGGCGCCGCACACTTTTTCGCGTCTTCGACAGTGTGTGCTGTGGGCTAGCATATTTGAGTCTGCCATCAGTTACCGGTAGCCTATCTGCTGGAAGAAGTAGGTCACCAGAAATCTCGCATACGAACCTCACCAAAGTGTATGTCATTCCATATAGCTGTGGGTTGCATGTAGCTTTGTGGTTTTCCGAAACGGATGCTATCTTCCCGCAGGTATTCTTGGCTGCCGGTGCTGCTGGTCCTGGTTTCATGATCTTACTCTGTCTCTGCCGGAAACCCGAGTATCCATCCTTCAACCTGCGCTTCTCTTCACTGCACTTCGTTGCGTTCTGCTTGCTCCGTCCGAATACTCGCCATAATCTGAAGACGGAGGAGCTTTCTTCAAAATGTGATGACAATTTTTTTGCTGCGTGACGTTAGACCCTGACCACAACAGTAGTGCTCATGTTGTTAAGTGGACAGCGTACACGCGTGTGGGATGCAGACAAAGCCAGTTTTTTTGCATACTAGAGTCGATAGCGTGTCTTGTAAAACTTTGTATTTTGCGCCCGTTTCCGCTTTTCATCCGCTACAAAAGTACTGACAGAACTGGCAGCGAACAGAGCAACAAGGGTATCTCTCATCGCAACGACTAGTCCATACTGAATCACGTGGGCTGGCTGGAACGGTGTATTGGAAGTCGCACGTGATCCGTATGACCAGCAGCCAACATTCGGGGGATAAAGATGAAAATAAAAAGTAAATTGACTGTTAGTGCTGCAGCTCGCATCAACTCCTTAAGCGGGTTCAGCAGCTTCACATGCACAGACCCTACATACTTGGTTTCACTATACTCAACAGCGTCGCAGCGCTTATCATTGTTCGCAGGGTTCCAAGGCCTTTGATCTTCAACGTCACAGCAGTTGAAGTCGGCCTGCAGTACGCATTCCAACACGGTGTCTTGCGCGAGGGAGAGACACTCGGTTTGAGCTTTATCATCGTTCCTTTTAGTTTTTCGATACTGAAAAGTCGGCTAAATCTGGCACTTCAGAAAACTATATCCCGGCACATTGCCGGGTATTTTTGCAAAGTGCCTATATTAAGGAGGTCTGCCTTAGATACGTGGCGTGCGGCGACGAGTGACGACACCCATCCATACCACAAAATCTCCGACCTCCGACAGGCTCCGACTGGAACAGAGCGAGTACTATTTTGTGTAAAACCTATGTAATTATGTAAAGTTGTGTTTGTGATTAGGGGATCTAAATAGAGATGTGTGAGCCCAGAGGCCGTGCTAGAGGGAGGTTTGTAGCGAGTTTATAGGCGGAGCCACAGGCTCTAAAACGGCCTGTGGGCTGAGAAAACAGCCAAAAGCTAAATTATGCATATATTAGGCTCGGAGCGATGTGCACGCTCCGACGTAAATTCAGAAATGAGGGCCCAACCGGAGACACGGGGTCCAGTAATAGAAGCAATCCGTCTTTTTACGACAGTTTTTACGCGTAATTACTTGTTGAGGCACCAGCACGTGGGTACAACCTCGAACATGAGGTTTTTCAACAACCACTGGCCTGCAGTGCCGCACAAGGAAGCACAGCGTCATTCTTGTTTTTTTTCTCGAAAGACGCAAGTCGCCTGCACCCCACCACGGTTAACTACATATTTGTATACGTGCATGTATGTACGATGTGCTGCCACCACTGCTGTCTATGCGCGGTGTGCTATCTTGTATTGAGGTTAACTTTGCTGTTCCGCAAGGAGGTTAAGCTTGGTGTTCAATGCTGTACTCAGATTACATGTTTGTGAACTCTGTGATGAGGTTAACTTTGCTGTTCCATTTGGAGGTTAAGCTTAGTGTTCGATCAGTGCTAGCACAGTATATCTCGCTCCGTTTAGCTCCTAAGCCTGTAATACACCCGGTGTTTGTCTATACAACTTATCCTTCCGTGTCGTTGAGTGTGTTGTCTTCCACAGCCTTGTCTTCGATGAAGGTCTTCCTGACGAGACGACGGCGCTCCTTCTCAAAGGTGGCAACAACCTTCTGGTTCAGGTGCTCCTTTGGCTCCCAAGTGGGTTCCCAGTCCACCAAGTAGTAAGTGATCTTCTTCTCGCGCTTCCAGTTAACGATCTTGCGGATGTAGTGCACAGGGTCGCCCTTTAGGTTGTCATCGGCGCTCCACTCCTCTTCGCTCGAGTCTTCGTCGTCCACGGGTGCAGGAGGAGCGAGCCACTCGCGGACATCTTCAAGGCCGACCCTGCGCTTCTTCGTTTCAGCGAGCGCGGCGATGATGACTTGGATTGCTTCCGGGAGAAGGCTGGCAGAGGCGACCGTCGTGTTCATGGTCAGGCGCAGGTGACGAATGGCCTCGTTGCTCACCCGAATCTTGTATGTCTTGCTCGCAGTGATGCACAGGGTCATGAACTCCTTCGCGGAGCTGACGGCGTTCTTGGTGGGCTTGGGTGCGGACATGGCGGCAGTGTTGTGCGTGGGGGAGAGTCGAAAGCAAAGTGGCAAGCGCGATACGAGGATCAAGACAAGACAAGACAAGCGGTAATGAATGGTTTGGACACCACAGGTAAATTCACGCGTAATTACGGGGTGGAAATTTCACCAAGGAGGTTGGTAGTATGCGCAGGTGCAGGGTCACCAATGCGACCTGCGGCTTGAAGCTGATTGTAGCGTCGGACGAGAGCGTTGAGATGGCCCGCCTTGTAAAGCTTGCGCATGGACTTAAGGACATTCTGGGCTCCGCGAGCATTGCTGTCGTGCTCCCTCAGAAACGATAGATGCTCCTTCTCAGCGGTTGCTCCAAGCTCCAAGACGTCATCGCGATACTGCGGCGACTTCCCGTCAAGCACGAAGCCTTCGGCAAGGAAGAGCTTCATGAACGCGACGACCAGCTTGGTGTTCGACCTCTTCTGCTTCGTCGCTGCGTCGGTCGAGCTCCACATCCGCGGCTCTTGGGCGTACCACGAGAACCAGGCATCCTTCAGACTGGTAGCTGCCGAGGTACGTCGTCGCTTCACTGGAGGTTCACCGATACCTGCATCCTCACTTGCGTCTTCTCCTGGCGGTGTCCGTTTGTTCTTGTTGTAGATATTAGCCTCCATGGTAGTCAAGCGAGTATCCAGCTTCTGGTTGACTTGAATTAACTGCTCAATCAATGCTGCTTGGTGAAGAAATATGGGGTGGGTCGTGATATCAGTTGCGGGGTCGGTGGTCTTGGTGTTTTCTGGTTTGGTGCTTGCGCAGGTGCTCAGATGCGACGATCATGCTAGCAGCTCACTGACACAGAAACCCTTCTCAATGGTGCACGCTTCCATGCGCTGGACAGCCAGGCCATCCGATGCAAGCGACTTCAACTCAGGATAGTGGCGCAGCAGATACGCTATTAGTGTGTCGACAACCCGCGCATTCACGTTGTACTGGGCGGTCTTCAGCCCGAGTGAAGTGACGAAGAGCGCCGAAGCGACGGAGCGAATTCTTGTCTGCGTGTCCGAGTCGAAGCTACCCAACGAGAGAAGAGGAACCTTCGCTTCTGGGTCGCGGCTGCTCAAGACCCGAGCGACCTTGTGGTCTTCCGATGGTGTGTTGAAGACGTACGCAAACGCCTTGTTCGTCGCGGTCATGTTCCAAGCCCTGCGGTCGAAGATCCACTGCACACACATGCCAGCCCCATTCGCGTGCTGTGCCCCTCCACGTCGGAATGAGTGAGATGTCAAGCGCTCGGCGACCCCGGCCGGTTTTACAAGTCTGTCAAGAACGCGGTTGACGTAGCTGTGAATGCCGGGTGCAGTATCAGGCGACTTGTCTTCACCGGCGCGCTTGGTTTCGGCGTGACTTGGGAGAACGGTCTCAGGGTGGTCCATCAAATCGATAAGCGGCGTGGCTGGTGTAAGCGCGGCTTGGGAAGATGCGTGTTGCTCCGGTAGTTGACTCAGCAGCGCTGACGTCGGCGACGTCTGGGTTACCAACGCGAGCGCAACAGCAAGAAGGGGGCAGGTGGAGAAATCGTCGTCAGGGAACAGCGAGAGGCCTTGCTCTTCAGACGTCTTCACGCGGATGAATCGCACGAAGAAGATATCACCCGAGCCAATGGAGAGATTCACCTTGCGGAGAAGGGTAAGGTCCGACGCACGTCCGAACAGATACCAGAGCAGGCACAGCAGATCTGCATCTTGGTAGTCAGCTGTGGTAACAGCAGTCGAATACACGTGCATCATCATCTTCTTGAGGGCCTTCTTCGTGCATGCAGGGGCCTTGTTGACGAAAGCCCCTGACTCTCTCTTCATACAATAGCGCTCGAGAACTTGTCCTTTCTTGAGCAGAGTCTTGTCGGTTGCCACACGGTGCTGAGGGAACTGCTCCAGCAGCCAGTTCTTCGTCTGCCGGTAGTACTGCATGACAGAGTGGCGGGCCAAGACCTGTCCCTTGCGACCCTCCTTGAAAGCGAGGTACATTCCAAACTTGTCGACGACAGCTTCGAGAACCAGAGGAGCGCTCTCCCGCTGCATGCAAACTTCCAGGTAGTCCCTGCGAACACCTTCTTCTTCGAGAAACTTCATGAAGGAGCGCACTGCGCTCTCGCGGGCACGCTTCGTGTTAGTCGGGGCGAGGTCGTTGAGGCTCATCTGGCTGGAGTCGGAGATGTCGGAGCTTGCGTGTTATTCGTGAAATATGCGAATGACTTGCACTCAGTAGGGGGATATCAATAACTTCGCTGGGTCCTCCGACTCGATACGTCGGAGCTGTGGCTGTCAAGCACCCATGCATCAAAGAGTGCTCTCATTGGCCGAAATAATTCATATCCTGCCGATGTATTGGTTGAAAAAACAATATTTGCCAAGGCATCAATTTCATTGGTTGATACTTCATATAGTGAAATTAAGTATGGTCGGAGATTGGACTATATTCATCCATAATCAGCGTGGCGGCTCGGCCAATGGGAGGAGAATGTTGCAGTGTGATTGCGCTGGGGATGACGCGATGTCTTCCACTTTTGCACGGATTCGGATTGCAACGTTAGACTTCGACTCGAAACGCGCGATTTTTACGACTGAAACACGCGGTTCAGAGCGTGGGTTTGTTACGGCTGGAGTGCACAGATAAGCCCGAGACTTTTCCATGGGAAAAGTTCGGTCGCCACACACACTTTGCCGCATCTTGCGCTGGACTGTAGGGAAAACGAGTGTCGTGGTGTCGCCGTTTACGCCGGTGCAGGGCGTAAGTATCGGGGCCATATGCAAGATGTTGTTGATCGAAGGCAACTACATGTAACCACCCGGTCTGTCGGGTCGTAGTTGAAGTGGCGAAGCAACAGTTGCCTTTGGTACGACAAAGTCAACGAAACTCTCGTCGTGCAGTCGCCTCTTTTCGCTGCGTGTGGCTCTGACTTGCGTTGTTGGGCCGCTCAACCATTGCACCCTTTAGAAGATTGCCCCCCCCCCCCCGCATGTTTGTCGACTTCAACTTGTTGCCACAGGAGAAAAAAAACGCGTAGAGTAATTCCACTGACTTGTAAATATACATCCCACTTCTAGTGCAAACTGTTGCAAGGGCAGTATATGTATGACTCAATCAGGTGCTGTTTGGAACGAGCGCATTGCTTTCCACCAGTTCTGTAGTGCAGTATTGATACTTTCTTTCATCTTTCACCTGTAGTGTGACCAGCAAAATTTCAAATGCATGTTGAAAACGCCAGGTACAGTACACGATGTTCACTGTCGCATTCGTAGTGTGGGGCGTTTTGCTGTTAGTAAAATTTACTAGACACTAACTAACTGTTAGTGGCATGTTAGCTGACTGTAAGTGGACGAGTTAGTTGTAAGAGAACAAACATGCAATACATTAAACTGAAGAAATCAACACTTTGCGGCATTGATGCCGTTCTCGAGTGAATGCATCCGGACCATGCTTCCAATTATAAAGGTCATCGAAAATGCACAAAGAGAAATTATTCAGAACATTTAGTAAGATCCGACGAAAATTGGTATCGCTCGTTCGGCACTTACATGTTAGCAGAATTTACTAGACACTAACTAACTGTTATTCTGGGATAGCAGTGGCCGTGAGGTCTGCTGCTTATGCAACCCAAATCAGATTAATTCACAGTTCGTTAAGAACTGTGTATAGTATTCGTGTTCTGGGGCAAATGTGGACATGGCTACATTTCACCGGTACGTACCGGTGACGTTTTTGCAGGCCCTAGCCACGATTGTGTGGCGCCAGCTCTTCCAACCACGGACCCGTCTGTACCTGCCGTGTGTTCGTCCGTACTTTTAGTGCGCTTAGCGTGTGCGCAACACGGAAAAGGCCCAATCACCCACAGGCAAAAAACGAAACTTTCCCCTTTCAGAAACGCTTAAACCCGGCGAATCGGATCGGGGTTGCACCGGGAGCCCACTCTATTGCTGCCCTTTCTGTGCGACGCCTCTTTAAATACATGGAATAATGAAAAGGGAAATACACAGGGATTGGTCTGTATCGCCGCCGCGAGAGCCACGGGCCCGAACCGCTCAACCGTCGCGAACGCACCCATTGAGGGTCCGCGCGGCTCATTTGCTCGCCACGAAGCGGCTGCGCCCCCTCGCACGGACCCTCGTCAACCGCCGCCAACCGTCGCGAACGCACCCATTGAGGGTCCATCTAAAAAGATGGAGACCAGCATGCGGCTGACGAGGATGCGCACCTCGTGTGCGGCACTCGAGATAGGTCTGCGCTAAAGATTTTGGACCCTCAATGGGTGCTGCCCCCATCCCCCCGCGCTGCATGCATGCGCCCAGCCTCACTCTCAGATTTGGCGCGTCGGAGACAAGGTGCGTTGCTGCCGCATTTTGCGGTCGCCTCGGTTTGGCTGCGTACTGATGCTGCTGTTTTTGCGTGCACCAGCCCGACGTGACCAGCAGCAGCCGCAGGGTGAGTCGTGCCGTACGCGCTGCATGCAATGGGCTGCTTACTGACTGTGTGTATGGTATTGTTTTGTTTCGTGCCAGCCCAGCCCAGCTAGCAGCGGCGACAGCGGCAGCAGTACCGTGTCACCACCACCGCCACTACCGGCCTCGAGCATGGGGACGACGGCATCGAGCAAGCTGAGGCCGACACAAGGTGAGTCGTGCCGTACGCGCTGCATGCATGGGCTGCTTACTGACTGTGTGTATGGTATTGTTTTGTTCGTGCCAGCCCAGCCCAGCTAGCAGCGGCGACAGCGGCAGCAGTACCGCGTCACCACCACCGGCCTCGAGCAAGCTGGGTACGGCACAAGGTGAGTCGTGCCGTACGCGCTGCATGCATGGGCTGCTTACTGACTGTGTGTATGGTATTGTTTTTTTTTCGTGCCAGCCCAGCCCAGCTAGCGGCGGCGGCAGCGGCAGCAGTACCGTGTCACCACCACCGCCACCACCGGCCGCGAGCATGGGGACGACGGCATCGAGCAAGCTGAGGCCGACACAAGGTGAGTCGTGCCGTACGCGCTGCATGCATGGGCTGCTTACTGACTGTGTGTATGGTATGGTTTTTTTTTTTCGTGCCAGCCCAGCCCAGCTAGCGGCGGCGGCAGCGGCAGCAGTACCGCGTCACCACCACCGGCCTCGAGCATGGGGACGACGGAATCGAGCAAGCTGAGGCCGACACAAGGTGAGTCGTGCCGTACGCGCTGCATGCATGAGCTTCTTACTGACTGTGCGTATGGTATTGTTTTTTTTTTTCGTGCCAGCCCAGCCCAGCTAGCGGCGGCGGCAGCGGCAGCAGTACCGCGTCACCACCACCGGCCTCGAGCATGGGGACGACGGAATCGAGCAAGCTGAGGCCGACACAAGGTGAGTCGTGCCGTACGCGCTGCATGCATGATCTTCTTACTGACTGTGCGTATGGTATTGTTTTTTTTTTTCGTGCCAGCCCAGCCCAGCTAGCGGCGGCGGCAGCGGCAGCAGTACCGCGTCACCACCACCGGCCTCGAGCATGGGGACGACGGAATCGAGCAAGCTGAGGCCGACACAAGGTGAGTCGTGCCGTACGCGCTGCATGCATGGGCTGCTTACTGACTGTGTGTATGGTATTGTTTTTATTTTTAGTGCCAGCCCAGCCCAGCTAGCGGCGGCGGCAGCGGCAGCAGTACCGCGTCACCACCACCGGCCTCGAGCATGGGGACGACGGAATCGAGCAAGCTGAGGCCGACACAAGGTGAGTCGTGCCGTACGCGCTGCATGCATGGGCTGCTTACTGACTGTGTGTATGGTATTGTTTTTTTCGTGCCAGCCCAGCCCAGCCCAGCTAGCGGCGGCGGCAGCGGCAGCAGTACCGCGTCACCACCACCGCCACTACCGGCCTCGAGCATGGGGACGACGGCATCGAGCAAGCTGAGGCCGACACAAGGTGAGTCGTGCCGTACGCGCTGCATGCATGGGCTGCTTACTGACTGTGTGTATGGTATTGTTTTGTTTCGTGCCAGCCCAGCCCAGCTAGCAGCGGCGACAGCGGCAGCAGTACCGTGTCACCACCACCGCCACCACCGGCCGCGAGCATGGGGACGACGGCATCGAGCAAGCTGGGTACGGCACAAGGTGAGTCGTGCCGTACGCGCTGCATGCATGGGCTGCTTACTGACTGTGTGTATGGTATTGTTTTTTTTTCCGTGCCAGCCCAGCCCAGCTAGCGGCGGCGGCAGCGGCAGCAGTACCGCGTCACCACCACCGGCCTCGAGCAAGCTGGGTACGGCACAAGGTGAGTCGTGCCGTACGCACTGCATGCATGGGCTGCTTACTGACTGTGTGTATGGTATGGTTTTTTTTTCGTGCCAGCCCAGCCCAGCTAGCGGCGGCAGCAGTACCGCGTCACCACCACCGCCACCACCGGCCTCGAGCATGGGGACGACGGAATCGAGCAAGCTGAGGCCGACACAAGGTGAGTCGTGCCGTACGCGCTGCATGCATGAGCTTCTTACTGACTGTGCGTATGGTATTGTTTTTTTTTTTCGTGCCAGCCCAGCCCAGCTAGCGGCGGCGGCAGCGGCAGCAGTACCGTGTCACCACCACCGGCCTCGAGCATGGGGACGACGGCATCGATCAAGCTGAGGCCGACACAAGGTGAGTCGTGCCGTACGCGCTGCATGCATGGGCTGCTTACTGACTGTGTGTATGGTATTGTTTTTATTTTTAGTGCCAGCCCAGCCCAGCTAGCGGCGGCTGCAGCGGCAGCAGTACCGCGTCACCACCACCGGCCTCGAGCATGGGGACGACGGAATCGAGCAAGCTGAGGCCGACACAAGGTGAGTCGTGCCGTACGCGCTGCATGCATGGGCTGCTTACTGACTGTGTGTATGGTATTGTTTTTTTTTCGTGCCAGCCCAGCCCAGCTAGCGGCGGCGGCAGCGGCAGCAGTACCGTGTCACCACCACCGGCCTCGAGCATGGGGACGACGGCATCGATCAAGCTGAGGCCGACACAAGGTGAGTCGTGCCGTACGCGCTGCATGCATGGGCTGCTTACTGACTGTGTGTATGGTATTGTTTTTATTTTTAGTGCCAGCCCAGCCCAGCTAGCGGCGGCTGCAGCGGCAGCAGTACCGCGTCACCACCACCGGCCTCGAGCAAGCTGGGTACGGCACAAGGTGAGTCGTGCCGTACGTGCTGCATGCATGGGCTGCTTACTGACTGTGTGTATGGTATTGTTTTTTTTTTCGTGCCAGCCCAGCCCAGCTAGCGGCGGCGGCAGCGGCAGCAGTACCGCGTCACCGCCACCGCCACCACCGGCCTCGAGCATGGGGACGACGGCATCGAGCAAGCTGGGTACGGCACAAGGTGAGTCGTGCCGTACGCGCTGCATGCATGGGCTGCTTACTGACTGTGTGTATGGTATTGTTTTTTTTTTCGTGCCAGCCCAGCCCAGCTAGCGGCGGCGGCAGCGGCAGCAGTACCGCGTCACCACCACCGCCACCACCGGCCTCGAGCATGGGGACGACGGCAGCGAGCAAGCTGAGGCCGACACAAGGTGAGTCGTGCCGTACGCGCTGCATGCATGGGCTGCTTACTGACTGTGTGTATGGTATTGTTTTTTTCGTGCCAGCCCAGCCCAGCCCAGCTAGCGGCGGCGGCAGCGGCAGCAGTACCGCGTCACCACCACCGCCACTACCGGCCTCGAGCATGGGGACGACGGCATCGAGCAAGCTGAGGCCGACACAAGGTGAGTCGTGCCGTACGCGCTGCATGCATGGGCTGCTTACTGACTGTGTGTATGGTATTGTTTTGTTCGTGCCAGCCCAGCCCAGTTAGCGGCGGCGACAGCGGCAGCAGTACCGTGTCACCACCACCGCCACCACCGGCCGCGAGCATGGGGACGACGGCATCGAGCAAGCTGGGTACGGCACAAGGTGAGTCGTGCCGTACGCGCTGCATGCATGGGCTGCTTACTGACTGTGTGTATGGTATTGTTTTTTTTTTCGTGCCAGCCCAGCCCAGCTAGCGGCGGCGGCAGCGGCAGCAGTACCGCGTCACCACCACCGGCCTCGAGCAAGCTGGGTACGGCACAAGGTGAGTCGTGCCGTACGCGCTGCATGCATGGGCTGCTTACTGACTGTGTGTATGGTATTGTTTTTTTTTCGTGCCAGCCCAGCCCAGCTAGCGGCGGCTGCAGCGGCAGCAGTACCGCGTCACCACCACCGCCACCACCGGCCTCGAGCATGGGGACGACGGAATCGAGCAAGCTGAGGCCGACACAAGGTGAGTCGTGCCGTACGCGCTGCATGCATGAGCTTCTTACTGACTGTGCGTATGGTATTGTTTTTTTTCGTGCCAGCCCAGCCCAGCTAGCGGCGGCGGCAGCGGCAGCAGTACCGTGTCACCACCACCGGCCTCGAGCATGGGGACGACGGCATCGATCAAGCTGAGGCCGACACAAGGTGAGTCGTGCCGTACGCGCTGCATGCATGGGCTGCTTACTGACTGTGTGTATGGTATTGTTTTTATTTTTAGTGCCAGCCCAGCCCAGCTAGCGGCGGCTGCAGCGGCAGCAGTACCGCGTCACCACCACCGGCCTCGAGCAAGCTGGGTACGGCACAAGGTGAGTCGTGCCGTACGTGCTGCATGCATGGGCTGCTTACTGACCGTGTGTATGGTATTGTTTTTTTCGTGCCAGCCCAGCCCAGCCCAGCTAGCGGCGGCGGCAGCGGCAGCAGTACCGCGTCACCACCACCGGCCTCGAGCATGAGGACGACGGCAGCGAGCAAGCTGAGGCCGACACAAGGTGAGTCGTGCCGTACGCGCTGCATGCATGGGCTGCTTACTGACTGTGTGTATGGTATTGTTTTTTTCGTGCCAGCCCAGCCCAGCCCAGCTAGCGGCGGCGGCAGCGGCAGCAGTACCGCGTCACCACCACCGCCACTACCGGCCTCGAGCATGGGGACGACGGCATCGAGCAAGCTGAGGCCGACACAAGGTGAGTCGTGCCGTACGTGCTGCATGCATGGGCTGCTTACTGACCGTGTGTATGGTATTGTTTTTTTCGTGCCAGCCCAGCCCAGCCCAGCTAGCGGCGGCGGCAGCGGCAGCAGTACCGCGTCACCACCACCGGCCTCGAGCATGAGGACGACGGCATCGATCAAGCTGGGGCCGGCACAAGGTGAGTCGTGCCGTACGTGCTGCATGTATGGGCTGCTTACTGATTGTGTGAATCGTTTTCGTGCTTTCACAGCGCGGTGGCACGACCAGAAGCAGCGGTAGCACCACCGCCAACGGAAGCAATATGCCATCAGGTGTCAAGGTGAGCCTGGCCGCGTTGGCAGCTTGAGTTTGCTGTGTACTAACATTTGAGATGTTTTGGGTGCCTTTGCAGCGCGGACTACGGCCAGAGGCGGTTGAAGCGGCAGCCCCACCGCCGCCGGAAGCATCGAGTCAGCGTCGCAAATGGTGAGCTTGGCCGCATTTTGCAACCTTCAGTAGCTGCGCTCTGACTTTTTGGCGGTGTTTTGTGTGGTACCATGGAGCAGAAACTCATGGCGACGTCGTCTCATGGAGCCGGTAACGCCCGTGGTCGTTTGCCTCGACGACGCGCATCGCCGTGCTGCCTTCTCACGAGGACAACTACCGTGTGGCCACAAGGTGATACAGGTTAGTGTGGTGTCCAGCGCGTGCTCGACGGGCGGCACGACCGCCTCTTCTACCTTAAGGCAATGCGGATACAAGCAGATGTGATTGGTCAATATTCATCATTTTGATTTTGAAATCTTGCACATAGCTCCGTTGACAAGCTGTCACTAAGATGACCGCACTTTGATTGGTCAATATTCGATTTTTTGATTGTCAAATCTTGCTGATGAGCTGTTGCCAAGCTGTCAGTAAGATGAACGCACTTTGATTGGTCAAATATCCATGCTTGTCAGTGATAAGAGTTGAAGTGCGAGTGACGTGAAGTATTTTGCCGTACACATTCACATTGCGGTGCTCTCCGCGTTTCCTGCCATTAGCACGAATAGCTGACGTCGATATGTAGCGAGACAGAATAGAAGCAATGACAGCTAAAAAAAAGTAGCATGGCAGCTTGAAAGTACGAGCTCCATTCAATGTTCCATCATGCATGTCAGCTAAAATGTCAACTTCGCTACTCCAGGCTACCCTCCATCTACGCATGAGTCCAGGTGAGTTAGGCTTCGTCAGCACTCGCAGCAAGTTCTGCAGCGTAGGCGTCACCGGATTTTGCAGCAGCAGCGCGGTCATGGAGTCCAGGAGCAGCGACACGGGCGTTACCAGGTTTTGGATCAGCGGCGCGATCGTTTATGGGGTTCGACGTGTTGGAGGGTCCTAGACACAACCGAATGAGCTCAGCGAGCCGCGTACGATTGAGTCAATACTTGCTGGCGTGTGTGTTATTGGCCAATCAAATCACAGATTATGTCCCAGATAGGATTTTCGATGTGGGACATCTTCAATCGCGAAGATCGAGGCTGACGACGTCGTGCTGGTGTGCGATTAAGGATCGCACGAACCGTCCGACGTTTGGATCATGGTGTAGGTGCCAGCATAGCGCAGTCCACGGGCAGAAACAACTATGACGGTCAATGAAGTTGATTTTGGCATCATACAAGTAACGTGAGTTTCGTTTTAGACGAGCGCAACCTCTGTGCAAGATACATAAAAAAGCTTTGTCCTTCAGAAAACTATAGCCTACCAATTCCGCTTATCAGTTTTGAAAATCGTTGGGATACGCCCGTTGCTCTACATTTTTACTTGTCGGTAAGACGAGCGACAAGATGACTACAGCTCGACCCCAGGCTCCCAGCAAGTCCACGCCTTCACAAGCATCTTCTGAAGACACTCTGCAAAGCAAGCGAAAGCGCGACCAAGACGAGGACGAGGTCGATGGCGAGTCAGCAAAGAACAAGACGGCGAGAGTGACCAGAAATGCGACGGCCGAAGCCGCCGAAGCCGTCGAGGGTGAAACGATACTGCAGCCAAGTGACGATCAAGAACTTTCACTGGCCGATCTTGCCGAGGCGGTGCCGGCGCTGAAAAAAATGCATAAACGAATGAAAGGCGGCAAGCGCCAGGCGAGCAAACGCAGGTCAGGTGACAAATTCAAGTTGAGTCCATCCGTGTTGGAGGTTTTCGCTGATCGATATCTTGCGGCACGAAACGCCCATAGAGACGTGGATTATCAAAGACTTTCAAAAACGGATAATTTCAAGTCGTTCAAGGGCCACGTAGAGGAGTTGAGGGCCAAGGAACCCGAGTTGAAAGTGCTTCTCAAGAAGGCGTTGGCTGAGCAGCGTGAAATTGATGCAGGCGAACCCATGGAAAACATTGAAGCTTTGAAAGAAGAGATCGCGATGTTGGACGTGCAGCACAAGGAAGACGTTGCGAAGTGCAAGCAGCTCGAAGTGGGCATTAAGCAGAAGGAGGAGCAGCACAGTCTGACGATTTCGAAGCTGAAGGAGTCTTACGAAGTGGAAATTTGGAAGCTACAGAACGAATTGAACGAAGTGAAGGCGAAGAACAGCACTCTCAAGGAAGTGGTGACGGGGCACGGCAAGTCTGCCGAACTTGGAGGCGAAGTGAATCAAGTCAAGGATAAAGTAGCACAGCTGGATAAAAAAATGGAAGCAGAGACCACCAGACAAGCCGAGCTAGTTGCATTTAGCAACAGACTTGCTGAAGAGGAGCGGAGGCTTGCCGCAGAAGCTGATGCCCTGAAAGCGGGACGCGAGAAGCTTGTTGCAGAAGCTGATGCCCTGAAAGCGGAACGCGAGAAGCTTGTTGCAGAAGCTGAGGACCTGAAAGTGGGACGCGAGAGTGTCAAGGACGAGTGGGCGAAACTGAAAATGGAAAAATCCCAACACGATTTACGCGTGAGGACTACTAAGCAAAGCTATGCTGAGTGCCAGCGTGCAATTGACACGGCAAATCGTGACCGCGACGTTGCGAATCAAAAAGCGGATTACCTGCGTTACGAAAGGGATCAAAAGATCAAACGCGCCAATGAATTGAAGATGAAGCTGGACTCGTACGCTGCATGCTGCGACACGGAGCACTGCATTGAAACCTTTCTCGGGAAACGCAACTATGATTGTACGTATTCTTTTGGAATGTAGCTTTCTTGCTGACTTACGTTGTGTTGCTGGTTTTACAAACAGACTTGAAAATGTCGAGACTGAAACAATGCCGTGTCGTCGTGGAGAAAATGAAAAAAAGTCAACCCGAAAGACGCAGTCAGCCTGGAACAAGACCTCAATGAGTTTTTTCAAACGCGGAACTTCCTGTGCCACCAACCTGGTGCTGTTGATAAGACAGACCACCTCTCGTTCTACCAGCGTTGCGTCTCGATTCAACGTGACATGGAATACTTGGAGAAACAGAGCGATTAGTACCTTTGTCGGGCGAACAATTTTGGCTTGCTAAATGACAGCATCTTGATTTTCTTATCTTTTCTTTCACATGAGCTTAGCATACAAGCTGTCCAGAAGATAAATGCACTTCAAGTTATCAACTTCAGATTTTTTGATCTTGAAATCTTGCGCATAGCTCCGTTGACAAGCTGTCACTAAGATGACCGCGCTTTGATTGGTCAATATTCGATTTTTTTACTGTCAAATCTTGCTGATGAGTTGTTGCTAAGCTGTCAGCAAGATGAACGCACTTTGATTGGTCAAATATCCTTGCTTGTCAGTGATAGAGTTGAAGTGCGAGTGACGTGCCATCATTGCCCTTCAGAAAACTATAGCCTACCAATTAAATCGTATTCGATTTAGCCGTTTATCAGTTTTGAAAATCGTTGGGATATGCCCGTTGGTCTTCATTTTTTCTTGTCGGTGAGGCGAGCAGCAAGAAGACTAAAGCTCGACCCCAGGCACCCTGCAAGTCCAAGCGATCACAAGGTTCTTCTGCTACTCAGCGCTCTTCTGCTGTTGCTGACATGCCCAGAGCCACCAAGAAGAGTGGCAAGACAAGCGGCAAGAACACTAACGTTCGGCCTCGGGCAACCAGCAAGTCCAAGCCTTCACAAGCATCTTCTGAAGGCACTCGTCAAAGCAAGCGAAAGCGCGGCCAAGACGAGGACGAGGTCGATGGCGAGTCAGCAAAGAACAAGACGGCGAGAGTGACCAGAAATGCGACGGCCGAAGCCGCCGAAGCCGTCGAGGGTGAAACGATACGGCAGACAAGTGATGATCAAGAACTTTCACTGGCCGATCTTGCCGAGGCGGTGCCGGCGCTGGAAAAAATGCATGCACGAATGAGAGACGGCAAGCGCCAGTTGGGCAAACGCAGGTCAGGTGACAAATTCCAGTTGAGTTCATCTCTGTTCTATATTCTCGCTCATCGATATCGTGCGGCACGAAACGCCCATAAAGACGTGGACTATCAAAGACTTTCAACCACGGCAAATTTCGAGGACTTCAAGGGTCACGCAGAGGAGTTGAGGGCCAAGGAACCCGAGTTGAAAGTGCTTCTCAAGAAGGCGTTGGCTGAGCAGCGTGAAATTGATGCAGGCAAGCCCATGAAAAACATTGAAGCTTTGGAAGAAGAGGTCGCGAGGTTGGACGTGCAGCACGAGGAAGACGTTGCGAAGTGCAAGCAGCTCGAAGTGGAC
This sequence comes from Phytophthora x cambivora, assembly GCA_033557925.1. Lineage (NCBI taxonomy): Eukaryota > Oomycota > Peronosporomycetes > Peronosporales > Peronosporaceae > Phytophthora > Phytophthora x cambivora. The sequence goes on along the minus strand of JAUCEB010000011.1, from coordinate 11,335,811 downwards.
ATTGAGCAGCGGGGGGGGCAGCATAGTCTGACGATTTCGAAGCTGAAGGAGTCTTACGAAGTGGAAATTGGGAAGCTACAGAACGAATTGAACGAAGTGAAGGCAAAGAACAGCGCTCTCAAGGAAGTGGTGACGGGGCGCGGCAAGTCTGCCGAACTTGGAGGCGAAGTGAATGAAGTCAAGGATAAAGTAGCAGAGCTGGAACAAAAAATGGAAGCAGAGACCACCAGACAAACAGAGCTAGTTGCGTTTGACAACAGACTTGCTAGAAAGGAGCGGGTGCTTGTCGCACAATCTGAGGGCCTGAAAGCGGAACTCGAGCGTATCAAGGGCGAGTGGGCGAAACTTGAAAGGGAACAATCCCGACACGATTTCCAAGTGCTACGCTATGCTGATTGGCAGCGTGCAATTGACACGGCAAAATATGACCGCGAAGTTGCGATTGAAAACGTGAATGACCTGCGTTACAAATGGGCTCGTGAGAACGAACGCGCCAATGAATTGAAAATGAAGCTGACCTCGTACGCTGCATGCTGCGACACGGAGCACTGCATTAAATCCTTTGTCGGGAAACACATCCATGATCGTACGTATTTTTTGGAATGTAGTGTGCACTTGCTTTCTTGCTCACTTACGTTGTGTTGCTGGTTTTACAAACAGACTTGAAAAATGCCAAGACTGGAACGATGCCGTGCCGTTGTCGAGCAAATGAAAACCGGAAGACGCAGCCAGCCTGGAACAAGACCTCGATGAGTTTTTTTAAACGCGGAACTTGCTGTGCCACGAACCGGGTGCTGTTGATCAGATAGACCACCTCTCGTTCCACCAGCGTTGCCTCTCAATTCAACGTCGCGTGGAAAACTTGGAGAAACAGAGCGATTAGTACCTTTGTCGGGCGAACAATTTTGGCTTGCTAAATGACAGCATCTTGATTTTCTTATCTTCCACATGAGCTCAGCATACAAGCTGTCCAGAAGATAAATGCACTTCAAGTGATCAAGATTCGAGTTTTTGATTTCGAAATCTTGTGTGCGTGATCAAGATTCGAGTTTTTGATTTCGAAATCTGTGTGCAAGAAGCAGTTTGCCAAGCGCAACACTTACTACAAGCACTACAACCGCCGCCACAAGCCCTACCTGAAGCTGTAAGCCCAACCTGAAGGAAGCGATAAGCTCCAACCCCCCAAAAATGAAACTTTGGCAAGTGGATAGGAAGAACGTGAAAATGTCAAGACTGGAATGATGCCGTGTCGTCGTCGAGCAAATGAAAACCGGAAGACGCAGCCAGCCTGGAACAAGACCTCGATGAGTTTTTTAAAACGCGGAACTTGCTGTGCCATGAACCTGGTGCTGTTGATAAGACAGACCATCCCTCGTTCCCCCAGCGTTGCCTCTCAATTCAACGTCGCGTGGAAAACTTGGAGAAACAGAGCGATTAGTAGCTTTGTCGGGCGAACAATTTTGGCTTGCTAAATGACAGCATCTTGATTTTCCTATCTTCCACATAAGCTCAGCATACAAGCTGTCTAGAAGATAAACGCACTTCAAGTGATCAAGATTCGAGTTTTTGATTTCGAAATCTTGCACATAGCTCCGTTGACAAGCTGACACTAAGATGACCGCACTTTGATTGGTCAATATTCGATTTTTTTACTGTCAAATCTTGCTGATGAGTTGTTGCTAAGCTGTCAGCAAGATGAACGCACTTTGATTGGTCAAATATCCATGCTTGTCAGTGATAGAGTTGAAGTGCGAGTATTCGACTGTACTACCGGTAGGGTGCCCTTCGCGCTTCATACCATCAGCACCACTAGCTTTAGGATGCTCGTTAAAATTGAAGCGCCTGTGTGTGATCTCGACCGTTGCGTGCGACGACCAGCATGTTATAGATATCGGTAGGCTGCACGGGTGCTCTGGGTAGAAGCACCTGCAACCACACCCAATGCAACTAACTAAGGATACCTGCGCCAGTTGATGCCTGCCAGCGCTGCCACATGATCGATGACGTCAATGGCCGCCAGGATGCCGAATCAATTACCACAAAAAAAACGCCAAGCGGCAAAGTTCTTGGCGCTGGAGGTCTAAGTGTCACGCACTGTACAGCGCTAGAACACGCTAAAGCAATCGTTGAAGTTGAAGTTAAGTAGTATTGGTTCAGAAGGCCCAGTCAAGTAGTTTTGATCCCGCTTACTTCAACAAGAACAACAGCACGAATGAAGCCATTGATAAGGCCTGAAAACGCATTTAAACTGATGCAACCAGCACCGAGCACAATAGTTTCATGGACGCCTCCTCGCCGAGCTCATGTACCATTATTTTATCGATGGCCCAGGCACGCACGGGTGCCAATGGGTGTCGGTTATCGCTTCTCCTCGCCAAGGGTCGTCTCCTCTTCATAAGCCGTGGGATTTGGGCTTATGGCCTTGGCCTTTGGATATGCATGCCCACGTGCTTATTCTCAATTCCGCTGCGTCTCAAGCACCCAACCAACGAGCCACCACTGCAACCTCCCGAAGTCATGCAAGGTCGAGAGAGATTCGCTACAAAGGGCTACGTCATTATCTACGGTGCTATCCAAGATGATACGACCAACGTCTGGCGGTTGATCGCACGCCTCTGGCGGTCGATCGCACGCCTAACCGATGGCTGGTTTGAAGAGGAAGTGACCGACATGACTGAGGAACAAGTTCGTGTCAAAGCTGCTATGCCGGACCAAGACGCCCGTGAAATGTCGCGCTTGCTGAAGCGGTTCTACCGAACGTTTTTCCCGACCGCAAGTGCGCATGACTGGCACTTCATGAAGACCCCGGCTGGCACGAAAGTCCAATTACCTCATCGAGACTTTCTCACGGTGGGCGCCGACATCATGGACGTGAGTTCTCTATCTGGACCGATAGTTGTGCCATACCACGACAGCCCAGACGACCACCGCCCCGCCGTGGTTACCGAGATCGACGATACGCGCGGAATTGACGTCCGAAGCTGCATTGTGTGGAACTGCACCTTCGAGGGAACGCCTCTGTGTCTGCGTCGTCACCTGAACCGCTTCCATGGTATTCGCTTCCAACGTGCGGCGCGCCACCTCGAGCCGTGAGTTATCCTCAAAAGAATGGCGCGCGCTCAAAATGCAAGGACCGGTCACAACAACCAACCGACCAAATCGTGTAGTGTAGTTATAGGTATCATATTGTCTAGTATGATCGAGGTTAATGTGGTTTGCTGCATGAACAAATACTATCTTTGAGATTCTGTGAGGTATGACTGCTCACCAGCGGTCCAGATAGTAGGCGGTGCAGTGCTGCAGCGCTCGCTTAGATCTCAAGAGAATCGGAAGAAATAGGCATCAATTGAAAAGAGCTTGCATAGTTACTTGTCGCGTCTCCAATTTCCATACACTCGTTATCTCACATCCAACACACACATAGACACACACACGAAACAAGATAGCCAAAGTCACCAGTGCCGCCAGGGCTATCGAACATGCAACACAGACAACACAAGAGACAGAGAAAGAAAGGATAAGCTTGTCTATTTACATTGCTAAGTGCAAGATATCTGGAATTTATTGAGCCAGGTGATAAGCGCCGGTAGCTTCCGCTCCGGTGACTTGGCTTGGTTGGTCTCCACTCTGCGTGAATTCCCCTTTTGGTTCGGCACACAAAACAAGATAGCAAAAGCCACCACTACGGCCGCTTGTATCACACATGCAACACATACACACGAAACAAGAGAGCCAAATTCGTCAGTACTGGGTGCCGTGCCTTTCAGCGAACTTTCACTGGAAGGTGTGAAAGGTTTTCTTTCACGGTAGTTTTCTTTTGTCCAATGATCATGCCATAACACTTGATGGAGAGGGGGTGATCGACTGCCCTGACCAAGCAGTACTTAGTTGACAACACAACAGAATTTGCAACGGCAAACAAGAATGGAGGCCCCGATCGAGTGGAAATATGTCATCACCCAGATTGTAGCGGACACCGTGGAGAGTACCTGGCCTTGTGAGAAGTATGTGGTGCTACTCTGTGGGCTTCCTGGAGCGGGAAAGAGCATGTTTAGTGGGGTTTTGGCAGCGGAATTTCGTGAAGCTTTCGAAAAGAACCGAGACCCGGACGACGCCATTCCCCAAGTGCGGGTGTGCGGCTCGGAATTTCACGAAGTGCATGCGAATTTGTCCAGAGGATCGGGGCAAGATATGGCAGAAGATGATGTCAAATTATCGTTGCAAGCAGCGGACGTGGTGGTCATCGATGAGATGCACTTAACGGCAGCCGATAGGCAGCCAATTATTGCCGTGGTGACATCTGAATGGGCCAAGATCGGGTGTAAGGGAGCGGTGTACACGATTAAGCTATCGTGCCGTGACGAAGCCCATGCGTTAGAATTGAATGAGCGATCGCGGCGCCCGCTGCCGAGAGCTACCGTTCGAGCGCTTTTTCAAAAATTCGCCGACGATACTGAGGTGCCCGCATTCACCGTTGAATCGTTCGCGCAGCCAGAGTAAGGCAATTCAGAAGATGTGGACCTCGCCAAACACGCGGAAATAATTGGCCAGATTATTTCAACGTTGACCAGGTTGCCGGAACCTCGAAGGCGTTAGCCTGCTGCTTGCAGTAGCTGTTTGTGAGTTGCGTAACGATGATTCAATAACCTTTTTCATCGCTCTTTAGTATGCTGAGATCTATAATGTGAGCTCATACCAGTAAATCCAAGTCAACGGCAACCACAGCGTGACACAACGTTTACTGAAAAAGCAAGGCGAAAGACACTATACTTGCGCGATCTGCTGCTCCTAATACCAGCAGTACAATCATTACAGTACTTAGTCTGGGCTCAAAATTCGCCAAGCATAGGCTGGCGAAGTCGTGGTCGTTGACCAAGGGTCTGTAAATGATGCAGTTCCAGCGTGAGTAAAAGAAGCAAAAATCTTAGCACAAGCAGATAGTTTGGGAAGAACGAGTGAACAGAGTTACATACATTTTTCTGGGGGGGGGTCCTAGAAAATATCCACATCACCAGCTTTAGATGAATGGACCACACGCAGCAGTAAATAATTATTGTCGCGCTTGTGGAGTAGGGTCTGAGGAAATCGAGCTTCCCTCGCTCACCGGCTTCAGCTTGCATCACCCTCCTGCAGGACACGCCTGAATCCGATGCTGGATGGCAATACCGCGCTCCCAGCTTGAGAGTGCAGAATCCACAGCCTACTACAGCGACGACGGAAAAAAATCGTCAACCAAAATCGAGTTCCCACCCGCCGACAGCGCCTATTCGCCGAAGGTGTTTTCGCCGCTGTAGGCGACGTAGAGAAAACCATCAGAGTCTTTCTGCCCTTTGTAAATGTTCGACATTAGTGTCGCTAATCCAGAAAAAAACATTAAAAAAAAAACGATCAATGAGTATTAGATAAAACAAATAATGGCATAACATAGTCACATACCTGTGGGTGGGAGGACGTTGTTGATGAAGATGAAGATTGCCTTCTCTGGACTCAGTTTGATGCGCTTTCGGATCACGTACACGAATTGGCCGACTGTCAGATCCGCCGGCACCAAGTACTTTCTTGTCAATGTCCGGGATGTCGCTATACGGTCCGCCTTTTCACAAATCACCTGCACCACGATAACAAAAAAACGGGTTAGATATCACCAGTGAATCTATACCGGTAAAGCATACACACCGGAATCCGGTCCGAGTACTTGAATCGAATGCGTTGGGCTTCGGCTTGGCGCTTCTCTGCAAAATGACATCGTTGGTGTAATTCTGTGACCGTGGGGGGGGGGGGGGGGGGGGGTCTCGACCAGCTCAAGAGCTACGCACCGAACGGGTGTTCCTTCTTGAACGAGCCCATCGTCGCGACGAAAAAGACCGATCCCGAGTCTTCCCAATATTCGCGGGTGGCGGCCCTGTAGTCGTCCGTGTCGTTGAGCGGCTCGGCAGTACTGGTGCTGGTGGCGCTTGTGCTCACGGAGGCGCGGACGCGGTAGTTCAAGCGATTAGGAAACGTCATCGGCGGCGACGGAGGAATTAAAATGGCTAACTGTAAGTAGGTGACAAGAACCCCGGATTGTCAAAACGTAAACTGGCTAAGTTGATTACCCCGAATTGTCAAAACGTATACATAAGACAGTTAATCTAGAGAATACAGCGGCTGTGGCGATTGAAGACGCACTTGTTTGATCGTAGCAAGATAGAATAGAAGCAATGACAGCTGAAAACAAATAGCATGACAACTTGAAAATATGAGCTCCATTCAATGTTTCATCACGCATGTCAGTAAAAATGTCAACTTCGCTACTCTAGGCTACCCTCCGAGTACACAAGCTGACAGTGGAGTCCACGTGAGCTAGGCTTCGTTAGCACTCGCAGCTTGCGCTTCACCAAGTTCTGCAGCAGCGTCGGCGTCACCGGATTTTGCAGCAGCAGCGCGGTCACGGAGTCCAGGAGCAGCGACACGGGCGTCACCAGGTTTTGGAGATATGGGTTCTGGCATGTTAGCAGTACAGCGGCGGGTAACTTGAATGAACAGAGCGAGGTCTGCCATCCGCTGGGCCGTCGAGCGAGGAGCTTTGCGATTTGTTCTGGCCATGGAAGATTGATTGAGTTGTGTGCAATACTAGCAGACGTGTGTATTATTGGCCAATCAAATCACAGATATTGTCCCAGATAGATTTTTCGATGTGGGACATCAAGTCCCAGATCGGTTTTTCGATGTGTGACAACTTCGGTGACTCGACAAATCGCAAGAGAGCTAGCCAACGCCATGAGAGCGGTGATAGATGACGATTCGGTGGAAACTCTGCTCAAGTGCTTCTGGGAAGACGGATACATGATCATGCCGAAAGTGTTCGCGGCGGAGATGATCACGACGGTTCGCGCGAAGATCGAGGCTGACGACGAGTCCAAGACGCTCAAGTTTGTATCGATCTTCAAAGAGGTTGGCAGCAATACTTTCAATGAGTTCAGGCAGATGGCGCTGCTGAACCGGAAGGCGTACAGGAAACTGAAGGACGAAGCAACCCTGCTGATCAAGAAGTTCCACATGCGCTGGCAGCCAAAGGAATGGGCGGCACTCAAGAGCTTGCCTGGTGGCGAGGAGCAAGATCCGCATCGAGACATCCCAGCCGTCGAGATCGGCAAAGCACGCAAGAAGTTCTCCGAGATCCAAGCCGGGCTTATCATTGGCCTGACGGAGAACACCAAGTTGGTATTGTATCCGAAGTGCTTTGCCGTGGCGGATCCTCGTCGCAGGACCGAAGTCCTGCTTGGCGCCGGTGACTGCGTCATATTCCGTGGCGACGTTGTCCACAGCGGTGCTGCCTTTACGGAACTCAACTACAGGATTCACTGCGTGCTGACGATCAAGGGCATCAAGTGGGGAGCCGATGCGACCGAGTTCGCGCCTCCTCCAGCCTACAAGTGTGAGTTCTGCCCATTCATGGCGCCAACCAAGTTACAAGTCTCGAATCACAAAAGAGGATGCTTGCGCAACGCTGTCCATGCGGCCAATCGAGCTCGCGAGCGAGAGCTCAATGAGAAAGGTAAGTTCTGCTGTGTGTGCAAGAAGCAGTTTGCCAAGCGCAACACTTACTACAAGCACTACAACCGCCGCCACAAGCCCTACCTGAAGCTGTAAGCCCAACCTGAAGGAAGCGATAAGCTCCAACCCCCCAAAAATGAAACTTTGGCAAGTGGATAGGAAGAACGTGAAAATGTCAAGACTGGAATGATGCCGTGTCGTCGTCGAGCAAATGAAAACCGGAAGACGCAGCCAGCCTGGAACAAGACCTCGATGAGTTTTTTAAAACGCGGAACTTGCTGTGCCATGAACCTGGTGCTGTTGATAAGACAGACCATCCCTCGTTCCCCCAGCGTTGCCTCTCAATTCAACGTCGCGTGGAAAACTTGGAGAAACAGAGCGATTAGTAGCTTTGTCGGGCGAACAATTTTGGCTTGCTAAATGACAGCATCTTGATTTTCCTATCTTCCACATAAGCTCAGCATACAAGCTGTCTAGAAGATAAACGCACTTCAAGTGATCAAGATTCGAGTTTTTGATTTCGAAATTTTGCTCATGAGCTCTGTTGACAAGCTGTCACTAAGATGAGCGCACTTTGATTGGTCAATATTCGGTTTTTTATTGTCACATCTTGCTGATGAGCTGTTGCTAAGCTGTCAGTAAGATGAGCGCACTTTGATTGGTCAATATTCGAGTTTCTTATTGTCAAATCTTGCAGATGAGCTGTTGCTAAGCTGTCAGTAAGATGAGCGTACTTTGATTGGTCGATTCATGCTTGTGAGTGTTGAAGTGCGAAGTGACGTGAAGTATTTCGCTGGACACTTGCACAATAGCCCTTCGCGCATCATACCATCAGCACGACGAGCTATGATTGTTCGGGACTGAATCGCCCCTGCGTGATGACGACCACCAAGAAGTACGTTCGAGACAGCTCTACCTAGGCCAACCATAGTTCCATGCACGTTGTGTGCTACGGGTACGTGCAATCACTGGGACGAACAAGACGACGTGCGGTCCACTATTTCACTTGAAGCAAATGAACGGAGATACGACCAGCCAAGTAAAGTAGCGCCAACCAGATAACAGTGGTTACATTCTTCACAGTTAAGTCACATATCCTGGAAATATGAAATATGTAGCGGTAACTTAAGTCGCAGCTTTCTGGCAGCTAGGGCGCCACTATGCGTGGCACGTTCTCAAGGCGGACTCGACGTGCCATGCGCCGAAAGCGGATCCCATGGAACCGAATCACGTGACGACGAAGGGACACTGCATTCCCCTTGAACGTGCAGTTCCAGACAAGGCAGAATGGATCATCGGTAATCCTCCTCGTGTCATCGATCACTCTCACAAGTTGGGGGTGATGATCTTGAGGGCGTTCCGACAAAGGCGAGTCCAAGTACGCGTGAAGACAGATGTGGTTGGTGTCGTAGCCGACCGGCGCAATGATGAAGTCCCCGCGAATAAGAAGGATGTCTCCTTTGTTCACTTCAATCTGCCGGCGGTTGGAGCGAAGTACGATGTTGTGGTTCCAGCCGTACGTGTAGAAGCTCGTGTTGTTGTCAGTAGCGACAAAAATGGAGCTCGGCAGAGCACTAGGGTCCATAATGTTGGTTCCAACCGGCACGGCCGCGAACTCGCGTCGGGCAGGCAGGTCATTCGTTCCGGCTGGAGTCTTCTGGTATTCCCAGTCGTTAGCGGCAGGATAAAACGTCCTGTAGAAGTGCGCCAGCATGCGAGACAGACGTCGAGCAAGTTGATCGGGTATGACAGCCTTGACGCGGCCTTCATCGTTGATCAGATCGTGGTCCTCGACTGGGTCTTCGTTCTCGGGCAGGTCGTGCACGACATCGGTGAACCAGGCCTCGGTTTGGGTTTGACGCGCTGATGCTCGCCACTGGTCGATAGTGTCTTCGGACACGGCATCGTAGAAGACGACGAAGCCTTCTCTTGCGAATGTTTCGCGCACTTGCATGGATTGGAGGTGGTGGTCGTGTGTGCCGGAAGCGGGTAGCGGAGTGGAGTGGTGCGCAATGCAGAGCAAGTTGGGAAATGAGTAATATGCACAGAGGTGCATATGACCTTGAACGGCACTTATACAGATGCCGCAAGAGAGCAAGGCGGTACAGGGGTGCCTTGCGAGGCTTGACATGGCTCATTTAAATTCATGCACTAACTTGAAACGTCAAGATACTAGGTGCGTGCCGAACGAACGATGCGTTCCTGGCGTCGATATTGCTGCATGATAATTGCCGCCCGCGACGCCCAGGCCCCGGGCAATCATACCAACACATACTGAATTGAACAGAAGATGAGAGATTGCTCTGCGCAGCGTACACGCACTACCCCGGCGCAAACTCCGTATGCAAATGCACGTACATATCGTGGCACTGGTTGGCGCTCATTGGGGTTGTTACCGTTCGAATTACATGTCTTTCAATATGGCTAGATGGTCCGATCTAAATAAAACGGACCAATGCAATACAGAGTGAGATGCAGCACAGAGTGAGATGCTTCGCCCACGTCGATGTTGGTGCAGGCACTTGCCGTGCTGCTCTAGCAGTTTTTACCAACACCGGCGTCTGCGTCACGGCGCAGCGTACACGCCGCGATGCAAATAGCGCGACTCAAATGCCAAACGCAGATGTACTGCCTTCGATGCGCTAGTTGAGTTTGTATTGGGGTTCTCAAGAGTTCGTCTTCCATGTTTTGCAATGTGGCTAGATGGTCCGATCCAACTTAAATTGACCAATGCAGTACACAGTGAAATGCTTGGGCGCTGGTTGAAGTTGTTAGAGGTCGAAGATCTAAACCAAACGGACCGATATGGCAGCTCTAAGTGGGGGTAAGCCTAGCCAATAGCTCAGGGCATACCAGACAATGCAAATCGATGTGCGTCAGCGCTGATGAATATGTAGCAGAGCCACCCAGAGTGTGTTGGTGCCACTACGGATAGTAAGCACAACCAGCACAACGCTCACGAAGTTCCTTTGGAGACGCCAGCATTCTGCCGAAAGTACCTATTGGCTCGCTCACATTAAGCTGGATCTTCAACCAGCCGTTGAAACGCCAAGATACCAAGCACGCACACACGCTATTTAATTTATGCATCGGCGTATTCAGGTACATAAATGGTAGTGTGCGCTTGTGCAGCGCGGCGCTGGTTGAAGTTGTTAGAGTTCTGGTTTCCATGTTTTTCAAGATGGCTAGATGGTCTAGATCTAAACCAAACGGACCAATGCACATCCAGCCCCGCGTTTTTAAAGGTATGTACCCTTTGACGATAAGCCAGGCCTCTGCATATTACCAAGGAATTGAATCATGAAATGTCTGTCATTATCCAATTGAAACCATGACTGGGAAGTCCCGCGAGCCTCGTGAAGCTGCCAAGCTCCCAAAGAAATCGGTGAAGGCCGCTCCCAAGACTGTCGTCCGAGCGGCAGCCGCTCCTGACCTACACCTCAACGACGATAATGTCATCCGAGCGGCAGCCGCTCCCGACCCACACCCCAACGACGAGAATATGATCCGAGCGACAGCAACCCCTGACCCACACCCCAACGACGAGAATGGTACGTCGGGACCAGCGACACTGACTCCGTACGAGCGCATGAAAAAGTTGCTTGCTGCAAAAGATGATCGCACAGACACCGTCGTCATGAACACTGTGGAAGGTATGCGTTGTTTGTGCACAATATTATCGATGTAGCGGGCACTGATGACGCTTTTGCTTCACCTAGGATTGAAAGCCCGTCTACAAGAACAGGATGAAAGCGGTTCCGGTGTGGTTAGTGGTGTGATTCGAATGAGACTCCTTTGGGTTTCGGATCACACGTACAAGCAGTGGAATTTGGTTCGACTTCATCTGGTGGATGCCAATGCGCCTGAAAGTCTCGAGGATCAACTAAAGGTTCGCTTAAAGATCCATTGTGTCTTGCACAACTAACGTTACGTGGTTTGTAGGTTTTTCGTGACCCGTACGAAGAGCGCCGCATGGACATTGACTCGCTTTTGCTGACTGCAACACTGTGGAACGTGGAGAGCGGCTCTGAGCTTCTTCCACCGCCCGGTTGCATCGTTGACATCAAGGAGTACAACAACCTACGATTGTACGGCAAAACGCAATGCCAACTGACAGCACGACTGAGCCAGATGAGCTGGATTGGCCAGAAGCTGTAGTGTACGAATGCGGAAATGTGTTGCATATGTCTAGTAATTTGAAGAGCGTTTTAATCGAGGTCCGAATTAGCTTAATCGCTCCTATTTAGAATGGGTACATACTTGCGACCGTTCCGCAGCTCCAACTCATTCCTCAAGTTGCGCCGTCGACGACAAGTGAGTGCTATGATGCCATGATGCGGCTCATGTAACTCGTGTATTAATGCAAATGTGCAGATGACAAAACGGCAGGGATCAACGAACTACTCCAGCGGCGAGATGGAACACTTGTTGGCGCTCGTACGTCAGCACCTTCCCGCCACGAAGCCCGAGTGGATCGACGTGTCAGCAGCGTATAACGCAACCAAAGAACCCCAATGGAAGCGACGGGGCGCGGTCAGTCTGAAGCGGAAGTTCCGCAGCATGGGCTTGCCTTCGAAACGTGGTGACTCTCGATGGACAGACGCAACGCGCTGGGTGCGAACGATGATGAAGCAGCAACGCCAGAGAGCAATTGAGAGGCGCATCACAGAGACCCCTCCCTCACAAGTGCAACGAGCTTCCTCGGAGCTGCCTCCCGTGCGCGATGGCTTCGTAGAGCCAAGGTCGACGGGGTCAAGTCTTCCTGCGAGATCAACGGAGTCATGTCTTCCTGCGGCTCTGCATTCAACCGATGAGGTCAAGCAATTGCTGTCATGGCTGCAGGAGCACTTTGTACTCCACCCACCAAGCGAAGGAAGGGATGCTCCGAGCCTGAAGGAACTTCTCCTGTAGCGCAAATCAGATCGGCGAGCGGCCAGACGTCATCACAAAGAGCTGTTGCAGAGTATGGCTCTGCTGGAGGTTACTTTAGAGAGCTTGTTTGCTTGTTGGGATTAATTTATCATGCCGAGCCGGATAAGTGAAAGGGCAAGCCGTACGGGTAGTGTAGCTGCACGCACGTTAAAGAAGCAATCGTTGCCGTTGAAGTTGAGTGGTATTGGTTCAGATGGCTCAGCCAAATATGTTTCATCCCGCTGACTATATTTGACAGCTAAGCCTCTACGATAGCTGCGTCTCATTTGCGGATTCACCTCGGACATCAACACGCATGACAGCGCGCGGCAAGATAAGCCCCAAACGCCACCGAAAAATCATTCGAGACGGCATCCAAGGCATCACTAACGCTGCCGTACGCCGGCTAGCCCGTCGTGCTAGTGTGATGCGGATCTCCGGGCTCGTGTATTTTGAGACGAGAGCAGTGCTGCGCGTGTTCCTTACCAACCTAGTGCGAGATGCCGTGACGTACACAGAACATGGAAACCGGAAGACCGTCACGCGCATGGACGTCCTGTTCGCGCTCAAGCACCAGGGAAGAACCTTATACGGCTTTTAACAATTCAAGATAAAGTCGCGAGCTGCACGAAGTAGCTCTGCCCAAACTTTCGGTGTTTCCTTATTTGGTCATGTTGCATACCAGGTCTACATAAGCTTCTATTCTGTCTCGCTACACATTGACGTCAGCTAGTCGTGCTAATGGCAGGAAACGCGGAGAGCACCGCAGTGTGAATGTGTACGGCAAAATACTTCATGTTACTCGCACTTCAACTCTTATCACTGACAAGCATGGATATTTGACCAATCAAAGTGCGTTCATCTTACTGACAGCTTAGCAACAGCTCATCAGCAAGATAAGATGCGCTCTCCATTAATTGGCCGAAACAATTGACTACTTGATTGGTCAAAACTACAAACGAGCTTTCAAAAGCTTGCCATTCATGATACTTATCAGGTTCCTGAGGTATTAATTCCTACTTCGCTCACGATACTTATTACACCTGATTTTATTATTCACCCGTTTAAAAACCGATATTTCATTTACAGGGTATTCATTCTCCACTCCGTCTCCACTTCCGCGTAGATTTATTTTCTTATTTCTTAACGAACTGTGGTTCCCCCGTGACAACCGTCCCGGGCTCGCCAATTTGTTGAAGCCGGTAAACTGAAGCCGGTAACTGAAGCCGGTAACTGAAGCCGGTAGTTGAAGTTCGTTGAAGGACAGGACCTGTCCATCCGGTGTTGATCTCTCACTTACGAGTGTTTCGTGCCATCAGCTGCACCAGCTCCCCGCTTCGTGTACTTGACACTGAACGAGCTCTTCGCGCGGGGGTTGGGGCCGACGCTGAATGTGCAAGTGGCCGACCCCATGGTCGTCGGCAACGACATCCCTGGATCGACCCCGTCGATCGTGTTCACTGTTCTGATCGCGTTCGGTGTGACGCTGGGACCCCTCGTGCGGGTGAAGACGGCCGACATTTGTCCAAACTAGATCGGCGCCAACGCAAGCTGATCGTGGGCGAGGCGTACCCGTACATTTCGGGCGCGCTCGACGTCTACGTGTACGTCCCGTTCCTGGTCCTGCTGATGATCTTCTTCCTGTCGTCGAGCCAACAGGAAGATCATCGGCAGGACTACGAAGCCGGAGAGTCGACCAAGGAAATCCAAGAGCTAAACGCTACGGTGTTCAAAATTAATCTAATGGAACTTAAAACTGAGAATGGGTACTAAATGTAAAGGAAAAAAAGAAATGGGGATAGCATTTGGGCAAAACTGCCACCCCAATCTTAACATTGAAACTAGGGCGTCTGCGACTTAGACTGGGAATACCAATTTTCTTAATACTTAATATAAGCAGCGCTTTTGCATGCGACCGATCGGGCTCTGCTAACGCTAGTAGCAGTGCTACTGCACTGATGACGCCCATTGCTATCATGCCGCGCTGCTCTGCTAGTAGCAGTGCTACTGCACCGATGACGCCCATTGCTATCATGCCGCGCTGCTCTGCTAGTAGCAGTGCTACTGCACTGACGCCGTCCATTGCTATCATGCTGCGCTGCTCTGCTAGTAGCAGTGCTTCTGGACCGATGACGTCCATTGCTATCATGTTGCTCTGCTACCGGTAGTAGCAGTGCTACTGCACTGATGGCGTTTATTTCTATCGTGTTGCTCTGCTACACGTAATAGGAGTGCTACTGCACCGATGGCGTCCATTGCTATCATGTTGCTCTGCTACATGTAGTAGCAGTGCTACTGCACCGATGGCGTCCATTGCTACTATCTGCGCGCTGTTCAGGCAACATTTCTAATGTTGTGCGAATGTTAGCCCAGGTTACGCTTACGCAGTACCGTGGAATTAATCCCTTGAGGGCTGTCCATCCCTCATTCTTCGGTATTCCCAGTACTAGGGCGTCTGCGACTTAGACTGGGAATACCAATTTTCTTTTGCGAAAATTAAAATACTTAATTATATTGTAAGCAGCGCTTTTGCATGCGACCGATCGGGCTCTGCTTACGTTAGTAGCAGTGCTACTGCACTGATGACGTCCATTGCTATGATGCTTCGCTGCTCTGCTAGTAGCAGTGCTACTGTACCGATGGCTTCCATTGCATCCATGCTGCGGTGCTCTGCTAGTAGCAGTGCTACTGCACTGACGCCGTCCATTGCTATCATGCTGTGCTGCTGTGCTTAGTAGTGCTACTGCATCCATTGCTATCATGCTGTGCTGCTTTGCTAGTAGCAGTGCTACTGCACTGACGCCGTCCATTGCTATCCTGCTAGTACCAGTGCTACTGCACCGATGGCGTCCATTGCCACCATGCTGCTCTGCTACTCTGCTTCATGTAGTAGTAGTGCTACTGCGCCAATGGTGTCCATTGCTATCATGTTGCGCTGCTAGATGTAGTAGCAGTGCTACTACACCGATGACAATCATTGCTATCCATTGCTATCTTGTTGCTCTGCTTCATGTAGTAGTAGTGCGATTGCACCAATGGTGTCCATTACTATCATGTTGCGCTGCTAGATGTAGTCGCAGTGCTACTGCACCGATGACAATCATTGCTACCCCTTGCTATCATGTTGCTCTGCTACCGGTAGTAGCAGTGCTACTGCACTGATGGCGTTTATTTCTATCGTGTTGCTCTGCTACACGTAGTAGGAGTGCTACTGCACCGATGGCGTCCATTGCTATGATGTTGCTCTGCTACATTTAGTAGCAGTGCTACTGCTATCTGCGCGCGGTTCATGCAACATTTCTAATGTTGTGCGAATGTTAGCCCAGGTTACGCTTACGCAGTACCGTGGAGCTAGGGCGTCTGCGACTTAGACTGGGAATACCAATTTTCTTAGGGCGTGTTCGACTTGAACAGTCAAAATCAAATAGAGTAGTAAATAGCTATTTTGTCTCAACCGACTATGAGCACTCCTATCTGAGCCGAACAGTTTGTGTTTCACCTGGTGTAGGGTTTAGGGTTAGATCAATAGATAAAGGTGTTCAAATGACTGGTTTTGAAAAACACCCCCACCATGAATTTCAAAACCAGTCATTTGAGGGCAAAACAGTTGTTTTAGTGTTTGTGTGTTCGACTTGCATATTTATGGCAAAATGACTGCTTGGGCGGCAAACCAGCTCTTTACGCTTCGAAATAGCAGTTTAAGCGTCAAGTCGAACACGCCCTTAATACTTAATATAAGCAGCGCTTTTGCATGCGACCGATCGGGCTCTGCTATTAATAACGTTAGTAGCAGTGCTACTGCACTGATGACGTCCATTGCTATGATGCTTCGCTGCTCTGCTAGTAGCAGTGCTACTGTACCGATGGCTTCCATTGCAATCATGCTGTGCTGCTGTGCTAGTAGCAGTGCTACTGCATCCATTGCTATCATGCTGTGGCGTCCATTGCTATCATGCTGCGGTGCTCTGCTAGTACCAGTGCTACTGCACTGACGCCTTCCATTGCTATCATGCTGTGCTTCTTTGCTAGTAGCAGTGCTACTGCACTGACGCCGTCCATTGCTACCATGCTGCGCTGCTATGCTAGTAGCAGTGCTACTGCACCGATGGCGTCCAATACTATCATGCTGTGCTGCTCTGCTAGTAGCAGTGCTACTGCGTCCACGCCATGATGCTCTGCTACCGGTAGTAGCAGCGCTACTGCTATCATGCAACATTTCTAATGTTGTATGAGTGTTTACCCAGGTTACGCTTACGCAGTACCGTGGAATTAATCCCTTGAGGGCTGTCCATCCCTCCCTCATTCTTCGGTATTCCCAGTATTAATCCCTTGAGGGCTGTCCATCCCTCATTCTTCGGCATTCCCAGTATAAATACATTTCCGTCTCTGGCGCTTGCTACGATAAGTGGAGAGGGACTGTACGAAGGTATAATCTGTGAGCAAGGAGGAAGATACTTAGCCATACTAGATGCGTAGGTGATGGAGGTGAGGAAAGAGAGCTTGTGTATCGGAGCCGGCAAAAGGCGAAGTGAGGCTACTTGTGGCCAGGTTTATATACTTAGTACTATTGTGTACTATACAGTACCGGTATAGTGAAGTCTTAGTGAAGGATTGTAGTGCAATAGAAAAAAGGCAATCGATATCTTCAACAGTGCCAAATAATCATCGCACGCAGGGTCAGGTCGGGGCTTTTTGCAAAAAGCGGAGCCCTCAGCAAGTTACATGCATTTTGAGCTTTTACTTGAATGTGGTTTTGCTATTCTTAGCTGCTAAAAAGCAAATTGTTTTTCTAATATTCTTAGCCAGCCCGAAAATTATGGGGGGCAGCTCAAAAATAGGGGGCCCATTTCATACAGACTAATTCTGAACATTTTGGCCAAGAGTAATTATGAATTCGTTCTTTCCTGGCTCACATGAATTAGCCTAACATACCGGTAAGGTAAGTCATCGATATCGTGGCCCGTGCCAGTTTCGTGGCCCAGGAATATTGACCAATGGAACCGTCTCATTTCAAACTGAACGACTTGATTAGCTGAAATTAATGAAAGGCTCTTAAAGCGGGAACCCTCTGATAGCTGGTTGTGAAAACAGAACTAACTGCACTGACGAGGAGCTGATGGCCGCGGTTCAAGCAGTTCCCGATGGCGAGAAGATGCCGGTAACGTGCGCAAGGACAGGCATCTCCGTGAGCGCTCTGAAGAAGTGGGTGGCTACTGCTCGCGCTCGCGAGCCTGTCGAGCGCCGTCGGTGAGGAAGTCCTCACGTTCTTCGTGCTGCTGGCGGGACTCTTGGTGCTCTGCGTTCTGCTCGTCCGGCACCGACGGCGCTCGACAGGCTCGCGCCGTCGGTGAGGACCTCCTCCTCTGCTAACGAAGGAAGCGGAGAAGAGTATCGAGGAATGGGTAATGGGAAGGCGGCTGTGCGCCTGGCCTCGTTGACGTCACGTCAATGACGTGGGAGGCCAGCCATTTCGTCAACAATATCGGGGTTCGAGCGCTGTGACATCTATCCTCTATCACCCGTTAGGATGCAGATCAAGCTGGCGAACTTCCAGCGGAATGGCACACCGGCCCAAGTTCAGTGTGCAAAGTGGCTGCGGGTGAAGCACGTCGTGCAGCAAGACGTATTGGTGCTGCCAGCGCCTGTTCGAAAACGAAAGCAGTGCAAAACGGTGGCAGTAGCCGAGCGACTGCTGACGCAAGAATTGTTGGACAAGATCGCTTCTGCTCAGGAAGCACCTCGACTCAAGAACCCAAAGCGAGCCAAGAGACCAACGCGAGCTCAGAAGAAAGCGCCAGCACCTCCCGCTCCGACACCATCTGCACCACGATGCCCATCGCACTGCCTCCTCAGATGTGGTGTGATTGGAGTGTCTGATGAACTGCTAATGTTAATAAACGATTGGCTCCGCTTTTTTATTAATTACTGGTGGGCAATATTCGTACTTATTAGGAAACTAACGAATCGACGTGACTCTTATTGAACACAAGTCAAAAAGGGCCACATAACTGGCACGCAGAGAATTCTGGGTGCGCATGAAATTTGATCAATGACACGTGCATGCCGCAAACCGCAACAACCCTAAAAAATCACAAAAATAGTCAAGAAGCTCCTGCTTTCAGTGATACCCTCATTTTTGTTGCAGCCCCAATAGAAGTGATTTTAGGAACGATCAAACATGCTGCTTCAAAAAGGGCCACGAAACCGATGACTTACCTTAGACTCATTTTGAGCGCAGACTAATTTTGAAGTCAGACAAATTACTGTAAACACTGTAGCTGAGAGGAAGAGGGTGGTGTCGTGCAGCCGTGCGGATCATAGACTTTGTAGCGAGAATGCTGCAGCGCAGCCTCCGGGTAGCTCGCGCCGCGAGAAGTAAGTCCCATGATTTTTTTTCAAGTTGTTACCTACTTTGTGTCAGCATACATGTAGAAGCTGCTGAAAAGTAGTTAAGCTGTTTCCACGCTGATATTATTATGGTGTTATACTGGGATAGCAGTGACCGTGAGGATTGCAGTGGATACCGCATGCCATCAATACAACTGCGCGTTTTATTGGTTATATTTCTTGCTATCCCAGCCTAAGCATAGCCCTAGTTTGACTGTATGGAAGATTTTTAAACAGGTCACATGCAGGTCTGGTCCCGTTTTGGTCCCGTAGACAAATCACGGACCAAAATAAAGTATCACAAAAAATAGACTCCGAAATAGTCAAGCACAATAAATAGTTTTGATCTACCTCTAATTTCGAATAGATACTACGATTGGATTCATATGTGTTATTACAGGTGTTGTGGATAGCTGAAGTATACTGCCTTGGTTAGACTAGCTTCTTGCTGTCATGCTGCGAGTATACGACGAGTAGCCCTTGTTCCGCGAGCAGACTGAGTCGAGCTGCACAAACTAACGATGATTTGCATATAACAAACACGGGTTGACGGGGCCAGCTCTGAACAAATGGCGACCACCGCACTACCGGGCGCCGCTAAAGAGGTGGCTAGCCTCTCCATCTGTCGTCTTTGCATTTACGTAACCTTTTTCAACCGCCTATTCAAGTGTTAGTCGTAGATTTAATTACTTTAATGTCCTTCACAACAAAACAGAACCGACCTAGAAACGATCCTGTATTGGCCGAGTTCTGTATTTAAATTTCATTTCGTACAATTAGTGGTAATACAGCTATAATAATATATTATATGTTTAAGCCACACGGACATGTGCAGAACTGCATACATTAGCCAGCATACGACACTTACAGACATTGACTCGCATAGCAATACCACAACAGGTATTTCATTTTGTATAATATCATGAATCCAAGTATCACAAATCAAAGCACGCGGGCTCCACAAATACACATTTTATTTTTGATACCAACCGAATCGCGGGATCCACGTGGGACCGGTTACAAAAACACACTGTTTTTCGTCCGGACCAAAACGGGACCAGACCTGCAGGTGACCTGTTTAAAACCTTACCGCTTGACTTCAGAGTTGATGGCACTCGTCGGGACCTTCACCGGTGGCAAACGTGGCAACGAGGTCGTCCCACGCATGGCACCAAAGCGTTCAACACCAACTCAAACAACACGTACGCATTTAGACCCCCTGTTCCAAAGAAGCCGCACGCGTGATGCCTTCTGATCGACTTTAAAAAGTTGTTCGACTGACCATGGCCGTTTTGCCATTTTGAGGACGCTGCGTCCAGGAAAAACACGGACAAGGCTTCGAGGCGATTGACGCCGTCGTTCAGGAATCGACTGTGGGTTTGGGGCGGACTTCTTGTATCCGTAGCGATGATGATTCTTGGCAATTAGTTTGACACACGAAGTAGTTGGTGGTGGGGGCTTCAGCGAGGAGATGCATCCAAATGTTTGGTGCTCCATGGGAGGCATCTTGAGGGTCGTCACAACTGCAGAAGACCGCGTTCGGTATGTATCTAAACCTTGGGTCGTGCTCGCCTCCGTCTTGCGCGACGGAGTTGATGTCTTGGGGCTCTTGCTGCCGCAACTGACCACGATCAGGCCCAGCTGCCAAGTTCCAGCCACAAATCCGCATCGCAAGCGCAATTCCTGGCAAATCTGCCAATACTGATGATGGCGAATCGCTCCAGGTACTGTAGTCAATGCACGTGGAACTTGTTGATGAACACCAATTGCAACCTGCCAGAGTACACAGCTAGCGAGAGATCCAATAGACGAAATGCATCCATTATGCTTAGAAGCGCTTCAGACAGATGTTGCTTCCGTGCTCTTCATACTCCTTCTTGGTCACAAGTCGCTCGGAAAGCGCATCAGATTTCGCGAGCGAGCAGCATCCTTGCCATGCAGCGAGTATAGGACTGAAATAACAAACAATAATTCATATACGTCAGCGTCACAGCATCAGAGATCCAGTCAGCAGACAGCAACCAATTCCAACTTACTCTGACGGTTCATGCAATTCGATCTCGAGGTCGTCGGGCACCACGGATCGCAAATCGCGCTCAAGTCGCTGCCTGAAGTTCTTGAATTTTGTGTTCCCACCGACCAGCAGAATGTTAGCGTAGAAGGCGCCGGCGAGTTCTTCGGGGCACGCCTCAACCGCCTGCACGATCGTCTCGGCGATTCCTGCTTGATGAAGACCAATATCCGACGGATTGAACAGCACCTCCGGTACCGTGATCATCTCGACGCCCATTTCTAGAGCCTGTTCGTCGTCTCTCGGTTGCTGCTGGTCAGCTGTTGTGTCTTCCTCATCCTCTCCCTCGACCTCCTCCACGTCATCTTCACGACAGCGCCCTTGAAAGCTGCGCACAAAGTCAGGCAGGATCCAATGCTTGCACTCCTGTCGATCCGAGTGGTAGCGCTTGAGGTCCTTGTCGAAATCCAACGAGCAGTAGCACAGCGCCTCCTTCAGCTCGTTGATCACCGGCGTGTCGTCCATGACGTTCCACTGGCGATACGACACGATCTCCTTCAAGTAGTTGGTCAGCAGCTTGCCTCCGACATTGACGCGCCTCACTCCAGGCGCATAGACCTTCCCATCAATGACCGGCACCACGTGGGTGAACGAGAAGCCCGAGTCGACCACCAAGTGGCACGACGAGGTCGAAAACCGGAGCGGGTCCTCGTCCGCCACCTGCGGAGACGTCGGTGGGTCCTTCTTCTGCCCCTTCCGGGGACGACCAGCACTCCGCTTCACTGGAAGCTGCTCCGCCGCCACGAGACCCCCTTGGAACGCCCGTTCACTGAGCTCTGAGTACGACAACACGCAGCTCTCGGCTGCGCTGACCCGCGCGTAGGACTGGAAACCCAACTTCTCGAACACGACTTGGTCCATGCTCTCGTTCACGACTGCAGGCGCTAGCAGAGGCGCTGTAACCACGAGTGCGTGCTCGGATGGGTCCACCTTGAGCATCTACATGTAACCTCAGATGGTTAGAGCATACCCACCCCCTGCAGGGTATCAATATGTGTGTGTCACCTCAGCTTCAACTTGCCTCGGTGGACGTAAACAGGTGCGTCCAGAGCTCCGCTTCGACGTTCCAGTTGACACAGTACCCCCTGTTTACACAGACGTACCCCATCAGTATAACCGACCGTGTACCCCAACTCTAGCGGGTATGTAACCTCTGCACAGGCCGCAGGTAGCGTAACTTGGCGCGCTGCCGCTCGAGCTCCCGCAGCTTCTCGCCCATGAATACTACCGACGGGTTCGCGGACGTGGATGCCACGTGGTTGGCAAGGACCGAGACGGTCGCAGGCAACCCCGGCGCCACTACTGACGCCTTGAGCGTCGCCCCTCCGGCGTCCAGCGCCACGACCTTCATTTTTGCACTGAGGGGTACGGTTACGGTACCCGTTACATAACGTTATACCGTAATCAGATGGTTACTGCACATGTACCCCAAGTATCCCAATCAACGGGAGATAGAGATACCGGTACACAAGAGTGAGACCTGCGGAGCGGAGACCATGGCCGTGGAGGCGGCCGCCACGCACAACGCCGGGGGCAGCGCGCCACAAGCTGCCGACTGGGAGAAGGACTTGTTCGTGCCGACCACAACGCGCCCCGAGTCGCTCCCCAACTCGCTCTGTAGCGCTCACAACTTGTGTATCTTTGCAGCCTCCTCACCTGGCTGCTGCTCATGGAGCGTCTGAGCGACGCGCACGGCCTGACGCAGACGCTGCAGAGCGCGCTGAGCCAGGCGAACGGCCGCGAGAACGCGCTGGGCGCCAACGACAAGACCGTCTCGGAGCTGGTGGAACTGCTGGACGAGTTTTTCTGTCGGGACGTCGCCCCAGCGCTCAAGAGAGCGAGGACTGCGGCCCAGCAGCAGGACCCACTGGACCGGTACCTGGAGCTCGGGGAAGACGGCGCGTCGATGTCGCAGACGTTCGTGGACAACATGAGCGGCTGGGCGGCGCCTGGACCGCAGCAGACAGCGCAGAGCAACGGCCAGCAGGCAGCCCCTCCTGCCTGCCACAATGACACAGCGGAGGCTGACGGCCTGGCGTCGGATGATGAGATCCCGGACGCCGTGTTCCACGACTTACTCGTCGCGAACAACTTGAAGGTCATCGCGTGGCAAGCTCCGGATTATCAGGCGATGGTTCCGGCGCGTGCCGCTCAGCAGCAAGCAGCGGCAGCGACTCAGGGCGATGCTTCTGGAGCTCGCACGCGCGCGACCCCGGCGGTTGCAGCGGCGAGGAGCAACGGCAAGGGGAAAACGAGCAAGCGCGGTCGAGTGGCGCCTCCACCGATCGTGACTGACCTTCCTCGCCGGTCCGCGTCCGCGGGGTCCACGCCACGCACGCAATCGCAGACCCCGGAAGCGGCGATCAAGAAAGACCGCATCGGCAAACGCGCGGCTGCAGACCTGGTGGCCGAACAAGTGCTACGCGCGCGTAGGTATGGCAGTGCGAGGGAGTACTTGATCCGCTGGCAAGGAGTGACGGTGCCACTTTGGATCTCGCGGCGGAAAGTTCCTCAGCAGGCAAAGGAGCTAATTGATGTGTTCGCGACGGAATTACGCGCCCGGGAGTTTGAGTTAGCGCGGCGCGCAGTAGCTGGTCAGAGCCAGAACCGCGGTGGCAGCGGAAAAAGGAAAGCATCGAGGACGGGAGCAAGTCTGCGGCAACAGGCTTCTGGCCCGAACGCCGCGACTGAATTCTACACTGTCGATCACATCGTCAACCATCGAACGCACTACAAGTTGTAGTCTACAACAAGCGGCAGTATCTCGTGCGATGGGAGAATTATGACGCAAGCGACGACACGTGGGAAAACAGCGACAAGTTGCGCGTGGATGTTCCCGACATCATTGACGCTTACGAGGCGCAACTTGAACGCGACCAGACTCGGTTCAGTTGGCCATATCAGAGTTGAACCGCGATACCGCGGCGAAATCCAAACCCACAACAAAGAAGCGGATAATTGTCGGGGTCTCTACTGAAGACACAGCTACAGGCAAGACGCCTGATGGGGAACAAGCCAAGGAAAAGCGACAACGTATTGCTACGGAGGAGGAGGCTAAGGACAACGATTATGACGGAAACAAGTCAAACGCAGATGACTATCAGTTCGATTTGGAAGAGGCGGAGCTGGAAGAGTTCAGCGAGGACGAGTTTGTTGACAGATTGCACGCTTGATGAAGTGTTTGAAGGCAATTTGGGGGAGAAGGAGTCTTGTGCGTCGAAATTTAACGTTGTACTGTTCGTGACTACATTTTGGTCTTCTTCCAACGTGAACCTTACGTACAACGATGTCACTATGCAGTATAGGTTGAAAGCAACGTGATCTGCACAGTGCCCCCCAAGTCAATATGGCTACATGTTATTGACTTCCGGGGATGACAATAATATATGTGTTGCGTAAACATGGCTACACAATATTCTGACCAGGAAGCCACGAAGCACAAAACGAAAATCGTCAGACGCGTGTAGCCAAGATGCCGATGAACTTTAAGGTGACGTTCGCCGATGGCACGTCCATGAAGCTCATGGGTCTGCCGGGCGACATCACGCTGGATGGTCTGCGTGCTCAGCTGTTCGAAAAGACGTCCATTCCACCGCAAGATCAGCATGGCAAGGGCATCATATAACATCCAGTGTACAGTATCATTCCTTCGTCGACGGTATCACTAACCAACCTCTCTGTCTGTGCATCATTACAGTGATGACGGGTTACCCCCCGAAGATGATCGAGGGATCCGGAGTGCGTGACAATTGCCATTTGACAACTTCGAAGGTGGACAATTTAATTGAATGGACTCTTCTACTGACTGCAGGACAGCACCTTGTCGTCTTTGGGGGTTCGCACGGGTTCCGTGCTGGTGCTGAAGGAGGCACCGAACGCTGGCGGTGCTCAAGCCAAGTCGACGACTGTTTTCATGAGGCGTGTGATGCCGGCGGACAACAGCTGTCTATTCCATTCTATCGGGTACGTGGTTGAGTTTTTTTTTGTTTTTTTTTGCTGAAAACTCAAAGTTTGTATTGTTGTTTAGATATGCTCTTGGTAAGGGGAGAGAAGGGAACGGCCCCATGATGCGCCAGATGATCAGGGATACGATCCTTGCTGACCCGGAGAAATACTCGGAGGTGTTTCTGGGACGCCCGGTGTACGAGTACTGCGCGTGGATCATGGACGACAAGTCTTGGGGCGGCGAGATCGAGTTGTCTATTCTTTCGACCTACTTCAAAGTGGAGATGGTCGTCTTTGATGTCACGAGTATGAGCCGACTATGCTACGGCGAGGACCAAGGCTTCACGCAACGGATGTTCCTACTCTACGACGGTATTCACTACGATCTGGTTGTTGAGGCGCGCTCCACCTCCGCTTCGGAGAGCCAGGATGTGACCCTCTTCGCGATCAATGATTTCACCAAGGTGAGCAGAGGCCAATGATTTTGCATGGAACGTATGTTCCGAATGTGCTGCTGACGTTGCCTAACGTGTAGGTCGAACGTGCAAGCGAAGTCGCGGTGGAAGCTCATCAGAAGCACGAGTTCACTGACGTCAGCCGCTTCAGTATCATGTGCCTAGTGTGCAGGAGCACCTTTGTTGGACAGGTGAGAGAGGAGGATGTATCCCATATTTGTTTTATGGAATTGCTAACGTGTGTGTGTGTATCTGCTTTACTTCGTACAGAAAGAGGCTCTTGCGCATTCCGAAGCTACAGGCCACCAGCAATTTGGAGAGATCAAACCTTCAGCTGCACGATGATCTGAAGTAGATGCGACTAGGCAATGCGATACTTTCATTTTGAGCTCGGCAACCGAGTCGATTAGAAAGCTAAGAACGATGAAAAGAACAATATTTTGCCCCTGGAAAGCCTCACTTGTCCGGGAAATCCACCTTGTCCGAGCCCAAGGGCGATCTAGGATCATTCGGAGGCGCTAGTAGCTGAACTGCGACTTCCGCATCACCCAGCATCTGCAACTTTGTCTTGTGCACCAGTTTGCTGTACCACCATAGCAACAAAATGCTGAGAGAGCAGAGCAAAATGTCGATCCAAAAAACAGGAGTAAGCGTCGGAATGGCTGCAGGCAACAACGGCAAAATAATGCGCGATATCGAGGCGGCAGACCCGAGCAAACCCATCAATGTGCCTTGAGGTCGTCCGCCTAACAACTTCGAAAAGGCTGCAACCACTACTGCAGTTGTGATGGGGCAGCCCACACTCCACACCAGGAACTCCGCGACTGCAAGTTGTGGAAATGATAAATCCACCGGGGCTACCACCAAAACCACGTTACCTGCAAGAAGCATCACGAATCCAAGCTGCACCCAGCTCACATCAGACAAACTGTGGCGGAAGTACTCGATCGAAAAGTACGATAACAGCCCTAGTAGTCCGAGGTAAAACTGGAAGTTGGATGCATCAACCACAGCGCTCACACTCTCCGGGTCACTGCCCGTCACCTGCAGGAACAGGGGGATATTCACCGTTTCAAACACCGACAAGATACCACGCGCGTTAAAGTTGAGGAAAATGAACACCACAGCACCAATATTCACAATGCGTTCGGGCATTGTCGTCATATTGCTCAGAGTTCTGCTCGACCCTCCATCTTGTGGTGACTCCCGTGGTCCGTCCCGAGTCTCGATTGATCCGTCGTACAGTGTCAACATCCCGACAATTGTCAGCACGTTGAAGATAATCAGGATCAAACCTGGCGATGTGAACTTGTTGAAGTGGATGCCCAAGACGTACACGTCCGTATTAGCCACCAGACTCCCCAGACCAGGCGTCAACGCGTATCCGAAGAACACGACGGTCGCCAGCATCGTCAGGTACGTGAGTCGCTGGTTGATGGTGGTGATCGACGCCACGTCCGCGCGGCACACGCTGCGGTTACCAGCTCCAAAGCCGACGATGAACCGACTTGCGGCCAACGCCGTCAAGCTGCCGGTCACGTGCTGGTCGGCGATGAGGTAGATGAGGTTGCCCACGAGGCAGATACACGACGACCAGAGGTAGACCGAGCGGTACGAGTAGTGGTCGCACATCCAGCCGAAGACCGTGGACGAGATGAGTCTCCCCACCGAGAAGAGCGACGTCAGCATCCCCATGAAGGCCAAGTCTCCGCCCAGCGACTTGGTGTACAGGAAGAGCGTGGCCAGCACGACGCCGCGCGAGGACTCGGCCGCGAACTCAACGAAGTTGATCATGACCATGTTGATGTACCATTGAGTGAGACGGCGAGGTGGAGCAGCCTTGGACTCGAGCGTGCCGTAGCCCGAGCCGGCAGCGAGTGGCGCCCGCACCATCGGATCCGGAAGTGGGCGAAGAGGCGTTGACGTTGTTGAAGCTAACATCAGTTAGTACTATGTTAGTATCTCGACTAGCACAATGAAAGACATGTCGTTCACGTATCCCAGGGAACGACTAGTAGTCGAGCGACCCACGCGAGTGCAGCAGAGAACGACGGCACCAACTCCCATTTAGTCGTTCTCCGTGAAGTTGGGGGAAGCTCTGGATATTTTCATGCAGAGCTTCCAAACTATTATCTGAGGCAGCTAGTTTTGGATTGATGGATTGTCCAAAGTCGTATCCATCAATTTGGATATTGCCGTGGCGAAGATGAAAATCCGACCCAGAAGCCACTTCGCTTCAAAGTGTGAAGACCAACAATGCTGGTTTCCGTAGAAGTCGCGCTTCGCTGTTCTCCTGCGCTTCGAGACCTCGAAGCCAACTGCTGGATCATCACTGGGTTCCTCGGGCCACCCCCAAATATGTCGCTGAGTGACGCCTGCTCAAGGGGCTCCATCGAACTATTGGACTGGATCTGGAATTCAAGCTGCACCTCAGTGGACCACAGAACGCCTCGATGGAGTCTTACGAACTACCTGCGGTCCGAACCCCTCTACTATTCGTGCCAATTCTCTAAATCGCTGGTAGTAGCAGCTCGCCAAGGTAATTTGGAGATCGTCGAGTGGATATTTGCACATTTTTCGGACTGTGCAGTAGGCACAGGTGTGGCCTGCCAGGCAGCGATGAACGGCCATCTCCATGTACTGGAGTTTCTGTGGACATACACCGAGGAGTATGAAGATACTCCGGCATACAAGAAACAAAAGGTAGCTGGTGGTGCTGCTGTGAACTCCTGCCATGACAACGCTAGCAACTTTGTTGATTGGGATGATACCATCATATTGACTGCAGCTCAATACCGCCACTTTGACATCGTTCGATGGCTCTACAAGAACACGCCCCTGCAAGTGTACATGTATGAGTGGGCCTATGGCCTGGCGATCAAGACCATTCTCCGTGCTGGCGATGATGAACTCGTGCAGTTGTTGCTTCCTCCTGGGAGGTGTGTTCTGGATTATGCTGGTGATTGTCCTCGAGTGGAGGTGATTGAATGGATGCTGGGTTGTGGGTATTTACGCCGAAATGCCAGCTTGGCTATGGATGCGATTAAAAATTTAGTCAAAAGTGGGCGCGTGGATTTAATGCAGCAGATTGTGCAACAACACTCACCGTTACAAGAGCAAGATGTAGAGTGGTGGTCATTGGTCTGGCGTGGTGCGCTAACTGAGGCATGTAAATGCGGTGCACTGCCTACTGTTCAATGGCTAGTGATGCAACAGTGGATTCCACTGACCCAAGGTTTCGTCCAGGCAGCCGCTGAAAACGGTCAGCACGCGGTGATTCAGTATCTCTGCGAACAGAAAATCGCGGGCAGCTACGTCCAGCCTCTATATAGCGCCATTCGTAATGGCCACGTGAAATGCGTGGAAATGTTGCTCACTCAGGTGTCGTGGGATAACCAACGTGCTTCGGTGTTAGACTGTGCGGCAAGCGAGGGGAACTTGGCGATGGTGAAGTTTTTGCTTGTATTTAAGCCCCTAGAAGTTGCGGCGGAACCAAAGCAGAAGAACTTGGTTCCAGCCAGCGCATGGAGGGCTCAACCTCGTGGCTTGCTAGCCGCGGCTGCCGCTAGCGGAAATTTGGAGCTGGTGAAATGGGTGCAAGTAAACCATCCGGGACAAAGCGTGACGGATGCGATAAACTCTGCAGCAATGCATGGTCACCTCCACGTGGTACAATGGTTGCAAGAAGATCGAACCGAGGCGTTCACCGAGGTAGCAATGCATGCTGCCGCAATTGGAGGACACCTACCGATGGTGAAGTGGATCCATTCCCATGGATTCACAGGGTATGTGCCTAAGGCAGTGGATGAGGCAGCGAGGCGAGGATATCTGGATGTAGTCAAGTGGTTCTACGCAAATCGACCGGAGAGATGCACTGAGCGAGGTTTTGGAGAAAATATTCGCAACGGACCTCTACGAGTTGCTGAGTGGCTCCACACGAACGCTTTCAATCACGTCCCAGTGAATTTAGATGGAACGCAAGACTATTTCTATCCGCGCAAATTCGAGTTGCTGCTCTTTATGGACGCGCGTTTTCCACAGTGCTTTACCCCCCAGTTCGTAAAGGATATGAAGAAGCACTTAGAGAGTTATACTTTATTGGAGGAGCTCAGGTGGCTGAATGCACGGTTCCCAAAAGTCTAACCAAGTGAGCCAGCCTCCTTGGGCAATTCGGCACGAAAAAATACAAAAATGGTTGGAAAGCATTTCTCATCTTAGAAAACAAAACATGACGTTTTATTGACAGTCTGCCTATTGATCTGTGGAGCAGAGCAGAGCAACTCCGCGTAGCGTCCAATGCAATGGACGATGGTCTCTGGATGCGAGGGGCACCGAGAAAATATAGTGCTTGTCAGTGCGCCTAGCGTAGCGATAGACTGGGGCTTCGTAGGCTCCGTAGGGTCCGTGGTCCTGAGCGGCTCGGGTTTTCTTGTGCGCTTTGGTGGCGGCCGTGACGTAGATGGCAGGGAGTGGGGCGAACAACCGCTTGGGTTCCTGCTCCACCAACGTCCCATCCGGACGATTCCAGGCCGCTCCATCCAGCATCAGACCGTGCACCAAAACACCTTCGCGTGGCGGCTGCTTGATCTGCTCCAGTCGCTCGTAGTCCGTCACCTCGCTGTAGTAGACCACGTCATCCAACGCCCAGCGCTCACTCGCATGAGCTCGAGTGGATTCCTGCGCGACTGCTGTGAGGAACCCCTGCGGGTTGGAGAAACCTGCTAACCAGAAGCTGGATGGACGTCCGCGATCCAGCCACACGCGTAGGTGCGTCACTCGGTCGATCAAACCAGTGACCCAAAGCCCCAAAGTACCAGCTAGCCACGCTTGCTCGTTTGCGACCCAAGACGGAGGCACCTTCCCGTCAAAAAGTGCTTGGCTGGTCTCGCGCAGTGACGAGGTGAGAAGAACTTCGCCCGCTAGAGCACGTTGGGTCTTGATGAGTGATGCGCGGACGAACTTGAGAACGTGTCGAAGTGCTCGAGCTTCCTGGCATAGGAACAGATTGAGTGGAAGTTCCAATCCACCGCCGAGAACCTTTGAGCGTAGAGCTTGTGCCAGAGATTCCTCGCTCAAAGCCTCCTCTCCTCCGGCTGGAAGAGCTGCTAGCAGCTCTCGGATCTTCAGTTGGATGAGGTCTTCTCGTGTCTCCGATTTGCTGGCTGCAGTTGTGGTGCTTCCAGAGCCGCTTTCAGCGTCGGTAGGCTGAGTGTCGACAATGGTGCCAAGCAGAGCCGAAACTTCCTTAACACGATACGTCAGATCAGCGTTCGGGTGCAGTCCGAAGACCTCGGGCGAGTCAACGCTTGGAAATGCAGCAATGAACCGATGGTACTCTTCGATCTCCGCCAACGTGGGGTCTGGAAGACAGTAGTTGAATAGCTGGCCCGAAGAACCCACGGTTCCTGTCGTCGTGGAGAGCTTCACCTCCGGGTTAAAGGAAAACGAGCTACCGAGCAGCGTCGGATTGAACCACGCGTCGCAGTAGGCACGGAAGAGCCTCCGGTCCAGCTCGTCCGTGATTCGACCGCCGTAGTGCACTTCTGCTACCATGTACTGCACCGTCGGCCATGACGGCGTTGGTGATGTGTACAAGTGACGCTCCAAGAAACTCAGCGACGCGCCCATATCCCCAGCGTTGAATTCGTACGGCACACTGAACCCCAGAGGCCCAAACTTGCGGCGTTCGACCACCACTGCATGCAAGAAACACACCGCGAAGAGAAGAGAGCGCCACGACGGACTCTCGAGTCGATCGAGCTTGTCCTGGTCCACCAACACCGTGAAGCTACGCAACAAGCCGGCGCGCAGTCCAGCAGGCGGTTCATTCGTCACCTTGGTACTTCGATGCAACAGTGCGATGGGGAAATCGGGGTGCGGCTCCGAAGTCAGGAACAACCGGAACTCTGGAGCTCGAGCAGGGGCGGCAGCGTTGCTGTTGCTACCTGTACTTCCTCCATTCGCAGCCGTGAGCGCCTCACACAGTGAATCCAAGTAGTTGAGACCGAGATGGCAGTTCTGCAGCAGAACCCACGAGCCATTCAGCATTGCGGACGCCACGGTGCGTGCCGCCACAGCCTCTTGGCCTTCACCCATTGAAATTGTAGTCACACTTTGACGCTTTCTCCGCGCTAGCTGCTCGATCGACTCGGTTGGGTCAGCTCCAGGTGATAGCAGATACAACACTGGGGTCTCTGCTCGCATCTCCTGGTACACACTCTCCACAGTATCCGTAATGGGCTCCGCATAGCGAGGTCCTAGCGCGGGGACCCTCGAAAGACTCACGCCAACGCTCCCTTCGATGAAGTCGATGGCACGAATGAAGTCGAGCACGGCAGGAATCGTCCGGTCTTCGCGTAGTGAGCGCACAAGTAGAAGACGATGGAAGTGCAGGTTCGCCGTGATAGCTCGAGGGTCGAATAAAAGTCCCTCGTAGTCCGGCACCGCGAGACGCTCAGGCTCATTGTCCTCGAACCACTTGCGCCACGCACTTTCACTGCGCTCGAGATCTCCCAGCAGGTTACGGAAGTGAGGCTTCTCACCCGCAAGCTGCACGGCGTTGAGCCATGCACTCGTTGACATCCAGCCAAACGGTTTGGGCTGGTCACTCGAAAGCTTCCGCGATGCACCAGCCTTGAGGAAGAGCGTCACATCAGCTGCCGTCACACAGTCTGCGGCCACGAGGATCTTGAGCGCGACCATGAGCAAAAAGCTGAGGCGATGGCGGTCGTACAGACCGCGGTTAACATAGCGGAAGACGAGATACGTGAGCGTCTCGAGGATATACGTGACCCGCTTCGAGGCGAGAGCAGAGCGTTCCGCTTCCTCGATGGCGCGGACAAATAGCTGGAGGAATTGGTCCAACGACGTCTGGTACATCGCGTTCACTGCCGCGAAGTCGACGATGCCGAAGTAGAGCACAGACCCGCGCGCAGCCACTGGACGGTAGTGTTCGCGCTTCTCGTCGATGCCTCGCTTCACTTCCTCGGCCGCTAGGATTTTGTCGTTGACTTCGGTAGCTTTGGCTTTGGTGTTCGCCAAGACGGAGACGAGCTCCACATCGTCCAGCAGATTGGCTTTGCTCGCTGAAAGCCGCTCGAGCAGCAGCGCATCAAGTGCCACGAGAGCTTTGGCGTTGGCGTTAAGTTCGCACTGCACACGCTCGAGCTGTTCTTCGAGCGAGCGCTGCTCCTGGCGGATAACCTGAGCCAGAAGCTGTTCCTCGAGACCTTTTTGAGTCACGGTGAAGTCCACGACAAGTGTGCGAGCCTGCAGTTCTGGCGAGAAGTGCGGGTTCGGAACGCGAGTCGTCAGGTACAACGCGAACTCTTCCTGGTACTCGCACATTCGGTCCATGATCTTGACAAATTTGCCCTTGGCGCGCGCGATGAAGTTCTTATCGAGCACGTTCGCCATCATCGGGTCCGGGTCAGCTCCATCCACGCCGTCTAGCACCAATGCTTTGCCTTCACCGACGCAGTGTTCAAGAATTTCACGTAATTTTGGGCTACTGATCGAGACAACGCCCATGGAGGGCAAGCGGTCTGCCTCTCGGCGTAAGACCCACGCCAACGCTTGGCCTTGTGGGTCAATTAGCAGTGGGAAACGTGGAGCTCGCGCAACCAACAAACCATTCTGGATGGACAGGGGGTCCGACGGTAAGCCCTGCATGTTCCAGTCGCTGATCGACCCAGCGTCTGCGAGGAATTCTTCCAGTGCCAAGCCGCGAGTCAGAGGAATCGTGAACGAGGGTTTCGCTTGGTTAGTAGTGATGTTGCTACCTGAACCTGTCGAAGCTGCAGGAGTCGGTATGACGCCCAGCTCGTACGGAATTCGTTCACGCAGCAGCAAGTCTCGATACTCACGGTTGAACGGTCCGCAGTAGCAGAGGAAGGCGGCAGCTAGAGCACAGTCGCCCACTAGATGTTGTTTGCGCTCTACGAAGCGGTTCGAGTCTTCCGTCCAGCGGGCCTTTTCACCACCAAGTCCACCGATCAACGCCGTGGCTTGCTCCATCTTGCGCTTCGTGGCAAGGGCAAAGGCTTCGACTCGAGTCTTCTCAGCCATTTGCGTCTGGAAATCCTCTTGCAGTCGAGTGAGCACGTTCTGGCACTTCTGCAGCTTGTCTTCGGAGCTCTGAAGTCGCGTTTGAGCAGCTTCAAACTTGCCTTCTGCAATGCGCAGTGCTTCCAGCTTGGGTTTGACCACTTTGGACGCCTCGTGGTACATACTCATGGCTTTGACCCAGCAGAACAATCCTTCCGCTGCTTTCGACGCGTTTTTCGCCACTGGAGCACTAAACCCTGCGAGATCCATGTACGGCGCCATGAGCTCCAGCGTTTCGTCGTTCATTTGGTCCTTTTGGTGCTTTGAGAAGTAGAAAATATTCTGCAGGAACCG
Source organism: Phytophthora x cambivora (assembly GCA_033557925.1). NCBI lineage: Eukaryota > Oomycota > Peronosporomycetes > Peronosporales > Peronosporaceae > Phytophthora > Phytophthora x cambivora. The sequence goes on along the minus strand of JAUCEB010000011.1, from coordinate 11,302,106 downwards.
CGTGTCGGCGAGCATACCGGACTTGGCGATCTGGAACGAGTCTAGTAGGAAGTCGCACGTGTGTTTCTCCTTGCCAACGCCTAACGTCACTGGTGCACGTTCGACCTTAAGTAGCGGTGCCATTTGAAGGATAGCCACGCAGTCGAAGATGAGTTTGATGATATCGCCCGGCTTGGCCAACTTCTTGAGCTCATTGAGGTCATTCGGGCGAATGCTGCTCGCAGCACGCTCCGCCTCATCCAGGAACGGTTGAGCCCGCTTGAGATCCTCCTCTGCGGCCTCTTTCTCGGCCAGAATAATCGCTGCATCGGCCAGACACTGCTCCCGGATCTGCTGGACTATATCGTTCTCCTTCTTCGCCTCAAGCGACTTGACTTGCAGCGTCTCCAGCATTTTGTTAGCTGCTGCTTCAGCTGCCACAAGTTTTGCCTCCTCCTCTTTGAGCACCACTTTCATGCGCTCGACGTCTTGAGCGCCTTGACCCAATTTGTGAAGCCCCAAGTTCACTGCACCTTCCTGGTGTCGCACTTCGCTCAGCTTTTCAGCGTACAGCTCTTTGTACGTGGAGAGAAAGCTGAGGAAGCTGCGTGGCGTCTGAACAACACGTCGGCGGCGTCGTGTGAAATACTCGTCGCTGACCTTTTCGACAGCTTGGTGCATTCGCCCCATTTGAACCACCAACGCTTCTTTCGTAGCTGGAGGCGTCTCCAACGCGAACTTGTCGAGATATCCTTGACTCACAGCAGTCAGCGCTTCCTCGGGCCACGGCAGGAACCAGTCGATAGTGCAGCCGTTCACGAGGTGTGGGAATTCGCGACAGCGATCGGCAAAGCGTGCACTAACCGGAGACAGACACAGCACCACGTGAAGGTTCCGACGGACTCGGTCATGGAAGAAACGCGTGAGGTTATGCAGCGTGTCGGCGCGGTCCGGACATTCGCGTTGCATGGCACCTCGCAACTCGCTCGCCATAGCGACCAACTCGTCCCGTGGGAACAAACCGGGTACTTCACCTGTCGCGAGAAGAGCGTTGACCTGTTCAAGGAAGGAATCGTCCTTGACATCGGCCTCAGTGAGGAGGAACACAACCCCCTTTCCAACCTGTCCCGCAGTTTTGCACAGTCCACGCAAGTCGTCGAGGAATGCGGAGAGTGTGTACGCCTTGGTGACCGCCAATTGACAGAGCTCGTGTCCGCTCAACGCAGCAGCAAGTCGTGCCAATGACTGTTTTCCTGACCCACCGACACCGACCAGCATTAAGTTGCTCTGGGCAAGACCCAGCACACGCGTCAGCCGAGCCAAGTGGAATAGTGCTTCTTCAAACAGGATAAGCGGCGGCAGCGCGCGTCCGGGATTCTCTCGGTTAAACTGCGCCAAAAGGTACTCGACCCTAGTGCGGAGCGAGGTTAAGCTTGTCACGGGCTCGTAGTTGCGTGGTAGATCCCCCACAGGCTCACCGAATTCGTCCAAAGGCTGGTCTTGGAGGAAGTCCACGAACACCGTGGCTTGTCGTGCGCTCAGGACTGAGTGCATTGATTGTTGGCGTGTTGGGGTATAGTGCTGTGGGTGAGCGTCCGTCTTCTCCTTGTTCGCCACGGAACTTGAGCTGCCTGTATTCCCAACCAGCTTTGAGACCAATCCGTCAGCAACGGCAGTGAGTTCGTCCCGGAAGCGCTGTTTGTCTTCAAGCGAGACGAGTCTGTCGGCGAACACTCGCTCGCTTTCATGTTGCCAAAGTCGAACCAGCGATCTCTCCGAGGCCGTCGCGCTCTCGACAGGAGCTCGCAACAAACCTTGAAAACTGCGACTAAGTTCACGTAAGCTGAACACGTAGTGGAACTTCTGCGGTGTCGGTGGCATTGAGCGACGTAACCAGAGCCAAAGCTGCACCGAAGCTGCTGCAACGCGGTTAATCAGGTCAAACAGGTACTTCTTGGGGATCCCGCTTGTTGAATTGCTGCCATCGACATCAGGAAGGAATCGCCAGCGAGTTAGTTGGGCGAAGATAGCCTCAGCGACCTCCGGTGACGGAGACAGTAGATTCAAGATGAAGAAGTGGCGTTTAAGTCGAGCTGGGGCGTCATTTTTCCCGGCTTGGGGGAGACCCATGGCCGCGAGGAAGCGCAAACCTTCGATCACTTTGATATCGCCACGCTTGTCCTTGTCAAGGAAGCACAGCGATCGAGTTTCAACGAGTTGGCGCACGACTTCAAGCGTGGGCTGATCTCCCCAATCGTTGAGGGCAGGCATCGACAGATCATCCATGAACAAGGTGAGTTGCTGGCCATTTGACGGACCAAACGTTTTGCCTCCGCGTTTCTCGAGATCAGCTTCAACTGTGGCTTGGAAGGCACCACCAAGAGTAGCGCCCGAGAAGATCAGCGTCCTGGATGCCATGCCCTCCCCGCCATGTCCAGTCGAGCTTGATCCACTCTCGAAGAATAAACGCGCCAGTGTGGACTTGCCAGTTCCCGGTTCACCTACAAGAAGTACGGGGAGCTGACTGGCGTGAAGATGCTCCAACAAATGCAGCGCTCGAGCGGTGTCTGTAGTGGGGATAATTAGTCGCCCGACGTTAACAACGCCACTTGTACGTGTCAAGAGATTCTCGCAGCTATCGAGCGTCCATTTCTCCCACTCGAGCGTTGAAGGATGCAAGAAGTGGTCGAAGATAGTCGACGGCTGGGTCGAACTCGAGCTTGTTGATCCCTTCGGCTGTGCTTCGTGTGAGTCGTGAGTGGTGGGTACTGGGCCTGTTGTGACGGTCAACGGTGGGAATGTCGTCGCAGGAGCCTTCTCAACCAGGTAATAGTGCAACTTGACTCGGTCTTCGAGATCCAGGACGCCACCGACTGCCCAAGCAAGTGAAAAGGCGAACAACCGCTCGAGTTCCAGCTCCGTGTCTGCCGGCGAGTTCTCACTCAGCTCGCAACGCTCCATCAGAGATTGCAACAAGTTCAAGCAAGACTGAATCAACGCCACTCGAGGCGCGTTCATCACCGGGCGGCATCTCCGACTCAAAAACTCGAAAAGATGACCAGACCCCGAGGTAGGTGTCGTCGTACCCCCGCCAACAAGAGTGCGTATACTTCGGGCCAACGCTGCACGCTGCGAATCCGGTCGCATTCGTAGCCACCTTTGGGCCACAGGTTCCCAGTCCAGATCGGTGTCACTCACGTAAACGATCCCAGCTCGAGACACTGTGGCGGGTGACGCGTTGCGCAGATCCTCGACCTCGAACAGCAGCTTGCAGTTATCCGTCATCGGCAGCCGATCACCGTTGGCTAGAGTCAGGAGTTTATTGTCATCCAGGACGGTGTTCAAGTTCTCGATCCAAACAGCGTCGACGGGGCCATCGCAGACCAACCAGGCGACATCTTTACGAGATCGGTCGTTGAACTTGGCCCAAATCGCTGCGAAAACCCCGTCGACCCATTCTCCAGACAACCGATCCGTTTCTCCGAAGAGTTCCTCCGCGCGAACTGCTTTGGGGTTCAGGCGAACTTGGCGATGCGGTGTCCGCGTGTAGAAGCCCAAAGCTGTCTGCAGTGTACGCAAAATCTCGGATTTCCCCGAGCCAGCCGGACCGACCAGCGCGATTCCGTGACGCACGAGCTGGGTCTCGTACAGTTGGGTCACCTTCGCGCTCCACGTTGCAGGGGGTGGCCAGCTTTGGGTCTTTTGCAGTACATCTTCAATAGCTCCAGCAATCTCGTTGCTGCTGCTGTGTCCGCTGCCACTTCCTGAAGGCGCAGGCTCCACTCCGGGGAAAATATCGCGCAACAGCGACAAGAAGATCGGTACGTCTGCAGCTACCAGCTTGGAGAGGTTCATATCGCGCAGCGTCGTCATCATGAGCAATTCTTCGCTTGCTAGCAGGTTATCACGCTTGGTAGCACCCGCAGAACGCAAGACAGAGAGGATGTTGCGCAGACCGAAGTCATAGTGCCGCTGCTTCGAGAGCTGCCCCTCACACACAGCATACAACGTTTTGAACTTGCGAGCAAGTTCAGCAAAGGCGTCGTAGCCCACAGCACACAGTCGGACTTTCATGATAATTTCACGATCCGGTACCATCATCGCCACGCCTCGGAAAAGCGCCTTGAGGTTTTCCGGTAGCTCTTGGCGTCCTTGGTAGCCCGGATTCATCGTGATGAAGTACGCGGCGTCGGTATGCAGACCGATAGGCAGCGGATCTCCAGGGAATGTAAATGTCGGGGCCTGGACTCGCTTGGCATTCGTGATCGCCAGAACTTGCTGAGCCACGACAGAAAGCACTGGGAGTTCAATGCGGTTGAACTCATCAAAACAGCCCCATAGACCGCCTTGGCATAGACCCTTGAAGATCTTGGCCATATCGGAGTACCGCTGCTGGTCTGTACAATTCGTGACGATCACATACACACCAAGGCTGCGTCCCAGGTCTTTGACAGTCTCGGTCTTGCCCGTACCAGCAGGACCAGCAGGTGCTCCGCCCAAATGCATCCCCAGAGCTTGCGATAGTGTAATGTAAGCGCGGTCTGTCAATGGAGTGATCACCAGTCTCTCCTTGCAGCCCAAATACTCGAACGCATACTTGAAGTCCACATCGCAGATAGAGATCAAACAGGCATCCGGCCCCACCGAATCGAACGCACCTTGACCCCCCACCCGCCAGTAAAACCGAGCTTGCTTGAGCCACTCGAAGTCATTGGCATCCGAAAGTTTCTTCTCCTTGTAGAGTCTGCAGAGATCGAGAAAGCAGTCGCGTTGGTGGACTTGGATCGTGATGAGCGTCTCCACTTTAGTACGTGTGAGTTTCGTGCCCAAGTCTGTAAGACACCAGGACGACAGCTCCGATAACATTGTGCCATGACGCTTGGCTGTCTGTGCCATGATACCCTTGGTCGTACGACACCGCTGCAATGCATCTTGGCACTCCGCCGTCCAGCTTAGTTGTATGCCAAGCAGCGCAAACTGGGCACAAGTCTTGCTCACAAATTCCCGAAGTGAGCCCGAGGAGCATTCGGCTGCAGCTTGGCGACAAAGCGTCTTGAGGGTGCGTCGCATCTCCTTCTCCAGCATCCCCAACCAGTCCTCGATGTTGCCGTCAGGGATGACAGGCTGCACCAGCGAGATGGTTTCTTCGTCGTTGCCCACTAAAGACTTGATTTCGACGATCTTGCGCTTAGTGTTCGGGTTTGAAGCAGCAGCAGCCACAGCAGATGACGAAGCTTTGACCTCCGCGGACGCCGACATGGGTCTTTCGTGCACAACGTGGCTGATGCTATCGAAGATTTTCTCGTAGTATTGCTGCACGGCCGCTGGATCGGAGCCTCGAGACAATATGAGCAGCAAGAGCGGATTCGAGACGAAGTAGAACCGCGGGAACTTCTTGCGCTTTTGCTCGAGATATCCTTCTAGAGACTTTTGGCACTTTTCAAGTTCGCTGAAGAGTGACGGGAGCGTGCTGCGAAGCAGTTCATTCGAGCAGCAAGCCACGACGAAGCCCACCTCAGCAGCCTTGCTCATGACTTTCAACCAGTCTTTGTCAATTTTCGCGAACTTCTTGGCCTCGAGTGGCATTTGCTTGGCAATGTCACCACCGGTGAAGACCGACTCGAGAGACATCCACAGCGTCTGCACCTTAGCCCACAGTTCGAGGACGTCTGCTGTGTCCGAGAGCTGCGCGAGCTTAACTTGTACTCGGTCTTTGAAGAATACCACGTGCCGCATGCTCAAGATGGCCTGAAGCTGCAACTGACCTTCCTCGAGGTCCTCGATTATCTGGCCGTAGCCCTTGAGCACTGGAACATTCCTCGCTCTCCACTCACTGAATTCAAAGGCTGTACCGGCCCAGCGATCCGTGAGATCGCGGAGCTTGTGTTCAATCTGCAGCTGCTTCTGCGCGCTCTCGCAAATGTACTCAACGTCTTCTTTCCAAGTGAGAAGCTTGGCATCGAGCACGTCCTGGAACTTGAACGAGTCGTTATCGTACGGGAGGCGCTGACCGTTGCAAGCCTTGATGATCTCCTCCCAGTGACGAGGCTTGATACTTTCTCTCGTCAGCTCGCGGACAATTGGCAAAACTTCTAGAAACTCAGCAATCACTTTACGTAAAATGCCATAAGCCTCCCATTCGCACAAATTCTTGGGCATCTTCTTGCAGCGCTGGTCGAACCCAGCAAAACAGTCACTCATACGCTCCACATTTGCCCCGACCTGCACCCACGGAATACCTCGGAACTCGTCCATAGTCCTCTCGACGTCCATGTAGAGACCGTAGAGCTGATCCAGAAGTGCCATCTCTTTGCGAGTGCGTACAACCTCGGGGTATTCGGTGGGACGCATCCCGAACAATTCCTCTCCGGCCGAAAACACTTCGAGCTTTCGCTCGCGGATGCCAAGTAGGTCCCTGAAGCGCTTGAGACGCTCAACTGCTTCCGCTGGTTCCAACCCCGACACCATGGGGCCATTGGCTTCGTAGTCACCTCGAAACACCGCCACATCCGCCTGGAAATCCTTGACGTCCTTGATGAGCTGCTTCTTGAAGCCTCCCTGCACCTCCGATAGATTGTCAGTCACTTCCTCTGCGTAGTCGACAAGCTTTCGCCACGACCCACGCAAGACGCTCTTCTGATCCATCTCGTCCTTGTCCATATACCCCCCGGGAAGGAAGTGCTCCAGCATATCGTACATGTCGGCGATGGGATTCAGCTCCATCTCAATCGCAGACTCTCGCTCGCGAGCCTCTTTCAAAACTCCCATGACAAACCGTAGCGCGTCGAGGGAATCCACGCGCGTACTGAGCTTGGATGTTGTGGTACGGATGTAATCGGTAAGGTTGAACAGTGCGGTTCGAGCTTGTTGGTGCACCTTGTCGGAGTACTGCACCTTCCATTGGCGACACTCGTTACGCAGCTGAAGTTTGAGGTTCTTGGTGTTCAAAGAGAGCACGGCGATGTTGTGCACCGGTGCAATAAGCGAAATCTCAGCCTCGACGGCCATGAAGTGGCGTAGTTCTGTTTCAAAATCCTGGATAAGCGGATTGCGCTGCATAAACTGATTGTAGCGGAACTCCATGTCTTCCTTCCAAAGCCAGTCGTACTTCTTGAAAGCCGAGAGATACTCGTGCACCTGATTCTTCGTACCATGCAGTGCTCCAGTGAGTAGAATAGCCACCTTGATGATCTCTGTGTCGCATCCAAGGCGCTCGAACAAACTCGTTCGTGCAGTTTCTGGGAAAACACTTTGTTGTCCCCATTCGTACAAACTCTTTGAGCAGCGGAGAACAGCTACAGCAGATCGGTTAATGGCCTTTTGAATGTCATCTAGCGACGGACTCAACCGAACCGACGGAACCGAGAGCTGGACATCAACCTCAAAGAATGGCCGCTCCAAGAAGAGGAACCCCGTGCCAGCTTTCGAGCACACGCGTTTCTTGATGGCATCCAGGGACTGTTTGGTACATGTGACCAACGAGCGGTAGAAGAGGTTCCGGTAGAAATTCCTGAACGTTTCCATGGCATCTGTATCACACGCAATTGTAGCTGCTCCTGCAGTGGCTGGGGCCCCACCGATAGCAAGGCTTCCTGACGTCGAGGAACTGCCGTCGAGGTTATAGTCGCAGATAAGCCGCAGCACATCCTCGACGGCATTTTCAATCTCGACGTTCTTCGCCGCGAGCTGCCGCGTGACATTAGCCACATGCTTCTCCTGCATGCGGACAAAGTCGTCGAGAGCGAAGGATTGATCCGTGGGAAGGTGCACGAGCGATGCCTTGGATACGATGACCAAGTTCTTCTCGATTCGGTTTTCGATGGCGTCCAACACACTTGAAATGAGCTCTTCGAGTCGCTGCAACGCCGCGTGAGCCACTGCGGTGTACGCGTCAATGTTCATACTCGTCCACGTCAGAGTCACCAGTCCAGGTCGAAGTTTCTGCTGCAGATCTTCTAGGTGCGGACGCAGTAAAACTGCAGTAACCGGGATGATTTTCGCCGTCACGCGGTCATATTCGTGAAGAGCGTAGCTCAGATCGTTGTAGTAGGCCTTGAATTTGTCCTCCTGCAGCATGACCATGCGTGCATTCTCAGGTACTTCGATGCCCATGCGGTCCAGACAACGAGCCTCGCGAATGAGCTGGAGAATCTCTTTGTCAAAATTCACAAAGAGCCGACCAGTGTCCGGGTGACGAATGATGAGCGTGGCGTGAAGACCCGCCCTAGCACTTTCGACAGAGCGGCACCACGCTTCATACCAGAGATACTCGAAGGCCACGAGCGTACGCGCGACCTTGTTGTACGTTTTGATGATTTTCTTCGAGTCCTTGGTTGAGAGGACTGTCGGATTGCTCTCGAACTTGCGCATGGGCTCCTCAATTCGACGCAACAAATGCCGCGACCAGAGAATATTACCAGCAACAGGAGGAAGGTTTCGAGCCACCGGGGGGTCGTGTCGGTGTCGTTCGTAGAGCTCCTGCACGTGGGACAAGTCCAGTCCATAGTTGTGGAAAATGACGGTGAACTTGGAGTCCAAGTCGCTACGCAGAGTCTCGCGCTGCAAAATCTGCTGGAATTGCTTGAGTAGCTGAAGCGACTGCTCGATGCTCGTGATCGAGTCAAAACTCACGTTAATGAACTGCTGCAGCGAAGCCTCGAGATCAGCGATCTGGATGTTGAACTCGACGTAGTCGCGGTCGAACTTGTTGTTGTGGAAGTCGAGCAGGTCGTGCTTGTGAGCACGAAATTCCCGGATAATTGTGTTGAAAGAGGCCAGCAGCGCGTCCATGCCTTCGAGGGAGTGCTGAGCGAGTGCGCGGAACTGGTGGATGGTGCTGAACATGTCGATGAGCTTCACCAGCCGCCGACAAAAGAGATCGAACTTGCCAAAGATCTGCGTCTCGCTGAAGTCGAACTGTTTGCCTTTGGGCATCGTCAGCAACTTGTCCTTGGTAAGGCGATACTGCTCTTGATACGCTTCATTGAGCTTCAGACACGACTCCAGGCCAAGTAAAAGATCTTCGGGGTCCTTCTCCCAAATCGCCTCGGGAGGCTCGCGTCCGACCAGACTGCTCTTGCACAGAGTGATCATCTGGTTGGTGATCTTCATGAAGAGCTTCGTCATGCGCTCGGTCGTGTTGTAGTAGCGTGCGATGGTGTGAATCATCTTGACTGAGTTCATGAGCGCCGGCAGTGCATCCACCACAGACGTAGGCGTCCCTGTGTACAGAGGATCAATAAAGCGCTCCAGCGTCGCCAGGTACTTGACGTTGTCCTTCGCCTCGTTCGACGCCTCCGTGATGTTCGTGTCGATCTGCTTCCACTGCCGCAGCAGCGGCGCGATTCCGAGCTTGTCCATCACGCCGTCCTGCAGCTTGGAGACGACGTTCAGTACGCCCGTGACCATCTTGCACTCCTTCATCTTGAGCTGCTCTGTGATGCCCATGAGTCGCTGCAGTCTCCGCTTCCAGTACTCGAGCTCGGTGGCCGGCCCGGCCTCGTGCGACTCCCAGCGTCCCTGGTCGTTGTCCTCGAGATACGCCTCCGTCTGCTTGCACCAGTCCTTCACGAGCTCCGCAAAGTGCTGCACGGCGCCGTCATCGGACGACAACTTGGACAGACTGCGCGTGTCCGATGGGTCGTACCGCTTGTCCGGCTTGCGCAGGTCCAGCCCCGTGTTCATCGCCTTCAAGTTCTCCTGCACGTCGGTCACGAACGTCTTGAGCCCCAGCATGAACTCGTTCCGGGCGTCACTCTCGGCCTGCCCCCACTCACTCTCGTCTCTAGCTGTCAGCATGGGGACGAACAACTGGGACAAGTGCGTCTCGATAGACAGCAGCACCGACGAGTCCAGCACGCCGAAGGTCAGCAGGTGGTCGTTGGCGACTGCAGGGTCTAGAGGCAGGCGAGGCGCCGTGTCGTACGAGAAGCTCTCGTCTGCTGCGTCCAGCGTCTCTGGGTCTGCTGCGTCGTCTCGATTGCCATACAACGATCTGTCCTCGTCCTGTGCATCGAGTGGGTCGGGCGCCGCTTTGGCGAAGAAGACGGCGCGGCCCTGCAGCGTCTCGTCCAGTCCGTCCGTCACGAACAGCTCCTTGCGCGTCGGTTTGTCTCTCTGCAGCAGCTCCGCGGTGGAGGACGTGACGTCGTCGCATGCGGGCACGCCTTTGGCCTGGTAGTAGAAGAAGATCTTGGTGGGGCCGTCGCCGCGGAAGAAGCGCGCGAGCTGCTCCATGATGCCGTTGCCGCGCATGAGCTCCTCCACGTGCGTCTCGTCCTGAAAGCCCAGTCCCAACTGCAGCCGCTGGATCATCCAGCGGTGCCTCGCTTGGAACGCCATGCTGGACAAGTGATCGGACGGACGACTGTACCAGTGCTGCGGTAGTTGAAGTGGCGTCTGCGTCTCTTCAAGATCACGCGAAATCTGAATAGGTCCGATCGTGAATTGAAATGCATGCTCGTTCACGTGTTATCAAGATGCTAGGGTACAACTACAATACAACTACAGTCTGCATCAGTTGAGTGAGCGACTCACGACGGCACAAACCCTCCCGTTTAGTCGTTCTCCGGGAAGTCCGCTTTGTCCGAGCCCAGTGGCGAGCGCGGGTCGTTCGGCGGAGACACCACCAGGTATGCACTCTCGACGTCCGCCAGCATCGCCATCTTGGTCCGGTGCACCAACCCCGTGTACCACCACAGCAGCACGATGCTACTGGCGCACAGCACGATGTTGATCCAGAACACTGGCTCCAGTGTCGACACCACCGCGGGGAGCAGTGGCAGCACGCTGCGGGAGATACACGCCGTCGAGCCGAGCAGACCCATGAGCGTGCCTTGCGGACGTCCACCCAGCAGCTTCGAGAACGCCGCCAACACCACCGTGGTCGAGATGGGGCAACCCACACTCCAGACCAGGAACTCGGCCAGCGACAACTGCGTGAACGTCATGTTTTCCGGCACCAGGGCCAGCAACACGTTCCCTGCCAACACCATCGCGAAGCCCAAGTGCACCCAGTTCTCATCGCGAATCTTGTGACGGAGGAACTCGATCGAGAAGTACGACAGCAGACCGAGTAGACCCAAGTAGAACTGGAAGTTGGAGGCGTCCACGACGGCGCTCACACTCTCGGGGTCGCTGTCCGTCGCAGCGATAAACAACGGTACGTTCACGGTCTCGAACACCGACAGAATTCCGCGCGCGTTGAAGTTCAGGAAGATGAACACGCCGACGCCGATGTGGACGATCCGATCCGGCATGAGCGTCGGGTTGTTCAGCGTGTTGCTGGCTGGGCCTCCCTCAACCTCCTCTTCCTCCGGTCCGTCGTGCACTGTCACGTTGTCGTCGTACACAGTGAGGATGCCGAAGATCGTCAGCACATTCAGCACGACCAGGATCATGCCGGGCGACGTGAACTTGTTGAAGTGTACGCCGCAGAAGAGCAGGTCCGTCTCGGCCACTAGGCTGCCGAGACCCGGTGTCAGCGCGTAGCCCAGGAACACGACGCCGACCAGGATCGTCAGGTATGGCAGCCGCTGGTTGATCGTCGTAATGGACGCGACGTCTGCACGGCACACGCTGCGGTTGCCGCCACCGAAGCCCACGATGAAGCGACTGGCCGCCAATGCCGTCAAGCTACCGGTCATGTGCTCGTCAGCGATCAGGTAGATGACGTTGCCCACGAGGCAAATGAACGTCGAGATGAGGTACACGGAGCGGAACGAGTAGCGGTCGCACATCCAGCCGAACGCAGTGGACGAGAGGAGGCGACCCACCGAGAAGAGAGCGTTGATGAAGCCCATGAACGCCAGGTCACCGCCCAGAGACGACGTGTACAGGAAGAGCGTTGGCAACACGATGCCGCGGGACGACTCGGTCGCGAACTCCAGGAAGTTGATCATGAACATGTTGGTGTACCACTGCGAGAGTCGGCGTTGCGGGGGTGACTGCGAGGTCTTGAGGAGCGGCGCGGACTCCGGGTGGTTGTTGGTGCTGGTTGTGCCGTAGGACGTCCCGCCGCTGTTGACTGACAGAGCTTGGTTCACCATGTCGAAAGCTGATGGTGGGGTGGCGATCGGGTGCGGATGGTGGGGTGTCGGCTTGGCAGAATTGGAAATGAGCTCTTGCCCTGCGGATCGCCGATCCGTGAGAGCTACTCAATGCCGAACAGAGCACGCCCACTACATTTGACTCGAGAGTTCAGGCCGCAGGGTAGCGGCTTCAACGGCGTGAGGAGGCGGATTAGGTGCTTTCAACGTCGGGGGGGGGGGGGGGTATCTAGAGCCTGCTGTCCGATCTTTGAGGAGGATCGGGGGCAGCGGACTAGGCGACGGAACCCTTTTCGTTGTCGATAGCCTCCTGCACTTCACGCCTCGTGCACTTCACACCAGCACGTAAAACGGAGCGGCAGAGCAGTCTGTTTGGTCAAATTTGCCAGCAGGAGCTCTGTGCTGCAAATTCTGTCTCTCCATTGGCGGCAACAAAACATGAGCCTCGGTTTATGATTTCATGGTTTAGGCCACTACGGCCAAATGCCCTCAGTGATTTGTCTCGGCCGAGAAGCACATGGAGGTTGTCTGGTGCAGCGCGCGAACCAGAGCACCGATGGCACCTCCTGATGGCCGGCTTGGCCGCACACAATGTTCGATGCTTGAAGGGAGGCTTGGCTCTTCCCCAGGCATCTCCCAAGAAAGGAGTTCCCCATGCAGCTCACGCCGAGGACGTCGCCTCGCCGCTGGTGGCTGAATGTGTAGAGGGCAGAGATGCTCGTTGGGTTCTAGACCAGCGGTACAAGCGAACGAGATTGCCACGAGTGTAGCTGCCTTCAGCGTCCACCCGATGTCTACTAGCGACCACACGGCCCCCTAGCGCCACGTTAGCTCACCGCTTGCAACGCGTCTTCTGTTACTGCCCATAAGATACTTTTGACGACGGGGTTGTCTGGCGTGGCAGCACTTGGTTCCACCGGATGCAAACTGTACCAGCCGGACCCGAGGAGGGGAGAAACATCGACAAACCGATGCTCTTCTGTCGGCTGTGGGCGGGGTGAGTGTCCGACAATCTGGCCGCCGACATGATTCCGGCTGAGTATCTTTTCGGATACAGCTGCGAGAAATGAGGTAACACCCCGCAACTAAAGGAAGAAAATACCTCATCTAAGTGTTCGAGCCTCAAACAGGAACCAGGCATGGCAGCTAAACTAACTCAAAACAAGATCCGCTCGCTTTGACGTGAAATGGCAACATTTGCTAAGCAACTTCAGGAATCGAGCGTAGAAAGCACTACCGGTAGGCTCGGAAGTTTTGCCTTGACACCGAATTGGTGATGGCCCCGAATTGGTGATGGTCCCGAATTGGTGATGATAGCAGAGCTGAGAGGGGCAAGCTAATTCAATTTGTTACGGTTGGCAATTCTTCAGGAACTCAAACTGGGGGCGCGAGCTCATCCATTTCACCAGCAAGTCCTCAAACACGGCGAATCTCGCGTGACGCGCTGCGGGTCGAGCACCATCTGCTGTAGGCAAAGCGAAGTGAAAAAAATGCGCGGCAGAAACAAAAATTGCAGACGTAGCGGAGGCCATGAGAGGGTGTCATGATTCTCATATGTTTCCGCTCAAAGTTAATTGATCTGTGCGTGAGCCGGTCAAGTAGAAGTGCTGCTGGCACTCCGTCGAGTCGAAAGGAAGATGTCTAACCGGCTGAGCGCCGAAGTGTTTTCTCTGTTGGCGGGGGGGAGAGCGTCTAGCTGCCGCCAGAAGCCAGCTTGAACACGCAGGATGAATACACAGCCTGGCTCATGCTCATGTTCCGACGCGATGGGTGCTTTGCAGACCAAACTTCAACTTTGAAGGAGGGCTCGCGCGTAGAGATCTACGATCTCAGCTCACCATGAGCAGAGCCTCCTTGAATGCTGTTGAGCATGTATTAGACCTTTAGTTCACATTTTGAGTATTAGGCGACTATCTAGGCAAATCACAGGAAGATGTTGCACACTACGAAACAGGGCATCTTTCCCGCAAGTGATTCTAGAATGATCAAGTACTCGATCTTTAACCAAAGATTCTCGAATCGCTGAGCACCGAGTGAAGTAGGTAGGACTCGATAATTAGCGAGGATAGACCATTCTACCAAACGACTCATTCATTTATTACTTCATCACGCACTAAACCAAGAACCATGGCACCCTCCCAAAGGAGGCGAAGCCAGGCGCTGAACCACCAGCTGCCACCGGCGGAAGTCGCCCAAGGAGCCTCCCCTTCAGCTCAACCTGGTAATGACCGCCAAGCACGTCGAGCAAGAGTGCATATTCCTCCCTGCTCGCAGTGACGATGAACTTAACCACATGTACCAGAACTACCTGTGCGTCTCCACGTGATCGGCCACAAAACGCGCGCGAAGAGCCTTGCTGCTCAAAGGCGCACCCACGAACAGCGCAAGTTGCGCTTGCGTCGAATGCTCGCAGCTCAAATTGGGCGTCCGTCTGCAAGTTTCCGGGATGACAGGAGAGTGGGGAACGCGAGGATTTTCTTAGCCGCGAAAAGCATGTTTCTATTGACTAAAAGCGAAGACGCGGGTATGAATTAGTCGGTAAATCGGCAAAGCATCGATCTTCTAGTAGAAGACGCAGTCAAATCTCAAAGACAGACTACTTTACGGAAAGTGCTGCGTATTTGGCGTTGTAACTGGACTTTATCGATAGCCTTGCAAATTTACGAAAGTGATGCACAATCGATCATGTGGCGACAATTTTTCGATTTACTCAGTAGCTGGGTTAGAGACCTAGTAGTATTAATACTACCTCCGTTCGGAAAATAAGGGCAGTTTTAAAAAAATTTGCGCATAGCTCCGCCTCGTTTTTTTAGGATTATAAAATGTGCAGAGGGTTACTGCTGTTGGAAGTCGAAAGGGAGTGATCGGCATCATGATGGTAACCAAGGCTACGAGCTAGGCGTGCTTGTTCCGCCACTAGGGAAATGAAAGACATTTAGGCCGTGTTCGACGCGGCAAGATAATAACACTTTAGGCCTAAAATTGCATTTCGAGCCATCAGCACGGCAACGAACACGCGAAAATCAGAATCGCATTATCGCGTGAAAATAGCATTACGGCCACTGTTTCAAAATACAGGTCGGAGGGTGTATTTGCCGAGCGATTTTGTCGGTGCCTTCAGCAGGTCACTAAAGTGGAGATTTGAATCCCTAATTGACCAGTAAAACGAGTTGTTTCCCCTCTCATTAGTGACATCGGATCTTTAGCCCTTCATCGCTTCATTTCCGCATTCCGCGACAAGCAGTGAAGACGACAAGAAGAACGCCTCGTACCATGGCCAACGCCAACGCCGTCCGTGCTGCAGACGCTACCAATGCCGCCTCTGCCGATGATGCCGGCAACTCCGGTGACGTTCCAAGTGGTGGAGGAGCTGTGAGAGCATCCTGGACCGAGATGGAAGAGTTTGACCTGTTGGACAAGTACCTGGACGCAAGAAACAACCGATCCCTTGCGACCGACAAAGGCATCAAGGCTAAGGCATGGAACGCCTTGGTGCTAGCTCTCAATGCCAAGCACCAACGAACCCTCGACAAAGGTGACCGAAACGGGTGTGTGTATATCCTTTGCTTGGACAACTAACCTTCTATCTGGTGATCATTTTAGGGCAGTACAAGTCGAAGTACACGCGACTCATGCAAGACTATGATCTGTACAAGTACCTCACAGGGCTATCTGGCGTCGGCATCTGCCCTGACACTGGCAAGCCGACGTTTGATGACGATGTATGGGAGCGCCTCCTGCAATCGAAGACGAAGCCGAGGCCAACATTGTGGCCATGAGAGAGAACGGGTTCCCGCACGCTACGATGTGCTGCTTGATCACGGGTAAGGTGGCTTTATATCAATTCTTAAGAGCGGCTGCTAATTTCAGTTGTGCAAAGGGGGCACCCGTGCCACAGGTGCCCAGGCACAATCTCGGCATTAACAAGTGAACTTTGCCGCAGCGACTTGGACGACAACAACGCCAGCGACACCGGCGATGGAGGCAGTGCCGTGTCCGCGTCGGACAATACCACGACGGCTTGGGCAGGCCTCGCGAAAACCTCTGAAGAGCCCACAAGCGGACGCAAAGTCTCCGACAGCCATCGGCAGCGCGTGGACAAGGTCAAGCGTATCCGTGGCGGCGCGCTCAGTAATAATCTCTGTCAGGTAATACAGCCACCTTAAATGCCGAATTACAGCGTTAGCTTGTTGGTCATGAAGGCACGAGATCAAACGAGATGTCCCGGAACTCTTTTCGAGAGTGGCCATGAAAGTTGACAGATGAATCTTATGTGAACCACACCGAATACGACCACTATAATGAGATTTTGGCCTCGAACACGACTACCAGTGAAGTGAGATTTTGCACTGCGCAAGAATGCTTTTCCCGATGAGCCGAGCTGAGAAAATGCTGGGAAATCATGATTCAAGGAAAATGGCGATGTTGTCGAACACGGCCTTAGTAAAGAAAGACATCGAGATCAGAGGCATCTTGGTTGTTGGGCGCTAGGAAAGGTCCCATGATGGCAGCGCGAGCGCTCGAGTAGGCTTGGACATCACGTCCACATGCACAACATCGTACATCGGGTCGAAGAAGTGGCGTCCATCCATGGTACGCTGCACACGGTCCACACAGTACTTGAGTCTGTCGGACACGTGCTTAGGCGACAGTAGGGGGCCGGTCCTTCTCAGAGCGCGTCGCAGATAGCCTTCCTTGTATAGCCGGTTGATGAGGTAGGCGCTAGTGTTCGGGGCGTACTGCAGCCTGCGTTGATTCTCGGGATCCGCAACGGGGACTTCCTCCGGTCTCGCCGGCTCCAGCCAGCTTTCACCACTGCAGCGACACGATCCCCCATCGAGCGGATCCCCTTCTTCCAGACGCGCGTGACGGCCTTCGTGGTGAGCCCGAACTCGCATGCAATCGCAGTGATGTCCCCATAGCGGAGCCTGCCCTTAGTGCTGTGGAGTAGTAGTGTCTCCCACAGCGCTTGCGCCAGATCGTCGGTAAGTTCGGGAATGAGGGGGATTTCAGCTGATCGCCGAAAATGGGCGGGAGATTCAAACGGCGGTGGTGGTATCGGATATGAGGGGGTATACGCTATCATAAATCAGGTTGAACTTCAAACTGCCTTTTATTTCCGAACGGAGGTAGTATAGTATTCATGGTTCTACAAGTAGCAATATTGTAGTTCTAGTTGGTAGTAATACTACGTAGTACTACATGCTGTAGTACTACAGTAGTAGTACTGTATTAGTAGTAGAATTGTTTGTTGTGCTTGTGAGTACTATTTTACCCCCCCCCCCCCCCAATAGTGCCTGAAAGCCATCAACATTTCGAGATCCGTGGATCTTGCGATACAAATATATTTAAAACTGAGCGTCGTCGCGTGAGTGGCGGTGGTGCTTGACTATCAGACTAACAATGAAGTGGAGAAGTATTCATACCACTGCGCCAGCCTCTTGTAGTGCGCTTTTACTTGTCCGGGAAATCCGCCTTGTCAGATCCCAGCGGAGACCGCGGGTCGTTTGGCGGGGACACGATCCGGAAGGCGTTCTCGACGTCAGCCAGCATAGCCATCTTCGTCTTGTGCACTAGTCGGCTGTACCACCACAGCAGCGCAATGCTCAACGCGCACAACACGATGTTGATCCAGAACACGGGCGTCAGCGTCGGAATCGCGGCAGGAAGCAGCGGCAGCACAATGCGAGACACCGAGGCAGCAGAGCCCAGCAGACCCATGAGGGTGCCCTGCGGCCGGCCGCCAAGAAGCTTCGAGAAGGCAGCCAGCACCACCGCAGTAGTGATAGGGCAGCCCACACTCCAGACCAGGAACTCAGCAACCGCGAGCTGCGGGAACGTCAGCGCGCTCGGCGCCACAACCAGCAGCACGTTGCCCGCCAGCAGCATGACGAATCCAAGCTGCACCCACGTCACATCCCTCAGGCTGTGGCGGAAGTACTCGATCGAGAAGTAGGACAACAGACCGAGTAGCCCCAAGTAGAACTGGAAGTTGGATGCATCCACCACGGCGCTGACGCTCTCCGGGTCGCTACCAGTGGCCTCGATGAACAGCGGGATGTTCACCGTCTCGAACACCGACAAGATGCCGCGTGCATTGAAGTTGAGGAAGATAAACACCATCGCGCCAATGTTCACGATGCGCTCGGGCATCGTCGTGGGGTCACTCAGCGTGTTGTTGACGCCCGCCGTCCTCGGAGACTCGACCGGACCGTCCTGCACGCCCACGGACTCGTCGTAGACTGTCAACATGCCGATGATCGTCATCAGGTTGAACAGCACGAGGATCATGCCGGGCGACGTGAACTTGTTGAAGTGGATGCCCAGGACGTAGAAGTCCGTGTTGGCCACCAGACTCCCCAGACCAGGCGTCAACGCGTAGCCGAAGAACACGACGGTCGCCAGGATCGTCAGGTACGTGAGTCGCTGGTTGATGGTGGTGATGGACGCCACGTCCGCACGGCAGACGCTGCGGTTACCAGCTCCGAAGCCGACGATGAACCGACTCGCGGCCAACGCCGTCAAGCTGCCGGTCACGTGCTGGTCGGCGAAGACGTAGATGAGGTTGCCCACGAGGCAGATAGCCGACGACCACAGGTAGACCGAGCGGTACGAGTAGTGGTCGCACATCCAGCCGAAGACCGTGGACGAGATGAGTCTCCCCACCGAGAAGAGCGACGTCAGCATCCCCATGAAGGCCAGGTCTCCGCCCAGCGACTTGGTGTACAGGAAGAGCGTGGCCAGCACGACGCCGCGCGAGGACTCGGCCGCGAACTCAACGAAGTTGATCATGACCATGTTGGTGTACCATTGCGACAGGCGGCGGCGCGGGCTGGCGTCGAAGTTCCTGGGCTTCGGCAGCTCGGCTGTGCCGTACGTGGCGCCGGCGTTGACGGACAGCGCGCTCATCGTCGGGGAGCGAGGGCGCGAGGGCTTGCACTTGGCTGGGCAGAATGCGGAATGAGAGCTGGCGGTGGATCGGCGGAGGCGATCGGGGCGGGCGGGGCGACGTCTGTAGGCGACGGGAGCTCAGCTCAGCCGGCAGGACCTTTGCCTGGCAGGCACGCTTGCAGTATCATTTCGTCACACAAAAAGGACGCGCTCACCGGAAAACACGGCCAAAGCATTGCCCTTGGCCTGCTGGCGTGTCGAGGGCGATTGTCGCGCTCGTATTGGTGTTGCCGTGTGGCAACCAGCCATCGGTGCAACGGAGACCGTGGCTTCGGAGACCGAGCCGCCCACAAGGTGTCGCGCGTAGCGGGCTTTTTGCTCGAGTCGAATCTCCACACGTTCCAGCTGGCGCCGACGCGCCGCGCGTGGGCGCTTCGATGCTTGTACCAGATGATCAAGCGGCTTGACCGCCGTGGCTTGATTCAAGCCACGGCGGACAAGGAGCAGATGGTCGCGAGTGAGTTATACGAAAAATTGGCCTGCACAAGCAAAGTCCTTTGCTGCAAGGAGTGCAGCGAAAAAGTATCTTGCGGTTGTTCCGGCCTTGCCCCTCTCCCATCCATCTCCATGTTCCGGCCTGCGTCAGATGTTGAAGTCACTTGCCAACCCAGAGCTCAGCGGCAACGAGCACTCCCAGTGGGACTCCCACCGCCCTCTCTCCAGCTCAAGTCTCTGCCAGAACGGCTGCATTGGTCTCTCTCCGTGGCGTCGCCGCTGTCGCTTCTGTAGTGCAAAACAAGAGAGCAATGCAGTAGATATGGAGGCTACGGGTGCCTTGCCCAAGTTGGGCGGCCCAACCAATGCTGGGGAATTGAATATTGTAAGGGTTAAAGTGCCTCATGTATGCGTGTAGAGGGAGCTTGTCTTCGGCGACCCGTCAAAGCCTGTCTTTCGCGACGACGACGCTGGGCGGATAAGCCTTTTCGGTGTCGGCCAGCAAGTCCATCCTCGTGTTGGTCACCAGTCGATTGAACCACCACAGCATCAACACGCTGAGTACGCATAGCGAAATGTTGATCCAGAAAACCGGTGCCAGCGTCGAGATGGCGGCGGGGATGAGAGGCAAAATGATGCGGGAGACGGAGGCAGCCGAGCCAAACAGCCCCATCAACGTGCCTTGAGGTCGTCCGCCAAGCAGCTTTGAGAAGGCCGCCACGCCCACCGCAGTCGTAATCGGGCACCCCACGCTCCACACCAGCATCTCAGCTAGCGCAAGCAGAGCAATCGATAGATCTGCCGTGGGCACCACCGCCAACACTGCATTGCCAACAAGCAGCGACAAGAACCCCAACTGCACCCAGCTAGCGTCCGAGATGCTGTTGCGGAAGTACTCGATCGAGAAGTAGGACAGCAGACCGAGCAGGCCCAAGTAGAACTGAAAGTTCGAGGCCTCCACGACAGCACCCACCGTGCTCGGGTCCTTTCCCGTGGCTTCTAGGAAGAGCGGGATGTTGACCGTCTCGAAGACCGAGAGCATTCCCCTCGCGTTGAAGTTCAAGAAGATGTACACTGTAGCGCCAATGTAAACGATTCGATCCGGCAAACTGATGGTTTCGGTCCGCGCGTTGCTTCTTTGCGTTGTCGGTGCAGATTCCTGTGGGCCGTCACGAGGCTTCACTGATTCATCGTACGCCGTGAGCATGCCAATAATGGACAGGACATTGAGGACGACCAGGATGACGCCTGGGGCTGTGAATTGGTTCATGTGAATGCCAAACACAAACGTGTCGGTGTAGGCGACGAGACTGCCAAGTCCGGGTGTGAGCGCGTACGCAAGGAATTCGACCGTCGATAGAATTGTCATGTATGGCAAACGCTGACCGACTGTAGTCATGGCGGCGACATCTGCACGGCAAACACTGCGGTTTCCAGCGCCAAAGCCAACGATGAAGCGACTCGCAGATAGCACGATCAAACTGCCAGTAGCGCAGTCCTCTGCCAGCAAATATACGATATTCCCCACCAGGCAAATACTCGAGGACACAAGGTAGACCGAGCGAAACGAGTAGTGGTCACACATCCAGCCAAATAACATTGACGAAATGAGTCGACCAACCGAGAAGAGCGACGTGAGCAGCCCCATGTGGCTCAAACTGCCACCCAACGACTTGGCATACAAGAAAAGTGTAGCGAGCACCACCCCGCGTGACGCTTCAGCCGCGAACTCGACGAAGTTGATCATGGCCATGTTTACATACCATCGAACGACACGAGGGTTCTTCTGCACCCGGTTGTTTTCGATCGAGCCGTAGGACACGCCGAGGCCGTCATCTTGCAGCGGTACCGTTGAGTAGTTAGTCATTCCGAGTCGACTTGTCACTGGAGGGGCGAATTGCAGAGTGACACTGGTACATGTAGTCCACGACAACTGTAACCACTGAAAACGGAATCTGAATCTTCATGGACGCGATGCAGCACTACGGTTGAAACGGGATCCGGTGATTTTCAGCAGCACCAGCGTCAAACCGCAAGCATATCCCAGGAAGGCTACCTTATCAATTACACACAGTTACTATCGTATAGGCTTAGTTGCTTAGTCAAAATCCACCTTGTCAGATCCCAGAGGTGAACGCGGGTCGTTTGGCGGGGATATGATCCGGAAAGCATTCTCGACATCAGCCAGCAGCGCCAGCTTCGTTCTGTACACGACCCGGCTGTACCAGTACAGCAACCCGATGCTGAGTGCGCACAACGCAATGTTGATCATGAACACCGGAGTCAGCGTCGGGATAGCAGCAGGCAGCAGCGGCAGGATAATACGCGACACTGAGCCAGCTGAACCAAGAAGACCCATGAGAGTGCCCTGCGGTCGTCCGCCAAGCAGCTTCGAGAAGGCAGCCACCACCACCGCAGTCGTGATCGGGCAGCCGATACTCCACACCAGCAGCTCCGCAAATGCGAGACGGTCAAACGTCAACGACGCGGGCAGCACCACTAGCAGAAAGTTACCAGATAGCAAGAACATGAATCCGAGCTGCACCCAGTTGACGTCCGTCATGCTCTTGCGGAAGTACTCGATGGAGAAGTACGACACGAGGCCCAGCAACCCGAGATAGAACTGGAAGTTGGAGGCGTCCACCACAGCTCCGACACTGTCGGGGTCGCTGCCCGTCACTTGAAGGAACAACGGAATGTTCACAGTCTCGAACACGGACAAGATGCCACGCGCGGAGAAGTTGAGGAAGATAAACACCATAGCGCCAATGTTCACGATGCGCTCGGGCATGGAGGTCAGGTCCGACAGCGTGTTCTTCGAGGCCGCTGTGTTCGGGGACTCGAGCGGGCCGTCATGGATGCCAATCGCTGGATCATACGCAGTCAGCATGGCGAAGATCGTCAGCAGGTTGAAGACCACGAGGATCAAGCCGGGCGACGTGAACTTGTTGAAGTGCACGCCGCAGAAGAAAACGTCCACTTCTGCCACGAGGCTACCGAGTCCCGGCGTCAGTGCGTAGCCGAGGAAAACAACTGTCGCCAGGATCGTGAGGTAGCGCAAGCGCTGGTTGATGGTGGTCATGGCCGCAACGTTGGCACGACAGACACTGCGGTTTCCGGCGCCGAAGCCAACGATAAACCGACTCGCAGCCAACACCGTCAGGCTGTCTGCAACGTGGATGTCGGCCATGAGGTAGATGAGGTTGCCCAGCAGACAGATGCCCGACGACACGAGATACACCGAGCGGAACGAGTAGCGGTCGCACATCCAGCCAAAGACCGTGGACGAGATGAGTCTCCCCACCGAGAAGAGCGACGTCAGCAGCCCCATGAAGGCCAAGTCTCCGCCCAGCGACTTGTTGTACAGGAAGAGCGTGGCCAGCACGACGCCGCGCGAGGACTCGGCTGAGAACTCGACGAAGTTGACGAGCGCCATGTTGATGTACCATTGAGTGAGACGGCGGCGAGGGCTCGGCGTGAAGTCCTTGGGCGGCGCGTCGGTGGCCACGGAGCCGTAGGACGCGTTGGCGCCGGAGTTGAGGCTGTGATGCTGTACCATCGAGGACGCTCGCAGTACGGAAGGGGCTTGTGCACTGTGTGGAGGATGATGGAGTGATGAAACTGTGTGAGCTTTGGGTGGTGCCATCCGGACGCTGACGTCGGCTCCGTGTGCACTCGACAAGCATTCTTGGGACGCGCGTGTCTATTGTGAATCTTGCTGGAGTGTTCTGGACCATACATGCATAGACGGGCGCGGAAAGTGACTTGGATTCAGTATGGCGTGAAAGCCGGGAGATTCAGGATTTTCGTCAGCGCCGACAGATGTGAACGAAGCGGCAAACAAAAATATCCAAAGGCTTGGGCTGTGGTTCAGCTCGACTCGGCTTGGGCGAGTGGATTCTGGCAGGAAGCTCGGCGCGCGCGGCACTTTCTGCTATCATTTGGGCGTGCGTGCGGGCTCCACGATGAAGCCATGGTGGACTCCACCGTGAGAGTCCACCATCATGGGACATGGCAATGCTCCGAGCGTGCAGAAGCAGTGCCACTGCACTTGCAAGGCACTTGCGCCCCGGTGTGGATAGTTTGTGGGCTATGAATCCTAGCCTAGGACACGCCCGCCTTGGCGAATGCTACATGTATATACATGTAGCACTGCTGCCACGTCAGCTGGAAAGCGCTGCCTCTGAAATCAACAGCAAGAACGAATATCGTCGAAATCTGCAGCATCATGTTGCCACTGGCAACATGCCAGTGGCCACGTAATACCCCTTTACTGTGGAGATGGCAGCCCCCTTGGAAACAGAGAGAAATCGATGGAAAGTGTCGCCTGTCCACCATCCGAAGCTACAGTAGTGCAGTGCTCGCATCCTGTGACTTGCATCTGAAAATGCAGCCGCGAGGGAGCCCTGTTTGCCTGCTACGGGTGGCAGCTGTCGGAGGACCTCTGTGTCTTATGCTCGTGTCCGCTGCAAGGATCCTAGTAGAATAAGAAGCTGAAGTAGCTAGTGTATTTATACAATGCATGTAGGATCGATGTGGTCGCTGGGCTTGGCACTGAGAAGAGAACTACCACTTCTGAATCTCCTTCTCCTCTCCAAGCTCCAGCAACCAAGATCCCGGAGCCTTAGGCCCCGCCATCCAGCGTTCCAACCTTCCTACTGTGCCCGTGGCAATGCGTAATAACCGACAGGTTATGAGCCCAAACAGGGTCTCTAGTCTGCTCCAGGACTCGCGTGGAGAGGACTCTCAGAATGGTACCAAGAATCGTCAGGATGACAGTTCTGAAGACGAAGATTGTTCAAGTGACTCATCTCCGTCGTCACCTGCGCCCTCGGCAACGTCGCGGAGCGACGGGGCGAGCTCTAGCTCGTCTAGCTCGGACTGCTCTGAGTCCGACTCAAGCTCTTCCAACTCCGACTCTGACTCGGCGAGTTCGGATAAGGGGAAGGGCTCCAAGCGAAAGCGCTCCAGCAAGAAGAAGCGCTCCTCGAAGAAGAAGAAGAGGAGTCGCTCCTCTCGGTTGGACAGCCCCAGCCTGGATGTTCCCAAGCTGACTGGCGCCGACGACTACGAGCTTTGGCGTACAATGATCGAGTTAAAACTCAAGGTTCAAAAGCTGTGGTCCCTAGTGACCGAGGAATTGGTGCTCGACAGCTCTTGCAGCTCCGCCAAGAAGCGTCGCTGGAAAGAGCGTTGGCTCAAAGCCCAAGCTGTTATCGCTGGGTCACTTGGCCCCCGATTGGCTGGTCGTTACAGGCGACTGTTGGTGAGCTGCGACCCTGTGGCTCTATTCCAGGAGATCGAGAAAGAGTACAATGCGGGCAGCGCCGCAAAGAATGACATTCTGATCAAGGCCGCAATGTTTGTGCGCAAGCTGACCAAGGGGGAGCGCGTAGACACCTACATCGACGTGATCATGCAGCTACAAGAGGATCTCGTGACGCTCGGTCATCCGCTTGAGGATGCTGAACTTGCTCGACTACTCCTTACCAATGCGCTTGAGGTATTCCCCGACCTCAGCACGGAGCTGGTGAGTGCAAGAATGAAGGCCAGGGAGCTCGAGGTTGGTAAGGTGCGTGGGCGGCTTTTGGCGCGAGAGCAGGAAGAGAATATGCGTGCTCCGGCCAGAGGCGTCGTGGTTCGCAACGCTGCGAGTGATTCTGGTTCTCGCAGTGTCCAGTCTGACTCAAATCCAGTATACCAGTTTTCTTCTGGGCACAGCAATAATTTCGATCGTCATGGAGGGGGTCATCGGCAGACTCAGAACAGAGCGCATCAGAGCCGACGCCACTCTGTGAAGGCCGGCATGCAACGCCGGCCGTGCTCCAAGTGCGGTAAACTTGGTCACTGGTATCGCGACTGCTGGCAGAAGACAAGCCAAGATGCAAGCAATCGTCCTCCGAGCAAAGGCGGTCAAGGTTCGTCGGGTCGGGCAGGAGGGCAAAGCGGTAGACGGCACGACGCTACGGGGCCGACGGCGCTGATGGCAACCTTCGGTGGTGCGGCCACGAAGTGCGCCTCTGACGTGGTTGAGTGGTGTCTTGACAGTGCGGCAACTGCCAATGTCTGCAACGATATCTCTCAGTTTGTGCAGATATCAACTATAAGTAACGGCTCCGAAATGCTGTGTGCCAATGGCGACACGGTAAGCATTAATCAAGTCGGCAGTGTGGAGCTCAGGATCGTGAACGAAGTCACTGGCAGGCAGGAGACGCGCATTCTCTCCGATGTGTACTATGTGCCCGATGCTCCTGCGAACTTACTCTCGCAGGACTACATGCAGACGGAGCTCAACTATTTCGTCAAGATGTCCGCCGATCAATCAGTCTGCTTCCTGACCAAGAAAGGAACAAGGCTCAAGTTCGTCAAAGTCAATCGGTTGTATCGCATTTGGTCGGTGAGAGACCAAGTGCGAGAGCAAGCTGTTGTATACAGCGCTATTGTGACCCCAAAGAAGTCGGTGCCGTTGGCGGTGTGGCACAAGCGTTTTGCACACGCGAGCGCCACGACTATCGTCGACATGGGGAAGCAGAAGGTGGTGAGAGGGCTACAGATCAGCACAAGTGGAGCGGAGGCTGCGCCAATGTGTCTTCCCTGTATGCACGGGAAAAAGGTGCGGATGACATATCCTGAGCGACGACAGCACGCGCAACGGCCGCTTCAACGCCTTCAAGTGGACGTATGCAGTGTGAACGAGTCCACACTCGATGGGTGTACCTCCTTCTTACTTGTGGTCGATGAGTTCAGCCGATACAAATGGCTCTTCCTGTTACGGCAGAAGAGTGAAGCGAAGAACCACATTACGGCACTTGTTAATCGCCTGCACGTCAAATATCGCGAACGGAATTGGCGTGTGGAAGAAATCCACTCGGATCAGGGTGGCGAATTTGACAACAACGACATTCTTGACTTCTGTGCTGAAGAGGGTATCGTGCTGACGACAACCAATGCGTACACCCCCCAAGAGAACGGTATCGTCGAGCGCGCCAATGGGATCGTGCTGCCCAAGGTCCGTGCACTTCTCCACATGACCAACCTACCCGATCTGCTGTGGGGTGAAGCCGCTCTTCACGTCGTCTACACGTTGAATGTCACGGCGACCCGAGTGCTCGATGGTATGACACCCCACGAGAAATTGTCTGGTGATTCGCCTGACGTGTCGTGCCTAAGAACGTGGGGGAGTCTCTGCTACTATCACATCGCTAGTGGAGCGCGGTCCAAGAAGAAAAAGCTCTCGTCCAGAATGGGCACTGCGATTTTGGTGGGTTATTCCCCAACGACTCATGGCTATAAGGTTTTAGACCTTGCGCGTGGTGCAGTCTCCACTCATCGCGGAGGCAATTTGATTTTCGCTGAAGACTTTACGGTGGCTCGAGAATACGTGGAGAAACTGCTAGCCAACGCCTACAATCACGGTGACCATGAGCTCCCGCCAAGAGCGCCGCTGGTCCCAATGCAGATGCAGATTGAGGACGTTGTTCGATTGGACTCTGAGCGAGAGAGTGTTCTCGTGCAGCCTGGCCAGTCTGTCGCTGTGGAGGAGCCCCCTGCTGTTATTGCTGCTCCCCAGCCTGTTGGTCCTGTGTCTACTGTGGAGGAAGCACCTGGTGCTCGTGGAGGCGTAGACGTGCAGACTGCTCCTGTTGATGGTCTTGCTGACAGCGATACTGTGGCGCGACACCGATTCTCGCGTTTTGGCAGAAAGCGTAAGAGGAACTCGAGACTCAACAATTTTGAGCTCCACTATGTTGCGCACAAGCTGGTTAAAGTTTTGCAGTGTGAATTTATCTCGCCAACCCAGTCTCGACTGCATTCAAGAGATGTACCTGTGCCAGCGACGTATAAGCAGGCAATTCGGTCGAAGTTTGTTGCGTACTGGTTGGCCGCTATTGCTGAAGAACTCGAGTCGCTGCGCAAGCATGGTGTTTGGCAGGTTGTAGATCGAAGTGCTGCTGGAAAGTCTGCTGTGATCACGAACAAGTGGGTCTTTGGGATCAAGAAGGACGAGAACGGCTTCGTCAAGCGCTTTAAGGCTCGGCTCGTCATACATGGGTTCAAACAAAAGTTCGGCGAAAACTACAACGAGACGTTTGCACCAGTCATCAGGTTCGACACGATTCGCGTCGCAATTTATTTCGCTGTCCAGCGCCGGTGGTCGATTTTCCAGTACGACGTCAAAACAGCCTTCTTGCATGGCAAGCTCACTGAAGAAATCTTCATGGAATTGCCTCAAGGCAATGGATCGCCTGGAAATAGGGAGGTTTGTAAGCTGATTAAGTCCCTGTATGGACTCAAACAGGCTCCCCACGTCTGGAACAAGACGCTGCATCGACACCTAGTTGCAATCGGGTTCACGCGTCTGGAGAGTGATCATGGCCTTTACTCCCTCCTCGAGAAGGGGGAGATTGTCATGCTCCTAACTGTTTATGTGGATGACCTGCTGCTAATGGGCGAGAGCAGTCGGTGTGAAGCTATTGCCCGGAAGCTGGCTGCAACATTTGAGCTCGTGGAGCTCGGCCCCGTCAAGTACCTGCTTGGGGTGGAAGTCAGCATTGATCGTGAGAAGAACACTGTCTTCTTCAGTCAGACAAACTACGTTGAAGAAATCCTGCGACGATTCCATATGCACGACTGTCATGGTGCAGCGACGCCCGAGGCAACCACGATGGAAACTGCTAGTGAAGGCCCAGAGGTGTCTGAGCCGAGTGATTTGCCGTATCGCGAGATTGTCGGAGCCTTCCAGTATCTCGTGTCGGGATCAAGGCCCGATATTGCACACGTTGTTCGTCGGCTTGGACAGTATATGGCGTGCTTCGGTGCTGTCCACTACGCGCAAGCTAAACGGGTACTCAGGTATCTACAAGCCACCAAGCACTTTGGTCTCAGTATGGTGGTGACTGGTTCAATCCATGTGGATTTGTTGCGCGTGGAAGCTTATAGCGATGCTGACTATGCCAACGATAAGGAAGACCGCCAGTCCGTGAGTGGGTATGTCACGATGGTGAATGGCAGTGTAGTCTCCTACGGGTCACGGAAGCAAGGGCTCAATGCCCAGAGCACGATGGAGTCCGAGTACATCGCCATGAATGAAGGCGCGCGCGATCTCATGTGGCTTCGTGGTCTGTGTGACGAGCTGAGGTGGCGGTATGACATCCCGAAGCTCTGGTGCGACAACACAGCTGCGATTGCGTTGTCCAAGAAACCAGGAAAGCACAACGGCAGCAAACACATAGAGAATCGTTTTCACTACGTGCGAAATCTCGAGGATCGAGAGCTACTTGAAGTGCAGCACTGCAGAACCGACCAAATGACTGCCGATATATTGACGAAGCCGCTCGCACGTGTCAAGTTTGAATTCTTCCGCTCTCTGCTTGGCGTCGTTCGCCGCAACGAGCAAGGGGGAGCTGCAGCTGGAATGAAGCAGTCGGATACTGCCTTTGTTGCCTGGATGCGGATTCGTTTGAGTCGTGAGGCAGGTGATGGTTCACCAAAAGCGGCTGTAACGTGCAAGAGCAGGCATTAGCTCGCCACGATGTTACGTGGTTGATACTGTGCTGGCGCCGATGTTCGTGCGCTCCGATGTTTGCAGCGCGATGTTCGTGTTCACTGCTGCTACGATGTTCGTAGCTTGTGACGAATTTGCAGAGCGACAGTATTGCTCGCAGAATCAGCGTGACGCGAGCAAGGGGGAGTGTCGGAGGACCTCTGTGTCTTATGCTCGTGTCCGCTGCAAGGATCCTAGTAGAATAAGAAGCTGAAGTAGCTAGTGTATTTATACAATGCATGTAGGATCGATGTGGTCGCTGGGCTTGGCACTGAGAAGAGAACTACCACTTCTGAATCTCCTTCTCCTCTCCAAGCTCCAGCAACCAAGATCCCGGAGCCTTAGGCCCCGCCATCCAGCGTTCCAACCTTCCTACTGTGCCCGTGGCAATGCGTAATAACCGACAGCAGCCACCCACCTCCACTGCGAACTCGACGGTCGTCCAGAGTTCCATGTAGTACAGTGCCAACACCCCAGGGCTGAATAACATGCAGCATATTGCTCGCCACGCACGGCACGTTTGACTCAATTCATCGATTTAGTCGATTTAGCTGGCCCAGCACCATCGATTGGCCGGCGAAAGGTCACGTTTATTACTCCATGTACACCACACAAACTACATGTAATTTGGTGTACCACAACACCTCTTCAAAGTCCGATCAAACCGAGCCATCCCGCAGACTGTAATCCCCGTTCAAGATGGCGCTGGAGCTGGCCAAGACCGCGGAGGTGCGTCGCCCTCTCCTGCCTCTCTCGATGCAGCCACCCGTTCTCTAACAACACCCCCACCCTCTCTAGAACAAGATCGCCGACTTTTTCGAGCGCGAGGACGCGCTGTCTCGCCTCGGCCGGCTGCACAGCCAGACGTTGGGCGTCGTGGAGGACGTGCTCAAGGCCCCGCGGCCGCAGGAGGCCACGCACAATGTGCTGGATCTGGCGGTGCAGAAGGTGGTGCAGAAGCTGTCCTGGAAGCTCATGACCGAGGCCCACGCCACCCCCAGCAGCGTGGGCATCCCGGCGCTGCTGGACCTGTGCATCGCCGGCGTTACCAGCAAATTCCTCATCAACAGCACGCCGTACAAGGTGCTGGAGGACCTGATGGAGGGCCAGACCATTAGCACGTGCGAGAAGGTGTGGGAGCTGCTGGAGTCCCGCAAGGAGAAGCTCACGACGGTGCGTACCGTTCTACTTGATCCTCTTCTTGCTTCTCCCTCGTCTTCCTCGCTGACTCGTGCGTGAATCTTGGTCGTAACAGCCGGATTTCATTGCGGAGAAGGGCCGCACGACCAAGGCCTCGCTGTGTCTGCTGCGGATGTGCAACGCCCTGCTGCGTCGCTTGTCGAAGACCCACGACAGCGTCTTCTGCGGCAAGATCTTGGTGTTCTTGTCCTTCACGTTCGCCCTGTCCGAGCGCTCGGCAGTAAATCTGACGGGCAAGGCAAACGTGACCAACGTGACTGTGTTCGAAGATGAAGATGCGTTCGACTTGGCTGAAGCTACCGATGCCGCGAAAGCTTCGGAGATTGTACCTGGCCTTGAGGTGAGTATCTATGTGCCGCGATCGATCGTATTGCTCAGGGTAAGTGGTGCTCACTTTGAAACTTTTGATATCGCGTTCTCTTTAATGTGCAGATTGACGATGACCCCAGTGCGGATGTCGGCCCGATCGACTACAACCTCTACCGTACATTTTGGGATCTACAGAGCTTCTTCCGTGAGCACCAAATGGCCACGCAGTCGGCAGAAAACTGGGAAAAGTTTGTATGTTTTGGTGGTGGAAATGTTTTAACTTGTCGATATGAGCCCATCGATTTACAGTTATTGGTGTTGTGATGTGTTACACGCAGTTCACGGAATTGAATGTTGTACTCGCCGCTTTTGAGGGAAATGCATTCTCGCCGGATGATCTGGAGCGCTCGCGGGACTTGAGCGGTGGCCCCATCCACTCTGCGGATGCGATCATGCATGAGCCAGAGAGTGATTCTAGCACGAACTCTGCAGAGCAGGGCTCCCAGGAGCACTTTTTCCAGCCAAAGTACTTGACCAACAGCCGCCTCTTCAGACTGCAGCTTCGCGACCCGATTCTGCGAGAATGCATGCTGACGCAATTCCTCATCGTGTTTAACGATCTGGCGAGGGCTAAGCCTCCGGCTGGAAGCACGACTCCGAAAGCCAAGTTTGCCGACCTGACCGAGCGTGTCGTGGCGCTGCTAAAGCAAACACCGTCTGACGGCGAAGGGTTCAACGAGATGGTTTCGAACGTTCTGGAGCGCGAGCGCAATTGGGTGAAGTGGAAGCAAGAGAAGTGCCCGGGATATGAGAAATATCCGTCTGCGGCGGACAAGGAAGGATCTGCTCCTAAACAAGTGGTGAAGCGAGCTCGTCGGCAGTTAACGTCCCCTCTGTTGGAGCAGATTCTATCAGAGAGCTCGAAGCCTTCACAAATCTTGGAAAAGATCAAGGGTAAAGAAAGAGGTAAACCTGGAGCGTTTTACTGCTTGAACGTGTCTTGAAACCACATTCTAACATGCTGTACTTGCCACATGTTGCCTGAACAGCCTCCGAAGTTCCTTTGACAGCGTATACGGACCGCTTCAAGGAAGCATGGGACCCCGAGAACGGAATGGAGGAGGAGTACTGGCCAGACAAGGATGAGATGGTTTGCTGGCGAACTATGCGCGCGGTAATGAAGGCGAGCGTGGATCATTTGGGCTTGGCCGTCGAAGGAACTGGGGCGCTAGTTAAGGGTGTCCTTGGCATTGGAGCCAACGATGCCAGTAAGAGCACGACGGACGCCGCAGCCTCAACACCTCTACGATCGTCGTCTTCGTCGCCTAGAGCTGACGACGCTGAAAATGCTGTAGTCAAGATAGAACAACAGAAGGACGACAAGAAGCCTGATCGCGAGGTGGCTAAGGATCACTCGTCTGGCATCAAGCGGGAGCGCAGTGACTCGCTGAAGCGAACTCAAAACGGAAATGAACCACCCGTTAAGCGTGAACGCATGGGCCGGGCTAGAATCCGTGGTGACGACATCGAGGTACGTTGAGGATGGTTGCAAATGACATGCGTGAAATACTGATCTCTTTTGCGCTGCATTTGCAGGATGGCGAAGCATAAGCGCACTAGAATTGGAGCTTGCTCATTTCTGTTTATTTTCGCAATACTACTCGCATTTCGCCAAATCTTCTTGACCCCAACTCGAGATTTTATATATTTCGAGGTCGCTATAAATATTGGATTGGAGTTAATGGACGAAGAAGAGAGCGACGATGACTCCGACCACGAGAAGTTCCTGCTGGCGGAGCAAGTGCGCAAGTATTACTACCAAGGCTTTTATCCTTTTGGATTCTGTCTGATTTGGTGCGTCCACTTTCGCTCTTGCAACGAGTTTGTGTGGACTGATTGATCGTACTCTCACAGGACTCTCCTACGCGCGGATTGTTATGATTTGAGCGGATGCGATAGTCTGGGTAACCCGCCCATTGTGTACGCAAGCAAAGTGCGATCTCGTGGTTGTACGCACGAATGCTGGACTGCATTTCACATTGTTTTGGGTTTATGCAGTGTGGTAATATTGTTCTGTTGAGAATGCTACTGCACTACAGTGCCGACATCAACGCACTTTCAAAGGTGAGAACTTTGCGCGTATTGTGTGGCCCTACCGATGTTGAAAAACCTTTTGTTCCAGCTACGTGAGACCGCGCTCATCGTCGCCTGCCGAAACAAGCGGATGCGAGCGGCTAAATTACTCCTCAAACGAGGTGCGCAGACAGATCTTGTGGACCGAACAGGGTTTTCAGCGCTGAGGTGGGCAGTGACCCACGAGCGCGTGGATATGGTTAAGCTTTTGTTGCGCTACAACGCCTCAGTTACCAAGGTACGACATTTCCAAATGTTTCTTGCAGCCCCACACCCGTATTCAACCTCACCAACCAACTGAGCTAACGTTAGGATTGCTACACGGCTGGATCTGCGTTGGATATCGCGAAGCGAGGCACATCCGAGCAGCATGCGATCATCCTGAAAGAACTCGAGAAGAAACTGGGTCAGTGTGTCTGCTTAACGATCAAAACCTTCTACAGCGATCCGCTAACACGGTATGTGACGAAATTCCAGTAACTGAGCGCGAAGCTTTGATAATTCAGCTCGCGACGCAGAGGAACGACGACACCGTTGCAGAAATCGACGAATACCGGAGAACTCGCCAAGCCAAGGAAGAAGCAAACCATGAAAAGGCTAAAGCAGAGTCAAAGCCATCAGAACCAATAGCTCAAGCCACACCAAAGACATCGAAAAGGTATCGAGGGTCTCGACAGCGAATTCTCGCGACTGCTGAAGCGTCGGTAGGGACTCGAGTGCCCACCCCTCCGGTAGAGCAGGTCGCGTGGAAATCCCTGGAAGACAGCAGCGACTGGGTAAAGACGGCGACAGGCAAGTGGCAGACCCGCCAGCACCTCCGGGAGACAGTATCCTCAACCACTGTGACAACTTTGGTTGAGGCACTCGCACCTGACCCAGCAAAACTTCTCACGAGCGAGGGCAAGTGGCAAGCCTTCTTGCATCAGCAGATGCCGCACACACGAGCAGATCAAGCACAGCTGACCGTCGAGGATTTGGACTAACAATGCGAGAAAATCATCAGATGTCGCGGTATGTACATGTACCCTATGACTTCAACCTGGGTTGAAAAGATCGCCGGTCGGTGGAAGCCCTTCATTTCCACTTTTGCCCTCTCCAGCACAAGCCCAAACTCACCACGCTCCACGTCATCGATGCCCAGCATGAATTACGACAGCAAAGACGGCGGCCCTCGCGTGATCCGCCTTCCGCCGTACAAGTACGTCCATGTGCTGGACACCAACTCGAACGTGTCGCGCGTGCTCGCTGGGCCGCTCACCTACACGCGGCAGGAGCACGAGCACGTCCTGACGCCGCCGAAAGACATGATCGTCTTGCCGGCACAGCACTACGTGGAACTGCGCAACCCCGTGGTGCGCTCCGAGGACGGCAAGATCGTGCGCGACGCCTTCGACCAGGCCAAGCTCAAGCACGGCGAGATCGAGTTCCGCATATTCGACAAGTACCCGGAGCCGTTCCCGCTGTATCCGGGCGAGGAGCAGGTTGGCGAGATCCGACAGCTTCGTGTTGTGGCGGTGGATTCTGCACTTCACATCCGCGCGACACGCAAAATCGACAAGTACGTGGCTGGTGACGAGTGGCTCTTCGTGGGTCCTGCAACGTACTACCCGCGCGTGGAGGAGGAGATCGTGGATGTCGTGCTCGCCATTGTGGTGAAAAAGAACCAAGCCATCAAGTTTCGTGCCGAGAAGAAGTGCACGGACTCGCAGGGCATCCAACGCGACGCCGGCGAAGAGTGGCTTGTCCGCACGCCGGGTGCCTACCTCCCACAGATCGATGAAGTGCACGTCGAGACGCTCCAGGCTCATATCTTGACTCTGGACACTGCGCTGCATTTGCGTGCATTGCGCACATTCACAGACATCTATGGCATTTCACGTCGTGCTGGTGAAGAGTGGCTGATAACGACCGAGACGACGGAGACCCATGTGCAAGACGTCCACGAGGAGATTCTGGGGTATGTCAACATTACGATCCTCACGAACCGCCAGTTCTGCATTGTGGTGGACCCCGTC
This sequence comes from Phytophthora x cambivora, assembly GCA_033557925.1. Taxonomy (NCBI): domain Eukaryota; phylum Oomycota; class Peronosporomycetes; order Peronosporales; family Peronosporaceae; genus Phytophthora; species Phytophthora x cambivora. Next base: position 11,267,493 of record JAUCEB010000011.1, on the reverse strand, counting down.
GTCAACGGAGTGCAGCGGCGCGGTACGCGTGAGCTGCGCAAGGGCGAAGCGGGTTTTTTCCTGCAGCCTGGTGAGAGGCTGGAGAATGGCCGTGTCGAGGACATCTGCGTGTTAGCTGACGACGAAGCGGTCTTGCTCCAGGCAGTCGAGTCGTTCATTGAGCTGCCCGAGGAGGAAGGGGGCGAACCAGAAGGCGAAGATGGTGGCAACGCTATGCCTATGAAGAAACCGAGTGGTGTGAGGCGAGAGGCTGGTGAGCGCTGGATGGTGCATGGCCCACGCGAGTACATTCCACCAATTCAAGTGAAAGTGCTTGAGACCCGACGCGCAATTCCACTGGATGTCAACGAAGGCGTGTATGTGCGAGAACGCAAAACAGGCCACGTTCGTGCTGTGAGAGGCGAGACGTACATGCTACAGCCAACCGAAGAGCTTTGGGCGAAGCAGTTGTCGCCGGCAGTGGAGGAACTTTTGTCCTCCCAGGCATGCGGGTCGGCGTATGTCACTGATCCAACACAGTCGAACAAATTGGCTGCGAGTCTCGGGCGACCATGGGACGCCTCGAAAGGCCTACCACGACAACGGGACCCCACGCGCGTAGTGACTTTCGAAGTACCGCACAACGCTGGCATCCAAGTTTACGACTACAAGACCACATCGTCACGCATCTTGTTCGGACCGACCCTCGCAATGCTGGAGCCGGATGAGCAGTTCACCGTTTTGCGCCTATCTGGCGGCGTACCAAAGGAGCCCAACGTGATCCGAACGCTGTGTCTGCAGCTCGGTCCAGACTTCATGCGCGACCAGATCATCGTCGAGACGTCGGACCACGCGCGATTGTCGCTCACCATCGCCTACAATTGGCGGTTCCGTGTTGACTCGACTAACCCTGCGGATGCCGCCAAAATCTTCAACGTCAAGGACTTTACGGGCGATGCGTGCAAGACGCTTGCGTCGCGCATCCGAGGAGCAGTAGCAGTGCAAGACTTCGACTATTTCCACAAGCACAGTGCACAGATCATCCGCACGTCCATCTTCGGCCTGGACGAGAACAAGAAGCTGCGCGACGAGCTGGCGTTTCCTGCCAACAACCTCTGCATCACCAATGTCGACATCCAGTCGGCCGAACCCGTGGACCAGCTCACGCGCGAGAGTCTCCAGAAGTCGGTGCAACTGGCAATTGAGATCACCACCAAGTCACAGGAGGCGCGCGCTAAGGCCATCGCCATGAGGGAGGAGGAGGCGGCCAAGGGAGATCTGCTCACGCAGCAGCTCGAGAACCAGTCGAGCGCAGAGCAAGCGCGCAAGAACCTGGTGCAATTGACGGCCGAGTGTAAAGCCGTTGAAGAAGAGGCTGCTGCTGTGAGCCGAGCACGCGCTCAAGCCCAAGCCGCCGAGATCGAGGGCCAGGCAGCTGTGCGGCAGGCCGAGCTGCGAGCCAAGGCCGAGCGCATCGAGCACGAGGCGCACGTGGCACGCGTCAAGGAGGACCAGATGCTGAGCGTGGCGCACACCCAACGCCTGGCCGAGATGGAGGTGCACAAGAAGCGCGAGCTGATGGCCATCGAGGCCGAGAAATTCCAGCAAATGGTAGGCAGCGTGGGGCAGGAGACGCTGGTGGCACTCGCGCGCGCAGGCCCCGACGGCCAGGTGAAGATGCTCGAGGCCTTGGGGCTCAGCGGCTACCTCATCACCGATGGCAAGAGCCCCGTGAACCTGCTGGGCACGGCCGAGGGAATCATCCGCGGCATCTCGAAAGCCGAGCAGTGAGCGCCACTCAATCGAAATGGCTGCAAAGTGCGCCACGTACTTGGGGTGATGGGCCCGTGAGCCAGTTCAAACCGATCTTATGCGACATGCTAGTTTGAATGGTTTCAGACTGAAACTTTCAGCTCGCGCCAACTTCGTCGGAGCCCGCCAACGCTGCCTAACCCACAAAAGAGATTTACCCGTTCATCGGCAGCTTTACGTTCTAATCTGTATGTGTGTTGGTGAAGCTGCGAATATCTCGGTGACTTCCGGATGGCGCCGCCACTGGTGGTACGGTACCGGTAAGTCAATCTTTGCAGCCGTTGCTGTCGTGTGCATGTGGGTTTTACGTCTTCGAGATCGACCCGCGGATCAAAGCGCCACAGCAACTGCACTGCGAAGACTGCGTCAGCAGCAAAAACTATGTTCCAACAACAGCGAGTTGGCTTGGTACATACAGTCGTATCCGATTTCACCGCGCATTTCTGAGTTCAACCTCGCCGAAGTCACAGCAAGCAACGAGCAAATTGGCCCGATAAACGAAAACTTTGAATGGTTCAGCGCGGGGCAACAGCGCTTGTAGGCGGACAATTCCGAGGTCTCCCATGTACTGTAGTCAAGGGCAGAGCGCTCGCCGTGAGCGGCATGCTCGGCATGACTGCAAGTCTGTCACGAGTCTGGCGTTGCCAAGCCTTCTCTCCGCATATGCCACCTGAGTATGTTAAACGGCGCGTGGATCGCGGGGAAGCTGCTCGCGCATTTGCCCAGCGTATCTAGCAGTCAGTATGCGCCGCGAGCACATCCGCAGATCACCAGATGGGCGCGTTCTCTTTGTGTGCACTTTGTGTACAATGTCCCTCTCCCAAATCAGCCAATCCGCGCGCGCCATTTTATAGGCGGCCAGGCAGTCGCGCCATTTATTGGCATCACCGCTCACGTCGATCGATCAAGCCGGGCTTGAGATAAGCGCTTCGCGTCAGCACTCCCCGCTGAGTCTACGCGCCTCCGCTATCGCCGTCGAACAGCCTGAATCAAAGCGCTTGCGTCCGCACACTCTCCGCTGCAAGTGCGACTCTCAGACTCGACGTAGGGCCCGCGCAACGTCCAGACAAGCGGCCGCACGTGCTCGTCCGCGTTCTTCAGCCTGTTGCTGACGCTGCTGCACGCCGATCTCAAGCCACACAAAGCTCTCAACGTACTGTCCGTCCGCGGCCTGTTTCCTGTTGGAATGGGCGACAACTGGCGGCTGGACGTCAAGTTCCAAGGCCGCTCCATCGACCTGGTGGGGCGCCTGCCGGCCGAGAAGCGCTCGCTGCTGCGAGAGTTCCCGCGTCGTCTGGCGGTGGGCACCAAGGCCAAGCTGTCCGCCATCCCGCAGAAGGGGTTCTTCTGCAAGTTCTTCGCTAAGAACTGCGAGGAGATGAAGGTCTACATGAAGAAGCACGAGTGCGCGCTGTGTGTGCAGTTCGTGGCCTCGACCTTCAATTTCACGCTGTATCTGCTGGTGCCGGTGGCTCTGAAGGGACTCAAGTGTCTGCACCGATTGCGGAAGAGCGGTACGTGAGCTGGGAGTGCAGCATTGCAGGAGGAGGATTGCGTTGCTGACGGTTTGTTGTATGGGTACAGGAGCGAGTCCGGATTCGATTAAGTCGCTGTGCACGGATCGAGATGGAGTGGTGATTGGATTTATTGTGTCGGAGGTGAATGTGGAGATGGAGGAGAAGCTGCACGAGCGGATGAAAGTGATGGAGGAGTTGGAGACGACGGCGAAGGCCATTTCGCACACGTTCGGCGATCCGATGCTCGAGTTTGACTTGTTGATTGATCAGTTGGATACGAAGCCGTCTGCGATTCAGGTGCGTTGATGGATTGCGTTTGTTTGTGTGTGTTGGTGATGATGAGCTGCGTTTTGAATGCAAGACGATTGCGATGACAAACGAGGCGGATGAGTGATCAACGTGTCTGACCCTATGTCCGGTTTATCTGCATGTACAGGTTTGTTCGAAGTTTATTGTTCGTCATCAGCACTTGCACACTGCGATCTGCCAGAAACTGGCTCAAGCGATGGACTCGATGCAGTCTTCGAAGGCCAGAGCAAGCATTGTGTACGTTGTACATGATGTCATCAAGTCGGTGAGAGCGAATTGTCCTCAGAAGGAGCGAAATGCGAAGATGCGCGAGTCCGGGTTGGTGACCTCGCTCGAGAAAATTTTGTTCCAGCTAGTGCAAAAGTTGAATGGCGATGCGAAGCACAACGTACGTATTCCCTGTTATTTAGGATACGCGCTGCTGCAAGTATTCTGGCAGTGAGATTTCGGTGCTGACACGTTTGATCCATGTTTTGTGTAGCCGAATGTTCGAGCTGTGTTTGAATTCTGGACCAAGTGGGGACTTCAGTATTCAGTGCCGGTGGAAAAAGAGACCGGTTTGCGTTATGACCCTATGCTGAAGATTGATGAATCTTTCGAGATCTTGGAGCGAGAGGTGTCCTTGGTATCAGATGCTTCTTCGTCACCAATAAAGCCCACGGCACCACCCGCGGTAGTAGCATTTATGAAAAAGCACAGCATCCAGCCAGGACCATGGGAGGTTTACCTCGGACGTGCCCTACCTCAAGAAATGGAGGAGCTTGACGCCGCTCTCGATTTGAACACGAAGTATTTCGGCTTCAATAATTGGCATCCGTCCGAAAAAGGGGGCAGGCGGGGTGGCGAGCTGTTCCTGCACCAGTACACCAAGGCAATAATGCCGTGGCTTCTGCATGCATCCACCTCGTCACGGAATACAAGCTCCGGAAAGCGAAAACGTGTGAAGGACTCGTTTACCCTGCTGCGTGATGCGTTCCTATGCACGTGGGATCTCGACCCCACTGCAGCACGGGCGGTATCCGACATTGATCGCTCATTATTAGATGACATGTGGAAGAAAATGGAATATGTGAAGTGCCAGAATCCCTCAGCATTTGTCTTCGGCAAGGTCAGGCGAGTGAAAACGATTCAGTTTGCGAATAGTCCAGCGACTGACGCATTGCTGAAGACACTCGAAGACGAATCAAAGGTGAAATCGAGTGAGCTAGTCGCAGAACTCATCAAGGTATTCAAGCTTGATACAATGGCTCGCGAATCTGTTGCGAAAGTTAAGTCGAAATCCGATCTATGCTATATTGCCAAAGAGCTCTGCAATCGATGTCGGCATCACATGGTGGCGAACCCGTCAGTGCACATGGTCAAGCTTTGCCAAAAGGTCATTGCAACAAAAAATCCGATGAAGGCTTACTCATCAGCGATGAAAAGCATGATCTCACGCCAGATGAAGATGTCCGCAATGTTCGACAAGGAAGCAAAGTACGTTCAGCAACACATTTGCGGTAGGATTGATGGTACAACAGCTCACATTTTGTGTGTTTGAATTAGGAAAAAGCGGAAACTGGAGAGCATCAGCGCTTCTTCTTCTCCTGTCACTGAAAGCGAAGCCTCTAACTCTCCTCACTCCGAGCTTACAGATGCCGAGCTGGCGGCAGTAAAACGACGTATTCCGAAGCCCCCGAAGCTATCATTCAAAAAGGTTGACCTGAAAACGATCACATACCAGGAAACGAATGATAATGGTACAGTGGGCGTCGCGGTTTCTGGCATCCCCAACGCTGGAAGAGGACTATTCAACCTCTCTTCACACCCGTGGCCAGCATTTTCAGTTGTCTGCATTTTTGGCGTTCGCCGGATTACAAAGGAAATGCACCATGACGGTCTGAACAAGGTAGCGCGTTGCGGTGAGCTGGGCGAGACCTTCGTTGTTGTCAATGGCACTGTGCGCGACGTAGACAAGTTCCAGACACAGTACGGCCACCGGTTGATGCCTTTCGACGGCTTGGTTGACGCGGATGGCTCGGTCGGCGGATTCCCAAATGACCGAGTGTACGAATACCCAGCGGACGTCTACTGGGATGCCTCGGGATTTTACAACAACTGCATCCTAGTGCCCGGCTGCGTGATTGAGAACCCTCAAGACACAACAAGTCCGATCGTCCTGAATCAGCTGTATATCGTCACGTGGAAGGAAGTAGCAGTGCACGAAGAGTTCTTCCTGGCGTACGGAACATCATATTACGAGGACGACGAGAAGACCAGCACCACCAGTGAGGGGAGCAGCACCTAGTTAGCGAAATAGAAGCAGCGAGACCGAGCAGTTAGTCTTGCTACACCGTAACCTAAGAAGAACGACCCTATAGAAATCATCGACCAAGCGCCTCAAGGCTATCAGCTCACTGCTTACCAGCAAGTTGCTGCCGATATCATCGACCGCACCCTCCTCTCCCTGAGTCAATCAATCGATTGAGAGCTTTACGTGTATCACCTATCATCCGTCACAGACAGATTGCAGTGAAGTGAATGAAAGACGATCTGAACCCTGGATTGATTCATTTTGCTTGCTCCATTGAGTTGTCTTACTGGATCGGCCGCTGCTCCTTACTGTTAGCATGACCATTTCGGATAGTTTCTTATTCGTATGCACTCATATATATCGAGACGACGTGCGCCACTCACGAGATGGCGCCCATGTCAAGGCGGCACACTGGGCACGTGTGCTGAAGGTTCAACCACACACGCACGCACCCGGCGTGGTAGTTGTGGCCGCACGGCAGACGCAACGTTTGGTCGTCGGCCAAATCGCCGCAGCAGATCGGGCACTCCGAGCTGTCGTCGCTTGCACCTCCGCAGTCTTGTCCAGCTTGGCAAGGCTCCAGGACCACTGGCGTCGGTGATGAGGCTGGATTTTCATGGTATAGCACTCGATCCACCGCGATCGCACGGTGGTGAGCGATCTCCAGGAAGTCCTCCAGAAGGTGGCGCGTCCGCTGCATGTGCTCGCAAGAGGTGTCGCGTGCGAGGACAGCGTGCACCAAATCGTTCACGTACTCCTGGAAGGCGCTGCACTGGTCGTATTGCGTGTTAGCGCTGCTTGAGCTCCACATCCGGCGTGTGCTGAGGTTTGGAGTCGCCTTGATGAGTCGGCGCAATGGACCGCAACATCCCGAGTCCTTGCATCCGCTACCAATGCGACGGATGCTCTTGCGGAGCTGCGCGTGGTCCGCGGAGGTTTTGCTGAGCACCCACTTCTGGCGCATGACGCTGTCCGAGACGTAGAGCACAAAGTATAGCTGCGACGACGACGCCCGCTGGGTCGAGGCCAATTGGAAGAGTCCTGCGCGCGCGAGGGGCGTGTTCTGCTGCTTGGCCGGAGAGCCCGGAGTCACCACGACACAGGTGGTCGCCTTGGGCAGTTCGTAGTGCTTCACTGCAGCGGCGGAATCGCTCGCACCGACGACGTCTTCCAGCGAGATGAACACCATGAAGCCGTTGCACTCGGGACGATTAAAATCGCGACGATAAGCAGAAGACAAAGTGAGGGTGGACCCAGCAAGTCGCTCACGAGACCCGACCACGCGAGCGTAAGGAGCAGGAGGGTGGAACCTCCGCCTGTCTTCGCCAGCTCGGCGCGCCCCCGCGACGACCAAGCCAACGGATCCTGCTGCCGTCCCAGCCGGAGCCATCGCAATGCAACGACAACTTCGAGGAGCTGCTGAGACAAAGCGATGTTGAATATAGAGCCGTTTCGCCGACAGCCAATCGGAGGCGTCGACGCCCGACTTGTTCCATTCGCGGTGCCACCGGCCGTTCCAGGACAGCGTCTGGATGATCCGCCGCACTTGCTGTGCCGGCACGAGAACTTCTTGAAGAAGCCTCGTGACGCGAGTCGCGGCTCAAGAAGCTGCAGCGGAGATTTTCTCCCCGAAAGCCGTCGCGCGTCGCAACCAAGCCTCGAAATCTTCAACCACACGTGAGCTCGTTTGGCTGCACCGACTGCCAAGAGCCCATCTTGGGCTGCAGTCGTCGCGTCAGCCTCGCCTCAACGCTGTCTAGAGAGCGTCGGCCACCCGGAAAGCTACAGAAGCCCTCGGCCCATGCAAGTGCGTCGTCCTCAATGCAACATACGAACGATCACCAGCGACGATAGCAAAGACTAGAAATTACGTGCCGCGCGCGGTATTTCTCTTACGTGTTACAGTTGTCGTGCAACACCCGGAAGTTGCGTGTGACGTCACTTCAAGCGTCTGACAATGGCTCATGGCTGTGAGCCGCCGCCTTCCTGCTGGTGGAGTTCTTCTAAAACTCGGCGGTTCTCAATGTCGCGCAGCTTCTCGCGCAGGTCCTCGGGCGTGTAGCGGCTGTTTAGCGTCCGGTACTTCTTGAGCTGGATGACGCCCACCAACTCGCGCACCATCCAGCGGCCGCGCTTGACGGCCTTCTTGATGGCCACCGGGTCCGTGAGGTCGCGGTTCTGGAAGAAGGCGGCCTTGGCCTTCTCGCGCACGTGGCTCAGCCCCAGTGGGTAGTCGCGCCCCACGAGCAGGAAGCGCTTGTACAGGTCGCGCACCTTGGGATCCATCATCTTCTCCGCTGATAAATAAATAAAATAAACATAAATGACCAATCACGAGCCAGAGACCTCATTTACCACTCGTTAATAGGAGTGAAAAACGAAAAAAACAAAAACGATCATGAGCGCTGAGGTGGCTGCGGACCGCCGCACCGTGCCGGACGAGTGCACGGCGCTGCTGACCGTCAAGATCGGGGACGTGACGCGCACGTCGCGCAAGCACCTGACGCTCCTCACGTTCCCGTTCCTGCTGTCCGAGGGGCTGGACGTGTTCCGCGCCAAGGTGGACTCGTGCACGGACAAGGCGCTCGAGAGCTTCCGCGGCGAGAGGCACGTGCGCGAGGACACGGCGCTCTACATGCGGCCCGGGGCCCACTCCAAGCAGGCGGAGCTGGTGGAGATCACGCACAGCAACTTCGAGAGCCGCGTGGCCAGGAGCTACAAGAACTTCCTCAAGCGCAAGACGGACGAGCCGTTCCAGTGCGAGGTCTACGTGTACGTCAAGAAGGTGGAAGCCCCGAGGCGTCGGCGGATCAAGGAGACGGACGTCACCACCACAGTGGCGGGGCAGGGGGCACTGCACGGGGACTTCACGCAGAGCCAAGCGGGGGAACTGACGGCCGACTCGAGGAACCTGCCGGCGGGGGTCAAGAGGAAGCGGTCGCTGGGCTCCGACGAAGGGGAAGAGCAGCACCATGTGCGCCGAACGCTGCAGACGCCGCACGCCGACGACGGATTCTACCGCACAGTGCGGATGGTGGTGAACGGGGCCGTGGTGCCGATGCAGGTCAATGTGCAGGACATTCTCGCGTGCTTCGCGGTGTTCCAGCAGCATACGACGAGTGACGAGGTGCTGCGTAGCCACGAGGGAAGTGTCAATGGAGCTGCGGGCGCGGAGGATCTGCATGGGTGAGGAGGATGTCGGAGGAAAGTGCTATGGCAACGAACTACTCGGTACTTCAGTGCGTCGCATTGGCTGTCAAGAGAAGGAGTGAGGGCACGTAAAGCAAGCATCGGCCAGATAGTGCAGCGTGCATCACTCTATCGTATATATTGGGCGGATCACCCTAGCGCTTGCTTTTCTACAAATGTACTTACTACTGCTACTACTTCTCGCGTATGTGTTGATGCTGCTTGCTTTACCTGTTCTTGCACTTGTACTTTCGCGGCGTCCATGCTGGGGCTTCCGACTTCGGTCTTGAGCTTCACTTCACCTTCATCTTCATCTTCATCGTCCGCTTCTGAGCTTGAGTTTTGCGCTCCGAACGGGAGACGGGAGGCCAAGTCGCGGCAATCCGAATCAAATAACATACCATGCAGCCAAGCTACATACTCTGGGGCTATCTCACAATCCAAAACTCGAAATGCAAATCCAAATGCAACGCTGGCGAGCAAGGCACTTGATCTCACCGTGCGAACACCTTCATGTCCGGCTGAACCCCCGGCTTAGTACTCCGAAGGTGGCAGCCCCGAAGCATCGAAACTGCTCCAGGACGATCCAGAGTCCCGTCGCGGCGGGCGTCCACCTGACGTTGAACGTTTGTCATCCATGCTCTTCAGGTACCGAAACTGCCCAGGAGGTTGCATGTATGGGTTTTGCTGCTGCTGCTGCGCCATGTCGTACTGCTGGTGCTGAAAGCCGAATTGGTGAGACACAGCTCCTCCAGCTCCTCGCGACGAGTGCTGCAACTGAAGCTGGTGTTGAGGTACAAAACTCTGTTGCGGCTGAGCAGGAGGAGGCTGCGGCTGAAACGGGTGGTGCTGCTGCGGGATTGAAGGTGGCTGGTTGTGGTGCTGATACTGTTGCTGGTACTGATGTTGCAGCTGTAGTTGTTTCTCCATCGAGGCGGCAGGAGGGGGCGGCACGGGTGACGTCGGGTAGTCGCCACCAAAACCTGCCGCTGCAGCAATCTGCGCTGTGTTGCTCTCCACCGTGCGCAGATCACTTTGACCGTGTGCAAAGCGGCACTCGTCCTTGGAGTAGTTGCAGTTGCCCTTCAGGAAGTAGTAGCACAGCTCGGTCTTGTAACTTTGCAATCTTGGCGTCGCAGCTGGGAGAATGGACTGATTGCTGCTTCCTCCGCTGCCAGAACCTCCGTCGCGCAGGTCGTTCACACCGTGTGCCATTGGACAGTCGCGGCGTGATTTCGTGCACGTGCCATTCTCGTAGGCCTGGCAAAGTCGAGTCTTGTAGTTGGGCATGTGCTTACTGCTGCTACTGCCACCACTCGAGACGCTGGGACGAACCAGATCACTTTCACCATGCGCAAAAGAGCAGGTGCGTCGCGTCTTGTTGCACTTGCCTTGCATGTAGTACATGCAAATTTCGGTCTTCCAGTTGCTTGATGAGCCCGGTGGTGGTCCACTTGGTCCGCTCTGACTGCTGCTGCGGTGCAAACTTGTTTTGCCGTGACCGACCGAAGATGACCGAGATGTGGAAGGTGAGGCCATCGAATTGAGGCTACCGCCGCTCTCTGCTCGTCCTTCACCTCCGATCGCTGGATTGAAGCTAGGGTGGGTGTGCAAGATGTGGTCGATCGCCGCGGATTCTTGACCATCAAACATCAACAAAATCGATTCCAGTTCCTCGACCGGGACCGAGTCGAAGAGCTCCGACAGCATGGACAACTGCATAGGAGACACGGCCGATCTCGAAGCCGTCGACATCGGGCCACCCGAAGCAGACAATTCCCCACTCTCGCTCTGGCTTGTCTCCTTGGACTCATTGCTGGCAATTTCGGCTTTGCCCTGTTCCACTGTTGAGCTAGTCGCGCCGTCAGCTGGTGGTGGTGAGAGCGATAGCGCCTCCATCTCGTCCTTCGGTGCAGGAAGAGGGGGCGGTGCCTTATCTTCGCCGAGATTGTCGACGGGGAAGGGCCTGGCGTGTTTGGGCGTGACTTGAGGCGAGTCCAGCAGCGAGGATGGCAAAAATTGGCCCATGAGCTGGCTCCGGAGCGTCTGCGTACTCGAAGACGGGGACGGCGGCTCGTCTTCATCGCCACCGTCTTGTTCACGTTCGCCTCTAGACGATGCCGACGGATAAAAGTTAAATGCCATGAGATTCGTACCTGCCGAGCTTCCACCGGGGGCACCCGACCCACTTGCACCCCCACCAGAGCTAGCCAGCGGCTTATTGGGCGACGTCCACGGATTGTCGTTTTGTTCCTGCAGCGATGGAGACTGCGGAGAGCGACCATCGGCTGAACCGGCATCGTCGCCACTGCGTCTGCGGCGCAGCTCCTTGATCTCGTTCTTTGCGTCGATGAGTGCCAGTCGTTCGTCTACAAGTTCGCGCTTCAACTTGGACGAGAGCGTGCCGAACAGTGCTACGCGCTGCTTCGACAGCCGCTGCTCGTCACGCAGCTCATCCACGACGTTCTCCAACTCTCGCACTTGCAGCCGAGAGGCTTGGAGCTCGCGTAGGATGCGGCGGACGTCGTCGCTGAGCTCGATGTCACCGTCGGAGACCTTCCCGTGCAGCTGCTCGTTGTCCAGTGCAACAGCGGCGCCGCCTTTCTCCATCTTCATAAACATAGCCAGTGTTCAGAGACAGCAGATCACACCAGTCAGTCGAGAGATCGGAAGGCGAGCGCGAGGAGCGCGGCCGGCAGTTGAGTTAGTTAACACATGCAAAATGGCTAACTAATTGATGGTCCACCGTTGGCGGTAGTGACGATCCAACTAGAAAGTTCAGTAAAGCAAAAGCGGTGAATATGCTTACCCATGCAAACTTGGCGGCGGGTTCCACGCCATACTCGCGTCCGATGTCTGACACTACCTGCAATTGCCCACCACGCAGGACACCACATTTACCCATATACATAAAAAATCGTCAGTGATTTGACCTTCACAGTGCCACTTTTGAGTTTGCAAGGGTCGAGAGAACTCCAAACGGATGGCACCGGAGCTGCGGCCCTGCGGAGCTCTCGATCAACGGACGGCTGACGGTTGAAATCACACACGCACCTGGACGAGGGACGACTGGAAGGCCTGGCTGATCTCGGTCGCGACGCGGCCCAGCAGCTCGCCCGTGTCGGGCGTCGTCGTCTGCTGCTCGGTGTCAACAGCGACGGCGGCTTCTCCTTCTTCGGAGACGGCGTCCACGGGCGCCGGCTCGTGCTGCGGCTCGGCTGACGCCGTCATGGTATCAACTGCGTGCTGGAGGCTTTGTGCAAGCGTCTGTCTGGCTGGCAGTCTGGACTGCGTCGCGGACGTGCTGGCGACTTGGTAGCTGGAAGGTTTGCGGTTGCGAAGTTACCTGGGCGCTGGCTGCCCGGGCGGCCGGCCTGGCAGATGCTGTTGTCAAGTGGCTCGAGGGAGCAGGAAGCCACTTGGGTCAGGACTCGACGACGTTCGCTTTTTTGCTCAACCTCGGCGTCCTGAGCGGCGGCACCAGGCGGTTGTTGCAGTGGCAGAAGAGACAATCGAGGTTTGACTGCCTGCCTGCCTTTTAGCGCAACTCAGCTCACGCTGCACCGAGTGCTGCTGGCTGGTAGAGAAGCTCGGGGGCGAAAAGCGAGTAGTCCGCGGGCTAAATCCGGGCGGGGGAGGTGCACCCTTTCCCCGCTCTATCGCGTTTTGGTGCACGTAATACGTCGCGTCCTCGCCGTTAATTTTTCGGAGCCTGTGGCTGCAAAACAGATGCTATACGGTATCGCAGGCGCGAGACATAGTTTCCCCGAGTGTGTGACCTGAATGGATACACAAAATATCAGACGCAAACAGGTTATCAGGAGAATTTTTCGAGGGGGGACCAATATTGGAGCTCTTCCCGCGAGGACGATATTTTTGGCGGATTCGAAGCATGTCGCGTTATGCTAGTGAGCAAGCGCCGCTATAGTTAGCGCGGGAAGCCTCTGAAACGACAGATATCTGCGGCCCCGGCGGAGCTGATATACACACAGCAGCGAGCTGCATTGCATGTTCAGCGTTGCTGAGACGCCCGCAAAGCCGGCCAGTTATGCTGGTGGCATGTTCAAGGTCGAGCGGATGGCGCCGAGGCGCTCGAGCTCGCATTCAGCACGTTTGATGCAAGGGTTCGGAGAGAATGCGATTGGGGTCGCGCCAGATGGCGAGAACACTGCGCCATCTCGTGAGCTGCAGTCACCAGGCGCGCTGTGACTCGTTCGTCGGGAATCCCGACTCGGTGTTGAAGCCGAACTGATGGAAACCGTAGAACCGCAGGTAGGCTCTGAAGATACCAGGCAAAGGGCACGCGCAGTTGTGTACACATTTTTTGCGAAACGGTTCGGTTTCCTGGTGTGTTCTTCAAAGTGGATCGTGATTTGGTGTAGAATCGCGAAAAATCCGACAAAATCTATTGTATTATTTTCAAGTACTGTTTTTATACATATTAGCAAGTGAGTGATGGTCATCTGTCCTTATAAATGTATGTATGATACAGAAGCGGATATTCAGCCTGATTGATGTGCCTGCACCGACACTATTCCCGCAGAAAATGAAAAATCCTCACGATTCCAGATGAATTTCCCTCTATGCCTCTACAGTATTAACTTGATTGAGGGATAAAAAGATATTTTTAAAATAGATACATGTAGTGCGAGGTATGAATTTTATTGTATTTTAATAAATAATTTTTTTAACTTCCTCAACCCAAATTAAAAAATAGGGGGTAGGGTAACAACATCCATGTTGGGAAAACACTTCCTCAACCTAGTGTTATAGCCCAATCAATTTTCCCCTACACAGCATTTTAGCAAATAGTATTTGACCTAGAGCTATTTCCCAGATTGTTTCCCAATTATATTGGGACGAGCTCACAATTACAGGATAATGCCCAATACAAATTCCAACTATAAATGTCAACTTACCCGTAAACCACGATATTTCCCAATCACATTGTTCGAGTAGCGGTTGATAGAGAATCTATCCACTCTGGAAAGACTTCGGCTTCAGAGCACTCTACGAAATGCAGCGAGCGGAAAGGGGGCTTGACGTCCCACAGGGGACAGCGGGCCAGGAATCGGCAGTCTTGAAGTGCTTCGAGGACTTGTTGGCTCTAAGTAACATGAGCGAGGGCTCTTTAGAGTGCATTGCAAAGTCGCTGTCTGAACCTGGAGCTCTACCCTGTCAGATTTTTTACTCCCTGTTAACCGCACTCGCTATATACGGGCAAACTAGACAGAGTGCTCGTGGCGCCCTCTTGACCAAAGCTACTGCGGTGGGGTATATGTCGCAGGTTGTAATTCTATTGCGAGATCGATATCCTAACTATATCGCAGATAGCAAGCGAATCGCCAAGATTAGCGAGAAGATGGCAGCAGCCACCGACGAGCGAAATCTGCTTGCCGGCGTGCAGACGGGGGATGCTCCTGGCTGTACGCTGAACGACAGGAAACTGCGGTTGCGGGGGTTGGATCTGGGTTTAAAAGTTTGCATGATTCTAACGCTAATGTGGCTCACATTTGACCGTACAATTGGTACTTGCTTTGCTGGAAAGTGTCAGCTCTCCATCGCGTCGTCGGGCGAGCTGTTTCTACACGTGGCGCGCATCAAGACATCGGTTGTTCAAGGCATTTCTATCTACAAGTCAGCAGTTCACTGGGAGCAGTGCATGTTTCATGCATTGAGTATGATATTCGTGGGGGCGTCGGAACCGACCAGCTAGATTTTTCCGTTGGTGCCCCACGCTACGTCGTCTGATCAACCAGGAGAAATACCTACAGTCAAGACGAGGCGATCATGTACTGAAATAATTTAGAAGCCAAGCTCAGCGCGGAAGAAGAACATACTGCAAATAGAGTGCGTGGCCGCCCAAATGTATCTAAATACATTAACGACGTCATTACCGTAAACCACGGATCGACTGCTACACCAGTAAAAACCAGACAACGTGTATTAAAAAACTGTACACTAGTTTTTACACGGGTAAATAGTTTAAGTATCAATTTTATCGTTTGGTGCTGTACATTTTTTGTCATTTTTACAGGATGTTGCACTTTATCCGTGTATAGCATTCGATCCGTGTTTTACGGTACGAGGTGGCCGAGCGCATTTCGAAGGCAAGCGCACCGCTGCCGCCGGCCATGACGGCTGGGCAATCAAGCCATTCGCTACGATGCGGATCAGCTGCATACGCCAATGAGTCGCCTAAGCTGGCCATACAGTTGATATCGACGCGTGGAATCTGACTGCTGAACTCGCTGACAAAGGCTTTTGCCTACGTCGGCACTACGACCCGCGAAGACCAGAGCGCCAGGAAAGTACTGGCTGATTGCAACGACCCTCACCTTCCATGTGCGACGCCGTCGGTCCGGACGCTGCATGAGGTCTTGCCTGCGCTGGAGTACGCGCAGCTTCTGTCGCTCAAGATCCAACTCTTTCGAACTGTGAGTGGCTTTACCGACGTGACACTGAACGTAGACACGCTTGTGCTGGACGCTGTGATGGCGTAACTGCTCATACATCTGGAGGAGATCTCCGCAGCAGTCGCGAAGGAGCAGGCTTCTAGCGAGTACACGTCGCACTATCTCTACTGTTTCCACATCGTGCTCGACACTACCAACACCGCTCTGGGCGCTGGGCTAACACTGGCGAAATGCATTGGGTGAGGACACCAGCATCGAGCCGCCTGGGAGACGGAGAACCTTTCTCAACTCGGTGGGAACTGTGATGGCGACACGGTTGTCCTGGCGTCGGCTGTGACCCAGATGCTGTCCTATATTGCTGCGATGCAGCGGACCTTGGAGAAGCTGGTAGCCATGCAAGATAAGAGGGACGTGCAAGTTGAACAGACCCAAGCACCAAGTGAGAACTCTGCGCCAACTGTCCTGGTGACAACAAACAGCAGCAGCAGCATCGTAGAGGCGCACACGCTTGCCGGTTGCTTCTACAATTGGTATGTCCTGCAACTTTGGCACACAGCAACAAACAAAAAGCAGCGATTTTTCGAGCGGATCGCAACGCATGCATTAGCATCATGTTAATTGCGTCGGGTACTCACATCTCAAGACCTTCTCAGCCGCTGGATCGCGATGGAGTGTCGTATCGCCTCTGGAAACAGACGCTGTGTACGCTTGCCGAGGAGCTGGAAAGAAGACGAATCAAGCGCTGGGGCTCTTGGACAACTAGGGTCGCTGCAAGACGGCTGGCTCACTTCGGAAACGCTGGCGTAAGCTGCGCGTGGAGAACCGTGCTGCGTTTGACGCTCTCTGCTCGGTCTACATCTTGCACAAAGGGAACCAATGCATCGTTGATCATTGCACCCATGAAAGTCACCTGTGGCAAGCGAAATACTTCAAGTAACAGGTTAGCGGTACGTTAATTAGCTCAGTTAACACCACAGTACATATCATTATCGTAAAACTGGCAGCTGGAATTGAATCAGCATGCTCCCAGCAAATGCATGGACGCCTTTCCAATCGGCCATACCAGTACAGCGTAAATACATAGCGAAAGCACCATCAAATAAACGTACAGTGTCGATCGATATGAGCGCCCTTCGACAGGAGGCAACCAGGCATCGCGGTCACACGCACAGCCATACCTTCAGCCCTCTAAACCGGCAGCATAACGCCCGCACTGCCGCGTCTAGAGAGCGCCTTCGAGTGTTCATCAGCGGTCAGCGTATCCATATCGTTGGGGTGGCGGGGCGCGGGCGTTCTCCTCTGTGCAGCAATAGCTTTTCTGTTTGCCGGCGGCGAAGAGAGAGAGAGAATGCCACGCGTCGTGGCGCAAGTATGGAAAAACCTCGAGGTTTTACTCTGATTGGAAACGGATAATCTAGGCATACTATGTTCAAGTCATTGGGAACACAGCAATATGATTAGCTCGATGGGCTTTGGACTGAGTTTTGGAACTCGTCGATTACTGTATAGTAAATCTAAGATTAAATCCTATTGGGCAAGAATTTAGTGCGGATACAGGCCTAACTGCTTTGCGTGAAGAATACTTTCTAGTGGAAAGTCGGTTAACGAGTGTTGGTATTCATTTCTCTCCAATCGATGATAAAGAAGTCTGATTCTACCGGAGCGGTATTCAGGAAAATAGCTCTGAGTACCTCGCATAACTGTTGTAGAATCTGAAAGCGACCACTTATCAATTTAGCTTTGTTCTGAGGGCTTCGCGTGGTCGCGACCGAAGTGGTGTTATCCATAAACCAGCAAAAACGCCCCGCGACCATAAAACATCGTCAGGGCATAGACGTCCATGGGCGTCGATCGCTATCTGACCGCGGTCTTCAATAAATGAATGAGCATCATCAATATTCACTGCGTAGGCGCCCCTAATGATGTTGTCGTTCAAGGTTGTAGCTGAAGGATCCTCGCGGCGGTAAGTGAACCCGTAAATTTACCCGCTCTATCTCACGGACACACACGATCACGCTGAGCGCCAGACTCTCTGGGAGGATCATTTTTTTCATCGCACGCGCGGGTGCCATCAGACTGTGGCGCCAGACGGTGCAAATAGGACATCGCTCTGCAGAACGCAATCTAGAGTGTAACGTAGCTGTTTTCGACTGGACTCGATGCGGGCGGTACTTTGCGTCTTCCAACGCCGCCTCGCGAACAAAACGACCGAATAAACAAGCGTGGATATTGTAGTCGGCGTAGATGCGATGTGTGTGGGTGGATCCTGCCGGGCGAACGCGTCGATTGAGAATAGGTGCGGGGAGTGCATTGTGTGTGTGTGTGTGTGGGGGGGGGGGGCGTGGGATGTGCGACGTTGAAGATGCAGCAGCGCGTTGTGATGACGTGGCGTGTGCGTGGGGAGGGTGGTGCGTTTTGTGTTGTAGTAGTTGTTTTGGTGGCGAGGTGTGTGTGTTGTTTTGTGGCGTTAGTGTATTCTTTATCGTCAGTGTGCCCCAGCGGTCCAAGGGGGTAGACTCAAGTTCTACTGTGTTCGCACTCGTGGGTTCAAATCCCACCGCTGACATGCCTACTCCATTTCCAGGAGCTTGACCAATCAGTCCGTGCCTCTGTGTGGTCTGGTCAGGTCTATCCTTCGGTATTCGTCCTTTATGGACGGATGTTTTTTTTGCACGAGCCTTCCTCTTTTACACGGGACTTTCTTCGTTTTCGTCGCTTCCAGCTTGCTCTTTATCCTACTCGACTACGATCAACTAACATAACAATCAGGTCGAAGACCTCTTCTCGCCTACTCGCTCAATGCCCCTGCTAGCATCATCTATCAAGGGTAGATGCAGCTTCAAGGCGAAATTTATCTCTCTACATCGCTGGACAACGATATAGCGTGGCTCGCTAAGCCGGGGCTCCAGCTAGAATTCAAGATGCGCGTCGGCATCGACTGCATGATGGTACCCCGGAAGCTGAAGTGCGTGATCGATCTGATGACGAGTCCTGCTGCGTCAAAGAGCAAGCCGATGACCAGACTACACAGTCGGGTGGGCCACGTTGGTAGTCGCAGCGTCACGCCCCGGCATTGCACCTGCAACGCGGCACTTGGGGGACATTTGCGAACTACTCGGAGGCTATGTGTGTGACCTGCATGGAACGAAGGACTACGGACTGGTAATGGATGTCCAGCCATCATCGACTGTCTCCCTCGTTGACTATTTGGATGCCGACTTACGCGAACGATCCGGACGACTACAAGAGCGTGAGCGGGTTGTGACCCTGTTGGGCGGCAATGTCGTCTCGTATGCGTCGAGAAAGCAATCTATCAACGCCCAAAGCACTTGCGAAGCTGAGTACATCGCTAAGAACGAGTGCACTCGTGATCTGCTTTGGTTCGAAGGACTGTTAGATGAGCTGCTGTAGAACCACGATTTGCCAGTTCTGCGTGGTGATAACATGGGCAGCATTCGTGTGGCAAGCAAGCCTGATAAGCACCGGCGATACACAGAGCGACACCAATCCCAAACTAGTCACGACTACCAAGCGAACTCACTCACCTTTATTATCACTGTCGTAGCCATAGCACGTGGACAATGTACCGTCTTTACAGATCAAGCTGTACAGTTGAAACCATGACACGGACATGTGAAGCAGTGCTGTGCAGCTCGATACCCCGCTCTGACTGTCAAGGACACATAGACCCTCGGTTACCTCAGGTATCACCGTCATGCTCAAATAGCAGCCCGTGAAGTGTAGCATAGCGTGTGTGGTCTGCTCTTGATGGTCCGCTCTATCACACAGACACACACGATCACGCTGAGCGCCAGACTCTCTGGGAGGATCATTTTTTCATCGCACGCGTGGGTGCCGCCAGACTGTGGCACCAGACGGTGCAAATAGGACATCGCTCTGCAGAACGCAATCTAGAGTGTAACGTAGCCGGATTCGATGTGGGCGGTATTTTGCGTCTTCCTACGCCGCCTCGCGAACAAAGCGACCGAATAAACAAGCGTGGAGAGTGCACACCTTTTCAACTTCAATGCTGCAAATTCCAAGTTCAATACTGCAAAATATAAAATCAAAACAGCACTACCTGCAAAAAAAATAGATGGGACTATCTACTTGAACAGGGAATAGTTGGGTACAGTGCACGTTTGGCGCGAAGCGCTTCGCGCCAAAACTAATGGACCGAGTCACTCATGTAGATGCCGCGCTTTGCTGCATTCTGCAATTTCCACCCCCTCACCCACCCCCGCACTTCCCGGAATCAAGTCCACCCCCACCGCTGCATCATGATCATCGACGACGCCACTATTCTACGGGTTCTTCGCACCGTCCGTGCAGGCCAAGCCTGACAAGACGTGGCTGCCAAAAACAACGTGAACATGTGCACAACGTATAGTTGGGGCTCCAGCGCGCGTGCAAACGACACGTGGAACATGTCGCCGCGAAAGCCGCGTGATGAGAGACGCAACTCTAAGGTCACGGGGGGGGGGGGGGGGGCATGCAAACTACTTGCTGGGCCTTATCGACGAGAACTGCTACCTAATCCTGGACGAGATGGTCGACGCGCTCGAAGCCCAGTTTTGACTACGAGTGTCGCGCCAAACTGTCAAGCACCACATAGACGACCGCATGTACTCGATGAAGCAAACACATCAAAACAACAACTACCGCAACCTACCCCAAAACAAGATTCTGCACCGCGACTATGTCGTCGACTTGCTCGCCAACAAATTGGAAGGTAAAAATATTTTTTGTAGACGAAACTAACTTTAATCTGTGGTATTCTCGTCGCCGTGACCGGAGCTTAAAGTGCAAGCGAGCGGTCGATAAGAACACGGTCAGCAAGGCTCAAACATCCACGTCATCGCGTGTATCTGCGAGAACGGGCTGGCGTACTCTGAGAAACGCTTTGGTCCTTCACGTCGGACATATGCGACGAGTTTCTCCGAGCCTTGCGGGCTACAGTGGCCCGATCAGATGCCCAGTTGACTTCGAAGACAACGACTGGTGTGGACGCTGAGTTGGTTGAGTTGGAAACTGCGCTAACTGGACTCAACCAAATCCATGAAGTCGAAAATTCAGTCACCGAGGTGAAGCAGTTGCTTGACAACACTAAGAAACTCAGTAGCAAGTTGATAGATGAAGACGACCGTTGTGACAACTCAATCAGCGCATACAGAGACGAGCTTCTTGGCAATGAAATCGAAGTCAGTAATACAGCGCTAGCCGGCAACCCTGAGGAAGAACAAGCTAAGGACCCCCCGCACAATGGACTCGACGACTCGCTGACTCATCAAGCTCCGTTATTTATGAACTCAGCTACCGTCCGATTCGACCCATGCTACGAATGGACCAATACTTTTTGGTAGTCACTGCAACGTCGATTCCAGGTGAGATTGCGTTTTCCGCAGCAGGCATAGCTCTTAACCTTTATCACCCATCGAGCCCACGGGTGTGCTTTGGAGCCCACGCGTGGGCTGACTTATAAAGCTGTAACGGTCGTAATACTGGATAAACATGACATTTCTAAGCATATATACGTAACCAAGATAGAGAGCTATTCAGCGCATTTCCCCCGGTTTCAAACGAGGTAGTCCTCCTGAAGAAATGACACCATGTATATCGTAATTGACAAAATATGAAATTATGGCGAGTTGACCCAATAATGTGATTCTAAGGCAACCGTTGCGTGTCTCTACGTTTGTAGATATGAAAAACAACTACATCTCGTTGACTGGTACCACCCTTCCCACGCACACATACCATCACCCCAACACGCTGCTGCGTCTTCACCCCCCCCCCCCCCCCCCCCCAAATGCACCCCTCGCACCTCTTCCCAATCGACGTGTTCGCCCGGCAGGATCCACCCACCCACAACATCAACTTCAAAGCTGCAAATTTCAAGTTTATTACTGCAAAATGTAAAATCAAAACAGCAACTTCTAATCAGAGACCGATGTGATATTTTATGTGTAGCTTACTCGCCAACCGGCATGTCCTTCATCTGGATGGCTCTCGCATGAATGTGTGCAACGTGCAGTTGTAGTAGGTTTGGGAAGTGATAGCCTCTATCAAAAGAAGGCCCACCGCCATGTTGAGGTATGCTCTTTGATAGTGAGACGCGGCGGCACTTGGAGGACAGTCTGGTGGTGTCGCGCTAAGAACCGCTTGACTATGGACTTGAAGCGGAAAAGCAATTTTCGATCGGGTTCAGCATAGGGGAATACGGTCCCAAGCGGAGAAGGTTCGCCGCGAGGAGCTCGTCCTCCTCGAACACCTCCTCGATGTTGGTGTGACAGGGAGCATTGTCACAGACGAGTACGACGTTGTCGAGGGGTGGTCTAGTCGATGTGCCACCGGCTGACCCTGTCGACTCGGCTTCCAACTCGTCCGTCTTTTTACACTTGGTAGCCGCTACAACCAACCGTCCACACAGTTCATGGTGTTATGCACACGTAACTTCACTATCACCAAGTCGGCGCATACCTCGTTGCATCAGCCCATTCAGCCGTGCATACTTTCGTCGGCCCACCACCGATAGTACTTACAGTCGCTGTACCCGTTTGAGCAAGTCTTTGTTGATAGCTGCTTCGTAGGCGAGCACCTGTCAGTCGCGGTATCTCGCTGAGGTCAGCCTGAAAGTATCCGCCATCCGGAGCCAGATCACCATATGGTACCCCCAGTGGACCACTGGGAAGTGGGCGGGACACCACACGAGCTTCCCGCTGACGTTCGTGAGCAGAACCCGAGTGGGCGTCACGCGTGAACTGTGTATCA
Organism: Phytophthora x cambivora; assembly: GCA_033557925.1. Classification (NCBI taxonomy): domain Eukaryota; phylum Oomycota; class Peronosporomycetes; order Peronosporales; family Peronosporaceae; genus Phytophthora; species Phytophthora x cambivora. Next base: position 11,245,207 of record JAUCEB010000011.1, on the reverse strand, counting down.
AAGTTGGCACCCAATCTTTCGTTCGCCGCACGCACAGTTCATGGGTCAAGTCACTCGGCTGCTTGCGTCGCAGTTGGAACTCGACGAACATCCTTGCCTGAATGCTGGTTGACTCAGCTGAAACTCCGCTGGCGTAGTCTCCATATGAAGGTCCCATAATCTCGACTGCACGTTATTTAACTAGAGAATTGGGCTGGTAGTGGCTAGTAAAAATAAAGTTTTTTAAGGCACCCAAAAGTAAAACGTAGTCGTGAAACCTAGTAGGGTGGCGCAGTCGCGCCAGACCTGGACCGACGTGAAGAGAATATGACGCCGAGATGAAAGAAGAAGCCGTTCCTGGTTCAGGCGCCAACAACAGCAAACGTATCGCTGGGCGCAAGAGCAGCGAACCAAACGCGCAAAGACTCCGACCGGGCTGTTGCAGGATCGTAAAGAACGGCAGCGGAAGTACCAATATTGAGCGAACGGGAATCGTTGTAGTCCGAAACTCGAGCCGCCGCAATAGTTAGTGGTTTCCAGTGTATCCGTTTTCCGTAAACCTCGACAGAAATACTATTTTCGCTACCGCCGCCACACGGTACCAGCCCAATATCTTTAGTCCGCTTACCCACATGCAGCTCGGGAAATTTTCCAGACCACACTTGAGCACGCGAAGCCCAGGCGTTAGCAGCTAATCCAGTTGCCATCCTCGACGATACGTTAATTCCGCGCGATGCTGTAGTCAGGTAGATCAACTTACACGCAATCCGTGAGCCCGTTGCAGTAGTGCGCGTCAATAAACAATAACCTTCTAAACGCTATAAATATAGTATGTAGCCATTATTAGTTCCGTATAAATTTAATAAGAAATAGCAATACGCTAAATCTGTTAATATCCCATTTATCTAAAAATTATTATACGCCCAAGTCTACCCACGGTTCAATCTCGGCTGCTGTGGTGCCGAGACAGCTAGACTCACCCCAGTGGCAACGCCTAACTAAGACTCACCCCGCGTAAGCAGCTAGACTCACCCAGTGATGTTGGGGGACCATCCAAGAAACTGGTGCCCTCGCTCGATTCTGACGCCGATGCCTCGCTGCCCGACGAGCTCTCGCTCAAGGCGCTGCCAGATCCTGACGTGGAGTCAGACGTCGAGGTCAGCAAGTCGCTCAAGTCACTGAGGGAGGCGAGGAAGAGGGAGACGACGACGGTGAGGGTGAAGGCGAGGTAAGGGTAAAGAAGTTGAAGCCGAGAGCGTGTAAGCAGCTAGGCTCAGCCCAGTGCAACGCGTAACCATACCATAAAATATCCGACCAAAGGACCTATCGGACCTGTACCCAACATATGGCACACATCGCCCTGATTGGTCAAAATGAGAAAAATCACGCACTGGCTGTGAGCCGTCACACAACACAATCAGCGTGACAATCAGCGTGGTGCCGCGGAGGACGAGAGCGGTGCGGTGGCGGCTGAGGACGACGGAGGCGTGGGGGACAGCGGTGCGGTGGCGGCGGTGGTGGACGACAGCAGCATGATGACGGCGGAGGACGACGGGGGTGTGGATGGGGGGCCGAAAGCGGTGCGGTGGCGGCGGAGGACGAGAGCGGTGCGGTGGCGGAGGACTAGAGCGGTGCGGTGGCGGCTGTGTACGACGGAGGCGTGGGACGTCGCAGAATGCCAGCGGCGGGTTGGTGTAGAGCGAGAGCGTCGCGGTGGCACGGAGGATTACAGTGGCGTGGCGGCGCGGTGGATGACAGCGGTGGTAGGAGTGCTAGGACGTGGTGGCCGCGGAGGAGTACGCATGTGTACGTGTATGACTATGATTTAATAATATTTTCCCTTAAATACCGGAGTGCTGTCCAACACGTTTTCGACACCATCGCTTGGGTCTTTCGGGTATACTCGACACCTTCGCATGGGTCTTTCGGGTATTCTCGACACCTTCGCTTGGGTTTTTCGAGTCACTCAAGCCCAACGACGACCTCCAGGACCCTCGAGTTTAGGATCGGCGTGCTCACGCCATTCACGCTCGAGGGCGGCCATGCGCTGCGGCTACACGGGCGGCTTAGACAGCTCGGTGCTCGCGCATCCCTTTAGTCTAATCTAATACAGTGAAATCAATTTCGTATACAGTGCATGTTTCTCTAAACTACTACGCTGTAGTGTTCTCTTATGCATACTCACATACCCCTCTTCCAATGAATGCAGTCACCTTGGCATTGTGTTGCAATGGCTGCACCGGTCCGATAAGGTCGGATAAAGCGAAAATATGCGTGTGATACGTCTATCACTTGATGTTTGTATGGGCATACACATATTTCTCGTTCCCCTGCGACCCGATACGTCGGAAGGACACCATAGAGGACCTACCTAACCCTATCTGATATGATTGGCCAAAATTATGTGTCAAACGTTATCTGATTGGTTGTGTCACGTATAAAATCGGTGATTGGCCATTTATAAGCAATTGTACCTCATACAAAAATTAGCAATGGTCGGATAAGCGATCATATTCTACCATATCATCTACGCCACCGTACGACCGTGGAAACTAGACCGGCTGAATTCACCGTGATGTTCACAACTACGCCGCCGGCTAGATTCACCGTACTGCCCACAACTACTCGCAACCATCTATATACGGTCATTTAGTACGGCTATTGTAGGCACTCGCCGGTATAGCAGTGTGCGTAGATAATAGTACTGGGGTCAGCTGTTAACGCTATCGAGAATATCCGCACGCCAAAAAACGCAGGCGCACTGCTTTGTTCACATCAACTCCGAACTCCTCAATCTTATATCTGTGCGTCCCTGACACCACATAACCTGTAAAATTAGATATCAGAACGTGGTTTTATAAGAGATTAATCTTGAAAATTGTATTGATCCACTAAGGTACGCTTTTGTGGTCTACATATTTGAATTAATCCCCTAAGGGCTGTCCGTACAACGTACCCGTCGCACTACCAGGAAGAGCGAGATGATTGTCTCATCGGGCAACCTCTCCGTCGAATTGTAAAAATCAAGCCGGATACCCGATGGGATCATGAAATCGGTTCCCAGGATTCAGTGTTGGAATCACCACTGGTGTTTATCACCACTAAAACCAATCACCATGGTTGTATGTTTTATGGTTGGTTATAACTGGCGTTATTCTGGTTTTTTGGAGTTATGCAGCACTTGTGTGGAGGCCTGATGTGGGAACCCATATTCGTCTCCGATGCCGACGTCTCCCGCCCCGTTGCGATCCCTAAAGAAGTCGGCCTCCAGCCCGGCTCATGTCGTGGCTCCGTCCCCCGCAGTCTCACCGACGCGGTCGGCCAAGAAGAAGAGCAGCCACATCGACCAGCAGCTGCTGGTGCTCGAGCATGACGACGGCAAGCGCCACTCGCGGACTGGCCTCGCTGGAGCAAGACCAGCGGTGTAACCGCTAGTCAAGTATGGCAAGCGAGGTGAGGCTGGGGCCACCAACTTCGATTGCAGGGATAGCAACTCGCAGAGAAGCACACCCAAGTGAAGCAGCGTGCTGTGGTGGAATCACAGACACCGTGGAGAAGGTAGTGGTAAGCATTGCTGTAGACCCAAATGAGCGAGCTTGATTGATGTCAAGCTCTCAACGGCAAATATTGTACTGCTGGTAGGGGATGAGCTAACGTCGGCTGTTTGTTTTTGCTGTAGCAGAGCAGATTATAGCGGTTGCAGCGTGATTTCCAGTTTGGTTTGTGCTGGATTGGGTGAAGATCATTTCGCAAAGTGCTCATATATAGTGACTGGTTGTATTTTTGATGTGTTACAGCTAACGACAGCAATTATCCAGGCTCATACTCTACGCGGATGGTATCTCATGCATTTCTCTTCTGCAGGTCAAATTCGAAGGAAGCTGCAGCGATTTTGATGGGCTCCTCGTCTAATCTGCGAGTTACTAAGCGGGTGTGCAGCGCGGCATTTTCTTTCTTTCATGCAGAACAGTACATGTCGGCATCAGCAGCGTTGTTGCACGGCCCATCAGCAAGCTGGGTTGCCCACATAAGGCGGCGAGCACACCCAAGTTGATGTCGTCAACAACACTGGAAATGCAAGCAGCCATTATCAGCCTGAACGTCGAAGCAATCGGCATCACGATGAGAATCGCCGGTAGCGTGGTTATATCATTCGTCATCCCGACTCACATGATTGTTGTGCAGATGATCGTGCGCAAGCATAAGAAGCACGAAGGTGTTGCGCCCGTATATCGACAAACAAAAAAACAACCTAAAATTCCACGAGCCGCTGCCGCTCGACGACGCAGCCGTCTCGTTCTGAAGCAGGAAGGTAAACTGTATTAGAGGCCAAAACCAGTTAAGCAACTGATTAGCTTTTGCATAGCAACTGAAGTGAAATAGATACCAACGGTTTTGATTCAACACGTGACCTAAAGATCGCAGCCACATGAAGGATAGGATCATAGCCCTGATTTAAGAATACATGCAACGATGATGATGACCATATTTTTAAATAACAACACAGATTAGTGTTGTGACATATATTGATTCATCGATCTAGATGGCGATGTTTGGCAATTGCCGAACTGGTAGGCACCATAACGCTGTGAAGGCAGCACTACTCAACGATGTACCACTTGATTGAAGCGCACTGGGCTCGCAAAGTGCCATACTGAATGTAAAAAACGTAGGAAACTGTTAGCACACGTCATTCGGGAGACTCAACAATAGCACCTACCTGGATCTTCGCTGGTCACCTGAGACGCCTGACATAGTTCCGCCAAGGAAATCTTTTGTCCGCACAGTTCCACTACCAAACCGCAAGAAACTAGGGGGTCCTGTTCTAGACGCGTACGCTGTCGACTGCGAGAGCCAAGACAGCACGGCCCTTCGAGAAGTACAAGTGAATGCCGAAGGCGCACGTGTAAGTGACGTTTGGCAGAACATTTGCCGAGCTCACGTGTTGGGCTGTCAGTTGGTACTTTTCGGGTCTGGAATGACGTACGCACTTCTTCCTACGGGTGCCCGGCACGATGCTCTCGCGATCGCAGAACCAATGGAGGAAGTTATGGAGCAAATGGCTAACGACGGCTGGAAAGTTGGAGCAGTAATTACGGATAATGCAGGACAATGTGGTCGAGCGCGACGGATCTTGAGTCTTCGGTACCCTCGCATCTCGTTTCAGATCTGTTTTGCCCATGACCTGAACAACTTAGTCAAAGCTGTGCTGAAGTCTGACTTTTCTGTCGTCACGAAAGAAGCGTCTGATGCTGTCAACGCGTTGAATGCATCGTCGGCCAAGTGGTTAGTTGAAGCGAGGCCGTCAATGACGGACACCTACGGATACTTTTTGTCCTTTAAACAACTGTGTGAAACGCGCTGGAACAGCATGCATGGCTGTTTTGCTTCGCTATTGCGGGTTAAAAGTGCCCTAGAGTTGCTTGAGTTCAAGTTTCGGGACGCTGCAGATTTTCCCGATGCTGTTCGCGTTTTTCTGAGTGCTTCGTTCTGGGCTCGTCTCAAGGATGCGGAAGAGGTTGTACGCCCGCTTTCGTTTGCATCTTTGAAACTCCAACGAGACGAGAACTCACTGGCGGACGTCGTCGTTTGCTACCTCGACATTTTCATGGAGTTCTCAGCGCGTGCGGTTGGGACTCGAAACTTAATCCGAGAAGTGGAGCGTCGTTGGAACCAATGTGAACAGCCGCTCATGCTACTGGCGCTTTTCCTGCATCCTGTTCACATGAAAGCTGGACAAAAGCTACTGAACAAGACCCCACACACAACGATCGGGTCGCTGTGCCGGATTGGGGTATACTACTTTCGTCGGTTTACGGGCGAGAACCCTGGAAGTTTGGGTGAGCACCTGTACAACTGGCTGAAGGGGAAACTTGCAGTTCCTCCCGAGGGCGGTTTTAGCAGTGTAAACACATTTTGGGATTTCATGCGCGATGATATGCCTGGCAGCAAGCTCCCTACACTTGCGATGCTAGTGTTATCGATTGTGGTCAACACTGCGACTTGCGAGCGCTATTTTAGTGAACTTGCATTGATTCACACCGCTAAAAGAAATAACATGTATGTGGAGAAGGCGCGAAAGATTGCTGCTATCCGGAAAAAAGTTCGAGAATCGGACCATCTAGATGAAATCCTGAAGTCTGATCGAATCAAGAAGCTGACCAACCCGACAGAGCGCCGTCGGCGCCAAGATGATCGCTTTGAATGCAACCAAGCTGATGCCGAAGATGAGTCAGACGATGAAACAGGAAGCGACCTAGGGTCGGGTGATGCGTTTGAGTACTGGGGTGCTGTCCTCGCCGGCCTTGAAGAAGACGAAGATTTATCGCTATCTTGCAGCAGAGCGGTATCTAGCAATGGAGCGGCAGTAGCTCGCAGCACCGATTTCATTCACAACAGGGACAACTCAAGCTCATCAACTCCGGACAGAGGTCAAAATGCAGCAGCTGAAAGAGCTAGAGAGGAGCGCAAATTTCGGGAAAAGATTTCTGAAATTGCGGAGCAGGCAGCCGAGGCAATTCCCGAGCCGATCAAGCATCCATTTCCTGCCTTCAACGACCGCAACTTTCCGCAGGAAAAGGTTCTCACGGGGATGATGATACATAATCCATGCTTCATATTCGTAAACAACCTTCCAGCCGAGTGTAGCCTTCACTGTCGCTCGGGACGTTGTGTGCTAATGCCTTGTATGTCGATCTGTTTATTTGTACTTGCTCGAGCCTTCAGATGTAGTTTCCTAGCAAAATATTCGCTTCAGCCGAGACGTTTGCCCCGGTGTCCAGCAGTATCTTCGTAGACACGTCACGCACTGCACCCATCAGTAAGACACGCATACGGACTCGGCAGTCGAACTTCTGCGCTGACCACCCCATGCACTCGCCTGGGTACAATCTCATCGCCGTGGAACCTCCTCATGCCCCAGCCTGTCGCTGTTGCTAAACTCCATCATTCCGCTTGCCACGACTCGGCGATCTTCCTCTGAATCGTCGAGATCATCACCCCCGTCGCTTTCACGTTCAACTCCATCGTTTTCACATTCAAACCCCGCGCTCTCTGCCACACACATCCCGGGTCGTTGCGCTTCATTGATGAAGGCCAACACATAGTTCGTTTCTAGCGCCAGCTCGGATAACTTGACAGCTCGATATTATCTAACTCAGTCGGTGTTGGCGGACCGACCACCTAGTTTTAATTCTTCGACTCATATATGTCTTGGAGGTCAGTGGGGACTGCTGACTTGTCGACGGAGGTACGGATGAACTTGGTGAGCTTCTCCAGTCGCTGGGACATCTCACAGCGGCCTACATCGTGAACCTGCTTGCAGACCTTACACCGGCGGTTGCAGAAGCGCCCTGGGTGGTTGGCGCCACCGCAAGCGGCACACGGACCGTAGCGCGGTCGCTTACTAGAGCCAGCTCGGCTACCGCGACGGTCAACTCGGCGGCGCTCCACTAAGTTATTATGCCCATTCGTCCGCTCACTTCCTGCTTCAGCGTCAACGTAGTTCTGATCTTGATCAGATTCGGAATCGCTGTACTTTCTGCTACCACCGACACTGCTCGAAGACCCAGGCGCGTTGATCCGACGACTCGATTGGCGAGAGTCGTGCCTCGTATCGAGGCCCCCGATCCCGATGCAAAGTGGGGCAGCCGTCGAAGTTGCTCGACTCGAGCCTCGAGTCCTGCAACGAAGCCCAATGGTCCCCACCAGCTTTTGCCGGTGTCGACGATCCACCAAAAATTGCAACGTCAACCGTTCCACGAGCTCCGAGTAACGGCCGAAGTCCACCCCTTCAGATGCCCTTCAAAGGTCGACCCTATGGGACAAGTCATCTACCGACGCCTCCACCAATGCGACCCGGCCGATCCCGACTTTCGTTATGGCGACTACGTCGGTCGTCTCGGCGTGTGTCGCACCGGTCATCTCGGCGGAGCTCACGTCGGCCATCTCAACGGTCTTCTCTACGGCTTTCACCTCACCGGGAGTTGTCACCCCGACGAGTTTCTCGAGTCCGGTTGGAGACCATGCGGCCACGCTGTTTCTTCCTCTTTTCGCCGATTATATTGATCTGCTCCACTCGCTGGATGTCGGCGAGCTGAAGTGGATACCGTAAATCCATCGCTTCGTCGTCACAGCAATTGAGTAGAAACTGCTCGGCGTGGCCGGCTGCATCAGCACCACACTTCTCGTATTGGATCTTGGCGGTGCGGGAGTATCCGTTGAGTTTGGACGAGGAAGTCGCAGGTGTCATTCTCCTTTCGACTCGCCGAGTAGTACCGAGTACGAGCTGACTGGTCAAACTGCGAGCAGTAGTAATTCAAGAAGGCCTCGTTGAGCAGATTCCAGCGCTGCTGGGTCTTCTCAGGCAGCTGGCGGTACCAGCTCTTGACTGCTGATCCCAGACTCAGCGAAATCGGCTCGGACCACGAGTTTTGAGGTATGCGAGTACTTTTCATCTCATAGATGAATTGCTTCAACCACTGGAGAGACGCATCCGAGCGGTATCGCTTTCCATCAAACTCGGCTATCTTGTCGAGCGAGAATTGAGTGCAAATCTCCAGGTACTTGGTCACCAAGTACCAAGTCGTGGTGTCATGTCGCTCATCATCATCGTAGCCGAGTTGATCTTTCACCAACTCCTCTTGGCCAACCCGGTTGTAGAAGACGTCATCGCAGAGTTCAGCGTCGTCGTTTGCATCTAAGAGATGATCGAAGTGTCCGCTATTCGGTCTTTCCTTCTTCGGTGCTTGCATATGCGATTCTTCAAAATACGGAGTGCCCACTGTCGACCAGAGCTTCTCGGCAGTGGGACCTTGCTTGGATCCGTATTGAGTTCTAGTAGTTTGGCTGATCTGGCTTGGATGAGTTGACGGGTACCCGACGTTCGTTCCAGTCCGAACTCGACTCAGAGACGACGTTTCCACCGATACATTTCAGCTCCAGCCCGGCTCAAGGTCCATCCTCCCAGGATCAAGCTGTTGAGTCGACTGTTGCAGTGGAACCCCGTGTATCTCAGCAGCAACACCGTGTCTTTGATGAGTTGGTTGATGCTAGTGCTGTTTACCGGCTGACTCGGCTGGGGTTCGAGCACCTGCCATTTCGCTTGCGCCATAGCCACCCGCGCGAACATTATCATCTACTCACTTTGCGTTCTCATCTATTCGCCGAGACGTGCAAGTACCTTATTGGCACTCGGCAACCGCATCCCCTCGTCAATCGGTTGCGCTTAACCACCAGGGGCGGAGGGGAGCCTTTTTTGCCCTCTTCACTTTCTCAACATTCTCTGATCAACCGATAGAAAACACAGGGAGGACAACTATTAACAAGAAGTACGCGACCATATAGTCGCCGGAACAGTATGTGGTCATGCAGATCTAAGTGTCTTTATTAACTTTTTGTAAATGCGTAGTGCTGCAAAGATGTACGCGAGCATGGGTTTGGTGTACGGATGGGCACCAACGAACGGATTGGTGTGTTCATAAGAGAACGCTGTCTGGCACCCGGTAAAGAATGCCGCTTGGTGTGGCAGTAATTTGAATAGTTGACGTACGCTGTCACCACATAGTGCGGCTTAGAGAACAATTCGTCGTCCTCATACGGAACTGAAGCGTTCTAATCCGCCATCGCGGTTGATCTTAGACGATATGTCCTATTCGATGCCGAGAAACAGCAGATCGGATAACAAATCATCACTCATTGTAGTTCGTAGTCTAGTTTTCACTCGCTTCATCGCTAAAAACGATCACTCTGTACTCACAGTCGACACTGCTAATATACAAACTCACTGTATAACTCGAAACAGTAGTGGGTATATGGATGAATATCATCAAATCTCCGATCGTACTTAGATATCCATCATACAAATGCTTAGCCAAGCCCGGGCGGAGCATATCACAATTACCCTATCCCTTCCCGAAGCGATATGCATACAGTTTTCTAGTCAGATTAGTCGCCTCGTTTGATGATTGGTCGTAGCTGTCACGAGCGAGTGCAGCGAGTCCCCCGCCTGCGGTTTGACAACCCGTGCGTAGCACGCGGCTGCCAATCCAGGACCTAGCATTGGTCTACCTACCAAGCGGAGACGACGGGTGCGAGCCGCAGCGGGCTTAGGATTCTGTTGCCAGCGAGCGCAGCGAGCCGTCAGGGGGGGGGTCGTGCGGAGCGCGTAGAATGGTAATAGTTAAAGGCGACCCCCTCCGAACCGCACGTTCTGTGTGCAGGTCGGAGCGGTCGGAGGTTCTTGGATATGGAATGAGCGTAGGTAGCCTTCATGGTGGCGCTGAGTTGATTTACTGACTTGGCGTTCTTAAATCGAGAATCACTCATGGCAAACCCATGAAAACTGACTGCCTCAGTTTTCAACGAATCAAATTTGCCTCCAAAGTTTTCAGGGTAATAATCGCTAGCAATTCGACAAATGAAGTCAGGTTTCCAGAAACTAAATTTCAAAGTGGTTTCGCGTACTCAATGCACCACATAGCTCCATCAATTCTAGCATTTGCCGGCCAAATCGTCGTTTTAACTCGACTGATACAATAGATAGATAAACGTTATCAAAATAATGAGTTTCTTGCGAGCGCATTTCCGACGTTGAATATATATCTTCACTAGGGATTCCAGGCCGGCCCATTCTTCTGTTACGCAATCCTCTTCTTGGCCACGGCGGCGACTTATCTGGTACAAAAACTGCCTCGTTAAGTGTATTACAAAATGCCATCGCTTTCACCTAATTAGTGTAGAAACTGCAGCTATCCAGGTCAAGTTGTGTAATGTCCATCATACTGTTGAAGTTGGCTTGCGTCTGCTTTACTAAAGTCGGCACCGACGCAATATCCATATATTCCTTATTCCCTGGATTTTTAATCCAGAGTACTTACGAGAACGCAACTCGACGTAAAAAAACTCTATTTGTCAATATTTAAATTCTAAGAATAAATACGTTGTGATGAGAACACTTGCGAAAATATCTTGACAAGATTATGCACTTGTTATCTCAGAACCGTCCCTGTTATGTTTTTTTCGAAAAGAGCGTATATCCCTTCGAAATAGCATCGCCTAGGCTAGAATTGTAAATTCTTGTATTATATCCTTGCTATAAATGCTAACGGTAGAACCTGTATGATATTATAGCCGGACCACAATAAAAAAAACTGGTTAATGATGACCCTGTTCGACACGAGCAACGTCAAAACCAAATTACCCACTGAATGTTGCGCGAAGAGTCATGGGTAAAGCAAAACGCAGCTGGTAGAATTAAAAACCCTACTGGGTTTCACGGTGCTTGTGTGGATGGTACATGTAGAATTAGGTACAGTGGATGCTACGGCTGCGAAGCAGGCGGAGCAGATGTGGGGGAAACTTACCTCGTCCAACAGCTATTACAGCTATAACGTCTACCGGTAATCGAATTCTACAAGATTCGTCAATAGAATCCAGAGCTTCCCCGTGTGGGGCACGGTGTTAGTGAAGATATCGCGACAAAAATTTCACTTTTTCCAAAAGCATGATAACATTTTCTGTGTGAAAATAAGAGGTTTGCATCTTGGCAAGACTGCCTAACAGAGCTCAAACACGACAATTCCATCGAGTTACACTCACCGCCTGAATTGAAAGCGGTTGGTTCTTGCCCCATCCCATTGCGAGATAACCTTCGTTGAGTAGGGTTTCTAGCTTGTCGCGTTCTGCGTCACGCCATATACATTTTTTTTCGACAAGAAGCACTACACATTGTGTGAATAGACTGCACAATGCTACATCACCCCACTACTTAAACAGTCGGCTTGACTACTGTCACGTCTGCAATATTAAGCCGGTCTACGAATCAGTGGACGTAGTATGCGCATGTGAAAGTGTCTCGAATTAATCAGACAGATGGGAAGCCCCATCATCACATTGCCGGCGACAATGACACATTTTCACTCCCCACATTATGAGATGTCTCAATAATGCAGTTTTTTTAGCGTGTCCGCATAGATACGCGCACGTGAAGCGCACCTAAAACCGATGCCAGTGCTAGCAGATAAAAAAACGAACGACAACTGCCATGTTTTCCTTCCCTGCTTCACAGCTAGTTTCATCAACTAGAATAGAGATGTATCCATCGACAAGTTCGCGCTCCACAGTATGTTCACGCACCAAAGAGGCGTCGCACTTGAAGGAGCTCTTGCTGGTCGACTGAAGAATTATACTTCACATTGGCTGCAACTGAGTTCATCAAATTCCCTAAATCTGGCATGCGATCTGCTAAAAAGGAGACAATCTCCAAAACGTTGCCTCGATAACTGAAATTCTCCTAGTAATATTCAAATGTCAATTTTTAAACTTTATTTTTTTACTGTTAAGTGAATACGTGCTCACCTTCTCGTCATTACCTCGGAATGCAATGCCTACCATTGCTAAAAAAGAGATAATCTAGTATATCACCAAGTCTTTCCCGGTTTTGCTCTTGTTGGACTGCCTTAGTTCTCTCTAGACTAATTGTGATGTCGCTGCTGCCCCTAAGAGCTTAATAGAACGACGCTTCTCTGTTATGATGCCGAGAACAAGGTTGCCCTGCGTGAGCTGTAAACCCGTCTTTTGAAGCAGCATTCTCACTATTATGAAATACCTGTGAAGGCCTCGCAAAAAACAGAAGAATCGTTTTACGCCACCGCCTTTCGACTTAGATGACACCATGTACAAAACGCAGTGTCCCCCTTCTCATAGTACTCCAGTCACTTATATTTCTCGTACCACTCGTACTGAAAAGACCCCATTCGCTTGCCAAACGGACGACTTGGGTAGCAACTATGCTTTGGTTGGAACAAGTTTATCTTGGCGTAGGCAAAAATCACACCCCGGCGAAGCTTAGATCCAACAAAAGTTGTCTTAGTGAAAACAAATTTGGGGGTCGGTCCACTGGATCATAACGAACGAAATCATGAACTCGGCAATCTAGTGGATCGTCAGGAACTCCATTTTTTGAGCATCACTTTACAGGGGCCACAACGCCCAAGTATTCTGAAGAAATATTTGTCGATACTGCGGGCTTGTCTGATATTAATTGGTCAGTGTTGATAGCGTGACAGCGTTCTTCCGGCTCCGAGCGCTGTTGATTGTTGACAAATCAGGTGATTGCGTGCGCTTGAAGCCTCTTAGGAGTCACCTTCAACTGGCCACTGAAAGCGGATGCATGTAACCTCTATTCAATGTGCCCCACTCTCGATTTTGGGCTGCCTCCGCTCCTGCCGACCACCTTTCGTAGGGAGAACGCGTATTCCGCGTATGTTTCGCCAGGCATCATGTGCCTCACCGTCACTCGCCATTCCACAGTGGACTGGTCGAGACGCCCTTCGTATCGGCGGAGCAGCGCCGTCTTCAATCTACTCCAGGTGCGCTGCTCGTCTCTTAGGTATCAAGCGCGATTAACCCATTATCTAGCTGCATTTTCCAGGAGCTTCGGTCCCAGAATGAAGAAGACACCCCGATCGGACCACTCACCTTTGCCCAATTTTCACGCCTCGCCAGATCGACCCGGTCGATTTACGTGGGCACAAACACCTTCGGGGAGGGCATGAAAGTGGGCGACTCGAGGTCCATCATGCTGCGCCGCATGCTCCAGCCCTGCTGTCCTTTCACGCATCGGTCCCGGTGACCCCTCGCGCGTTGCCCGAAGCTCATTGGCCGCGCGTCGTCGTCCGTCGAGTTGCCGTCGATGATCTCGCCTTCTGCGTCACTGGTTTCTCCGTGCCTTCTGTGGTGTAGTGTCACACCGGAAATTCGGTGACTTGCATGTGGCACTATACCGGCATATGGTGAAGACGACGATGTTGCAGAGTGAGAGCGATCGGATGTCTCAGAGTGAGAGCGCTCGTCCGTCTCAGCTTCAGAGCGGTCAAGTGTTTCAAATCCAGAGAAGTAACAGTGCTATCTCACCGAGATCCGAAGTCGGCGAAGATCTCACGGTGGTTACGAAGGGGCTCAGGGAAGGGTCGGCTGAGGTCCAAAACTCCCTCATTTCATAAGATATTTGTATATGACTATAGGAAACAGTAGATAGAGCCCAAACGGCTCTTCCAAAAATATAACAAACCAACAGAGCAGAATTTAATAGTCCCAGACAAGCGAATACTCTCCGGAAAGTCCCTAGGTGGGCTGGATTATTTCTGCCGTCAACCCCCTAGAGGCATAGCTTGTAGGGCGTTGACAGGTAGCGCCAAGAGACTAAGTCGGCACCGGGAGAGCAAGCTTCGCCAAGAGACTAAGTCGGCCCGTGGAGGGCAAGCTTCGCCAAGTGCGCTAGTGCAAGTCTCGCTGAGTCCAGCGAGCTGGTACGCCCATCAGCCGGGGTGCCGTAACTCTCCCAACCGAGAAGCCTTTGCTCTCGGTGACCTGTAAAAGCGCTCGCGCGCCGTCGTGCATTCTTTGGTGGGTGGCACAGGGTTTTGTGGAACGAAGTCAGTGAGCTCAGCTGATTCTCGGAAGAATTGAATGGACAGGTTGCCTGGCCTCGGCGAGAATCGCCACTGATGTCCCGAAAGGGCCGAACCACTGGGAACAACCTAGTGCAGACCGATAAGCACCGACTAGCCCGGCGATTGTTGTGTCCGTGGCAAGGGGCTAATTTTGCGCGTTTTGCTGGTGCAGCGATCCGGGAACAGGGTGTGTTTAGTATCGCTGGTACCAAGTAACCAAGTCTCGAGAAAGCAAGTGAGCAAGATGGCCAAGGGATCGACACCGCCGAGTCCGGAAAGTCCAGCGATGGCTGGAGGGTCCCCGACCGGAACTCCGAACTCGGCAAGTCAGCGGGGCTTAGACGTGGATGTGTACACGGCCCGCAGTGTCCAGTTAGAAGACGAAGATTCTCGCGGCCAAGGAAATGATGAAGAGTATGAAGAGATCGAGGAAGTTGACGACGATGTGAAGTCGACAGTGGAGTTACTCAACACAAGTCGATGAATTGTCGCCTTAAGTGAGCCGGATGGGCATTCCGCGCCCAGTTGAGCACAACCTCGTCGCCGAGTTGAATGCAAGTGCGGATGACGACGATAATGCAGATCATGGGACTGCTCAAGGGGGTCCCAAGAGCGCCGATATGCGACCGATGTTGACGTAAGCGTCGCTAGTTCAACATCCCCCCCTTCCGAGAATCTCACATTCTTAAACCATCAATTCACGACAATTTACTCCTTCATCATCAAGTCACCAGCCTACAACAGCAGGTTAACAGCTACATCGTCCTCCACGAGCATGGCCGACCTAGCTGGAAACGAACCCGATCCCAAACTCTCCAACTCGAAGAAGTTCAGCACGAAGCAGGTGCAGATCGAACGCTTCTCTGCGGAGGTGAAGGACGGATTCCTCGACGCTGGCGCTGACGATTGACTAAAGCCTGATCATCCAATCCATCTGGGTGAAATGGTGGATAGAAAGGTCTGGCCCATCAAACTGATGGTGGTCGCCGCCCACTTCAAAGGCGCAGCGTCAACATGGTTCATGCGCAAATTCGACTCCCTGCAAGCTATGACGTTTGGAGACTTCAGCGAAGCGTTAGGTGAGAGATTTCGCTACCCCTTATATCGTCTCGAGATCAGCGCAGCGCTCGACAGGACGATGAAGCGGGTCAACGAGGCCTTCGCAGACTTCGGACACCGCCTCCACACAATCGCTGCAACTATGAACAACGGCGAAGAAAGCAGGGCAGCTGCCGAAGACGCACTTTCAACTTTCGTCAAGAATGCGTGGTCACAGCACCGTGCTCCTCTACTCAGCTGCGTCAAGATGCAGTCGGGAGACCCATGGGCCGAGATGGACGCGGCCATCATGACGGAAGGCGCCGTATACCTAATGTCAGTGCCCCGGCCGCCGCACCTCAAGAAAAGCAAGTACCAATCGAGCGACGCGATCATCCGGCTAAAGACAGCGGTAAACGGTCTCTTAAGGCACCGCGCCTCGACTTCTCCAACGCCACATGCAGTAGGTGTAATCGCCGTGGGCATACCACAAGCTACCATGATCAATGGGCAGCCCGGCAAGGAAACGCAGTGCATGCACGCCTGGCGAACATCGCAAGGTCTATCACCTATGCCGAATGAGCTGACACATTCCCAAACACGGAAGACGGGGGTGAAGAGAAGTGCCAGGTTCCAAGCGAGTCGGAGATCAAAACGCCCAAGCCCGATCGGGGCGAATGAAGGCCCCGAGCATTGTTGGGGCTAGAGTATTTCACACCAGACCCTAATGTTCGAAACGGTGCCCATGTGATAGACTCCAGCGCATCCTTCCACATCGGAAGCCCAGACTACGTCTACATTGTCGAACCCTGTCCTGAGCACGTCGTCCAAGTGGCTGATAACTCGCACTCTCCTTGCTAGCTCCCGGGGAAAACTACGCCTACCTAACGGAGTCGTACTCGATAACGTGATAGCAGTTCCCGGGATTAAACGGACACTCACCTCAGTGAGATTCCCGGGATTAAACGGACACTCACCTCAGTGAGATTCCCGGGATTAAACGGACACTCACCTCAGTGACCGCACTATTTCACGATGGTATGCACGTGGCTTTCACGGAGGAAGGATGTCAAGTGTTTGGCAAACCACTGTTTACTGGGCCCGTCCGACAAGGCGTATACGAAGTCGTCACCACGTCTGACGACGAAATACCCACTCACGCGTTAACTGTCAGCGGCTTCCCGTACGTGAAGAACAGTCTTGAACATTGACATCGAAAGCTCGCGCATCTAAACTACCGGCCCATTCTCGAGCTCGCGAACTCAGCCAAGGTGAAGGGACTCAAGATCGCTGGCCCACACTCTACACGACAAACGTGAGGCAAGGTCATGGCACGTCCGGCACCACGATTGACAACCCGTTCACAAGAAGCCAAAGACAGTGTCTGCCACGCTGACCTATCCGGCCCGATGCAGGGCATCATTCACGGCAACCACTATTTTCTTGCACTCAAGTGGTTGGGATACACGCACATATTCTTCCTGGCGAACAAATCGGATGCCGCGACTGCCTTCAAGTAGTACGAGGCCATCATACGTCGATACCCCGTACGATTCCCAACAAGACTCCGGATTTTGCTGTCGGACAACGGTGGAGAATTCGAGAGCTCGGCGTTCCAGCAAGTGTGCGCAGTGGCAGGCATCGAGCGTGAGTACTCCGAGCCACACGCGCATTACCAAAACGGCGTCGTCGAGCGTGCAAATCGGACCATCACAGACACGACCAGAACATATCTTTGCAGTCCGATCTATCGCACAATCTCTGGGACGTCGCCCGACACGCCATCTACGTCACGAACTGAATTCCCTCACAAAGTTATCCAAGCGCGGCGCCGAGCGCTACCACGGATACGCCCCAGACATCGGCCAACTCCACGTCTTCGGTGAGCGAGTGGTCGCCAAACTACCAGCGTCGAAACGAAGGACACGCTACAATTCAGAGTGCGCGGCCAAGCTGGAGTTTTCACCGACCACGACAACGAACGCAAGGGCTACTTCATCTACCTTCGCAATGGGGGACCCCACATCCAGAGAACATGCGATGTAGTGTGTCTCCAAGTCTGCCTCACGTTTAATCAACTTGACCCAGACGTCGACCCACTGACAAGCAACAACCCAGACGGTACCTCCCTACATGACAAACACCCTCCAGGGCATGCTGCGACTGTCAGTCGACGGGAAGGCCGCCCTCCGGGGCCTGCTGCGACCGTTCGTCCACAGGGAGGTCGCTGCTGAGACCGTTCCTCCACGGGGAGGCCGCCATCCGGGGCCTGCCGTCACCACTTCACCTGAGCAAAGCGGCCCTCGTGGAGTTCAGCACCACATTGTTCCTAATGACGACAGTGTATCCAGCTCCACAGGCGAAGCCCTTAACGGAACGGCGATCTGAAAGAATATCAAGTCGAAACATCGGCATTGCGTTTGCGGCACTATGCGAGGTGATCAAAGAGCCATTGACCTTCGCAGAAGCGATGCTCTCACCTTATTGACATCTATGCGAGAAGGCCATCAAGGAGGAGATTGCATCCCTGAAAGCGAGCGACACGTTTGACGTGACCCTGTCGCCACCAGGGGCACACGTAAGCGGCTGCACCGTGAAGTTCCGAGTGAAGCGAGATGGAAGCTGCAACATCGACCGGCTCCGTGCTCGACTCTGTGCGCAAGGATTTTCTCAGCTGTTCCTCGCCGACTACTGCGACACCTATTCACCTGTCGCTCGCCTCGTGCCAGTCATGGCATTATTCGCACTCGTCACACAACACGGTCTATGTGTGTGTCAATGCGATGTGCTCTCCACTTACGTGAAGACACCACTCGACACTGCCATCTACATGAGGCAGCTACCATGTTTCGAAATCGGTGGATGTGGAATGGTACGGAGACTCAAGTAGGCGTTGTACGGCCTCAAGCAAGCAGGAAAAGAATGACACGACGACGTCGACAATTGCTTCGTGGCATACGGCTTGGTACCCACACGCGAGGACGCGAGCGTCTACATGATGCCCGGCTACTCCCTCATCATCATCCTCTACGTCGACGACATATAAATTGGTCTTGAACGGCTTGCACTGGCTTATCTCAAAGCGGTGAAGGATCTCGGTGGCAAACTGGAATCGGTCAATCTTTGTCAATCCATCCTTGACGTTCATGTCGATCCTCATGCCCAAGAACCACGTTACGTCACCCAGACATTTAACATTGTACTTGGCACACAGGGCGTCGACCAGTCTACGTTGCATTCTTGTCAGAGTACTGTTGAACTCCGGCACTTTCCTAATCTCCGGTGAAGAAAAAGACGAATTACCCGACTAGGTACCCTACCGTTCAGCAGTGGGCGCTCTGCTGTACCTGAGCAGAGACTCCAGACCCGACTTGGCCTTCGCCGTAAACCAAGTGGCAGCCCATCCGAATCGACCAAGGGTGGCACACTGGACGGTGGTTAAGCAAATACTACGCTACGTTGCTGGGACCAAAAACACGACCCTCACATATCGGCGAGACAAGACTGCAATCCCGGTGGAGCTCTTCTCGGACGCCGACTGGGCTAACAACACCGAAGACCGGAAATCGATCAGCAGCGTTGTTGACCAAGCGTCAAGGCGTAGCCGCGAAGTCGTTGACAGCCGCAGAAAGGTGCGAGATGCATTGCATCTAAGCCACCAGCGATCACCCCGTGCGTCGCGGCTACGAACGCCAGGCGGTTGTGCGCGCAAGCCAGCGCGACTCAGTTCACACATGGACATCACCGGGTACGGGGCCACCACCCATCCGCCAAAGCACATATGCATCACGACTGCCATAAGTGCCTCGTTTGCTTGAGGCGCCACGAGCACGATAAGCGTGCACCGCGAGTACGTTGCGTACTTCAAGTCCATCCTGTCGTCCATACTTCGGCACAACACCAGTTGCGGTCGGATCGTACCCACGGTCTCTGTCACACCATGCCAGCGGGCTTTGCGCTTGCATGTGATTGAGGAAGGTGCCGTTCACCACGCCCATACGTCCAAGGCTTGCCTCCGCCAACTTGAAACCGGCGACGATGCATTGTGCATCATTGCAGGTGGTCCACGTACCCAAGCCAAATGTGCGCTGCGGCACTGCGCACAAATTTGCATCCACAACCACTTCGTTACAGAAGCTATTCTCCCAGAGACATCGGAGAAAGTAACTCGTAGCCCCCCCCCCCTCCCCCCTTACGACCAAAGCCGCCGGACCTTCTTCTGCCCCAGCCGCAGCAGCGAATTGGTCGACAACCAGTCGATTGTCATCCAGAATGACTGGGTGAAATACTTTGGAGGATGGCGCTCACATGTACTCCTACAATTCCGAGCCGCGTGGTTCCACCGTGAGAACCGTGTGGCTATAACACCGCGATAGTATCACGAGCTCATAAACTCCGTGTGGCCATTCACAACACGTGCGGGGCCTCAAGTGAATCGGCCACATCGGCTTGGTCCTATCCGTGCCGGACAAGTACCGTGTCACTTATCGAGTTAATCTTCAGTTTACTATACCAGCCTCCGGAAGGTGGACAAGTACCTTGCCAAACGCGACAAATCCATACAAAACACCAATCTGAGGTGTGGTGCACACCGATTCCGAGCTGTGGTGCACATAACTGTGGATGCACCAGTCTATGCATGTATGGTGTACCACCACCCAACCTCTGCGGCAACCTCGCTCGTCTCCATGGCGTCTCTTTGGCATGACGTAAAATGCGTTGTGTTGCACTGAGAGAGCTCGCGCGACCAGCCACCGCTTGCACTTTGTCTGAGCTGCCTCTCAGCTGAGAATATACTTTTAGAACACTCTGCACCATTCGCTAGACCCGTCGGAAGATGACGACTATTTTAGGGCTTATTGACTTGAAAATGTATGAAATTGGGTGTGACACGAAATGTGTCCTGACAACGTACTTGTCCGGCACGGATACAGACCACGCGTGGAACTTTGTTACCCACACAGGCGCTTAAAGCGACCACCTTCGATCTCATGCCGAGTTCATACTGAAAAACTTGTTACCCAGCATCATACAAAACGCCACGAGTGCCGACGCTCTATGCGAGAGCGAAGGCAATGGGCTGGTCTCAGGGTGTGAGGCCAAGCTATCGGTACTGAAGTAGAAGTACCTGGAGTCTGTAGTGGCCCTGGCTGCCACGTCCGAGCACGCGGACAGCAATGCCCATGGTCCTGGACATGGTTCCGGATTTGATAACCCTTTGCCCTTGGGTTGTATAAGTATTAATTGGTGGTGGGCAAGCCGTGGAAGAAGCACGGGTCCTCGATCGAGTGGAGCGGCAAGGCAACAAAGGGCATGGTTCCGGATTTGATAACCCTTTGCCCTTGGGTTGTATAAGTATAATTGGTGGTGGGCAAGCCGTGGAAGAAGCACGGGCCCTCGATCGAGTGGAGCGGCAAGGCGACAAATGCCAAGCCGGCCTGTCGTACCTGTCAGAGCATTGGTGAATCATGATACCACTTCTACCAGGGACTAAGGTGTATCAAAGATGCATGAACAGTTTGGGAGATGTTAGACAGACCGACGCCTCTGCGAGTGGATTTGCAGTGAAGCCTGCAACCTCTGCCACGATCACAACTCGTTGGCCGCCTAATGCTAGGCCGACGGACAAGGTCTGCCTACCTGGTGTGTGGGCTGGAAACATCAGCAGTACAACTATGTGAGTCGTCGCACTGTATGTGCTTCAACTGTGGTATTGCTCGAAGGTACTACTACGTGGGTAACATATGACCACTAACGAATTAACCGCGTTTAGATTGGCATGCCAAAACAGCCCAACGCCGAAAAATTTCGCACCAAATGGGCCTTGACTACCAAGGGCTACTATTACCCCGCATACTCACGTGCACTCCCAACCGTCCACCACTGATCTCCACCATTACGAAAGCCAGTCTATCAGGGCACCGAGCTCCGCGGTGTACGCTTTCCATACACTCATCACAGAAATACGACTCAGTTTCAGCCCGACCCTCGTCCTTACTGGTGGTTGACACCCTGCCAACCACTGGACCGCGGTTGGCGCCGGCAGATATTAGGCATCCGTGGCTTTGGGATCAACTTATCCCTAGACCCTGCAGAATGGTAGACACCTTGATATTACGCCCGTCCGCCGCAGACAAAGCAGCGGACAGAGCTCTGCTCAGTCGAACTCAGATCCCGGGGTTCTGGTTCACTGTCTGTCACCGACCACAGCCAGATCACCAGTCTGTATGTGGCTGTAGATAGATTTATATCGTCTCCCGTGGTTCGTACGCGAAGCACACAGGACCGACTTCCAGTCAGTCCACGAAAACTGTTACCTTAACCCCCCAGATAAGGGGTTCACTACCAGCGATACTGTCAATTTGCGCAACTCTTGTACGTACACATACATCTTGCACCCCACTTTCTCCCAACGAGAAAGTGCGAGTGCTGGCGGAACTCATAAACCACCGGAAGATAATAGGCCCGAATTTGCTCGGCCTGCTGGGCTCAGGATGTAAAACATCCCGGTGACATCGCTTCGCGCAGTGTATGCCCAAGTATTGGAACGACCACCAAGATTGGTGAGCGCCAAAGTGACTCGAAGATGCTCGTCCGAGATGATACCATTGTTCATCGTGATCTCATTCTTTCAGACCCAGAAGTGAAGGTTCTCGCCTTCCTTCTCTTCCAACGGGGGAGAATGTAGCAATAAAGGCTTAGGCTCCATCCATTTCTGCTCGAAGATATGAGCCAACAGGTTTACCTCACATAAGCAACGAGACCCCGCTCACACTCGCCAAACGCGCTCACGCGCTCAGCCTGCTTGACCTGCTTTGCCGCCGCCAATCTCCGGAGGGCATCTCTCCACCATCTTCCGGATTGACTCGATCTGCGAGTCAGTCAAGTTAGGACACTCACTTCGGTCAATCGTGGCTTGAGGACCTGAGCCATCAAGGATTGAGATAGACCAATCTATCCACGTAGGCGTAGGATTGACTACAGTGCTACCAAATGTTACGGGGTCACACAGCACTCTTGCACAGAGGAAACGCTTAAGGGTATTACTACCCGGGTAAACAGCAGCTAATTAGTTCCCGGCCTTAGTGGGAACGGTTTGCTACAGACGAGTAGAATTAAAGACTGACTCTATTTCAAGGTGCTTACTTGCTGTTAATACAAACTACAAGTTCCCTATACTACTAGATCGCTGGCGCTTAAACCGGGAGGGTGGTTCTCAAGTGAAAGCATGAAGTGGATAGATGTAATATTTTTTAGTGTTATGGTAGATTTAATGGTGGTGCGAATAGCCGTCTTCTGGAATGTCCATGATCGACTTGATCGTAAATATACTTGGCCGTAAATTGCGCAACTGCGTTCGTTTGAATTGGTGTGAAAGTGGAAGGCATCGGACGTGGTCAAGTGCTCGGACGCGTGATATGCCAACATAAATATGCTGGAATTGCCATGGGCGCGAGTGAGGTGAAGTGCAGCTAAAAGAAGTTAACTTATTTTAAAGAAGGTAAGTTCTTTTAGCTGCACTTCACCACACTTTATATTAGCCGTGCTTACTACGCCAATTGGCTGCGTTCAACCCTTCTACAAAATGTAAATATCTGAGCTACCACTCGGTTTGGTTTCGTTCTCACGTAGACACACACATAGCAAATTCATGGACCACCGTACCTTTGTTTCTGAGAAGCCGAATACCGGGCTTTTTGCAAAATGCGGAGATATTACAATGTTTTTTGCAAAAGCAACTGATTGTTGCAAAACGCGGAGTTCTCTCCGAAATTTTATGTTGGCAGTGGTCGGTGGCAGCTTGATCATCGCTCTAGTAAGCACATCTGGATGGGCATGTTCCGGATGACGATCCAGTGGATTCACTGGAATAGATGGCTAGACTCCTCTGGTACGAATCCGAAAGCTTGAAGCGGGGGTCCCGACTTGTTTGGGAACGACGCGTATTGAGACTCGTGCCCCTCGTGGTTTTCAGCCAGATGTGAAGTATCCGGACTATCATATCACTGTTGCAAAGGTTGCAACGGATGATTCATTGACGAAGCGGCGCGTAGATGATGGTGATTTGCTAGTTGGAGGACATTGAAGCTCAGTGCAGATGCATTTGTGAAACAGCCCTATGCCGCGAAAGCTTGCGTTTGGTGGGCTTCTGAAACCCCAATTATTTATAGAATTGCATCTTTCGACCTCAGTATTACATCACAAAGATTAAATTACATTAGGTAAACTTACTTGTCGTATCGAGAGGATCACGTGATTGTGATCTCCAGGCCTTGGGGTGATAACGGCTACCCGACGTACTCGTCGCAACGCTGCAACCCGCTTCGTAACGAGCTCTTCCAGGCAGACAATACTGAAGTTTCTGATAACATCGCTTTGTTCTTGCAAAAACTTCCGCAGATTGCTCGGAGATGTATGCCGTCAACAACGAGATGCGTTGTAGGTTCATCGTTCGGATGTGGTCAGAAATTAAGCGCATCAAAGAAGAAATAGGACTGCATATTTACACTAACGAAAAAGGTGGGTTTGGCTTGAGATTTTGTCAGGTGAAATTATTAGATACTAACTGTGAGTTTGTTTACCTTTTGGTTAGGCAGGTGGAAAAGAGGCCATTTATTACAGTTTGTGGTGTTTCATTTGCGGCCCGACCGTCCCCCGAGTAGCCCAGTTGCTACTCTGGGACAATATTAGTGGTCATTGGACGTCGGATGTGCTTGCCTATGCTGGCCCCATCAAGGCTGACTTGATGAAGGCTCCTCTGAGCGCCAGCTCAATCTGCCAGCCGGCCGATGCCGCATGGAACTTCCTGTAAACGTAGGGGTCGCAGCAGCTATGATTCGAGGACATGCAGACGCAGCTAAAAAGCCGCGCAGAGAGGGCGAGAAGTTCAAGCTGGAGCTTCCAGGGCGTGCATGAATGTGCAGGTGGGTGCGCCGCAGCTGGGGAAGGACTGAAACCGGAGACGATCGCAAATAGGTACAAGAAGTACAGCTGCAGATGGACTACGAGTGCCTTGCCGCGGCTTCGTTGACGGGATGAGCTCCAACGGCTTTCGTTAATAGGATCAATTGTAGACGCCGACTAAGCCTTCGAATTGTCGAGCAAGCCGTCGTGTACGCAGACAAACAGAGACCGACTATCGATAGAGCAAGAATATATTACCAGGCGTGCTTGCTACAAACACCTGGATCAACTGAACACAAGTGCTCGTGTAAGAATTAAAGTGACCCTGAAGGATATGTCGTCTTCAGTGGTAGGCGGATTGTCCAGGCGTGTCATAGATCCGCTCAAGATGGATTACAAGTAGGACTTCCTAAATATATATGTATATTTATGCATATTTTACGTAAACTAATGTATTGAAACACAATCAACCGGATGCCAAAGTTAAGATAATCCCTTCTCACGCGCTTCGTCAGTCTGTACCCCATGGCCATGACCCCGTCCTTCTCCGCGAGTGACGAAATGGTGCCCTCGTTATTCTTCATCTTGGTGCGATTCTTCTTCATCACCAGCTGCTTCCTCGCCATGGTACGTTGCGTCCTCACGATATGCCGCGCATCCTTCTTGTATACGTGTTTCTTGAGCATCAGAGATCAGAGCGCATCAAAAAATTACAATCGTAGTCTACACGATGACCGCAACCTCAACAGCTCTGCCACATGGCTGTGACTTTTGACAAGGCCAACTAGACCGATGAGCATTTGAATCGATCGTTTGGCAATGCCAAGCAGTCACCTGGTCAGTAGAACAAGGGTGGAGGCGGAGGCCAAGGCAAAGATGGAAACGAGAGAGCAAGTCCGAAAGGACGGGAAGACTCGCTCGTGTTACGTGTGTGGTAGCACCGACCACCTGAAGGCAAGCTGTCCAGACATAATAGGCGAAAAGGCAGAGCGGTGCTAATGACTACGAGCAGAAGCGGACACCGCGGGGAAACTGTACACTCACCCAGGATAGCAGCACACCGCCGGGTCCAGTGCATGGAGATGAGGTTGTCACAGAAGGCGTCGTGGCGGGCATTGCGATGACTATGCAGCAGAACGAGTCAAGTGCAGATGAGTCGGGATCGGAGGATGCCCAGAACGAGCCTCTTCAAGATGTCCCAGATAATTCATCTGTAAACAGTGCATGGTGGTTTTTCGACACTACCTCAAATTCGCACGTGACCGGGAGACGTTCGTGCTTGGTGTCATTCACTGAGGGCACTTCAGCCATGAGAAGCGTGCGGGGTTTGTCTCCGAGCATTGTCTCGCGGATCACTGGAATGGGAACGGTTGCGTTAGTCAATGAAGTTGACGGAGAGCAAGTCGTCATGTACGTGGACGATGTTTTCTATGTACCATACGCAGAGTATGGGCTGTTTTCACCGGGATTGGCACATGAGCAGGGGTATGAGTTTGAGTATGACCAAGGCACTCAGTGGTGGTGGCCACGCCTCAAGAAACGACCTGGGAATTCCAACCAACGCTTGCTTCTGAAGAAGCTGTCTTGGTCCCGGACAGCCGGCATCTGGCCAACTACACTGCAGCGGAGATCCTTGTTTTCTTTTGTGATGTGTCTCTCCAGATGTCGGTGGAAAGAGTGCGTGTCCATGGGCGGATTGCGGTACCCATCGTATGCGCACCAGAACTTCATGTTCGCCTTGACAGAACACGCCTCGCCGTCGCTATGGTACTCCCCTCTTCGCCGGTTTAGCAGCCGGGCTGAATTGCCGCCTTCGGTGTCAACTTAGTCATGGGCGTCTTTGTCCTGAGTAGATGTCAGCGCCGTGGTTAATGGCGAAGAACATCACGCGCGGGACATGGGTCCGTCTAGCGATGAGCTTCTTGGTGTGTCGGGCGGTAAATTCGATAAAAACAACGGAACGGTTGGCGGCATAAATTTCAACATGTCGCTGATCTTCAGAAAGCTTGTGCCTTTCCGTAGCTTTCGCGCTAGCGATATCCTGTTGCTCGAACCGTTGCGGCCACCAAATAACATCCCCACGGGCTGCACGTCAACTTCCTCCAAATCATCAGCACTCTACATCACTAAGGTAGACACATAGTAAGTTGAACTAGCGAAAGCAGCTGTACTCGTCGTCCTCAGTACAAAAAAGTACTTTGGTAACTTACCTGTAATCATCCATTCTGTCACATCTCAGCAAAAAACTTCAAAAAGGCCCGTTATCTCATCACGCTCTTAACTGCCATCCGGTATAGTTCGTTTGCAGCGCCGCCGGTACATTTTTTTTATTAGAAAACGCTTGACATGCGATCAGATTGGGCGGGTTAAGTTTTATTGCAGTGTTTGACCATTACAATACGAGGAAACGTACTGACTGAAGTCGCCTACGCGTTAACGATTTTGGAGGTCCTGCTTCGGTTGACGAAGAGGCCGGCGTGCTGTCAGCAATTCTTTATGGTGTTGGCCGGGATCTTATCCCATGCCTGCATGAGTCACCATGGCGTCTGAGCGAGGTTGATCTCATGCGGGCCCTCCTCTGATCCGCCTAATTCGCAAGCCTGATAGCGTCATTCCTAATATCACTACGGACTGGGTGGGTAAAAAATCGTGTTTGGGGTTTGTGGCCATTAGAACAAATTACAAAGTCATCATAACATTGACGGAGATACCCCCTCTCCTTGATCGCATGAACAGCATCCGCAAAATCGTACCGGCACGATTTTTTCAATCGCTGCGCGTTGAATAATTTGCTGCGGAGTCATTTTGTCGACCAGTAGAGGCATCGATGGCCGGGTTTCCATCAAAATTCGGCAGCTCAATTCCGTTTTGCACCGTGAACATTTTACTACTAAGGGCGGTTGTATACGACCACTCTTTTTGGATCCATGTACGCAACTGAAGGAATTGGAATAGGCTCCAAGGCTGCGTAAGAATCGCCACATATCTGACAGCGGTGCGACTTAACCGAAATAGGCAAGGTATTGGTAACGATGCTTGACGAAAATGTCTCGATGGATTGCACTAACGGAAAGCGTGTCGTGTCGCTCGCCATTAGACGTTCAAATACATCGCTATTGCTAGGACAATTGCGCAGTCAAATAATAAAATACGCATGCAGCGTTCCTCCACCTTGGGTCTCAACCATACCATAGTATGCCCTAACCGGACCGAGTAATCCTGTATACGATTTAGGAACTGCAGTTTTCTTGTCGACAGCTACATCCTCGATAAAGACATCGATGTAGCGGATGAACAGCCGGGCAGAAGCCACATCATTTTTCAGTGTAGCTTTGCGCAATTGAGCTTTCGTAGGAAGTCGCGACTCCAAACAGTCAAACACGCTATCGACAGAGCAGTGTACTGGGCAAGCGCGAAATAATTGTCAACATTTGGTGTTAGCGTTACAAATAGTGCCGGTTGACCAAATCGCACTGGTATGAGAACGCTTCTCTCCGACAGCGTTGTCGCTCCAAATTGCTCCCCCAGAGCAAGGCTCCACCGTTCTTAAAAACTGGTCCGCAGTCGAACGATTATTGTGTCCAATGGTAGTCTTCCCTGCAGGCGCAGCTTACTTCAGGAAGAGCTACAGATAGTTGATCATGTGCGATTGCTTGATACCCTTGAAACAACTCAGGGCGATGTTTACCTGTCAGGGAAATCTGCATAAACATTTTCTGCATCGAGAAACGATCGAACATAACCAACAAAAATATCGTCTTCAGCAAAGCGACACGAGCTTAAGGCGGCGTAGTATTTGATGCAGGCATCTTGGAAAAACTGGAAGTTTACGTTTTTCTCCGGGATGGTCGTGTCCTTAGGCGAAAAGATGAGGGAACATCTTCGCATAAGCACCCGCGTCATCGACAAACACGACTCTTCGTCCAATCACTTCGCCCTCATCTTCTGCAGAGTTCGACAATTCCAAATCATTTTCATCTCCAACGCGTGACTGATCTTCATCAACACGTTCTACCACATAGGATGGTGTGGAGTCGTTGAAAGCAAAAAGCGTATCGGCAACCCGCGCTCCGAATAACCAGAGGTTTCCACACGGCCAACATTCACATCTGCGTACAAGTAGTTTTGCATTTTGTAGAAGCCAAATAGATTCTCTACTTTACCACCCCGAACAGTGTGGAGATTCCGTATCTTAAGCAACTGCTCGTCTGTAAGAGATCCCACTAAAACGACATTGTAAGCACTGAGTTTGTCCAGCGATCTTGGCAGCAGCGTAAGGTGTGGCATCGAATGCCATACAGTGAGAGCGTATCGAGCGATGGGAACCGCCACGCATGGCCCGTGTCAATGCGACCACGGACACGAGTTGGATCATTTCACGTTCAACGATGGTAGTCCCACGAAAACCATAAGGTAACTCACCAACAAAAATCCATTTCGAATTGAAAACGTTGGAAGCGAACCTCGCTGAAGATGATCGATACACTCACTCCAAATCCATAAACGTGCAACACGGTTTTTGTACGGTGTGAATGGATGCCTTTGCGCGACAACATGACACCACGAAACGCTGAAGTAGTGTTTCTGCAATCATAGTATTGCAAGCGTTCCCGCGGCATGTCTAACACCTGCCTTTTATAGCGTCCGATACAGGTTCCAACGTCGAATTTGCGTGCAAACGCTGCAATTCCTGTTGTTGGATAGCGTCCGATACGGATGCCAACATCGATTGTTCGTGCTTCCGGTGTTTGTATTATGGGGCTTTGCGAAGGCGCTCCTGTTTTTGGTGCTCCGATAACGCTTGACCGCATCGGTATTCATTGGTCTTTGCTTACGCGATGACGTGGTTAAAAAAATGACAAGAAAACTCAGAGAAACTCTGCCAACAGCGGAATTAGTTGGGGATACTACTCTTCAAAGCCCGTGCTAGGTCCAAGTCCAATAAAATACTACCATCTTTAAGATTTTCTGCAACTTGGTCAATAATTTGAGCTACAGCAACCGCGTCTTCAACGACATACTTTTTCACTGTCTTCCGTAAAACCGTAGCGATCCATTGTGCCTTCGCAATGCTTTCTTCCAAACCCAATCGAGCTTTATCACCTGTGTCAGGGTCGAACAACAAATGGCTGAAAAATGACCTTTTGCCTGGATACAATGCTCGCAGCACAGATCTCCAAACGAACAATCTCCGGAATACCGAGCGCAATCCGAACCGCTGTGCTCGCGCTTTTTAGTTCCCATGCAGCAACCCCAGTGGCAGAGTCTGAGGCCATGTGATCACTCAGCAGCCGACTAATTCTATATCGTAGTTGAGACTGTCGGACTTACTCGAGGAATTCAACGAAGAGGGTCGAACTCTAACAATGGTTGAAGCCGCAGTGTGAAACAGCGATTCCAGATGAAGTAGTCAACGCAGTCGACCCCACCAGCACTGCCGGTCGTAGAACAGCAAAACCCCTCTTACAGTGATTGTAGACGGAATAGCCACACGTGATTGACCCCACCAGTTCTGCCGGGTCGCAGTACGAAAGAATGCGTCTCGGCTAAGCACAAAGAGACCACCAACAGTTGTTGTACAGCACGCTTCGTCGGATGAACGTGTTTGCGATGACCACCGCAAGGAAAATGTTTGAATGGCGTGGGCTTGACCGATACCACCAACTGCCACATCTCCTTACGACATTTAAATTCATATCTCACTGAAGTCAGCGAGGCGATTTTGTAGAATTAGAGGTTCTTTACCGCAGCCAATATCGACCGAAGCAGAAGCTTACGATAGTGACTCTTTCTTTGGGTTATAAGGCGATGTTGATTGATAGAATGCGACATAATCGGACATATATTGGCTGTAGTCAGGCTTGGGTAAAATGCAATACTAATATTAAACCTGTGACACGAAACAAGCAAATCCGTGCTTCCATGTATTGGGGTATTATTGCTGATGACCACGAACCATCTCTACAGTGTATACATCCCACATCGTTCTGTTAAACGACAGCAGCATCACCTTCTCGATTGTCTCCGTCAGTTGCAGCTTCGCGGCAGAAAAGAACCTCTCGCATTGGTTTGACGTCGGCGGCACGAAGCTCACGTCCACGTACTTGGCTCTCTTGGATACCTTGCGGCGTTTGAACGCCTCACTGACAATAGAATCATGGTCTCCTGCACCATCTTCGTGGTCTTTGAGCTCGCTGCTGGCTCGGAAGGGGGCACATGCAGTGCGCTCTGCTGCGTTTAGATTTTCGCCCCGCTGAATGTTCACGTGATCGCCAAGCTAAAGAGGACAAAACCGGTGTTTTGTCCGTGTCTTGTTGATGTGCTACCTGAATTGATCAGGGAATGATAGAGCAATATGTCACGTGGTAGTTGTTGTAGTAGAGCGAATATTGTCAACTGAGTGTATTTAGCCGTTGGTTAGACTTCTCGTGCTTCTCGTGCTTCTCGTGCTTCCTTCGTCTCCTAGTATGGCCTTGTTGCCCCCTTACTTCCTAACCACTGCAACTTCAACGTCAACCAACTGCAATCTACAGCTACACATGTACTTGACTTGGTTCAACATGTACTCGGCTTGGTTCAACCGAGGTTATACAAAACGCAAGTCCATCTCCACATCCGTGCTGATGCACATCCGTTCGTAGAGCTTACATGAGGCGCGCGTATTCATCCACCATGCGGTACAGCTTCACAGTCTCCTAGTGCGCTGCATTAGGAGACTGTGAGGCTGTAGCGCATGGTGGATGAATATATTCACGACGGCGGAAGCGAATTTAAACGAGAGTTTGCAGAACTATTGGAGAGCTACGGTATCGAGTCCGTGTCGACTACTACACGCAATCCGCAGGCAAACGCGGTCATCGAACGGGTCCACCGCGTCATTGGTGAGAGGATGCGAACACAGATCACGTGGAGTGGGAGAGCTTGTCCACAACACTACATTTGCGTCACTAGCCTCAAATCACTCGAAGCTGAAGGCTTCGCCAGCCCAGCTCACGTTTACATGTTCGTCGACCTGGCAGACAAGACGGACTGGGAGGCTGAGCACCCCCGCAAGGTGCAGCAAGTTCGTTTGCACAATGAGCGAGAGAACCGTGGGCGAGTTCAGTGGGAATATAGCCCCGGGGACATGGTGCTTCTCCGTCGGGACGCTGGGGTGCAGAGCAGGATGATGCCGCTGTTCGATGGACCCTACCAAGTCGTGAACATGGTACACTGACACTTAGCAAGGGTCGCTACATGAAGACCGTCAGCGTGCGCCGCGTACACCCTTGCAAGCAGCAGCGTGGATGCCTCGGGTACCGACACAACCAGTAGCGATCCACGAGGTAAGCAGCCTCGGTGCTGTCGGGGCTGATCACCGGCAGCAACTCCATCAGCCTGGTCGCTGTGTCAAAAATCGAGAGGACCCTGAAGTTCTGCGGTCCGTACGGTCCGATGGAGTCAATAGCAATCTCGAACCATGGCAAGACCTCCACGGTCTTGGGCGGCAGTTTCCCGTAGCGCACGGTTGGGTGCTTCGCCTTCAAGCACTCAATGCACCCATCAGTCTTTACGTCTTTCTCCATTCCAGACCAGGGAAAGACTTGCGCGATCGTGTTCTTCATTGTTGCTGCACCAGGATGAATGAGCCACTCATGGTACGTTTTGAGCAACGAGTTACGGATGCTCTTCGGAACGAGCACCTTCTTCGTCTGTAGATGCACCAGTACGTGCACTCCACCGATTTCACTCGGCACACACTCGTGACGCACTCCACCCGGTAATCCTCCGACTCATTAGCAATATGATACCATAGATGAAATAATAGCAAATACCCAACGTTGACAAAACATACGCTGTTGCAGACCTTGTTGGGTCCCATATTCCATTGTGCAGGTTGTCCACGACCTCTAGTTGAAGATCACCTACATTTAGGATTATACAGAATAAAAAAATGCATAGTTAGTCACGTCAAATTCAAGAATACAGAATTGATGAGGTACAACAACGTATATTATGTATACTACAGTCATTACAGTAATTAGTCTGTCCTAGACTAATTTGTGAGGTGCTTCTAGATCGACTTTCAAGAAATAGTCTGTCATCACTGCGTACAGACTAATTTTGAACACATGCGATCAGGAAACGAAAAAGTATACATATTCTGAGTTTAACTTCACTAGTATCTCGTTGTCTGCATCATTAATCACCACTTGAAGCACCATTTCGTTTTCGTTGTGAGCCTCATCAGCGCTGTTTTCTTTTTCATCGACAGCCACGGTCTCTGTAGTTGAGGATTTTCAGACCAAGTCCTCAGGGTACTTTTTTATGAGTTCATGTAAGTGCGGGGACGCCTGCGTCGTACGCCAAGTTCCATCAACACTAAGTGAAATGCCACATGGCATCATAGCTTTCTGCGCGAAGTTGATACCATTGTGGTCGCGCTTTGCATCGACTCCCTTGACAGCAATTGCTGCCAGCTCCAAGAAGAATTTCCTACCCGGGTTTTTCAGCTTGTCGAAATTGGATTCATCTTCGCTTACCTTGTTTTGCCACTCATTGTTTTCGATCAGCTCAATCTTTTTATCGTTCCACATTCGCAACCACATGTCTTTGATTTTGGCGATGACAAAAAAAAACGAGTCAGCCGGCTGCCACATATTCGTAGCGTTTGGCAGCAAGGACCACAGCCTCGGATAGAGTCGCCGAAGCTCTTCTTCGCACTCCGATTCGTCTAGATGACTCGAACAGTTGTCGAGGAAGATCGATTGCTGGCGTCCACAAGGATCAGCAGCAACAGCCAATCTTTCCTGAAGAAACTCTCGGAAAAATCGCTTGTCCATCCAGCCTTTGGGCCCCGTGCGGTAACAAACACCTTCAGCATCATCGGATACTCCACGGATCGGGTAAAGACAGTTTGCATTTGTGAAGATTATCATTGGCGGGTGAATGTAGCCGCTTGGACCACCGGAGATTCGCACCACCATTGTCACCCCCTCACTGCCTGAAATGACGTCAGCATACTTGATCTGTTTCTTAGCGACGGAGACGAGTGTCTTCCCATTGTCAAAGTCAATGACAAAATGGGTCCCATCCACATTTTCAATGGCATACTCGTCCAGTTTACCACTGTCGAAGTCACGTTTGAGCTCGCCTAGATGAGCAACCACCTCACCCTTAATCTGCGCTTGCTTTTCAGGACTGACCCGTCATTTGCGCGCAGGCCAATACTGAGCTTCTCCAAGAATAATGGAATCCATTTTGGTGTCAGTCTCGAAGCGATCAGGATACCCTTCGATTCCATTGATGCAGAAGTCAATGCGGTTGTAGGTGTATGAAGCTGTCGGAGAGCTACTTGGCGTACCAATGGCGCGTCGAACTGCAATCCAGCCTTCCGTAGGCGGTCAAACTTGTCAAGCATGTTACCCTTGCACTAGTCCAGCTTCCTCTTCTAATCAAGCACTTCTGGTTCACCCGAACACGACCAGATTATCTGCGGCCAGACACAACATGTTCGATTGAAGATACCTCTCGCGTCTTTTCCACCAGTCAGTAGCCTTGGTAAAGTTTGCTCTTAAACACTGTCGGAAACTTGTCAACCCCTTGAAAAACAACTGCTTCTCGCTACTTACCCTCTCTGTTTGTATCACCCAGCGTAGCGCGGTAACGACCTAAACGGTTGCACGACGGCCAGATCGTAAAGAACACGGGCTCTGTTTCGGCGAACATACAACAAGTTCAGCGTTTGGCTTGCTGGCTGCTGCTTATGCGTGTGGTGCCTTTCTTCCACTCCCGATTTGACGGAGTCGACATGCAGCGATGTAGATGGTGGTTGGGCTGCGGCCTTGAGGCAGGCGCGTGCGAACACAGCAACCATTGGAGATGGAGACTGCAACTGATGGGCTGGCGGGGCTTGGATCTGATCGTTGACTTCTGCCAGGAGCGACTCAGAGCTCACGACGACTGTCGTTTGACCGCTTGTTTTGGGCGAGCAACTAGGGCATCTAACCGCCTGGACAACCCCCTCATGGCCAACGGGGGTGCCACAAAAATGCATTGGAGAGCTGCAATCGGGGCATTAGTGAACGCTTCCCGCCTCCTGGTCACACCCTCTGCAAATTGAGCCACTTGTAGCGATAGTCGTCATTTTGACAAAGTTTGGGTTGGTTCTTGGGGCTGGAAGAATCGCGAATGGCCCGTATGTGCTGAATACTATCAAATTCACACGGTTGGTTGAGGAAATGAGTCACTACCGCGCTACAACCCTAGAATAACAGCCTGCCCGACCAAAGAAAACGGGATCATCAATTTTAAATGGGCTGGAAAGGCACCCAATTGTTTTGGAAAAAGTAACTGGGTACCAAAAACACAGAAGAGATTGAAAAATGGTCAAACCGCCTGCTCATTTTACGACACCAATCCAGCCTAATCCTATGAAAGAAAGCAAAAATCCATCTCAGCGCTTTGCGCCTGTTAGTTTTGCCGATTAATATCCGCATCGAACCCGGGCCATGGGAATGGAGCAGGCGAAACCAAACCACTTCGCCAAGACGAGCCCAATTTTGACAGACACATTTTAAAGGTTTGATGATAGGCTAATTATGAATCTTCTTTTTTCGAACAACATGAATTAGTCTGTCCTAGACTAATTACTGTAATCACTGTACAGAATTTCCAGATTGTTCTTCATCATACGCATTCCAACATAAGGTTGCAATCCAGTGACAAAACGGCGAATATGAAGCGTTACCGCGTTACGGTCCAAACAATTTCCGATGACGCGGAGCCGACATGTTTGACTGGATTGTGGCTGTGTGCCGCAACGGCATGTCCCTGTCGGTGGTCATGTTGCAGCAGGAGGCACTAGAGGTTGCAATAATGTACAATGTGTCTCCAGCTGCCTTCAACGCCTTTGTAACATGGGCGAAAATGTACCTCGCTCGCTAAAGTCTATCGCTGAAAGCGAAAACTTGCGAGGGAGAGTCCGCGCTGACTCCGCTGCGGTAGCACTGAAGTTTGCTGCAACGTTGCGCCGCCGCATTGTCGTGAAGGGCATTGCCACCGACTACAATACCGATCAAACCGGTGTTTGCTTAGAATACACACAGCTGACGAGCGTAGCTCTAAAACTGTATGGGTCAAATGTGGCGGTAAAAGCAGAAAACGACTTACAGAGATGCTCATAGCCGACAGCACTGAGCGCAAGTATGAGCCGTTGGTCGTGCTAAAGACGAGACCATCTAGCGACCAAGTCGTTTACCAGCCGATATGCCAAGCAAGCACACACGTGGTGGTGACTCATGATCTCCAAAGCTACATTGCTCGTTTGCGAGGCAATGAATTGCCGCGAACATGTCTGCGAACGCCGACAGGCGCCTACACCAGATACAACAGAATCGATTAGCGACGCTCACCTTGATACGACAACACTGTGTATAGCGCTGCTGGGTAACGCAAATCGCATGTAGTGCCCTCATATAAGCTGCATCCGTCTATAAGCCAAAATAAATGCGTTGGTTTGTAGACTCCCAATCGTATCTAGAGAGATGTACATGTCTAAAACTAACCACTTAGTCCCGAGACCGACGTCCCCGCTTTAGCATCAACAACATTTGGGTTTGCGAAGACGCGCGTCAAACCACGCTCGGTGGGAAGACCCCGGCTTGGAAGTAAGGACCTTCACTACAGAAAGTACATAATCAAGAGCATTTCAATGGAGAAGAAATTGGCGGTTCTGACTTTCTGGGCAGCAGCCCCCCCCCCCCCCCCCCCGCTGCGTAAAATGCGTAACACTATTGCACACTTCTGGCAAGGCCTAGCACCGGAACGCTACAACTTTAAGCGCGCCATGATTCAGCACTGGAGGAGGGACTCGGCAAAACTCGAGGCAGTTCGAAAGGGCGCAATGGTAGCCATCTCAACGTGCGGAGCGTTGGTGTTTTTGTCGGAGACGGTGGATCAAGAGATCGTCGTTCATCAGATGCATCTTGTGGACCCACAGCCGGACCGTCAGCAACAGCCACATTCGGGCGGATTGGTCGCTGGGAGCAATCCAGAATAGTTATCTCAGACAAGTTGACGCTGGTGATATGTATGTTGGGTGTACATTGTATGGGCTACCGATTATATAGCC
This sequence comes from Phytophthora x cambivora, assembly GCA_033557925.1. Taxonomy (NCBI): domain Eukaryota; phylum Oomycota; class Peronosporomycetes; order Peronosporales; family Peronosporaceae; genus Phytophthora; species Phytophthora x cambivora. The sequence goes on along the minus strand of JAUCEB010000011.1, from coordinate 11,208,721 downwards.
TGAATTTTATGGATTAACAGCTGGCCACAGCAGGATGTTTCCGTAACGCCTCAATTGCTGCTTTTCAAGCTAGACGAGTCGCGGAGGCCGGTGTCGTGACGCTCAGGGCGCCGGACAAGTGGATCAAGGGCTTCAGATGCCCAAATTGGTTCTCTATGCTAGCACCTACACGGCAAGGCTAAGTCAACCCAGTTGATATTGAAAATGAGAAGGGGGCTTTCACAGAGGCGATTGACAAGATGGAATTAGGAACCACACGCATTTATAATGCCATCCGAACAGGTTCAAAGATTTTTTAAAATTATTTTTTATACAAGACCAAATCTGTGTAAAAGCCTCGAATATTTGCCTATGAAGAAGAGACTAATGATCGTAATACCAAGACGGTTTGGGTGAAGTGCGCGGGGCTTTCAAAGAAAAAGCGACTACAATGTTTCTGGTGGACTCGAACGGGGTCCAGCACACCCCGTTTTTTTAAAGATGCAGCCGTTCAAAAACAAAGATACGGCCAAGGTCGCGGAATCAGATTAAACACCCTTGTGAGCTTTAGAGACATCGGTGCCTCGCCAAAGCCACTTGGGTACAGCTCATACCTACATGTCGGCCTTGCGTCCGACACGGTATATCATGATATGTGATCGACTGAGCTGTTGCCGCTTTTGCATGCGTCTTTCCCGAAGAAGGTGATTCTTTCCACCATTGTGGATCCATTTAGGTAGCTCCAGGTTATTGCAAGTAATCGCGGGGGTTGCCTGGGGGAATATCTCATTCAAGATTTCGTCATGTAGATTTCAAGTCGCGATAACGTTAGATTCGGAGCTGAGAATTCGGTAATAGTTGCTGGAAGCATAGTTCGCGAGGTTATCACAGCGGGGTAGGCAAATCTATTATGGTTACGAGTCGATATTCCCAATCTCGAATTGGAGGCGATGATTATAAGGTTTTTGCGTAACTTGGACTTGTTTGTGGCGTTTGGTTGTGCTAAACCCACCCTCCGTTACCATCTGCTCACGTAAATGTCATCCTAGGTTATTGGTGGGGTGTGTCCAACCTAGTAGGAGACATTCGCCCCAGAGCTGATAGGTCTGTTTCTGCGCCAAGTTAACTAGCACTACACCACATACAACATCGACCGCTGCTTTTAGGACAATATAGTCATTACCTTCTTGCTTCACAAACTTATCCAACACGCGAGCGAGACAGTCCTCAGCAGCTGTACCTCCATAACGAGCACTGCAACACATTCGGGACTTGTTGGCGAGAACATCACGACCCGAACACTATGCTAGTATCGAAAAAATGTTTTCGAAACATTTGATTTTAAAATGATATTTACAGGACACTTATTTCTAGAGACGTACCGATTTCAGACGAAATATACTCCGCCAAATGCCGCATATGAACTTCGTCTGTCTAAACTGGTCGATAGATCCGTCGAGGTCTTCACTTTTAATCACCTTGTTCGAATTGATGCGACCATAAACGTTTTGGTTGAAGAGGTGGTTGTGTGTGGAAGTCTGCAGGAAAATAATATTCCAGCGATCACAATGCAATAATCGTGCCAGTCGCGGTAAACAAGAACGACTATCTATATAACTCACCTCATTGGTGACAACCATACACATATCTTTGTGGCAGCCAGCGTAAAACGGGCGTGGTACACCGTAGATAGATAGTACAGCTGGTCAGGAATACCCCCGCTTTTAGGAGCGTCAAAGCACCAATGCGTGCAGTTGTACTGGCGTCTTGTATCAACGAACGCCTCCGTTGGAATCGCTTGTGTCATGAATGACTAATCAAAGTAATACGTATCATCAGCGGCGATGAATCATCTGAGCCGGACCAAAAACAAAGCTACCGTGCACTCATGCCGATAGTCGAAACAAAACAATTGTGAAAGTTGGAGCCTTGAAAGTGAGTCGCTTCTTTCCGTCATGAAACGATTTTGCGAGAATACGAAGCTTGGAATCTGCTGTAATACCGCGAGCGCACATCGCTTAAATGGAGTGAAACAATGAGCTGTAAGTAGCGCGATTCGAGATAAAAAAAAACAGTGTTTAATAGTAGATCTAATGATGTGTAGTACACGCGAAAACAAATGGACGTTCGTGTAATCCCACAATTGCATTTCCAAAAACGTGGTGCAGTGCATGTACCTCGAGCCTGTACAACATGTCATTTTGACTTGCTTTCGCGTAGATGCCAAGTCGTACTGTAGCGTCGCCCGTATAATATGCATGTTGTATGAGATGATTGCGACCGATCAAAAGAGAGAAATGATACACCAGCTACATGTAGATGACGTGCTTGTATATCTATTGGAAACGATACGCCAGGTACATGTACATGACTTGCTTGTATATATATTGGCTGCCACGCGTTCGTTTGCTTTAACAGATCCACTGGTGCAAACGTCACGGAAACATTCGTTATTGACAAACGATGGGATGCACTTAAGGAAGTATACCCACAGTACATCTACTAATACATCCCGGCATCCTTATATGCGCCGAGTTCTTCTTCTCCTCATAACGGTGATAGCCTTCGAGGATTCTCTGGAAAACAAAGTCGGTTGTAATATACCGACCGAATAGCTTTTGGAATCTCGGGATGGAGGTGAATAGATGTAAGCTGACGTCGAATCAGATTACCCAAAGCCCTCTGTGACGAGGTACGCTCGAATCTCAGGCCCAGCAGACCTTTCGCTCGGCCGCCGTACCCCCTCCGCACCCATCAAAATGGGTGGTGATTGGTGGAAATATGACCAGCTGTCGTGTGACATCTGTAACTGCCGACTCGTCTCCGCTGTGACTGGTAGCTCAGCGGAAACGATCGTTCGCTGAGCCATCGGACTCTCAGCAGAACCCTGTTGACTCTCAGAAGAGGACATTGAAGGACACTCTGAGTCGTTTGGAGTTTCCGCGGAGTCCCTCGCAGTTCATGTGGGACTCAGCATGAAGGTAGTGGACGTTTGGAGACGCTTCAAGTGGTGACTCAGCGGAGGCTCAGAGGCTCAGAAGGGATGTGGGCGATGAGGTTCTGGGAACAGTCGCTGCGAAGAGGCAGTCATCAAATGATGACTGACCATAAATCAGGTTCAACCCATGTTCGAACCCAGGTGACGCACTGTCTCATCCCCGTGACGCGCATCCCTCAGCCAATCAGAGGCACGGAGTGTGGGATAATCACGGATCTGCCGACATGTAATCACGAGTCTGCCGACATGTGATCAGAAGTTTGCTGACAGGTGATCACGAGATTGCTGACGCCACGAGTGACTTTAATGAGGTCCAGCCAATCGCTGAGCTCAGATCCAGGCGGGGACTCAGAGCACCGCAGATTCCTGAGAGTCAAGACAACGCTGAAGAGCCGCACGTTGAAGGGACTGCAGGCCGCTCGCCATAATATCTTTCTGTCTTTGTTTGGGTGCGCTCCGAAGGAAGTCGAGCGCCATAGGTCTTTGTTTGCATGTGTAAAGTATTAATCAGAATCGAATTTGCCCCGAAGGCCGCAGTGCTAAGTGTGTTGCTGTGGAAGAGGGTGTCTGAGAAGAGACTCAACCAAAACTCAAGCCCCATATAGTCCTTGTGGGTGTACCTCGGTGTGAAGGGGTACTCATTTGGCTATTTCATTTCATTACACGTCGACAGGTCGAACTAGGCGACTGCACTCAGCGTGTATTTCATATTTTCGGGTAGAAGGCGATCTACTCTGAGGTTTCAGGCAGAACAGCATCTGGGATAGTGGTTCTCAGTGTTGTTGGAGGGATATCGTGTGGCGCTGAGCCTGGGATAGGGGTTCCCCGCTCGGCCGTTTCGTCTACGTCAAGACGTGGTGCGCGGAAGTCCCAGGGCGCAGAGGCGAGAACCCTGGATCAAGACAGGCTCATCCCGAGCCAATTCTCGGAGCCACCCTAGGTCGGGGGGCGAGTGAAGACCTGTGTACGCGGCGCTCAGCCTGAGTGCCGCAAGGAAGTCCCAGGGCGCAGAGGCGAGAACCCTGGATCAAGACCGGCTCAACCGAGCCAACTCTCGGAGCCACCCTAGGTCGGGGGGGGCGAGTGAAGACCTGTGTACGCGGCTCTCAGCTGGAGCCGCCTGGAGGAAGAGGAGAAGCAAGGGAGACTGGGTCTGCAGTCTCGGATGAAGCAGACAAGTGCGTGTGGAGTCGTGTCTACATAAAGGAAAACCCCGGGGCAAATCGGGTCAAGACACGTGCGAGCGAAGGCCTGTTAAGCGGGGAGCAGGCTTCGTTTGGAGGACATCCAAGGACGACTGGACAAGGAACAAATGGACGTGGTTGGCTGACGTCTGGGCCCAAAGCGTAGCCCTAGCAAGAACCGCCAAGGGGATCGCAAGGGAGGCGCACACGCCGCGTCAAGCCAAGAGTCCGAGTTCGGAGGTGTCGACTGAGTCTTTGTCGAGTCCAGCTGAGATCATTCAGCTGAGACTCTGAGACTCTGAGACCCCCTGAGCTTAGGCCCAAGGTTTCCTGATTCAAGTTTAGCTCAAGGTATATTCTGGACGCTGGGAAGTTGCCCGCACCTCACCACACCTCCCATGGGCGCATTTGGATAGAGAAAAGTCCTGGCGATGCGCTGATCTTGTGTAGATCAATCTAATAGCCGATTGTTTAATTCCACGGATCCTCAAGTTGGCTTGTCGTTGTGTTTGTTGCGAGGAAGTAGTTAGCTCGTGTATGGTAAGCCCACATACTCCCGCATTCAAACCAGCTCACTTTCAAGCAACACAAGAACGCGAAATCAAAATTGTTGCACAACTCCTCCATTTAGCGCTGATATTGTTCAAACGACCCCCTCGTTCTAGCACAGACCATCTGCTCACGTAAATGTCATCCTAGGTTATTGGTGGGGTGTGTCCAACCTAGTAGGAGACATTCGCCCCAGAGCTGATAGGTCTGTTTCTGCGCCAAGTTAACTAGCGCTACACCACATACAACATCGACCGCTGCTTTTAGGACAATATAGTCATTACCTTCTTGCTTCACAAACTTATCCAACACGCGAGCGAGACAGTCCTCAGCAGCTGTACCTCCATAACGAGCACTGCAACACATTCGGGACTTGTTGGCGAGAACATCACGACCCGAACACTATGCTAGTATCAAAAAAATGTTTTCGAAACATTTGATTTTAAAATGATATTTATAGGACACTTAGGCGCATTCTTAAGTTCCCGGGACGAGTCCCGGCGGGATTTCGTCCCAAAGTCCCAACACAAGAACCAAAACTTGGGATATTTATGTCAGCCACACAACCTCTAAAATATTATATAGCCTCCCATTATTAATAAAAAATCCAGGCATGTGAGCGCCAGTGAATTTGGCGCTACCGCAAGTGCTTTGCGTGAAGCAGCCAGGTAGATGGCCTTATTTTGGGTCGTGGGCGTAGCTTTCAGTCGCCTACACTCGCTCCGTAGCGCTTTGGCGCCCCACCCCATGTACTCTTCCATTGCCCGCTCAATGCGGTCGAGCTCCTCCATCTTCGTCGCCTTGCTCGCTAGAGTGCGCTGTGCACACCAACCGTCCCAGCTCCCGGCGGCGCGAAAAAAACTTGGGAGCGGGACGGTTTTGGGACGGTGTCCACTCCTATGCACTAACCCATCAGCCAATAGAAATGCAGAATGACGTCCCGGGACGTGGGACTGGGAAAATAAGAACGGACCTTATTTCTAGAGACGTACCGATTTCAGACGAAATATACTCCGTCAAATGCTGCATATGAACTTCGTCTGTCTAAACTGGTCGATAGATCCGTCGAGGTCTTCACTTTTAATCACCTTGTTCGAATTGATGCGACCATAAACGTTTTGGTTGAAGAGGTGGTTGTGTGTGGAAGTCTGCAGGAAAATAATATTCCAGCGATCACAATGCAATAATCGTGCCAGTCGCGGTAAACAAGAACGACTATCTATATAACTCACCTCATTGGTGACAACCATACACATATCTTTGTGGCAGCCAGCGTAAAACGGGCGTGGTACACCGTAGATAGATAGTACAGCTGGTCAGGAATACCTCCGCTTTTAGGAGCGTCAAAGCACCAATGCGTGCAGTTGTACTGGCGTCTTGTATCAACGAACGCCTCCGTTGGAATCGCTTGTGTCATGAATGACTAATCAAAGTAATGCGTATCATCAGCGGCGATGAATCATCTGAGCCGGACCAAAAACAAAGCTACCGTGCACTCATGCCGATAGTCGAAACAAAACAATTGTGAAAGTTGGAGCCTTGAAAGTGAGTCGCTTCTTTCCGTCATGAAACGATTTTGCGAGAATACGAAGCTTGGAATCTGCTGTAATACCGCGAGCGCACATCGCTTAAATGGAGTGAAACAATGAGCTGTAAGTAGCGCGATTCGAGATAAAAAAACAGTGTTTAATAGTAGATCTAATGATGTGTAGTACACGCGAAAACAAATGGACGTTCGTGTAATCCCACGATTGCATTTTTAAAAAAGTGGTGTAGTGCATGTACCTCGAGCCTGTACAACATGTCATTTTGACTTGCTTTCACGTAGATGCCAAGTCGTACTGTAGCGTCGCCCGTATAATATGCATGTTGTATGAGATGATTGTGACCGATCAAAAGAGAGAAATGATACACCAGTTACATGTAGATGACGTGCTTGTATATCTATTGGAAACGATACGCCAGGTACATGTACATGACTTGCTTGTATATATATTGGCTGCCACGCGTTCGTTTGTTTTAACAGATCCACTGGTGCAAACGTCACGGAAACATTCGTTATTGACAAACGATGGGATGCACTTAAGGAAGTATACCCACAGTACATCTACTAATACATCCCGGCATCCTTATATGCGCCGAGTTCTTCTTCTCCTCATAACGGTGATAGCCTTCGAGAATTCTCTGGAAAACAAAGTCGGTTGTAATATACCGACCGAATAGCTTTTGGAATCTCGGGATGGAGGCGAATAGATGTAAGCTGACGTCGAATCAGATTACCCAAAGCCCTCCTATGGGCGCATTTGGATAGAGAAAAGTCCTGGCGATGCGCTGATCTTGTGCAGATCAATCTAATAGCCGATTGTTTAATTCCACGGATCCTCAAGTTGGCTTGTCGTTGTGTTTGTTGCGAGGAAGTAGTTAGCTCGTGTATGGTAAGCCCACATACTCCCGCATTCAAACCAGCTCACTTTCAAGCAACACAAGAACGCGAAATCAAAATTGTTGCACAACTCCTCCATTTAGCGCTGATATTGTTCAAACGACCCCCTCGTTCTAGCACAGACCATCTGCTCACGTAAATGTCATCCTAGGTTATTGGTGGGGTGTGTCCAACCTAGTAGGAGACACTCGCCCCAGAGCTGATAGGTCTGTTTCTGCGCCAAGTTAACTAGCGCTACACCACATACAACATCGACCGCTGCTTTTAGGACAATATAGTCATTACCTTCTTGCTTCACAAACTTATCCAACACGCGAGCGAGACAGTCCTCAGCAGCTGTACCTCCATAACGAGCACTGCAACACATTCGGGGCTTGTTGGCGAGAACATCACGACCCGAACACTATGCTAGTATCAAAAAAATGTTTTCGAAACATTTGATTTTAAAATGATATTTATAGGACACTTATTTCTAGAGACGTACCGATTTCAGACGAAATATACTCCGTCAAATGCCGCATATGAACTTCGTCTGTCTAAACTGGTCGATAGATCCGTCGAGGTCTTCACTTTTAATCACCTTGTTCGAATTGATGCGACCATAAACGTTTTGGTTGAAGAGGTGGTTGTGTGTGGAAGTCTGCAGGAAAATAATATTCCAGCGATCACAATGCAATAATCGTGCCAGTCGCGGTAAACAAGAACGACTATCTATATAACTCACCTCATTGGTGACAACCATACACATATCTTTGTGGCAGCCAGCGTAAAACGGGCGTGGTACACCGTAGATAGATAGTACAGTTGGTCAGGAATACCCCCGCTTTTAGGAGCGTCAAAGCACCAATGCGTGCAGTTGTACTGGCGTCTTGTATCAACGAACGCCTCCGTTGGAATCGCTTGTGTCATGAATGACTAATCAAAGTAATACGTATCATCAGCGGCGATGAATCATCTGAGCCGGACCAAAAACAAAGCTACCGTGCACTCATGCCGATAGTCGAAACAAAACAATTGTGAAAGTTGGAGCCTTGAAAGTGAGTCGCTTCTTTCCGTCATGAAACGATTTTGCGAGAATACGAAGCTTGGAATCTGCTGTAATACCGCGAGCGCACATCGCTTAAATGGAGTGAAACAATGAGCTGTAAGTAGCGCGATTCGAGATAAAAAAAACAGTGTTTAATAGTAGATCTAATGATGTGTAGTACACGCGAAAACAAATGGACGTTCGTGTAATCCCACGATTGCATTTTTAAAAAAGTGGTGTAGTGCATGTACCTCGAGCCTGTACAACATGTCATTTTGACTTGCTTTCACGTAGATGCCAAGTCGTACTGTAGCGTCGCCCGTATAATATGCATGTTGTATGAGATGATTGTGACCGATCAAAAGAGAGAAATGATACACCAGTTACATGTAGATGACTTGCTTGTATATCTATTGGAAACGATACGCCAGGTACATGTACATGACTTGCTTGTATATATATTGGCTGCCACGCGTTCGTTTGTTTTAACAGATCCACTGGTGCAAACGTCACGGAAACATTCGTTATTGACAAACGATGGGATGCACTTAAGGAAGTATACCCACAGTGCATCTACTAATACATCCCGGCATCCTTATATGCGCCGAGTTCTTCTTCTCCTCATAACGGTGATAGCCTTCGAGGATTCTCTGGAAAACAAAGTCGGTTGTAATATACCGACCGAATAGCTTTTGGAATCTCGGGATGGAGGCGAATAGATGTAAGCTGACGTCGAATCAGATTACCCAAAGCCCTCCCATGGGCGCATTTGGATAGAGAAAAGTCCTGGCGATGCGCTGATCTTGTGCAGATCAATCTAATAGCCGATTGTTTAATTCCACGGATCCTCAAGTTGGCTTGTCGTTGTGTTTGTTGCGAGGAAGTAGTTAGCTCGTGTATGGTAAGCCCACATACTCCCGCATTCAAACCAGCTCACTTTCAAGCAACACAAGAACGCGAAATCAAAATTGTTGCACAACTCCTCCATTTAGCGCTGATATTGTTCAAACGACCCCCTCGTTCTAGCACTGACCATCTGCTCACGTAAATGTCATCCTAGGTTATTGGTGGGGTGTGTCCAACCTAGTAGGAGACACTCGCCCCAGAGCTGATAGGTCTGTTTCTGCGCCAAGTTAACTAGCGCTACACCACATACAACATCGACCGCTGCTTTTAGGACAATATAGTCATTACCTTCTTGCTTCACAAACTTATCCAACACGCGAGCGAGACAGTCCTCAGCAGCTGTACCTCCATAACGAGCACTGCAACACATTCGGGGCTTGTTGGCGAGAACATCACGACCCGAACACTATGCTAGTATCAAAAAAATGTTTTCGAAACATTTGATTTTAAAATGATATTTATAGGACACTTATTTCTAGAGACGTACCGATTTCAGACGAAATATACTCCGTCAAATGCCGCATATGAACTTCGTCTGTCTAAACTGGTCGATAGATCCGTCGAGGTCTTCACTTTTAATCACCTTGTTCGAATTGATGCGACCATAAACGTTTTGGTTGAAGAGGTGGTTGTGTGTGGAAGTCTGCAGGAAAATAATATTCCAGCGATCACAATGCAATAATCGTGCCAGTCGCGGTAAACAAGAACGACTATCTATATAACTCACCTCATTGGTGACAACCATACACATATCTTTGTGGCAGCCAGCGTAAAACGGGCGTGGTACACCGTAGATAGATAGTACAGCTGGTCAGGAATACCCCCGCTTTTAGGAGCGTCAAAGCACCAATGCGTGCAGTTGTACTGGCGTCTTGTATCAACGAACGCCTCCGTTGGAATCGCTTGTGTCATGAATGACTAATCAAAGTAATACGTATCATCAGCGGCGATGAATCATCTGAGCCGGACCAAAAACAAAGCTACCGTGCACTCATGCCGATAGTCGAAACAAAACAATTGTGAAAGTTGGAGCCTTGAAAGTGAGTCGCTTCTTTCCGTCATGAAACGATTTTGCGAGAATACGAAGCTTGGAATCTGCTGTAATACCGCGAGCGCACATCGCTTAAATGGAGTGAAACAATGAGCTGTAAGTAGCGCGATTCGAGATAAAAAAACAGTGTTTAATAGTAGATCTAATGATGTGTAGTACACGCGAAAACAAATGGACGTTCGTGTAATCCCACGATTGCATTTTTAAAAAAGTGGTGTAGTGCATGTACCTCGAGCCTGTACAACATGTCATTTTGACTTGCTTTCACGTAGATGCCAAGTCGTACTGTAGCGTCGCCCGTATAATATGCATGTTGTATGAGATGATTGTGACCGATCAAAAGAGAGAAATGATACACCAGTTACATGTAGATGACTTGCTTGTATATCTATTGGAAACGATACGCCAGGTACATGTACATGACTTGCTTGTATATATATTGGCTGCCACGCGTTCGTTTGTTTTAACAGATCCACTGGTGCAAACGTCACGGAAACATTCGTTATTGACAAACGATGGGATGCACTTAAGGAAGTATACCCACAGTGCATCTACTAATACATCCCGGCATCCTTATATGCGCCGAGTTCTTCTTCTCCTCATAACGGTGATAGCCTTCGAGGATTCTCTGGAAAACAAAGTCGGTTGTAATATACCGACCGAATAGCTTTTGGAATCTCGGGATGGAGGCGAATAGATGTAAGCTGACGTCGAATCAGATTACCCAAAGCCCTCCCATGGGCGCATTTGGATAGAGAAAAGTCCTGGCGATGCGCTGATCTTGTGCAGATCAATCTAATAGCCGATTGTTTAATTCCACGGATCCTCAAGTTGGCTTGTCGTTGTGTTTGTTGCGAGGAAGGTGTTAGCTCGTGTATGGTAAGCCCACATACTCCCGCATTCAAACCAGCTCACTTTCAAGCAACACAAGAACGCGAAATCAAAATTGTTGCACAACTCCTCCATTTAGCGCTGATATTGTTCAAACGACCCCCTCGTTCTAGCACAGACCATCTGCTCACGTAAATGTCATCCTAGGTTATTGGTGGGGTGTGTCCAACCTAGTAGGAGACATTCGCCCCAGAGCTGATAGGTCTGTTTCTGCGCCAAGTTAACTAGCGCTACACTACATACAACATCGACCGCTGCTTTTAGGACAATATAGTCATTACCTTCTTGCTTCACAAACTTATCCAACACGCGAGCGAGACAGTCCTCAGCAGCTGTACCTCCATAACGAGCACTGCAACACATTCGGGGCTTGTTGGCGAGAACATCACGACCCGAACACTATGCTAGTATCGAAAAAATGTTTTCGAAACATTTGATTTTAAAATGATATTTATAGGACACTTATTTCTAGAGACGTACCGATTTCAGACGAAATATACTCCGTCAAATGCCGCATATGAACTTCGTCTGTCTAAACTGGTCGATAGATCCGTCGAGGTCTTCACTTTTAATCACCTTGTTCGAATTGATGCGACCATAAACGTTTTGGTTGAAGAGGTGGTTGTGTGTGGAAGTCTGCAGGAAAATAATATTCCAGCGATCACAATGCAATAATCGTGCCAGTCGCGGTAAACAAGAACGACTATCTATATAACTCACCTCATTGGTGACAACCATACACATATCTTTGTGGCAGCCAGCGTAAAACGGGCGTGGTACACCGTAGATAGATAGTACAGCTGGTCAGGAATACCTCCGCTTTTAGGAGCGTCAAAGCACCAATGCGTGCAGTTGTACTGGCGTCTTGTATCAACGAACGCCTCCGTTGGAATCGCTTGTGTCATGAATGACTAATCAAAGTAATGCGTATCATCAGCGGCGATGAATCATCTGAGCCGGACCAAAAACAAAGCTACCGTGCACTCATGCCGATAGTCGAAACAAAACAATTGTGAAAGTTGGAGCCTTGAAAGTGAGTCGCTTCTTTCCGTCATGAAACGATTTTGCGAGAATACGAAGCTTGGAATCTGCTGTAATACCGCGAGCGCACATCGCTTAAATGGAGTGAAACAATGAGCTGTAAGTAGCGCGATTCGAGATTAAAAAAAACAGTGTTTAATAGTAGATCTAATGATGTGTAGTACACGCGAAAACAAATGGACGTTCGTGTAATCCCACGATTGCATTTTTAAAAAAGTGGTGTAGTGCATGTACCTCGAGCCTGTACAACATGTCATTTTGACTTGCTTTCACGTAGATGCCAAGTCGTACTGTAGCGTCGCCCGTATAATATGCATGTTGTATGAGATGATTGTGACCGATCAAAAGAGAGAAATGATACACCAGTTACATGTAGATGACTTGCTTGTATATCTATTGGAAACGATACGCCAGGTACATGTACATGACTTGCTTGTATATATATTGGCTGCCACGCGTTCGTTTGTTTTAACAGATCCACTGGTGCAAACGTCACGGAAACATTCGTTATTGACAAACGATGGGATGCACTTAAGGAAGTATACCCACAGTACATCTACTAATACATCCCGGCATCCTTATATGCGCCGAGTTCTTCTTCTCCTCATAACGGTGATAGCCTTCGAGGATTCTCTGGAAAACAAAGTCGGTTGTAATATACCGACCGAATAGCTTTTGGAATCTCGGGATGGAGGCGAATAGATGTAAGCTGACGTCGAATCAGATTACCCAAAGCCCTCCTATGGGCGCATTTGGATAGAGAAAAGTCCTGGCGATGCGCTGATCTTGTGCAGATCAATCTAATAGCCGATTGTTTGATTCCACGGATCCTCAAGTTGGCTTGTCGTTGTGTTTGTTGCGAGGAAGGTGTTAGCTCGTGTATGGTAAGCCCACATACTCCCGCATTCAAACCAGCTCACTTTCAAGCAACACAAGAACGCGAAATCAAAATTGTTGCACAACTCCTCCATTTAGCGCTGATATTGTTCAAACGACCCCCTCGTTCTAGCACAGACCAGTCCTCTCCAAGCTACCTTCATTGCTTTTCTATCTGAGACCAGTTTTTATCCGACAATTCCAGTGCATGAATGAAACCTGCTGCGTCGTGAAGGTTGAACTGGTGACTCGCAGCGTTACCTAACGTGTTGGTGGTCAGTCGGTTCTTGCGTGTAGCTGCCTCAAGTTTGTCACAAGCAGACTACCACGCATACATACATTCTATGTCGTCTTCGACGTCCAGAATTATCCAGAATTTTCGGCTAGGGTCATCAAATACGTTGTGTCTTTCTCATTCCCCATCATCGCCGAATCTACGGCCACACAGAAATTAGTCCAGCTCTTAGTCAGGGGCTACAACTTAGCATAGCGCCCTGATCGACAATACGCATGGAGCCCAGCCTTTCGAAGAGGTAATCCACGCGTCACTGGAAGGTTCTTCACTTTATACGACCTGTAAGCAGCATTGAAGAATTACACAAGCCCATACACCTATAATCTGGATCTCTTAGCACTTTATGATGGTTCACATTGGCATACAGCACATATTGACTGCTGTTTAGCTTTTTTCTTTAGCAATTTCCTTCTGTCGCCCAGTTGAGTTATCCGCGGCGTCGGTTTTGCAGTGTGTCGTAGTGTCGTCAACAGAGATACTGTTCGAATAGGCGATGGAAACTAACGTCACTGCGTCGATGGTCTGGCAAAGCTGGAGCAGCTTTTTAGATCTGTAATAGGTTGGCGGCAGAGCACCCAGGCGTGCGAGGTGAGAAGGCGCCCGGAGCAGTCGGCGTGTCCGAAGAGTTGGATGGTGCGCAAGCTGTACCCAGACGACAGCGCCTAAGTGAAGTGAGAGCTCGGCAGAAATATCGCGCACGTCGGGCACGAGCGAGCGGGAAGCCGACAGCAGGCAGAGAGCTGTCACAATCGAATTTGCAGCGGGGCGAGCAAGCCATCACTGCAGCAGACCGACCAGAGAGGTCGAAGGGGCGGAACCGGCAGCCGGTGGAGCCTACGGACGACGACTGAGTGCAGCGGCAGACCGACGGGTCAGCTGCCTGTGGAGTGAGCTGGAGAGGCGAAGCTGCGCACGGAGACGGAAGGGCAGGGGACCAGTGCGTCGACGAGTTTGCCGTACGCTGCGGTGTAAAGGTAGACGTCAGTGGGCGTGCACCCGAGTGGCTAGGTGAGCGTTGCTAGAAGTGTCTGTGTAGGAAGCGAGAGCTTCGTAGCTTCAACCAGTAGTTGAAGCAGGAGAGAACAGAATATAAATAGGCGGTGAGCTTGGGCAAGCGAGCTGCCGGCGCGAGGGACATCAGTTGGTTCCTCGAAGCCATTGACGACTTCAGTTGACGTCCTAGCGGACAGGTAGCTGAGCATACGGAGCAACCTGGCGTGCAGCGTAGAGGAAGACACGTTTCAGATCCATCATTATTTTCGATCTTGTGCATTAGATAACAAAGCTAGCTAAGGCACTTCTATAACGTCAGGCTGGCGCTGGTGTTGTTGAACGGCTAAGTAGTGCACGGGGGCCGTTTCTATTACCAGATGTTCCACTACTGGAGGCTCTCGGCATCACCCGAGCGGCCGATATTGGTCCCTTGGATGGCAAGCGAACGTGCATTCCAATTTTTGAACCTGATGACGATGCCATCAAGACCCACTTCGTTAGTTGTCTGAAGGAGCAGTGAACAATGGATTTCTGGCTGAGAAGAGTAAATAGTTGTATAACATTGTTTCGAAGAGGGCCGTTTAACATGTACAGATTCTTGCTGATCCTCCAGCAGGTCTTCCACCCTTCATTATGCGAATCAAGGAAGGAGCAGAGGCTAATCGCATGACCTTAAATTTTGTTCCCGCAGCGAGATTTTCTGCGTCTGTTCAATGAGGAGCTAATGGGACTACGGAAAACCAGAGAGTTGGGCACGCCCCGCACCTCCAGTGTGTAAACCCGCCAAGGAGAACGAATACAGGCAGACGATCGACTTGAGACCAGTGCCACTTGCAGATTACCATCTGGATTTTGTAAGCGACAAGGAGCACAAACAAATTGCAGCTTTTATTAAAAATTTCTTTCAAATAGCCCTTGCAGCTGAGCGTCAACAACGGCAGCCATACATAACAGTGATGGTAAACTCATCACGCCAACTCGCATGCAACAAGGATCCGTCGATTATTTCCTGTGTTTTGAGTAGTCTCTCGAGAAGTTGATCTGTAAGAAGAATCTTCTGTTTGAGCACGTACTTGTTTGGATGTACGATTGGCTCAAATACGCAAGAACGATTAATTGATTTCTCAAGATCACTTTTTTGATTTATTCGCAGTTGGAGAAGTATGGACGGCTTTTAGAACTAGACATAACTTGCTTGTACACGACAACCGTGAAGAGGAGTTGCCGCGTGCTGATCAAATATCAGTTTGCGTACGACTCGAAAACAAATCAAGCGCTTATTAACATGTCCGTTTCTGCTCCGCTGGAGCATAACATCAACTATTGCGTGCTGTCGGTTGGAGTGCAGTTGCCTGGTTGATCTGCTCGGACTTGCGAGCCCTTACAAGCACGACTGGGCAAAAATATGGTTGTACTCATTGAATCAAATTAATAGCTGGATATATCTCTATTGGGTTGCCCCCAGATGAAATAGAAAGTTTTAAAATCGTTGAGATCATGTTGCAAAATACTTGCAAACTTACGCTGCCGGGTCCAGCAGGCGCCATGTGTATGTACAGTTATGCAAGTGGCGATGTCTGTAGCATCATCTTGAAAATTTCACACCATGAGTGGCGCTTCCTGGAACTGGAGTGTCATGGAGAACGAGCGCTACCTGATAGTGTAAGCATGCTCCGAGTTGGGCTACTTGCTCATCAGAGACAAGGGCTTCCAACTTTTCACGGATTATAGGGATTTCATTTACATTTTTTGCATCTGGTATTAAAATCAAGAGCCACATTTGTGGTAAGCTGCTCCGATTGAGTCTGAAGCTGAAACAGTACAATCGAGCATATGGCTGGAGAGGACAATTTATGGGTTGGTGGGCTGATCAAAATCTGGCTGCAACTCGCACTTGCTCAATGAAGCGATGATTTACTGCAACGTCGTCTCAGCTACGATCTAGAGTTGTCATGGAATGGTCAAGCGTTGCGGATATGCCCCCGGTTTAACCCCTCATTCAACAATGTCGGAGGATCCGTCAAGTGAAATGTTTTCCCGTCGGATCTGCTGACATACTGAGCTTACATACACACATACTGGCCTGAATTTCCTCTATCATACAAAATCATATATGCGGGGATTACTCGCTATTTCACATCTTAAGAGTGAATCTAGGAATGTAAGCTAAAACCAGGCCATCCGCCCAATCTACGCATTACGCATTGTGGTACACATTGCCGCTACAGTACCAGATCAGCCCTGTCAATACTTGGCGTAAATCTCATCCAGTGTGGGTCTCACCCAGCGTCGTCAGGAAACGAAACCACCACCAGCACTGACACAATGGCCCGCGAGAGGTACGGGCCTCTTTGATAGGCACTATCTGGGGCTGCTGAACTGCGACCGCGCGCAATAGCGCCACGTTCGCCAAGGATTCGCCTGGAGACCTTGGTCGCCCTCTGCGACTATCCCCGCGTCGGTTTCCGCGTCGTGCATGCTCACTACTGATCAAGTCGATGCTAAGCTAATGTTTACAATAGAGATTGAGTCAATATCATTTAGTACTTCAGATTCAGATTAGGATGAGGACTACGAACTTCTGTTGCAGTACCTAGTTCGTCTGCGTCTTCTCCTCCTTCACCACGTTGATCTGCTTCCGCAATCCTTTGACCTGTGCCACCAGCTCCTTCACCCTGCGTTTGAGGCCTTCGTTGTCGGCGCTCGTTTTCGCCACGAATTCCGCTGCCTGTGCACCCCCCCCCCCCGCGCAATCTGCTTCGAACTGACGCTTCAACTGCACCTCCATGTTGTTCACGTGTGTGGCTTCTCGCACTACAGCCCCGTGCACACGTCCAAATTCTGCAATCCTCTTCAATTGTTCGTCTGTCCATCAAAAATGCATCAGTATCAGCATCGGTCGCAACCACCGATAAACACCCATCCTACTCGTAAAATGGTCTTCAATCTGCAAAATAACTACCTCTCAAGCTCCTCGACGGAGATAGGCACAACCGCTTCCTCCTCCTCCCAACTAGAATCCGCTGTTTCCCCCTGTCGGCCGACCTCGCTGTCGTCTCCGCTGCTACCGTCACAAGACGAGTTCGTGGCTGTCTGCCCAATTTGAAGTGAGCTGACGACGAGCGCAAGGCGTGCGGGCCGAGCCGCATGACAAAAAATGGAACCAATTTTGATAAAACAAAACGCTACTACAACACTAGGCTTACGACCACTCCACATTATTGCGAAGCTCGGGCCACCCAACGCCAGTCATATGCTAGCACGTCTGCGTCGGCGGAATGCTGTCCACCGCGTTTGCACCAAGTAGTGCATGTATTGTTCCACGTGTGGGACCATCTGTGCTGGAAGGGCGCCAATTGTGGTACTATGTACAATAAACCGTGGGTGCAGCGTAAGACCAAAATGCTGACCGACGGCGCCGTCCGATCACAGCGGCGCACGACTAACGCGAGGTCCGGTCCTTCGCCAGCCAGTGTTGAGCACCTCCATCGAGTGCTCTTCCGCAGCCCACCGCCATCGGGTAGATGTAGCCGTAGTTCTTCGTCGATCCGCTGTCGACAGCGCCGCCATGACGCTGTAGAGCCCTACACGTACAGAATAGTACCCCCACTCGCCTCGGCCAAAGTTCCGACGAATATCGCGAAGGTCGGGCTACACCACACCACCTCGTCATGCAGCTTGCTACACCATGTCTGCTCTCGATACCGCATGCCACACCCTCGAGCCTCTCAGTACCACACAGCGTGCCTCCGTCGGCCAGGCGCCACCCGCAGCGACTGAACCACGTCTCGTGGTCAGAGCCGACAGCGACCAGCACCGACAGTCAAAGGACCGGGTCTCGCGTTAGTCCTTCGCCGCCGTGATCGGGCGGTGGAGTCCCTGCTGGACTACGGTCAGCGTGTCGATGCTGGTCGCTGTCGGCTCTGACCACGAGGTGTGCATTTTGGGAGGCTGGTGGTATTTTACCGACGCAGACGTGGTGCTGGTGAGCGTATAAGGAAAGAGGGGGGGCGATGTCTGTGGCAAGCTACGTCGAGGACTGGTGTTGAATGGTTGACACCGTCGTGTAGTGCTCACGAGTAGCATTATCTACTGGGGTTGGGTACGGGACTTGGTGTTGTGGCGCCGGTTCCGCTGAGCTACTATTGCTGGCTTCAGCGTAAAACGCAGGACCGGTGGTATGGGATGCTTACGCGGCTGACAAAACAATAAAGTAACAGGGCAATATAAAGTCATGTTCTCCGTTCTGCTTGTGAAGTGAGAGGTTCACTGTTGGGGAGGCGATAAAGGAAGCTTGTGTTGTTGGATTCTAGGTTCCTCGTCACTCAGATCATTTGTATAATATAACAACGCCATTTGTACTTGCAAACGATTTATTTGATTTAGATTTATGACTTTTATGTCCAGTGTTGGATGCTAGTGAATGTCATGACGCTATTCTCCCTCCACAACCGTACCAGAAGGCGTCATGACAGCAAATGCGTCCTTGACTTACGATTTCGGGAGGTTTTGGGTAGATAGTTCGTCTACCGCTTCTGTCACGCTGACCGCGAGTTGTGCTTGATCATCCACCCACTTGTTGTAGTATCCTTTCCACGCCTTCACGTAGCTCTCACATGCTTCGTGAGACTCCTGCGCCAGTTCGAGCTGGTTTCCGACAACCTCAGCCTCTGCTGACACATCCAGGTGAAGACGCTTCAGCTGACGGCAGAGTTGGTCTTCTGCAGTGGCCGTGACGATACTGAAGAAGAACTGTCACTTGGTTCCGACTGATAATTGTAGTCTCCGACGTCCACACAAAGTCTTCATAGAACTCGCGCCATCGGCGGATAGCACTTTCATTCGCTTCTTGGCCCTAGTGAAAACATCAACATCAATCTATAATATTGTCATTGCCGCATATTCAACGTAGTAATAGCTCAGTACCTTACCTGATCTTCGAGACTCCTCTTCACCACGAGCTTATCCGACTCTTTCATTTGATGCCGTACCCCGTCCAGATCAGCCCCAGGGAGAAACTGAGTCGGGCCACGGTAACCCTCCTTCTTCATCCGGCCTAGTGTGCCTTCGAAACTACCTGGTAGAAGTTTCAATTGAGCCGAGTCTCCCAGCTCCATTATCACAACTCGTACTCCTTGTTGCGAAGCGACTAGCGCATTCGATACCGCAACGTTTGCCCTACCAACAACACCCAACAGCTCACCAACATTGCTGCAGCAACTTGTCAGTCGATCGCTCATTTCATGCGAGTTCGAGACGATGCCTGCGACCAGCAAGTTCATGTCTTGCAGCAGCTGTATCAGGTTAGTTTCACGCTCGCTTGAAGCTTGAGCCGCACCACGCATTTGCTTGAGCTCCTTGTGCAACGTCCTGATCGTCTCAATCGCTCTCTGGAACCTCTCTCGGAGCATCTGGTTTTCCTTGACACGCCCACTGTTCTTGTCCGCTTCTGCCCTGAATTGAATCATGTCGGTCTCGCGCTGGTGTTTTTCGTCTTTGAGAGCATTTTCTGCCTCCAGAGCACGCTTGGACATATCATCGAGCTTGGTTTGCAGGTTTCTAACTTGCGTGTTCGCATTCTCCTCTGCTCTCTCAGCCTTCGTCTTTGCCTCTCGAAGCCGCTGAGCTACCTCGGTGTCGTGCTTCTCGTTCTTGTCCTCTTTGTACTTGATCATGCTGAAATACTGCTGAGTGAGCAAGCATTTTTTTTCGGCCATGTTCTCAGCCTTTCTCGTCGAATGTATCAGGCGCTCGCGCTCGTGTTCGAGGTCGGGCACTCTATCGTAGCTTAGCAACCTCAGCGTCACGATCTCCGGTGGGGGGTCTCGCTTTAGATGATCCCATTGCTTGAACGACACGCGGGGGGTAGAGGTGGTGGGGAGGCACGTGGGGGGGGAGACGATGGTGTGCAGGACAACAGGGGGTGGCGCGCGGGGGCGAGACAATGGCGTCAGGACGACAGGGGGGAGACGCGGGGGGGGGCAAGTGCGTTCTGGATGCTGGAAGGGGGGATTCGCAGAAACTGGCTACGAAGCCACACACCTAGTTACCTATCCCTAGAATTTACTGAGCATAGAAACCCGCGAGATATTGCTTGTAGCAGCCTCCGAAATGTTTCATGAAGGCTTAGGTGCAATTCTTGCCAACATTTCGGAGGTGCATGTAGGAGGTATGTCAGCTGGAAGGACATAAAATTTGATAGAATGATCTGTTTTGTGCAGATTCATACAAACACATATATACTCGTATGTATGAGCCTCCGACAAGCAAACAATCTTGCTTCCACGAAGATGAGCACGGGGAATAAGGGAAAATAGCGCGCCATAATAGGTTTACTGATCCCATTTCTGCTGGGCACATCCGCATCACCTCAACGACCAAGACGTGTTCGTCGACTCCTGTTCGAGACCATATATTTCAAAGACAGCTCATGCCCTTCTTCTACACCTCGTGATTGTGGCCCACTGTGAGGATCAGGGGGAGCGTGGGGTAAATGTGGTAAATGTGGTGGTGCAGCAACTTGAGCTACCCTTGACCTCACCATTGTGCACATCAAACCAAGAGCATTCTGCGCTGTCTATTTGTTGCCAGTCAAAAATTTCCTCAGACCGTATGGTGGGATATTTCGATCGTAGAAGCGCGCCGAAATACTCGACATGGATTTCCTCTGCATTAGAAACTACAACAACACTAGTAACTACATATTGGTTCTGAAGGATAACTACTCTCACTTCTACGAACTAGTAGCATGCAGACAGACATATGCAGTGCGCATGCTTTATGCGGATCAGACAGGTTTGGCCATTATCAGTGTTTTTGTTGTTGTTTTAATCATAAAATTCTTGTTCTAGCTGATTGTTTTCGTACTTGCCTATGAAAAAATAATCAATGTACGCGGAGCTAAAACTGTCGGGTGAAGTGCGCTGGTTCTTCTAAAGAAAGGGCAACGGTGATGCTCCTTGGAGATTCAAATGGGGTCCGCTGCACCCGGTTTGTAATTTTCAAAATGAAACCATCCAAAACCAAGCCCCCTGCCAAGGAAAATAATGCGAAGCGGTGCGGATTTGGAGTTCGAACGTGACCTGAAATAAAGCGTCTAAAAACTGCGACTGGGCTGCAGATTTTCGCAAACGGAAAAGGTACGTATTGTTTTGTTATGGCATGCAGTTATGAAAAATAATATCTATCTGTTACGTTTGGTGTAGGGTGGCGGAATACATATATTTCTATCTATGTTTTACAGTTTTATGTTGACCTTCGCTAGAGGAGACTGTGATGCTCCTATGGGACAATTTTAGCGGACACTGGACCGATGAGGTCGTTACCTAGGCTGCATCGATCAAAGTGGTACTGATGACAGTGACGCCAAATGGTACGTATGTCTGTCAACCCGCAGACGTAGCACGGAACCATCCGTTCAAGGCGCGTTTAGGTGCGTGTTGGCTCGAATATCTGTAGATGCGATGTGTGTGGGTGGATCCTGCCGGGCGAACGCGTCGATTGAGAATAGGTGCGGGGAGTGCATTGTGGCGGGGGGGGGCGTGGGATGTGCGACGATGAAGATGCAGCAGCGCGTTGTGATGACGTGGCGTGTGCGTGGGGAGGGTGGTGCGTTCTGTGTTGTAGTAGTTGTTTTGGTGTCCAGGTGTGTGTGTTGTTTTGTGGTGTTAGTGTGTTCTTTATCGTCAGTGTGCCCGAGCGGTCTAAGGGGGTAGACTCAAGTTCTACTGTGTTCGCACTCGTAGGTCCAAATCCCACCGCTGACATGCCTACTCCATTTCCAGGAGCTTGACCGATCTCTGTGTGGTCTGGTCAGGTCTATCCTTCGCTAAGCGGCCTTTATGGACGGATGTTTCTTTGCACGAGCCTTCCTCTTTTACACGGAACTTTCTTCGTTTTCGTCGCTTCCAGCTTGCTCTTTATCCTACTCGACTACGATCAACCAACATAACAATCAGGTCGAAGACCTCTTCTCGCCTACTCGCTCAATGCCCCTGCTGGCATCATCTATCAAGGGTAGATGCAGCTTCAAGGCGAAATTTATCTCTCTACATCGCTGAACAACGATATAGCGTGGCTCGCTAAGCCGGGGATCCAGCTAGAAGTCAAGATGCGCGACGGCATCGACTACATTATGGTACCCCGGAAGCTGAAGTGCGTGATCGATCTGATGCAGGAGCAGCTAAAAACAGAGCAATGAAGGAAAGAAGTTCGAGTTGTGACGAGCCGCACGCTGACAAGCAAACGTCTCGAGCTATAAAACTTGCCCACTGTGAACGAGGTCGGAGCTGTTATCGTTGACGACGGAAACTTAAACAAGCAACGTGATCTTCTGTTGTAGAATCAGTCTCCTCCGTATTTTATAGGCAAACTCAATGTACGATCGACTTCAGTACCCCCTACTGTTCCCAGGCGGGGAGCTTGACTAGGCATAGACCGATCAGTATGAGGATGGTCACGAATACAAGGGGAATACAAAGCTATCTCCACCCATATACTGAAACCACGCGCACACATACTTACTCTCCCTCATTTCACTCATTCATTCGTCAGCTGCCAGCCACTGGTCAAGCTCCTTCGCAAACGAGGAATCCTCACCCTGGATATTCCGAATGCCTTGTCCTGCGTTGGGTTCGGATTTGCTTTCATCTTCATCGTCTGCATGACTGTATTCGGAAACTGGTTCACCATTTCGGCTATTAAAGCGCGCCATCCATATTCTCAGCTCGTTGCCTTTCTTCTTCTACGCTGGCGGTGGACCGGAGCTTGGTTGCTGTTGCGCCGAAAATACTTCACGACAGTTCTTGATATACTCGTCCTCGACTTCTTGCTTGACTTGGTCCACATGAGGGGGAGATATCGTTTAGCCCGCGGATCTAGAGCAACAGCGATCCGCGCTTCTCATGTGTTGACCTTCCTGGTGTACTCGTCTATCTTTGGGTGGCTGCTGCCGCAAACCTCACTTCCTGGTCGTCTTGCACGTTTGCGATAGCTTCCGTTGAATGGAACTTGATCAAAATATATGCATAAAGGAGGATCTCAAACGTACATCCTTGGCCAGTGAATCATTTGGTCTGATAGTAGAATCTGTGTATCCACGGACCTTACCCCGAATACGCCGAAGTAGTTCGTCCGAAGGCCTTTTTAACGTAAGAAGGCTCTCCATCATAATCCACGTAATATTCCATCGTGTCGGTACATCGAACTTGAGGGTGATAAAGCTTTCTATTAGGTCAGTGCACGCCACTTCAAGAGCATCAGTCAGCTTAGCTAAATCCGACATTTAATTCACGAGGTCGCGGAAATGGCCGATTGTGGAGTCGAGAAATGGACACGCATTGAGACCTTACCAGCTGTAGAACGTGGGCCGTGCAACGAAGCTGCACAGCAGTTTTTGCAGACGAACTATTGGTTTGCGCGCGAGTGGTGATCCGGGCTCAGTCAATTCTGCGAGAGTCATTTGCATAAGCCTGTCGATGTCGCGCTGCAAATGGTCGTTCATCTCCATCATCATAGCTGTGTTGGTGGTAGGGTTGTCCACTGTTATCAGTCAAATGGAGCTGAGCAGCGAGACATCCTTGTATTTTTCTCCATGAATGAAGTGGCCCGCGAGACGCTTTCCAGTGTGTGTGGATACAACACACGCGTAAAAGCAAATAATGACAGAGCGCATTTCCCAGACCTGGTACGCGAGAAACCAGCGATTCACGCGTAGCTGAGCTCGCTCGGCTTCAACGGTTGTACGCTGAGATCAGCCGCGATGATGTTGATGCGCTCAGCTCGAGGTGCTCAAGTCGAGAGTGGCCGATTTCCGGCAATACCAGCGGTGATCCACTGAGCTCAGAAATCATAACCGTGAGGATGGTGAACCTCGGCAGGGAAATCTCTGGCCTAGTCACGACGGAGATCGGCTGTTGGCGGGTGTGTATACGGGTTTGGCAAGTCACCTTAGGTCTCAGCGGACAGATTTGGGGCTCAGCGGAAGAGGACGCTGACGGACGCTGACTTCGGAGATAGTGTGGATCTTATCTGAGCCCAGGGGGTCTTGGTTAGTCGCCGACGGATGGCCGAATGGTCGCCGCACGCTGGAGGGTCGCGTCATCAAATGATGACCGGAGATAAATCAGCTGTGGCAAAATCAGGTGAACCCAGATGACACACCTCGATCCGCCAATGAGAAGCCCGAGATCTGCCACTCATCGGTAAAGCATCACTGAGTCACTTTTTGACGTCGTTGGACTTATCTGAGCTCGGCTAGTCATTGGCTAGACTCATGTTGAAGCGCCGCTCGCCGCTGGCTTGCAGGCAGCTCGTAAGGCGATATTTTTCTTTTCACCTTTGTTCGGGTGCGCTCCGAAGGAAGTCGAGCCCCCCCCCCCCCCCCCCCCTTGATAGGTCTTTGTTTGCATGTGTAAAGTATCAATCAGAATCGAATTTGCCCCGAAGGCCACAGCGTTAAGTTTGCTGCTGCGGAAAAGGGTGTCTTAGGAGAATCAATCAGAACTCAGGCCCCATAAAGATCTTTTGGGTGTACCTCGGTGTGAAGGGGTACCCATTTGACTATTTCATATTTCTTAACGCGTTGGCAGGCCGACTAGGCGGCTGTACCTGGCGCGTATTTCATATATATTCTGGCGCTGAGCCTGGGACCGTGCTTTCCCCGATCAACCGTGTCGTCTACGTCAAGACGTGGTGCGCGGAAGTCCAAAGGCAGAGGCGAGAACCCTGGATCAAGACAGGCTCAACCCGAGCCAATTTCTCGGAGCCACCCTAGGTCCGGGGGGGGGCGAGTGAAGATCTGTGTACGCGGCTCTCAGCTGGAGCCGCCTGGAGGAAGTGAAGAAGCAAGGAAGACCGGGTATGTGGTCTTGGAAGGAGCAAAGAAGTGTGTGTGTGGAGTCGAGTCTACATTTGGAAACCCCCGGGGCAAACCGGGTCGAGACACGTGCAGTCGAAGGCCTGTTGAGCGGGGAGCCGGCTTCGTTTGGAGACATCAAGCGACGACTGGACTAGGAACCAGAAGCCGTGGTTGGCTGACGTCTGGGCCCAAAGCGTCGCCCCAGCAAGAACCGTCAAGGGGATCGCAAGGGAGGCGCACACGCCGCGTCAGGCCAAGAGTTCGAGTTCAGAGGTGTCGGTCGAGTCTTCGTCGAGTACAGCTGAGACCTTTCAGCTGAGACTCTAAGACTCGGAGCCCCCCCCCCCCCCCCCCCGGACTTAGATTCAAGGTTTGCTGATTCAAGTTTCATTCAAGGAATATTCTGGACGCTGGGAAGTTGCCCGCACCTCACCACACTTCACTTAGGCGCTGTCGTCTGGGTACAGCTTGCACACCATCCGACTCTTCGGACATGCCGACTGCTCTGGGCGCCTTCTCACCTCGCACGTTTGGGTGCTCTGCCGCCAACCTATTACACGACTTCCTCACTCAAAGGGTCTTCCACGACCCTTCCACCGTTAAAGAGCTGCTCGTACTCCGCAATAGACACCCAGCGGCGCTCTGCACGTCCACCACTTCTTCGTTCGGACTCAAGCTCGTACTCCATGACGCACTGCCCTGCCCTGTTCCGCCTACGTCGTCTTCGTCGTTCCACCAGTCTCGTACCCGAGACTTGTACTGCGTCTTCACGCGCTACTGCTCTGCGACGTCGCTTTCTCTTTCTTGCGGCTGCGGCGTTGACTGGAGCTTGCGTTGCTCGTACAGCCGTCGGTCGCGCCTCGACAATGCGCTCTGCCGTGGCTGCGCTCTCATCTTCCAGCTCAATCGCCAAAACCTCGGCGCTGCCACCAACAATTCTGCCGAGCAATGGTAAGTCACGAGGAAAGATGCGTGTGCTATAAATTCCTCGGGCTTCCCCGTCTTGTCCTCTCGTCGCATAAGAAAATTTCGTAACCTGTAGGCTCCACATTCCTCATCGGTCCCATCCAACTGTGCACAAGTTTGGTGGCTTTGGGTCCTCGTGGAGGCCGGTACAGCCAAACTCGATCGCCAGCTTTCCATTCTCGTTTCTGCCGCACGCGCCGATTGTAATACTTTGCCTGCCGAGCCTACTCCTTGACACGCGCTCGCTCTGCACACTCGCTGCTTCGCTGCAACTGCTTCAGCTGCGTCTCGTGGTACTCCATGAGCTCACCTGCTTCTCCTACAGCAGCCCTTCGCATCAACTTGTTCGGAGATTTCAACTTCTTGCCCATCATGAGCTCTTTCGGAGTCAACGACACCGTGGAGTGCCTCGCGGAGTTATACGCGTACACTGCGTACTTCATCCACAGCTCCCGGTCAGTCTGGTTCTCCTCCGTCATGTAAGTCGCAACACAGTCTTTAAACGACATGTGGAAGCGTTCAACTAGGCCGATCACCTGTGGTCGATAGGGCACCGGATTGATCTGCTTTGACTGCATAGTTGCTCAATCGCTTTCCCCGTGAGATCGGGAGCTTCATCAGTCAATAGCTCTCGAAATGGTCCAAACCGCAACACCACCTCCTTCAGCAGAAACGTTGCAACACTCTTCGCTGTGTGCTCCACCACCGTAGCCGCAACTGCATACCGAGTCACGTACTCGAGAGCGGCTATGACGTAACGCTGACCACCAGTCGCTATCGGGAATGGGCCCACCACCTGTCACTAACGTCTCCACATCGCAGACTTCAAAGAGGGGGGAACGACCTCACGCGGCCGTACTTTTCTGCTTTCACACTCCTGGCAGTTGTTCACCCACCGACGTACTTCCTTCTGCATCCGAGGCCACCGATAGAGCGCCGAGATCCTTGCGTAAGTGTGGGGGCCTCTCAAATGGCCCGCCCTGCTCGTCGCCTGCCGTCAACGTCATTAACTGCCACAGGGATCGCCTCGCTCAGTACGGGGATCGCTTCCACCGATACCAACGCTGTTGCCGCCACAATCTGTTCTTGCCCACGCCGCGCTTCGTCATCTGCGCGTCGCTTAGCTGCTCTCGTGAGGGGTCGGGACGTCACCTCTCACGCTGCCTTGTTGCCGTTCTTGTCCGTGGCCGCTGCCGCCATCGCGTTCGTGTCCTGTTCCACGTCTCCGATTGTCTCTCTCGTCACTGTCTGGACGCTCTCGACTTCCTGCTGCGACGTGACATCGACCACTGCATCCACCTCTGCCGGCTCCATCGTCAATGTCACCACCGGGTCCGTCCCACTGCAGTCGACGACTGTGTGCTGCTCACTCGCTCTCTTCTTCCTATCCACGGCTGCTAATACCGCTGCGGGTGCGCGTGGCAACGCATCTGCTACTACATTCGTGCTGCCGGGTCTGTAGGCGATGTCAAACTCGTACTCCTGGAGCGTCAACGAACGCCTGTGCAATCTGCCCGCCGGGCTTGGTCTCGTCATCAACCATCGTAATGCCGAGTGATCTGTCACGATATTGAAGACTCTGCCGTTCAAGTAGGGCCTGAAGAGCTTCACTGACCAAACTACCGCCAAACACTCCAACTCCGTTATTGAGTAATTAGCCCCGCTGAGCTATTCACCTTGCTCGCGTACGCAATCGGCCTCCACCCGTCGCCAGCATCCTGCATCAAACAAGCTCTTAGTATGACTTTGCTAGCGTCGTTCACCAGGCGAAACGGCCGATCAAAATCCGGGTAGATCAGCAGAGGCTTGGACGTCAGGATCGCCTTCATTCGTTCGAACGCGAACTCCTGCTCCTCTGTCCATTCCCAGTCCGTAGCCTTCCGTAGCAACCGCGTCACGGGCGCCATAATCGAGCCAAATGCTTCAATAAACTTCCTGTAGTAGCCTGCCAAGTGAACAAATCTCTTCACCTTTACGGGGTCTCTCGGTCTCGAAAAGTCCCTGACAGCCGAAATCAGTCTCTCCACGGGACGCACACCATCACAACTAAGCTCGAGTCCGAGATACTCCATGGGTGTCGTTGCGAAAACACACTTTTCTAGCTTTAGCGTAAGACCTGCCGCCGATAATCTCTCAAGTACACTGGCCAGTTCAATCACATGTCGTTCGATTCCTCCACGTGTGAACACGACGATATCATCGAGGTACACCAAACACGTCACCCATGTGAGTCCTCGAAGCACACCGTTCATGAGCCGCTGGAACGTTGATGGCGCGTTTATCAAGCCGAAGGGCATCCTGATAAATCGATAGAGCCCCTTCTTCGTCGTGATGGCCGTCTTGTCTCAGTCTGCCTCCGCCATGCGAATCTGCCAGTATCCGGCCCTGAGGTCTAGAGTCGTGAACAGTAGCCCCCCCCCCCCCCCCAATGCTTCCAGCGTTTCATCAATACGCGGAAGTGGGTACACATCTTTCTTCGTAATCTTGTTCGGCGCCCTGTAGTCGATACAGAATCGCACCTCTCCGTCCTTCTTGCGAACTAACACCACTGGGAAGCCCCAGGCTCCGTTACCTTCTTCTATAACGCTCGCTTTCAACATCTTTTCCGTGTTATCGTCGATGATGGCGTCCTCTGTCTGCGCCTGACGTCTTCGTTTCAACATGATAGGTGCTTCGTTCCCGGTGTCGATGTGGTGCTCGACATCGAGTGCTGTGGCCGGAGCGCCTGCGTTCGTCGACACCTTCCTGTAGGCCCTCAACAACTGCATGATCAATGCCCTGCCGCCCGCGACTTTCGTGTGGATGTCCACCTCGCCTTCGTTCTCCAAGGGCTCGTCCGACGTACTGATCTGCTCTCGTATCCACTCGCCTAGTCGCTCACGAGTCATCTCGCCGTTTAGGCTCGGTACCTTCATTTCATCATCAATCGGCACCCACGTGCCAAGCTCCTTCTGCGCAGGAAGCTTGAACCGCCTACGATTGGTCAGACGATGGCTGAACCCAGCTCCGGCTGTACCATCTTCAAGAAGCTCGAGCTGATTTGAGTAGAACGCGCGACGACCAAATCGTGCCAGAAGACGACTCAGCTTAATCACATTGATGACAATGGAGTCTAAGCCACGACACCCTGAACTCGCTGAAGTGCCAGAAGTCAGCGGGTTCCGCACGACTGAGCTTTCCCGGCCCCAGTGGACACTCGCCGAACTCAATAACGGCGAACCTGACCTTATCCACTCTCAGTCAGAGATGATTGAGCGGTGCGTTCTGTGTCGTTGTGGTGATTTTTGCGACCAGGGTTGGGTGTTGTTTTGCGGTGTTAGTATTCGATATCTTCAGTGTATCCAAGCGGTCTAAGGATCGTATTGTCACTTTAGCGACAGTTCTAGCAGAAGCATCTTCTGCGCAGGATGTTGTCAGTACCAAAACCAATACGAGTACTTGATTGGCTAAAATGCGACGGATGGCTGCACGAATACGGTATGTGCATTATAACCTTAGCTCTCAAATGGTCCTACGGGTTGGTCAGATTTTGACGATCTGTGTGTCAAACTGTGGATCGCGTTTGGGGATTGCGATTGGTTCATTTGCAAAAGGAGAGGAAGGGCTCGCTTCCGCATTTTTAACCGAAGAAATCGGAGGAGTTATGGCGAAGCCTTTGGCTGTTGGAGACCGCGTCGAGCGGAAGTCGAAGAAGCTGGTGGGGAGGCGCGGTATTGTACTTGCGGTCAGCCCAGCAAGCCCCATGCGTTCATACACGGTCCAATGGGATTCGGGAGCCTCGGAGACCGTCTCGGCTCGCTCTGTATGCCGAGAAGCCGAGGTAGCTGCGTGGGCACGACCTCATATCGCTCAACAAGCTCGCCAAGAGGAAAGTTCAGATGACATCGACATGTCTGATAGCAGCTCAGATATGAGTATTAGTAGCAGATCGTCAGACGAATGGGTCGAGAGCACCGCATGTGGTGCCCACGCAGACATTGATGAAGGACTCTCTCGCTGGAGCTGCTGGAGCCGACGATGGAGGTGTATACGCTCATGGACGAAAATGGGTACACTGTGACGCTGTTCTCGTAGACCCAGCGATATTTGCTCTAGCTCGTAAGGCGGCACTCCACTGGCCGCCACATCTTCAACTAGGATTGCTTCTTACTTCTATCTCATGTATCCCGTGGACTCACTGCAAACTACCATACTCGAGACCAACAAACTGCTGGTTGAGCGACGCCAGGGAACTATCGGCCGCGGTGAACTATTTCGCTGGATTGGAATCAGATTGGCAATGACTCTTGAGCCTAGACGTGGACCCCATTCGGTCTTCTGGGAGTCCTCAGTGCCTGAGGGCTACGTGGGAACTGCAGCAAACTACGGCGATCTTTACGGAATGACTTACCGCACTTTTCGGAACATTCAGAGTGCACTTCGATTTTCTACAATCCAACCGCCGGCTGAAGACCCATGGCATGCTGTACGACTACTAATTGACGCTTTCAACAAGCAGAGGAGAAAGTTCATATCTCCTGGGGCTGTGATGTGTGTTGATGAATGTATGAGTTCATGGCAAGGCAGAGAGGAGAAGCATACTCACGACGGGATTCCGCACCTGACTAAGATCCAGCGGAAGCCAGAGGGTGTTGGTGCGGAGCTGAAGTCCATCGCTGATGGTGACACAGGAATATTGCTTGGGCTCGACATAATGGAAGGCGCGCAGCGCCAGCGCCAAAAGGCGTTCAACGCAGAGTTTGGGGAGGGCACTGCTGTTGTGCTTCGACTTGCTCAACCTTACGCTGGCAGCGGACGCACGATCGTTGCCGACCGTGCTTTTGAAACTCTAGTTCAGTTGAATTCGCTGCTAGGGTTATACTTTATGGGCATGGTCAAGACTGCAACTAAGGAGTACCCTCTTGCGTATCTCAAATGTTGGTCGAGCGCTGCTCACCCTCGAGGTAGCCATGTCGTTATGGAGAGCACCTGCACAAATGGATCGAAGATGTATGCACTCTGCTGGAACGATCGAAAGCCCAAAATGATCATTTCTAACAGGGGCACAACTCTGCCAGGGACTGAAAGCGTGCGTGTACGACATCGCCGTGTGGTTGAAGACGGTGAAATTCGCACACAACGCTATGAAAAAAGAATTCATCGGCCATTCGTGGTGGATTCAGCACTTCTCTGCAGTCGATATACATGACCACTATAGGCAAGGGTCACTGGAGATGGAACGCGAATGGCTTACACATTCGTGGGATCACAGAATCTTCGCCACGGTACTGGAAATGGTCATCGTTGACGTCTTCCTTGCTTACCGGTACGAAAATCAGAGCGAAAACGTTATGGCGTGCTCGACGGTTGCGTTTGGAGAGTTTACCTCCCGCTTGGCGTACCAGTTGATTTTCAACGATTATTTGACGGGTCGAGCAAGAAGAGACGGGAGTATTGATGGCGAATTGGACGTCACAAGCCTTCCTGACCACACTCTTCTAGCGTTAGGATGTCGACCCGAATATCAGCGTTTGAAAAACCCACAGAGACGCGCACAGCGACGCTGCAAGATATGCAAGAGGAAGGCCTCCTTCTACTGTGCTACCTGCTCAAACCGCGATGACGATCGTTATTTCCCCTTGTGCGGATTCATGACAGGTAGAACTTGCTACCAGCAGCATCTAGCAGCAGCGCAGCACACTTTGTAGGCAGCGAGCCGTAAACACCACCTAAAGTTTGTATGCCACCATCATTCTTATTTTGTCCTACCGGTAGGATTTTCAGGTGTCCCACCGGTGGGATTTTCTCGAGGTAAACTAAGGATAATGTCCAGTAGTACGCCATCCGTGTCACCAAATCTCAAAGCGTTTTAGCACAGCCGGTCCACTTTGTGGTCATAGCTCGTACTCGAGGCATACCAGGAGGAAGACGTTTCGATGTAGTATGCGAAGCAGGTCATTAGGATACTAGTAGACGTAAACGACATGAAGTGATGCGTACAGAACGAGCAGAGATAGTTCAGACCGACAGACAGAGACAAATATATGGCCGGTTAAGGAGAGTGCAGCGTCTACTTTTTGGTTGGTCCAATACAGGCCAAATGAAGATCAATATGACGAGATTGATGTTTACCGATATAGGCTACATCCAGCCAGGCAGAACACTAGTACATGATCTTGTCTAACTTTATGCCAACCTTGCGGGATGCAGCGCTTCAATTAGTCCAGCAGCCGGCACCATCGGAAGGGCACCTACGACCATATGAGTAGGCTTTTACATGGGTAGCGTGACAGTGCCTAACTAGCGAGACCAGCCAGACGCCTTAACTAATACTCCGCTGATATGCCGTCAATTTGACCTTCGTCTGAATAATGCTGGTGAATCGCCGGTGGTGATAACTTAGCGCTCTATCCGACCATGCTATCAGTGACATATATATTTCAGGTCAGGGTAGTACGAAGGGTCGGGGCAATTTTCATGGCAACTCTCACCGACAGCAAGAAACACCGAGGTGTCAACGAAGTCTCCAACCAGCAGATACCATGAAGGCACGGCAAATACAAGACTCCTTTTGTTGAGTTTGTATTATCTATGAGGTAGGACTGCGCCGGAAGGCTCAAACGGCACTCTTATGCACTCAGAAAGAAAGATTCAGATTACCTTGCGGGTTGAACACCTTTTCTAGAAAGAGGAACAAGACCCGAGCATGAACGAGTTATCCAAACATTCCTCTTATCGTATAACTGGTTCTTGATCGGGTGAAAAGAGGAACTGAACCAAAGACAATGCTCGGTCGCAACAGTAAAAAAGGACGCAAAGCATTTGCCAACGTGGATGAGGGCCGGCGGCGCAAACAGATTGAATTGAAACGTCCAGGTACTGCATGCAGGTCAGACTCAGTCACGGCAGTGCCAAGCGGTCGCCGGCAATGATATCCATGCCCACGTGTCGGATCCGGTATCGCTGCTGAGAGTTCTCACGGAGAGCGAGAGTAACGCGCTACTGCGGTCGCTGTAAGGCTCCCACTTCATCTACAACTCACTCGTGCACGATGGACATGTAATCAGTTCAAGCAGCGGGGTAGCTGCTGGACAGCAGCTCACGGTGCGGACTGCCCACAGGGGGGTTCACTCACTTAAAGCAGCGAACATCATCTCCCCAAGCTCCATCACGACGTCGGATGTAGACAGTTCGATCCATTGGTGTGAGACCGGCCCACCAATAATGAGCTTTATGCTAAGACATGCTGTTGTTCCCGAGAGTGGATCACCATCTACATTCGCCACGTCGCTCCTCTGCTAGTCCGCACCCCGCTGCAGCGAATCCATCGACAAGCGCGATAGCCCCCCCCCCCGTCCTCGCAGCGTGAATCGGGCCGAACGCTAAGCTTTGCGTCCGAGCCATGGAACATTTCGACAAAGCTGTCCTTTGGTGGTCACAACAACTCCCCGCACAGCTGAGTGTTCTCACTGTCGTCGGTGTCCGCAACTATCGATCGAGTAGTGACGGACTGGACCGGGGGAGTACTCTACACAAATGCACTATATATACGATACTTGTCTGCCTCATGTTGTGTACGCCCACGCTTTCGGTTTCTTCCTGCACTCGACGGTGGACACGCTGTCGCTCGCGCAACGTGTGGGCGTACGGGAGAACGAGATGAGCGCAATATTTCCCCGTGGTCGTACTCCTTATCAACAGTCATAAATTCGGTTCTTGCCTTCCGCAGGGTTTGTCCCCGGAGGGGCAATGTCGTGTTGCAGCTGGCTCGTCAAACGGCCGAGGGACTGGCAGCTGGGGGCGACGCGTGGGCTTACCGGCGTTGAGCTCCGCCTCGGTAGTGTTAAAGTAGCCGCGGAGGCTGCTGCATCTGTCCACACATATGTACAGCGCGGTAACACTCAAAGCCTGCTTTGAAGTGGTCGACAATGGTCGACTCGACGTCGTTGGGTGTAGAAGCAGTGACCAAGCCCAAGTTGTCTGAAGCGGCGAACCCGTTGGTGACTCGAAGCACCGTCTCCAAGCTGCAATTCAATTTATTCGGTGGACGCAGACTGATGCATCTTCTAGAAGAAATGGGACTTGGGTCAATTCCATTGATTCGGTGGTCACAGAGCGATGCGCTTTCTTAGAAGAAATGGGTCATCCAGGAACTCCGCCGTGACTCAAGCCCGGAGATCGACAACGGTGCGCTAGAAATGCTCCGCGCAGATATGACCGCGCGCTTTGTATGTTGGTGTATGTGTCCATGACCGTCACCAACTTTGGTGGGGTTTTGCTGAGGTCGTTCGTACAAAGCTATGCTATTTTCGGTCCTTGAAAACGATGAAGCCAGCATTCGCAGCAAACGCTTTAACTGGAGCTGGAAATGAACCGCGCCCGTTCTTTGGAATGTTGCACTGGGACTTAATATGTTCCCTTTTCCGCTGAACATACCCTGCTCCTTGCTCGTGTATAGCTATAAGCTCCCACAAACCTCTGCCCCCCCCCCACTCGCACCATTAATGCAGCAACGGTTAGCTTGCTTGTTTTCTCGACTTTGTTTTCTCTTACCATCCCAATCTAGTTTCCATCAGTGAAAGTCAACACTGCCTTTGCCAAGGCATGACGCGTATAAACGTTATCCGTCACCACTAGTCTCCTACCAGTTAATGACTCCAGCAACGACTCCTGATGTCCCATCATAGCTATCCAGAGCACCGAGGCACTCGTCTTATCTACCCCAATGTCGGGGTTCGAAAAGGTATGACTGAGAGAAGCGAAAAGGCTAGGGAACACCTTTGTATAACGAGCTGCAGGCGAGTTTCGAGTCCGATTACATTATCCCAAATGCTAGGAACTTACAGCGATTTCCATCCAACAACAGCATAGCAACGAATAGCATATTTGTCGGGCTTTGACGGCATGAATGGTTTGGCCCATGTGCGGGCTTTTGTACGTACATTGCATTCATCAAGAGAACTTGCCCCGTATGGAATAACCCTAAACCCATCACCTGTTGTCAGGTCCGGTGGATGAAGTTATACTCGCCTGAAATGGATTCCGACTAATTGTGATAGAAATGTCGCGATGTCCAATAAAGCGCATATACTCATGGCTAAATCGAGACCGACGTAGACATCGAATCCATTTTCTATTGTTTCTGCATGTCCTGGCGACTTGAGACTCTCATTCGTCCAACCTTGAATGCACTCTTGAACTCCTTTGCAGTGAAAAGAGAATATAATCCCACTTCGCCATGATCTTGTAATGACTTTCCGTTCGAGTTCTTCCAGCAATATTACGCCCTTAGCTGTCGTCAAAATGGCTTACGTACACTACCGAATCCAAACTACCATCGACACAGTTGCTAGAAGAGGTCTGCTGCTGATTGTCACCGTCTTGTGTCTCTATCGTCCTCCACCGTATTACATTCTCTGTAGTCGCTGTTGTTGCTTCCGATAATGTCGTTGGCCTGGTCATAATCACTTGCCGAATCACTGTCCCCAAATTCGACGTCTCGCTCAGCATTTGTAGAGTCGTTTCCATCGCCTGCATCCCGAAAGTATACAGCGTAAAAAAGAGTCGATTACGTTTTCTAGGAACCAATATTCATGAGCATACACTCAGGAGCTTACGGCATGCCCAAAACACCGTCTCACGACATTCTAGCGCGGTTCACCCGCCATAATAATTTGTCTGAAAGCAATTGAACAAACGTGTCGCGGCAGCATCCGTCCTCTCGGTCATTTCAAGTCACTTTTTTGCATCAGCATCATAACCCACCGCTGCTATCGGTGTCTCGGGCTCGACTAATGTTTGCAATCAAGTCAGCAGCACGCATCGATCGAACTTCAACAAATTGCAACAGAGGGGTCATGGATCTATCGAAAGGGGGTCTGCGATCTAAGTTGGGTGTGGAGAACGCCTGAGGACGTACGCTTACACACTTCGGCGTAATTAATCCAATCGGAAAAAATTACAGTTAGCAAACCAAAGCAAGTAAAGTTTCAGTTTTGATGCATTACACTGGATTATTTTTAGTTTTTTGTTTTTCTATACATCAGTTGCCACTGACCCGGTGTTTACTCTGGTTCCAAGGCAAATAGACTCGATATGGGATGCATTTACACAGATATATGCTGCCTTTGTGTACTCTACCGCCTGTATCATGTTGCCAATTTAGCGATGCGCAGGTGGTAGTACTGCAACTCTGCCACGGGGCGTGGATGTCGTCCTGCGGTGAAGTAAGCATGTGCGTGTTTGGAATAGTTGGTCTTGCAGCGAGCCTTGGCAATCTTTGCACTTAGCGTTGACGCCGCCGTTTTGCAGATTGTTGACCTTGGGCAGCATTCCTGTGACTGAGCACATGCGAGCGGGGGCGTGATGGTATTGGTGATGGAGAGTGTGGTGTTATATGGGTATGCTGGTGGTATAGGTCATGTATGGTAACATATCGTCTTTGATGCGGGTCGCGGTAATGGCCGTCGGGAGCGGAGGACCTACAGCAACCTTGTAGCGCCAATAACCCCTGCGTATAACATTTTCTGGGACGAGTTTGCTGCGTTGACTATGACACCCCAAAACACATTTTTCAGCACCTATAGAACGCACCGCATTTCCGTAGCGCGCACGTCAAGAAGGCTACCCAGGGACACCCGAAATCTTTGACAACATTTCCTTATTACATACCCCTATAAAACGAACCGCATTTCCGTAGCGCGCACGTCAAGAAGGCTATCCAGGGACACCAGAAATCTTTGAAAACATCCGTAGAACATTTCCTTTTCACATGACATTGTTGTACGTGATCTCCGGCTCGCACATGTAGCATACCAAATGACCACGTAGGAGCAGGGGGAGACGAGTAGAGCTAGCTTAAAGAGTTGAGGCAGAAGAAAGACCACTTCTTCTTTTATCATCAGCACACGAGACCAGCATCGCAAACAACAAGCAACAAGTACATCGACCTCTGCAGTCACTACATCGACGTGGGCCATCATATCAAGGCAGACAAAAGGGGGGCAAGAGGACGCAGGTCATCGCGTAAATCATCAAGAAGCGTGGGTCAAGACGAAGATCTTCCATTCGGACTACGATTACACAAGGGCGTGAGCTTCAAGTCAGGTTGTCTTCGGATGCAGCGGTTACCGATGTACCGACTGCAAAGCACGCTTGGAAATTTGGCCGAATGTCAGCGGATGTTGCCTCGCGAATACCCGCACCTGTATCCGGCCTACTTCTCTGTCAGATTACACCGTGGACGGCACGACAGCGATGAAGATTCGTGTTGATATCCGCTCCGTGCTCGACTTGACTACCGCTGATTACGAAGTGTGGCTCAAGTGGTGTCGAATTCTACATGAATGAAGATGTGATTCGTATTGGTATTTCCGAAGAACAAGTCAAGAGTGAGTATGTAAGAAGTATGCCGGGGCTTTATGTTAGGCGCTTCGAAGTGCCCCCATTATCAATGGTCGAAAGGAATGAATCTTAGTTTCTCTCAGTTTCACGTGTCAAGGCTGAAGGCCGGCCCAACCTTCAAGCCTAACAGAATCATCGGCTGGGTCCATCCTGAACTCCGATAGTTGCGTACGTACAATGGAGACTCATTGTTTTTTAGGATATATTTAGATGTGTACCAACATAGTTCAAGCACTGTATGGTACTGATGGTACACGACGAGGCTAGCGAGCTGTTTGTTCCCGTCTACTTCGTACTGTGTAGCCCGAAAGCTAAAGACATGTAGCTCGATATCCTGGGGGTGATCTACCGGAATACATTCGAGAAACTTCAACCTGCGACGTTGTCTGTGACTTCGAGCTACCTTTGATCGGCGCCATCGATAAGCATTTCCCGAACGCAGAAGGCTTTAGTTGCCTGTTTCATTTTAAACAGGCCGTCCGAAGGCGCATGATGATCATCGACTGTATTCCCGAGTCTGAAATCCAGATCGCCATGACACGTGGTGTGCTCGACATGCTCACGGTGATCGACCAAGAGCTGGTTTCGCACCAAAGTATTCGTTGGGTGAAGCGCACAATTCGTGCTCGGTGTGGTGCAGCAGATGTTGGGTATACTCACGCTCAAAATGGGAGATGTACTGGGGAAACTTCTGAGCTACATTGCTTGAACGCTACAAAATTGAGGCATGGAATATTTAAGCGAGAACCAATACCCCTCTCGAAAGGTTCCACCAAGAGTTGAATAGTGCTTTTTAAGCTCCCAACATCACCACGTTGGTTTCGGATGTCAGAGAAATTTCACAAGACTGTATGTTACGAAACTGACCACGTAGCACATGGCCGACGGAAGAGGGGCAACAAGCGCAACGCGAAGAAGCGGAAATGAGCATACCCGCGCTCCGCTCATACGGAAAGCAATGGTATGGCTAGTATTGAGCTGCCAGTCCCAGTGATGTTCACAAGCCCTGATCATACCATTAGTAGCCGGGGCGCCACAACGAGCAAGCCCGGTTTGTGGTGCAAGTTGCCGTGCAACAAGTAACAAAAGGCTCGCTAGTCGAAAACGACTACTGGGAAGGCAT
Source organism: Phytophthora x cambivora (assembly GCA_033557925.1). Lineage (NCBI taxonomy): Eukaryota > Oomycota > Peronosporomycetes > Peronosporales > Peronosporaceae > Phytophthora > Phytophthora x cambivora. Next base: position 11,170,159 of record JAUCEB010000011.1, on the reverse strand, counting down.
AAATCGACCTTTCCAGGCGCAAGGTCCTGGACGGAAAGATCTCCATCGGAAGACTTTTTATGGGATCGTATACGGGTATGCTCGGGTGTTTGGATCGTGTTATTTTGCCGACCCAGACGTCAGGCCAGATCAATACTGAATGTGATATGGATTTCGCTTGTTGTAGCAGCTTTGGGTCGTTGTCATTCCAAACATTAAGTTGACGCAATGGTATTTATTAATGTATCGCTAGTTCGTAGCGTCCGAAACGCTCACTACATATAGCCCCTATCACAAATCTCACCAGCACAAGCTTCTGATACCTAAGGTGAGGAATCTACACTAATATCGACTCTTGTATATCTTTATCACAATGCTTACCTGGGTCGAATGAAATATCAGGGGGTACTTCAGCATCACTATCTTCAGCCGCATCGTCATCAGAATCGGACGAGATGTCACAAATGGGCAGGTCAACCTCGCTCTTGGCGTTGGTAGCCGCATCCATTTCCCGTAGACTCCTTCGGGTCGATCAAAGATTTTTCCTCCCGCCAGGCCACCTTTGGATAAGCCAAAAACATCCATGTCGATATAGAGCGCGCTCGCAGCCTTTTGCAGCTCCTGCAGCTCCTACTCGTCCATTTCCGCGCCGCACCACAGGCTGAACTCAGCTTAAGGTAGTTGTAGACGATGACGGACTTGATGATCATCTGCCCTTGCTCCGACAGCGCCTTAAGCAGCATGCATGTCGACGATGCGGCAGCAAGCCGTCCATCCCTGCACCTGCTTCAAATGCCGCAACAAGAATCAAACCCACGTTATTTAATAGTCTGCTCATTTATGTCCCATTCGCAGCTGCCAATGCAGCCACCCTAGGATTCCTTTTAACTTAGGCACTGTACCTACTTGCATATCCGTTCCAATCACTTGTGCCGACAGCAAAGGCCGTCGCTCGCTACAGCACTGAAAGCCGCCTTCCTTTGAAATCCTGATGTTAGCTTCAGCCAACGTAGATCAAAAGTCAGATATAGCAAGCCATTTGTGTCAAGAAGAAGATGATGGAGACCCAAGTCACTCAAGCAAAGAAAACGTTGTGCTTCGACGATTTGGAGTGAGAAATGGAAAAGGTGGGGTATGATAGAAAAGCCATAAACGCGCCCGAGATCACCTCGATTGGGGATAAGAATCCTTTGGACTCCGAAGTTCTTGAGTTTCGAGACTTCTGCATTGCCAATAGCATCAGAGGTTATAAGAACGAAAAGAAAGACGCGCTGTTGTCACTGATTGTATAGCAGATGAAGAACAACAAAATATACGATCGCATCTTCAGAGCCAATATGAAAGACCGCAACGAGTCTGAGGGCGAGTACCCGTTCTGGCTCATCGACATTATTTTTTCGAGCCACTTTGCATCTCGATTTGGCTCGCTTTGCGGTCAGCTCACACGAGCTGACCTCGACGCTGCGGTTTCAGCGGATAATACGTTTCGGGAGGATGCACTTGCTGCTTTCTAGGATATCCCTTCCGTTGAAGAGTACGACAACCTCGTTGCTGCATGTCCTACACAGGATCTTGACAGCATCAAACCATCCCTTATCGTTGGCCTCTTGAAGAAACAACTGTGCCAAATGTGGGGATCTTCACATGGAGTTTTTCGACATGCCCACAATATGCTTCACAACGTCCGGCACAAACGGTGAAGATTTTTACAAGTACTTCAAGGGGCGTTTGAACGCTCTGTATATTCATCTGCACCTGCGGACGAAGCGCAAGCTGGTGGATCCTGCAACCTTCCTGACGATGTTACCTTCATAAGCAACAAGAGCTCGCCGCAAGAGATAGAAGGTAATACGCACCGCAGGAAGAAGAGCGATGTAGCTGAGGATATTCTAGAGTTCAGTAACCAGGTGTGGCGAGAAGCATTGGCAACGCGCAAGCAGGACACGGAGGTCCGCGAAGTTCGGTTTCTGGAGTAAAAGAAATTGCGGCGGATGTATATACATGCGACACCAGTTGTAGCGAATAAAGCGAACGTCTCCACCACAGTATTACGCGTTTGTCAGCAATAGGCTCCGAAGTCTACGCGCAGCAAGAAAGAGAGTCCAATCGAAAGATCCGGGATGATATTGAAGATGAAATCAATGCTTTAAAGGCAAAGAAGCAACGGCTAGCGGACACGGTTTGACAAAAATGTCACTCGGGATCTAGTATGAGACCGCGCAAAACAAAATCGTACTTTCCAATATTATTACAGTGGATATAATATATCATATTATGGCCGTTTGTATGGGTCGAGGGGGGAATCGAGAAAACGCGTTTAGAACATTTGAGGGTTGATCTTTTCCCTCGTCCATACGCCAAAACCACACCGGCCGAGATGGAGTACGACGGGAAAGCCCACCTTAGACGCCGAAGAAGAGCACAGCGGGTCGACTGCGCGCTCGGAGGAGATCTCTTAGGATCCTGACGCGCATGTCGAGCTCGATGACGCAGTATCGGAGAATATTGACACGAACAGTGTCATGCCACCCAAAGATGGCATCTTCAAATTGTTCTTGAACAAGATGATATTGACAACGATATGGATAATGATGCGCAAATGGCTGGCGAGACAATCTATGCCCCGGCCGCTCGATCCGCTCATAATACTTTACCTGGAGATGCTGCCCCCCCTCACAAACCAAATGAGTCTAATAAGCCTCCACCCCGGCGATCCAAGCGCATTGTCTATCAAACCGTGAGTTTAGCCCTCAGCGCAGCACATGTAACCTTCGCGAAATTATTCAAGAACCAGTTAATCTGCAAGAGGCAAAGGCATCAAAGCATGTGAAAACGCTATACGGGGCGAAATTGAGCCACTTCGGGCAAATTACACGTTCGAGTTGGTGGATCCACCACCTGGAGTTCACGTTATCGGATCAACAATTGTCTTCCAAGTAAAATTGAGCGACACCGGGGAAGTCGACAGTCTCAAAGCGCGGATTAGTGCTCAAGGTTTCGCTCAGGATTCTTGTAAGACTATTTTGAAACATATGCTCCAATGATCCGTTTGAACTTCATCCGAGTTTTCATTGCGCTAATGACCCAAAAGGGCATGCAAGTACGCCAAGTTGATGTACCAACAGCGTACGTGAAGGCGGATCGAGATCATTTATTTGAGGCAGCCGCGTGGATTTGAGGAGGGTAGTCGATCCAAAGTTTGGCGACTCAACAAAGCACCGTATGGTCTTAAGCAAGCCGGCCACGAGTGGAATGTGGAACTTGACCGTTTTCTCAAAGCGTTTGGAATGATTTCAACTCGTGAAGATCGCTTTGTCTACACCAATTCGACTAACAATTTGATTGTGCTTATCTACGTTGATGACATCCTGATAGGGTACGATGATGAGAACGAGATGAACGTGCTCATATGCGCTCTTCACACCATGTACGGAGTAAAAGACCTCAGGGAAGTGAACTGATTTCTCGATATTCGTATTCAAATGAACGTGTCATGTGGAACCAGAACTCTGGGCCATCTCAATTCGCAACAGAAGTCATGAGACGTTTTAACATGGAGAACTATCGCCCTCGAAAAACGCCACTCGACAAAGGGAAAATAATCTATCGAAGAGCTGATGACAACGAAAGCGCGGCTCACACACCATATCGACAAGCCGTTGGAGCTTTGCTCTATCTGGCTCGCGTGACCCGCCCAGATATATCGTTCGCAGTAAATCAAGTCGCTGCTCAAGGTTCAAACCCATCCATACAGCATTGGCACGCAGTCAAGATCGAAGGCACGTAAAGCATAGAACTTGTCTATCGACGCGATGCTCCTGTCGTTCCGTCCCGGGTTTACACAGATACCGACTGGGCAAACAACGAGGAAGATCGCCGCTCCATTTCAGGCTGTGTAGTTCAAGGTTTTGTGTGTCTTGTTTCCTGGCAAGCCAAGAGACAGAACCCCGTATCCAACTCATCAACACGTCGTCCGTCGTTCCATGCAGGTAGCGTAACACACACATAGCCTCCGAGTAGTTCGCCAAGTTGTAACAATCAGGTCGAAGGCCTCTTCTCGCCTACTCGCTCAATACCCCTGCTAGCATCATCTATCAATGTAGGTTGATCGTAGTCGAGTAGGATAAAGAGCAAGCTGGAAGCGACGAAAACGAAGAAAGTTCCGTGTAAAAGAGGAAGGCTCGTGCAAAGAAACATCCGTCCATAAAGGTCGCTTAGCGAAGGATAGACCTGACCAGACTACACAGAGGCACGGACTGATCGGTCAAGCTCCTGGAAATGGAGCAGGCATGTCAGCGGTGGGATTTGAACCCACGAGTGCGAACACAGTAGAACTTGAGTCTACCCCCTTAGACCGCTCGGGCACACTGACGATAAAGAATACACTAACACCACAAAACAACCACACATCTGGTCACTAAAACAACTACTGCAACACAGAACGCACCACCCTCCCCACGCACACGCCACGTCATCACAACGCGCTGCTGCATCTTCATCGTCGCACATCCCACCCCCCCCCCCCCAACAATGCACTCCCCGCACCTATTCTCAATCGACTCGTTCGCCCGGCAGGATCCACCCACACACATCGCATCTACGCCGACTACAATATCCACGCTTGTTTATTCGGTCGTGTTGTTCGCGAGGCAGCGTTGGAAGACGCAAAGTACCGCCCGCATCGAGTCCGGTCGAACACAGCTACGTTACACTCTAGATTGCGTTCTGCAGAGCGATGTCCTATTTGCACCGTCTGGCGCCACAGTCTGGCGGCACCCACGCGTGCGATGAAAAAATGACCCTCCCAGAGAGTCTGGCGCTCAGCGTGATCGTGTGGGTCCGTGTGATAGAGCGGACCATCAAGAGCAGACCTGCTACACTTCACGGGCTGCTATTTGAGCACGACGGTGATACCTGAGGTAACCGAGGGTCTGTGTGTCCTTGACAGTCAGAGCGGGGTATCGAGCTGCACAACACTGCTTCACATGTCCGAGCCATGGTTTCAACTGTACAGCTCGATCTGTAAAGACGGTACATTGTCCACATGCTATGGCTACGACAGTGATAATAAGGGAGAGTGAGTTCGCTTGGTAGTCGTGGCTAGTTTGGGATTGGTGTCGCTCTGTGTAACGCCGGTGCTTATCAGGCTTGCTTGCCACTTGAATGCTGCCCATGTTATCACCACGCAAAACTGGCAAATCGTGGTTCTACAGCAGCTCATCTAACAGTCCTTCGAACCAAAGCAGATCACGGGTGCACTCGTTCATAGCGATGTACTCAGCTTCGCAAGTGCTTTGGGCGTTGATAGATTGCTTTCTCGACGCATACGAGACGACATTGCCGCCCAACAGAGTCACATACCCGCTCACACTCTTGTAGTCGACCGGGTCGCTCTTGTAAGTCGGCGTCCGAATAGCCAACGAGGGAGACAGTCGATGATGGCTGGACGCCCATAACCAATCCGTAGTCCGTCGTTCGATGCAGGCAGCGTAGCACACACATAGCCTCCGAGTAGTTCGCAGATGTAGCGCGTCAAGTACTTCCCCAAGTGCCGCCTTCAATGTGCGATGCTGGGGCGTGACACTACGACTACCAACGTGGCCCACCCGGCTGTGTAGTCTGGTCATCGGCTTGCTCTTTGACGCAGCAGGACTCGTCATCAGATCGATCACGCACTTCAGCTTCAGGGGTACCAACGTGTAGTCGATGCCGTCGCGCATCTTGAATTCTAGCTGGAGCCCCGGCTTAGCGAGCCACGCTATATCGTTGTCCATCGATGTAGAGAGATAAATTTTGCCTTGAAGCTGCATCTACCCTTGATAGATGATGCCAGCAGGGGCATTGAGCGAGTAGGCGAGAAGAGGTCTTCGACCTGATTGTTATGTTGGTTGATCGTAGTCGAGTAGGATAAAGAGCAAGCTGGAAGCGACAAAAACGAAGAAAGTTCCATGTAAAAGAGGAAGGCTCGTGCAAAGAAACATCCGTCCATAAAGGTCGCTTAGCGAAGGATAGACCTGACCAGACCACACAGCAGTGTTGGTAAAGTCCCAAGTTTCTGCCCAGTGGGTAAAATCCGGCCGGGACGTTTGGCCTATTGGACGTGGCACGTCCAAAACTGGCCGAAATTTTTATGTAGCTATTTATTTAAGACGTAGTAAATACGATAAAAGACTGCTATTTACAAGGGTTTGGCTCTTCCGCGCAGCCATCGCAAGAACAACAGCATGGCTGCGCTGAAGACTGCGTACGGAGTGTCGCCGTCAGTGTCGGCCTAGTGCGTGCCCGCGTCGCTGCCTACGATCGCGCGCTCTACCTGGTGCTGTTCGTGTGGTCAGTGTCGTCGTCGGAGCCCGAGTTCTCGCTGCTGAAGACCGCGTCCTCCGTGACGAAGACTGCGTACGGAGTGTCGCCGTCCGTGTCGGTCTGGTGCGTGCCCGCGTCGCTGCCTACGTTCGCGCGCTCTACCTGGTGCTGTTCGCGTGGTCGGTGTCGTCGTCGGAGCCCGTGTGCCCGAGTCCTCGCTGCTGAAGACCGCGTCCTCCGTGACGAAGACTGCGTACGGAGTGCCGCCGTCCGTGTCGGTCTGGTGCGTGCCCGCGTCGCTGCCTACGTTCGCGCGCTCTGTCTGCCTGCTGCTCGTGTGGTCTGTGTCGTCGTCGGAGCCCGAGTCCTCATTGCTGCAGACCGTCTCCTACCTACGGAGTTTTGACGGCACGACGGAATAGACGACGATCTCTGACATAAGTGTATGAGGATGCGGTGGCATCAAGTTGTAGCAGAGATACTGAAGCCAAAGGAACATTTTTTTTGTTACCGACATCTACTCAAGCTCATCTACTTGCTACTACAGTGATGTTTTGTACGTTTTGAAGATGTTTACAGTTCACGAATGCAAAACGTTGGCGTACCCAAACAGCTCTTCCAGCGTTGCTTTCTGAGCCCGGAACCCCTTCAATTTTCCTTCCTGAGGAAAATTCGGCACATTGTCCTCGGGAAATTCGTGAAGAACGGCAGCAGGAATTTCTTCGAACTCGTCGTCGCCCGTAATGTTTTGAGTTTGGCCTTCGCTTGCCCCTACCTCCGCATAACCAGTATCAATTTCGTCGTCTTGAAACACCTCATCAAGGTACTCGCTCCAAAGCGACATAGTCTCCTCACCATTAACGCCATCCCCGGGATCCTCGTCATCACTATCGTCATCGTCGTTGGTGACAGAACGATCTGGAGATGGCGTGAGCATGACGCCGAGCGCCTCGCGAAGTATCGGGCGCTCGTCCGGTCTGATAAGAAGCTTTTTTCGGGGGTCCTGGGCAGCGTGTCTCCGAGAACGCTGTCGGACGTGCTTTGCGATGGTATGAATGTCAAGTACCTTGCTCGCATGCAGCCTATTCCGCTTGGCAGTGTGAATCATGCCAAGCTCGCTAAAAAGACGCTCGCAGGTTGCTGTATTCACCGCCAGCGACAGCACTACCATCGCAAGTCGCGGAAGCAGACTATCATGTTTCTCCATTGCCAAATATCTCCAATACGCACATGGCGAACCAACAAACTCACTTGCCTTCGTTCTCGTAAAGGTGCCTTCCATCCACGCAAACATATCCATCCTAATGTTGCTTATGTCCTCTGTCTGAAATAATCTTCGGTAGTAGTAGACAGCAATTTTTGGAAGCCGGTCGATTCCAGACACCTTTGTGTTAGGTAGTGCTCGAGAAGCATCAGCGTATACAGGGTGTAGAGCATATCCCAACATAAAAAGCGGCTGCTCACACTGCAACCAGCGCGCTTCGACGCATTTAACAAGATCCCCCTGACGAACAGTGCCTTGTCTAAATCCGTGGTATATATCTCGATACGAGACCACTACGTCACCCACCGTATTCTCATCTCGCTGTAGTCTGTGTGACGCATATGACAGCGGCGCAATAACAGCTTCAGCATTTCTTAATTCACCCCAAAACACCGGGTCACCCAAAACGAGGAGATTACTTGGAAAATCAGCATCGCCTCTGTACTGACGATGAAGCATTTGAAGTGACGACTGCACGCGAAGTAGAGAGGCAAAGCAGCCTTGCATGGAATTCCACCTAGTCTCACAAAGTGATCGTAAACCAAGTCGTCTGCCGTAGAAGTTTTTCATGAGTTGCCTTGCACGCTTCAGCCACTTGGAGGATGAGGAGTTCAGACAATTGACAGCGGCCGCCGCTTGACTTGCTACGTCGCGAAATGTAGATTTCAATACTGCCTTCACAAGGTTGTTAATATCATGTGCGAAACAAAACATAAAGATAATTTGTGGCCAACGAAGCGCCAAAATTCGCCGAGCACGCCCACATTGACCGGCGTTATCCGTGATGATAGCACCGACTTCCCAATTTCCCTTGAGAGCTTGCACCAATACCTTTTCCAGCTCTGCTGCCTGCGCTATTCCGTCGTGTCAATCACCGGCCGGTGGCAAAGCATACGTCAACGTAACTCCAAAAAGAGACAGCACGACTCCCAAAAGATGCTCCTTGGAAATGTTCTGCCACAGATCCGCTAGTAAATTGACGCGGCCACCAGTTTTTGTTTGCACAGTCTTGAGGTCGTTGGTCTCTCGTTTCGTGCATTGGCTAGCATATTCTTTGAGCAGTCGACCCCCTAGTACTCGGCGAGAAGGGAGAACCGCCGAAATACCGGGGCATATCAGCTCAAGAAACCGCAGCACTGTGTCCTGCTCGATGAATCGATCCGAAAGATGATTGTCAGCATGCATTTCAACAAGCGAGTACTCGATCGCCTTGATCTTGCCCTTGGAGAACTTCCGTTTCTTCCCTTTTTTTGCAGAACCCTTCTTTTTTTAACTCACCGGAGAGCGTTTTCCGAACGCCAGCGATCGTCGAGCTTGAGGTCGCCGTGATATGCGAATGTCGGGGCACGTGGATCGTACAGCAGCACACTGTGATCTTGTTCGCGTTGCAACAGAAGCTGGGCTTGATGGCGAGGTAGCCGAGGGCGTCGCCGTGAACACTGCTGTTGGAGTAGAATTTGTGCTATCTACCGGACTCGCCAAAATAGCCGATGCCGGCTGGAGCTGTGTGGACTGAAAATGTGCGCATTTCGAGAGATGGCTTCGGTGATTGCGAGGCCTACCAATGATCCTGACCGGCTCACTGTCAGTGATATCAGAATCAAAGGCGGCTCTGCAAAACTTGCACTCGCAGTACCAGTAGCCTCCACGAGCCTTCCCCACCGTTTTGAGCGCAACAAAGTGCGCGCTTTCGTTGCAGCCTGGACGACCTCCATTTCGCCCTGCCATCTTAATGACACTTAAGCCTTCAACACTACGAAAGCTGGCTGAATAAAGCCCAAATCCCCAATCTTACTTCGTGTACTTGAGCAACACCACTTGGCACGCAGTCTTCGTCACGGAGGACGCAGTATTCAGCAGTGAGGACGCGGGCTCCGACGACGACACTGACCACGCGAACAGCACCAGGTAGAGCGCGCGAACGTAGGCAGCGACGCGGGCACGCACCAGACCGACACGGACGGCGGCACTCCGTACGCAGTCTTCGTCACGGAGGACGCGGTCTTCAGCAGCGAGAACTCAGGCTCCGACGACGACACGGGCTCCGACGACGAAACTGACCACGCGAACAGCACCAGGTAGAGCGCGCGAACGTAGGCAGCGACGCGGGCACGCACCAGACCGACACGGACGGCGGCACTCCGTACGCAGTCTTCGTCACGGAGGACGCGGTCTTCAGCAGCGAGAACTCAGGCTCCGACGACGACAATGACCACGCGAACAGCGCCAGGTAGAGCGCGCGAACGTAGGCAGCGACGCGGGCACGTAGCAGGTGGACACGGGGGACGCAGTAGACGGACACGGGCGCTCGGTGTCAGCGTGGGGGGGGGGGGTCGGCGAAAAGTGTGGTCTGCACAATACAACCGAATGATAAGACCAGGTTTTAGATAAACCGGGTCCTTATTAATGGCGTCTTTGATACCCCTAATGATGGGCTTCGTAAAATGTGTGGCCAATGGCCACCGGGGCTCGCAATCGCGTACCCGTGTACCCGTACCCGCCCTACCCGCGTCGGGTATACCCGGTTTCGGGTCGGGTACGGGTACCCGAAACCAATCTCGGGTAGTCCACCGGGCACCCGAAACCAACATAGATTGTGGTGTCTACCTGCAATTAGGCTCGTATTATTATCCCAGTTTCCGCTGTCCCTCGCATTCCTAGATCAGTCAGCCCCAACTCGCATTGACCCCAGCAGCGCTATCACGGGTGCTACGCATGGCGGAAGAGAGTTCAGATTCGAGCCATACTCCGCCCGACGAAGACCACAAGACACGCATTTCAAACATTCGTTCGCTACCTCTTGAAGATCTCAAGGAGAAACTATTTAGTTGCCTCGAAACTAAGTCTGACGACCCGCTTTTACACGCTGCGAGATGCCTGCCTCCAATTCAAGTGCGAAATAATTCCAACGAAAAGAAAAAATGGTATCTAGGGCTAGGGTAAATTTTGCTTGTGTAAGTACCGGTACCGCAAAAGTATGATAGACTTGGCACTCTGAAAGATTTGGCAGTGGAGAACTCGCCTGTATTAAGAGCTGACCAATCAGTGCGCACTTCAACATTAGTCCACCTTGTTTTGGAAAGATGTGTTGCAAGCATCAGATGGCTACATTGTGTAATCGACACCACCTCTCCACAGAAAATTAATTGCATCAGCTTAGCGTTCTGTTCGGTAATTATGCTACGTGTCTGCCACCCGACTCCAGTGCAGGCGCATTGCACCCCTCCCATCCAGGATGGACGCGACGTCATTAGCTGCGCTCAGACAGGCAGCAGCAAGACGGCTGCCATCGCGCTGCACATCCTGTACATTCTTACACGCTGGTGCCCACGCTTATGAGGAGGCTGCATTCTAGATCACAGACCAGTTCAACGCCTTCGGTAGCTCGATGGTGCTGCGCTGTGCCATCATCACGGGCGGCGTTGACATGCTCAAGCAGGCGCCGGCGCTGCGGCTACGGCCGCACCGTGGCGACGCCTGACGACTTCAGCGACCACTTGCTGCGCGTAAACCCGCCCAGCATTCCAAGTACGTGGTGCTGGACGCCAACTGCCTGCTGGACGTGTCGTTCGCCTCCAAGACAGCGTCTGCCGCTTCCTCCGGGACCTCGTCGGATGAGCTTCACCTTCGACGAGCTGCTGGCCAAGCGGCAGACGCTGCTCGTCTCCGCCACGATGACGCCCACTCTCGACAGACTGGAGCAGACGGCGTTGTCCGATGACGCGCTCCGCTCCAACGCCACGCCTAGCGTCAAGACTGTCGACCCTAGCAGAAATTTACATGGGTGTCACCTGACGAAATTAAGCCCTCTATTGTCTTGATCTTGGATTCGGTGGTGCGGAGGCATTTTGCCAATGGCTCCAACTGCTCCCGCCAAATGTATCTACCTAGTTTTGAGAATTCGCTGGCGTCCAACCACCGCCATATGCAAATCTGATTGGCCAATGAGCGACAACCTTCAATTTCTGAAAAACTTGGCACCCGTCAAAACTGCTTTAGAGAAGGGTGCCAAATCTATCAGACTTTTGCGGTAGGGTCGGCTCGGGTACCCGTGGCTTGGGGCTGGGCGGGTACGGGTACCCGCCGCTCGCCGTTTGCGAGGCCTGATGGTCACTGGCCATCGGCCCGGCCTGCCCTGCCATGGCCGTTTGGCCTAAAGTCAGTGACGAAACTGGGTTTCGGCAAATCATTGGCAGAAACGTTAAGTCCCTTGCGACAACACTGCACACAGAGGCACGGACTGATCGGTCAAGCTCCTGGAAATGGAGCAGGCATGTCAGCGGTGGGATTTGAACCCACGAGTGCGAACACAGTAGAACTTGAGTCTACCCCCTTAGACCGCTCGGGCACACTGACGATAAAGAATACACTAACACCACATAACAACACACACATCTGGCCACCAAAACAACTACTACAACACCGAACGCACCACCCTCCCCACGCACACGCCACGTCATCACAACGCGCTGCTGCATCTTCATCGTCGCACATCCCACCCCCCCCCCAACAATGCACTCCCCGCACCTATTCTCAATCGACTCGTTCGCCCGGCAGGATCCACCCACACACATCGCATCTACGCCGACTACAATATCCACGCTTGTTTATTCGGTCGTGTTGTTCGCGAGGCAGCGGCTACGTTACACTCTAGATTGCGTTCTGCAGAGCGATGTCCTATTTGCACCGTCTGGCGCCACAGTCTGGCGGCACCCACGCGTGCGATGAAAAAATGACCCTCCCAGAGAGTCTGGCGCTCAGCGTGATCGTGTGGGTCCGTGTGATAGAGCGGACCATCAAGAGCAGACCTGCTACACTTCACGGGCTGCTATTTGAGCACGACGGTGATACCTGAGGTAACCGAGGGTCTGTGTGTCCTTGACAGTCAGAGCGGGGTATCGAGCTGCACAACACTGCTTCACATGTCCGAGCCATGGTTTCAACTGTACAGCTCGATCTGTAAAGACGGTACATTGTCCACATGCTATGGCTACGACAGTGATAATAAGGGAGAGTGAGTTCGCTTGGTAGTCGTGGCTAGTTTGGGATTGGTGTCGCTCTGTGTAACGCCGGTGCTTATCAGGCTTGCTTGCCACTTGAATGCTGCCCATGTTATCACCACGCAAAACTGGCAAATCGTGGTTCTACAGCAGCTCATCTAACAGTCCTTCGAACCAAAGCAGATCACGGGTGCACTCGTTCATAGCGATGTACTCAGCTTCGCAAGTGCTTTGGGCGTTGATAGATTGCTTTCTCGACGCATACGAGACGACATTGCCGCCCAACAGAGTCACATACCCGCTCACACTCTTGTAGTCGACCGGGTCGCTCTTGTAAGTCGGCGTCCGAATAGCCAACGAGGGAGACAGTCGATGATGGCTGGACGCCCATAACCAATCCGTAGTCCGTCGTTCGATGCAGGCAGCGTAGCACACACATAGCCTCCGAGTAGTTCGCAGATGTAGCGCGTCAAGTACTTCCCCAAGTGCCGCCTTCAATGTGCGATGCTGGGGCGTGACACTACGACTACCAACGTGGCCCACCCGGCTGTGTAGTCTGGTCATCGGCTTGCTCTTTGACGCAGCAGGACTCGTCATCAGATCGATCACGCACTTCAGCTTCAGGGGTACCAACGTGTAGTCGATGCCGTCGCGCATCTTGAATTCTAGCTGGAGCCCCGGCTTAGCGAGCCACGCTATATCGTTGTCCATCGATGTAGAGAGATAAATTTTGCCTTGAAGCTGCATCTACCCTTGATAGATGATGCCAGCAGGGGCATTGAGCGAGTAGGCGAGAAGAGGTCTTCGACCTGATTGTTATGTTGGTTGATCGTAGTCGAGTAGGATAAAGAGCAAGCTGGAAGCGACAAAAACGAAGAAAGTTCCATGTAAAAGAGGAAGGCTCGTGCAAAGAAACATCCGTCCATAAAGGTCGCTTAGCGAAGGATAGACCTGACCAGACCACACAGCAGTGTTGGTAAAGTCCCAAGTTTCTGCCCAGTGGGTAAAATCCGGCCGGGACGTTTGGCCTATTGGACGTGGCACGTCCAAAACTGGCCGAAATTTTTATGTAGCTATTTATTTAAGACGTAGTAAATACGATAAAAGACTGCTATTTACAAGGGCTTGGCTCTTCCGCGCAGCCATCGCAAGAACAACAGCATGGCTGCGCTGAAGACTGCGTACGGAGTGTCGCCGTCAGTGTCGGCGTAGTGCGTGCCCGCGTCGCTGCCTACGATCGCGCGCTCTACCTGGTGCTGTTCGCGTGGTCAGTGTCGTCGTCGGAGCCCGAGTTCTCGCTGCTGAAGACCGCGTCCTCCGTGACGAAGACTGCGTACGGAGTGTCGCCGTCCGTGTCGGTCTGGTGCGTGCCCGCGTCGCTGCCTACGTTCGCGCGCTCTACCTGGTGCTGTTCGCGTGGTCGGTGTCGTCGTCGGAGCCCGTGTGCCCGAGTCCTCGCTGCTGAAGACCGCGTCCTCCGTGACGAAGACTGCGTACGGAGTGCCGCCGTCCGTGTCGGTCTGGTGCGTGCCCGCGTCGCTGCCTACGTTCGCGCGCTCTGTCTGCCTGCTGCTCGTGTGGTCTGTGTTGTCGTCGGAGCCCGAGTCCTCATTGCTGCAGACCGTCTCCTACCTACGGAGTTTTGACGGCACGACGGAATAGACGACGATCTCTGACATAAGTGTATGAGGATGCGGTGGCATCAAGTTGTAGCAGAGATACTGAAGCCAAAGGAACATTTTTTTTGTTACCGACATCTACTCAAGCTCATCTACTTGCTACTACAGTGATGTTTTGTACGTTTTGAAGATGTTTACAGTTCACGAATGCAAAACGTTGGCGTACCCAAACAGCTCTTCCAGCGTTGCTTTCTGAGCCCGGAACCCCTTCAATTTTCCTTCCTGAGGAAAATTCGGCACATTGTCCTCGGGAAATTCGTGAAGAACGGCAGCAGGAATTTCTTCGAACTCGTCGTCGCCCGTAATGTTTTGAGTTTGGCCTTCGCTTGCCCCTACCTCCGCATAACCAGTATCAATTTCGTCGTCTTGAAACACCTCATCAAGGTACTCGCTCCAAAGCGACATAGTCTCCTCACCATTAACGCCATCCCCGGGATCCTCGTCATCACTATCGTCATCGTCGTTGGTGACAGAACGATCTGGAGATGGCGTGAGCATGACGCCGAGCGCCTCGCGAAGTATCGGGCGCTCGTCCGGTCTGATAAGAAGCTTTTTTCGGGGGTCCTGGGCAGCGTGTCTCCGAGAACGCTGTCGGACGTGCTTTGCGATGGTATGAATGTCAAGTACCTTGCTCGCATGCAGCCTATTCCGCTTGGCAGTGTGAATCATGCCAAGCTCGCTAAAAAGACGCTCGCAGGTTGCTGTATTCACCGCCAGCGACAGCACTACCATCGCAAGTCGCGGAAGCAGACTATCATGTTTCTCCATTGCCAAATATCTCCAATACGCACATGGCGAACCAACAAACTCACTTGCCTTCGTTCTCGTAAAGGTGCCTTCCATCCACGCAAACATATCCATCCTAATGTTGCTTATGTCCTCTGTCTGAAATAATCTTCGGTAGTAGTAGACAGCAATTTTTGGAAGCCGGTCGATTCCAGACACCTTTGTGTTAGGTAGTGCTCGAGAAGCATCAGCGTATACAGGGTGTAGAGCATATCCCAACATAAAAAGCGGCTGCTCACACTGCAACCAGCGCGCTTCGACGCATTTAACAAGATCCCCCTGACGAACAGTGCCTTGTCTAAATCCGTGGTATATATCTCGATACGAGACCACTACGTCACCCACCGTATTCTCATCTCGCTGTAGTCTGTGTGACGCATATGACAGCGGCGCAATAACAGCTTCAGCATTTCTTAATTCACCCCAAAACACCGGGTCACCCAAAACGAGGAGATTACTTGGAAAATCAGCATCGCCTCTGTACTGACGATGAAGCATTTGAAGTGACGACTGCACGCGAAGTAGAGAGGCAAAGCAGCCTTGCATGGAATTCCACCTAGTCTCACAAAGTGATCGTAAACCAAGTCGTCTGCCGTAGAAGTTTTTCATGAGTTGCCTTGCACGCTTCAGCCACTTGGAGGATGAGGAGTTCAGACAATTGACAGCGGCCGCCGCTTGACTTGCTACGTCGCGAAATGTAGATTTCAATACTGCCTTCACAAGGTTGTTAATATCATGTGCGAAACAAAACATAAAGATAATTTGTGGCCAACGAAGCGCCAAAATTCGCCGAGCACGCCCACATTGACCGGCGTTATCCGTGATGATAGCACCGACTTCCCAATTTCCCTTGAGAGCTTGCACCAATACCTTTTCCAGCTCTGCTGCCTGCGCTATTCCGTCGTGTCAATCACCGGCCGGTGGCAAAGCATACGTCAACGTAACTCCAAAAAGAGACAGCACGACTCCCAAAAGATGCTCCTTGGAAATGTTCTGCCACAGATCCGCTAGTAAATTGACGCGGCCACCAGTTTTTGTTTGCACAGTCTTGAGGTCGTTGGTCTCTCGTTTCGTGCATTGGCTAGCATATTCTTTGAGCAGTCGACCCCCTAGTACTCGGCGAGAAGGGAGAACCGCCGAAATACCGGGGCATATCAGCTCAAGAAACCGCAGCACTGTGTCCTGCTCGATGAATCGATCCGAAAGATGATTGTCAGCATGCATTTCAACAAGCGAGTACTCGATCGCCTTGATCTTGCCCTTGGAGAACTTCCGTTTCTTCCTTTTTTTGCAGAACCCTTCTTTTTTGAACTCACCGGAGAGCGTTTTCCGAACGCCAGCGATCGTCGAGCTTGAGGTCGCCGTGATATGCGAATGTCGGGGCACGTGGATCGTACAGCAGCACACTGTGATCTTGTTCGCGTTGCAACAGAAGCTGGGCTTGATGGCGAGGTAGCCGAGGGCGTCGCCGTGAACACTGCTGTTGGAGTAGAATTTGTGCTATCTACCGGACTCGCCAAAATAGCCGATGCCGGCTGGAGCTGTGTGGACTGAAAATGTGCGCATTTCGAGAGATGGCTTCGGTAATTGCGAGGCCTACCAATGATCCTGACCGGCTCACTGTCAGTGATATCAGAATCAAAGGCGGCTCTGCAAAACTTGCACTCGCAGTACCAGTAGCCTCCACGAGCCTTCCCCACCGTTTTGAGCGCAACAAAGTGCGCGCTTTCGTTGCAGCCTGGACGACCTCCATTTCGCCCTGCCATCTTAATGACACTTAAGCCTTCAACACTACGAAAGCTGGCTGAATAAAGCCCAAATCCCCAATCTTACTTCGTGTACTTGAGCAACACCACTTGGCACGCAGTCTTCGTCACGGAGGACGCAGTATTCAGCAGTGAGGACGCGGGCTCCGACACTGACCACGCGAACAGCACCAGGTAGAGCGCGCGAACGTAGGCAGCGACGCGGGCACGCACCAGACCGACACGGACGGCGGCACTCCGTACGCAGTCTTCGTCACGGAGGACGCGGTCTTCAGCAGCGAGAACTCAGGCTCCGACGACGACACGGGCTCCGACGACGAAACTGACCACGCGAACAGCACCAGGTAGAGCGCGCGAACGTAGGCAGCGACGCGGGCACGCACCAGACCGACACGGACGGCGGCACTCCGTACGCAGTCTTCGTCACGGAGGACGCGGTCTTCAGCAGCGAGAACTCAGGCTCCGACGACGACAATGACCACGCGAACAGCGCCAGGTAGAGCGCGCGAACGTAGGCAGCGACGCGGGCACGTAGCAGGTGGACACGGGGGACGCAGTAGACGGACACGGGCGCTCGGTGTCAGCGTGGGGGGGGGGGGGGGGGGTCGGCGAAAAGTGTGGTCTGCACAATACAACCGAATGATAAGACCAGGTTTTAGATAAACCGGGTCCTTATTAATGGCGTCTTTGATACCCCTAATGATGGGCTTCGTAAAATGTGTGGCCAATGGCCACCAGGGCTCGCAATCGCGTACCCGTGTACCCGTACCCGCCCTACCCGCGTCGGGTATACCCGGTTTCGGGTCGGGTACGGGTACCCGAAACCAATCTCGGGTAGTCCACCGGGCACCCGAAACCAACATAGATTGTGGTGTCTACCTGCAATTAGGCTCGTATTATTATCCCAGTTTCCGCTGTCCCTCGCATTCCTAGATCAGTCAGCCCCAACTCGCATTGACCCCAGCAGCGCTATCACGGGTGCTACGCATGGCGGAAGAGAGTTCAGATTCGAGCCATACTCCGCCCGACGAAGACCACAAGACACGCATTTCAAACATTCGTTCGCTACCTCTTGAAGATCTCAAGGAGAAACTATTTAGTTGCCTCGAAACTAAGTCTGACGACCCGCTTTTACACGCTGCGAGATGCCTGCCTCCAATTCAAGTGCGAAATAATTCCAACGAAAAGAAAAAATGGTATCTAGGGCTAGGGTAAATTTTGCTTGTGTAAGTACCGGTACCGCAAAAGTATGATAGACTTGGCACTCTGAAAGATTTGGCAGTGGAGAACTCGCCTGTATTAAGAGCTGACCAATCAGTGCGCACTTCAACATTAGTCCACCTTGTTTTGGAAAGATGTGTTGCAAGCATCAGATGGCTACATTGTGTAATCGACACCACCTCTCCACAGAAAATTAATTGCATCAGCTTAGCGTTCTGTTCGGTAATTATGCTACGTGTCTGCCACCCGACTCCAGTGCAGGCGCATTGCACCCCTCCCATCCAGGATGGACGCGACGTCATTAGCTGCGCTCAGACAGGCAGCAGCAAGACGGCTGCCATCGCGCTGCACATCCTGTACATTCTTACACGCTGGTGCCCACGCTTATGAGGAGGCTGCATTCTAGGTCACAGACCAGTTCAACGCCTTCGGTAGCTCGATGGTGCTGCGCTGTGCCATCATCACGGGCGGCGTTGACATGCTCAAGCAGGCGCCGGCGCTGCGGCTACGGCCGCACCGTGGCGACGCCTGACGACTTCAGCGACCACTTGCTGCGCGTAAACCCGCCCAGCATTCCAAGTACGTGGTGCTGGACGCCAACTGCCTGCTGGACGTGTCGTTCGCCTCCAAGACAGCGTCTGCCGCTTCCTCCGGGACCTCGTCGGATGAGCTTCACCTTCGACGAGCTGCTGGCCAAGCGGCAGACGCTGCTCGTCTCCGCCACGATGACGCCCACTCTCGACAGGCTGGAGCAGACGGCGTTGTCCGATGACGCGCTCCGCTCCAACGCCACGCCTAGCGTCAAGACTGCCGACCCTAGCAGAAATTTACATGGGTGTCACCTGACGAAATTAAGCCCTCTATTGTCTTGATCTTGGATTCGGTGGTGCGGAGGCATTTTGCCAATGGCTCCAACTGCTCCCGCCAAATGTATCTACCTAGTTTTGAGAATTCGCTGGCGTCCAACCACCGCCATATGCAAATCTGATTGGCCAATGAGCGACAAACTTCAATTTCTGAAAAACTTGGCACCCGTCAAAACTGCTTTAGAGAAGGGTGCCAAATCTATCAGACTTTTGCGGTAGGGTCGGCTCGGGTACCCGTGGCTTGGGGCTGGGCGGGTACGGGTACCCGCCGCTCGCCGTTTGCGAGGCCTGATGGTCACTGGCCATCGGCCCGGCCTGCCCTGCCATGGCCGTTTGGCCTAAAGTCAGTGACGAAACTGGGTTTCGGCAAATCATTGGCAGAAACGTTAAGTCCCTTGCGACAACACTGCACACAGAGGCACGGACTGATCGGTCAAGCTCCTGGAAATGGAGCAGGCATGTCAGCGGTGGGATTTGAACCCACGAGTGCGAACACAGTAGAACTTGAGTCTACCCCCTTAGACCGCTCGGGCACACTGACGATAAATAATACACTAACGCCACAAAACAACACACACATCTGGCCACCAAAACAACTACTACAACACAGAACGCACCACCCTCCCCACGCACACGCCACGTCATCACAACGCGCTGCTGCATCTTCATCGTCGCACATCCCACGCCCCCCCCCAACAATGCACTCCCCGCACCTATTCTCAATCGACTCGTTCGCCCGGCAGGATCCACCCACACACATCGCATCTACGCCGACTACAATATCCACGCTTGTTTATTCGGTCGTGTTGTTCGCGAGGCAGCGTTGGAAGACGCAAAGTACCGCCCGCATCGAGTCCGGTCGAACACAGCTACGTTACACTCTAGATTGCGTTCTGCAGAGCGATGTCATATTTGCACCGTCTGGCGCCACAGTCTGGCGGCACCCACGCGTGCGATGAAAAAATGACCCTCCCAGAGAGTCTGGCGCTCAGCGTGATCGTGTGGGTCCGTGTGATAGAGCGGACCATCAAGAGCAGACCTGCTACACTTCACGGGCTGCTATTTGAGCATGACGGTGATACCTGAGGTAACCGAGGGTCTGTGTGTCCTTGACAGTCAGAGCGGGGTATCGAGCTGCACAACACTGCTTCACATGTCCGAGCCATGGTTTCAACTGTACAGCTCGATCTGTAAAGACGGTACATTGTCCACATGCTATGGCTACGACAGTGATAATAAGGGAGAGTGAGTTCGCTTGGTAGTCGTGGCTAGTTTGGGATTGGTGTCGCTCTGTGTAACGCCGGTGCTTATCAGGCTTGCTTGCCACTTGAATGCTGCCCATGTTATCACCACGCAAAACTGGCAAATCGTGGTTCTACAGCAGCTCATCTAACAGTCCTTCGAACCAAAGCAGATCACGGGTGCACTCGTTCATAGCGATGTACTCAGCTTCGCAAGTGCTTTGGGCGTTGATAGACTGCTTTCTCGACGCATACGAGACGACATTGCCGCCCAACAGAGTCACATACCCGCTCACGCTCTTGTAGTCGTCCGGATCGCTCGCGTAAGTCGGCGTCCGAATAGCCAACGAGGGAGACAGTCGATGATGGCTGGACGCCCATAACCAGTCCGTAGTCCGTCGTTCGATGCAGGTAGCGTAGCACACACATAGCCTCCGAGTAGTTCGCAGATGTAGCGCGTCAAGTACTTCCCCAAGTGCCGCCTTCAATGTGCGATGCTGGGGCGTGACACTACGACTACCAACGTGGCCCACCCGGCTGTGTAGTCTGGTCATCGGCTTGCTCTTTGACGCAGCAGGACTCGTCATCAGATCGATCACGCACTTCAGCTTCCGGGGTACCATCGTGTAGTCGATGCCGTCGCGCATCTTGAATTCTAGCTGGAGCCCCGGCTTAGCGAGCCACGCTATATCGTTGTCCATCGATGTAGAGAGATAAATTTTGCCTTGAAGCTGCATCTACCCTTGATAGATTATGCTAGCAGGAGCATTGAGCGAGTAGGCGAGAAGAGGTCTTCGACCTGATTGTTATGTTGGTTGATCGTAGTCGAGTAGGATAAAGAGCAAGCTGGAAGCGACAAAAACGAAGAAAGTTCCGTGTAAAAGAGGAAGGCTCGTGCAAAGAAACATCCGTCCATAAAGGTCGCTTAGCGAAGGATAGACCTGACCAGACCACACAGAGGCACGGACTGATCGGTCAAGCTCCTGGAAATGGAGCAGGCATGTCAGCGGTGGGATTTGAACCCACGAGTGCGAACACAGTAGAACTTGAGTCTACCCCCTTAGACCGCTCGGGCACACTGACGATAAAGAATACACTAACGCCACAAAACAACACACACATCTGGCCACCAAAACAACTACTACAACACAGAACGCACCACCCTCCCCACGCACACGCCACGTCATCACAACGCGCTGCTGCATCTTCATCGTCGCACATCCCACCCCCCCCCCCCCAACAATGCACTCCCCACACCTATTCTCAATCGACTCGTTCGCCCGGCAGGATCCACCCACACACATCGCATCTACGCCGACTACAATATCCACGCTTGTTTATTCGGTCGTGTTGTTCGCGAGGCAGCGTTGGAAGACGCAAAGTACCGCCCGCATCGAGTCCGGTCGAACACAGCTACGTTACACTCTAGATTGCGTTCTGCAGAGCGATGTCCTATTTGCACCGTCTGGCGCCACAGTCTGGCGGCACCCACGCGTGCGATGAAAAAATGACCCTCCCAGAGAGTCTGGCGCTCAGCGTGATCGTGTGGGTCCGTGTGATAGAGCGGGCCATCAAGAGCAGACCTGCTACACTTCACGGGCTGCTATTTGAGCATGACGGTGATACCTGAGGTAACCGAGGGTCTGTGTGTCCTTGACAGTCAGAGCGGGGTATCGAGCTGCACAACACTGCTTCACATGTCCGAGCCATGGTTTCAACTGTACAGCTCGATCTGTAAAGACGGTACATTGTCCACATGCTATGGCTACGACAGTGATAATAAGGGAGAGTGAGTTCGCTTGGTAGTCGTGGCTAGTTTGGGATTGGTGTCGCTCTGTGTAACGCCGGTGCTTATCAGGCTTGCTTGCCACTTGAATGCTGCCCATGTTATCACCACGCAAAACTGGCAAATCGTGGTTCTACAGCAGCTCATCTAACAGTCCTTCGAACCAAAGCAGATCACGGGTGCACTCGTTCATAGCGATGTACTCAGCTTCGCAAGTGCTTTGGGCGTTGATAGACTGCTTTCTCGACGCATACGAGACGACATTGCCGCCCAACAGAGTCATGTGGTATTGCAGTGTGGGAATTAGAGAAGCCGATCGGCCGTTGGCGCAAGGCTCCCAGATGGATGGATCCTGACTACGCGACACGCGGGCTTTAATTCGGGACGGATCGAGCTGACCGTCCCATAAAGGCCAGATACGGGACGGATCCCGCAGGTGCCCCGTATTGGACGGATCCGGATAACGGATCCGGATCAGATGGATCTGAGTCGATAGTTATATTAAGATGTAGGTCGAATGAGAGGCTCAGAGCGCTCGGGGGTAGAGGTCCAGGTATTGTCCCTTTCGGCCATTTTGCCCTCAGATTTATGGTCCTACGTAGGAGTAGCGGTCCTACGTAAAACCTCCTAAAGGATAGTCTGATGGTAATTAAATTTAGCATGTCCTATGTTACAAGAGTCGATAATGGTAGATGGATGAGCAGCAGCTCTTTCGTAGGAGTAAATGGCCGGCGAAAAATGGCCATTCGGACCTTAATTGCTTGAAGGTACCCTTTAGACCAAAGGTGAGCCCTTACGTAGGACCTCAGACACAAAGGTAAATCCCAGCAATCTGCATCGCAAATCCTACCAAGAGCCCTAGCCCCTCCTGCTTAGGACCTACTTTTTGCAGTCCGATTGGCCATTTGATCAGAAAGGCACAATAACACTTAAAACAGAACCGAATTTGCACTGGAAGACTCACTTGGCTTTAGTATAGGGGATTATTATTGGCCCCATACTTAGATCAAGTGTATTTTGATTATCTTCCTGCAGTACGTGGCAGCCCCTGGATAGCTTGGCCAGGCAGCGCGCGCCCTTCGGACTCTCAACCCCCTCAAAGATCCCGCTATTGGAAGCGGCAAGCAACGTAAAGGAACAAGGAACACCCCGTAAGGGAACAAGGAACCCCCGCAAAGGAACAACTCCGGATCACGCATTTCTATTGCGGACCCACAAGGCCTGCTCAAGTAGATCAAGGCCGACCCCATCCGGATCCCGTGCGCAGGAATACCCGCGCGGATCCACCAACCTCTCAAGTCCCCACAAGGACGTCCACCGCTCACCAAGTGCGCATCTCGTGTCAACGAGAGAGCTGTACCAGCCCGCCGACGGGTACACAAGGTGAACCACTCAGAAACTACACGGCCGTCGGAGTACCCCCTCCGTTAGTCGGTGTCTGGGCGCAGTGAGTGCGAGTCGGGATCCCTAGAAAATCTAGCGGATCCGCTCCACCACAATGGTGCGCGTGCCCGGATCTCTTGGCGACGCGGGATATCACCGTGATTCCCAAGATGATGCGCAAGTGAGCAATGGATCGGGAGATGAAACGCCGACGGAGACTGGATCGCCGACGGCGTCGCTGAATAAGAGATCCACGGATCGGCCGAGCCCCGGGAGGAGCCCTGCCGACGGAACAGAGGAAGATCTGGCAACGGATCTGGAAGAGAAACCTCGCTTTCCTCCCAAGGTCCCTTCGGGGACCCCCGCGGATCCTGACGCGAGTCAAAATCCGCCGGAGGAAGATCCACTCGTGAAAACGAGGAGATCTTCTCCCAACAACACCACCCTCGCGTCCTCAGGTGCTGCGTCGAAGAAGACGAAGGCCGCAAGGAAGAAACTCAAAGCACCAGATGCGGAAAGCGAAGATCAGACCATACTCAGTTGGTCACAGTCTAAGCTGGAGATGGCATACCTACACGCAGAGCTGAACAACTTCCTGCGTGAGGACCCGGTGATGAGGACCATGCATCTGAAGCTGCTAGGAGCCCTCACGGGACCTGTGCAGGCCCCGCTGTCTACAAAGAACAAACTGTACGCGGCGATGGATCTGCTACGGCTGCTGAAGGAAGCTGGGCTCACAGCGGGAGCATTCGGTGCCGACGATCTCTTCCACTTGGAAGTCGACGAGATCAGGATCGCCACCGCAGCGTTATTCAACTTACTGAAGCCTATGGTAGGAGAGCTACCAACAGCGAGGCGACCCAAGCCTTTCAGCCTGTTGAAGCCTCTCGACGATGAGCAGCCGGCAGTTAAACCCGCGGAGCCCAAGAGTGTCCAGGCCCAGTCGCCCGAATACCACACGGGATCCTCCCAGTATGCTTCGGCGACGTCGGAAGCTGGCTCTGACAGCTCATCAGGATCGCGACGGATGTCTCTAGGACCGTCTGGAGCAGCAATGCTGCAGGCACGTGCTGCTGGCGATCTGAATGTCAAGATCCCGACGCCTCGGCCCGCGAAGGTCACGTCGAGCAGAGTCTCTCCGAGAACTCCGCCCCCGGATCCAGCCAACAGCCTGGAGTCGTACTTCCAAGCCGCTATGTCGCGCTTCTTGAGCGAGCGACCGGAGATGAGAACCCCACGGCAGAGAGCCGCCCACTCGAAGATAGGGGAGCGAGATGTCGACATGGAATCAGTAGTATCACAGGACCACCCTGAACTCTGGGAATATGACCCCGACGACCTTGACATGGGGACGACTCGGCGAACGGCGGCAACCGCAGCAGCGGTCGCACCAACAGGTTCCCCAGCAGTCCAACGCGTCAAGATCTCGGCGATCTCGGACCTGAAGGAATTTACAGGCAAGGACCGCGACGAAGAACGAGCTAGATGATGGATCAGCAAGGTGAAGTCAGCGTTCACAAGAGACCAAGCTACAGATGAAGAAAAATGCCTCACCTTTGCAGATCTGCTCACGGGCCCAGCAAGGAACTGGTACAGGCAGCTCAGTCGGTCAACACGGACGAAGTGGAGTGACCTACTCCAGAGTTTCCAGACGCAATACTGTGGGCTGGGTGTCTCAGTAGCGTGGCAGTACTACCACGCACGCAAGCGGTCGGAGGAGACACCACTAGAATACCTCCATCGCCTCAACGTCGCTGGTATGCGTGCGCGCCTGAAAATCAAGGACGGGGACTCGAAAGCCCGCCGTGAGCATGTGGAACACTTCATTGAGACGCTAGGAGACCCAGACTTGGCGGACCAGCTCACGCTGCTAAGACTGGCAGATGCGGATCAACTGGAGGACGTCCTTCGGGCACGCGAGCGTGCGAAGTCTAGACAGAAGAAGTCGGCGATGCCCAGCAAGTACCGACCCAAACCGTCCGCGCCAGTGCCACCAGCGGGGCAGACGAGAGCTGTGCGCGCGATCCAAGTCGCGGAGACCAGTTCCGAGTATGGATCAGACCCGGAAGATTCGGGATCTGACGGAGAGCTCGTCCGCGCATACGTGGCGGCCGCGAGCGACCAACCACAGGCGTCCACGACGGTGGACCCACCAAGAACACAGGATCCTGGACGCCCGAGCGACATCCCCGGAGATAGCCAGCCACAAGAACACCGACCCCGTTTCGGCAGGGACGGCCAGCAACGCTGTTCGCATTGCGGATCACACCGACACTTAGATCTCGGGTGCTGGAAGCGGCTCACCTGCCAAAAATGTGGTAAACGGGGACACCCCTCCGATCGCTGTTTCTTCGTGTGCCGGGGCTGTGGTCAGCTTCATGACCATGGAAAGTGCCAGATGGAAGAGTTTTACAACCTGATCCGTCAGTGGTTCGACCCCAGCAAACATCCTGGACTCCTACCCGAAGCGGCGGAGAAGATGTTAAACTAGGACGCTCGCCGGTGTTGAACCCGGTACGAGACGAGCGTTCTAGCTCTTTCATCTATGCATTTGTGGAGAAGAAGCCGAAGGATCAGGTTAGCAAGCTGCGGACGGATCTATTCGGTAATACATGTGAAGTTCATGAGAAACGTACGGCTAAAGTTGGAAGTTTACGGCCGGTTGATGCCTATCAGCGGTCAGAGGCAGAAGTGACGCTGGAACTGCAGCCGGGTGAGTCGCGTGGGTACTGGAAGTACCATGTCCCAGGCAAGCACTTCAAACAGGCTAAGGCAAACAGCAAAATCAACAACGTGAGAACCGTAGTGTTTCTTGACTCGGGATCCGAGGTATCGATTATTGATGCCACCTTTGCTCGTAAGGTAGGATGCTATATTGACACAAGTCAGAGTCAAGAATGTCTGGGGATCGGAGAGAAGTTGTACGTCGCAACTGGACGAACGAAGATCAAGCTCACGCTGGCAGGATCTTTGGTATACTTGTACGAGGTCTGGGTAGGGGATGACCTGCCTCCAGATTATCAAGCGATCCTCGGAATGGATTTCATGGTGCCGGCAGGGATCCGTCTGGATTTGGGGGACGGGTCCATGTGTTTGCCCGACGAGATCCGGGTCATGCTTCACGGACGGCGACAGATTTTCAGTGACAAGGCCCGTCCGGTATGTGCAGGAGAACACCTCACGGTGGGAGTCGCAGGATCCGTGGAACTGCCGTTGCGCCTACGGGAAGCGGATCACGAGAAGCTGACGAGAGGACAAAATTGGGTGCCGACCCTGATGAAGGGCCCCGGCGAGCTGCGCTATCTGCACATCACGAACCTGGGCGACCAGAAGCTGATCCTACAGCGGGATGTGCAGGTCGGACTGCAATTGAGTGGAGATCATGTCCCTCGACAACCAGGTTTTGTATCGGTGGGGTCGCGCCGGTATGCGGAGTGGCAAACGCTAGCATGGGAAGCCACCACTGACGCCGCGACCACGGCAGCGGCATCACAGTCTACCGAGGAAGATGGGTCAGCAGTCGACCGGCCGGAATACACCACCCCGCGACGGATCCTCGCCCGACCCCAGCCAGCGGTCACCACCGAGCGTGGAGATGCGGCTAGTGATGGGGGACGGGCAGTAGCGATGTGTACTGCCCAGGGTGGTATGTCGCTCGTCGGAGAGGCAACGGGCGAGGAAGAGGGGGAAGATTCGGATCACGAAGAGACCTGTGGAGACGCCGACCGCCCAACCGAGGGAGAGTCTGTGGTTACAGGTTCACCAGAGGCCCCAGCCGCCACGGCGGAAGAAGACGTGGTGTCGTGTGGACAAGAGGAGGACGGGGCGCAATCTGATGAAATTTGGGATCAGGAGTCGAGGCGTAAGGTCGAATCGCAGACAAAAGATATGACTCGGTCCCCAACGCCAAGCGCAACGATGCAGGTTCCTCCCGAGGAGGGCTGGGCCAACGTGACTGCACCGACACCTGACATGATGCCGCAAGACCCCCCCCCCCCCCCCCCCGAACAAGCCTCTAACGATCCGAGGCCAATTCCTGAACCAGAGGCTCCTAGGGGTGAGTCAGGAGGCGGATCTGAAGTGTGCCATCACGACGGAGGTACCCTGGAGGCAGACGAAGTCGATGGGGAGTGGGCAGTGCTGCCCGAAGTGTCGCCAGCTACGATAGAGGTGCGGATCGAGGATCTCCAAGTGGGAGACTTGACGGATAACACCAAAGAGGAGATTTGTAAGTTACGGGATATCATTTGGGCGCATCGACACCTTCTGATCGGAAAGGGCAATGCGCTACCCCCGGCTGCCGTGGGAGCAGTATGCGACATCGATGTTGGAGACGCGGTCCCGATCGCTCAACGAGTACGGAAGATCGCACCCCAATTCCGCGAGAAGGTATCGGATCTTCTCAAGGGGCTACTATCGGCGAAGATTATCCGACATTCGACTTCCCCATGGGCGTCGCCTATTGTGGTGATCATCAAGAAGAATGGCGTGGACATACGGTTATGCATCGACTATCGTTTAGTCAACGGTCTCACCAAGCTGATGATCTACCCGATGCCACTGATTAATGACCTGTTGGAAGATCTGGACAAGGTACTGTGGTATTGCTCTCTGGATATGGCTAGTGGGTTTTGGGTGGTGTCTATGACGGATCGAGCTCGTGCGATCTCGGCGTTCATCACCCCGTTCGGCCTTTTCGAATGGAATCGTATGCCCTTCGGGTTGAAGAATGCACCTCAAATTTACCAAAGGCTGATCGACAATGCGCTGTACGGGTTCCTGCGGATCCCAACCGTGACGGATCAGAAAACACTGACGGATCTCTTCGAGGAAGGGCAGCCTGAGGAAGCGGGCGAACCCTCGGTGTTGGGGCGACGATCGTATATTGACGACATCCTGGTGACAGCAGGGTCCTGGGACCTACTGTGCGATCGCGTGAAGGCGCTGTTGGAAGCGTGTGATAAGTGGAACATCTCTATTAGCGTGGCTAAGAGTTTCTGGGGGTTGAAGAAGGTAGACTACTTGGGCCATCGCGTGTCGAACGAAGGGCTGGAGGCCCACCCGAAAGATCTGAGCGCCTTGACGGATCTGCCGTTCCCGAGAACCCTGCGCGCTATGCAATCGTTCCTAGGCAGCCTGAACTATTACGGGCGGTTCATCGAAGATATGGCGGTCTATGCTTCAGTGCTATACGAACTCCGGGAGGTAGACTTCGCCGCCATCCGCGATCGAGCCGGACGTGAAAGGATTGGCCCGACCGTGCAGCCTACGGAGGATCAACAGGATGACCAAGCGACTGCGGGTCCTAAATGGACTGAAGCAGAGGCAGCGTTTTCGAAGCTGAAGGAGAAGAC
This sequence comes from Phytophthora x cambivora, assembly GCA_033557925.1. Classification (NCBI taxonomy): domain Eukaryota; phylum Oomycota; class Peronosporomycetes; order Peronosporales; family Peronosporaceae; genus Phytophthora; species Phytophthora x cambivora. The sequence goes on along the minus strand of JAUCEB010000011.1, from coordinate 11,141,531 downwards.
TCCCATCCTCCGACACTTCGACACAGAAAAACGACCCGTGGTGATCGTCTACGCCAGTGAATGGGCAGTATCAGCCTCGCTGGTGCAGGATCATGATGGCACATACCTATCAGTGATGTTCACGAGTCGCACGTTGAAGCAGAACGAATTAAACTACGGGATCGTGGAGAAGGAGGTGTTAGCCCTCCTGCGTATGCTGGACCTTGGTTATTCGATGCTGGTAGGTCGATCCATCCAAGTGCTGGCTCGGCACTCCACGCTGGCCTGGTTATTCCGGGCCGCAGGATTGCAGGGACGGTTAGGCTAGTGGGCCGCTCTACTATCCCCATGGACCCTAGAGATCACCAAGTGCACTCGGGGGGAAGACGAAATCCTAGGAACCCTAGCTGCTGCGATCACACCACGGGCCGAGGTAGACCGGGCTCTCACGGCCATCGCCCCTCGCAAAGAACCGCGACGATCTGTGGACACCCCAGTGCCCACGGTGGGACCGGAGGAGGTGCTCCTGGTGGCTAGTTTTGATGGATCGGCCCGGGTCAAACGAGGCGGAGGAGCGTTCAGCGCGATCCTCTGGAAGCTACCGGAGTGGACAGTAGTCAAAGCAGCCTCGGGGTGGAAAGCAGATATGACTGTTAACGAAGCGGAGTACAGTGGCCTGTTGCTCTGTTTCGACCTGTTAGAAGATCAGGATCGGACGCGCCTGGTGATATGTGGTGATTCTAATTTGGTGATCCGCCAGATGAAGGGAGAGATCGAATGTAAAGCTCCCGCGCTGACCCTGCTGAGACAGAAAGCCTTACGCCAATTGGGGACGTGGCCTGCTCATGATTTACTACATGTGAAACGTGCGTGGAATGCGAGCGCCGACAGCCTGGCGAGTGCCGCCCTGCAGCGAGAGGCAGGAGTGGTGGTACAGGAACAGGACTGGGATGATTTGGTGACGTTGAACAGGCTGCCGGAAATATTGACAGCCCCGGCGGAAGAAACTACGCTAAGGATCTCCGCCATGGCCACCCGATCCCGTCGAAAGGTGCCCAACCAGGAAGTTCTGCAAGAAGATGCCGTTCGCCAGTTGCGAGTAGATCGGATCCGAAAAGGGCAAGACGAAGAGAAGTGGATCGCGAATCTGAAGCACTATCTGCGAGGACAGGTAGCGGATCTGGAAAAGGAAGAAGCTCGCACGTGCAGCAACCTCGCGGACGACTTCGAGATGGATGAACAAGATCTGCTATATTACTGCCCCCTTTTCGAAAGCCGGATAAGGAGAGAGACGGATTGCTACGCCTAGTCATCCCGGAGACTCTCCATCAGGACTTGCTCCACCACTACCACGTGAGCCTGGAAGGCGGCCATCAAGGGATCAGCCGCACCTACCAACGGATCAAGGATAAGTTTTACTGGCGGGGGCTGTTTCGGAGCGTACAACGCTTCATAGGAGAGTGCACGGACTGCGAGACGGGGAAAGGAAGACCAACCCTCCGTGGAGAATCGCGCGGCAACGTGCAGGCAACTTATCCTTTTCAGATCTTGGCGATGGATCACATCCCTTCGCTACCCAAGTCCTACAAAGGGCACACCGAGCTCCTGATCTGGGTAGATCTGTTCACCGGGTATGTCATCGCCAAGGCGAGCGCATCGCGGACCGCTCAGACCATTGCCGAGTCGTATGAAGAATGTGTCTTCCGGCGCTTTGGCGCTAGCGAGACGATCAGGCACGATCGAGAGCCAGGTTTCATGTCCGACTTCTTCAAAGCTTTCAACAGGATCCTGGGCCAGAGACAACGCGCTACCATGGCCTACAGACCACAAGCGAACGGCACCGCAGAGCGCATGGTGCAGACTATGACGAGGGCACTCAAGATGTACGTGGCAGACGAAGAGCAGCGGGACTGGGACGAATACGCCGAGCGTCTGACTTTCGCGGTGAACACCGCCCACGACCGGATCCGAGGCGATACGCCTTTCTTTCTGGTCCACGGGTGGGACCCTAAGACCACGCTCGAAGCGACGATACCCCTTGGCAGTACCAGACGACGCGATCGTGATCCACGCAGGTGGCGTTACAGGATCCAGAAGTATTACCGACAGGCGAGAGCGGAGGTCAACGAGAGGCTGAGGACAGCGATCGCGGAACGAGCCGAACGACACAACGAAGGAGTGGAGCCGCACGCTATTACGTCTGGGTCTCGAGTGTGGCTGTATCTAGATCGGGTCAAGGAAGGGTATGCGCGTAAACTAGCGCACATGTGGCACGGACCATTTCGCGTGAAGGAGATGGTGAGCAATTTCGCAGCTCGGCTGGAGACGACCGGAACAGATTACCGCCTCTTCCCCGTGGTCCATGTGTCCAAGCTAAAGCCCGTGAGGATGTTCCCCGACCGACCCAAGGCGATACTGATGACGGGGGACGAAGATCGCCTCGACTTCGACGAAGCACTGTTGCCCGAGGACAGTTGGGATCAGGACCTAGAAGAGGGTGGGTACGAGGTCGAGAAGATCAGTGATGTAAGGACCGGTCGACGCACCCGTTATGGACGTGCCCTCAGGGAGTTCCAGGTGCACTGGCGAGGCTATGAGGATCCCACTTGGGTGGACGAGGCAGATCTCAATTGCGGAGCCCTCCTGCACGAGTTCCTGCAGGATCGCGCGAAACAGAGTCGCTTCCGTCGCATGAGGAAGTGTAGGAGAGGGATCCTTGCCCGCGAGCTGGTCGCGGGTGTAGGTGAATCGGTAGAAGATCGGTGGGGAGGCCACCGATGATGCAAGGAGGAGGATACCTGCCCCAACAAGTTGGTTGGTGGGGTGGATGAAGCGAGCGAGAGGATGCCGGAAGGCGGCATACCTAAGGTGGGAGAGGTGTATGTGTACATGTTAAGCAACCAACTGCAGACCAAGGCGAGACGAAAGAGTTGGATCGGATCAGTGATATTAACGACGCTACGACGTGCAGAAGTTGGCCATGACTACCAGAATCTGGGCTAGGACGAACTACGGCCAACTATGGAGTGGATGGAGCCGAGGGGGTGAACTTCAGACGGAGGCGACGGATCTGGAGCGCCGGGTGAGAGCTGGGGCTCGCGCGGTAGTGGTTGCGCCAGGCCGACGCCTGATCGCAGTCGCGGAGCGCAACCTTCAAGCTTTTGGGGGCAGGACGGCCTTCGGCGAGAGCCTCTCGCCCGGGGAACCAAGTCGTCTCCTCCGCCTGCTGGGGAAAACGCAGAAACACGGGATCCAGCAGCACATCCAGATCGCAACACCCTGTCCGGCGGATCAGCTCGAGAACCCGATTTTCCCACGCTCGGAACTTCTCCCGCGCATGGGAGCTGCGATTCTTGCGTCCCGAGTAGAAGGAAGCAGCCCAAGGCTCGGCGGTCTGCTTGGCACGAGGGATGGGGAAGGAGTGGGTGGACTCCCAGACAGCTTGCTTGTTGTCCTTCACCAGAACGAGAAACTCGTCCGTGATTGCGGCCAGAGGTGGACAGAGGTCGGGATCAAAGGTCAGCGGCTTGGTAGAGTCCAGATCCAGATCCTCCCACGGCTCGTCGAGATAGAGGTTGGTGACTTCACGCTCCGTGATCAGTCCGGGGAGGTATAACGACGGATCCAGCTGTCCAGCCCGACCTGTCCGCTTCGGAAATAGCCAGCCCGGGGGAAGAACCTTCTGGCTGGTCAGGATCCGAGGAGTAATGGTGTCCAAGGTGAGCACCCGGATCTGTGCGGGGTCCCAAGGCACTATGGCGGAACGCGGGATGTCACGAGCCTGATGAAGACCAGGGACGAAGTCGCCTACAGGAGCAAATGGCTGGAAAGTCGGTGCTGCCGTGGAGTCAGCTCTCGGCGAAGCGGGATCCCCGAAGCTCTCGGTCGACACACTCTCAGCAGCTTCATCAGGGTCGTCACCCCGGTCCAGCACGATAGGAACAGCAGCAGATCCACTGCCGTCGTCAGGGATACTGGAAGAGCTCCGGCGGCGCGTACCAGCACGGGGCCGAGCGTCAGACCGGGATCTGGCAAGAGCAACTTGGAGTCGCTCGTCGTCTGAGTCCTCGAAGACAGCGTCAGGTTCGTCTGAGTTCGCCGGAGGTGGACTGGAGGCGCCGTTTTGGGACGACTCGCCATCAGAAGGATCAAAGATTGCATCCGAGTCCTCGGATGCAGCCGGAGATTTGGGCGTATGCGCTATAGAGGCCGTTTGCTGCTCCGCTCCGGATCTGTCGGCGTCGTCTGCCGGAGACGAAGATTCAGGATCCCCACCCACGGAAGCTGCTGTGGGTGAATCGACCCCCTGCTGATCCAGGTCGGCCACGGGAAGACGAGGTTGAGAAGTCCTCGGGGCAGGCGTAGTTGCAAGGGGACGGCACTCAGGACTCGCCCGATCCATAGACGCCGGGGTTGCGACCGAACCCGCGGGTGTAGGGTCGGCGCAGGCGGGAGAGGTGTCCACCTCAGCGTTTGAGTGAGTCGACCCTTCCTCCGATTCATCCTCGCTGGACGACGGATCGGATCCAGGGAACTCGTAATCAGACCCCACTTGCTCGACGGGTAGATCCATAGCGAGGAATGACGGCAACGCAGGCGCGACAACCCCCGGACAAGGATCCGGAACGGGAGAACCGGGGGCGGCAAGAGGCGGACTGGGACGGACTCGTTTAGACGAGCCAGAATGTAGATCTGCCAAAGACGGAGAGGAGCTTCGCGATCGCTTCCGAGACGAGTGGACGCTTGGAACAGGAGAAGCCACTCGTTCACCACGCTCGGCCGGCGTGCCGCGCAAGGCAGTCGAAGCGATCGACGCCAACCGATCCAGAGCACAATCACGCTCTACGGCCATGGAGGAGTAACTGGAAAGAAGATCTTGACGCTCCTGCCGGAAGGAATCCTGTTGATCTTGAACACGGTCGAAGTCCTGACGCACCAGTCGATACGAATGCTGCATATCAGCAATTTGGGCCAGAAGCTCGCGGTGGGACTCATGGTATCCCTGCTTCTCGCGGATCGCCTCGTCACGCGCAGATACTGCCGCGTCCCGGTCCCGGGACGACTGGTCCAGCTGAGCGGTGAGTTCGGTCACTTGAGCAGCAGTTTTGGCTTGCTCTTGACGAAGCTGGTCTCGTTCTTGCCGGGACTCATCCCGCTCCTGACGAATCCGCCCGACTCGAGCGATCTCTGCCTCGTGATGAGACGCCCGGGAGTTTACGTGCTTGAGACTCTGCACAGCGTCGTCCCGATCTCGGATCAGGCGATCCCGCTCCGCATTGAGATCCCGGCAAGCTTCTTGGGCGCCTTGGAGAGAGTCTTCGGCTTTCGCGTGCTGGCGGCGGACCGAGTTCAACTCGTTCGTGAGGTCCACAACCCGGCGTTCAGCAGCCTGCAACCGATTGCGACCGCTGTCCCCACGAAGAGAGTCCAACTCCTGCGTCAACTGTTGGACCTGACGCTGAGCAGCCCGTAGCTGGTCCGTGTGGCGACTACCGCGAAGCGCGTGGAGATCACGCCGCAACTCCTGGACGTCACGGTGAGCGGCATCTAGTTTTTCCACCGTGCGTTCGTGCACGCGGTGTAGCTGCGCCCGGCGATCGTTGGCCTTGTCGAGTAGACGCTCCAGCTCAGCTATCTTCTCCCCACGTACATGGATCTCCAACCGTGCGGCCTGAAGATCGGTCGCAGCGGCTGATCCGGCAAGTCGTTGATGCGCTTGGTCGAGGTCCCGTCGAAGCCGGCGGTTCTCCTGACTCAGCGCGGAATCATCCAGCCGTCGGCGCGCGCGATACAGATCCCGTCGCAACTGGTAATTCTCTTGGCCCAGAGCAGATCTGTCTCTGGGGCGACGTGCGTGCTCCAAATCGTGCCGCAGCCGCTGATTCTCACGATCCAGATCTTCAGCCCGTGCCTTCCACTGGGAATAATAACGCTCCAGATCCGTGTGAGACTTGCGTAGATCCGCATGTTCCCGCTGCAGTTGGAACAGATCCTGGAGGACCGTGTCCCGCGAAGATTCGGCAGTGTCGAGACGAGGTCTGAGCTCTTTCAGCTCTTGGTAGAGCCGATCCTTCTCGTCACAAGCGTTCAACAGATCCTGAGTTAACGGATGTGGAGGGAGTGGCGACTTGGCCATGGGGCGAGGCTTGTCCCGCGTGACCTTGCATGCTCGAGGCACGCTTCGCCAAGCCGAATGCGATCGGCCGACCTTCGTCGGGCGGAAGAGGGTGCTCCAGACCACACGCGGAGGGCCACGCTCCGAAAAGGGGCACCGTTCCACACTGACGGTGTACTGGAGCAGCCGTGCGAAGGAGTCGGCCGAAGTTTCCTCGAGGATGCTGTAGCGGAGCCTGAGAGCCGCGAGTTCCTTTAACTCGTCTCGGAGCTTCTCGTTGACTTCGCGCGTGTCCGCTTCTTGTTGTTCCACTTGCCGGACTCGCTCTTGCGACACATCGTAGCGGTGTTGCGCGAAGTCCACGAAGGCGCGCGCCACATCCCACGGAGGACGGGCTTGCGCATGAAGCTCTTCGTTGTGGCGACGCGCGTGGATTAAGGCTCGGACCGCTTGTTGGTGCTTGGATAGGAGTTCCCGGTAAGCACCGATGAACGTATGCGCGGAGGACGCCGCAGTCTGCAGAGCGCGTAGATCCACTTCCAGCGGAGTGGCAGCAGCCGACAGATCCGACGGAGCTTGGTTGCAGTGCTTGCAGGGGCGAGGGGGCTGGGTGGACTGACCCCTCCCAGCGAAGACCGCGGCACGCAGGTGTGGTATTGCAGTATGGGAATTAGAGAAGCCGATCGGCCGTTGGCGCAAGGCTCCCAGATGGATGGATCCTGACTACGCGACATGCAGGCTTTAATTCGGGACGGATCGAGACGGCCGTCCCATAAAGGCCAGATAGGGGACGGATCCCGCAGGTGCCCCGTATTGGACGGATCCGGATAACGGATCCGGATCAGATGGATCTGAGTCGATAGTTATATTAAGATGTAGGTCGAATGAGAGGCTCAGAGCGCTCGGGGGTAGAGGTCCAGGTAACACTTAAAACAGAACCGAATTTGCACTGGAAGACTCACTTGGCTTTAGTATAGGGGATTATTATTGGCCCCATACTTAGATCAAGTGTATTTTGGTTATCTTCCTGCAGTACGTGGCAGCCCCTGGATAGCTTGGCCAGGCAGCGCGCGCCCTTCGGACTCTCAACCCCCCCCCAAAGATCCCGCTATTGGAAGCGGCAAGCGACGTAAAGGAACAAGGAACACCCCGTAAGGGAGCAAGGAACCCCCGCAAAGGAACAACTCCGGATCACGCATTTCTATTGCGGATCCACAAGGCCTGCTCAAGTAGATCAAGGCCGACCCCATCCGGATCCCGTGCGCAGGAATACCCGCGCGGATCCACCAACCTCTCAAGTCCCCCCAAGGACGTCCACCGCTCACCAAGTGCGCATCTCGTGTCAACGAGAGAGCTGTACCAGCCCGCCGACGGGTACACAAGGTGAACCACTCAGCAACTACACGGCCGTCGGAGTACCCCCTCCGTTAGTCGGTGTCTGGGCGCAGTGAGTGCGAGTCGGGATCCCTAGAAAATCTAGAGATCCGCTCCACCACAATGGTGCGCGTGCCCGGATCTCTTGGCGACGCGGGATATCACCGTGATTCCCAAGATGATGCGCAAGTGAGCAATGGATCGGGAGACGAAACGCCGACGGAGACTGGATCGCCGACGGCGTCGCTGAATAAGAGATCCACGGATCGGCCGAGCCCCGGGAGGAGCTCTGCCGACGGAACAGAGGAAGATCTGGCAACGGATCTGGAAGAGAAACCTCGCTTTCCTCCCAAGGTCCCTTCGGGGACCCCCGCGGATCCTGACGCGAGTCAAGACCCGCCGGAGGAAGATCCACTCGTGAAAACGAGGAGATCTTCCCCCAACAACACCACCCTCGCGTCCTCAGGTGCTGCGTCGAAGAAGACGAAGGCCGCAAGGAAGAAACTCAAAGCACCAGATGCGGAAAGCGAAGATCAGACCATACTCAGTCTAAGCTGGAGATGGCATACCTGCACGCAGAGCTGAACAACTTCCTGCGTGAGGACCCGGTGATGAGGGCCATGCATCTGAAGCTGCTAGGAGCCCTCACGGGACCTGTGCAGGCTCCGCTGTCTACAAAGAACAAACTGGACGCGGCGATGGATCTGCTACGGCTGCTGAAGGAAGCTGGACTCACAGCGGGAGCATTCGATGCCGACGATCTCTTCCACTTGGAAGTCGACGAGATCAGGATCGCCACCGCAGCGTTATTCAACTTACTGAAGCCTATGGTAGGAGAGCTACCAACAGCGAGGCGACCCAAGCCTTTCAGCCTGTTGAAGCCTCTCGACGATGAGCAGCCGGCAGTTAAACCCGCGGAGCCCAAGAGTGTCCAGGCCCAGTCGCCCGAATACCACACGGGATCCTCCCAGTATGCTTCGGCGACGTCGGAAGCTGGCTCCGACAGCTCATCAGGATCGCGACGGATGTCTCTAGGACCGTCTGGAGCAGCAATGCTGCAGGCACGTGCTGCTGGCGATCTGAGTGTCAAGAGTCCGCCGCCTCGGCCAGCGAAGGTCACGTCGAGCAGAGCCTCTCCGAGAACTCCGCCCCAGGATCCAGCCAACAGCCTGGAGTCGTACTTCCAGGCCGCGATGTCGCGCTTCCTGAGCGAGCGACCGGAGATGAAAACCACACGGCAGAGAGCCACCCACTCGAAGATAGGAGAGCGAGATATCGACATGGAATCGGTGGTATCACAGGACCACCCCGAACTCTGGGAATATGACCCCGACGACCTTGACATGGGGACGACTCGGCGAACGGCGGCAACCGCAGCAGCGGTCGCATCAACAGGTTCTCCAGCAGTCCAACGCGTCAAGATTTCGGCGATCTCGGACCTGAAGGAATTTACAGGCAAGGACCGTGATGAGGAACGAGCTAGAGGATGGATCAGCAAAGTGAAGTCAGCATTCACGAGAGACCAAGCTACGGACGAAGAAAAATGCCTCACCTTTGCAGATCTGCTCACAGGCCCAGCTAGGAACTGGTACAGGCAGCTCAGTCGGTCAACACGGACGAAGTGGGGTGATCTACTCCAGAGCTTCCAGACGCAATACTGCGGACTGGGTGTCTCAGTAGCGTGGCAGTACTACCACGCACGCAAACGGTCGGAGGAGACACCACTGGAATACCTCCATCGCCTCAACGTCGCTGGTATGCGTGCGCGCCTGAAGATCAAGGACGGGGACTCGAAAGCCCGCCTTGAACATGTGGAACACTTCATCGAGACGCTAGGGGACCCTGATCTGGCGGACCAGCTCACGCTGCTAAGACTGGCAGATGCGGACCAACTGGAGGACGTCCTTCGGGCGCGCGAGCGCGCGAAATCCAGACAGAAGAAGTCGACGATGCCCAGCAAGTACCGACCCAAACCGTCCGCGCCAGCTCCACCAGCCGGTCAGACGAGAGCTGTACGCGCGATCCAAGTCGCGGAGAACAGTTCCGAGTACGGATCGGACCCGGAAGATTCAGGATCTGACGGAGAACTCGTCCGTGCATACGTGGCGGCCGCGAGCGACCAACCACAGGCGTCCACGACGGTGGACCCACCAAGAACACAGGATCCTGGACGCCCGAGCGACATCCCCGGAGATAGCCAGCCACAAGAACACCGACCCCGTTTCGGCAGGGACGGCCAGCAACGCTGTTCGCATTGCGGATCACACCGACACTCAGACCTCGGGTGCTGGAAGCGGCTTACCTGCCAGAAGTGTGGTAAGCGGGGACACCCCTCCGATCGCTGTTTCTTCGTGTGCCGGGGCTGCGGTCAGCTCCATGACCATGGAAAGTGCCAGATGGAGGAGTTTTACAACCTGATCCGTCAGTGGCTCGACCCCAGCAAACATCCGGGACTCCTGCCCGAGGCGGCAGAGAAGATGTTAAACTAGGACGCTCGCCGGTGTTGAATCCGGTACGAGACGAGCGTTCTAGCTCTTTCATCTATGCATTTGTGGAGAAGAAGCCGAAGGATCAGGTTAGCAAGCTGCGAACGGATCTATTCGGTAATACATGTGAAGTTCATGAGAAACGTACGGCTAAAGTTGGAAGTTTACGGCCTGTTGATGACTATCAGCGGTCAGAGACAGAAGTGACGCTGGAACTGCAGCCGGGTGAGTCGCGTGGGTACTGGAAGTACCATGTCCCAGGCAAGCACTTCAAACAGGCTAAGGCAAACAGCAAAATCAACAACGTGAGAACCGTAGTGCTTCTTGACTCAGGATCCGAGGTATCGATCATCGATGCCACCTTTGCTCGTAAGGTAGGATGCTATATTGACACAAGTCAGAGTCAAGAATGCCTGGGGATCGGAGAGAAGCTGTACGTCGCAACCGGACGAACGAAGATCAAGCTCACGCTGGCAGGATCTTTGGTGTACTTGTACGAAGTCTGGGTAGGGGATGACCTGCCTCCAGATTATCAAGCGATCCTTGGAATGGATTTCATGGTGCCGGCAGGGATCCGTCTGGATTTGGGGGACGGGTCCATGTGCCTGCCTGACGAGATCCGGGTCATGCTTCACGGACGGCGACAGATTTTCAGTGACAAAGCCCGCCCTGTATGCGCAGGGGAACACCTCACAGTTGGAGTCGCAGGATCCGTGGAATTGCCGTTGCGCCTACGAGAAGCGGATCACGAGAAGCTCTGGCTGACGAGGGGACGGAATTGGGTACCAACCCTGATGAAGGGCCCTGGCAAGCTGCGCTATCTGCACATCACGAACCTGGGCGACCAGAAGCTGATCTTACAGCGGGATGTGCAGGTCGGACTACAATTGAGTGGAGACCATGTCCCTCGACAGCCAGGTTTTGTATCGGTGGGGTCGCGCCGGTATGCAGAGTGGCAAACGCTAGCTTGGGAAGCCACCACTGATGCCGCAACCACGGCAGCGGCAGCACCACCTACCGAGGAGGATGGGCCAGCAGTCGACCGGCCGGAATACACCACACCGCGACGGATCCTCGCCCGACCCCAGCCGGCTGTCACCACCGAGCGTGGAGATGTAACCAGTGATGGGGGACGGGCAGTAGCGATGTGTACTGCCCGGGGTAGTATGTCGCTCGTCGAGGAGGTAGTGGACGAGGAAGGGGAAGGAGACCCGGATCACGAAGAGACCTGTGGACACGCCGACCGCCCGACCGAAGGAGAATCTGCGTCTACAGGTTCACCAGAAGCCCCAGCCGCCACGGCGGAAGCCGGTGTGGTGTCGTGTGGACAAGAGGAAGACGGGGCGCGATCCGATGAAATGCGGGATCAGGAGGCGAGGTGTAAGGTCAAATCGCAAACAAAAGATATGATTCGGTCCCCAACACAGAGCGCAACGACGCGGACTCCTCCCGAGGAGAGCCGGGCCAACGTGACTGCACCGACACCTGATATGATGCCGCGAGATCCCCCCGAACAAGTCTCTGACGATCCGAAGCTAGTCCCAGAGCCAGAGACTCCTAGGGGTGAGTCCGGAGGCGGATCGGAAGTGTGCCATCACGATGGAGGCATCCTAGAGGCGGAAGAGGTTGATGGGGAGTGGGCAGTGCTGCCCGAAGTGTCACCAGCTACGATAGAGGTGCGGATCGAGGATCTCCAAGTGGGAGACCTGACGGACAACACCGAAGAAGAGATTCGTAAGTTACGGGATATCATCTGGGCACACCGACACCTTCTGATCGGAAAGGGCAATGCGCTACCCCCAGCTGCCGTGGGGGCAGTGTGCGACATCGATGTCGGAGACGCGGCCCCGATCGCTCAACGAGTGCGAAAGATCGCACCTCAGTTCCGCGAGAAGGTATCGGACCTGCTCAAGGGGCTATTGTCGGCGAAGATCGTCCGACATTCGACTTCCCCCTGGGCGTCGCCTATCGTAGTGATTATCAAGAAGAACGGCGTGGACATACGATTATGTATCGACTATCGCCTAGTCAACGGTCTCACCAAGCTGATGATCTACCCGATGCCGCTGATTAATGACTTGTTGGAGGATCTGGACAAGGTATTGTGGTATTGCTCTCTGGACATGGCTAGTGGGTTTTGGGTGGTGTCCATGACGGATCGAGCTCGTGCGATCTCGGCATTCATCACCCCGTTCGGCCTCTTCGAATGGAATCGTATGCCCTTCGGGTTGAAGAATGCGCCTCAGATTTACCAAAGGCTGATCGACAATGCACTGTACGGGTTCCTGCGGATCCCGACCGCGACGGATCAGAAAACACTGACGGATCTCTTCGAGGAAGGACAGCCCGAGGACGCGGGCGAGCCCTCGGTGTTGGGGCGACGATCGTATATTGACGACATCCTGGTGACCGCCGGATCCTGGGACCTATTGTGCGATCGCGTGAAGGCGCTGTTGGAAGCGTGTGATAAGTGGAACATCTCCATTAGCGTGGCCAAGAGTTTCTGGGGGCTGAAGAAGGTAGACTACTTGGGCCACCGCGTGTCGAACGAAGGGTTGGAGGCCCACCCGAAAAATCTGAGCGCCCTGACAGATCTGCCGCTCCCAAGAACCCTGCGTGCTATGCAATCGTTCCTGGGTAGCCTGAACTACTATGGGCGGTTCATCGAAGATATGGCGGTCTACGCTTCAGTGCTATACGAGCTCCGGGAGGTAGACTTCGCCGCCATCCGTGATCGAGACGGACGAGAAAAGATGGGTCCGACGGCTGTGCCTACGGAAAATCAACGGAACGACCAAGCGACTGCGGATCCTAAGTGGGTTGAAGCAGAGGCAGCGTTTTCGAAGCTGAAGGAGAAGATCGCGGTAACTCCCATCCTCCGACACTTCGACACAGGAAAACAACCAGTGGTGATTGTCTACGCCAGTGAATGGGCAGTATCAGCCTCACTGGTGCAAGATCACGATGGTGTATACCTACCAGTGATGTTCACGAGCCGCACGTTGAAGCAGAACGAATTAAACTACGGGATCGTGGAGAAAGAGGTGTTAGCCCTCCTGCGTATGCTGGACCTTGGTTACTCGATGCTGGCAGGCCGACCCATCCAAGTGCTGGCTCGGCACTCCACGCTGGCCTGGTTATTCCGGGCCGCAGGATTGCAGGGACGGTTAGGCCAGTGGGCCGCTCTACTATCCCCGTGGACTCTAGAGATCACCAAGTGTACTCGGGGAGAAGACGAAATCCTAGGAACCCTGGTTGCCGCGATCACACCACGTTCCGAGGTGGACCAGGCTCTCACGGCCATCGCCCCTCGCAAAGAACCGCGACGATCTGTGGACACCCCAGTGCCCACGGTGGGACCGGAGGAGGTGCTCCTGGTGGCTAGTTTTGATGGATCGGCCCGGGTCAAACGAGGTGGAGGAGCGTTCAGCGCGATCCTCTGGAAGCTACCGGAGTGGACAGTAGTCAAAGCAGCCTCGGGGTGGAAAGCAGATATGACTGTTAACGAAGCGGAGTACAGTGGCCTGTTGCTCTGTTTCGACCTGTTAGAAGATCAGGATCGGACGCGCCTGGTAATATGTGGTGATTCTAACTTGGTGATCCGTCAGATGAAGGGGGAGATCGAGTGTAAAGCTCCCGCGCTGACCCTGCTGAGACAGAAAGCCTTACGCCAATTGGGGACGTGGCCTGCTCATGATTTACTCTATGTGAAGCGCGCGTGGAACGCGAGCGCAGACAGCCTGGCGAGTGCCGCCTTGCAGCGAGAGGCAGGAATGGTAGTACAGGAACAAGGTTGGGACGATTTGGTGACGTTGAACAGGCTGCCGGAAATATTGACAGCCCCGGCGGAAGAAACTACGCTAAGGATCTCCGCCATGGCCACCCGATCCCGTCGGAAGGTGCCCAACCAGGAAGTGCTGCAAGAAGATGCTGTCCGCCAGTTGCGGGTGGATCGGATCCGGCAAGGACAAGACGAAGAGAAGTGGATCGCGAATCTGAAGCACTATCTGCGAGGACAGGTAGCGGATCTGGAGAAGGAAGAAGCCCGCACGTGCAGCAACCTCGCGGATGACTTCGAGATGGACGAACAAGATCTGCTATATTACTGTCCCCCTTTGCGAAAGCCGGACAAGGAGAGGGACGGGCTGCTACGCCTAGTTATCCCAGAGACTCTCCACCAGGACTTGCTCCACCACTATCACGTGAGCCTGGAGGGCGGCCATCAAGGGATCAGCCGCACCTACCAACGGATCAAGGATAAGTTTTACTGGCGGGGGCTGTTTCGGAGCGTACAACGCTTCATAGGAGAGTGCACGGACTGCGAGACGGGGAAAGGAAGACCAACCCTCCGTGGAGAATCGCGCGGCAACGTGCAGGCAACTTATCCTTTTCAGATCTTGGCGATGGATCACATCCCTTCGCTACCCAAGTCCTACAAAGGGCACACCGAGCTCCTGATCTGGGTAGATCTGTTCACCGGGTATGTCATCGCCAAGGCGAGCGCATCGCGGACCGCTCAGACCATTGCCGAGTCGTATGAAGAATGTGTCTTCCGGTGCTTTGGCGCTAGCGAGACGATCAGGCATGATCGAGAGCCAGGTTTCATGTCCGACTTCTTCAAAGCTTTCAACAGGATCCTGGGCCAGAGACAGCGCGCTACCATGGCCTACAGACCGCAAGCGAACGGCACCGCAGAGCGTATGGTGCAGACTATGACGAGGGCACTCAAGATGTATGTGGCCGACGAAGAGCAGCGGGACTGGGACGAATACGCCGAGCGTCTAACTTTCGCGGTGAACACCGCCCACGACCGGATCCGAGGCGATACGCCTTTCTTTCTGGTCCACGGGTGGGACCCTAAGACCACTCTCGAAGCGACGATACCCCTCGGCAGTACCAGACGACGCGATCGTGATCCACGCAGGTGGCGTTACAGGATCCAGAAGTATTACCGACAGGCGAGAGCGGAGGTCAACGAGAGGCTGAGGACAGCGATCGCGGAACGAGCCGAACGACACAACGAAGGAGTGGAGCCGCACGCTATTACGTCTGGGTCTCGGGTATGGCTGTATCTAGACCGGGTCAAGGAGGGATATGCGCGAAAACTAGCGCATATGTGGCACGGACCGTTTCGCGTGAAGGAGATGGTGAGCAATTTCGCAGCCCGGTTGGAGACGACCGGCACAGATTATCGCCTCTTCCCTGTGGTCCATGTGTCCAAGCTCAAGCCCGTGAGGATGTTCCCCGATCGACCTACGGCGACACTAATGACGGAAGACGACACCCGCCTCGACTTCGACGAGGCACTGTTGCCCGAGGACAGTTGGGATCAGGACCTAGAAGAGGGTGAGTACGAGGTCGAGAGGATCAGTGACGTAAGGACCGGTCGACGCACTCGTTATGGACGTGCACTCAGGGAGTTCCAGGTGCACTGGCGAGGCTATGATGATCCCACTTGGGTGGATGAAGCGGATCTCAACTGCGGAGCACTTCTGCATGAGTTCCTGCAGGATCGCGCGAAACAGAGTCGCTTCCAAGTCATGCAGTCGCATGGGGAAGTGTAGGAGAGGGATCCTTGCCTGCGAGCTGGTCGCGGGTATAGATGAATTGGTAGAAGATCGGTGGGGAGGCCACCGGTGAAGCAAGGAGGAGGATGCCTGCCCCAACAAGTTGGTTGATGGGGCGGATGAAGCGAGAGAGAGGATGCCGGAAGGCGGCATGCCTGAGGAGGAGGAGGTGTATGTGTACATGTTAAACGGACAGGTGCAGATCAAGACGAGATGAGATGGAGGACTGGCGAAGTTAACGAAACAAGGATCCAGAAACGATCTACGAACGAGACGAAGGAATGGGAGCGGATCAGTAACATTAACGACGCTACGACATGCAGGGGTGGGCCATGACTACCAAAACTTCGACTAGGATGAACTGTGGCCAACTACTGGGTGGATGGAGCCGGGGGCGTAAACTTCAGGCGGAGGCGACGGATCTTGAGCGCCGGATGAGAGCTTGGGGTCACACGGTAGTGAGTACGCCAAGCCGACGCTTGATCACAGTCACGAAGCGCAGCCCTCAAGCTCTTGGGGGCAGGGCGACCTGCGGCAAGGGACTCTCGCCCAGGAAACCAAGTCGTCTCTTCCGACTGCTGAGGGAACCGCAGGAACACAGGATCCAGCAACACATCCAGATCGCAACACCCTGTCCGGCGGATCAGCTCGAGAACTCGATCTTCCCACGCCCGGAACTTCTCCCGCGCATGGGAGCTGCGGTTCTTGCGTCCCGAGTAGAAGGAGGCAGCCCAGGACTCGACAAGCTGCTTGGCACGAGGGATGGGGAAGGAGTGGGTGGACTCCCAGACAGCCTGCTTGTTATCCTTCACCAGAACGAGAAACTCGTCCGTGATTGCGGCCAGAGGTGGACTGAGGTCGGGGTCAAAAGTCAGCGGCTTGGTGGAGTCCAGATCCAGATCTTCCCACGGCTCGTCGAGGTAGAGATCGGTGACCTCGCGCTCCGTGATCAGTCCGGGGAAGTACAACGACGGATCTAGCTGTCCGGCCCGACCGGTTCGCTTCGGAAACAGCCAACCTGGAGGAAGAACCTTCTGACTGGTCAGGATCCGAGGAGTAACGGTATCCAAGGTGAGCACACGGATTTGCGCGGGGTCCCAAGGCACTATGGCGGAACGGGATGTCACGAGCCTGGTGAAGACCAGGGATGAAGTCGCCCACAGGAGCGAATGGCTGGAAAGTCGGCGGTGCCGCTGGGTCAGCTCTCGGCGAAGCAGGATCCCCGAAGCTCTCGGTCGACACACTCTCAGCGGCTTCATCAGGGTCGTCACCTCGGTCCAACACGATAGGGGTAACCGCGGATCCACTACCGTCGTCGGGGACGCTGGAAGAGCTCCGGCGGCGCGTGCCAGCACGAGGCCGAGCGTCAGACCGGGATCTAGCGAGGGCCACTTGGAGTCGCTCGTCGTCTGAGTCCTCGAAGACAGCGTCAGGATCGACGGAGTCCACCGGAGGTGAACTTGAGGCACCATCTTGGGACGACTCGCCATCGGAAGGATCAAAGATCGCATCTGAGTCCTCAGACACGTCTGGAGACTTGGGCGTAGGCGCCATGGAGGTCGTCCGCTGCTCCGCTCTCGATCCGCCGGCGTCAGCTGCCGAAGACGGTGGTTCAGGATCCCCACCCGCGGAAGCTGTTGCGGATGAATCAGCCCCCTGCTGATCCGAGTCGACCGCGGGAAGACGAGTTGGAGAGGTCCCCGAGTCAGGCGTATTTGCAAGGGGACGACACTCAGGACTCGCCCGATCCGTGGGTGCAGAGGTGGCAACCGAACCTGCAGGTGTGGGGTTGGCGCGGGCGGGAGAAGTGTCCTCCTCGACGCCTGAGTGAGTCGACCCCTCCTCCGATTCATCCTCGCTGGACGATGGATCGGATCCAGGGAACTCGTAATCGGATCCCACTTGCTCGACGGGTAGGTCCATAGCGAGGAATGACGGCAACGCAGGCACATCACCCTCCGGAGAAGGATCCGAAACGGGAACGGGAGAACCAGTAGTGGCACGGGTTGGACTGGAACGGACTCGTTTAGGTGAGCTAGAGCGTGGGCCCGCCGAAGACGGAGAGGAGCTTCGCGACCGCTTCCGAGACGAGTGGACGCTTGGAACGGGAGAACACACTTGCTCACCACGTTCGGCTGGCGTGCCACGTAAGGCAGTCGAAGCGATGGATGCCAACCGATCCAGAGCACAATCCCGCTCTACGGCCATCGAGGAGTAACTGGAAAGAAGGTCTTGGCGCTCCTGCCGGAGGGAATCCTGCTGATCTTGAGCGCGGTCAAAGTCTTGACGCACCAGCTGATACGCATGTTGCATATCAGCAATTTGAGCTAGAAGCTCACGGTGAGACTCCTGGTATCTCTGCTTCTCGCGGACCGCCTCGTCACGCTCGGATACTGCCGCGTCACGAGCCTGGGACGACTGACCCAGCTGAGCAGTGAGCTCGGTCATTCGAGCAGCGGTCTTGGCTTGCTCTTGACGGAGCTGGTCACGTTCTTGCCGGGACTCATCCCGCTCCTGACGGATACGCCCGACTTGGGCGATCTCTGCCTCGTGGTGGGATGCCCGGGAGTTTACATGCTTGAGACTCTGCACGGCGTCGTCCCGATCTTGGATCAGGCGATCCCGCTCAGCGTTGAGGCCCCGACAAGCTTCTTGGGCGCCTTGAAGAGAGTCTTCTGCTTTCGCATGCTGGCGGTGAGCCGAATTCAGCTCGCGCGTAAGATCCTCAACTTGGCGCTCAGCAGCCTGCAGCCGAACGTGGCCACTACCGCCACGAAGAGAGTCCAACTCCTGCGTCAACTGTCGGATCTGACGCTGAGCCGCTTGTAGCTGGTCCGCGTGGCGACTACCGCGAAGCGCGTGGAGGTCACGCCGCAACTCTTGGACGGTACGGTTGGCGGAATCTAGCTTTTCCACGGTGCGTTCGTGCACGCGGTGTAGCTGCGCCCGGTGATCGTTGGTCCTGTCGAGTAGACGCCCCAGCTCAGCTATCTTCTCTCCGCGTACGTGGACCTCCAACCGTGCAGCCTGAAGATCAGTCGCGGCGGCCGATCCGGCAAGTCGCTGATGCGCCTGGTCAAGGTCCCGCCGAAGCCGACGATTCTCTTGAGTCAGCGCAGAGTCATCCAGCCGTCGACGCGCACGATCCAGGTCGCGTCGCAGCTGGTGATTCTCTTGGCCCAACGCAGATCGGTCTCTGGGGCGACGCGCGTGCTCCAAATCGCGTCGCAGCTGTCGGTTCTCGCGATCCAGATCTTCAGCCCGCGCCTTCCACTGGGAATAATACCGCTCCAGATCCGTGTGGGACTTGCGTAAGTCCGCGTGTTCCCGTTGTAGTTGGAATAGATCCTGGAGGACCGTATCCCGCGAAGATTCGGCTGTGTCGAGACGAGGCTTGAGCTCCTTCAGCTCTTCGTAGAGCCGATCCTTCTCGTCACAGGCGTTTAGCAGATCCTGAGTGAGCGGATGTGGAGGGAGTGGCGACTTGGCCGTGGGGCGAGGCTTGTCCCGCGTAACCTTGCACGCCCGGGGTACGCTCCGCCAAGCCGAATGCGACCGGCTGACCTTCGTAGGGCTGAAGAGGGTGCTCCAGACCACGCGCGGAGGGCCACGTTCCGAAAAGGGGCATCGCTCCACGCTGACGGTGTACTGGAGCAGCCGTGCAAAGGAGTCCGCCGAAGTCTCTTCGAGAATACTGTAGCGGAGTCGGAGCGCCGCGAGTTCCTTCAGCTCGTCCCGAAGCTTCTCATTGGCTTCCCGCGTGTCTGCTTCCTGCCGCTCCACTTGCCGCACTCGCTCCTGTTAGACGTCGTAGCGATGCTGCGCGAAGTCCACGAAGGCGCGCGCCATATCCCACGGGGGACGGGCTTGCACATGGAGTTCTTCATTGTGGCGGCGTGCGTGGATCAGAGCTCGGATCGCTTGCTGGTGCTTGGACAGGAGCTCCCGGTAGGCATCGATGAACGTATGCGCGGAGGACGCCGCAGTCTGCAGAGCGCGCAGATCCACCTCCAGTGGAGTGGCGGCGGCCGACAGATCCGACGGCGCTTGATCGCAGTGCTTGCAGGGGCGAGGGGGCTGGGTGGATTGGCCCCTCCCAGCGAAGACGGCAGCGCGCAGGTCGTCCCCAGTGTCCGGAGGGGCATCAGGTTGCACGTCGGAGTCAGATATGATCTTGGACAGCGGATGGGGTCAAGCGACACGATGCGTTGCCGTTGTGCGGTAGCCACAACGTGTCGGGGACGGATGTGGTATTGCAGTACCGTATTCCTTATGTGCTTACCGACGTTCAGTCATTCCTGACAACCCCACTGGCCAATCAAAATCCTTAGAAAAGAATGTCGAAGCACTTTATGTGCTAACTGACAAGTGCCAGGGACACGTCTGGGGACATAAAATAAACGGTATTTTACAATTCCTCCAATCAGCGGGTGTTCATCGAGTGGAATATCATCTATGCTCCTACAGGTCACGTTTTTGGAGTGGAAAGTACTGAGTTCAAATCGTAAATTTGGCTGTCAGTAAGCACATAAGGAATACGGTATGGGAATTAGAGAAGCCGATCGGCCGTTGGCGCAAGGCTCCCAGATGGATGGATCCTGGCTACGCGACATGCAGGCTTTAATTCGGGACGGATCGAGACGACCGTCCCATAAAGGCAAGATACGGGACGGATCCCGCAGGTGCCCCGTATTGGACGGATCCGGATAACGGATCCGGATCAGATGGATCTGAGTCGATAGTTATATTAAGATGTAGGTCGAATGAGAGGCTCAGAGCGCTCGGGGGTAGAGGTCTAGTTAACACTTAAATCAGAACCGAATTTGCACTGGAAGACTCACTTGGCTTTAGTATAGGGGATTATTATTGGCCCCATACTTAGATCAAGTGTATTTTGGTTATCTTCCTGCAGTACGTGGCAGCCCCTGGATAGCTTGGCCAGGCAGCGCGCGCCCTTCGGACTCTCAACCCCCCCAAAGATCCCGCTATTGGAAGCGGCAAGCGACGTAAAGGAACAAGGAACACCCCGTAAGGGAGCAAGGAACCCCCGCAAAGGAACAACTCCGGATCACGCATTTCTATTGCGGATCCACAAGGCCTGCTCAAGTAGTCAAGGCCGACCCCATCCGGATCCCGTGCGCAGGAATACCCGCGCGGATCCACCAACCTCTCAAGTCCCCCCCAAGGACGTCCACCGCTCACCAAGTGCGCATCTCGTGTCAACGAGAGAGCTGTACCAGCCCGCCGACGGGTACACAAGGTGAACCACTCAGCAACTACACGGCCGTCGGAGTACCCCTCCGTTAGTCGGTGTCTGGGCGCAGTGAGTGCGAGTCGGGATCCCTAGAAAATCTAGCGGATCCGCTCCACCACACAGGTCGTCTCCGGAGTCTGGAGTGGCGTCAGGTTGGACATCAGGGGCGTCAGGTTGGACGTCGGGGTCGGACATGATCGCGGAAAGAGGGCGGAGCCAAGCGACACGATGTGTTGCCGTTGTGCGGCAGCCACGACGTGTCGGGGACGGATGTGGTATTGCAGTGTGGGAATTAGAGAAGCCGATCGGCCGTTGGCGCAAGGCTCCCAGATGGATGGATCCTGACTACGCGACACGCGGGCTTTAATTCGGGACGGATCGAGCTGACCGTCCCATAAAGGCCAGATAGGGGACGGATCCCGCAGGTGCCCCGTATTGGACGGATCCGGATAACGGATCCGGATCAGATGGATCTGAGTCGATAGTTATATTAAGATGTAGGTCGAATGAGAGGCTCAGAGCGCTCGGGGGTAGAGGTCCAGGTAACACTTAAAACAGAACCGAATTTGCACTGGAAGACTCACTTGGCTTTAGTATAGGGGATTATTATTGGCCCCATACTTAGATCAAGTGTATTTTGATTATCTTCCTGGAGTACGTGGCAGCCCCTGGATAGCTTGGCCAGGCAGCGCGCGCCCTTCGGACTCTCAACCCCCTCAAAGATCCCGCTATTGGAAGCGGCAAGCGACGTAAAGGAACAAGGAACACCCCGTAAGGGAACAAGGAACCCCCGCAAAGGAACAACTCCGGATCACGCATTTCTATTGCGGATCCACAAGGCCTGCTCAAGTAGATCAAGGCCGACCCCATCCGGATCCCGTGCGCAGGAATACCCGCGCGGATCCACCAACCCCTCAAGTCCCCACAAGGACGTCCACCGCTCACCAAGTGCGCATCTCGTGTCAACGAGAGAGCTGTACCAGCCCGCCGACGGGTACACAAGGTGAACCACTCAGCAACTACACGGCCGTCGGAGTACCCCTCCGTTAGTCGGTGTCTGGGCGCAGTGAGTGCGAGTCGGGATCCCTAGAAAATCTAGCGGATCCGCTCCACCACAGTCACATACCCGCTCACGCTCTTGTAGTCGTCCGGATCGCTCGCGTAAGTCGGCGTCCGAATAGCCAACGAGGGAGACAGTCGATGATGGCTGGACGCCCATAACCAGTCCGTAGTCCGTCGTTCGATGCAGGTAGCGTAGCACACACATAGCCTCCGAGTAGTTCGCAGATGTAGCGCGTCAAGTACTTCCCCAAGTGCCGCCTTCAATGTGCGATGCTGGGGCGTGACACTACGACTACCAACGTGGCCCACCCGGCTGTGTAGTCTGGTCATCGGCTTGCTCTTTGACGCAGCAGGACTCGTCATCAGATCGATCACGCACTTCAGCTTCCGGGGTACCATCGTGTAGTCGATGCCGTCGCGCATCTTGAATTCTAGCTGGAGCCCCGGCTTAGCGAGCCACGCTATATCGTTGTCCATCGATGTAGAGAGATAAATTTTGCCTTGAAGCTGCATCTACCCTTGATAGATTATGCTAGCAGGAGCATTGAGCGAGTAGGCGAGAAGAGGTCTTCGACCTGATTGTTATGTTGGTTGATCGTAGTCGAGTAGGATAAAGAGCAAGCTGGAAGCGACAAAAACGAAGAAAGTTCCGTGTAAAAGAGGAAGGCTCGTGCAAAGAAACAATCCTTCGCTAAGCGACCTTTATGGACGGAAGACCTGACCAGACCACACAGAGGCACGGACTGATCGGTCAAGCTCCTGGAAATGGAGCAGGCATGTCAGCGGTGGGATTTGAACCCACGAGTGCGAACACAGTAGAACTTGAGTCTACCCCCTTAGACCGCTCGGGCACACTGACGATAAATAATACACTAACACCACAAAACAACACACACATCTGGCCACCAAAACAACTACTACAACACAGAACGCACCACCCTCCCCACGCACACGCCACGTCATCACAACGCGCTGCTGCATCTTCATCGTCGCACATCCCACGCCCCCCCCCAACAATGCACTCCCCGCACCTATTCTCAATCGACTCGTTCGCCCGGCAGGATCCACCCACACACATCGCATCTACGCCGACTACAATATCCACGCTTGTTTATTCGGTCGTGTTGTTCGCGAGGCAGCGTTGGAAGACGCAAAGTACCGCCCGCATCGAGTCCGGTCGAACACAGCTACGTTACACTCTAGATTGCGTTCTGCAGAGCGATGTCCTATTTGCACCGTCTGGCGCCACAGTCTGGCGGCACCCACGCGTGCGATGAAAAAATGACCCTCCCAGAGAGTCTGGCGCTCAGCGTGATCGTGTGGGTCCGTGTGATAGAGCGGACCATCAAGAGCAGACCTGCTACACTCCACGGGCTGCTATTTGAGCATGACGGTGATACCTGAGGTAACCGAGGGTCTGTGTGTCCTTGACAGTCAGAGCGGGGTATCGAGCTGCACAACACTGCTTCACATGTCCGAGCCATGGTTTCAACTGTACAGCTCGATCTGTAAAGACGGTACATTGTCCACATGCTATGGCTACGACAGTGATAATAAGGGAGAGTGAGTTCGCTTGGTAGTCGTGGCTAGTTTGGGATTGGTGTCGCTCTGTGTAACGCCGGTGCTTATCAGGCTTGCTTGCCACTTGAATGCTGCCCATGTTATCACCACGCAAAACCGGCAAATCGTGGTTCTACAGCAGCTCATCTAACAGTCCTTCGAACCAAAGCAGATCACGGGTGCACTCGTTCATAGCGATGTACTCAGCTTCGCAAGTGCTTTGGGCGTTGATAGATTGCTTTCTCGACGCATACGAGACGACATTGCCGCCCAACAGAGTCACATACCCGCTCACGCTCTTGTAGTCGTCCGGATCGCTCGCGTAAGTCGGCGTCCGAATAGCCAACGAGGGAGACAGTCGATGATGGCTGGACGCCCATAACCAGTCCGTAGCCCGTCGTTCGATGCAGGCAGCGTAGCACACACATAGCCTCCGAGTAGTTCGCAGATGTAGCGCGTCAAGTACTTCCCCAAGTGCCGCCTTCAATGTGCGATGCTGGGGCGTGACACTACGACTACCAACGTGGCCCACCCGGCTGTGTAGTCTGGTCATCGGCTTGCTCTTTGACGCAGCAGGACTCGTCATCAGATCGATCACGCACTTCAGCTTCCGGGGTACCATCGTGTAGTCGATGCCGTCGCGCATCTTGAATTCTAGCTGGAGCCCCGGCTTAGCGAGCCACGCTATATCGTTGTCCATCGATGTAGAGAGATAAATTTGCCTTGAAGCTGCATCTACCCTTGATAGATTATGCTAGCAGGAGCATTGAGCGAGTAGGCGAGAAGAGGTCTTCGACCTGATTGTTATGTTGGTTGATCGTAGTCGAGTAGGATAAAGAGCAAGCTGGAAGCGACAAAAACGAAGAAAGTTCCGTGTAAAAGAGGAAGGCTCGTGCAAAGAAACAATCCTTCGCTAAGCGACCTTTATGGACGGAAGACCTGACCAGACCACACAGAGGCACGGACTGATCGGTCAAGCTCCTGGAAATGGAGCAGGCATGTCAGCGGTGGGATTTGAACCCACGAGTGCGAACACAGTAGAACTTGAGTCTACCCCCTTAGACCGCTCGGGCACACTGACGATAAATAATACACTAACACCACAAAACAACACACACATCTGGCCACCAAAACAACTACTACAACACAGAACGCACCACCCTCCCCACGCACACGCCACGTCATCACAACGCGCTGCTGCATCTTCATCGTCGCACATCCCACGCCCCCCCCCAACAATGCACTCCCCGCACCTATTCTCAATCGACTCGTTCGCCCGGCAGGATCCACCCACACACATCGCATCTACGCCGACTACAATATCCACGCTTGTTTATTCGGTCGTGTTGTTCGCGAGGCAGCGTTGGAAGACGCAAAGTACCGCCCGCATCGAGTCCGGTCGAACACAGCTACGTTACACTCTAGATTGCGTTCTGCAGAGCGATGTCCTATTTGCACCGTCTGGCGCCACAGTCTGGCGGCACCCACGCGTGCGATGAAAAAATGACCCTCCCAGAGAGTCTGGCGCTCAGCGTGATCGTGTGGGTCCGTGTGATAGAGCGGACCATCAAGAGCAGACCTGCTACACTCCACGGGCTGCTATTTGAGCATGACGGTGATACCTGAGGTAACCGAGGGTCTGTGTGTCCTTGACAGTCAGAGCGGGGTATCGAGCTGCACAACACTGCTTCACATGTCCGAGCCATGGTTTCAACTGTACAGCTCGATCTGTAAAGACGGTACATTGTCCACATGCTATGGCTACGACAGTGATAATAAGGGAGAGTGAGTTCGCTTGGTAGTCGTGGCTAGTTTGGGATTGGTGTCGCTCTGTGTAACGCCGGTGCTTATCAGGCTTGCTTGCCACTTGAATGCTGCCCATGTTATCACCACGCAAAACCGGCAAATCGTGGTTCTACAGCAGCTCATCTAACAGTCCTTCGAACCAAAGCAGATCACGGGTGCACTCGTTCATAGCGATGTACTCAGCTTCGCAAGTGCTTTGGGCGTTGATAGATTGCTTTCTCGACGCATACGAGACGACATTGCCGCCCAACAGAGTCACATACCCGCTCACGCTCTTGTAGTCGTCCGGATCGCTCGCGTAAGTCGGCGTCCGAATAGCCAACGAGGGAGACAGTCGATGATGGCTGGACGCCCATAACCAGTCCGTAGTCCGTCGTTCGATGCAGGCAGCGTAGCACACACATAGCCTCCGAGTAATTCGCAGATGTAGCGCGTCAAGTACTTCCCCAAGTGCCGCCTTCAATGTGCGATGCTGGGGCGTGACACTACGACTACCAACGTGGCCCACCCGGCTGTGTAGTCTGGTCATCGGCTTGCTCTTTGACGCAGCAGGACTCGTCATCAGATCGATCACGCACTTCAGCTTCCGGGGTACCATCGTGTAGTCGATGCCGTCGCGCATCTTGAATTCTAGCTGGAGCCCCGGCTTAGCGAGCCACGCTATATCGTTGTCCATCGATGTAGAGAGATAAATTTTGCCTTGAAGCTGCATCTACCCTTGATAGATTATACTAGCAGGAGCATTGAGCGAGTAGGCGAGAAGAGGTCTTCGACCTGATTGTTACTAGCCAAGCGCCACCGCTACGCGGAGGTGGTTTTCTTATTAGTTGGAGCCGCTCAGCTCACTACGCTCGCTTCGCTATTAAAGGCAGGCTGCCTCGCTACGCTACGGCAGTGACGCCCCCCGTTCCGCTCGCCTCCGGCCTCGCTGCACTACTCACCCAATGGTTCTGCAAGGCCGCCTTCGCTACGCTCGGCAGCTAATAATATTATTATCCAATGAAGGCCGCCTTCGCTGCGCTCGGCAGCAGTATTTGTGTCCAATGAAGGATTTTTAGCATTAATGCCCAATGTATGTCGTAGATCGCGAATTTCGGCCAATCGAATTCGTGTCACACCTTCGTGACGGACAGCACGTTGCTCTGATTGATGCTTTAGACTAGCCGAGCGCCGCCCGCTCCGCGGGCGGGGGTATTAATAATAAAGTTAGTGTTTTTATTAAGCCGAGCGCCACCGCTGCGCGGCGGGGTAATATAACGCCCCCGTTCCGCTCGCCTTACGGCGTCGCTGCACTACTCGCCGTGTTATGATATTTAATTACTGGAGGGCGGGCCCTACGGTCCCGCTATATCGACAGGGTGGGCCGCCTTCGGCGGCGGGGCCGCCTTCGCTGCGCTCGGCAGCTTTTTGGCCAATGGGGGCCGCCGTCGCTTCGCTCGGCAGCGTCCCGGTTTTGCATTCTTCTAACGCACTGCTATTTTTGTAATATTTGCATAATAGAAGCCAGTCCGGGGGATGGTGTGATGCGGTTGCGTGGGTGAGTAATAAGTGGCCGGGCGGCTGCACACCATATGCGACAGGGAAGGCCAAGGCTGTAAGACAGGGACCCCTACCGACACCCTGACCAACAAACAAACCTCGTACTCTGTTAGTTGTTTAGGACTAGCCGAGCGCCACCCGCTCCGCGGGCGGTAGTTTTAAAATTAATATTAGTGTTTTTATTTGGCCAAGTGCCACCGCTGCGCGGCGGGGTAATATAACGCCCCCGTTCCGCTCGCCTTACGGCGTCGCTGCACTACTCGCAATGCTATGATAATTAATTAAGGGAGGGCGGGCCCTACGGTCCCGCTATATCGACACGGTAGGCCGCCTTCGGCGGCGGGGCCGCCTTCGCTGCGCTCGGCAGCTTTTTGGCCAATGGGGGCCGCCGTCGCTTCGCTCGGCAGCGTCCCGGTTTTGCGCACTACATCAAGGCTGGTCTGCATTCTTGTCACGCAGCTATTTTTGTAATATTTGTATAATAGAAGCCAGTCTGGAGGATGGTGTGATGCAGTAGCGTGGGTGAGTAATGTGTGGTCCGGCGCTAACTATGATATGCGACAGGGGAGGTCAAGGCTCTAAGGTCGGGAACGGACGTACAGCAGACACACAAACTAACCTCTAAGTACGGTTGATGGTGTGGATGTTGGTTGATCGTAGTCGAGTAGGATAAAGAGCAAGCTGGAAGCGACAAAAACGAAGAAAGTTCCGTGTAAAAGAGGAAGGCTCGTGCAAAGAAACAATCCTTCGCTAAGCGACCTTTATGGACGGAAGACCTGACCAGACCACACAGAGGCACGGACTGATCGGTCAAGCTCCTGGAAATGGAGCAGGCATGTCAGCGGTGGGATTTGAACCCACGAGTGCGAACACAGCAGAACTTGAGTCCACCCCCTTAGACCGCTCGGGCACACTGACGATAAATAATACACTAACACCACAAAACAACACACACATCTGGCCATCAAAACAACTACTACAACACAGAACGCACCACCCTCCCCACGCACACGCCACGTCATCACAACGCGCTGCTGCATCTTCATCGTCGCACATCCCACGCCCCCCCCCAACAATGCACTCCCCGCACCTATTCTCAATCGACTCGTTCGCCCGGCAGGATCCACCCACACACATCGCATCTACGCCGACTACAATATCCACGCTTGTTTATTCGGTCGTGTTGTTCGCGAGGCAGCGTTGGAAGACGCAAAGTACCGCCCGCATCGAGTCCGGTCGAACACAGCTACGTTACACTCTAGATTGCGTTCTGCAGAGCGATGTCCTATTTGCACCGTCTGGCGCCACAGTCTGGCGGCACCCACGCGTGCGATGAAAAAATGACCCTCCCAGAGAGTCTGGCGCTCAGCGTGATCGTGTGGGTCCGTGTGATAGAGCGGACCATCAAGAGCAGACCTGCTACACTCCACGGGCTGCTATTTGAGCATGACGGTGATACCTGAGGTAACCGAGGGTCTGTGTGTCCTTGACAGTCAGAGCGGGGTATCGAGCTGCACAACACTGCTTCACATGTCCGAGCCATGGTTTCAACTGTACAGCTCGATCTGTAAAGACGGTACATTGTCCACATGCTATGGCTACGACAGTGATAATAAGGGAGAGTGAGTTCGCTTGGTAGTCGTGGCTAGTTTGGGATTGGTGTCGCTCTGTGTAACGCCGGTGCTTATCAGGCTTGCTTGCCACTTGAATGCTGCCCATGTTATCACCACGCAAAACCGGCAAATCGTGGTTCTACAGCAGCTCATCTAACAGTCCTTCGAACCAAAGCAGATCACGGGTGCACTCGTTCATAGCGATGTACTCAGCTTCGCAAGTGCTTTGGGCGTTGATAGATTGCTTTCTCGACGCATACGAGACGACATTGCCGCCCAACAGAGTCACATACCCGCTCACGCTCTTGTAGTCGTCCGGATCGCTCGCGTAAGTCGGCGTCCGAATAGCCAACGAGGGAGACAGTCGATGATGGCTGGACGCCCATAACCAGTCCGTAGCCCGTCGTTCGATGCAGGCAGCGTAGCACACACATAGCCTCCGAGTAGTTCGCAGATGTAGCGCGTCAAGTACTTCCCCAAGTGCCGCCTTCAATGTGCGATGCTGGGGCGTGACACTACGACTACCAACGTGGCCCACCCGGCTGTGTAGTCTGGTCATCGGCTTGCTCTTTGACGCAGCAGGACTCGTCATCAGATCGATCACGCACTTCAGCTTCCGGGGTACCATCGTGTAGTCGATGCCGTCGCGCATCTTGAATTCTAGCTGGAGCCCCGGCTTAGCGAGCCACGCTATATCGTTGTCCATCGATGTAGAGAGATAAATTTTGCCTTGAAGCTGCATCTACCCTTGATAGATTATGCTAGCAGGAGCATTGAGCGAGTAGGCGAGAAGAGGTCTTCGACCTGATTGTTATGTTGGTTGATCGTAGTCGAGTAGGATAAAGAGCAAGCTGGAAGCGACAAAAACGAAGAAAGTTCCGTGTAAAAGAGGAAGGCTCGTGCAAAGAAACATCCGTCCATAAAGGTCGCTTAGCGAAGGATATACCTGACCAGACCACACAGAGGCACGGACTGATCGGTCAAGCTCCTGGAAATGGAGCAGGCATGTCAGCGGTGGGATTTGAACCCACGAGTGCGAACACAGTAAAACTTGAGTCTACCCCCTTAGACCGCTCGGGCACACTGACGATAAATAATACACTAACACCACAAAACAACACACACATCTGGCCACCAAAACAACTACTACAACACAGAACGCACCACCCTCCCCACGCACACGCCACGTCATCACAACGCGCTGCTGCATCTTCATCGTCGCACATCCCACGCCCCCCCCAACAATGCACTCCCCGCACCTATTCTCAATCGACTCGTTCGCCCGGCAGGATCCACCCACACACATCGCATCTACGCCGACTACAATATCCACGCTTGTTTATTCGGTCGTGTTGTTCGCGAGGCAGCGTTGGAAGACGCAAAGTACCGCCCGCATCGAGTCCGGTCGAACACAGCTACGTTACACTCTAGATTGCGTTCTGCAGAGCGATGTCCTATTTGCACCGTCTGGCGCCACAGTCTGGCGGCACCCACGCGTGCGATGAAAAAATGACCCTCCCAGAGAGTCTGGCGCTCAGCGTGATCGTGTGGGTCCGTGTGATAGAGCGGACCATCAAGAGCAGACCTGCTACACTTCACGGGCTGCTATTTGAGCATGACGGTGATACCTGACGTAACCGAGGGTCTGTGTGTCCTTGACAGTCAGAGCGGGGTATCGAGCTGCACAACACTGCTTCACATGTCCGAGCCATGGTTTCAACTGTACAGCTCGATCTGTAAAGACGGTACATTGTCCACATGCTATGGCTACGACAGTGATAATAAGGGAGAGTGAGTTCGCTTGGTAGTCGTGGCTAGTTTGGGATTGGTGTCGCTCTGTGTAACGCCGGTGCTTATCAGGCTTGCTTGCCACTTGAATGCTGCCCATGTTATCACCACGCAAAACCGGCAAATCGTGGTTCTACAGCAGCTCATCTAACAGTCCTTCGAACCAAAGCAGATCACGGGTGCACTCGTTCATAGCGATGTACTCAGCTTCGCAAGTGCTTTGGGCGTTGATAGATTGCTTTCTCGACGCATACGAGACGACATTGCCGCCCAACAGAGTCACATACCCGCTCACGCTCTTGTAGTCGTCCGGATCGCTCGCGTAAGTCGGCGTCCGAATAGCCAACGAGGGAGACAGTCGATGATGGCTGGACGCCCATAACCAGTCCGTAGCCCGTCGTTCGATGCAGGCAGCGTAGCACACACATAGCCTCCGAGTAGTTCGCAGATGTAGCGCGTCAAGTACTTCCCCAAGTGCCGCCTTCAATGTGCGATGCTGGGGCGTGACACTACGACTACCAACGTGGCCCACCCGGCTGTGTAGTCTGGTCATCGGCTTGCTCTTTGACGCAGCAGGACTCGTCATCAGATCGATCATGCACTTCAGCTTCCGGGGTACCATCGTGTAGTCGATGCCGTCGCGCATCTTGAATTCTAGCTGGAGCCCCGGCTTAGCGAGCCACGCTATATCGTTGTCCATCGATGTAGAGAGATAAATTTTGCCTTGAAGCTGCATCTACCCTTGATAGATTATGCTAGCAGGAGCATTGAGCGAGTAGGCGAGAAGAGGTCTTCGACCTGATTGTTATGTTGGTTGATCGTAGTCGAGTAGGATAAAGAGCAAGCTGGAAGCGACAAAAACGAAGAAAGTTCCGTGTAAAAGAGGAAGGCTCGTGCAAAGAAACAATCCTTCGCTAAGCGACCTTTATGGACGGAAGACCTGACCAGACCACACAGAGGCACGGACTGATCGGTCAAGCTCCTGGAAATGGAGCAGGCATGTCAGCGGTGGGATTTGAACCCACGAGTGCGAACACAGTAGAACTTGAGTCTACCCCCTTAGACCGCTCGGGCACACTGACGATAAATAATACACTAACACCACAAAACAACACACACATCTGGCCACCAAAACAACTACTACAACACAGAACGCACCACCCTCCCCACGCACACGCCACGTCATCACAACGCGCTGCTGCATCTTCATCGTCGCACATCCCACGCCCCCCCCAACAATGCACTCCCCGCACCTATTCTCAATCGACTCGTTCGCCCGGCAGGATCCACCCACACACATCGCATCTACGCCGACTACAATATCCACGCTTGTTTATTCGGTCGTGTTGTTCGCGAGGCAGCGTTGGAAGACGCAAAGTACCGCCCGCATCGAGTCCGGTCGAACACAGCTACGTTACACTCTAGATTGCGTTCTGCAGAGCGATGTCCTATTTGCACCGTCTGGCGCCACAGTCTGGCGGCACCCACGCGTGCGATGAAAAAATGACCCTCCCAGAGAGTCTGGCGCTCAGCGTGATCGTGTGGGTCCGTGTGATAGAGCGGACCATCAAGAGCAGACCTGCTACACTTCACGGGCTGCTATTTGAGCATGACGGTGATACCTGAGGTAACCGAGGGTCTGTGTGTCCTTGACAGTCAGAGCGGGGTATCGAGCTGCACAACACTGCTTCACATGTCCGAGCCATGGTTTCAACTGTACAGCTCGATCTGTAAAGACGGTACATTGTCCACATGCTATGGCTACGACAGTGATAATAAGGGAGAGTGAGTTCGCTTGGTAGTCGT
Source organism: Phytophthora x cambivora (assembly GCA_033557925.1). Lineage (NCBI taxonomy): Eukaryota > Oomycota > Peronosporomycetes > Peronosporales > Peronosporaceae > Phytophthora > Phytophthora x cambivora. Next base: position 11,109,582 of record JAUCEB010000011.1, on the reverse strand, counting down.
GGCTAGTTTGGGATTGGTGTCGCTCTGTGTAACGCCGGTGCTTATCAGGCTTGCTTGCCACTTGAATGCTGCCCATGTTATCACCACGCAAAACCGGCAAATCGTGGTTCTACAGCAGCTCATCTAACAGTCCTTCGAACCAAAGCAGATCACGGGTGCACTCGTTCATAGCGATGTACTCAGCTTCGCAAGTGCTTTGGGCGTTGATAGATTGCTTTCTCGACGCATACGAGACGACATTGCCGCCCAACAGAGTCACATACCCGCTCACGCTCTTGTAGTCGTCCGGATCGCTCGCGTAAGTCGGCGTCCGAATAGCCAACGAGGGAGACAGTCGATGATGGCTGGACGCCCATAACCAGTCCGTAGTCCGTCGTTCGATGCAGGTAGCGTAGCACACACATAGCCTCCGAGTAGATGTAGCGCGTCAAGTACTTCCCCAAGTGCCGCCTTCAATGTGCGATGCTGGGGCGTGACACTACGACTACCAACGTGGCCCACCCGGCTGTGTAGTCTGGTCATCGGCTTGCTCTTTGACGCAGCAGGACTCGTCATCAGATCGATCACGCACTTCAGCTTCCGGGGTACCATCGTGTAGTCGATGCCGTCGCGCATCTTGAATTCTAGCTGGAGCCCCGGCTTAGCGAGCCACGCTATATCGTTGTCCATCGATGTAGAGAGATAAATTTTGCCTTGAAGCTGCATCTACCCTTGATAGATTATGCTAGCAGGAGCATTGAGCGAGTAGGCGAGAAGAGGTCTTCGACCTGATTGTTATGTTGGTTGATCGTAGTCGAGTAGGATAAAGAGCAAGCTGGAAGCGACAAAAACGAAGAAAGTTCCGTGTAAAAGAGGAAGGCTCGTGCAAAGAAACAATCCTTCGCTAAGCGACCTTTATGGACGGAAGACCTGACCAGACCACACAGAGGCACGGACTGATCGGTCAAGCTCCTGGAAATGGAGCAGGCATGTCAGCGGTGGGATTTGAACCCACGAGTGCGAACACAGTAGAACTTGAGTCTACCCCCTTAGACCGCTCGGGCACACTGACGATAAATAATACACTAACACCACAAAACAACACACACATCTGGCCACCAAAACAACTACTACAACACAGAACGCACCACCCTCCCCACGCACACGCCACGTCATCACAACGCGCTGCTGCATCTTCATCGTCGCACATCCCACGCCCCCCCCCAACAATGCACTCCCCGCACCTATTCTCAATCGACTCGTTCGCCCGGCAGGATCCACCCACACACATCGCATCTACGCCGACTACAATATCCACGCTTGTTTATTCGGTCGTGTTGTTCGCGAGGCAGCGTTGGAAGACGCAAAGTACCGCCCGCATCGAGTCCGGTCGAACACAGCTACGTTACACTCTAGATTGCGTTCTGCAGAGCGATGTCCTATTTGCACCGTCTGGCGCCACAGTCTGGCGGCACCCACGCGTGCGATGAAAAAATGACCCTCCCAGAGAGTCTGGCGCTCAGCGTGATCGTGTGGGTCCGTGTGATAGAGCGGACCATCAAGAGCAGACCTGCTACACTTCACGGGCTGCTATTTGAGCATGACGGTGATACCTGAGGTAACCGAGGGTCTGTGTGTCCTTGACAGTCAGAGCGGGGTATCGAGCTGCACAACACTGCTTCACATGTCCGAGCCATGGTTTCAACTGTACAGCTCGATCTGTAAAGACGGTACATTGTCCACATGCTATGGCTACGACAGTGATAATAAGGGAGAGTGAGTTCGCTTGGTAGTCGTGGCTAGTTTGGGATTGGTGTCGCTCTGTGTAACGCCGGTGCTTATCAGGCTTGCTTGCCACTTGAATGCTGCCCATGTTATCACCACGCAAAACCGGCAAATCGTGGTTCTACAGCAGCTCATCTAACAGTCCTTCGAACCAAAGCAGATCACGGGTGCACTCGTTCATAGCGATGTACTCAGCTTCGCAAGTGCTTTGGGCGTTGATAGATTGCTTTCTCGACGCATACGAGACGACATTGCCGCCCAACAGAGTCACATACCCGCTCACGCTCTTGTAGTCGTCCGGATCGCTCGCGTAAGTCGGCGTCCGAATAGCCAACGAGGGAGACAGTCGATGATGGCTGGACGCCCATAACCAGTCCGTAGTCCGTCGTTCGATGCAGGCAGCGTAGCACACACATAGCCTCCGAGTAATTCGCAGATGTAGCGCGTCAAGTACTTCCCCAAGTGCCGCCTTCAATGTGCGATGCTGGGGCGTGACACTACGACTACCAACGTGGCCCACCCGGCTGTGTAGTCTGGTCATCGGCTTGCTCTTTGACGCAGCAGGACTCGTCATCAGATCGATCACGCACTTCAGCTTCCGGGGTACCATCGTGTAGTCGATGCCGTCGCGCATCTTGAATTCTAGCTGGAGCCCCGGCTTAGCGAGCCACGCTATATCGTTGTCCATCGATGTAGAGAGATAAATTTTGCCTTGAAGCTGCATCTACCCTTGATAGATTATGCTAGCAGGAGCATTGAGCGAGTAGGCGAGAAGAGATCTTCGACCTGATTGTTATGTTGGTTGATCGTAGTCGAGTAGGATAAAGAGCAAGCTGGAAGCGACAAAAACGAAGAAAGTTCCGTGTAAAAGAGGAAGGCTCGTGCAAAGAAACATCCGTCCATAAAGGTCGCTTAGCGAAGGATAGACCTGACCAGACCACACAGAGGCACGGACTGATCGGTCAAGCTCCTGGAAATGGAGCAGGCATGTCAGCGGTGGGATTTGAACCCACGAGTGCGAACACAGTAGAACTTGAGTCTACCCCCTTAGACCGCTCGGGCACACTGACGATAAATAATACACTAACACCACAAAACAACACACACATCTGGCCACCAAAACAACTACTACAACACAGAACGCACCACCCTCCCCACGCACACGCCACGTCATCACAACGCGCTGCTGCATCTTCATCGTCGCACATCCCACGCCCCCCCCAACAATGCACTCCCCGCACCTATTCTCAATCGACTCGTTCGCCCGGCAGGATCCACCCACACACATCGCATCTACGCCGACTACAATATCCACGCTTGTTTATTCGGTCGTGTTGTTCGCGAGGCAGCGTTGGAAGACGCAAAGTACCGCCCGCATCGAGTCCGGTCGAACACAGCTATCTTTCACCTTAAGCCGGAGATAGGCAATCTCGTGGACGAGCAACCACCCCCATAGGAGTGGCCGCCCTGCCAACCCGCACCCATAAAAAGGGCTGTGTGATAGTTGGGTGGGCTGGAGGCCCTACGTGCCGAAAATCCCCAAAGTGTAATGACGGGGTCCGGAACCCGGTCCCAGAAATGGGTCGGATAGCTACCAGCACCTGCACCAGAGGTGGGCTTAAGCCCTGGTGTACGGGTTCCGGTAGCTTAAATCTCTCGAACACAGCTACGTTACACTCTAGATTGCGTTCTGCAGAGCGATGTCCTATTTGCACCGTCTGGCGCCACAGTCTGGCGGCACCCACGCGTGCGATGAAAAAATGACCCTCCCAGAGAGTCTGGCGCTCAGCGTGATCGTGTGGGTCCGTGTGATAGAGCGGACCATCAAGAGCAGACCTGCTACACTTCACGGGCTGCTATTTGAGCATGACGGTGATACCTGACGTAACCGAGGGTCTGTGTGTCCTTGACAGTCAGAGCGGGGTATCGAGCTGCACAACACTGCTTCACATGTCCGAGCCATGGTTTCAACTGTACAGCTCGATCTGTAAAGACGGTACATTGTCCACATGCTATGGCTACGACAGTGATAATAAGGGAGAGTGAGTTCGCTTGGTAGTCGTGGCTAGTTTGGGATTGGTGTCGCTCTGTGTAACGCCGGTGCTTATCAGGCTTGCTTGCCACTTGAATGTTGCCCATGTTATCACCACGCAAAACTGGCAAATCGTGGTTCTACAGCAGCTCATCTAACAGTCCTTCGAACCAAAGCAGATCACGTGTGCACTCGTTCATAGCGATGTACTCAGCTTCGCAAGTGCTTTGGGCGTTGATAGATTGCTTTCTCGACGCATACGAGACGAAATTGCCGCCCAACAGAGTCACATACCCGCTCACGCTCTTGTAGTCGTCCGGATCGCTCGCGTAAGTCGGCGTCCGAATAGCCAACGAGGGAGACAGTCGATGATGGCTGGACGCCCATAACCAGTCCGTAGTCCGTCGTTCGATGCAGGTAGCGTAGCACACACATAGCCTCCGAGTAGTTCGCAGATGTAGCGCGTCAAGTACTTCCCCAAGTGCCGCCTTCAATGTGCGATGCTGGGGCGTGACACTACGACTACCAACGTGGCCCACCCGGCTGTGTAGTCTGGTCATCGGCTTGCTCTTTGACGCAGCAGGACTCGTCATCAGATCGATCACGCACTTCAGCTTCCGGGGTACCATCGTGTAGTCGATGCCGTCGCGCATCTTGAATTCTAGCTGGAGCCCCGGCTTTATATCGTTGTCCATCGATGTAGAGAGATAAATTTTGCCTTGAAGCTGCATCTACCCTTGATAGATTATGCTAGCAGGAGCATTGAGCGAGTAGGCGAGAAGAGATCTTCGACCTGATTGTTATGTTGGTTGATCGTAGTCGAGTAGGATAAAGAGCAAGCTGGAAGCGACAAAAACGAAGAAAGTTCCGTGTAAAAGAGGAAGGCTCGTGCAAAGAAACATCCGTCCATAAAGGTCGCTTAGCGAAGGATAGACCTGACCAGACCACACAGAGGCACGGACTGATCGGTCAAGCTCCTGGAAATGGAGCAGGCATGTCAGCGGTGGGATTTGAACCCACGAGTGCGAACACAGTAGAACTTGAGTCTACCCCCTTAGACCGCTCGGGCACACTGACGATAAATAATACACTAACACCACAAAACAACACACACATCTGGCCACCAAAACAACTACTACAACACAGAACGCACCACCCTCCCCACGCACACGCCACGTCATCACAACGCGCTGCTGCATCTTCATCGTCGCACATCCCACGCCCCCCCCCAACAATGCACTCCCCGCACCTATTCTCAATCGACTCGTTCGCCCGGCAGGATCCACCCACACACATCGCATCTACGCCGACTACAATATCCACGCTTGTTTATTCGGTCGTGTTGTTCGCGAGGCAGCGTTGGAAGACGCAAAGTACCGCCCGCATCGAGTCCGGTCGAACACAGCTACGTTACACTCTAGATTGCGTTCTGCAGAGCGATGTCCTATTTGCACCGTCTGGCGCCACAGTCTGGCGGCACCCACGCGTGCGATGAAAAAATGACCCTCCCAGAGAGTCTGGCGCTCAGCGTGATCGTGTGGGTCCGTGTGATAGAGCGGACCATCAAGAGCAGACCTGCTACACTTCACGGGCTGCTATTTGAGCATGACGGTGATACCTGACGTAACCGAGGGTCTGTGTGTCCTTGACAGTCAGAGCGGGGTATCGAGCTGCACAACACTGCTTCACATGTCCGAGCCATGGTTTCAACTGTACAGCTCGATCTGTAAAGACGGTACATTGTCCACATGCTATGGCTACGACAGTGATAATAAGGGAGAGTGAGTTCGCTTGGTAGTCGTGGCTAGTTTGGGATTGGTGTCGCTCTGTGTAACGCCGGTGCTTATCAGGCTTGCTTGCCACTTGAATGTTGCCCATGTTATCACCACGCAAAACTGGCAAATCGTGGTTCTACAGCAGCTCATCTAACAGTCCTTCGAACCAAAGCAGATCACGGGTGCACTCGTTCATAGCGATGTACTCAGCTTCGCAAGTGCTTTGGGCGTTGATAGATTGCTTTCTCGACGCATACGAGACGACATTGCCGCCCAACAGAGTCACATACCCGCTCACGCTCTTGTAGTCGTCCGGATCGCTCGCGTAAGTCGGCGTCCGAATAGCCAACGAGGGAGACAGTCGATGATGGCTGGACGCCCATAACCAGTCCGTAGTCCGTCGTTCGATGCAGGTAGCGTAGCACACACATAGCCTCCGAGTAGTTCGCAGATGTAGCGCGTCAAGTACTTCCCCAAGTGCCGCCTTCAATGTGCGATGCTGGGGCGTGACACTACGACTACCAACGTGGCCCACCCGGCTGTGTAGTCTGGTCATCGGCTTGCTCTTTGACGCAGCAGGACTCGTCATCAGATCGATCACGCACTTCAGCTTCCGGGGTACCATCGTGTAGTCGATGCCGTCGCGCATCTTGAATTCTAGCTGGAGCCCCGGCTTAGCGAGCCACGCTATATCGTTGTCCATCGATGTAGAGAGATAAATTTTGCCTTGAAGCTGCATCTACCCTTGATAGATTATGCTAGCAGGAGCATTGAGCGAGTAGGCGAGAAGAGGTCTTCGACCTGATTGTTATGTTGGTTGATCGTAGTCGAGTAGGATAAAGAGCAAGCTGGAAGCGACAAAAACGAAGAAAGTTCCGTGTAAAAGAGGAAGGCTCGTGCAAAGAAACATCCGTCCATAAAGGTCGCTTAGCGAAGGATAGACCTGACCAGACCACACAGAGGCACGGACTGATCGGTCAAGCTCCTGGAAATGGAGCAGGCATGTCAGCGGTGGGATTTGAACCCACGAGTGCGAACACAGTAGAACTTGAGTCTACCCCCTTAGACCGCTCGGGCACACTGACGATAAATAATACACTAACACCACAAAACAACACACACATCTGGCCACCAAAACAACTACTACAACACAGAACGCACCACCCTCCCCACGCATACGCCACGTCATCACAACGCGCTGCTGCATCTTCATCGTCGCACATCCCACGCCCCCCCCCCCCAACAATGCACTCCCCACACCTATTCTCAATCGACTCGTTCGCCCGGCAGGATCCACCCACACACATCGCATCTACGCCGACTACAATATCCACGCTTGTTTATTCGGTCGTGTTGTTCGCGAGGCAGCGTTGGAAGACGCAAAGTACCGCCCGCATCGAGTCCGGTCGAACACAGCTACGTTACACTCTAGATTGCGTTCTGCAGAGCGATGTCCTATTTGCACCGTCTGGCGCCACAGTCTGGCGGCACCCACGCGTGCGATGAAAAAATGACCCTCCCAGAGAGTCTGGCGCTCAGCGTGATCGTGTGGGTCCGTGTGATAGAGCGGACCATCAAGAGCAGACCTGCTACACTTCACGGGCTGCTATTTGAGCATGACGGTGATACCTGAGGTAACCGAGGGTCTGTGTGTCCTTGACAGTCAGAGCGGGGTATCGAGCTGCACAACACTGCTTCACATGTCCGAGCCATGGTTTCAACTGTACAGCTCGATCTGTAAAGACGGTATATTGTCCACATGCTATGGCTACGACAGTGATAATAAGGGAGAGTGAGTTCGCTTGGTAGTCGTGGCTAGTTTGGGATTGGTGTCGCTCTGTGTAACGCCGGTGCTTATCAGGCTTGCTTGCCACTTGAATGTTGCCCATGTTATCACCACGCAAAACTGGCAAATCGTGGTTCTACAGCAGCTCATCTAACAGTCCTTCGAACCAAAGCAGATCACGGGTGCACTCGTTCATAGCGATGTACTCAGCTTCGCAAGTGCTTTGGGCGTTGATAGATTGCTTTCTCGACGCATACGAGACGACATTGCCGCCCAACAGAGTCACATACCCGCTCACGCTCTTGTAGTCGTCCGGATCGCTCGCGTAAGTCGGCGTCCGAATAGCCAACGAGGGAGACAGTCGATGATGGCTGGACGCCCATAACCAGTCCGTAGTCCGTCGTTCGATGCAGGTAGCGTAGCACACACATAGCCTCCGAGTAGTTCGCAGATGTAGCGCGTCAAGTACTTCCCCAAGTGCCGCCTTCAATGTGCGATGCTGGGGCGTGACACTACGACTACCAACGTGGCCCACCCGGCTGTGTAGTCTGGTCATCGGCTTGCTCTTTGACGCAGCAGGACTCGTCATCAGATCGATCACGCACTTCAGCTTCCGGGGTACCATCGTGTAGTCGATGCCGTCGCGCATCTTGAATTCTAGCTGGAGCCCCGGCTTAGCGAGCCACGCTATATCGTTGTCCATCGATGTAGAGAGATAAATTTTGCCTTGAAGCTGCATCTACCCTTGATAGATTATGCTAGCAGGAGCATTGAGCGAGTAGGCGAGAAGAGGTCTTCGACCTGATTGTTATGTTGGTTGATCGTAGTCGAGTAGGATAAAGAGCAAGCTGGAAGCGACAAAAACGAAGAAAGTTCCGTGTAAAAGAGGAAGGCTCGTGCAAAGAAACATCCGTCCATAAAGGTCGCTTAGCGAAGGATAGACCTGACCAGACCACACAGAGGCACGGACTGATCGGTCAAGCTCCTGGAAATGGAGCAGGCATGTCAGCGGTGGGATTTGAACCCACGAGTGCGAACACAGTAGAACTTGAGTCTACCCCCTTAGACCGCTCGGGCACACTGACGATAAATAATACACTAACACCACAAAACAACACACACATCTGGCCACCAAAACAACTACTACAACACAGAACGCACCACCCTCCCCACGCACACGCCACGTCATCACAACGCGCTGCTGCATCTTCATCGTCGCACATCCCACGCCCCCCCCCCCCAACAATGCACTCCCCACACCTATTCTCAATCGACTCGTTCGCCCGGCAGGATCCACCCACACACATCGCATCTACGCCGACTACAATATCCACGCTTGTTTATTCGGTCGTGTTGTTCGCGAGGCAGCGTTGGAAGACGCAAAGTACCGCCTGCATCGAGTCCGGTCGAACACAGCTACGTTACACTCTAGATTGCGTTCTGCAGAGCGATGTCCTATTTGCACCGTCTGGCGCCACAGTCTGGCGGCACCCACGCGTGCGATGAAAAAATGACCCTCCCAGAGAGTCTGGCGCTCAGCGTGATCGTGTGGGTCCGTGTGATAGAGCGGACCATCAAGAGCAGACCTGCTACACTTCACGGGCTGCTATTTGAGCATGACGGTGATACCTGACGTAACCGAGGGTCTGTGTGTCCTTGACAGTCAGAGCGGGGTATCGAGCTGCACAACACTGCTTCACATGTCCGAGCCATGGTTTCAACTGTACAGCTCGATCTGTAAAGACGGTACATTGTCCACATGCTATGGCTACGACAGTGATAATAAGGGAGAGTGAGTTCGCTTGGTAGTCGTGGCTAGTTTGGGATTGGTGTCGCTCTGTGTAACGCCGGTGCTTATCAGGCTTGCTTGCCACTTGAATGTTGCCCATGTTATCACCACGCAAAACTGGCAAATCGTGGTTCTACAGCAGCTCACCTAACAGTCCTTCGAACCAAAGCAGATCACGGGTGCACTCGTTCATAGCGATGTACTCAGCTTCGCAAGTGCTTTGGGCGTTGATAGATTGCTTTCTCGACGCATACGAGACGACATTGCCGCCCAACAGAGTCACATACCCGCTCACGCTCTTGTAGTCGTCCGGATCGTTCGCGTAAGTCGGCGTCCGAATAGCCAACGAGGGAGACAGTCGATGATGGCTGGACGCCCATAACCAGTCCGTAGTCCGTCGTTCGATGCAGGTAGCGTAGCACACACATAGCCTCCGAGTAGATGTAGCGCGTCAAGTACTTCCCCAAGTGCCGCCTTCAATGTGCGATGCTGGGGCGTGACACTACGACTACCAACGTGGCCCACCCGGCTGTGTAGTCTGGTCATCGGCTTGCTCTTTGACGCAGCAGGACTCGTCATCAGATCGATCACGCACTTCAGCTTCCGGGGTACCATCGTGTAGTCGATGCCGTCGCGCATCTTGAATTCTAGCTGGAGCCCCGGCTTAGCGAGCCACGCTATATCGTTGTCCATCGATGTAGAGAGATAAATTTTGCCTTGAAGCTGCATCTACCCTTGATAGATTATGCTAGCAGGAGCATTGAGCGAGTAGGCGAGAAGAGATCTTCGACCTGATTGTTATGTTGGTTGATCGTAGTCGAGTAGGATAAAGAGCAAGCTGGAAGCGACAAAAACGAAGAAAGTTCCGTGTAAAAGAGGAAGGCTCGTGCAAAGAAACATCCGTCCATAAAGGTCGCTTAGCGAAGGATAGACCTGACCAGACCACACAGAGGCACGGACTGATCGGTCAAGCTCCTGGAAATGGAGCAGGCATGTCAGCGGTGGGATTTGAACCCACGAGTGCGAACACAGTAGAACTTGAGTCTACCCCCTTAGACCGCTCGGGCACACTGACGATAAATAATACACTAACACCACAAAACAACACACACATCTGGCCACCAAAACAACTACTACAACACAGAACGCACCACCCTCCCCACGCACACGCCACGTCATCACAACGCGCTGCTGCATCTTCATCGTCGCACATCCCACGCCCCCCCCCCCCAACAATGCACTCCCCACACCTATTCTCAATCGACTCGTTCGCCCGGCAGGATCCACCCACACACATCGCATCTACGCCGACTACAATATCCACGCTTGTTTATTCGGTCGTGTTGTTCGCGAGGCAGCGTTGGAAGACGCAAAGTACCGCCCGCATCGAGTCCGGTCGAACACAGCTACGTTACACTCTAGATTGCGTTCTGCAGAGCGATGTCCTATTTGCACCGTCTGGCGCCACAGTCTGGCGGCACCCACGCGTGCGATGAAAAAATGACCCTCCCAGAGAGTCTGGCGCTCAGCGTGATCGTGTGGGTCCGTGTGATAGAGCGGACCATCAAGAGCAGACCTGCTACACTTCACGGGCTGCTATTTGAGCATGACGGTGATACCTGACGTAACCGAGGGTCTGTGTGTCCTTGACAGTCAGAGCGGGGTATCGAGCTGCACAACACTGCTTCACATGTCCGAGCCATGGTTTCAACTGTACAGCTCGATCTGTAAAGACGGTACATTGTCCACATGCTATGGCTACGACAGTGATAATAAGGGAGAGTGAGTTCGCTTGGTAGTCGTGGCTAGTTTGGGATTGGTGTCGCTCTGTGTAACGCCGGTGCTTATCAGGCTTGCTTGCCACTTGAATGTTGCCCATGTTATCACCACGCAAAACTGGCAAATCGTGGTTCTACAGCAGCTCACCTAACAGTCCTTCGAACCAAAGCAGATCACGGGTGCACTCGTTCATAGCGATGTACTCAGCTTCGCAAGTGCTTTGGGCGTTGATAGATTGCTTTCTCGACGCATACGAGACGACATTGCCGCCCAACAGAGTCACATACCCGCTCACGCTCTTGTAGTCGTCCGGATCGTTCGCGTAAGTCGGCGTCCGAATAGCCAACGAGGGAGACAGTCGATGATGGCTGGACGCCCATAACCAGTCCGTAGTCCGTCGTTCGATGCAGGTAGCGTAGCACACACATAGCCTCCGAGTAGTTCGCAGATGTAGCGCGTCAAGTACTTCCCCAAGTGCCGCCTTCAATGTGCGATGCTGGGGCGTGACACTACGACTACCAACGTGGCCCACCCGGCTGTGTAGTCTGGTCATCGGCTTGCTCTTTGACGCAGCAGGACTCGTCATCAGATCGATCACGCACTTCAGCTTCCGGGGTACCATCGTGTAGTCGATGCCGTCGCGCATCTTGAATTCTAGCTGGAGCCCCGGCTTAGCGAGCCACGCTATATCGTTGTCCATCGATGTAGAGAGATAAATTTTGCCTTGAAGCTGCATCTACCCTTGATAGATTATGCTAGCAGGAGCATTGAGCGAGTAGGCGAGAAGAGGTCTTCGACCTGATTGTTATGTTGGTTGATCGTAGTCGAGTAGGATAAAGAGCAAGCTGGAAGTGACAAAAACGAAGAAAGTTCCGTGTAAAAGAGGAAGGCTCGTGCAAAGAAACATCCGTCCATAAAGGTCGCTTAGCGAAGGATAGACCTGACCAGACCACACAGAGGCACGGACTGATCGGTCAAGCTCCTGGAAATGGAGCAGGCATGTCAGCGGTGGGATTTGAACCCACGAGTGCGAACACAGTAGAACTTGAGTCTACCCCCTTAGACCGCTCGGGCACACTGACGATAAATAATACACTAACACCACAAAACAACACACACATCTGGCCACCAAAACAACTACTACAACACAGAACGCACCACCCTCCCCACGCACACGCCACGTCATCACAACGCGCTGCTGCATCTTCATCGTCGCACATCCCACGCCCCCCCCCCCCAACAATGCACTCCCCACACCTATTCTCAATCGACTCGTTCGCCCGGCAGGATCCACCCACACACATCGCCAGACCACTTTAAAAGTGGGAGCTTCCACATTTCCCGATTTTAGCTTAGATGTGACCATATTTTTGGATAGGATGTGGGAAAGTTGGAACCAATAGTTTAATTAAGTTAGTGCAAAAGGCCTCCCACTTTACAGACCCATCCTAGTAAGTCGATCATTCCAACAGCTGATGAAGTTTGTATGTGAAGCACTTGGAATCGTCCCAACTTCAGCGGCCATTAGGAAGTGGGAAATGTGGTAAATTTTCGGATTTTCCCACTTTAGATGCGATGTGACATCGCATCTACGCCGACTACAATATCCACGCTTGTTTATTCGGTCGTGTTGTTCGCGAGGCAGCGTTGGAAGACGCAAAGTACCGCCCGCATCGAGTCCGGTCGAACACAGCTACGTTACACTCTAGATTGCGTTCTGCAGAGCGATGTCCTATTTGCACCGTCTGGCGCCACAGTCTGGCGGCACCCACGCGTGCGATGAAAAAATGACCCTCCCAGAGAGTCTGGCGCTCAGCGTGATCGTGTGGGTCCGTGTGATAGAGCGGACCATCAAGAGCAGACCTGCTACACTTCACGGGCTGCTATTTGAGCATGACGGTGATACCTGACGTAACCGAGGGTCTGTGTGTCCTTGACAGTCAGAGCGGGGTATCGAGCTGCACAACACTGCTTCACATGTCCGAGCCATGGTTTCAACTGTACAGCTCGATCTGTAAAGACGGTACATCGTCCACATGCTATGGCTACGACAGTGATAATAAGGGAGAGTGAGTTCGCTTGGTAGTCGTGGCTAGTTTGGGATTGGTGTCGCTCTGTGTAACGCCGGTGCTTATCAGGCTTGCTTGCCACTTGAATGTTGCCCATGTTATCACCACGCAAAACTGGCAAATCGTGGTTCTACAGCAGCTCATCTAACAGTCCTTCGAACCAAAGCAGATCACGGGTGCACTCGTTCATAGCGATGTACTCAGCTTCGCAAGTGCTTTGGGCGTTGATAGATTGCTTTCTCGACGCATACGAGACGACATTGCCGCCCAACAGAGTCACATACCCGCTCACGCTCTTGTAGTCGTCCGGATCGCTCGCGTAAGTCGGCGTCCGAATAGCCAACGAGGGAGACAGTCGATGATGGCTGGACGCCCATAACCAGTCCGTAGTCCGTCGTTCGATGCAGGCAGCGTAGCACACACATAGCCTCCGAGTAGATGTAGCGCGTCAAGTACTTCCCCAAGTGCCGCCTTCAGTGTGCGATGCTGGGGCGTGACACTACGACTACCAACGTGGTCCACCCGGCTGTGTAGTCTGGTCATCGGCTTGCTCTTTGACGCAGCAGGACTCGTCATCAGATCGATCACGCACTTCAGCTTCCGGGGTACCATCGTGTAGTCGATGCCGTCGCGCATCTTGAATTCTAGCTGGAGCCCCGGCTTAGCGAGCCACGCTATATCGTTGTCCATCGATGTAGAGAGATAAATTTTGCCTTGAAGCTGCATCTACCCTTGATAGATTATGCTAGCAGGAGCATTGAGCGAGTAGGCGAGAAGAGGTCTTCGACCTGATTGTTATGTTGGTTGATCGTAGTCGAGTAGGATAAAGAGCAAGCTGGAAGCGACAAAAACGAAGAAAGTTCCGTGTAAAAGAGGAAGGCTCGTGCAAAGAAACATCCGTCCATAAAGGTCGCTTAGCGAAGGATAGACCTGACCAGACCACACAGAGGCACGGACTGATCGGTCAAGCTCCTGGAAATGGAGCAGGCATGTCAGCGGTGGGATTTGAACCCACGTGTGCGAACACGGTAGAACTTGAGTCTACCCCTTTAGACCGCTCGGGCACACTGACGATAAATAATACACTAACACCACAAAACAACACACACACCTGGCCACCAAAACAACTACTACAACACAGAACGCACCACCCTCCCCACGCACACGCCACGTCATCACAACGCGCTGCTGCATCTTCATCGTCGCACATCCCACGCCCCCCCCCCCCAACAATGCACTCCCCACACCTATTCTCAATCGACTCGTTCGCCCGGCAGGATCCACCCACACACATCGCATCTACGCCGACTACAATATCCACGCTTGTTTATTCGGTCGTGTTGTTCGCGAGGCAGCGTTGGAAGACGCAAAGTACCGCCCGCATCGAGTCCGGTCGAACACAGCTACGTTACACTCTAGATTGCGTTCTGCAGAGCGATGTCCTATTTGCACCGTCTGGCGCCACAGTCTGGCGGCACCCACGCGTGCGATGAAAAAATGACCCTCCCAGAGAGTCTGGCGCTCAGCGTGATCGTGTGGGTCCGTGTGATAGAGCGGACCATCAAGAGCAGACCTGCTACACTTCACGGGCTGCTATTTGAGCATGACGGTGATACCTGAGGTAACCGAGGGTCTGTGTGTCCTCGACAGTCAGAGCGGGGTATCGAGCTGCACAACACTGCTTCACATGTCCGAGCCATGGTTTCAACTGTACAGCTCGATCTGTAAAGACGGTACATTGTCCACATGCTATGGCTACGACAGTGATAATAAGGGAGAGTGAGTTCGCTTGGTAGTCGTGGCTAGTTTGGGACTGGTGCTGCATACCCAAGCCAAGATGATTGCAGCAGCGGCGAGCTGCTACCAGTGTCAAGACCGACAACCTGGTTATTTGTAGACCCACCCTGCTGCCGAGCTAGTGCATTGCTGCTGCAGTGCTGAACCGTGCAGCTGGCTGGATCCGCTGGCAATTGCTGCTGGCTTGCAGGCAATTATAGCAAGGACTGTATGCGGGATGACTGCGAGCAGTCGAGATGGTGCTGCGCACCAAACATGCAGTTTGCTTAGGTTAATATGCTACAAGTGTCTAACTTGCGAAACGGCGTGCCGGGCGACGGTCAAGCTCTCTCACTTCGGCTTTTGCAGCTCAGCGAGCACAGCAAGAGAGAGCTTCCGTCCGCCAGAACGCGCCGGTCCTGTCGTGGTATTTTGCCCGGCACATACTATGTTTACGCCCTTACTTACATCCTATTGCAATCTTCTGCGCATACTTGCCATACACAATGGCAGTTACGTTGCATAGTGAGTTGCAGCAAGGGACAGAAGGTGCGGTGACGCGCCCTGCGTCATCTCAACCAGTGAATGCACGGAGTGAGGTTTACGCTCGCCTTCGCTCGCCCTCGCCCATTAGAGCATCTCCAACGCAGATATAGCACCTGGGTAGCAAATCGCAAAATAATATGGAAAATACCAGTTTCGGAAAAGGTTTGGTCCCTTGTTTTTCCAACGCAGGACACTCAGACCTCAAACTCAGACGCTACCATTATCTGTTGCCCGGTTTAGAGTGACCTTCCCAGAGTGGGCAAGTAGTGGTACGAGACACAAACAATCGGACTGATGGATACGGTCTGAACCTCAAATCAGGGCCTCAAATCCACGCGATTTGAGGTCGGCAGCGGGAATATATTTGAGGTTTGCTCAAAATGGGGTCTGCGTTGGAAGGCGACAGGCCGTAATTTATCGCAAATTGAGGTCTCAACCGCATTTTGAGGCCCGCGCTGGAGATGGTCTTAGCGTTGCAGTTTAGGCTAAAGATTTAGTGGAAAAATTGCAACACTTTGCATGTACGAGTTAAATAAACCACGGTTTTATCTAATTCACTCCATTTTATTAACACGCAATCCCGCTAAGAAGAGGGAGAAAACGGCCCAAAAGGGGAAAACTGGAAAAATAACTAATTGCGGTAATGGTCTTTGTAGCAAGATAATGCTACCATTAGATAGCCCTTTATCTTGAATTAAATGCTGTGGCATTCGTTGTGAAGCAAACGCTCTTCACCGCCCAATGCACCGACGTCAACGAGGCAACTTGACTGAGACTGTGAAAGCATTTTCTGTTTTTTGGAAAAGTGTTAGAGTGGTACTTCAAGTACATAAATGTAGACCTCGTGAACATCCTGTGCACCGCCGCCTTGACCTTCACGGACCCCGGCTGGAGCTTCAGCATCTCGAATAAGCGAATAAGCTGTTCAGGCACAGCGCAAACGCTTAAGCTTGTACGTTATCGTAAGGAGCTCCCCTTCACACCCGGCAAAAGCCGCTTGATCTCACACATGAATCTCGAAGTGATTCCACCGGAATGGATTTGAACCTAGCACATGGTATCACTGCCAAATGTCTAAACTTGAAGATTTCTCAACGAAAACGATGCTATCTGCCGATATGGCGAACATTAGTAGGATGTTCGGGTTTCCGGATACAACGAGAGGAGTTTCAAAACCGTCGATATTTTTGGCGAACAGAAGAGTCTCGAGGACGAGAATTGGCAGAAGCAGCCCGCAAGGAGAGTAGGTTAGCTCATTCTTCATTCTTCCTCGCCTCGATCAAGTCTCAAGCATCTTCTCCAACCCCCAGCACAAGCCATGCCAACCGCGCTGGCTCTATCGCCTTCGTGGGCCCGCCATACGTGCCGACCCTTGAAGGGTTTATGTACTTGACTATCCTGAAGGTTCAAGGCGCAACAGCTACCGTCAAGAAGACAGGGCCCGATGCCAACGAAGACAGCCCCGAATTCGAAGTGAAGTGTTCAGTCCTGCGCCATCGCATTGTGGAGACAGAGGAGACGGATCTATGGCCCGGTTCGACGTGGGCCACCCCATTGCCTTCGTCCAACTAGGCGAGCAGTGCGACCAGTGGGCGTATAGACTAGTCACCGGGTACAAAATGCAAGCCGGATCGGCCCTGCTTCACGTACGCTTCGAGACTCAAGTGCTACGAATCACTCTTGGCGACTTACAAAGTGTTATTGCGGTGGACTGTCTCAATTACGCTCTCCGTACCGGAAATGGAGTCAATGTCACGGTGTTGAATGCATTAGAGCTGCTGGATCGGCAGAACGACGTCATTACAGCATGCGGCAAGAGCAGATCTGGCTTACCAGCTAGCGTTTTATCCACCATGCTCAGTGTGGAGTTCGCACCAGACGAAAATGTCCCTCTCATTCGCCCCGACACCCTGGAGATAGTGTTCGTACGCCGTCAGCATATTGTGGATTTCGAGCTGGATAGTCGGAATACCAACCCAGCGAACGTGTTCAAGGACCCGATACTATCCGAATCTCCCGCTCCAGTCACTCGCCCTAATGTTGGTGCAGCTAATTCAATCACTAACAACTTCGGTTTGGCCTGCAGTGACTCCGAGGATGAAACCAAGGACAACGACACTTCGACTGTGCAAGCCAACATCAGCCTTGTTCGTCTTCAGAACCGGTCGCTGCGCAAACGCACCCGTGAAGCTGACGCGGTTGACGACGATCTGTTCCTGCCGGACGACACTGATCTACCCGTCTTTCCAACAAGTGGGTATGCACACGCATCATCTTTCCGACCATCCCAAATGAAAAAGCAAGTGCACGACGCAATCAGTCACCCGTCCTTAATAGGTAAGAACGCCCAAGCTGTCTCAGAATATGCGCAACAAGGCTCTCGGACAAAGTTTCTGGCAACTCCCCCGGTGCTCCGTCTCTCATATGACCTCAGCTTTGGAATTCGCGGTCTCTCGCTAATGCACTTCCAACGCTTCATCCAAGAACTCGAGCAAAATACCTCGTCAGCAACCGGCAGCATGACCAACTTCGGGCGGTCCAATACTCTTCAACCAGCCACCGCTCCAACTAGCATCAACGAGATCGTCGACGCCTTCAACACACTTCTACTGTTTGCAGAAGGATTCTACAATATCACGGTCTACAACTTCATCAAAACCGGTGCTGTCTTCATGAAGCAATTTGCTGTCCTATCACGACCGGATGCAGCAACCTGCAACATGCTGGTATTCTGGATTAACTCCAAGCTCGGCAAGTTTCGCAGTCAAATTATCGCGGCGAACATCCAAAACTCTACCAGGCCCAACAAGACCGCCAGCGGATCGCACAACTTTCGATCAAATCCACGCGCACGCCTGGCAGCACGCGACCTAGTTCAACTCGCGACCCCAGAATGACAAAGGTGTCGTCGGTTCCGCGGGAACTTCTCGCCATGCTGCCTAAGCAAGGCAACAAAACGATGTGCATGCGCTTTTTGTCTAAAAAGGGGTGTACTGGTCCAGCTCCGGGTCAATGCTTTGACCCCAACAGAGCTCACTTCAAGCCGCTCGCACTCCCGGCCGACGCCAAAACCTTCATTGACAAAAACTTTCTCGGTCTGGGTCCAGATTTCCAAGACCTGTGACGCCAGTCGCAGTCGCTACGACCGGAACTGAGCTCAATAACGATCTGTAGCCCGGTGGCAGTTCCTGGAACAACCACCCCCCGCACCCGACAAGCGACTTCAGTTCAAGGTCCTGATACCGGCCGGTATCACCCGAGAGTACAAGCTCTCGGTTCACAGGAAGTACACGCTTCTGATAACCAATCGCGAGATACCGTGCCGCCCTCAGAATACATTTCATCCTTCAGCCAACAATGTCATGCTGCTCATCAAACGTTCACTAGATCCCAATTATCAGTACATCATGCACTGGTCGACGACCGGAATCGACGATACCGGCAGTTCGCCGACCAATTTGACGTGAGCATTCCGCAATCAGCAGCAACATGCACCAGCCAACTCGACCATCACCGTACCTTTGAGATAGGCTCCCCTCATCACGTCGTAACCCCCATAATTATAAAGTGTATAAGGTTATGTCTATCTCCCCTCATCACGTCGTAACCCCCATAATTATAAAGTGTATAAGGTTATTCGTTATAGACCCGTTCACTATTGACGCAGAATTCTGTAATCGTTTATGACTCGAATCGCGGTAGCAGAGCCTGCTTTGTCCACCACCCCGATCGGGTTAATGAAGATGTTCTCCCACTGATCCAACAAGTCCGCCTTAACAACAAGGTACCGCCCTTGTTGCTGGCCTTTAGCAATCTGCTCGCGAATTTGGTCAGTGTGAGCATCGATGGACTTGTGATTTGGTGGTCGCTCTAATTGTTGTTGAGGTTTACTGGAGCACCAGACGGGCTTAACGCCTTCTTGAACGACTGCGTTCCACCGCGTTGCAAGTTGACGAAGCTCAGGGTCTGCTGGAAGAGCGAGCTCGAACTAATCCTTGTTAGGTCTCGGGTCGTTAGGGGTCTGATCGCGATACACTTGAACGAAGTCGGACAGGGCGACACCAGAACGGCGCGCGAGTTGCGAGTCTGCTTGAATGACGCAAAGAAATCCAGGAGACCTGAGGTTTGACAAACACCGCCGTCTTGTTAAGTTTGAAAAATGGCGCGCTTTTGGCGATCTTCTATAATATCTATCATGCACTTCACTTTCACGTTTACATGTACACACAAACCCCAAGCACACCATGTCCTCCACCCCAACGAAGCGTCTCTGCCTGACTTGGGCCGAGAAGGTCGGCATCAAACGGTATGTATTATCTGAAAACATGATGCATGCGTTGGATCTACTAGGAGAGACAACCCTTACAAAGTAGGTATGCTGACCGCTCTGAAGTGGTGCGAAAATGCTTGGTCTAAGGTTAGTGCTGCAACCATACATCACTGCTGGCATCTGATTTTAACAAAGCAAGTATCATTTTCCTGCAAAGACAACAAATATCAATACGGCTTATTCTTTGTTTATCTTGAGTTCAATTTATATTTGTGCCTTTCACCAATTCTGCCGTGATAATTTTGGCATAATTATAAGGAAGTGGATAAAGTCACAAAGCGAGCGCGGCGTAATTTAAAAAAATTACCAACGACCAATAAATTTCCTACTTTTAAGGCAGCTTAAAAATAGAGAAACACCATATCCCCCCCTCCCCCCCCCTCCCAGCCTTTTCTCAGCCATTCATTTCGAAATCACCCCGATCACGAACCAGGCTAATGTCGCGTGTCGGGTTTGGGCACGGAGGCTGCGAATGAGCCAGCGGATACGGACGCCCTCGAAGCTCTCGCCGCTGCTGCTACTTCTGTTTGCGCACCTCGGGTGGAGCAGCGCTACTATGCTTGCAGCTTTGACCTAGGATCAAGACGCTACCCTGTCAAGTCTTCCGGAAACGACCGTCTACTAGTGTCGCTGCGCGGAATGCTGAGCTGGAAAAGCAAGGTACGTTGACGGCTACAACGGCGATCCGTTTGCTTTTGAAAAGTACTAACGTAGGCTCTGCTGCCCGAATCATCGGCGTATTTGAGACGTAAACGGGTAAGGCTCTTCACGATGACTTGCCAGTATGGTACAGTATCTAAATAACTGAATCGTTTCTATTCGCTTTATGTAGGACGTGCAATGTGCACAGCAATTTGAGTCAAGGATCAACTACCGATGTGGCTAGGCTGGAGGTCATTCGTCGCGAGTTTCGCCTTTGTCGAAAGCACAGCGTGTATGTACATGGGCGAGGACAAACTGGCTCATTCTATCACCTCCCGAGAAATCAACGACGCGCGCTACAAGATCTCCAGTTATATTATTCACGACGTTTTCGAACACGTACGTGCTTCAGTTGGGATTGCTCTCCTGTGTCTAACTGTAGCCTAACGCTGCGTGACTTTGATGTGACTTTGTTGCTGCTGTGTGACTTTATTGTAACTGTATGACTTTGTTGGGATGTGGTCTTATATAGGCGCCGGATTGGCATTCCGCTCTTACGTCGTTCCAGCTATTCAATCCTGGGAAAATGACTTCGGAGGAATTTCACTGCTGCGGGATGACTTCATTCTTGTGTGAGTTTCATATCCTGTAGTATTTTCGAGCCAAGGTGGCGAAGCAAGAATACGGATCGTGATGAGGTGGAAGATTCCATACACGTTATGTTAACTTACTTTTTTCGAATTTAAATGTAATGAGGTCTGTCTAACCGTAAATAATCTGCTCCTTCCAGATAGTTCAAAATCACTGAATCTATATTGGAGACAGACAGCAGGGATGCCATCACGCCAGTTATGCAAGCTGAAACGTGTCCGACAAGGATATGAGAGGAGTAGTCTTGTCAACTTCCCCGTCATAATGTCTTCAACTACACATCAGGACGCTGCATTTGCTGAAAGCGCTGCTTGTATAGGGGAACTATATTACCTCTAGTTAACGTTGATCATTCCTAACTTAGCGATGCTTCACTCAAAAGTTTGAAATCACCAGTGTTATGCGAGGCTATGCCGATATCTAAGTGTTGCTCTGGTTCGGTAAGAACTACCAAGACTGAGATGATGATGCCTTTTAAGGTTCACGCGGCAGTCCCTTCCTCATGACACGCGCGTTTTTGCCGAATTTGAAGCTGGCGGTCTACAAGAACGGCTCGGCTACAGTTGGCCAGGCCACTTCGTCCATGGGATCCATCGCGTACAACGACTCAGGAGGCATATACCGCTATCGCGCGCCGACGAAGAGGCTAAACATGGTGATTTCTTACCGGAGTCAAATGCACAAGGCACGCGCACATTCAAGCAACAACACAGTTTGTTGTTGCTCGAATATGTGTTTGTACGACATTTTGGACAGGATTCTCGTATGCGCAATCAGCGCTCACACGGGTAAAATGTCTAAATTTGATGAAATTTATGAAAAAAGCTAGCGTAATTTACGCCTGGTTTGTGTCAATTGTGCCTTTTGTGTCTTTGTCAACTGATGCCACTGCGTTGGTGACTGACTCGGTGCCTAGAATACGCACTTAGGTACGAAGGCACAAACCGGCTGTGTGACTAACATCGATCTAATTATAATCCCATCTCGATCCTAATTATGCCTTGGGTTATTTAATTCCATCGTTAATTCGAGGCTATCCGATCGTGGCCGAATTAAGGTGGCGATGATGAACATGAATTGAGGCGGAATAAGCTAATCCAGCCCGAGTTGGAGGGAAACAGGATGATTGGCGGGTTCGCTGCGCGCCATTCTGTGTTTATCCCGCCGTATCTCCGTCGATTAGCTTGCATAGCAGACCGCGGGTGTTAGGTGGAGTGCTCACAATCATATGCAGAATTAGCATTAGATAAAGGTAGGTCGCCCTTTTATGGATCTAATTCCGCATGAATTAACTGCCCACCCGCCAAAATCGGTGAAAGGCACAATACCTAGAGCCCTTATATATATCCGCGGTGGACGTGTAAATGGTCACGTAAAGACCCCTGCCTTTATTCAAGTAATCACACGTCACAGACGAGATATAGTGGACAGATTGATGGTCACCTGAAAAACACTTGGTTTAACTTAGCATTTCGCTGCAATACCCTGCTTTTGTGCAATAGAGGCCTCAGCGCTCAAACAGGGTTCTATGGAATAACTTCGGAGAGCTGGCGCTTGTGAAAAATAAGTCACTCGCGGTTGTGAATAGGCTCAAAATACAGGGGAGGATCCCGTCTTTCTAACCATGTGCGCTAGGCTTTGTAGTGAGCAGTATTATGGAAGCTGTGCAGTACTTTAGCTGAGTACCCGTTTTCCTTATTGACTTAAATTTGTATACAGGACACTGACCATCAATACGTCCCGACCATCAACATGTCCAGCGCGGATATCAGGCGTTCACTATTCACGCAGAGTTCTGTATTCTTCCCCAGAAGGGGCATCCGTGAACGATTTCAGTGACCGCTCCGATTTCCCCGAGATTTCATACAACCCGCCGAGTGACATCGCACGCCGAATTTTCGAATTGCGAAGTCGCTTTCCCGGTCACCCAATCCTAATGATGCTAGGAGATGTGTCTAGGGCCTTCCGACATATTCCAGTGAGCGCTCTACACGTGCACATGTTCGCCTTCAGACTCGAAGGATTAATCGTCATCGATCTCTCATGTGGTTTTGGGTGGTGCCCCCCCCCAGCTTACTATTCGTTGGTAGAATCGTTAATCAACAGTTTCTACGAGCAACAACGACCTCAGCGTGCTCTCGCCTCGCTCGACTCTAGCCCGTTGGTCGGGAACGTGTGGGGTGACGATCATACCTGTATCGAACTCGATACAGGAATTCGATGCACAGTAGCAAATCTGGCTCTACGACGGGCAATGGCGGTGGTGCTAGGGCCCACAGCAATCAATGAAGAGAAGTTTACAAAATGGTCGACGTCAATCAAAGCATTGGACCTGCTTTGGGACACATCGGCTGGCACTGTTTCAGTACCGGCAGACAAAATTACGAAGGCACGGTGTCGAATTATGGTGATCCTCACGAACGAGAGCTGCACACTGTCCACAGTTAATAAGTTACTCGGCAGTCTACGCTACGTGACAACTTGTTTTCCGGCCGCACGAGCCTTTTACCAGAACGAGCAAGTCTTCGCATCAACGTTTCCACGGCATCACGTCAGACGAACGATAACTCAGGACATGCGAGATGATCTGAGATGGTACCTGGCAGTACTAGCGTAGCAGAATAAAGTCAACGCAATCCCAGTCGAGCACTTCGCGCGATTACAGCCGCCGTCACGGGAGGTCATGATGGGCGCATCCGATACCGGAGTCTGTGCCTTAGAATTGACGTCAAAACAGTTCATTCGAGTCAAATTCAGTGAAGCAGTCCGGCAGTCATTCGCGAAATCGAAAGTGACCAACTCAATCAACGTGCGTGAATTAATGAGTGCCGCACTGACAGCTATACACTGGGGATCGATGTGGGCACGATCAGCTCCACATCTGCATGTGGATCGATAATAGCACCGCAGTATCCTGGCTTAATCGTCGGGCGAGTGCCCACCCCGTTGCGCGGACTTACAACCGGCTGATATCGTTATCCGAGTTTCAACACACATTCATATGAACAGCAGCACATATCCCAGGGGAGAGAAACACTATGGCCGACGCTGTATCCAGAGCCTGGAGCGCAGACCACCCTTTGTACGGTGTATGGACTAACTTGTCGCACTCTTGGACGCAGGTTCACATTCAACCTCAATACAACGATCTCTGGAATCTCTGGGAGACGTACTCCGAGGACATGCTGTCGCTGAGTCCACGTCGGGGAAGTATCGGACATATTGGAAGCAATGGTGTCAGTTCTGCAGGTGGCTCAACTGGCCTCCCTGGCTCTCACAACCTGGTCGATCCGCAAACAAGAAGCTGGGCTGCTTCGCAGCATACGCCTGGAAGTATGGGTAGAACAGAGCTCATCAAGGCAACACTTTCGGGACAAACAAACTCAAATTAGCAAGCATCCGGTGGTATCACCGACGATTAATCGGTATCGACCTAACAGCATCCCCCGACTTCACTATCCTACTGCAGGGTATCAAGCGATTATCACCTCCGGTTCACAAGCGTCAGCAAATAACCACTGCATTTCTGCGTCTCCTGCACCGCCGACATGACTTTCAGCAGCCACAGCAACGTCTTCTATGGGGTAGCATACTCATTGGCTTCTTCTTTTTGCTCCGGAGGTCAGAGTACCTGAAAATCGGCCGGTCCCGCCATTTCTACTGCCTCAAGCTCGCGAACACATCCTTCTCAGACGCTGGGCGCTCTAAACCTTCGTCACAGCGGGTGGCCTCACGATAGGGCCTGCCCTGACCCGGACTGCCAATGCCTCACCGAAACAATCGACCACATTTTGTGGGACTGCAGAAAAGCGGAGACTGCATGGCTGTCTTGGATCAACAAGTGGATGGGATACAAAATCCAACCTTCTCAAGCAGCAGACCTTCGTGCGGCAGCAGCATCCAGGACAGCACCGCCACTCCAGAGTGCTTTCTTGGCGAAAGCTCAACTGTGTATTGGTCGGTGGACCCCACATCACACGGCCGCGATGAAACTTTTGTGGCGAATATGGGCAACGGTGACGCCAGCTTTACTCTGGAGGCTTCGCAATGACGCAATATTCAAGGAGAAAATAACTAACGAAAGAGAGACCACGGCGGCCATCAAGACCGCAGGAGACTACCAGGCAGGAGCGATTGCTAGTGCACGGAAACAACAACCAGCAAAGCAAATTCAAGGCGCATGTCTTGAAATCTGTAACAGCATTATGATGGCGCTGGACGAAGACGATGAAGCTCCAAGCCTCGATGTCTGGAACATCCACTTCAGCACGCACACCACTGAGGACAAGTTGACCACGGGAGGATGGGTCCTCTATCACCAGATGACTGCTCAACTGTGGATTCCCAGGAAAGCAGGAAGTCTCGACATGGGACAAACAAATACCCCGACGGAAGCCGCAGCACGAACGCTGAACCAAGGGTTGGCAGAGCTCCGTGCGATGACCACCCCGGCCTCAACGTATCTCCGCATTGACGGCCTCGACAAGAAACTACAAGTGCAGCTCCAACAACTCACGACCGACAATCAAGAAACGGGTCCAGCAGAACTGAGTGCAGAGGATGCGCCACAACGCTGAAGTCAACGGCAAGAAGTATTGGGGTACCCGAAGCAAACTATTCGACGCATTCAATCCGCATCGGTGGAGCGACAGCACTCCTCAGCGGAGAAGCAAGCAGCATTGCCATCAAATTGCTAGGACGCTGGCTATCAAACTGCTTCGAGCAATACCCAACACAAGCATCGAGTTCAACAACGACACTCTCCCGGCGAATGGTAGGAAACTACAATCGACAAGCCAAAGCGTAAGGACTCGCGAGCACATTATTAAGGGGGCCGCCTCACCACGCCCTTACACAAGGCTGGTCGAGGATCAATCAACACATTGCCCCTGATTTACGACTGAGAGTATCCTTGGAAATGTTATCACAGTGCTTCATGCACCGCAACCTGCGGCAATGTAACAGGCGTACTGTTAATTAGAGGTCTTTAGAGGAACCCACACACTTGGTTTCACCCAGATGGTGAACCGTGTGGGTTGCACAGCTATTTTAGATGAACTATAAATATGTGTGTCCGTTTTCACACTTGGCCACTTGAGAATTATCAGCGGCAGCAAGATGGGCGTGTTTTGCTTCAATGATGGCTGCGATAAAGAGCTAATGCGAGAGGTCATTGCTGCGAAGCCGTTTAGCGCTCAGTACGGTCATGGGAGTAGCTGTAGCCAATGGGCTAGTCTCCGTTGCCGAACCGAAAGACAGCAAATGAAGACTTTCATTCCTCTGCCACTACAAATTAGCGAGCCTCAAGGTAGATTAAAGAGACCGTAAAATGGAGCCAGATTAGTGGGGATTTCGCAGACTCACACGGTGGGTTTTGCCATATGTTTCGGACCTCCAAACCGACAAATTGGGGTTTGTGGATTCATCTAAGAGCATGCCCAACGGTGCACTGTAAACGGTATCGGCAAATGATATACCGGGATAGCGTGGTAATTTATGCCCCAACGGTGCACGGTAGCGGTAAACGGGAAATTTAACCCGGCAAAATTTAGCGGTCGCACGGCAAATCGGACATATTAGGGGGAGTCAGAATTGGCAAATGGTACAAAAATATGGTAGGCTTTCGGACGAAGAAATGGTAGGAACATTTGCAAAATATGGCACGGTTCAGAATTGAGATCGTCTAGCATTTGCATGCAAGCCCCCAGCAGTGGGTGGAATGTTCTCGCTCATGAGGGAGGCTGCTGCGTACGCTGAAGGCCCCTGAAAACGTACGGCAGCTAGCCCAGGTATCTAGACGTAGTACACACGCAAACCAGTGCATATAGGACTACATTTTACGTGTTTTGCGTTGCCCTCGCGGCCGACAAGCAACAGTGCCGGCTGTCAATCGAGGCGCGGCTCCGTAGCTGCAGCTAGACGCAGCGTTGATGAATACTTACCTGTAGACACGTTAGATGCAGCCAGGAGCACACGTGCGAAGCATCTAAGTGCCGCGGGACGCTAGCTCCAGCGCTGCGCGCGGCAGCTCGACCGCCGCGACTCTTGCGGATTGTTAATTGTGTAGTGAATAGCCATACAAACTTCAACATAAAAAGAGAGAATGTCGCCCCTGCTGCGCAAAAAGCACGACTGACAGCAAAATGGCCTGCGGATGGCTAACCATTTGTGGTGAATGGTCGACTATCTCGAAAATGGTTTACCTCTGGAGGTGATCCATTTCGGAGATGGAAATGGCCGCCGACCATGAAAAATATGGTTGCCATCTCGGCAGGAATATGTCGGCAAAAATGCTAATTCTGACCCCCCCCCTATTTGCCGTGCGGACGGCAAAGACGGAAAATCGAACGCTGCGTTTTCATTGGCTAGTAAAAGGTTTTATTATTTTCTTCCTCCCCCCTTCGAGAAAAAGTATGGACTGGAGAGCTCGAGTGAAGCGCCTTCGCGAGAAGCAGAAGACGAAATAGCTGCTGATGTATTTGGGCTGTTCAGCTTAGCACAGCCACAGACTGGGCTCTGCAGTCGCTGTGGCATCTTCGCACAGCGGGGGCTCCATCGGATCTTGCAACGTGCAAGCCGAGAGCTAATGGTTTGTATTTGCCGTCTGCCGTGTACAGTGCACCGGTAGGAAACAGACAAGGCGGAGCGGTAAATCACTGTAGCGGGTACATAAATTTCACTCCAAAAGCCATTTACCGGGTACCGTTTACAGTGTACCGTTGGGCATGCTCTAAAGACCTCTAATGTGACATAATACCCTCATTGTTGGGCGTAGCACCAATACTGTGAGCTTGCTTTTCAGCGTTTTCGGCTACCCTTGCTTTAGTAACTTCGCTTTTTACAACTTGCAGACCTCCGACTGTTTTCGCTTTGCAAAACTGACGCGGGTTAGGAGACAGCACTAAACCAAGGTCCTGGGACCTGCGATCGGCCGTGGGGTCCCTCGTGGGTATGGCTTTAATGACAGTTTTTAGTATGGGCTTAACTGGGTTGAACCCGTTTACTACTAGTGCTCTTATCTGGCGAAATCCTTAACCCCCCCCCATCTGGGATAGGAAGTATATATAGGGCTAGCTGGGATATGCGTCGTCTGGATTCGCTGGCGTTGACGGGGCTAGGCTGAGGCAAGGTCGCCGGTGACGCAAAAGCTTCATTGCTTATGTAGACGTGCGGCCAATGGAGCAGTGTCGCACTGCTTTTAGCGAAACCTCGTTCTTCCGCGGAGAGAGCAAGTTTACAGGTCGAAATTCGCAGGCGGCGCAGCATTGTAACTTTCCAAAACTGGGTACCGAAGTAGGTACTGTACTTAAATTTTGTCTCTTAAAGAGACACCTCTCTACAAGTTGATTAGATACCTCCCTCTACAAGACCAAAATAAGCTCAATTGCACGACTAGCTCGCCAGCGCTACAAGTCGCGGGCGAGCAATGTGCTGGTCAACAAGAGCAACCATCGTGTGATGCTGTGCTAATTGGCACCGCCTTTAACCCCTTTGTTAAGAATGAACTCTGCAAACTTTGCTATTAGAGGTATGAAACTTGCTAGCAACGTCACTGTAGTACTTCAGTAGGTTTGTTTTAAAGTTTATAATCTTATTTGGCTTAAAACTTGTACCCCACAACTATAATCGTTTGTCCACATTTTGTCGTTGGTCCGCTCGTAGTCGTAGTTTGTATTGATGTACAACAGCTTCTCTACTTTTGGTGTGCTCGGCGAGCACTGCATCCAGAGTTTAGTACATGTAGTAGTGAGATTTATGGCTTAGTAGTGATGGTACTACTAACTTCCGACTCTGAATCAATAGAGGTCTTTAGATGAATCCACAAACCCCAACTAATGCCGTGCGTTGCCCGGGAAAGCTCTGGATATTGGCGTATGTATACCGGCAGTTCGAACTCTGGTGAGCGCGCCAAACTGCGTGCGTTTATGCAGGTCGACGATTTATTTTCTGACCAATCACAACCCTAGGAAAATTATCTACTAGTACTTGCTGCCGCCAAAACTAATATCTATCGGAGCCAGGGTTTGGTAGTAACGTTAGTGAGGATTCTGGCTTAGTAGTGATACTACTACTACTACCCGACTCTGAGCCAATAGCACTACTACTACTATAGTAGATCTGAGTTGGCGATAGTAGTATCACTACTAATATCACTACTATTAGCAGTGCTAATTTAGCACTACTAGTGTAACAAGTGTGCGGCCGAGACGGCACCTAACGCAGCAGCGGGCGAAGCAGGAGACGAAGACGAAGGGTCGGTGAACCCACCAGCGACTCCAGCGAGAGCTCGCACGACAACGAAGAGTGGAAGTCACCCTTGAAGTACGGCGGAGACGGCTAAAATCTGGCAAGCAAGGGGCGTGAGCGGCGTGAGGTGTGCACACAAAAGATTTCGCCGGCTAACACTCAAGTGGGAGCCACGGCCAAGAAAGCAGAGTAGTAGGCAGAAGACTGACAGAGTTGGGTACATAATAAATAGGGGAAACCCGGCGCAGTGAACACGTTATCACTGGCGGCCATCTGGTGTTGTTGCACACGAACGACGCCGTGTACTCCGGCCTGTTGATACGGCGGACCGAGGACGCAGCAAGCTATACGACCAGCCTAAGTAGCCGGGCGCGAAGGTTATTACATGGTGGTCATTTTCTTGGGGCCAGGAGTGCAGACCCGAACAAGAACGAACGAGAGTATGATGGCAATTTCACGAGCGAAGGCTCCTGTGAGACACGGCAAGTCCAAGCACGGTGCAAAAGCCAAGTCGCAGCGTGACGCCGAAGAGAAGAACGACGACGAGCAGAGTGCACTGGGGGAATGTGGCGAAGGTGAAGATGCAGACGACGAGCCCCCACCTCCTCTGGAGCAGCAGCGACCAGCGAACCATCCAACGACGGAGGTGGCTGCAGAGAACCCCGTGCTAACAGCAGCAGAAACAGGCCACGACGTCGGAGAAGCTAAGGTGCCAGAGCAGGCGGAGGCAAGCACGAGTGGAAACGCTGCAGATCTACCAGCTTCGGCAGCTTCAGTGGCGACACTCACCACAGCAGTGCAGCAGCTCGCAATGATGGTAGCAGAGTTGAGAGCAGCTAACAGGGCAAGCAACAGCACGTACGAAGTCATCGGGGTCGGCGACCAGCACCAGCCCGTAGTCACAAGACACAGCAGTGCAAGAGAACCAGCCCCACGTCCCAGACAGAGAAGAGAACCTCTCACCTCAACGGACTGCAGCGATTCAGCAGCAGCATCAACGGGATGAAGATGATGACCGCGGAGATGACGATGGACGTGATTACTATGGAGATGACGATGATCACGATGGTCATGGAGATGACAACGATCGTGGTGACCATGGACGTGGCGCTCGTGAGGAGCACGGTGGACGGAGAAGCAATGAGCACCAAGTCGACAGTCGAGATCATGCGGCAAGCGAACGAAGAGGCCGCGAGCATCGAGGAAGTCGCGCTCATGGCGGATCCAGTCGACGAAGTCGGAGGGAGCGTCGAGCAGGACGTCGTGCGAGTCGCAGAAGACCCCGTGATGGTTCATCACCTTCGAGCAGTAGTGATGATAACCCCAACGACGAACCCAGGCACCATGACGACCGGTACTGTCGGCGTCGCAACGTGAGTAGTGGTGGTAGCAGTCCCAGCAGTTCATCCAGCTCGAGCAGTGAATCTGAAGGCGGACGGGAACCGAGACAACGCCGACAGCATGGACATGAGCAGCGCGAACGTGGACATGAGAGATTTCTTGAGAAGAATGTGAAAGACTTGGAGCTGCCGACATTTACGCCGTCGCCGAAAGTTTCGGCGTCGACTTGGATAGACCGAGTCGACCTAGCTTTGAGAGGTGCTGCAGAATCTGGGCGCGGTAAATGGACTGATAAAGCACTTTATTTCATTCTTGGAAATAAGCTCATGGAGAACGCAGCTAAATGGTGGGTAGACATGGATCGACGGGTGTCTGATCGCAAGAGGACGTGGACCTACTTGAAGAAAGCCCTACTCAGACGTTACGGCGAGAAGTTGGACAAGTCAGCAGCTGAGTTGCGAGTAAGCATGCGGAGGATGATGCCAGGTGAAACCCATGCAGATTTTGCGGCAGGATTGCGAGATGTTGTTGGACGCAATAAAGTAAGTGAACGTGTGCTGCTAGCGCAATTTTACAGATGTCTCGACAAGACTACGAAGAAACTGGTGAAGCAGGACCCCGCACCCCGGACACTGGAGGAAGCCGTAGACAAAGCGACTGAAATTGACGACCCAATGGATAACGTTGCACCGGGAATGATTAACATTGGACAGCCATGGGCCACAGCGCCGAGTCTCTATGTAATCCCCATGAATGGAACTCTTGGACAGACGAATGTTATTCCAGGCATTAGTGGCACCGGTTTGTCTGCTGATTTTGCTAGTCATACGGATGGGACGGCAGTAACGCAGCCAGAAGTACAACAAATTGCTCTATTTACCAACCCGCAGGGCATCTACAACAAACTCTCTGGAACATGGGATCCGCCACCGGGCCATACGTGGAATGGCCGATACTGGTATGAACCGAAGAAGGCGACAAGAAAGCCAGCTGCCACATCACCTACCAGTAGCCGAGCAGAGACTAAGAAACCAGCACTGAAGTTGAGGTCAAAACGAGAAGCAACTGGGACTGCTGATTCTGATGGAGACTTGCCGCAGAAACGATTGAAGGCGGCGGTGAAGCAGACTGGCGCAGTTAATGAGAATCCCAGTGCTACTGGACGACGAGTAGTACGGAATCAACGTACAGACAGCGGTGGAACAGGTGCCAGTGGACCTGCTGGCAACAGCCGATGCTATCACTGCGGGCAATCGGGGCATTGGGCTCCACAATGTACGAACGAGCCGATGTGCTACGCGTGTAACCAGTCTGGTCACTACGCGCGTGCGTGCCCGAACACGGAGGCTAAGGCGCGAAACGACGCCTATTTGCAGGAGCGTGAGGAAAAACGGCGTGCAACTGAGGGAAACGAAGAACGGGCGTCGTAGCGGGGGTACGGCGTCCGAGTAAGACAACGAGACCCCGGAAGAGGATGAAGAAGAGTAATGACAATGATGAGAACGAGCTGAGGCAGTCAACTGCTGTTATTTCGATTGCAGGTAGCCCGACGCACGGAGCAGGCCGTGAGAGTGCTATAGCAGCCGCCAGAGCCGAAAATGTTGTAGTTGATGATGATGGGCTGGGGCGAGTCGCGACTGGTATCTCGATCCATGGCAGCACGATGTTTGGTGCAGACGGCGCGGATGCAGTGGCGGCAGCTAAAGTGAATGATGAGAATGTTGATGATGTGCGAAGGCGGCGAGCGGCTAGTACTTTGACTGTCGGTTGCACATACGGAGGTGCGCCACGGGCAAGTACCGCAGCGGCAGCTGAAGCCAACGATGATGATGATGAGGATGTGCGGGAGCTGCGAACAGCGGGTCCGCTGTCAGCGACCGAACGCCATACGGTGATCACCGCGTCCGTGGCCGACAACGATGATGAGACTGATGACGTTGTGTACGAACGAGACGAGAAGTGCTTTGCTCTGGAACTTTCGATGGCACGACGTATGGTGTTCAACTAGAGAAGAGTGCGGCGACTGGGGGTGAGACTGTTAGCACAGAGGAAATGACTGAAACAAGGGTGAGACGTCTTGGGCAAAATCAGATGGGCAGTGCATTACTCCAAACGGCACAGAGTCTTGCCGGAAAAGCTGGCGGAGAACTGAACGCTGCTGTGGGAAAAATGAACGACGATGCGACGCCTTTCGACACGGAGCGAGCAGCCCTTTATGTTGCCACGGTGAGACCAGCAATGGCCGTGGCTCGCTATGTTCGAGCCGAACGCGAGGAACAAGAACGGTCTCAGCGAGAAAAGGACCAACAGCAGGCTGGGGAAGGCGCGGACTTACTTCAGACTGGGGAAGGCGCAATGACCAGCACTGTGTCGGAGCCTACGCCAAGCCCGTTGAAGAGTGCGAAGACGAGTCCGACGACGTGTACGGTGGTGTGCACGAAATCGAACACGTCGACAAGTTCGAAGACGGCCAGGATGAGGAGCGCGGTGACGACAACGACGGCGGACACGACAAAGAGTAGGACAAAGAGTGCAGCAAGTTGTACGGCGACGCCAATGGCTAATGTAAGGGTACCCATGAGCACAACAGCGCACGAATTGAGTTCATTGGTGGAGTCAGAGGGGACGAAGATTACATCGGCAGCCAGCAAATCGAATACTGATGAGGAGGCGGCCATGTTGAATGAAGATAGATTGGACCTGCAATCTTTGAGCGAATGTGCCACTGGTGCTGAAGTGGAGCGGGTACGACATGAACGACGGCGCGCTCGCAAAGCAGTAAAACGGCGACGAGTGAAAGTACTGTGTGCGCGACGGAGAGAAGAGCAACGAGTCGCGGTCGTGGAGGCACAACGAGTAGCTAACACTCGGCGCGATCTTCGACAACGCGAAGCGGAGACAGCGCTGATGCAGTTAGAGGAACGACAGCAAAGACGATTTGAGGATGCGCGCGGAGACACAGCGAAACAACACAGAGATTCGGCCCGCGTAAGCCTTGTTAAACATCAACGAGAGCAACAAAACGTACGAACCCACACGACGCCTGAGGTGGTGGAGTACGTTGGTGCTGATGATGGATTGCCTACAGCGATCATGTTGGTGGATAGTGCGCGTCGACGTGTGAAGCTTGACAGCTGTGCGCGATATTCAATTGCTGGGACGGATTGGATGAAGTACGGCGACCGGTTATCATGTGAGGCGCCTGTCGACTACGTAGAAGGAGTTGGAGGCTTTCTGCTCGATGTTGTTGGTGTATGGCGGTTCACACTGTGCAGTGTATTCGGCGAGGCAATAGTAGTTGATGCCTGCGTGGTGAAGGGCTGTACCGATGAATTTCTACTGGGTGTAGATTTCATGAAGACGCATGGAGCTGTGATGGACTTCAAGAAGCACGAAGTTCGCTACCAAGAAGCTGAACGGCTGGTAACGATCCCGTTCAAGACGTATGATGGAACTGGTGATGCGCGAGTTGCAGCGGTACGTGTTGCACGGAAGACACATATGGAGGCAAGTGCAGTGACACCTATCGAAGTTGCCGTTCCGGCAGACGATGGAGAGCAAGGACTCTTTATTCCTACGAGATATACTGGCTCAGTGATGCTCGCGGCGACAGTGACTACGGCGCGAGGTGGTCGTGCTTGGGTTCCGGCTATCAATGCAAATAGTAAGCCAGCGCGTTTGCCGAGCAAGAAAGAACTAGGGGCGTGGATACCTATCGATGCTGATATGACAGTGTTGACGATGGACGGTGCACTGGACCAGGAGCGACTACACGAGTGGCTTAATGCGATGGGTGATACTGCCACACCGTTAGAAAACGAAGGCGAGATTAATGTGGGTTCTGCAGAAGTGAACGAGCGCGCGCTAATAATGAAGTTGTCGAGGGTGTATCGGAAGTTGACGATGGATAAAGGGGATTGCCCACCCGCGACCGCGCTGGATATTCATCATCACATTGACACGGGGGATGCTGCTCCCATCATGCAGAAACGGAGACGCCAAGCACAGACCGAAGACGGCATAATCGATACGAACGTTGACAAGATGCTCTCTGCGGGAGTTGTCGAAGAAGGCAACGGTGCATGGGGGTTTCCTGTCGTGCTTGTCCGAAAAAAAGATGGCGAGGTTCGATTTTGTGCTGATTATCGGGCGCTGAACAAGGTTACGAAAAAGGATGTCTACCCTCTACCAAGGATCGATGAAACATTGGAAGCGCTGGGAGGAGCTTCGCTGTTTACGACACTTGATCTCAAAGCTGGGTATTGGCAGATATTGGTTGCACCCGAGGACCGAGACAAAACGGCATTTACTACGAAACGAGGGTTGTACCGGTTCATTAGAATGCCTTTTGGTTTAACGAACGCACCGTCGACATTTCAGAGAATGATGAACAGTGTCTTAAGAGGCTTGACGTGGACTACTTGCTTGGTATACCTGGATGACATTGTTGTGTTCACACGAGGCGGTATCGAGCGACACATAGTGGAGTTGGCATGCGTGTTTGAGAGATTAGCAGCTGCCGGCCTGACCCTCAAGCTGAAGAAGTGTGTGTTTGCGACAAAAACCATGGAGTACCTGGGCCACGAATTGAGCAGTGACGGCGTGCGGCCATTGCAGCGGATTGTTTCTGCAGTAAAGGAGTTTCATCGACCGACTGATGCCGTTGAAGCAAAACGATTTGTTCACCTGGCGGGGTATTATCGAAGGTTCGTGGAGGGTTTTGGTGCGATGATGGCTCCCATTACGAAGATGTTGCGTAAGAATGTTGAATGGGAATGGGGTTCTGCTCAAGAAGAGGCGTTTAATCATGTGAAAGATATTTTGACGACTCAACCCTTGCTGTTGTACCCCGATTTTCGGTTGCCGTTTAGAGTGGTGACTGACGCCAGCAGTGTCGGGCTTGGAGCATGTTTAATGCAAGACCCCGGGAATGGCTGGCAGCCCGTGGCTTACGCCAGCTAAATGATCAGTGAGGCAGAGAGCAAGTACGGGATTACAGAGCTGGAATGCCTCGCAGTGGTGTGGGCCATCAAGTTGTTCAGGCCATATTTGTATGGGCGGAAGTTTACGATTGTGACTGATCATTCGGCGTTAAAGTGGCTAATGACCAGCCCCAATCTAACAGGAAAATTGCACCGCTGGTCTTTAACGCTACAGGAGTTCGATTTTGAGGTGCAATATCGCCCGGGGAGTACGAACGTAGTCGCAGATGCACTGTCACGAGCGCCGGTAGCAGCGCATGTACTAGCAGCGAGTGGACGAAGAAGACGTGCGCGTCGACGGACAACTGATCCGGCGGTAACAACTGTTGGAGAAGTACCGAGTGATGAAGCAGAGTCACAAGAACGAGCCGAAAGTCTGAGGAGCGATGTGACAACGAGCGGTAGCTCGAATGCAGAAACAGCTAGTATCACCCGACAACAGCTCAGAACAGCAGGCTACTCAGCGTACGAGGGCACGGTAACCACAGCACCGCTACCAACGGACAGGGCCAGAGAAGTTAGTTCAGCTTCGACGCGACCACTGACTCGATCTGCCAAGCGGCAGGTGGATGCACCGCAACGCAGAGAAGCTGCCAAAGAGGAACGTGGAGTATCGCTGACTCGGGGTGAAGAAAAATCAAGCGCGGAGTCGAGTGATGCGATGGGGGGGGTGACTCAATGCCGCTGACGATCAACGAAGTGCGCAAGCAGCTGACGACCCCGACGCAGGGCAAAAATATATGTCGCGGACGTAAACGAGTGACGTTCGACTTGTCGTCCACCATGGACAGCGAGGGGAACAGAGCGTGTGAACAGGATGTGCAGCCTCGCAGCACGAAACCTAACGTAGTAGTTGACGGTGGGACTGTAAAAAGCAATGTGGATGCAGTACACGAGTGCAGTGCGGTACCACGTCGACGTGCAGCAACGAAGGCGAAACCCGAAATGATTCCAATGACACGCCAGGAAGCCCTACGACGGACGCCGGCGGAAACACGAGAAGTGAGACTTGAACTGATTGACTGCGCTGAACGCCACAGTGATGCATCGAATCAACAGGACGACTTGGCGGCCCGCGCAATTACGGAGCCAAAACGCAGCAGGGCAGGAACGAAGCAACCACTGCCGACGGCAGATAGTGGAAACCGGCGAGCATCACGGCCCAGAGATCAAACTGATGAGGCGCTACGTATTAACACAACCGTGAAAGCCCGGCCTTCAAAGAGAGGTGAAAAAAGTGACGCAAATGTTCGCATTGGGCGAGTACCTCCAATACAAGGGCGACTTGCAGTAGACGAGCGTGATGATGAGCTACGACGTACACAAAGTGTAGCGGACACTGAACAACGACGAACGAGGGAGCCGACATTGCAGATCACTGATGATGAGATTGTGATAGCACAACGCGAGAGTCGGCTCGTACAAAAGTTGGTTGAGGCGGGCGAATATCGGGGCAAGAGGGTTGACAACCTGCATGGATTGGTAGTGATCGAGACACCAAGTGGGCGAAGAATCGTATTACCACCTGCATTGTGGAGCACAGCATTCAAAGAGCATCACGACTCGGTGTGGCCGGACATCTTCGAGCACCGCACACGTACGCGCGGATGGCACAAACGTACTGGTGGGCGAACTTGCAACGTGAGGTAAAACGCTGGGTACTGGGTTGCCAGGAATGTGGAAGTAGAAAAGCAAGACCACGTGAAGTTGTGCCGCCTTTGAGGAGTATTCGTGGTGGCGACGTGGGCGATAGATGGGCACTTGACGTGGCGGGTCCACTGCCTACTCATGACGGCGGTGAACGCTACGTCATTGCAGCCGTGGAATACGTGACTAGGTATGCTGTAGCGGCAGCGGTGAAGAAGCATGAAGCAGAGAATGTTGCAGAGTTCTTGATGCGAAATGTAGTGTTGAGGTTCGGACCATTTCGTGAACTATTGACAGATGGAGCACCCGAGTTAACTGGAAAGGTGATCGAACTGTTAGTGGTGATGCTGCAAGCAGAACGAGTGAATCCAGTTCCTTACCGCCCACAAATGATTGGATTAGTTGAGCGCTTCGATAGGACCTGAAAGGACATGGTGGCGACTTACATGCACGATGAAAAGCAGCACGACTGGAATGTATGGGTTGACTTCGCGGTCTACGCTTACAACTCTGGTAGACACTCGACTGTAGCATTGACGCCCAACGAATTGGTGATGGGAAGGCGGCTTCGCAGTCCAAATGAATTGTTGCGAACAACGAGCAGTACGGAGGCTGGTGAGTTGAATGAATACCACAAGCGACTACTGAGATCGATGGAAAGCAGTAGATTGTGCGCTGAAACTGCGCGTGAGAAGGAGCAACGTAGGCAAGCAAAGTATTACAATATGAAGGTGAGGGCAAACCGCACGATTGAGCCTGGCGATCGAGTGTGGATGTACAAACCTCCACGCGGTGCAAAGGCTTCGAAGTTCGTTCATCAATGGATGGGACCTTTGCGAGTGGTCGAGCCGGCTGGATATGACAACTACCTCATCGAACGGGAAGATGTTGATGGAAATGCAGAGCGATTTATAGCACATGCTTCATTTTTAGTTTCGTATCACTATCCTGCCGACTTGCTGAAAGCGGCTGCAGGGGACATTGAGGCACAGCTCGAGCATGAAAGTGCATTCCAACGGGGCGACGAAAATGACGCGACAGCAGGCGAGATTAATGGCGCAACGACGGCGCCAGTGTATGCAGCAAAATCACCGAGAGGCACGAAGCGAAATAGACGAGCAGTGGCAAATACGAGCGGAAAGAACGGAGACGACAAAGGCGAACTGGTGGAATTGCGAAGGCGAAGGCGGCGAAATTCAGCAGGCCAATACGTCATGGAATTCGAACTACGACCGCCAAGTGAGAGAGGACCCCCGGCAAGTAAAGGGAAGTCCGAGGCACCGGGTGAACGAAGATGGGTCACTCTCGCTGAATACGAAAAGCTATTCCGAGACGATAGAGTCGTGGAAGACTCTCTGGTTGGGGAAGTCGTGTAACAAGTGTGCGGCCGAGACGGCACCTAACGCAGCAGCGGGCGAAGCAGGAGACGAAGACGAAGGGTCGGTGAACCCACCAGCGACTCCAGCGAGAGCTCGCACGACAACGAAGAGTGGAAGTCACCCTTGAAGTACGGCGGAGACGGCTAAAATCTGGCAAGCAAGGGGCGTGAGCGGCGTGAGGTGTGCACACAAAAGATTTCGCCGGCTAACACTCAAGTGGGAGCCACGGCCAAGAAAGCAGAGTAGTAGGCAGAAGACTGACAGAGTTGGGTACATAATAAATAGGGGAAACCCGGCGCAGTGAACACGTTATCACTGGCGGCCATCTGGTGTTGTTGCACACGAACGACGCCGTGTACTCCGGCCTGTTGATACGGCGGACCGAGGACGCAGCAAGCTATACGACCAGCCTAAGTAGCCGGGCGCGAAGGTTATTAAACTAGTGTACCCATATCGGCTTGTCTTCCTCCATGCGCCTTAGTTCCTGGTGATGGTGGCGCAGAATTTGCTGTCATTGCACTTCCTGGTCCTAGCCCATAGCAAAATCATTACGAAGAATCCTATGGAGAACACGGGTTCTTGAAACGCAGTCGGACAACCCCACCCTAGCCAGGCACGTGCAAGTTTCGCGAACGTGGACAATGGGATCCGAAATGCCGCTCAGGGTCCCTTCTCCGGGGCTTGCGCGAGATTAATCACTGTAGCGTCGCTCGAGCGTGAATTTCTGGATGTGCTACTTGGGTTGAAGATTGGGAACTATAGTAGTGCTAATAGCACTACTACTGCGACTTTTTCTCGCTACTATTCAAATAGCACTACTATTCGACATTTGCGCCAGTGCTATAGCATAGCACTACTGTCGCTACTATTTTGGAGTCTACTACCACCAACCCCTGATCGGAGCACAAACCTAGATAGCAACAATACACTCGGTTTCTTCGTACTTTTGTTTTTAATGCTGGACAGTCTTATTTTAAGACCGAAGCTGGTGAAGTTAAAACCCGCGATACGACTCACCGGTGGGAGTATTAAATCTCTCTCAAGTCTCAACGGTGTTACTTTTACGATAAAACTGGTGTTAGAGCTTACCGCTGGAGATGCTCTTAGAGCATCTCCAGCGGTGAGACTTATCCTAAGTCTTTACTGGCCGTTTAAGACCACAAAAATTAGAATAAGTCCACACCGCGATAGCGTGCTCCCACCGGGGCAACCTTAATTCGAGTCTTAATTACGCTTGACCAATCACATCGCATTTCATTTATCCAAAGGAAAGCATCGATGGAGGAAGGCTTCGCGTCGATGTTCAGCAGCTCCGACGTGTTCGACGACTCGGACGAGGAGTACTACCTCGCCTACATGACCACGGACGGCACTGACGACACCAAGCCCAAGCACGGAGGGTCTACCGCAGGGGGAAGGGCAAACAAGGAGCGTGAACGAGAGATTTAGGGGGAGCGCCTGATGAAGGATTACTTCGGGAAAAACCCGACTTACGATGACCGTACGTATATCCCGCTGTTGCTCATAAGCGATAAATATCCTCTTTTCTCTAATGTTTTGTTATCTATGCGCGTAGAGGACTTTCGCAGACGATTTCGGATGCGTCGTAGCCTATTTGAGCGCATCGTTGGCGTCCTCATCGACGATGAGGAGTGCGACTACTTTCTCCAGCGTCCAGACGCAACTGGGCGACTTGGTTTTCTACCCGAACAGAAGGTAACCTGTGCGCTGCGCATGCTCGCTTATGGGGCTTCCACCGACCAGCTGGACGAACTGATTCGCATGGGGGAGTCGACGGTGCTCGAGTCGCTCAAGTACTTCAGCGAGAATATAATTCGCTTGCTGGGTCCAGAATATCTACGAAAGCCGACGCCTGATGATCTCGAGGACTTGCTCGCGGAGAATGCAGAGCGTGGCTTCCCCGGAATGATCGGAAGCTTGGATTGTATGCACTGGTGTTGGAAAAATTGTCCAACTGCTTGGCAAGGAGCTTTCCAAGGCAAAGAGAAGACGTCCACCGTCATTTTGGAGGCTGTTGCGTCGAAGTCACTGTGGATCTGGCATGCGTTCTTCGGAATGCCGGGAGCAAACAACGACTTAAATGTGCTTGAGCGCTCTCCGTTGTTGAACGATCTGGTGAATGGTGTCGCTCCCCAAGTGCAGTTTACGGTAAATGGAGCAACGTACGACCAGGCGTACTACCTGACGGACGGCATTTACCCAGCCTGGGCAATCTTTCAGTCGAGTATCAGTGCACCCCAAGGCAACAAACGCAAACGCTATGCGATCGAGCAAGAAGCAGTTAGAAACGACGTAGAGCGCACGTTTGGAGTGCTACAGCAGCGCTCGAATTATTGCACTGCCGTGCAAGCTGTGGAAAATGGATGCAATGAATGACGTGGTGCTGACCTGCATCATTCTCCACAATATGATTGTGGAGGATGAACTGCCCTTCAGCTCGTTGAGCCACGAGTACCTTTTGGACGACAACTGGGTGAGTCCAGCAAGAGCTATTCCCGCAACGGAGAGCCCCGTAACCACAATTGCAAAGGCATTGTGTGCCATTGAGGATGAAGTAGTCCATTTCGAGCTAAAAAATGATCTGATCGAGCACGTGTGGCGCCGATTTGGGGAAAACGAATAGATAAGCTTGCTGCTGCAATTCTTCCGCCTCGGAAGGGTATAGAGTTGCGATGGAAGTTAATCTAACGCAGTTGTGGTTGTTGCGGAATTTGCGTTGGGCTCATTTTCCTTGTTGGCGCCAGCAGCAGGAGAGATTGCTAGTTCGAGGGGACCAACTGGACGTTGCTCGAAGTCCGGAGCAGGCGCAGGGCTAGCAGTACCAGCGGTGCCTGCAGCGGCAGCACTACCAACCGATTTCTTGTAACGGGGTAAGAAGTACCGTCACTAGCGTACACTATAGATGCAAGAGGAAGCTCGCAATAGTAGAACCAAGTGTCAGGTTTGGGGCAAATTTAACTCTGTTTATTTATGGAACGGGAGCGGGGGCTCCCGTTCTCTTTGTGAACCACTCAAATCTAAGTCGATGCCTGATTGGCTGAAATGGGTCTGGCTCCCCACTTCCATCCAATCAGGTAATGACAACAGGGCACACGCTAGCCGTGTGCCTGTACCTACTTTTGTGTATGTAGCCATGAGGCTCCTACCTACTTATGTAACTCTGTCTACCTACTTACGTAACCGTAACCAGCCCGTTACATCACCCCCCTCTCAAAGTTGCACTCACCCACGGTGAGTGATTTCGCATCGGGAAGTGAATGAAGAGACGAACTGGCCGACGGGCGCGCGCAGCGGAGGCGCTGCGCGCTCAATCTTCAATCCATGGCGCCGTCGGGGTCACTCGGCAATGCACAGCCGAGTGGGGCGCTTCACAAGGGTCCTCAAGGTCTTCACGCACGCGCGACGCAAGTGCAGGCCGAAGGGAGCATGGCGCTACGAGCGCTGGAGCTCGTAGCCGACGACGTGGTTGTTGAAATGTCCATGTCAACACTTCTGGCGGCGTGATCGTCATCGCTGTGGTCGCGGCTGCTCGCGCCGCGACTGTTCGCGTCGCGACTGTTCACATCGCGACTGTTCGCTGGAGCTTCATCAATGATGGCGGCCGCAATGGCGTCGTCGTTCTCCGGGGACTCACGCCGCGAATACTCGTGAGCGATGGCGCTCACGGGGTCATGATCATCTTCCGAGCCGTCGTCGTCGGAGATCAGTGCGAGCGTGGCCTCGTACTCCTTCACGACGTCTGGGATGTCCTCCATCAGACGCTTACGAGGCTCCCACGTGTCCTCCGCTGGCGGGAATCCAAG
Source organism: Phytophthora x cambivora (assembly GCA_033557925.1). Taxonomy (NCBI): domain Eukaryota; phylum Oomycota; class Peronosporomycetes; order Peronosporales; family Peronosporaceae; genus Phytophthora; species Phytophthora x cambivora. Next base: position 11,067,223 of record JAUCEB010000011.1, on the reverse strand, counting down.
CCAGCGGACCCGATAGAACAGTTCGGTCGCACGCGCCCGACGGGACGTCGGCGCCGTGCCCGTTGCGCGTGTCCTGCGCGTCTCATGATCCACGATGCGCTCGGCAATCCAGCGCCGAGCGCCTGACGCATCGACAAGCGGGGGCGGACCATCTCGACGAAAGGTCGTCTCGTAGGGTCGAGGCGTCGCTTCAGAGCCACGTCTCTGAAGGGTCGCCGGTTTCGGCGGTTTCAGCGGTTTCGGCGACTGTCGAGGGGTCTCGCTGCTCCGAATCGACACGTCGCTCGGAGCGCCTGACGAACGAGCAGGGGGCGGATCACGCGAGGAGCGACGCGATAGAGGCTCAGGACCTCGCTGAGTCTGCGCGCGAGTGTGCGGCTGCTGTGGAGACTGCTGCGACTCGATCGAAGCAGGTGCGGCGCGTGATACCGAGGTGGCTTCGTCACTTGGAGTCGCTCGGGTCACGCTCGGCGACGCCCTCGCGTGGGGAGCGAGGGCCCTTGCCGACTCGGCGTCAGCGCCGACATCAGGGCTGTCCGAATTACGCGCCGGCCGTGGACTCTCAGTCTCCGGCGCAGGGATCGTCGCAGGAACGTAGGGCTTGAGGCGCCCGACGTAAAACGTCGGGTGCAGGCGCATAGCGGTAGGAATGTCCAGCGTGTAGGCATCACCGATAACCTTCAAAATTTTGAACGGTCCAATAAAACGTGGCGCCAGTTTGTTTGCACCCAAGTTCGTCACAGCAGTTCCTTGGATGCCCTCCGTAGATAAAAGTACTCGTTCGCCTCGCCGGAAGGACGACATGTTCTTCCGGCCCCGTCGATCTGCGTTGGCTTTCTGTCGATCCACAGCGACTTGGAGCGCGTCACGCACGAACCGCGTGACGGCTTGGCGGTGCAGCAGGAACTCGGACACTGCTGCAGAATCGATCGGCGTCGGGGTTGCTGCCGGGGCGAAGTTAGCGACGGCGGACGTGGCGGGCGAAGCCACGTCAACTGCGAAGAAATCCTCGTATGCCACGCCGTGGAGGGCGTGGCCCTCGACTGGGGCGTCTCGAGAGTTGGGCTTGGCCGACTGGGGCAGCGGGGGTTCGCTCGAAACCTGCGCCGACTTCGATGTCGGTGCCACTCCTCCCCCACCAAGAGTGGAGACCGCTGCTGTAGTCGAACTTCGGATGGCCAGCAGAGCCGGAACGCGCGGGTGCCGCGCGTTGTTCACGAAGAACGGGGTCAGGCCTGTCGACGCGTGGGTCGAGTTGTTCAGTGCAAACTCGGCCATCAGCAGGAAGGAGCTCCAAGACGCGAAAGACGTTGCGTAGCTACGCAATACGTCCTCGAGGACGCGATTGACGCGCTCCGTTTGCCCATCCGTCTCTGGATGGGCCGCGGTGGACATAAGCAAGCGAGTGCCCAGCAGCGCAAACAGCCGCGTCCAGAACGCGGATGTAAAACGGGGGTCGCGATCCGAGACGATGGACTCCGGCAGGCCGTGGTGGCGGAACACCAGGTCGAGGAACAACTCGGCCGACTCGTCGGCTGTCACTTCTGCCGCAACTGGAGCAAGATGGACCATCTTGCTGAAGCGATCAACGAAGACGAGGACACCAGTGCGGCCTTCGGCGTCACGTGGAAGGCCGAAGATGAAGTCCATACTGACAGATCGCCACGCGCTCGTGGCGATGGGTAGTGGACGAAGCGGAGCCTGCTTGGACGCTGCAGGCTTCACGCGCTGGCAGATCTCGCAGGAACGGACCCACTTCCGTATCCACTTGTACATGCGAGGCCAGAAGAAGTCTCGCGAGAGTGCTGCGAATGTCTTCTCGCGCCCGAGATGACCACCGGCGGGTGCATCGTGGTACTCGTGCACCAGACGAGCACGAAGGTCGTCATCCGCGGGGATGACGACACGCGGCGTGTCGAACGTGTCGATGGCGTACGTCAGAAGATCGCCGTCGAGGTCATAACGCGTGATCGCATCACGCGTTGGGCGCGTCAACTTGGCGAGCGTATCTGCTGTCGGATCACGCAGATACCGGATGATCGCAGCGTAGAAGGCGTCTTCTTCGTACGCGTCAGCAATTTGCTGACGCAGCGGCAGAACGGGGCTTGACACTGTGGCGTTGATGCCCAGCGTCACACAAGTCGCGCAGTCATCATCATCGTCATCGTCGTCAGGGATATCCTGATGACGCGTCAAGCGCCGAGGATCGTAATCGGGCCGTCTGGACAGCGCGTCGGCAAGAATGTTATTCTTGCCCGGCTTGTAGTGCACGACGAAGTTGTATTCGGCAAAGAACGAGAGCCATCGGGCCATGCGCTGAGAGAGATGCGGGCTCTTCATCGCCGTCCGTAGCGAGGCGTGGTCCGTGTAGACTGCGAACGTCTTCTCGCCGAGGAGGTACACTCTGAATTTGATCAGAGCGTAGCGCATCGCGAGGAGCTCCTTGTCATGGACAGGGTAGTTCTTCTCCGCCGGCTTCATCTGTCGTGACTGATAACTCACGACGCGCTCACGGCCCTCAGCATCAAACTGCATGAGGGCGCATCCGATTGCGAAGTCGCTTGCGTCGCACACCACGTGGAAAGGTCTTGACGTGTCGGGCAGCATCAAGACAGGCGCAGACGCAAGGCTCTTCTTCACGGCTTCGAATGCGTCCTGGTGTTCAGGACGCCAGTTCCACGCCACGTCCTTCTTCAGCAGCGAAGACATCGGCTGGATCAGGCCGGCGTAATCCTTCGTGTACTTGTGAAGGTAATTTGCGAGGCCCAGCCATTGGCGCAGCTCCGTCTGGTTCTTGGGCGTCGGCCAAGAACAGATCGACGAGATCTTCTCAGGGTCGGCGCGCACGCCGCTCTTGCTGACGTAGCAGCCTAACACCGGAATCTCCGGCGCACAGAATACACATTTCTTGAGGTTTGCATACAACTTGTTCTCGCGCATCTTCTCGAAAACCTTGCGCAGATGCCGGAGATGTACGTCGACGGCGCTGAGTCCGTCCTCAGCGCGGCTGTGCACGAAGATGTCGTCGAAGTAGCTCGGTGCAAAAGCACGGAGCGGGCGCAACACATGCGAGACCATCCTGTTGAAGGTGGCCGGCGCATTCTTCAAACCCTGTGGCATCACGAGCCACTCCCAGAGCATGCCGCTGGGAGTGCTGACGGCCGTGAGAGGAATGTCGCTCTCTCTCATCAGGATCTGATAGAAGCCGTCTGTCAGATCGATCGCACTGTAGATGACGCTGCCAGACATGGTGTCGAGGACCATGTCCTTCCGAGGAATGGGCGTCTGCGCAGGGATGGTGGCGTCGTTCAACTTGTTGAACGCGTGGACGATGCGCCACCCGCCAGTCGCCTTCTTCACACAGAACGTCGGACTCGAGTGCGGAGAGATACTCTCTCGCACATGGCCAGCCTTGCGGCGGCCTTCGAAGAAGTCATCGATGGCCTGGACATGGTCTCGCGGCAGTGGCCACTGCCGCGTCACGCAGTACTTCGACCCGGGCACGAGGTCGATCTCGTGCCGGACGCCTCGCTCAGCAGGAAGTTCCGCCGGAATCTTCTCGGGGAAGATGTCTTCGAACTCGCGTGCAAGCGAGTAGACGGGGTTGTTCGAGTCTTGGAGGGCTTGCCAAGACTGTGCAGCGAAGCGTGCCTCGCGGACGGACTTCGGCTCAGCCGCCTTCGGTCGCGACGACGAGGCGTCGTCGCTGACTGCGTTTGCAAGAACGTCGGTTTGGTCGGAGCAGGTGAGGAGACAGACTTGCTCGATCTCACCGGCCTTCAGGTCGCGCAGGAAATGCTTCCAGGAGAGGCCTGGAAGCCGCGTGATGGACGCCGCGTCGGTAGGCGGATTCGCCACCTCGATCGTGCGAACCTGGTTCGGAGAGCCCTCCGAATACTCGACGACGTTGAGGGTCTCGCTCGACGGGACTTGGTCGACCACGGTAGACCTCCGGCGCAGACGGCGGCGTCCGGATCGGTTGCGCTTGGACTTCCTCAGTCGCCTCGAGCCACTGCTCGAGGCCGAAGTCTCGCTGGATGAGGATTCGCTGGATGACACTTCACCCTCCTCTAGGCATGGGAGCTCGGTCTCGACCATGCCGGTGTCGCGCAGGTTTCGCTGCGCGACGGAATCATCAGCGAACGGGATCCGCTGCTCGACCGTCGCATTCTCGAGCGGGAGCCGCTGCTCGACCGCATTCTTCACATGCGAGAACCTCTGCTCGACCGCGTTCAGCACAGGCGGGAGCCTCTGCTCTACCGCGTTCTTCACGTGCGGGAGCCCCTGCTCTACCGCGTTCTTCACGTGCGGGAGCCCCTGCTCGACCGCGTTGTTCTCGTACGGGAGCCACTGCTCAACCGTGTTTCTCTTCAGGCCCTCCCGCGCTCGCGAGGCGGGTTGCTGACTGGACCAATGACGGAGGCCGCGCACTCCACACAGCGAGGGCCATCGCTCTCTCGTTGTGGGGGATGTGTCGTGGATGTCCGATCCACGACTGCGACGTGACGCGACGGGGCGACGAGTAGGTGAGTGAACACCTCACTGACGTCGTAGCCGACGCGCCGACGAACCGAACGGGCTAACCAGTCGATCTCCGGCTGGTAGCGAGCGAGCCACGGCATCCCCAAGATGCAGTCGAAGGCGTAGTTCAGCTCGATCACCAGGAAGTCGTCGTTGGTGGAAAAGCCGTCGAAGGCATACGCCAACGACACAGCCCGCCGCGGAGCGCGGTGGGGTTTGCCGTCGGCCAACTTCACGACGATCTCGCCCGGTCCCTCCCGCACACGCACATGCGGCGGGAGGAGAGTGAGGCAATCGTCACGAATAAAGTTGTTCGTGGCCCCAGAGTCAAGCAACGCGCGGAGCGGACGCTCCGCGCCGGCGACGTGGAGACTGATGAGGATCAGTCTCGAGTCGCCGTTCGTGGTGGTGGCATTGAAGTGTGCATAAAGCACGGGGGGGCTAGGAGGTCCGGTTGCCACCGAGGGACCAGGACCTCCATTCCAGCCAGTAGGGCGCCCCGCACCTACTGGTCCCGACCGTTTTTTGGTAGAGCGGTCGGGAACGTGTCGTCGGCCTCGCCGACGACTTCAGCGCTTGCCAGGACTGGAGCTGGCGCGCGACACACCGCTGCGCGATGACCGGACTTGCGACAGCGGTAGCAGACCAGTGGACGACCGTCGCGCGGGCGGTTGTCGTTGTTGAACCTTGGACCACGTGCAGTCGAGGTCGACCGCGACCTCGACTCGGCTTCGATGGCATCAATCTCCATGGGCTCGGGCGCGGAGGCCCGAGCGTCCGGCGTCAGCGCTCGCGCGTAGGAGGACGCGACCGTGTAGTCCTCGCGCAGCGCGAGTGCGAACGCAGCTTCGAGTGTCGACGGCTCCGCTCGCGTGAGGCAGTACCGTGTCATGCCCTCACGCATCCCGAAGATGAAGACGTGCACTTGAGAGGCAACGTCGATCGGGTTCGTGACGATGCACGAAACCAGGTGTCGGGTCTTCTGCACATAGTCGCGCATGGACATCTTGCCCTGCCGAAGGGCGAAGAACGTCGCACGCGTGCGCGACTCGTCTTGCGGAGGCTCGAACGCGAGTCGGAGGTCACTCTGGAGACTCTCCAGAGTCGGGAACGCGTCTCGGTCGACGACGAGCTTGCCAAGGGCCCACTCCTTGGCCTTTCCGGAGAGGCGAGACAACAGGAAGTTGACTCTCGCCGTCGGCGCTTCGATCAACCTCGAAGCGATTGCGATGTCGATCTCGCGGAACCAACGGTTCAGTGGGAGCCGGTCTTGTCCGGCGCCGGAGTAGGTCGACGTTTCCATCTTCACGGCGTCGTTCCGTGAGGAGTGCGAGGGAGTTGGTACTCGCCGCTTCGCTTCGGCGAGCTCGCGCTCCATGAATTCTTGGATGGCTTGGCGCTGTTGGTCGGGGGTCGCTGAGCTCAGCAGCGACGTGACGACGAACTCTCCGGACACCGCCGCGAGGCGGTGTAGCGCTTGCCACTCAACAGTGGTGAGGTGGGGAAACGCCGTGTGCTCCAGCGTCATCGCTGGGGCCACCGACGGCGTGCCTTCACTCATCTCGAACTTGGTCATTGGAAGGACTACGAAGTGCTACCAGGTGTAACGGGGTAAGAAGTACCGTCACTAGCGTACACTATAGATGCAAGAGGAAGCTCGCAATAGTAGAACCAAGTGTCAGGTTTGGGGCAAATTTAACTCTGTTTATTTATGGAACGGGAGCGGGGGCTCCCGTTCTCTTTGTGAACCACTCAAATCTAAGTCGATGCCTGATTGGCTGAAATGGGTCTGGCTCCCCACTTCCATCCAATCAGGTAATGACAACAGGGCACACGCTAGCCGTGTGCCTGTACCTACTTTTGTGTATGTAGCCATGAGGCTCCTACCTACTTATGTAACTCTGTCTACCTACTTACGTAACCGTAACCAGCCCGTTACATTTCTTCCGTAGCAGCTCCAGGATTGCTTTGCGCTTCAGCGCGAAATACTCCTTCGACTCGTCGCACTGCGGGTCCTGCATGAAGATCGACAGCTCCAGCTGCTGCTCCATCATGCTGGCCTTCTTCTCCGCCGCTTTGACGAAGCGGAGGTGAGCGTCGTCGCCCATCGCACGAGGATCACCTGCATTTTGTTGATTCTTCTTAGCTGCTTTGCGTCCACCTGGCCTCACCACGTCGCCTTCGCCTTCAGCTTTGCGCTTGGTCCTCGCATCGGGGTCACTCGTGAACTTGCTGGTCCACTTGGGCTTGTCCTTCAACTCCTTCCACGCGGCGAGAAACTCGAACTCCTGCTTGTGCCGGTCGGCGTAGACTTTGAGTGCGGCGTCGAGGTACATCTCTTCGCTCCATCCTGAGTGTTGCCTGCTCTTCACTTTGCCGTACACCCCACAGAACTTGGTGACTTCCGGCTGCAACTTCTTCCAGCGGCCGTTGATAGCAGTCTCCGACCGATCTTCCTTGTCTTCGGCGCTCTTGTTCGCCAGCCAGTGCTCATACCACCGACTTAGGAACGCCTTCTTCTTCTGTCCCGTCCCGACAACAGCGTCTTCAGACATCTCCAGCCACGAGCGACAGAGCTGGATGGTTTCGCTTTCACTCCATTCTTTTCCTTTCCCCATTGTTGAAGAGTGCAAAGTGGCGTTTCCTCTGCACTATACTGAAAGCAAGTCCAATTTTTAAGATCCGAGTTTTAATTTAAGACTCGAAAGCCAACCTTTAGGTCCTTCTGAAGTTAAAACACCCAATAAGACCCGCCGCTGGGAGACATAAATCTCGTCTGAGTCTCAAAGGCACGTCAGATTTTTAAAAGGCGCAAAAATCGATGGTTCCCTGGCCTTCCTCACCCCAGCTTTGCTCATGCTTGCTCATTTCTCGGTTAGCAGCCCAAGCAGCAGGCCCACGAAGTGCGCTAAGGTCGGCTGCCACTGGGGGGACATATCGGCGACGCCCCCTTGCTGCGTGTGCTGCCGTAGGGTACATCACCTGTGCAGCAACGAGGTTTGCACAAAGCCAGGCATTGACCTCTCGAAAAGGTAATACTACTGTCGTTGATATTTACGCGTGTTCTTCTGTAACTAACAGTATCTACTTGCAGGTTCTGTAGCCGCTCCTGTATCAGCAGGTATACTGACAGTGATTCCCAGGAGCTCTTTACTTTTAAGATAAAACCGCCTTTGAGACCTACCGCTGGAGATGCTCTTAGGGACACATGTGGGTTTTACTCCATTGTTACTCCAAAGTCGTTTGATTGTTACTCTATTGTCACTCCATTGTCGTGTTGCGCGAATGTCGTTCTTCACCGGATGGGTCAACATTCACCCAATGTGACATAGGTTTTCAGCAATTATCAAGTATTAGGTCCGTTTCGTACGGATCTTAATGAAATCTACCTATCATGAAATTACAAAAGTATCCAAAAATGTGTTTATACAGGATTCACGAGGGGTCTGGAACCCGCCTAAAACTCTGGATATAAATATCCAGAGAATTTGTCGGTTTGGAGGTCCGAAACATATGGCAAAACCCACCGTGTGAGTCTGCGAAATCCCCACTAATCTGGCTCCATTTTACGGTCTCTTTAATCTACCTTGAGGCTCGCTAATTTGTAGTGGCAGAGGAATGAAAGTCTTCATTTGCTGTCTTTCGGTTCGGCAACGGAGACTAGCCCATTGGCTACAGCTACTCCCATGACCGTACTGAGCGCTAAACGGCTTCGCAGCAATGACCTCTCGCATTAGCTCTTTATCGCAGCCATCATTGAAGCAAAACACGCCCATCTTGCTGCCGCTGATAATTCTCAAGTGGCCAAGTGTGAAAACGGACACACATATTAATAGTACATCTAAAATAGCTGTGCAACCCACACGGTTCACCATCTGGGTGAAACCAAGTGTGTGGGTTCCTCTAAAGACCTCTAATAGCACTACTACTACTGTAGTAGGTCGGCATTGCTCTCTGTAGCTGAAGACGCCACCCAAAAACAGTGTATTCATGTACACCCCTGGACAGGGCTTGACGGTCGCCCAGTTCGAATGGTCACCAGCGTCATACTCTCATTTGAGTTGAAGGGGCCCAAGGCAAAATACGAGCCGGAGTAGTTCACCGAAGTTCTGGAGTATTAGTAGTGCTATTAACACTACTATATTACTACAAATATTACTCACCCACTCACATAATGCTACTATGGTGCTAAAATAGTACTGCTAATCGCACTACTAATACCACTTATCCTGGTAACGTACATCTCACTCGGGAGAGTTTCTCGCTACTATTCAATTAACACTACTCCTTGGTCCAAGCACTAGATCTTAGCATATCACTGATATTAGTAGTGCTATTATCTCTAAGACTTAACAAAAACTTAGCGGGTCGCAACCAGATTCTGGTTGCGACCCGCTAAGTTTTTGTTAAGTCTTAGAGATATATTACCAGATGCGTCTAGACAACTACCGGCCTTCTATATCAACGGACAAGCGTCCAGTTCTCAACGACCATGAGATCGTGTCGAATCTCTAAAGTTGTGGCGCGCCTCACCTTCGTTGCTAGCTTCCTTGGTCGTCCAAACTGCTTGTGCCACTTTCCACCGACGCGAGAGAAATGAATATCAAAGTCTTCTACAGACGCACGTCACGCTGCAAAAGCATTCGGACAGAATTTGTGAATCATCATCTCCTTTGCTGATCCGCGGGCTGCCACACCAGCATACTATCAAAATATATTGCATCATAAACTTTTAGTTCTAGCGCGGGGGGGGGGGGGGGGGGGGGGGGGGCGAGTCCTAACTTTATGGAGTATAGTTCGGACAGCCCCTCTCCAACAAACTTTTGGTGGATCTCTAGTATGAAAATCTCAAGTCCATACGACTGTTTCCGCATTTTGTGTTTTTCTGCGTTTCCCTCGATCGCTCCCAACCCAAAGCGGGAATGCGTGTTAATACATGTATAGTTTGGGCACTTTTGGGTGCTTTGGGGACTTCTGGGCACTTTGAGCATCGTTTTGGGCTGCGAAGCACCAACACGCGCTCCACAGAGTATCTTTCGCGATGGCCTGATGCCCCAGGCGGCGTCGCTCCCCAGTTCTGCAGCACCTCACACACCGGCAGTTTTCCTTTCAATTCAGCAGCGTCGGGTATTGGGCGAACGCCGAACGCCACGCACATTCATCACCAGCCACCAGAGCTCGCAATTGGCGAAAACCGGGTACCCGCACCCGCCCGATCGCTTCCCCCGACGCCATTCGGGTACCCGTACCCGCCCGACATCAGTTTTCGGGTACCCGCGGTTACCCGTAGCTACATGACACCAGTTTCCGGGCTCTCGCAGCTGCGGTAGGAATTGCGCTCGGAACCCCCCGATTCAATCACCGTAGCAGCAAGCAATACGAGTGGAAACTGAAGTGTATTTGAGGTTTGTTTATAGGTCTCAGAAACAGATCTTGAAAGTACTAGAACCGCGTCTAGCATAGATGGCTTCAGAGATTTCGTTGCCCTCCATTGCTCCGGAAGTTGATTGTATCAACGTGTAGCGCACTGCTATATGATCGCGACACCAACGCCACGACTAGGATATTCCGTACAAGTCTGATCGGGGTTATATTGGTCGCGAGCTCGCACATTCGAGAAAAAATAGTTAAGCTCGGGTATACCCGTACCCGCCCGAGGTTGCGTTCGGGTACCCGTACCCTACCCGACTTCGGGTATACCCGGACGGGTACAAATTTTACCCGGCTTCGGGTACCCGATTGCGAGCTCTGCCAGCCACCACTGGAAGACTTCAGTACTGCTAGATGCATCGTCGCCGTGGAACGGCATGCGCCACCGGTCCGAACGCTGTCAAGAGCTTCGTCGCAGGGTCTGCTCGGTCGATTCCGCAGTGAATTCGACACGTCACACATTGCCGCGTGAGGTCTCCGTTAACTCGCCCGACTCTGCGCTGCTGACGTACTTGCGGGTGTCGTCATGACGCGCTCTCGGCCTGGTATTTCCATCAAGTGCCAACGGAGCTGCGCGGGTATCGGAACCCTTTTGAACCACTTCTTCGCGCCCGTGCGCGCTGCAGCGTGTGCGTCGACGCATTTGCCAGCACAACTTCTCGCGGACCGCAGCCTGTGCAACATCGCCGCAGAGCAGGAGATTCCCGTCTATACGCGTTGGTGTCCGATCGAGTGCGGGCGTGACGACGACAGCGTAGCCCGTGCAGATCTAATCTTTTTTTACCGGCACCACGTCCACCCAGCTCAATAATGACTCGCAAGCGCCACTAGGCGTCCATCCGGCATTGTCCGCTGCCGTCCATAGCTACATACATGTACTGTACTACCTGATACCGAGCGCAGTGGATGTGACTCACTCACAGACTGTGACACAGTCGCTTGCAGAGCTAAAGTTCCAGGGAACGCATAGGGTAGGTAACTCTATCTGCGATTGGCTCTCCTGCGCCAATCACAACTAGATTTACTCTGTGATCCCGACAAAAAAACACCAGCGCCCAAGATAATTCATCGACAGCGCCCAAAACAGACTAAATCGGGTTGGAAAGTCCTAAGATTGGGCTCCCCCATACGTGGCTCACTGCGCTTGGGAATCCGTACCCTCATTCCGCGATTTGCTGGCTCGAGCTCAAGACCCGTCAGTCCCTTTTCGAAGACCACAGCCCACCATGGCGTCCACGATCGCGTCCTTCGCCAACTTCCTCAAGCAGTCCAAGGCGCATGCCGTGGACAACCGCGAGGTGCTGATCGCCGGCGTGCTGTACAAGAAGCCGGAGCGCAACTCGCTGCTCTGGAAGAAGCGCTACTGCGTCATCTACAAGGACGAGCTGCAGATCGTGTACTTCCTGTCCCTCGAGGACTTCGAGAAGCGCGCCATCCGCGGCAAGATCCCCTTCAGCTCCGTGCACGCCTGGGACGGCAAGCCCAACGGCTTCCAGTTCTACACGCCGTCCAACAACTGCTTCCGCGTGTACACGGAGGCCCCCGAGGACCAACTCAAGTGGCTCGATGTCATGCAGAAGGCGCTGGACAACGCACCCGACAAGAAGGACGGCGAGAAGGTCGAGTACACGCGCCCCGTGGCCTCGTCGCCCTCGTCCTCCCCCAAGGGCGCGTCCTTCCGCTCCAAGCGCAGTGACTCGTGGCGCGAGGAGGACCCCGATGTTCTCTCCATGGCTGTGGAGCTCGAGGACCTGCGCTCCGAGGTGACCACGCTAAAGGCCGAGCTCGCCTCGTACGAGCAGGCCGAGAAGCGTTACGGCACGGAGATCAGCGCCGCTCGCACGCGTCGCGGCTCTGTGCTGGACGATGGCACGGAGCTCAGCATCGAGCCGCGAGAGATGGAGCGCATGCGCGCCATCTTCAACCTCTTCGACGTGCAGGGCAACGGCTTCATCAGCGAGGACGACCTATTGGACCTGCACGCCAAGCTCGGCGAGCCCATCTCGACCGAGGACGCGCGCGAGGCCGTGTCGTACATGCACAGCAAGTCCACAACGGGCCAGATCGACTTCAACTCGTTCATGAAGTGGTGGAACGACGACCACGCCGCCGCCAACCAGACCGAGGCCATGCGCCGCTACCAGGCCAAGTTCAAATTCCTGAAGGCGCGTATTGCCAACCCGGAGGTCGGCAACATCGAGACGGAGGCCGTCGGCGCCTTCCCCAGCTTCGAGTTCCGCGTCAACTTCTACCACACGGGTCCCAACGGCGAACGCCAGCAGATCTCGCCGTGGCACGACATCCCGCTTTACAACCCGGATGGCACGGTCAACTTCATCTGCGAGATCCCGAAGTGGACCCGCAAGAAAATGGAGATCGCCACGGGCGAGCCCTTCAACCCTATCAAGCAGGACACCAAGAACGGCAAGCTGCGCGAGTACGGCTGGGGCGAGATGATGTTCAACTACGGCGCCATGCCGCAGACGTGGGAGGACCCCTCGCACGTGACGGAGGGCACGGGCTGCGTGGGCGACAATGACCCGATCGACGTGGTGGAGATCGGCACCAAGCAATGGCGCACGGGCTCCATCGTGCAGGTCAAGATCCTCGGTGTGCTCGCTCTGATTGACGACAACGAGACGGACTGGAAGGTTATCTGCATCAACGTGGAGGACCACTACGCCCCGCTCATCAACGACGTTGCCGACATCGAGGCCCACATGCCTGGCTGCATCACTGCCATCCACGACTGGCTCCGCGACTACAAGCTGCCCCAGGTGAACAAGTACGGCTACGAGGACAAGTGCATGGGCCGTGACTTCGCCGAGGCCACAGTGGCCGAGACCCACGAGTTCTGGAAGCTGCTGATCGAGCAGCGCGGCGGCCAGGCCACCGTCTAAGCGGTCCACGCTGTCCACTCCGGCTGAAGGAATAGTAGATACAGGCACCACAAAGCTGGAGTAAATGTAAAACACCGACAAAAATGACAAAACCTCGTTTTCAAACAACGTGTCGTCTGCGTATGGACGGGCGGTCCGCTTGGTGCTTGGTGCAGCACCAATGGTGCTTGGGTTCCAGCTCCTTGCCGATTTGTACCTGAGGATTTCTTGCAGTGTGTCTTGTCTGTCAGCCCTGGATTGGATTGGGCTCGACTTGATCAAGGCATGCCACGCGCGGCGTTCTGATCTTCACCTGACCAAGAAAAGCTTCAGTCTTATCAGCGCTGAAAATACCGCCGCTTGATGGCCGTCCATGACATCGCTGATGTGGTCTGTGCCTGCAAATAGCGAGTACGGCGCTGAAATTGGAAGTTGAAGGCGTGAGGTGGTTGTCCGGTGACTACCGTTGACTTGGGTGCCTTCAGCCTCGTCCTCGACCGACAATCAGGTCCCTCCTTGTCAAGTTCCGCATGTTGCTATTCTCTGCCAAGGCGTAGAGCGTCATTCAGGAATCTACCTGCCGCGGTGATTAGTGCGAGGTCGAGGGGGGGGCATCACATCCAGTCGCCATGCCCTTGGAAGTGATCGTTCCAGGGCGCCAGAATGTCGCGGACAACAATGATGCTGTCCCCGAGCTACCTCCAGTCAAGTCGTCGCCTGACCGCCGAAGACCGAGATCTCCGTCCTCACAAGACAGTCGACCAGCGTCTCCGACCTTCATCGAGATCGGAACAAGCAGCTCCATCATCACTTCAAGCGCGTCTTCCATTGCGACCACAACTTCGACCGCTCTGGATATGAGCGCCGTGAACGTGGCTGACAATTCCAACCCTCAAGACATGACCACAAGCAAGGCTCCAGCGAAAACCAACGCGCGGGCGAATCTGTCGATTCTCGACAAACGCATGCGCATTGGAAAGAAGAAGAAGGGGTACAAGAACGTCGAGCGCAGCTTCAAGCCTCCTGCTGGCAATGTGATCAACCTGCAGCATGAGCAGTACGCGCTCACGTACGGCATGATGTGCGGCATTCGCGATTCTGCCGGACTCCAGAAGCCCTTCAAGCAGCGTTTGACGATGGACGACTTCATGCTTGTGGACAAGAAGATCTTCCCTGCCAACTCACAACTGCAGCACCCGTTCAAGTTCAAAGACTACTCGCCCGACGTGTTCCGCCAGGTTCGTCGCCGCTTCGGTATCGACCTGGCCGATTACATGCTCACACTCAGCGGCGACTTCAACTTCATCGAGTTTATGTCAAACTCCAAGTCGGGCCAGTTCTTCTTCTACTCACACGACGGACGCTTCATGATCAAGACGCAGACCAAGGACGAGTCGAAGTTTCTTCGCCGCATCATGCCGCACTACTACAAGTTCGTCATGGAGAATCCTAACACGCTCATCACACGCTTTTACGGCATGCACCGAGTCAAGATGCACCACCTCCGAAGGAAAATGCACTTCGTCATCATGGCCAGTGTGTTTGACACGCCATTGGAGATTCACGCGCGGTTCGATCTGAAAGGCTCTCGAATCGGACGGCACGCATCCCCGAAGGAGCACGAGCGAGGCAGTGCAGGCGTGTTGAAAGACAATGATCTGCTGGAAAAGGGGTTCCATTTGCAAATGGGCGTAGCGCGGCGCGCCATATTCCTTGTTCAGCTTCGCAAGGACGTCGAGTTCCTCAAGCGAATGAAAATCATGGACTACAGTCTGCTCATCGGCGTGCACGACTCAGGCTGTGAATTGCACAACGATCTGTACACGGGATCACCATCCAGCGCAAGTTCCGAAAGTGTGACGTCTCCGACACAAACCAGCATCTCGCAGTCGTTGCCAGTTTCTCCTTCCAGCATTGAGTCTGACATCAGCTTGGACGTACCGCAGACTAGACCGGTTCGATCAGCTTCAGTACCGGGCGATAGCATCGAGTTGCAAATTCCTTCGTCCGTGAGTTTGGTCGCGTCTATCCAAACGAGACTTGCTCTATCTCCGCCAAATACTCCGACGTGGAGTGATGGCTGCGTGGACCCTGACTTGGACTCGGACAACGATTCGGAGACGAGTAGCGATGGCGGCTTCGGGATCAGCTTTGGCAACACTTTCGGCGAGTTCGCTTCGCCAGCAAACCGGAGCTCGATTGGATCGTTGCCATCAACACCGAAGGGGTCTGGGTCTACGATGGCACCATTGTCTCCGCGGCTACTGGACACGGCAGCGTATGCAGAGTACTCGGAGTCGGTGTTCTGCAAGGACGAAGGCGGCATCTACGGCCGAGACCGACATGGACGCAAGAACGGCTTCGTGTATTTCCTGGGCATCATCGACATCTTACAGCAGTACAACACGCGCAAGATAGCCGAGAACATTTTCAAGGGGATGCGGCACAACCGCAAGCAAATCTCGGCCGTAAACCCCGAGTTCTACGGCGACAGGTTCATTGAGTTCGTAGAAAAGCACGTGGTGCAGGATGACACGCTGTTTTCACCACGACCACGGACTTCTCCGTCCACCGCCATCATGGACACCCCTCCTCGTATGGAGGAGGAGCTGTAGCGTAACGGAGATAAGGCAAATTTTCTTATTGGGGCAAAGCCCAATCTATCACTCTTGACTTTATGTGTGTTGATATTTTGGCCAGCAAAAGCTAATCTGCGGTGGAGAAAACGTCGTGCATGCTTACTAGAATTTTAACTACCGTGGTGAATAGCCCCTCTCATTTCTCATCTTTACCTAACTTCAGCCTTCTCTCAAAAATAGCACCAAGCCTGAAAAGACACCACTTCGAGAAGGGAGTGCAATAGCAATAGTTTCCACGCTGCCAAGGAGAATGGAGACCTCGGCACCTCCAGGTACGGCAGTCTCCGGGCTCATGCAGCAGCTGAAAAGCGGTGAGATCTCCAAGATGCAACTCTTCCAGCAACTCGCCAAACTGCAAGCAGCACCATCTTCCGGTAGCCACGTTGCGCCTCCTCCTGCTCCGACCATTGCCAACAACTCCTCGTCAATAACCCCTCCTCAAAGCGGAGGCTACCAAGCTTCTGCATCGGCCTTTCAGGTCGGAACAGCGCCAACGTTTTCATTTTCTGTTGCAGGAAACTATCCCCCCAGTGCAGTGGTGCCTCAGTTTAACGTTGCTCAGCTATCAGCAGCCCCTGCTCAATTTTCGTTTGGTTCAACTGCTGCACTCCCTGCGCACGCAGTGCCAACAACCCCCCGTGCCTTCTCAATGCCCCCAGTACCTGATCAATTCGCGATGGTCTCCAAACCAGGTGCTACGATTGTAGAGAATGACGCCGAGTTGCTTGCGACGGGGGTATCGCACGATAAGGCGAAACGATTCAGCGTGCAGGAATGGATGGCTAATAAGACGCGGGCGTCTGCTTCAAGCCAAGTGAGCAACGCACTACGGCTTCACTACCAACAACAGTCTCAAGCGCAAGCTGCAGAATTTCAAGACGAAAGCCTAATTTCCTTCGATCGACGCGACGAGGAAATACTTGACCCCCTCGGAGTCAGCTCGCACGAGGACAACATGCTTGCATCGTATCCGCAGTACACCGGAAGCTTGTTTCCAGAGTATGGCAGTACTGGTGAAAATTCGGCTCGAGATCGTGACGAAACCAGCTACATTTACATGCCACAGCACAACTCTGCAGGGCAAGCGCAGCTTGTTGATGATGACTTTGGACTGAAGCGTGAGGATAGAGGGGGCGACCATCAGTATCTCGATTTCACGGAGCAATTCCGCGACGAGCTTGACGACGGCCACATTTCAAACACGGGAAACAACGGTGGGAAAGTTGGTGCATCCGGAGGCAACAATAATACAGACGGCAAATTCCACGCACGAGTGACACGCTGGAAGTCTCAAAAGGATGCTATTCGAGAGCAAATGAAGCAGCAGCTACTGCAGTCGGAGCTCGACGAGTGCACCTTTGCTCCAAAGATCAACCCAAAGTCTACCAAAGTTGTCGCGAAATTACGTGGGCGGCAGTCTACGGGTGCCTCCAACCAGGGGCTAAGCATTTTACAAGCAGTTTCTGAACGTCTTTACCAGGAAGCAGATAACTACAGAATCCGAGAGGAGCTCGCGACAAAGCTAAAAGCTGACGAGGAGGCGGAGATCGACCGCCAATGCACATTCAAGCCAAAAATTAACCAGGGCGACAAAGTGAAGGCTAAATACATGTCCAAGACGACATCTTCATCGTCAATGACAGCAGCATCCCGAGAGGCTGCTGCGAAGGAGCTAGCTGAGTGCACATTTTACCCCAAGGTGAACGGCATTAGATCTGAAATGGTCTCAGCCCAGCTTTATTTGCAGCAAAACATTTACGAGCGTTTGAGCAAGCCGTGCTGTGGAGACTCAGAAGATGGAAAGTCTCCAGCCAGGGTTCGTACCGGCAGACGGAGAAGCTTATCCTTGTTCGGTGATGATGACGATGACGATAGGGACAACTTGGACGCAACTTCACCTCGATCATGTCAAGATGACATCATGGTGCGACCTGGGGGCAAAAGTCAACGCCGGCGTGGACAAGGGCCACGATCAGTTGACGCTGAGCAAAGTCGAGAAGGAAAAGAAGAACGCGCTCGCCAGTTTAAGAACTTCATCGAGCGGCAGAAATTCCACGAGCAGGCACGAAGCAAGCGGATCGAATTGACCAAGCAACAGCTCACTCCGGGGTACAAGCCGACCATCAACAAAAAATCGCTCGCTATGATGGAGAACGGACGCAAGGGCGATTTTCTGGAGCGCATTTCAACGTATGCTCTTCGTAAAGAGCACGACAACGTCAAGAAGAAGACCGTCCGCTCGTCGGTAAGTTGTTCGTGTGAATTGTGTCGCCCCGAAGAGATCTCTTATCACGTTGTATGTCTCTTATAGGACCCGAATTGTACGTTCAAGCCAGCCATCAACCAGGCCAGCACCAAGCGAAAGCCGCGCTCGATCACTGAGCTGAGTCGAGGCGACCTGCTGCGTCGAGAGACGACACAGCGGCTGATGAAGCTGAAGATGGAGCAGGAGGAGATGACAGCCCTGACGTTCCGACCGCAGTTGAACCGCATGTCGGAGCTCCACGAAGGCCGACTCAAGATCCTCTCGAGTCCCGACACATATCTGCAGCGCATCCAGCAGCAAAGCCAGGCACACACCATCAAGCAGCGTCGAGCCATCCAGGAGAAAGAAATGGGCGAGTTCGCCGAGTGCACTTTTAAGCCGCGCACGATCGAAGCCCCCGCGTACGTGCAGCGCATCGCGAGAAGTGTGTCACTCACCAAAGCACTGCGCGCCCAGCAGCAAGCCACAGCTCGGTCAAGGGAGAAACCCGAGTGGAAGTAGCGCCCTCATCCAAAAAATCGCCTTACAGTAAGCTTATACATAAGTTTGATAGTGATCACCACTAACACGAACATGCATACGTACTTCGTCAAAAAGTATCTTGTCACTTTTGGATGCCTATACAAATTGTTAGATTTAGGCTCATTGTGCTACAGTAATCAGCCATTGCTAATAAGATGAGATCAAGTATGGAGCAGCCTCGCCACGAGACCCACCAGCGCTGGATCTGCGGCGGCTTCGCGGTGCTCGTGTGCTTCATCATGCTGCTGGGCTCTGCGCACGAGGTCCCGCAGCGCGGCCTGGTGGTGATCAACACGTGGCCGTTCGTGAACGCGACTCGCGCGGGCTTCCAGGCTCTGCACGGACCCGGCGGCGCACTGGACGCCATCACGAGAGGCTGCAACCGCTGCGAGGTGGACCAATGCGACTTCACCGTGGGCTATGGAGGCAGCCCGGACTCCAGTGGGGAGACGACGCTGGACGCCATGATCCTGGACGGCTCCACGATGGAAATGGGCGCGGTGGCGCAGCTCCGACGCGTGAAGCCAGCGATTCAAGTGGCCCGCGCAGTCATGGAGCACTCGTCGCACAGCATTTTGGCTGGAGATGGAGCGCTCGCCTTCGCCAAGATGATGGGCTTCGAGGAGACCCCATTGGACACCCCGCGCTCGAGAGACATCTACCAGAAGTGGCTGGATGACCAGTGTCAGCCCAACTACTTCCGCAACGTCGTGGGGCAGAACACGTCGTGTCCGCCTTATGAGCCGCTGCCGTCGGGGCATGAAGTGTTTGCAGGGATTCAAGGTCAATCGCTGCTGCGTGCTACTGCAAGTGGAAGACAGAACAATGTCGACGTAGAAAGTTTGATCTCGAGGGAGAACCATGACACCATTGGGATGGTGGTGCTCGCGGAGAATGGGCACATGGCTGCCGGGACCAGCTCTAATGGAGCAACGCACAAAATCGCAGGGTGAGTCTGGCTAATGATCGTGCTTTGACGCAAATTGGGGCTAATTTTCTTTCTTCATCGTAGACGCGTCGGTGATGCCGCGATTCCCGGTGCAGGGGCTTACGTGGATTCGTCTATTGGCGGCGCTGCTGCTACTGGAGACGGAGATGTGATGATGCGCTTCTTGCCCTCGTTCTTTGCTGTTCAGGAAATGAAGAGGGGGGCCCATGTACGAGTGTTTGTTGTTGTTGGTGGCAGCGTGAGCTATATTACCTTGGGAGCTGACTGAATCCTTGATTTTGACGCGACAGCCCCGCAAAGCATGCGAACGCGCACTTCATCGCATTGCTGCAGTGTATCCGCACTTCCTGGGAGGCATGGTCTGCCTGAATCGGCTCGGTGAGTTCGGTGGAGCTGGCTACGGATGGGATTTTGCATTCACAGTACAGGCAAGCTGGATGTCGGAGCCCGAAGTGGTGCATGTGACGCCATTAAAACCCCTTCATCGTGGCTGACGTATCAATGAAACCAAATGCACATGCATGGAAAAAGCATAGTTTAAAGGATCCGTCGGATCAGACTCTCGACAGGATATCTATCTACTAACGTCCTTGTCCCTTTTCGAAGTGGAGAGAGTATAAGAGCGACCCGCGTGCCCAGCTCGAAAGCAATTGAATGAAGAAGGCGGGCAGCACACAAGGCGCTGACAGCACGTGACGTGGTCGAAGGCCATATCCGGCTGCCACTTTACAGGAAGTACGGCACCAGCGCGCGCTGGTTGAAGCCATCCGACGACTCAGCAACCTGAAACAGTCCAACGCGTCGGTCAGCTCGAAAAAAAAACACCGAAAAACAACCACACAACACAGTGTATCACCAATCGTACCTCACGGAACAGCTTGAAGTCACGCTCGAGGTTCTCGTCAAACGACAGGATAGCTGCAACATTACCGCATCGGTAGCAGTAGTTGGGCGCGGACCAGACGGTCACCAGGCTATTGTCGAACATGTACTTGTAACCTTCCTGCACGAGCTGATGCGCACGACAGATGAGGTCGAGTCCGTTAATCTGGTTGAACTCCTGCGTGACCTTGGCGCCGAAGAGATATCCGGCTCCACGTGGACTCATGGCCCACGTCTCAATGTCCTCGGGGTCGGACCACATGAGGTCGCAGAAAGAGCCTTCGTGGGGGATCTCCTGCTGGCGCTCTATTGTCCGGATCTGGTCCAGCGTGCGGAGCTCGGGCGACAGGCCGCCGTGCACACAGAGCACGCGTCCGTCAATGATCGCAGCCAGGTTGAGGTAGTCGAACACGTCCGTGCAGTACTTCCACGGGTTGGCGTTGCCGTACTTGCGCACGCACTCCTCGTAGAAGCCGTAGACCTGCGTGATCTGCCGGCACTCGTGGTTGCCGCGCAGCAGCGTGATGCGGTCCGGGTAGCGCGCCTTGAGGCACAGCAGCAGCTCGAACGTCTCCACGCTGTTGTGTCCGCGGTCCACGAAGTCGCCCTACGAGCAAAAGGTAGAACAGAACATGTGTCAGTTTGTTTACCCCCCACCCGTTCTACCCTCCCGCTGCACCCACCATGAAGATGTAGTTGGTGTCCTGGATGTCTCCGCCGCAGCGGAAGAGCTCCAGCAGGTCGAAGAACTGGCCGTGGATGTCGCCGCAGACCGTCACGGGGCTGCTCACGGGCTGCACGTTGGACTCCTCGATGAGCAGCAGCTTGACCATCTCGCACACCTGCTTGAGCTCCAGCTCGCTCAGCAACTTGCCGTTGCGCAGGTTCTCGATCCACTGGTCGGGGCCGCTGCCGCTGCTCGCGGGCTTGACCACCTCCAGCGCCGCGTCGTTCACGCTCGTCATGCTGCCAGACTTCTTGACTCGGAGTAACAATAGACTGGACGTCGGCTCCCCCTGTGTTTTTGGGGATGGGACCTTCCGTACACAACCTACACACCTGCATGGTGTTCTCCACACCACATTATCTAAAAACAAGAGTGATGGTCATCACTTCAACTTTCTATCCTTAGCTCGACAAACGATAATGGGGACCAAGCAGCCCGCAAGGCCTTCGCATGGCGGCGCAGCGCGACCGTCGCCTCTGGCTGCGCGGTCTCGACGTGCAGAGGTGACGGCCTTCCCCCGCTCGGACCTCTGGAGCTGGACAGACGACGGCGCCAAGGACGAACTCATCGAGAGCATGTTGCGCGAGTGTGTGCCGCCTGTGGCGCTGCCGTCGACGCCGGCGCTGAACGGCAGCGCGCCGCTTCCTGTGGGCGGGAACAGCCGCTCGCTGCTGCCTTCGCAGCGCCACAAACTGGCGAGCGCCGGCCAGCACGCGCACCCGCAGGCGCCGACTTCAGGCCCATCGTCGTCCTCTAGGAAGGCGCGGAACTTGCAGTCGTCACCGACGTCGCTGCCCCCAACGCAGCTGCAGCCCATGTCGTCCAAGAACTTGATGGCGGCGGCCTCGTCGTCGACGGGGCAGGAGGCGTGGAAAGCCTTCAAGGTGGCACATCGCACCAACAAGATTTTGGCCAAGACACGGAAGGTCATCAACCTTTTGATAAGACAAAACAGCTCCATGAAGAATGTTCACGACGGCGAAAATGAGCACCCAGATCACGGTGATGAGGACGGTGCGGCAGAACGAGACGCAGATGTAGCCGCTGATGACAAGGAGAAGGAGATCGAGGAGATGCGAGCTGCAGCAGCGGCAGCTGCCAAACATATGGAGGCGAAAGCGATGTTTCAGCGAGAAGTTTTGGACGAGGATCCTGGTGATATTAACCACACAAACGGTGGAACGAACGGTGTGGGTAATGTCCAAAGTGGACTCGAAGACTTTTGGAGACTATATAAGAACAGCACGACATGCAAACGACCTGGATCGGCACGAGGCCGCTACATTGCAAACTGCCAAGACTCGTCATTGCTGGTTCTCCCGGTGTTAGATCTAAAGCGACCATCGCGCTACGAACGTGGAAATCAGGCGCTTCGCTACGACAATTATTACTTTGGTGACAAACGTGCCGAGGCGTTGGGTGATGCGCTTCAACTGCTTCCCGTACCAGTACAGACATTGTCAATGAAAAATGTCGGGGTTTCTGGCAGCGGGTCGTCTGCGATCATGAGTGGAATATCAATGCAGCAATTGAAGCACCTCAATTTTTCGGAAAACAGGCTGGGTACGAAAGGTATCCTCACTATTTATCGGACACTTGAAAGTCCTCAAGTTCACTTGAAATCGCTGGACCTCGGCAATAACCAGCTAGGTGACCAGGCCGTGAGAACACTCATACAGTGCTTGTTGAATCGGTGCACGCTGGAACATCTTGATCTTCGACGCAATCATATTTTCCATGCCGCGATTTCGATTGGAGAGCTGTTGCGCATTACAACGCCGCTTGCATCACTTAACCTCTCCTGGAATAACATACGTGGTGAGCCAGCCCAACACCTAGCACGATGCATGATGGAAAATTTGACGCTTACACACTTGGATCTATCTGATAACACTCTGGGGAACAATGGAAAAGCTGACGCTGACCTCGGTGCTTGCCTGGCAACAAACAAGTCGTTGCGATATTTGGATATATCCAATAATCACGTCCAGGCCAAATCCGTGTTGGTATATGTAAACGGCCTGCAGCAAAACACGGCTCTCGAGACTCTTGTCGCCCGTGGTAATCCTATCGGAGTCATAGGAGGGGAAGCGATTTTGCGTTCTGTAGCTTCAGGTTCCGTCTCATCCTGTCAAATCGACATCGGTGACTGCAATCTAGAGATTTTGGACGGAAACTTGGAGGGATCCATCTACGGTGGTGGCACCTTCAGTTTGAATATGGGCGAACGATCGGACGGTATCTTCCTCAGAGAGCTCCTGCAACTTGTGTGGAAAAACAAAACAGAGATAATGGACGCAGTTCACAATGGAGTGCCATTTTCTTTCAATAGGAAGGACGAGAAGGCACTGGTGAGCTCAATTCCTTCGCAAGGATCGATGCAAATTAAAGTCCAGCCAAACTATGATCGACACGAAGAACTTATTTCCCCGAGTGGCTTTGATCGAGTGGTTAAGCTGATGAATCGATCTTTTTGTCACTCACACGACGGAGATGAAGCAGCGAAACTATTTTGTGTGCGAATCCTAGCAGAAGAATACACGTTTACAGTTGCTGAAGCAAATACGCTGCTCTCAGTTTTCGAATCCCACACATCTCAAGTAGAGAAGGCAAGCGCTGCTGCAGCTCTAATTCCTCAAATACTTCAAACCCCGTCTGCTCAAACTAAGCTTGCTCACGAGGCCGCGGAGGAGACTTACGACTGCGCTGCTATGGAGACCCCCAACGAGTTTTTCGAGGACAAAGACGCAGATGGCAAGATAGACGTGTGCGGCGATATCTGCATAACGATCGGACTCGAGAACTTATCCGACATTGAGCAGAGTCACGTTGAGCACAAGGTTGGAAAGTGGATTTCTTTCAACGTGAACAACCCTAGTGGGCGGTACCAGCTGAACATGGCAAATTCAATTGATCGTCGCATCCTGATGCGAATACTGGAGGTGAACAAGATAGAAAGGAAAATGCGGCAGCAGCTGAAACTGATCGACACTTCTCAGTATGGTCTGGTGGCACAACCACTTCAAGGAGGATTCCGAAATATGCGGCTGAACCACCTGCCAATCGTGATGGGGGCAAATTGGCAGTTCCCACGTTTAGGGATCCTCGAGTTTGATTTCGTCATGACTCGGCGACCGTATACAATTTGCACAGCGCTCAATGACAGTGCCTTTGAGCAATTTCTAAAAGAGTTTAAGCAATTGCAAGTGACGTCTGAAATGAAGCTTGTGGGCCTGCGATCCATATCGACATTGTATTACTTCACGTGCAGTCAGACCCAGCGCATCATGGAGCATTTTGGTACCTTTGAGCGGGACCCAGCCACTGGATGTCTATTCCGAGGCGAAGCCTTCATTGTGCTATTCAGTCGGATCGTTGACGAGTGGAACTTGAGCGAGACGCTTTCATTACTGGACCTCACGACGAAGACACAAGTACTGGATCGATTGGGCGTGTTGAATTGCTTTCATCCGCTACAGCAAATTGAATCGTATAGACAACTCCAGCTGAGCGCGTTTGACCAGCGCCAAATGATTCTAATCCTGGTCAAGCTTGCTGCGAGCGGTGAGGCTGAGCTGACAAACGCCCAGCTTAATGGGGATGTAATCGAATCTGACGTGTGGAAAGCGTGGATGAGCGACGATAAGCTACCTGCTCAGGGCGTTCTAAGTTGCTCCATGCGTGCGATACATGGCATGCAATCGGAAGCTCAATTACCAGCGACAAGCGTGCGCAAGAAGCTCATACAGTCACTGCTATTTAAGCTAGAGGACAAAGCTCATGAGCAAACCTTGTTATAAGACAAACTACGTTGAAGTCGAAACACGGTCTTAATGAAAAAGCGATCTAGCGCCTACTATCGAAAGATCTACAGTAGGCTGTCGAGTATACGCGGCCAACCTGCACTACTTGCGCGTGAGCAAACGAGCTGCAACAAAAGATGCCGACACTACCAGTGTGGCGAGTGCCGCTAACGCGACCTTGTCATCACGCACTTCGTTCCACTTCGCAACCAGGGTGGTCGTGACGGATGATGCCATGCCATTTCCACTAGTTTTGCCGTGTGTCTTCTTGCGCAAAGGCTCCTTGGCCATCGTTTTCTTCTTTTTTGACTTGGTGCCGCACTTGCCGCCACAACCCTTGCCATCGCCACCGGAAGAGCAACACGAACCGCTGCCACCGCAGCAGCCTCCTTCGCCATGATGATTATCCCCTTCGTGATCGTGATCGTGGTCGTGAGCATGATCGTGCATGTGGTCGTGGCCTTCACCATTGCAAGTTGACGAGGCAGTCGCCTTTGCCTTCGACAAAGCCTTAGATCGATCGGCCGCTGACAGATTGCCCTCCGTGCGGATCTGTTCGCGGATAGCAGCCGCGGCTACAGTAGCGGGCTGGGAACGCGAAATCACCTCGCCCGTAATATGGAATCGTGCCGCTGTGAGGACGTGGACCTCCGCCGAGCACCCGATGAGAGAGTCATCACGCGGAAGAAGCACCTTCGTATAATTCTTCGTGTGAGCCACCGTGTACTTCTTATCGTCAGATACCTCAGTGTTCACCCAAACTTTCTGCGTAGTACCCACAAGGTGTGTGTACGGCTCGAACGTCTCGAAAAGCTTTGTGAGCTTGCGACTACGGTTCTTTACCACTTGGGTCGGAACACGTTTCATCTTGGCCGCAGGTGTTCCTGGTCGAGGATAAAACTGCGAGATGTTCATAATGTGGAAGCGGTACTTCTCCACAAGCTCCATCGTTTCGTCAAAGTGTTCCTCGGTCTCCGATGGAAAGCCGCAGATAATGTCGGTCGCAAGGGTGAGATCTGGCACCTTAGCTAGCAGTTCATCAGCCACGCGGCAGAACTCACCCGCTGTGTACTCACGGTTCATTGCCAGCAGCACATCGTCACTCCCCGACTGCACCGGCACGTGCAGAAACGAATACACGCGCTCATGCTTCAGCACCTCCGCGATCGCATCCAAATGGTCCAAAATGTACGGAGGGTTAGTCATGCCCACACGGAGCATGACGCCATCTGGCACAACTTCGAGCAGCTTGTGCAGCAGAGTGGGTAGATCCGTTCCGATATCAATGCCATAAGCTCCGGTGTCTTCACTCGACAGCCAGATCTCCGTCACGCCTTCGCTAATCACCGTCTGAGCTCTTGAAACAATGGCCTCCGGCGTGTAACTTCCCAGTTTGCCACGCGCGTGACGCGTCTTGCAGTACGTGCAGGCGCCCAGACACCCCGTACTCAAGGGGATGATCTCCACCATTGGGTTCTTGCGGATCTTGGGCAGATCCAGCTCCGGCAGGCGGTTCTTGGACAACAGCCTCACCGTGTGGCCCTTGAGCGTCTCCTCCACGACCTCCACGACTCGGTCCACCTGTTGGATGCCGACGATGCTGACCTCCTCAAGGCCCTTCAGGTGTCGGTCAGCTTGAGGCACGCAGCCAGCCACCACGACGGCCTTATTCTGCTTGCGGCCCTTGACGGCCAGGTGCATGAAGGCGGCCTGGGACGGGTCCTTGACCGTGCAGCTGTTGAGCAGCCAGAGCTGCGCCGCGTCCGGGTCCTGCGTGAAGCGGTAGCCGTAGCTGGCCAGCACGCCCTGCATGTATTCCGAGTCGCTCACGTTGTGCGAGCAGCCGTACGTCTTCATCCAGATGAGCTGCGAGCCAGGGACGCTCGGCTCCTTGGCGTCACCGTCGCCGCTCGCGGAGCTGCTGCTGGCATTGCTGCTCGTGGCTGCTGACGGCTGCTGGAAGCGCGGCTTGGGTGCCACCATGGGCGCGCGCACGGAGGTGACGGTCGCGCGGTCCAGCTCCTCCTCGCCGATCATGTCCTCGATGTCGTCCATCTTGCGTCTCACTTAGTAAGTCTGCTACTGAATAAGAACTGGCCGGTGGCTAGCGACGCGCTTTGTTCAATCCTCTCAACTGTTGTTTTCGAAGTAATGATTGCTGTTGAGAGGTTTTGAGATTTCCAAAATACTTGGGAAATCACTTAAGCACCCTTGAATAGTGCTACAACTACTGTTTATTCTTGTATGGAGGTAATATGGGAATGCAGTTGTGTAGCTCGGCGCTTCAGCCACACGAGGCGCGTGCCTGTGCGTCCAGTCCAGTTGAGTGGGCCCATTGAGTTACGGCACTCCAGCGCCGGCACCAAGCATTTCGTTCGGTTGAAGGCAAAACGAGCTCATCTGGCTCCGAAGGCGAGCTGTGATTTGCAAGCCACTGGAAAATCATGAGTTTGGGGCTGGAAGCGTCCCGGTGTAGCAGGCTTCTCGGATCCACTGTCGCCGGATCCGCAGACGAACCGGTGGCACTCCACGCAGGAAGAGGAACGAGCCACTGGACTCGAGTCGTGGCGCATCAATAACTGAACTTGTTTGTTGCTACGTTGATGCTCAACCTGTAGAATCTGCAGATACGTACAGCTATCGGAAGGTCTGTAACAGCATGCCGCCCTCATTGACGCGACCTCGTCCAGCACAAATATTCTCTTTCACCTGTTGTTTCAAGTGACCAGCTTGACCGTTTC
This sequence comes from Phytophthora x cambivora, assembly GCA_033557925.1. Lineage (NCBI taxonomy): Eukaryota > Oomycota > Peronosporomycetes > Peronosporales > Peronosporaceae > Phytophthora > Phytophthora x cambivora. The sequence goes on along the minus strand of JAUCEB010000011.1, from coordinate 11,039,864 downwards.
GGCAGTTCGACACCTGCAGCATCACTACGAAAGCAAGCTCGTGAAGGAAGGACTCGCTCAGTATCAAGAGCTGTTGCAATTTTCATTGTCTGTTACACACCGGGACATCGCAGAAATCTACCTCGAACGATGCAGACCCTACACGAGAATCACCTCACCACGTGCAGCAATTCTTCTCTCTCTCTTACCCTCTTTAGCTGAACTTGCAAATGACCGTCGGCACCTTGAACACGTTGCCGTCGTCATCGGAGCATGACGTCTGCAGCTCAATGTACTTGCGGCTGCAGTCCACGAGACCTTCGTAGCGCGATTCCACGAAGGCCTGCAGGGAGTTCGTCATTTGACTGGCGTAGAGCTCCTTCAGGGCCTTGCCGTAAGCGTTGCGGTCGTACAGCATCAAACCACTGACAGTGCGGTAGCGCAGATCCTTGTCGGCCGCACCAGTGTTGCCCATTTCCGCAACACTGTGGAAGAGTAAGTCGCAATTGAGCTCAGTCTTTTCCTTGAACTGACCCAGAAAATCTTCGAGAGTCGACTCAGAGGACAACTCAATCAGCGTCGAGTCCCACTTCGTGAATCCAGGGGGCTTGCACTTGACCTCCGACATCTCGACCACGTCGTACTCGTCCTTGGCACGCGCAGGCGCTGCGGGCTCCTGCATCAAGTACATGTTAAGACCCAGCGAATTCGACGAGTCCTTGAATGCTTCCAGCTCCTTTCGCTGAATCAGCTTAAGCATCTCAAGCATAGCCAGACCGGTCACGGATGCCGTCGTCGTTGCAATGGCCGGGATAATCTTGCCCGCAATCATCTTACATTTGTGGCGCGACGCGTCGTGGATGCGGTAGTTAAAGGCCCGCAAGTTCGACGCCGCGTAGATGAAGTCGATGTGGAAGTTCATGTCCTGATCCTTTTCGAAGTCAGCAGGTTCAAACGATAGACCCGAGAGATCAAACGTTTCGAGCTCGTGGAGCAGCTGAATAAGTTCATTCTTGTCCGAGTCGTTCGAGCTCTTGATTTTCTCCTGCTCCAGACGCTTGATCTCGTCCGAGTCAGCCGCAATCTTTTCATTCGACGGTTTCCATGTCGGCGGGACGTACTTGCTGCCAAGCTCCTCATACGTGGCTGAGTCACGCCACTTCGAATCAGCAGGGACAAGTTTTTGCTCGGGCGGAGGCTGAATTCCATAGGCAACGGCCAGGATATTAGCGGTGGCGCGCACAAAGTTAAGGTGGAGAGGGTTCTCCGGGTCAAACTTGTCGACAGCCTGAGGGAAACGCTTAGCGCCTGACCAGAACTTTTCTCCCGAGTTGGTCAAGTGGTCCTCTGGGAAGTTGTGGATAAGCTGCAGAATACGGTCGCGGAATCGCGACGTCATGAGCTCAAACGCCAGTGTAACACACTTTTCAAACGTAATATCCTTCGCTGTCTGTAGGGTGGTACGAAGGCTGCGAAGACGCTCAAGTTCCTGAACAATTGCAGCTGACACGAGCTTCGGATTTGGGTTTTCCAAGGTAGCCTTCTTAACCTGGTCCAGGTATGCCGCACGGTCTTCCACGAACTTTTTCGCCTCCGCGGAGGGTACGACGAAAAGGTCTTCGAACTGCGCACGCGACCACTCAATACAGTGCTCGATCAGGGACGGGAAGTTTCGCAATGTGCACATCGGGATGCCATCACCTTCAGCATCCTTCGGACCATCTGCATAACTCTGGGTTTTGTAAGGGATCACCACTTGCACATTGCATTTCGTGCCCAGCGTGCCACTCTCCAGGAGAGGCAGCTTGTGGAAAACGCACTTGCTGTCCACGTACAGACGTGCCTTCACGTTGTCCAGGGCGTTCGTGACAACGTCCAAGTCGGTCCAGAAATCGTCGTCAAACACGTTTTCGGTGTGCGGGGCAACGAGCTGCTCCAGAGTCTTCACGTTAAGGTCCGCGTTCATTTGGCGCACCGCAGCCGTGGCCGCCACAGACTTTGGCTGACCCACATTGTGCTCCCTGAAGAGAAACTGACGGTTCAAGTTACTCACTTCGATGCGGTCATTATCCGTGACAGTCACCAGGCCCTTATCGCCACACGCAATACCAATCATGGCAAAGTTCTTCAGGTACTCGCAACCAAGCGCGCCACACCCCACAAGGAACGTGCGAATATTTCCGAGCTCCATTTGGAACGAAAGACCGAACGCCGTGATAATGTGGTCGTAACGCGACCCAATCGGCTTCGCGTCCGTCGGGCGCTCGTCAGGCAGTACCTCGAGTGCATCTAAGTGCAACCATTGCTTCAGCGGCGTGAATTTTCCCGTGAACTTGACAACTTCTTGAGCGATGACGCCACCGTAGAAAGCAGCCAGAGGGTGCAATTCCACCGCCGCGTACAAAGCCACCTGCCGTGCAATCTTTTCATCAAGTTCTTCGAGCTGCATCACTTCCTGCTTGTGAGCTCCTTCACGAGTGAAGTCCGAAAGGTGCTGAATTCCCTTCTTCGCAATTGCTACAACTTCATCCGCGTCCGCATCGTTGTGAGGCTCCGGGTAGCGTCCGTGTCGTTCCTCAAATTCCATAAGACTCCACATGATAACGTGAAGCTGCTCCGCACGTCCAAACTTGGCTCCATCGGTGAACATGAGTCCAAATTCACCAGCAGGCACAGGAGAGACCAGCGATTCCTCCAGCGACTTGAAGCTCGCCGTAAACGGCTTTTTGTGCTGCGTCAACACACCTCCTCCTTCGTACGGTGTAAACTCCGAAGTGTCCCCAATCTTCAAGCGGTACGCATCAAAGACCTCCGTCTGCTTGCCGTTACGGAACACCTTCTTGTTGGCGAACTTAATGCGACGCGGGCCCATCGTGTTAATGGACTGGTTCGGGTCCGTCTTGAGCTTCATGCCCTGCACGTCGCTGATCTCAATCCATCCATCGTGGTCCGAGTCCGGCATCTCGTGCATCTTTCCGTCTTCATCAGGGCCCAAAATGCTCAGCACACCGTCCTTGTCGTTCGTAATATCCGTGATAATACGCGTGATGGGCGCTTCGCCCGTGGCGTCGAAGCCCTTAAACTCGTCGCCAAAGTCCGTGAACGCGTAACCAAAGGCGCCGCGGATGTCGCACGTGATGAAGCCGATCTGCGGCGTCTGCTGTCGGCAGAAGTGGTTCCAGCGCACGAGCTCCTTGCGGCTCGTGTGCGAGAAGACCACCACGTTGTGCTTGGCCACCACCTCCTCGGTGAGTGGGCCCTGGTGCACAGCAACCGCCACCATCTTGTTCAGCTCCGCCAGCTTGTGCGAGACCGCTGAGGCGCGCGGATGGCCCACGTCCTGCTCCGTCAGGAAGAAGTTGGTGCCCAGATCCTTCATCTCCGCGACGCCATCTAAATAAATAAATAAATAAATAAAATATCAGTAACTTTAATAAATAAATATAATACAATATTTATAATAAAAAATATCTCCCCACCGTCGTGCAGCGTGATGGCGCCGGGCCCTGCGAGGATCAAGTTCTTGGCGCACTCGATGCCGACGCCCTGGAGCCCCACAATGAGCACCTTGAGCTTCACCAGCTGCGACATGCAATAAGAAAGATTTATTTTTAGAATCAGTGACCATCACTCCTGTGCGCACTTTGAACCCACCTTGGCCATGGTCTCGAGCCCGAAGGCGCCGATCTGGCGGCTGTACTTGTCCATGAAGCCCGCATCCTTCTCCAGCTGCTGCGTGGCCTCCATGGCGCTGTCTTCTTTGCGTCGCTTGCTGCTCGGGGCTGGCTCGTGCCCCTGGCCGCGTCCGTCGGGCGCTGCTCGCTTCAGCTTCGTCACTCAACTTCCCCTGGGCCGCCCAAAGGAAAAATGAGGATCTTGGGCCACTTTTCTCTATATTTGGGACATATTTTGGGATCGGGAGTGAATTTTGGGATTTGGTCACTTCAACTTACAGAACGTGTCGAAATGTTGCTCTGTTGCAAAATGTCTTTAACCTTTAACCTTTATGCATACAATGTTTTATCTAGTGATACTGAAGTAAATAAAAGACAATACGCGCTGCCCTCACGAGTTGTGCGCGTAGTGTTTGCAGTCGAAGCAGAAGCGGCCGTTCCAAGACGAGCTGGAGGGCGCGCAGTCGGAGCAGCAAACGCGGCCGCACCGGTCGCAGTGGCATTTCCGCGAGAAGAAGAAAGGGAACGGCTGCAAGCAGACCATGCACTCGTTCACGTCGGTGTCGGGGATCCACGACGGCGTTACGCGTAGGTAGCGCAAGAGCTGTAACACCAAAAAGCGGGTAAATTTTTAGGTTCACTCATGGCAGGCAATAGGATAAAGCTTGCTACTTACGCCAGTGGCCTTTGGGTTCGTCACGACGCGCACTCCTTCTCCGTCGGGCAAGTTCATGTCAGCTCCATGCTTCATCAGCAGCACTGCCTCATCCTCCATGTCTGTCGGTAGATACACACCACAGCACAATTAGTAAAGATAGCGATAATATCACAGTTGCTATGCTACGGAGACGTACCCTTCTCTATGCAATAGTGCAATGGCGAGCGCTTCAGAAAATCGACCTTTTGTGGGTCCGCTTTGTGGCGCAGGAGCGTCTCCATGAGCTCACACGTCGCAGAACCACTGCGTTTGATCATGGAGCAGAGGTGCAGAGGCGTCTGCTTCAGGAAGTTCACGAAATTCGCATCCGCGCCAAAACATAATAACAACTCCAAAACGCGCGACGCAAACTTCACCTGAAGTTGCGTGGCCAAGTGGAGTGCTGTGTTACCCTCACGGTCGCTGAAATTCAGGTCGAGATGCGGTAGCACTTCCGGGCGGAAAAACAGGCTCACCATCTCAAAATTGCCACTACGGACTGCCAAATGCAACGGAGAGTAGCCATGCTGTGTCTCGGCTTGTTGGAGCATATCAAGGGCACCACTTGCCTCGTTGACAAGAAGCGCACATGCCAGCTCCACATTTCCACTTTCTACAGACTGGTGTAACACAGTGTTGCCGTAGCGATCAATCCGTAGACTCGACGTATTTAGCTGACGCCAAGAGAAGTTACCACCGTCGCTTACCCCTCGACCGTAAGGCGCTCTGGTCGTAAGCATGGTCACAGTGTCGCTAGCTACTGGATCTATACCTCGTCCAGCAAAGTGTGATAGCGCAGCTTCGGCGACTTCTGCTCTGCGACGAAGTCGTTCCATCTCTTTCAAAGCCTTCTTCAGCATTTCATTTTCACTGTCGGATTCCCCCCCAAAATCACTCGAGCGTCCACGAAGAGTAGCTCTTCGCATGATATCCATAGGTGAAAAGTCCACATCCTCCGAATACGCGCTTGTTCCGACCGATGCAGTCGCAGTCGAAAGTGCATCGTCTTCTTCGAGAGTTTCAATGGTGAGCTCACTTTCACGGCCGCTATAACCCAACGGATCTTCCGATTTGTCGTCTTGAGAGGAAACTTTAGCAGCGGCAGATTCGGCTGCTGCTGCTCTCAACGCAACGCGTGTTTGATGCCATCTCCGGAGTGCACGCTGGATAAGTACTGCGCTCTCATAGCGATACTTTTTGATTGCCATGACCCAGCGGCGTAGTGAACGTTGAAGCAATTTTGCGGCCTTGTCGCGTCGAGCAACCCGTCGCTTCTTCTCAAGAATGGCTTTCCATCGCACTTGAATGCTCCACAGTACCTGTAATTGTCTAATGTACACTCGGCGCTGTTGCCTTCCTCGCCATGAACTTTGTAGTTTAACTGCTGATGCCGTGACGACGCGTTCACGTCGCTTTTCTAGTTGATCAAAGGCTTGCTGACGCAAAAATACACGTGTTTTACCAAGTTCGGCGTGGTCAATATTGAGGGCTTCAAGAAGATTTGATGCGATCCACTCTGTCTCAGAGGAAGAGTCCTCGGAGTCTGACGACTTCTTAGCAGCCACCAAGAGCTGGTATTGCTTTACGAAGTCGGCATGGACCATACGAACTGGATACGACTGCCGCATAATCTCCACAGCTTTCAGTACACCACCATAGCGCAATTGACTCGACACCTTGGCCATGTCAAACTTGTCGCTAGCGCTCTCGTCGTTCGGCTTGATACAGCGAATATAGTGCGTTTGTGTTTGCTGCACCACATCAAGCAGGCTTGCCAGCTGCTGCTTAAACTGAGAGCCGATACCAACCGAGCTCAATACAGAGGATCGGCGCCTAAGCTTGGGTTGGCCCGATTGCAATTGCGCCGACTCGCTGGCTTTGAAAAAATCGAACAACTCGCGTAAATGAGCATCGCTAGTTTTTCCCAATACACTAAAAAGCTCTGCATTGGGCTGATCTTTGTTCTTTTCGCAGAAACCTTCTGCTTGGTAGCGAACATTTCCCGCGTAGTGGTGAACTTGAAAGGCAAAGTCAGCCTGGTCAATTCGCGACGCACTGAAATAGCTATGATCTTGCAGTCGCTGATACATCTTCCGCGCAAAGCCTGCGTCGCTCCCTTTCGGAACAACACATTCCTCGTCCAGAAGCGAGAAAATACCAGTAGGACGTTGTTCAACCATTTCCAGACACAAAGAATTGTCCTGATAGTCCACCGCATTCCACTTGATTCCCTCCTCGATATGTGCTTGCTGTTCTGTTAAAAGAATGTCTTGAATAAACTGGTACTGCAGCTTTTCGTTTGCATAATTAATGCAGAATTGTTCGAACTGGTTGATCTCGAACTCTTCGAACCCGAAGATATCCAGGACTGAAATGCAAGGTGTCGTATCCTTAGAGGCCATCCTATTGGCAGGATTTGCTGGTAGTTGAACCTGCGGCGAGGCTGAATTTACTTTTGATACCAGAAACTGGAACAGAAATGCGTATAATGAGCGAGCCATAGCATCCCGAGCGTCACCACACTGAGCCAAGCTTAAGTTTGAATGGAAAGTTTCGCCACCCACAGTGATTTTCCGAGTGGTTAGCGCCGGAACCAGTTCTAGCTGATCCACGGCAAAAAGGTTTGACACAAAATCGAGATGCTGCTGCACCGTAAGCGAAGACGGAGATGCAGTAGCCAACTGACACGGCGCCGATGCTGTTCCATTATCCTCCTCCCCCTCATCCTCACTCGACGAAACAAACAGCACGTTTCCAAGATGGAGAAGCGCGCTCAAGATTTTCCAAATTGCTCCTTGCTCAACATTCGTGAAGCCCAGAACTTTCATCGACTGCATCACTAACTCGAACTGTTTATCATCACGCACCCCATCATTTCTCTGAAAGCACCGTCCGCCACTGATATACTGGAATTCCTGCGCTGTCAGATTCTCCAAATGCAGCTCACTCTTCATATCATCATCCGCGCCAGCCAACAGTTCGTAAAACACGTGGAAATTCCTCTCTCCATCGTTCTGGTGCACCACGCGCACTTTTTCCAAAAGATACGTCTCCACAGACGTGCCCACCATCCTCAGCGACTCGTCCAGCTCGTGTCCCTCAAAGAACATGCGCACGAACTTGCCAAAGCGACTGCTGTTGTCATTGCGTAGGGTTCTGGCATTTCCGAAGCACTCGAGAATCGGGTTCGCGCTCATCAACTCACTGCCGCTGATCGCCCGCCTCCTCTTACTACCACCCTCTGCACTAGCCGCACTGCGACTGCTCTCAGCCAGGTAATTCATGATAAACTTGGTCGTCTCCGTCTTGCCAGCGCCGCTCTCTCCACTCACGAGGATCGTCTGGTTCTTCTTGCTCTCCCCAGGCTCATGCTGTCTTCGTCTCAGCGACCTGTAGGCGCCCTCCGCAATGGAGAACACGTGCGGCGGCAGCGCCGTCCAGCCAGGCATGTCACTGTGGAACTTGTGCAGGTCGTACAGTCCCTGGATCTCCTTGAATGGGTTCACCGCGATGAGCACAGCGCCCGACCTGCAGTACACCTGGTCCACGCTGTAGCGCTGCGCCAAGTAGTCCACAAACGCCGCTTCGTGCAGGTGCGTGAGTGCGTCCAGGTTCTCCACGTCCGCGAGCGTCTGGCCGGCCGGCAGTTCATTGGCCATGCGCACGTCGCGCGCTTCGTCCACTTCCACCGTTTCGTCGCTGTCACTGAGCTGCACCAGCACGCGGGCGGCGTCGCGCTCGAGGCGGCACAGCACGCGGCCACGCGCCCACTCGTACTCGGCCTCGGCGGCCCGCACGCGCACGTACACCTGCATGGGGCAGGGCTGCAGAGATACTGAGTGTGGGTGCGGGAGGGTATTCTACTTGACTTCTTCTTCTTCCCTTTGCTGCTCTTCTACTTCTCCTCAACGTTACGCCGCGCTGTCGCAGAGAGCGCGCTGATTGGTCGAAAACGACATCTGAGTCGGTATCCGTCTACTTGGCATTGCACCAGCTCACCAAGGCCCGATGTCGCTCGTGTATCTGCCGGAGAGCGCGTGGTCAATGCGCTACGGTGCGTGGTGGACGTGGATTGTCCACCTGCGAGGTGTAGAACGCGTGGTATGAGTGTGTTGTAATACAGTAGAGTGTGACTTATTTCGGTAGGGCCGGACTACTTCACGGTGGCCATCATCAAGTACCTGGTCAAGGAGGACGAGTTCGCGCTGTACGAGCTGCAGATCCAGAACGGCCGGCGCAACTGGAAGGTGCTGCGTCGCTTCAGCGAGTTCGACAGTCTGCAGGCGAGGTACCGTAGGAGACTGCCCACAGGCTACGAGACGTGAGAGCTGACGACTGCTCCAGTGTGCGCTTCAAAGCAGGCGACCGACTACCGGAGCTGCCGCCCAAGACCTACTGCTGCAGGGACCTGAACCCGGACTTTTTGGCCAGACGCAAGGAGCTGCTGCAGGGCTTTCTGCACCACATGCTGCAGATCCCCGGTAGCGCTGACGACGACCACGTGCGCGAGTTCCTGGGCCTCAAGCTGTCCACAGAGCTCTACGTGTGAGCCCGCTAGACACGTACGTAGTTGATGTAACATTCTACAGCGCACGCCCATGCTTTCATCAAAAAGTGTGTGCGCCCACTGCGAGGTGAGGCGCACTGCCGCTTTATAAAAAAGGAACTAATTACATGCACCGAGACCCGCAGGACAGAATCTAGGGCAGCCGGCGCTCACACAAGCGTCGCGTGCGATCAAGCCTTGAATTTCTTCTTGCCTTTCTTCTTCTTGCTCTTGGACTTCTTTGACCGGTTGCGGTTGCGCTTGCCAGGCGACGAGCCGCCGCTGCTGACAGGAGAGCTCGCGTCCTTGTCTTCGGCAGCAGCCTCGGCGTTTTCAGCAGGAACGTTGATCGAAAGAGGCTCAGCGGACTCAGAACTTTCGGCCGGAGTGTCGAGCGACAACGGAGTTGCAGTCTCTTCGGCAGGAGTCGCCTTCACCACCGGACTGGACGTGATCGCCTCCCACGAAGCGGACGGTGCACGGGAGCTCTTAGGCGACGCAATTGCTTCAGGTGCGGAGGCCGCATCGACAACAGGCTCCATGGGTTTAATGGGCTCCTGCTCCTGCTCCTCTTCAACAATGCTCTCCTCATCTTCAGTGGCTCCAGAGGTCTGAGCAGCGTCTTCATTCTTCACAGTAGCATCCTCAATGTTTACGATCTCGGGCGTACTCTGTGACAGCGTCATGGACTGCGTCAAGTCCACCTTGACGTACTCCTCCTGCTCTAGTACAATGTTCTCAATCGATTCTTGGAGGAGTTCATCAGTGAAAGCACTCGCAGTTTCAGTAACAGCTTGGGCAATCACGAAGTCTTCGCTCAGCATTCTTGCGACGGCCTTGTCTGCTTTCTTCGGACTCTTCTTCGGACTCGCGGCCTTTGTGGGGCTCTGAGCGACCTGCTTAGGGCTCTCGGGCGCCTTCTTGGGACTCTCGGGCGCCTTCTTGGGACTCGCGGGTGCCTTCTTAGGACTCTCAGGTGCCTTAATTGGGCTTGCAGGGGCTTGCTTGGGCGATTCAATGACCACAGGCTCGGCCTTCTTCTCAGGGCTCAGGGAAGCCTTCTTCGGGCTCTCCACGGGCTTCTTCGGGCTTTCAATGTGAGCCGGCTTCGGGAGTTCAAGAACAGGGGGATCCACCTCTTTCTTCGGGGACTCGGTAGCTTTCTTGGGGCTGGTCTTGGGAGTTTTCTTGGGGCTGGCAGTGACCTCCTTCTTGGGGCTGGCAGCGACATCCTTCTTAGGGCTAGAAGTGACCTCCTTCTTGGGGCTGGAAGTAACCTCCTTCATAGGGCTGGCAGCGACCTCCTTCTTAGGGCTGGCAGCAACTTCCTTCTTCGGACTGGCAGTGACCTCCTTCTTGGGGCTAGCAGCGACCTCCTTCTTAGGGCTGGCAGTGACATCCTTCTTAGGGCTGGAAGTAACCTCCTTCTTAGGGCTAGAAGTAACCTCCTTCTTGGGGCTAGAGGCAACTTCCTTCTTCGTAGCGACCTCCTTCTTGGGGCTGGCAGTGACCTCCTTGGGAGCTTCCGTTGCCGTGGGTGGCTCTATCGTTGCCTTTACTGGAGACTTGAGCACCGTTGGACTGGGTGGCGCTTTGTTCGGACTGGCAGGTGCTGCCACCTCAGCAGTCTTTGTCTCAGTCGCCGGTGCTTTGTTGCTGTTGCGCACAGTCGCGCTGTTGTCGTCGGCGGACAGCGAGCGCGGCTTGTTGCTGTTCATCTGCATGTAGTAGTAGCCCATGGCGGCCATGCCCACGCTGAGCAGGCCCGTCACGAGCAGCAGCGTGGCGCTCGCGTTGCTGGAGGACGCCATCCTTGCTGTCAGTCGCTCGTAGCCAGGGAATTGGCGAAGTGCTGGGTGGGCAACGTCGGCTTTGCGCGTCTCTTGTGAGCTGGTCGGTCTATTGAGCCGCTCGCCGCCAATCGCCGCAAGATATTGCGGTGTCCCTTGATGGCTATTGGCCGAGTGACTGGTGGGCAATCAATATACGGCCCTATCTATTGTGAGTTCTACACCAAACTGGCCGGGGCGATTGGTTGAATCGCCCGAGCCCAATCGACCCGCCAATCGCCCCGCGCATGCTCTGGCGTAAACAAGTTCAACTAAGTACGAGTGTAGCCATGACATGTGGATGCTGGTCTTGCTCGGGCGATTGAACTAACAACTTGGGAATTGTATGTGGGTGATTCAGCAAACCGCTCGGGGTGGCTAAATTTAGCTGGAATTCACAATACGTACACACAGCGCACAACGTTCACGTATGCACCGGAGACTGCGATTGCATGGGTGGGTCTCCATTGTGATGTTTGGGAAGTTCTGGAGCCATTTTGCGTTAATACCCAAATATGCAAAATGGTTCTACTGTAGGTTGCGTCTGGTAAGCTTAGACTGCACGAAGAACCGAGAACGAATGCATTGATATTGTGGCACGAAGACATTACGTTGTGTATGTGCATAAGTTCCAAGCGTCCATCGAGCACGTGAGCTGCGTTGTATAGGGCCAGCACGACAGCTCCTTCCGTCAACCCGTACTGCCCGATAGTGCCCTCTCAACCTACTTGCTTAACGTGTACTATACATTATCAAATTTCGTCGCCGACGAGGTCCCAGAAGGCCACGGGCTCCTGTCCTTGCCTCACGGTGTCGCACTTGGCTGGGAACGCCTCGTAACGCTGCAGGATCTGCGTACCGCTCTCGGCAGCCTCCACAAGGTCTCCATTGACGTCGGTGCCACACCAAACGAACATATAGTCTGAGCACGCCACGACCAAGCACAGCTCGCCAATATCCTTGGTCGGGTCGCGGAAGTAGCTCTCACTGATACCCGGGAGCGGCCCCACGAACAGGGGGTTCTTTGTCGTCACAGAGCCACTGCAGTTGCCACTTTTGTCGGTGTTGGCGTAGGCTACTTCCATACGAAAGACTATTGTGCGCTGGAATTTGATTCTGCCTTCCGGGTGAACCTGCTCCCACTCGGTCAGCTGAAAGATGAAGCCTGCGTTCGGGTCCACGATCGGACGCGACTGCCGCACAAAGTCCAGCGCCTTGTACATGCCGATATTCTTGTACCACATCAGGTACGCGATTGCCATAGTGGGCGAGCGAGAGATGCCCTTCACGCAGTGCAAGAAGATTCGTCCGCCGCACTCCCGCGCGCGCTCAATAAAGTCGAACATGCTGTAAAAGTGTCTCGCAATGTCCTGCGACGAATGGTCCCGCAGTCTGATGTTGAAGTAGCAGAACTCGTCCGGATACGAAGCAGGAGCGACGCTGGCCGCGCAGTTAATCACATGGGTGATGCCATTCTGGATCAACATCGACTTGTTCTTGGCAGCAACGGCACCACCGATGTACAGGAAGTCCGTCAGTTTCGAGCACACTGCAGCCTGGTCATTTCGCCGCTTCGATTCACCTGTAGCAGTAGTGCACGGGTCGAAGTTGGCCTGGTCCATTTGCGATAGGTCGAGCGACAAGTTGCCTGGGTTTCGGCTTCGTCGTTGCTGCGGCGGGTACATTCGTTTCGGCGCGCTCGCGCTGCCGCGAGGAAGCACCGTAACTGGCGGTGTCGACGAGGACGACGAGCACGACGACAGCGCTCCAGACGAAGCATTGCTTCGGCTCTCCAGGTTCATCTCAATCGACAACGACGCTCGCTTGTCAGACGGAGACGCACTAGCGAAGTGAGCTGCATCGGACGCCCCGAGAGAGCGCTTCCGAGCCTGTGTAAGAGAAGGCGCCCAGTTCCCCGTCGACGCCGTGGCGCCCGCCTTGCTCTGCGTGAAGCCCTGTTGGCTGCAAACTCGCTTGTTCGGCGTCGGTGGAGTAAACATCACACAGCTGTCCCCCGACTGCCGCGAAGGTGTCGTGCTGTTGTTGTAGCTCTTAGCGACGAATGCCGGTGATGCCGACGTCGGACCTAAGCAAATGCCATAAACGGCAGCGTACGTGCGTCAGAAAATCATGCACTTCACTCGTCCCAGTCTCCCAAATACTACGGCGACTGGATTTTCCGAGCGTCGATAGTCCTTACCTCTCGAGACGCTCAGCGGCCACGCCGCCTCATCCAGGAACGGATTACGGTGCAAACCCGGCGACGGACAGACGCCAGCTCGCGGCGAAATGTTCTTCTTCTGCTGCTGCAGCGTCAGTGCCGGTGACGTCGGACAGACCTTGGACGCGATCGGCAGCCTCCGGCCATCCGCCGCTTCTTCCGCAGTCAGCAACCCTCCGAACGCCTTTGAGCTAGTCGAACACACACAACAACAACGTCACAGTTTGTCACCTACTTACACAACCACTGACGCACAGAGCGGTGGGCATTTACATTTTTCCGTCCGAGTAGCAGCGCGTGAGCGACGGAGGCCCCGCCGCCGCTGCTCGACGTCGCACCTTCGGGTGCGAGTCCAGCGGCGGCAGTGCGTCCGTGCCGACTCGAAAGGGTTTGTAGCTGTTGGCCGCGGCGGTCGGGGAGCTTGAGGGCGACGACGAGGCCGAGAGCGAGAAGAACGAGGGCGCGCTCTCGAGCTTCCGCTTGGCGTTGGAGCCCTCTCCGCCGACGCTCGCTCTGCCGCTGAAGGGGGCGAGTTCCATCGACCTGATTCACTTCAGTGTGTGGCTTGGGGCAGACGGACGGGGTCTTCCTTGCCTTGCCTTGTTCCTGGCTCCGTCGCGCTTCTTAGTCGGATCTACCGACGTCCCAGAGGCTAAAGCGAGAGTCTTGCTCGCTCGCTTGCCGCGCCTTGGGGGCTGGAGGTTGAAAAAGGGGTTTTGCTCCGAAACGGCGTGTGTAGAACGATTCCGCCCATACTGGGGCGCAGTCAACGTTGAAGCCGACGGAGCCACTGGCCATTGGCGTTTCGAGTTCCGGACGTCGGCGTGAGATTTTTCTTGCAGTTTAACACACGCAGCTTGCCGAGGCGGAGTACTCGTGCAGCCGAAAATACTAATCCACCGGTGGATTATCTTGCTTGTCATCCAATGCATGACCCTACTTAAGATTTGTTCCTCGTTGCAGTATAAGGACAATCGCGCGCGTTACCTCAGAGCTACAATAGCTCGGAAGCTGGTATGCTACACTGTGCAGGCTCAGCAAGCAACCTGCACCTTGTCACAAGGCTTGTGCCTTGGAGGTTGAAGCACGACAGGCATGGTCTGGTTGGTTCAACAAGGACTTTCCTCCCCACTTTATTACCCCCTTGTCTAGTTCCAACTCCCTTTGGTTATCGTTTCATGCACCCGCACCCTGCATGACGACCCCTCTTCCTTGCTTCCTCCTTCACCTCCACCTCTTCCTCGCTTCCTCCTCCACCTCCACCTCTGCTCACTCCCGCAACCTTCACGAACCACTCCCACTGGCCCCATCGGTTCACTGCTGACAAACGCTTCATTTGCTGTCTATACAGCCCAAGATCCCGAACGCTTTCAAAGCACCACTTCACCTTCACGCTTCACACACTCCCACCTTACCCTCCTCCGATGTTCAGCATCCTCCGAATATCTTGAGTCATGGATAACTCGATCGACATCGAAGCCGATGATGTCACCACTTTCGGAGGTGCTCCTGCAGGCATCGGTGGCAGCGGAGGTTGAGATGGAGGTGGTCCCGGAGGAAGTGGCGGTGCAACCGGAATACTCACGCGCTGAGCAGGTGGTGGTGGCGTTGGTGGGAGTGGGGGCGCTGCTGATGCTTTCGCAGCATTGCCGTTGCACAGGTTCCCACCCGGTTTCGTGAGGAACGGCGGCATCGGGAGTTGAGCTGGATCTGGAGATGACTGGAATGCTGACCATGCCCACTTGCCTGAAGCTGACAACTGCTCCTTCTGCTTCCCATTACGCGATTGCTGGTTGTTGCTGTTGCTACCAGACTGTGCTCCATTGCTGTTTGCACTGCCACCTTTGTTCTTGCCCTTCTTCGACGCAGGCGCGTTTTCTTTAGACGCATCATCGCTTCCATCTTTGTCCTTCCGTCGCCGTGCAGGAGTATTAGAGCGACTTTTCTGCTTTGATCCCCGCTTCGCCGAGCTACTGCGTGTGGGGGTGTTATCTGCGGCGAAGATCGCAAAATGCACATGCATTCAAACCAACACACGGGTCTTCAGTCACAAGAGCAACTCCATTGCCTCAGCAATTGCAATATTATACCTGTGTTGGCTCGCACGGGGTTTCCGTTAGCAGCCATAGAATTGGAGTGTTCCGGTGCACTGCTGGACAGCATCATGGACGGTGTGAGCAGCAATTTACTGCCGCTGTTCGTCCTCGATTCCCGGTTTGTGGTGCCAATTGCCACTGCTGCCTGCTGCTCCGAGGGGTACACGAAGTATCCCAGCTCTTTATCCCACACGCGCGCGTCGACGTCCATCTCCTCCCTCTCGTCGTCGCCCTCGGCGAGTTGCAGCGCGTCGTTCACGTTATCGTCGCAGTCAAAGAACGGCACCAACGGGCGCCCAACCAGATCCCGCGACGCCATTGCAAAGGGAATGAATGTACAGTCTGCTGCGGCAAATGCACAGCTAGAGGCTCGGAAGTTTTACACGAGGGGGTATAACACTTTACACGGCTCGCTTGACAGCGCGAATGAAGATCAGAGCTCGGTTTCCGGTGCAACGTGATCTCCTGCGTCTAGTCGGGAGCTTCGGTTTGGTTGGGGGATTGCGGGGGTGGCGTACGCAGCGCTGTCTTGAAGTGTCTCGCGCTCGATCTGCTCAGCTTCTTCCCCTTTTAGAGACTGAGCGAATTGGGGAGAATGCGTTACAGCACAGGCGTTTGCGGCCACGATTCGCTGAAAAGGGGGTGGTATCTGAAGCCTGATTTGCTGAAAACAAGAATGCTCTTCAACGTTGCAATGCGAGACTTGGAAGCTATTCCTGCACTCACGTGTATTCATCCCAACTAAAATGTTCCTTGCGCTGTTACATCCATATAATTCGCACCAATTTCATTACCCGTGCAGTTATTCTTGATTGCATACTACCTCTGCTCCAGCCTCCTCGGCTTCAGTTGGTCATAATTTGTGGTCGAAAGTACTTGTCCACCACGCCGAGCAAAAACTCGATTGAGAACTGCAAGTGGTCTCCAACCGTGGAGAGGAAGTGTACTTTGCCCGCCTTGTCCAGCGTCTGCAGTCCGAACAGGTCTTCCTGGTACCACCTCGTCTCGTTGAAACCTAGCACGGTCTTGTACGGGTCGCCGTCTTGGTACATGCCGAACCATTCCGACTCTTTCGGAAAGACCTGCGTGTCCTTGTTGGCGCGGACGAGCACGAGGTTCTGCAACTTGGTGAAGTTGTCCTTGTACGTCTGGTTAATAGACGTCTTCTCGTTGTTGAGGTCGGGAAGGAATTGAGCTGCAATAGGTAAAATTATAATAGACATGAGATACGGTACTATGGGTGGGAACGAGGACAGCCACGATAAAAACATACCGTGCTTTAGATACGCTTCGATCCGAAGAGGATCCCGAAAGTAATTGGCTTGCGCGATATGATCTGCAACGACACGTGTAAGTCAGCATTTGGCACATTGAAGGGGTTTCTTTAGATAACATTGTACCTTGAACTCGTTTAGTGTAGACAGCTTCCCCAATAAGCTGGACACACCACACACGGTCAAGAGGTCAGATCGTTTGCGAGATTAAGCGTTTCTGCACGAAGTTACCTTGTCGATTTCCTTGCAAATAATATTTAGTGGGGAGCATCGCGGCAACCCGCCAACCCCAGCAAGAGGTCCGTGGAAAGATATGAAATTGTGAACCGGTGGGTCGTTGAAGCGTTCGATGTACGCACGGATCAGCAAATTGCCCTGAATTCAGCACAAGTGTAAGCTCAGACTATTCGTGACAAGAGGACAGCAACCATTGTCACTACATACCTGGGAAAACCCCACTGCATTGAATCCATTCGCCAGATGCGAGTCCTGTCCATTTGCAACCCACAATTCGCTTAACGTTAGCTGGCCAGCAACAACCGAAAATACCGTTGAAGGTCAACGCACCTCTCTCACGATTCTGGCGAACCAGTCTGTCTGGTTATTCATCGTGACGAAGAAACTATTTTCCACATCTTCCGACACCGAGTCCCCCAGTTGCACACTAGCAACATAAACGCCAAGGTGCTCCGCGATCGCCTACCGTATTCATCGTTGCACAGTTCATTCATCAGCCGCGTGTATATCTCTCTCCAGCGCAATCACCACAACAAGGTACCTTCTGGATGTGAACCATGCCCCCATTTCCAGCAGCGTCACCCATGCCATGCATTAGAACCACTGGCAGCGTTGTCAGCTGCTTGAACACCGGCGTCTTCATCATCACGGTCGCTCTCTCCTCCAACTGCAGCGGCTCTTCCTCCGCGAAATACATCGTCGACCCCTCGCTTATCAGCGCAAACTGCATCATCACTATCATGGCAACGGCCGCCGCTACCGTTAACAGCAAACGGTTGCCTCGCTCCATCGTTCTCGTCACGACTCAAAAAGGATCGACGCCCCTGATCTGAGACGCTAGAGTCGATTCTTCAACCACTAGTATGTCATTAACACGGGGATTTACTTACACAACCCGATTAAATACGATTTATTACTTTTGTCGATTTTCATTTTCTCTACTAAGTGCGATCCGCGGCGTCTGGCTGAAAATCGCTCGAGGGGCTCTAGCACAGCGAGAGGTGCGGACGACAGCTACACCAAGTGATCGAGTGACCATGTCTGCGTTCGGGCGATCGAAACTGGTGCGCGGTGCTGGCGATGCCATGTCACGTGGAGGTGCCCGGGGCTGGGGCTGGTACCACCGCTCTCTGGCCAAAATGAACGCGCCCGAGGCGGCTGCTGTAGCCTACGACGCTGTGGTGCCCACGCCCGCGCAGCCGCGACCGCGCGCCTTCCTGGACGTGAGCATCGGTGGTGCCAAGGCCGAGCGCATTGTGGTGGAGCTGGCCAAGGACATCGTGCCGCAGACGGCCACCAACTTCCTCAAGATGTGCACGGACGGCTTCAAGTCCACGGCGCTGGGCTCCGGCTCGTACAAGAACTCCAAGTTCCACAACGTGACCAAGGGCGTGTACCTCGTGGGTGGCGACGTCCTCAAGGGCGACGGCACGGGCGGCCACGCCGCACTGGAGGAGAACCAGCGCTACTTCGACGACGAGAACTACGCGCTGCAGTTCTCGGAGGAGGGCGTTCTGGGCATGGCCAACGCCGGCATCAACAAGAACGCGTCGCAGTTCTTCATCTCGCTCAAGCCGCTGCCGCACCTGAACGGCCGGAACGTCGCGTTCGGCAAGGTCGTGGAGGGCAAGAATGTGTTAAAGTCTATGGAGGGCGTTTACTCGGTGAAGCACAAGCCGCTGACGGACATTAAGATCGTCGACTGCGGCGTACTGTAGGCGGGTGGGGCAGAGTGTGATCACTTGCGTACAGCTAACGAGAAACAGGCGGGAACAGGGAAGGATAGCGTTGGCGGGAGGGCGATCGGACTAATAGAAGAAACACGATGCGCAGCGGCGCTTGGTCTCTCAAAATCGACGTGTTTTTCAGTTTGATAGGCAGGACAACCAAGAGATCATGCAGGCAGTCTCTCATCATCCTGCTGAAGCTCAGAGCGTGACACAATTATTGCACTTCGATCGATCAGCCTTAAGTTATGCAGAATTGGTAGCGTCGACAGGTTTGTGCACTGCGCATGTTGAGATCGTCAAGTGGTTTGACGAATGTTACCAAAGGTTGTTGCAACGAAGCAGGTTACCGGTGACAAGATCATCCATGCAACTTCAACACCCGCCAGCTTTTGAACTCTTTTTGTTTTCGTTTAAACTTTGGTAAAATATTCACACGCATGGAAAAGATAAAGAGTAACGTTACCAGCTTCCTCGCACGTCATGGCGTGGCTGCGCTATTCAAATCTAGGCAGCTCCTTGACGAAGGTAGCTGCTTAGAACTGAGCCTCGGTGACACCGTGGCCCATCGTGTTCGTCGACGACAGTCCACCCGTAATGGTGTTCTGCATCGCATCCACAAGGTCAGTGCCCGACCAGCCCTGGTGCTTCAGCGTCTCCACACCCTCGTTGCGCTCAGCACGCTGCACACCCTCGACGTACGCAAGCATGCCACGCTTGGCGTAGTCGCGCGCGAAGCGCGTAATGCCCAGAGAGTCGCTGTGGAAGCCAGCCAGCGTGATGAACATCCAGCAGAAACCCATGCGGGCCAGGTCCGTCACGAACGTCTCGATCTCCGTGTCGGACATGCCAGCGGCGTCCCAGTTGAACGAGGGTGACAGGTTGTACGCCAGCATCTGGTGCGGGACCTTGGCCTTCACGCCCTCAGCGAACGTGCGCGCAAGGGGCACACCCGGCTTGGCCGTCTCCATCCAGATCAGGTCGGCGTACTCGCCGTAAGCACGGCCACGGGCGATGCAGTACTCCACGCCGCCACGCACGCGGTAGTATCCCTCCACGGTACGGGCCAGGTCCCAGTCGAAGGCGATGTTCACGCCGAGCGACTTGGCCAGAGCCTGCAGCTTGGGCAGGCTCAGCTCCAGGCACTGAGCGTTCCACTTGGCAAGGGCGTCCGAGCGGCCCGACTTCTTCAGGACCTCGCGGACAGCTTCCGGGTAGGTCATGGCGTGGGCACGCTTATCCCAGTCTCCCTCACGGCCGGCGTGGGTGGCATCAATGTACGACTCGATGTTCAGGTTGGTAGCACCGATGATGAAGGGGTGGTCACGCGGGTCAATGTTGTTGTCCAGCAGGGTGGCGGCCTCGGCATCCGTACGGGCCACAATGACCAGCGGGCTGCCGAGGATGTCGGCCTGCAGACGAGCGGCAATCAGGCGCTGGATGTGTTCCTGCACGGAGACCAGGACCTTGCCGCCCATGTGGCCGCACTTCTTGGTGCCGGGCTTCTGGTCCTCGAGGTGGATACCAGCGGCACCGCGCTCAATGAACATCTTGGTCAGCTTCATGACGGCCGTGAGACCGCCGTGGCCGGTGTCGGCATCAGCGACAATGGGACGCAGGAAGTCCGTGGGCGGGGTGCGTGCGCGCTCCTCCGCCGACATGCGGCGGCGAGCCTCGTACTGCTTCCGGTCGTGGAAGAGCTGCGCACGGAAGAGCTGGTCCACCTTGTTGGGCACCGTGTCCATGGGGTAGTCGGCGACGTCTGGGCCGGGCTCGTTGGACGTGGAGGCCGTGGACGACGACTGCCAGCCGCTCACGTAGACGGTGGACAAGTGCTTGGCCATCTGCGTGACCTGGATCGTGTCCAGCGCGCCGAAGGTGTGGCTCGTCTTCTGGGCGGCCTGCAGCTCGCGCAACATCTTGTAGAGCTTGCGCGACATGGCGGCGCCAGCGTTGGCGGCGGGGACAGTGCCCTGGAGCTTCACCACGTCATCGGCGCCGTACGGGCGCTTGACGTAGCGGAAGCGCTCGTCGTTGATGAAGGCCTCCACCTGCTTCACGCGCTGCGTGTAGGCGCTCTCCTCGGCGCGCGGGTCGTGGGAGCTCAGGTGGCTGGCGATCTGGCTGATGCGGGCGTGCGGGGCGCTCATGGTGAATAGATTAGTGGGGGTTTCGCTGGGACGCGCTTCGGGGGTGGGCGGCAAATTGGGAACTAAGCTCTGGACTAGCAAGCAATCTTTGGTCCCAGCGGCGTGTGGCAACTTGCTGCGCAACGACCCAAAAGATCAGAGTTCGAGGGACTCGCTGCACCATTGGCTGAAAAGGAGCTTGGGCGGCTACGCGCGTGCGTCGATGGGTGCAGAGAACCTACGCTATAGTGAAACCAAGTCACGTCGGGTTTGCTCGAGGAGCGCACATATTGCGCGTCGGGAGCCCGACGTGGAAGTTTCGGGCAGATGTTGAAGCTGGAGCTTTGCGACTCTTGATGGTAAAGTACTGTAAACGCAATGCAATGGAGGCCAACTTGGTCGCCAAGGGCCTGCAAGCGAGCTGCCACCAACACTTGCGAGCAGACCGATCGCTTGCTTCTGTTGGCACGGGCAACGACCTCAGCCGCGCCAACGACGCAGGTGCGGAATCAGTAGCAGTCGCCGCAGGACGCAAGTCTAGCTCGGCGTCAAATCACGCCAGCACCTGTCGGAGTATTCCGGTGAAACCCGGTGCACGCCTTGTGTTTCAGCGTGCTGGTCTTGAACGCGAGGGTGTCGACACGGCATGGTCACCGCTGTTAAATGGCATATTGGTAGTACATGTAGTAGTATGTGTAGGGTGTGGTACAGCTGGCGTTGTATACGAAAGCAAGTTGCTGCTGCCGCGCTTGCACAAACACCAGCTCGTTCTTGTGGTGTGCCGCAGGCAGCTTGGATAGCGCTCTTGGAGACTCCAACGGTCAGTAACTGTGCCGCACTCCAAGTTGGAGTGCGGCACAGTCGAAAACGTGATCGCTGAAGGTATGGTGGACAGGAAAGCTTCGGTACATTGGCGTGTCGGGGGTGGAACGTAGTAGAATGAGAAGGAGGTCTCGGCTTCGTTTAACATTGTTACTGATGCAAACGGTGGAAGAGCTTTACATGTACTGCAAACCGTGAAAGGTGGCGTTCAGGGACCAACGGTCCTTGACAACTGGTTCCCAAGCAACGTGAAGAGAGCTTCCCTGAGAACGGGGAACCATGTTGATGTGAGCCAAACCGCTCTCGTTCAGTCGAGCATTTAGGGAAACAAGCGTAGCGTCAGCGTCCAGGTCAACATCTAAGGACGTGCACCCAGGCTTTGGTGCCGTCAGGCGCAGTCGAAGCAGCGGAGAAAATACCGTCCTGTACAGCGATCAGCATCAGGGCTCGCAAATGGTGGCGCGGCTTGACCGGTACGAACCTGGTGGCCTTCTCAGACATCTCAGGGGTGAAAAAGGAGCTCAACACAGGCATCGTCCTTCAAGTCTGCGCGCGCAGGTGATCGTCGTTCCTACGACCAATTTATGTCGATGCGGCTTGTGGTGTGCTGGTTGAGCGACTGGATGTTATGAATGGTTTCGCTCCGACTCCCGGTCGCCGCAGCAGGAATGTACAGCGTGGCCATCGATAGTCGCCGATCCTCGCCGACGTCGTCTCTAATCATTACATTCGCTAGCAGCAGACAATATGCGCACATAGTGCTACAACTCGTGGAGCACGTAGCACCACGCAGCATTCCTTGCGTTCGTCGTCCATGTTACTGTCGATTGAAGTCGCTCTTGCGCTCTTCATCCGCCTCCTGGTTTTAAGAGCACTTTCGTTTCGACAACGCTTCCCCCAATCCACCTGGCCGCGATTGGCTACCTGCGCTGGCCTCTGCACTGCTTCGTCGTCGGGCAGGAAACACCGCAGCACTTGACTGTGAGTAGAGTGACTCACGCGCCGCCGCGTTACAAGGGGCAGCAGCGACCTGCGGCTGGTAGCGCGTTACGAGCAACTTCTTCTTCCTTCCCCGGGACTGGACGCTCAGTGCCGTAGACGATGGACAAGCGCCGCCAGAGCATCGAAGTGTTCCGGCTTCGGCTGCGCGAGACAGTGAACGATGGCGACGACGGCGAGCGCGTCGGAAACAGCAGCGGCAGCGCACGCAGCCTGCTGAGCCTGCCAGAGCATGAGCAAGAGCAAGAGCAGGACCCACCGAGTGTCAACGACGTCGGTCGGCTGCGCTCCGAGGAGAAGAAGACACAGAGGCGGAAGCAGAGGCAGGAACCGCTTAAAAAGACCGAGAGGACGACCACGAGGCAGCGACGGGCTCGTGTGGAGGTTAAAATTGACGAGGACAGCGACGAGGAGTTCGCGCCAGGGCAGGAGATCAAAATCGACGATGACAGTGAAGAGGAGGACGAGGATATTGACGGCCGCGAGCCCAGTGAGCGGAGCAGGCCGCGCTTGCTTGCTTCGATGTCGTCGGGTGCCGACAGCAGCACTCGGACGATGCGCTGCAGCCTCGATGCAGCGGAATCCCCGCCCACTATGGTGGATGTCGGTGAGATCCGAGCTATTGAGGCTGTAGCGCAACTAGATGAGAACATTGAGGACGCTGCGGAGCCAGGAGACCTACTGGCTCCGGAAGAGCCGCAGGCTACGACCGCTACTGCCGAAATGCAGGCGGTACCGCGATCTAAATCGCTGTCGGCG
The DNA here is from genome assembly GCA_033557925.1 of Phytophthora x cambivora. Taxonomy (NCBI): domain Eukaryota; phylum Oomycota; class Peronosporomycetes; order Peronosporales; family Peronosporaceae; genus Phytophthora; species Phytophthora x cambivora. The sequence goes on along the minus strand of JAUCEB010000011.1, from coordinate 11,016,875 downwards.
GCGCAACCGAAGGACAATATCCGCGAGTCGAGACGGGTCGTGCTTGTGACGCGCCCAAGCCAGCGGTACGTTGTGGAGAGGCTGCTGAGCACCATCGAAGGTCTTGATCTAATTGAGAGTGGATTGTTTTGGGCAGTGATATCGAGATGTGGACGGAGCGCGCCACGAGCACCATGGTCAAGTCGACGGGTAGCAACGCGCGACCAACGCCGACGAGCGCGCAGAGTCGGCGGTGGGTGCTCGAATACAAACCCATAGTCCGACACTCTGGTTGGCTTATTAAACGCGGTCACGGACTGCGCAACTTTAAGCGTCGGTTGTTCTGTATTGTGGACAATGAGCTTATCTATCACGACACACACGACGCGACGGAGGTGCGCGGCAGATTGGACCTCACTCGGAAGAGCACAGTGCAATGTATGCTGCACAGTGGCTTCAAGCTCGTGCAGGGCAGCTACAGTATGGTGCTGTACGCTATGGATAACCATGACCGCGACGTCTGGATTCGAAAACTACAGGAGCACAACGTGCAAGTACAACCCGAGGGCGCCAAGACTGCTAAACTTATGAAGCAGCACAGCGACAACGCAGACAAAGGCGACCCGATTCTCTTTTCAGGCTGGTTACGCAAGCGTGGTCGAATGGTGAAGTCGACGAAGCGGCGCTGGTTCGAGCTCTCAAACTCAACGCTTGCGTACTTCGCACACCCGCAGGGCGGCTCTCGTAAAGGAACTATCGACGTCTCCCATGCGCGGGTATCTCCTGTAGACACTCTCAAGACGGGTGAAAGACACAGCTTCCAGATCTGTACCCCCAGTCGCAACCTGTTCCTGCACGCTGACAGTCAAGAAGAGCGATCACTTTGGTTGGCTGCACTTGCATCGGTAGGCGAAGGTGGTACCAACGCAACCCAGGCAGGAACGACATCTAAACCCGATGCCAACGATTTTGCCATGCCTACCAGCGCAACGGAGATCGGCCGAATGTGCAAGTGTGGAGCGATGGATGAAGGCGGCGCAGCAGTTGACGGTGTTTGTCGACGCTGCATGTCGTCTTTTATTTCAAACACGGAGGATGCTATGGTGGATGTAGCACGCGAAGTTCAACTGCTTCTGGCGTCTCCATATTCGCCGGAGGGCTGCACCTCTGCGGCATTTCTGAAAGAGCACACGGGTCGTCCGGTACCCAACTCAACTGTACGAGAGTTCATGAGCGGGCTGTCCGACTATTTGATCCATACACGCTTGAAAGAGCTTTTGATGCTCGCAGGCGTCGCGCAGTCTGATAGTAGCTCTGACAGCGACTCTGACGATGATGGCGTCAAGGACAATGTAAGGGCTAATCCGGCTAACGCGCAAGATGCAGCTGTGACTACCGGTAGTGAGATCACCACCAACATCCAGACTATCGTATACGAGCAGATCGAGGAGCGCGTATTTTTCCCTCTCTATCGCGTAATTTTGGCCAACGTGCGTGCACAGACTCGAGAAGATTCAAAGGTGCTGAAGGGAAAGATCGAGATCCTGCGTGGCAAGTCTCAGGCATTTTTTGGCATCAGCCCCGACAGCATGTCGTCATCCAAATGGCATTCGGCCTGTGCAAAGCTACGGGAGGTTGACAAGGTGAGCCTTCCGTATATGAAGCGCGCACAGTTGCTGGCAGCTTGCAAGGAGATCTACGCTGTATACCATACCGAGCACCCCACTCAACCTCCCATGAGCGCCGATGCATTTATCCCAGCCTTCATCTACGTGCTGGTTCACGCGCACTTGAGGGACCCCGTGGCGCTCAAGGAGCTGATCACGTTCTTTGACGCTGGCAGCCAGCAGGGTGAGATCGCGTACTTCGTGACGTGTCTCGAGATCGCGCTCGAGTACATCCGGTCGCTGCTGACAGCGTGTACTGTGGTTCTGTCCTCCGACCGCAAGCTTGGCATAGAGTTCTCGAAGCACCCCGATGCCGATGTTGTTGTTGTTCATCGACTGGTTCCGGGCGAACAGGCCCAACAGAGCGGCGCAATCAACGTCGGCGATGTTCTCGTCGCTGTGAACGGACTTCCAGTGTACGAAATGGAGCTGGCAGAGGTCGTGAAGCTCTGGCGTGGCGTGGACGGCGAAGCAGAGTTCTGTTTCTTGCCTATGGACGAGTATGTGAGGAAGTACGGCACATCTTAACCCCTGCTGGTGAGCTATTTTGTTATTCAAAGGCATATCCCGACCGCCGCGAGAAGGCGAGCGAGTGCATTTTTCGTCTTTGACGTTGTGTCGTTTTACTACTCAATTGAATTCAGATAATCCGCCAGCTCTGGACGAGAGAGACCTTGATGAGGTGTGTTGAAGTTGCCTTTTACGATGGTCGCAAGAGCGAGATCTCATGAATGGACATATGACAAACGGATCGTTTGGAATTGTTGAAATATACAGCTCGCGTCGAAATGAAAGCCTACTGGACCGATTCCCGTAGCCTAGATTCCGACAAATGTCTTATCTAAAAGCTGGCGTGTAGATCTCGTACAGCCCGTAGGACGGACCGGCAATTTGATGCCTAAATTCGGTCCAGATCCGATAAGCCACTTTGAAGTTGAAGCGACCATCACTCCTGCATTCCGCATTCTTCCGCACCACGAAGCATCGATCACGGGACCAAGTATGCGCGACGACGGCGCTGGCAAGGCTGCTTCCAAGGGCAAAGGCAAGGCACGCATGAAGAACACGACCACAACGCTGGAGAGCGACAACGAGCAGTCACCACAGCCTGAAGAGCAAGTCCAGCCAAGCAAGACTCGCAAAAGCAAATCAAGATCCGCGTCGCCAGAGCTGCGTGGGGGCGGCGCTAAGTCACGGGCAAAGCCCAAGACGAGCTCGGCAAGCAAGGGCGAAGCGGCTAAGAAGACAAGTAAGCCGAAGGTGAAGGCCGGTCGCTCGCAAGGATCACAAGGGTACAATGAGTCGGACACTATGGCGCTATTGACCATTGTCGACGAAATTCTACCGCGGGGCTCGAACGAATGGAACCAGGTGCGCGACTTGTACAACGAGCAGCACGCAAAGGTAGAGGGCCGCGCGTCGCGCACCACGGAATCGCTCAAGAGCCGATACCGTCACGTTCTGATGCCACAAGCTCCAACAGGGAAGACTCGCTGCCCTGCAACCCGTGAGCTTGCAGTTGAAATCAGCCAACGGATCGCTCGAAAGGTCTACAACGTGACTGTGGATGATGAAGCGAGCATGGATTCTAGTGACACGGACGCCAGTGAAGCTGGTCAAAGCGACGGCGAAACAAAATCTCAAAGCCAAAGCGACGTGAACTCGTGTCCGTCTGATGACCAACCAAGTCAGTCTTCAGCGGCGGAGGCGGCTCCATCGCAACGTCAAACACCTCTTCCAACCGCGACTGGGTCGAAGCGAGTCAGATCAAGCAAAAACGTTCCTGCTCAAGCATTCCAGAGGAACACAAACGCGAAAACGGGTCAAGACAAGCGCGTTCGCCGTGGCAGCGGAAGCAATGTGTGGGCTCAGCACATGGAAGAGCAAGCGGCACACCGTGAGCGCAGGGAAATTCAGCAGTTTCTTTCGGTTCAAAACGCATCGCTGCAGGAAAACAACACCGCTCTGACGAACAAACTCTTGGCGCTATCAACCGAGCTGGATAGCAAGCGCGACCGTATTGCCGACCTTCGCGAAGTTAAGCAAGAACTCAACGACCGTGTTCGCCGCTCTGAAGAAACTATCCATCGCCTGACCGACGATAATCGACGTCTGCAAGAACAAAACCAACGCCTGCAAACCGAAAATGAGCGCCTGGGTACCGAGATCCGTCGTTTCGGCGAGATCTCCCGTCCAAACGAACTGCACCACGAATACCGTCAGAGTCCTAGTGACCCGCAGACCGCTCACCTCTTATTTTGAGCGTTCACAAGCACACTCGACCTTCATCGAATCCCAGCAGAATTCCGTTCCATTACCCATTGCGTGTGCTCGAAGCCTTCCCGAGCAACTTAGCTAGCAGATTGTGATAGCGACTTACGACTCCATTGCATCCGTAAGCGCGTCGTAGTAGCGCTTGATTCGATCTGATGCTTGAATGTCTCGAAATATCATTGATTCAAATTCTTCGTAGAGGGTGCGTCCTCCATCTTGCCAGACCTTTTCGTACACAGTCTTGATTTGGTTGATGCCCACCAGCCGTGTGCGTACTTGATGAAGCCGAGCGCAAGCTTCAATTAAAGTTGCTCGATACTCGCAGTCGTCAGCCGGAAGCGGCATTTTCAATCTTGCAAATGATCCTTGCAAAGACCGCATTCCCCATTCGGCCGCTTGTCTAGCCGACACAAGTTCTCGGTTCCTTGATAGCAGCTCCTCCAGTTCATCAAAACGCCCTTTAGCCCGAAGAAGTCGTGGTTGGCGCGAGTTCTTTTTTAGAGGTGTTTGGATGCGACTTGAAATACCTTGGCGAGTCCGAGGAAACGCAGAGTCCGCGATGGCAAAGTACCCTTCTGGTGTCTTGTTCTGCAGTTTAGCGTAAAGATCTTGGGCTACAGCCGCGTCGTGCCAACTGCCAGGAGCGTTGATCAGCGCACAAATGATCGTCCCATCCGGTGCAAAGGCGAACACTGATGAGCAGTAGTGTGAACACGTCCACCCGTTGTATTGGGCATTTTGCGTATCCTCATCAAGCGACTCAGCAACCGGTATCTTCACCCCGTCAATGAAACAAAAGGCCCCTGTCAGACTTGGGTGCCGCTCCGCGATGATATCAGCATAACGCTGAAACTTAGCGGGGCGTGTGGGCCACGAAATGCGGCCCTCTGGCGTTCTCTTGAGCGTCTCGAGGAGAATGCGCAGTCCAAAGTTAAGATATCGGCTGCAAACAGTTGGCGTCAGGCCAAATATTTCTTGAAGAGATATTTCAGCCATCGTGGAGTTCAGGAAATGGAGCACAAGCCCGAGAGCTCCTGCCGCAGAGAGCGATCGCTGTGCCGGTCGGCTTACTCCACTCCAATCTACATCATCCCGCGGAATGGGCACGCGATCCCAAACACCCGTGAATAAGTTGAGCAGGAAGTGGAATGTGGCCACGTCGAACCCGGTGGTGACAATGAATGCGGCGTCGTTTGCAGCAGCGTAAATACACTCCCATGACGTGCCATGACGAGGGTTCGGTGGCAGATCTGCTCTCGTAAGGCTGCTCCGGCCTCGCTGACGACGCTTGCGGATGATTTCACCTTCCACTGCCATGGCGATGACCGCGCTGCTCGACTCATTCGCTAACTCAGCTTCATCGTCCGCGTAGACCATCTGCGCAATCCTTGCCAGTGTCATTTCACCAACGAGCAGCTTTAGCGAGGCGGGCACAGCCTCAAGACGATCAACCTCCGCAAGATGAGCAACCACTGCGTGGCGAGAAACCACTGCGAAATGATCGACCTCCGTAGGACGAGTAACCACTGCGAGAACCCACGATCAACGACTTCGAGATGGGCAACCACTGCGAGACGAGAAACCTCAGCGAGAGAAGCAACCACTGCAAAAACCCACGAGCTGCTGCAGCGAGACGAGCAGCCAGAGCAAGCCGTTAGCGGGGCGATCGACCAGAGCGAGATTAGCAGCAGCAGCTAAACGTATGAGGCACTCAACCACAGCGAGACGAGCAACAGCAGCGAGAGGGACAACCACAGTCGCAGCGAGAGGAGTAGTCGTAGCGAGAGGAGTAGTTGCAGCGAGTTGAGTGAGGAGTAGTCGAGATCCAGGGAGAGGGAGTGATGGTCACCGATTTAGACGCGCTCTGTACGTTTGAAAATTTGTCGGAGGGGGGGGTACCCTCCGACAGAGTCGAAAACTGGAGAAATTTGTCGAGTCGATGAAGGTGAGAAGTTGTCTAGAAGTGGCTGTTTTATGCAATTTTGTACGAAATCTGTACAAAATGGCCGCGACAGATCCTACGGGAATCGGTCCACTAACTAAGTTACAGTAAATCATGGTTACTTAAGTCTGTACAGTGCAGCGTAGTGTGCACCTGTCGTTCGCGTTGTGGCGGATGGCATAGCCTTCGACTTCTGTAGTAGTCCATCTGCTTATTTCGGTGTCAGAGCTATCACCGAAAGCCAGATGTGATAGCCTAAGCAGCAATGCACTCTTTGGCTACATGTATTGAAATTTGTAGTGGAATGATCCAAGGTGAAGCCAGACAAAGTGAACCAGGTGGCTCTTTGCGCCATGGATGACCAGCCTCGCCCTCTGCCAGGGTCACTTGGTACCTCTACATTCGCCAGCAGCATGGAACACACGGGCCATCGCTGAGGTTTGTCACAATCCGAAGCGCGACGAGGAGCCCAAACGTCTAGCCGCAATACACAGCAAACGTTACTATGCTTGGCTCGCGTGTCAAGAGTATTTGGCAGACGCGCATCATCCGCTCCAAGAGCAATGAGAGCACCGCTAGCCAGGATGATCAAGCTGCAATCACGCATTCAGAACTGGAGCAGGATTTTCGCGAATCGGTCGTCGAGAGCAAGGTCCTACCAGCGATGGCGACGCCTCACACGCCAGCTCTCGATGCATACTTTTACAAGTATTCAGTGGACGATTCCGTCTACGTCTCCAAGGCGATTTCCCTCGACGACGTGACTCCGATCTCTCCTTCGACGTCGACCACTTCAGGATCGACAAATGAGTCGCCGTCATCAACAGCCGAGAAACTACCCGAAAAGCCCTCGGCGAATCCAGTGACGTCCATGTTTAGGACGTTTTCAGACTCCCGCATGTTCCCCAGCATCACGAAGAGCAAACCTCCTCCAGTTCCAGCCCCGGCATCCGAATCCACACCGTCAACATCAGCAACGTCTTCATCGGTGCCGACGACGCGGTTTTCGTTCGCGCCACCGATTCCGACCCCCTGGAGAATTTCGCGGTCGGTTTCTGATTGTACTTCGAACTCGTCAAGCTCGTCAGCGTTTCCGTTCGCCTCAACCTCGTCGCTTCCTCCTCGAGAGGCAGCTGAAAGCGCTCTCAACAACGTGCACAACGTGTGCTCGCGGTGTCGGACTGCGGTGTCCAGCTCCATCTCACGTGGAAGTCCGTACGGTGAACTGGTTGTCGTCGACGTCTTGGAAGCGCGTGGACTTGCAGCCGACCGAACTGAAGCCGGCATTGATCAACCGTTCACCGTCTCACTGCAACTTGGTCGGATGAGTCGCAAGTCGAAAGCTGCCGACCGTGAGAACCTCGCGGTGAACGAGCGATTCGTGTTCTGGCTGCCGTCGTCGCCGACCATTGGCCAGCAATCAGTCGACGTGTTCGTCCTCGGCAGTGACGATCGCGATCTCGGCGAGGTGCATTTGAGTCTGTCGATGCCTGTAAACGAAACTTTTGCCGACTGGTACCCGCTCGTGTCCAGAGCGGACGGACTCAAGCATGGATCGGTGCGAGTGACAATGCGTCGCATGGTGCTCACGTCGTCGCCCATGGTGGAAGCTGCTCAGTCGCTGGGAGAGCGAGACACGTGCCTTAACTTTAGCGACAGCACGCGCTACGGCGAGCTCTTGCCCGAGCTCTGGAGCGGTTTCCCTGGCTCAGATACGGAGGTGCCTGCGTCGAGTCCTCCGAAGGAGGGCAGCAAACTCGGCCGATTGATCGGAATCCAGGAGCAAGTCCAGCGAGACGTCTTCTAGGCAGTCGTGAAGCAGTGACAGAATTTATGTTGGTCAAACGAAGACCAAGTTACAGCACAGTAAAGCAAGTGGCGTTCGTGTCGTTACAAATAAATGCATATATTTCTACTGCACGTTTGACTTGGATATGAAGTCGTTGAGCCGGGGACGGTTTAAAGCGGTCAAAAATTTAAGCGCGATAGATCACACAAAAGGTTACAAAAGTACAGATTCATCGAAGATGTCTATGTATTGGCCTTCATTACCATGCAGTTTTCGGCTCGACTCGCTCAAGCGGCGGCTCGAACGAGTCATGGTCATGCTCGGTGACTGCACTATATACTGTAGATATAGAAATAGCGGACTTGGTTGGCTACGCACGACGTGGGCTACACGCCATGCTGAAAGCAGTGTCAACGCACCACCTGGCTGCTTAGTACAGACGCTTCTCGTACGTGTGCAGCGAGTGCACGTTGCCCTCGCGCTGGGCAGCGGGGGTACGCAGCTCGAAACGGAGCTCGCCGTTGTGGAGCGCCTCGTGCACCTTCTCCAGGGTCACCTGGCCCAGGTCCTGCAGGCCGTGCTTGATGCCCTGCTGCAGGTACGGGACGTACTTCATCAGCGAGCCCTTGTCGACCACAGCACCGCTCACACCCTGAGCGACCTTGACCGTAGCGTGGGTAGCGAAGTAACGCTTGGAGGAGCCGGCCGTCATGGCCTCGATAGAGCCCATGCCGCGGTACTTCTTGAGGCGAACGCCATCCTGGAAGAAGTACTGGCCGGGGGACTCCTCGGTACCGGCGAAGAGCGAACCGCACATGACAGCAGAAGCACCGACGGTCAGAGCCTTCACGATGTGGCCCGAGCTGGCAATGCCACCGTCAGCAATGACGGGCACGCCGAACTGGCGCGCGTAGCGGGCGGTGTTGTACACCGCGCTGGCCTGAGCACGGCCAACGGCGCACACCTCCTGCGTGGTACAGATGGAGCCGACACCCATGCCGACCTTGAGGCCGTCAGCGCCGGCGTCGATCAGACGCTTGCACTGCATGCGGGTGACGACGTTTCCGCCGATGACATCGATGTGCGGGTACGTGGCCTTGATCCACTTGATGAGGTCGACCTGGAAGGTCGAGTCACCCTGCGACGAGTCAATGACGATGAGGTTGACGCCGGCGTTGACCAGCTCCGTGCAGCGGTCGCGGTCGTTAGGGCGCGTGCCAATAGCAGCACCAACCAGCAGCTGCTTGTTGGCGTCCTTGGAGGCGTGCGGGAAGTCGCGGTTCTTGACCAGGTCGCGACGCGAGATGAGCGACACAAACTCGCCCTTGGCGTTGACAATCGGCAGCTTGCCCTTCTTGCTCTCGCGCAGGATGCGGTTGGCCTCCTTGAGCGAGACGCCCTCGGGGGCGGTGATGAGGTTGGTGGACATGACCTCCTTGAGCTTGGTCTGACGGTCCTCGATGAAGTCGATGTCGCGGTTGCTCACGATGCCGACCAGCACGCTGCCGACCTTGCCGGACTCGGTGATGGGGATGCCGGCGAAGCCGAACTCAGCCTTGATGCGGTCCACGTCGGCCAGCGTGTCCTCCGGGGACAGCACCTTGGGGTCCGTGATGAAGCCGTTCTTGAACTTCTTGACGAGACGCACCTCCTTGACCTGCTCCTCCACCGTCATGTTGTAGTGGATGATGCCGATGCCGCCGTGCAGCGCCATGCCGATGGCCATAGCGTGCTCCGTGACCGTGTCCATGGGCGAGCTCACGAGCGGCAGACGCAGCGAGATGTTGCGCGACACCTTCGTCTCGAGCTTCACGGCGTCAACGCCGAAGTTGATGTGGCCCGGCATGAGGATCAGGTCATCGTACGTGTAGCCCTGGCCCTGGTTCTTGTTGACGAAGATGTCGAGAGCCGCACGGCCGTCCAGCAGCTCGGGGTCGATGATGGCAGCGTCCGTGGAGGCCATGGTGATAAAGGAGCTTTGGGGTTACGAGTGAGAGATCGGAGCAAATGCCCAAGTGACGGAAGTGTCGGTTCATGCCCAAGAGCTCCGTCCGGCACACCAGCAACCGAAGGCCAATGGTTTCGGCGTTCTTTTTTGGCCAATAGGGAAGAGGTGGACTTGGAGGATGCAGCCAATCAGACGCAATGGCAACTTGGTTAAGTGACGGGCCTAGGGACATGGACATGGATGAAGGTTCTGGTGTTGGGTGCTCGTGGCGGCCGTGGGGAATCAACATCTCGTAATCGCAGCGAGTGCAAAAGCATGGGGCTGCTTGTGCGGCTGCATTTTGGCGACTATACTACTGTATAGCTCGACCAGAACCAGTCGCTGCGAGCGTAGCGATCTTTTTGTGCGGGCGAAAAACTCCGTGTTCAAAATCAACATACAATTCGCAAGAGTGGTGGTATTTTGACAGATGTTTCAGGCGGTTTTGGTGGAAAGATACCCGAGTCAAAGCCTTTGACTCAAAGGACGCAGATCTTGTATACTTATCGAAGTAACATAGATATCCTGGTCAAACGTGAAGTTCCTCCTTGCTGTCGATCATGACCCGCAAGTCAAGCCCCGATGCGCCAGCCAATGCGTGTTTAAGCTCTCCCATCTCGGACGACAAGTCGACAGCGGACCACGTCAGCACGACCAGCGAGAGCAGCACAACGGAGTCCGTTATTGACAGCTGCGATAAGCCCGATCGGCCTCGAGTGGCTCTCATTACAGGCATCACGGGGCAGGACGGATCGTATCTGAGCGAACTGCTGCTCGCAAAGGGCTACACAGTGCACGGCCTCGTTCGTCGGTCGTCGAACTTCAACACGGCGCGACTGGAGCATTTGTACCGAGACCCGCACGATCGCGGCGTTCGGTTCTTCCTGCACTACGGAGATCTCACCGACGCGTCGAATTTGTGTCAGATTGTGGCGCGCGTACGCCCGGATGAAGTGTACAACCTGGGGGCGATGTCCCATGTCAAGGTCTCCTTCGAACTGGCCGAGTACACGGCGGATGTCGACGGGGTGGGTGCGCTCCGCCTGCTTACGTGCTTGCGCACCTGTGGGCTGGAACACTCGACGCGGTTCTACCAAGCATCGACGAGTGAATTGTACGGCAAGGTGCGAGCCACACCGCAGGACGAGGAGACTCCGTTCCACCCGCGATCGCCCTACGGTGTCGCGAAGCAGTTCGCCTTCTGGAGTGTCGTGAACCATCGCGAAGCCTACGGCATGTTTGCCGTGAACGGGATTTTATTCAACCACGAAAGCCCCCGGCGTGGACCGACCTTCGTCACTCGCAAGATCACCCGAGCTGTTGTGCGTATTCGTGCTGGTATTGAGAAGTGCCTCTTTGTGGGGAACCTCGACGCGAAACGAGACTGGGGCCACGCTCGCGACTACGTGGAGTGCATGTGGCGCATGCTTCAACACGATACTCCGGATGATTTTGTTGTTGCTACAGGAGAGTGCCACAGCGTGCGGGAGTTTGTAGAGCTTGCGTTTGCTCAGGTGGGTCTGACTATCGCATGGAAAGGTGTCCGGGGCTCGAAGGATGAAGTCGGTGTTATCGTCAAGGATGACCACGAGCCTCAGGACGCCGATCTGTTGGACCCAGATCGTGTTGTAGTGCGTGTGGACCCAGTGTACTTCCGTCCAGCCGAGGTGGATCTGCTGTGCGGCAATGCGAAGAAGGCTCAGCGTGAACTAGGATGGACACCAACCGTGCGGTTTCGAGAACTTGTCGCTGAAATGGTTACGTCAGATGCACGGGAGCTACGTCTGGAAACCCATGGAAGCATGACATTCGGGTACAATGAAGCCCCAACTGAGCTTTTGAGCCAGGAGTTCCGCGGCATTTGACGACATCGACATCCATTAGGACGTGTTAGCAATGCAAACATACCATGCAAACACTTCAAGATAATTCATTTTAGTCACTTTCAAAAGTGGAGTCGGTCTAGAGACTCCGGCGTTCCTGATAGCGGCGCAGCAACACGCGACGTTTGACATCCGGTTGGGCAGCAACATGACCCTCGATTTCGAGCAGCACGGGCCCTTGCAAGCGTGAGAGCACTTGTGCGAACGTTGGGCGGTGTGCAGGGATATCCCGGAGACAGTCCTCTATGAGTTTGCGACGCTCCGGCAGACAAGTTGACGGAAGAGACGGCCGCAGTCCCTTGTGCGCCACACGCATAAGCACTTTCAACCCGGTTTCCTCCAGGTCGTGGTAAGGAGTACGACGCGTTTCCAGCTCTGTGAGCACGATACCGAACGAGTAGACATCAGCCTCTGGGCCATAACGCTCACTGCGAATAATTTCGGGAGCCAGCCAGAATGGTGTACCCACCAGAGTAGTAAGAGCATCGACGCCCTTCTTGTACCGTCGACTGAGTCCAAAGTCGCCCACCTTGCAACCGAATGTGGCTGAGCATAGAATATTGACACTCTTCAGATCACGGTGAACCACGGGACGCTCCTGGGAGTGCAGATAGAGCATACCCTGGACGGCATCGACCGCCATTTTGAGCAGCGGATCAGCCCATGTAAAATTCTTGCCAAGCCCCGAATGCAGCACGCTGTGCATGTCGCCATTTTCAAGATATTCCATCACGATGCACAAATTCGAGGCGTTGTCCCAACTGGCACCGATAAACTGCACGATATTCGGATGCCGCAGACACGACATCAACTCGATCTCGTCGCGGAAACTTGCTAAAGCGCTATCCCCATTGGAAACATTCCGGTTTCCATTCCGATTATGACCGCCTCCAGATTCCACAATATGCTCGCGACGCATACGTTTGCAGACAACAATGGTGCCAAAATATCTGGCCTTGATGACATCGCCCATTGAGCCACGTCCAATTGCCTGCAGGAATGTTAGATCCGCGAAAGGAATGTGAACCATCTCAAGATGACGCATCTCTGGTGCTGCTAGAATGCGCGCCACGGCGCGCTCCTCGTCAGCGTGAGCTGCATCATTCTGGAGCGCAGCCTCGGCTTGTTTCAAGGACGATTTCAAATTCTCGTTCTCTTTCTCAACCAAGAAATTCGAGAGGAACGAGCGTCGGTTGGTACGGTCCGACGAATACGACAAAATGAGCAGCAGTACGACAGCCATGCCGTATGCAAATGTGATCAGCCACTGCAACTGAAGTCCAAACGCACTCACAACAATGGCGTAGATAGCACCACCCGTGACAGCCACGACCACGACTTGGACAAATTCCAGACGAATGGATATCACGAACAGGAAACTGAACAGTGACGAAAAACCCACGAGTGTCTGGACCAGTGCGTCTGAGCACAGGTGGGTCACGCTAATCGCCAGATTCCGTTGCTCGTCATTCAGATAGGCGAGAGCGTTGTTTATAGCATCGTTGCTGAGAGGCTCGTCACTGCTTCCGTCAAAACCTTCAAACGTAGCCGAGAGCTCGGAATTCGATGCTTCACACGACAAATAATCAAGAACGACCGCTGTGTAGGCGTTGGTTGCCAAACGACTGGCATCCGCCAGCCATACCTGGAATGCCAGGTTGAAGAAGATGATAATAAGGCACACCCAGCTGCGCCATCGCGTCTGGAATGGATTATACTTGTTGGGGAGCGCAGCGAACGGAAGTGCAATGGGGATATATATCCATTGGAAGATGGTCGGCAGCGAATCATACGAGAGAATGAACTGGTCCATTCCAGTGAACCCGGAGCTCGGCAGCACGTAGAAGACAAGATTGACGAACAAGTGCACAGCCATCCATACGCCCACATGCCAGCGCGCTCGACCGAACCAATAAATCGCTGTGAAATCTTGGTAGAGCGTCTCCAGTTTCGGGTCCAGGAAGAATCTCGTGTACTTGTTGAAAACCTGTGGATCTGGTTTCACCAGCACTGCATCGATATACTGCACCGTGGCGTCGTCAACATCCAACAGCGTCGCGCCTTTATCCTCTTCACTGCTCGAGCGTCTCCGGTTCGCCCTTTCCTGTCGCCGCCTTCTCCGTTCTAGCTGCCGTTCTCTCCTTCTCTCATCCTCATCGTCCTGCTGTCTGTAGTCACCCGCACTCAGCATCTCCGCATGTCGATTGCCTGCATTTTGACTCGACGACGAGCCCGACACAGCGGCAGGCGGTGGCGTCGCAAACTCCACCCGCCTCACGCCACCTCGCGGCCGCTTCCTGTCTTTCGGTCTAGGCATCAAACACTTCGACTGCTCTTCAGCGTCCAGCTGTTGACCCTCCCCAACCTGAGCCTGGTAAGTACAGCGAAGACCATCCGAACTGTCTGTAGCTGCTCCATCTGCAGCCGCTGGAAGCGGAGCGTCAGAAGTCGGTGGAGTGGCGCTACTGTCCGTCTCGGAGGACCCTCGGGGCGCTGCAGGGCCTGCAATTGATTGCGATTTACGCCGCGAGACCTCCTCGTACACTCGCTCCATCCGGTGCTTGGCGTCTCGCTCGTGGCGGCGTCGAGGACGCGGTCTGGGCGGGAACATTCCGCGTTCTTGAGCTTGCGCGGCTTCTGCTGCATGGCTGGAGCTTCGAGTTGCTGCGGGAGGGAGAGGAGATGCGGGCGAAGTAGCTGCACGGTTGGAGGAGGCGGCGGCAGCCTCCTCGGCCGCCTCCTTCCGCCGGTGATCGGCCAGCAGCTCCGCCAAGGAGCTCTTCCTCATGCCGTGGACCTGCGCTGTCTTTATTCGACAATTATAGAAAATAGACTTTCGACCAATGAGGACCGGTGATGTCCGACTTTTAGCGAATGAAAACAAGTATACGGACCACTTTTCAGCGCGCGAACACGACCGAATTCGATAGACCCCGGCGGAAGGAATAATGGACTCGATCCCTTCAAGGACAACACTTCGCGAAAGCTTTAGTATAGTGATGCATGAACCAACAGGTCTTTCGACCTGCGAATTGTGAACAACGATACTTACTGGAAGCACCTCAGCAACAGAATCAGATCTGACTAGGGACTATTTTGAACCAATCATGTCGCTTTGTCAAATCGCGATACGAGCAGCTATGCCGCTGCCAAGCTGCTGAGCAGCTCCGCGTAGCACCAGAACTGAACTGCCAGCTCGCTGCCGCCCCCAAGATGAAGGCGACGAACCGCGATGCGCAAGGCTCGAGGTCGCTCAACCCTGTGCGCTTCATGCAGCTGGCGCTGGCGATGACGATGCTGCTGTCCGTGTCCTACATGTGGCAGTTCACGGCGGAGACCGTCGTGTCCCCCGCCACCGACGAGATCGAGGCCACCAGCGCCAAGGACGCTGCCGCCAAACTCTTGCAGGCCGCAGAGGCCGCTCGATCTGTGCAGCGTGACCGCTCCCACGCTCATACGCAGTACGTGGTGCGCGGCTTCGAGGAGGCGCACAAGTTCGTGCGCGAGTACGACGTGGACTCGATGGGGCCTTTGTTCATGCTCTTCATGAGTGACACGGACGCCAACGGCACGTACTGGTTCCCGCCCTGTCAGCAAGTCAAGGAAGCGGTGTACAAAGGCTTCAAGCGCGCCCCGCGTCGCTCGAGGCTGCTGGAGATTCAAGTAGGCCCGGAAAAGTACTGGAACGACCTCAAGAACCCTTTCAGACAGAACCAGCTCTTCTACATCGACTACTTGCCGACACTGCTGCGGTATGATGGCGGTGGCAACTCGTCGGCGCTGCTTGCAGGGCCCAACTGCTTGAACCAAGATCTGCTGGATGTGGTGTTCAAGGTGAACAAGCCGGCGGCGGGTCGGCCCAACGCCAACCGCGTCATGCACTTCAACAACGCGAAGCAGGTCATGGACTTCATGGCGTTCTACACCTACGACTACCCGCTGTTTATGTTTTACGTGTCGGGTGTGCACGCTTTCAACAACCGGCTCTGGTGTCCGTTCTGCGATAAGGCGGAGGTGCCGGTCATGCACTACTTCAACTACACGGCGCCGGCCAACGCGGTGTTGATGCGTATTGTGGTCGCCCGCGAGCCTCGACAATGGTTTGATGAAGACAACGACTTCGTCGGCCCGGAATTCAGCAAGAAGGTCGTGGAGTTTGACGGCGTGCCGTATCTGGGCTTCGTCGACAGGAATCGTACCAGCAACAAGATTAAAGTGAGGGAGTTCGTGCACAGCATGGACCAGCATGAGAAGCTGAAGGAATTCTTCCTGCTGAAGGCCCCAGGCCCCGCAGCAGCAACAACCGCCCCACCAGCGCATTAGTGTACGAACTTCATCAAAATAGCTTGATAGAGAACGCATTCATTCCGCACCCACGTCACGCAGACTCCAGCCCTCGAACTCCATCCTAGACACCCCCTCGGTAGGTATAACGCCCAGACGTACTTACATGTATACCGTCCCTTACTATAAGCAAATGGCCCCTCGGTATACGAACCCTAGAGTGCAAAACGTATAATGAGGCAGCACAGCCTCATTATACGTTACAGCACAGATAAAATGAGGTAAATTCTGCTTTTGTGATTTACATATTACTCTTTTTTTGTGATTGACTACTGGACATTTTTGTTTTGGTCGTCCCTATATTTTGTGAAAATAGTCCAATGCCGTGCACCAGCCATTAGTTTTCACCCGCCAGCCGCAGCAGCTCCATTAGTGATCGTCGCTTCTTCCTAAGCAGCAACCATGGCCATGATGAAGCGGAGACGCGAGAATGAGACCGGCGCGCAGGCGGACGCGGCCGAGGAGGCCAAGAAGCAGAAGCTGGCGACGGCAGGCGGCAGCAAGTACATCAACAAGCAGCGCGTGCTGGTCTTCTCGTCGCGCGGCATCACGACGCGCTACCGCCACCTGATGGACGACTTCCGCAAGCTGCTGCCGCACCACAAGCGCGAGGTGAAGCTGGACGCCAAGGACACGCTGCACGTGGTCAACGAGATCGCCGAGATCAAGGGCTGCAACACCACCATCTTCCTGGAGGCCCGCAAGCGTCAGGACCTGTACATGTGGGTGAGCCGCGTCGGCACGGGCCCCAGCGCCAAGTTCCTCGTGCAGAACGGTATGTGCAACACTTTCTCTGTGACTTTTAAGCTTTTGGAGCTCTTTATTCATTGACTTTTTGTGTCTGCAGTGCACACCATGGACGAGCTCAAGATGACGGGCAATGCGCTGGCCGGCTCGCGGCCGCTGCTGACCTTCGACAAGTCTTTTGATGAGATGCCGCACCTCCAGGTGGTCAAGAAGCTCTTCACGCAGGTGTGGGGCACGCCCAAGGCCCACCCGAAGAGCAAGCCGTTCATCGACCGCGTCATGAGCTTCTACTACGCTGACGGCAAGGTCTGGTGCCGCAACTACCAGCTGGCGGACGACGCCGACACCAAGAAGGCGGAGCTGGCGGCGCTGCACCGCGGCGAGGACCTCGTGCAGCTCATTGAGATCGGTCCGCGCTTCGTCATCACGCCCATCCGCATCTTCGACGGCAGCTTCGGCGGCCAGACGTTGTACCAGAACGAGCACTACGTGTCTCCCAACGAGAACCGCCGCGACGCCAAGGCCGACAAGCGCGACCGCTATGTGTCCCGCAAGACGGCGCAGGTGGAGCGCAAGGACCGCGGGTCCGAGCGCGAGATGCCCGAGGACGAGTTCGCCGACGTCTTCGCCGGCGCCAAGCAGTAATCGCCCAAGCTCCCGAGAGAAAGAATCGGCTCCTGCCTCCGCAACCTCCGCACTCCATGAAGAAGATGAAGGACAAGTAGGTTTGCCCGCGTGATAACTTTATAGACCTCCCTCCCTGCACACGTCACTTTCGTACCCCCTTTCCGGTACATCACTTTCTCATTGGTCAAAATTCTAATTCCCAAGTGTCACTTTGTAGCACAACTACACTAACGGATTAGTGCAGCACCTTCATGAAGGCGTTCAATGCCTGGCGGGGCGCCGACGCCAGCGGCAAGGCGCCCAACGACGCGGTGGTGGAGCTGCAACAGGTGATCCTGAAGAAGGACCTGATGATCCTGAGCCTGCAGACGCAGCTGGACGCGTACGAGGCGCGCTTCGGCGCTCTGCCGGCCGAGGTGTTGGCCCAATTGGAGCAACCTGACGCTATTAGCGAGTCTCGCAGCCGGGAATTAGGCGGTGGAAGGGGGGAACTAGCAGCGAGAAGCGTCACGCCCAATGGGGTGGAGGAGAGCAAGCAGCAGAGCAAGAAGCCGCCGCCGCCTCGTGTCGTCGCCACGTCGCCGAGGCTCCGAGCGGCGTCCGACGTGGACGAGAGCAGGGAGAAGCTGCACAGTCGCCACAGTAACAACGTGGTGCTGGACTTCGTGGAGGACTCGCCCATGTTCCGTCGACAGGTGGAGGGCTTCGAGGAGTCCATCACAGGGCTCAAAGCACTGCTGAAGGAACTTGTGACACACTCGAAGGAGTACGCGGCTGCAGGGAGACACTTTGGGGAGGAAGAGACAGCGCTGGCCCATGAGTTGATTCAACGCAAACATGCGCGCGCGATCTTCTCGACGAGTTGTCCGGAGCTGGGCAGTTTGTCGGAGCTCTTTGGAGAGATGCACGATACGCTGGCTCAGGTGCAGAGCTCACGAGTGAGTATGCTGCTGGGAGTCGAGTCGCTGTTGAGTCGATCGATTCAGCAGTTCTCGGACAAGGAGCTGCTGAAAGAGGCGGGGGAGCTGAGGAAGGAGGTGACGAGGCTGGGAGACGAGTACGAGACGCTGCTGGGGAAGCTGTTGAGCAAATCGAGACAGCCTGGACAGCCCGCTAGTGGCACGGGGACGCCGACTGGAGGAGGGGACTCGCTGGGTATGCTGGGGCTTGGCAGTCCAGCGATGCCGATTGGAAGCTACAATGGAGCTGGGGAGTTCGCCGTCACAGGGACACCCCCGGCCTCAGGTGCGTCAGGTGGCAGCAGCAACAATGTTTTAAGTTCAGACTCGACAAACGGTAATGATAAGCAGCGAGCACTGGAGCGAGAGGTGGTGGTTGCGCACCGACGGTTCGAGCTGGCTCGCTTCGACCTGGTTCGCTACATGAACCGAATCGACTGCATGAAGAAGTTCGTTTTGGTGGAGTGCTTCAACTCCATATTGTACGCGCAATTAGGTCATTTCCATGCGTGCCACGAGCTCGTCAAGTCGGTGGAGCCAACTCTCCGAAAACGCCAGGAAATGATGCAGGTTTCACGCAAGGATTTCGAACAAGACGAGGCGATGTGGGCTTCACAAAGGGAGCAGCTTGATAAGTTACTGTCGCAAGATGTGGATGCTGTCAGCTCTAGCTATGCGGCTAGTGAATCACCTGCAGCGGCAGGTGCGCTGAGCGTCGAGACTACGATGACTACGGAGATGTTTCCTTCTCTTGAGTTACCCGTCGAAGTTATCTCGACGGATACGTGGAGCAGTCGCCAAACCGTGGCTACTACTCCTGGTGGTATTGCAAAGCAGGGCTATCTATTCGTCCGCAACTCGATGTTCCCGGCTAGGAGTTGGAAACGGCGTTGGTTCCAAATTCATGCAGGCAAACTCTTCCAGACAACGGCACGTGGTGGCACCGGGAAACATCCTACAGAGAGCAGTCTGACTCTCGTGTGCGACCTATTGCTGGCTCGAGTACGTGAGCTCGAGGGTTCAAGCCTACCCTTTTGTTTTGAAGTGATCGACGCCAACCGGGCAAAACTGTTGCTCCAGGCAGCTAGTGCTCGGGATATGATCGAATGGATTGAAGCCGCGCGTCGTAGCACCGAAAGCGCTTTAGAAAAACAGAGCCATCGCCAGGAGGTGCATCCGGAGCAGCAGTCAGTGATTGACGAGCTTACGGAAGCGAACCCATGCTGTGCAGATTGCAGTCAAGAACCAGCCGAGTGGGTTTCGATTAACATCGGGTGTCTTCTATGCATTGAGTGCTCGGGAATTCACCGGAGCCTTGGTGTGCACGAGTCAAAAGTACGATCATTAGCGCTGGACTCGTGGGATATGTCCCTACTTGCGCTGCTGCGTGATGAGCTCGGAAATGACGCTGTGAATGCAGTGTGGGAGCATACGATACCGGATGGCTGGAGCAAACCCACGCCAACGACACCTCGTGAAGAGAAAGCTCGATATATCAAGGCGAAGTATCACTTCCATGGCTTTGCAGAGCCGGACGCAACGCTGAGTGCGTTAGACGACGACGACATCGTTAAGCAAGAATTGGCGAAGCGTTTTGTGGCTGGGGCGGCACAGGGGAATTTGAAAGAACTCATGTGGTGTTTAGCGCACGGTGTAGACGTGAATGTACGCGCGGGTGAGCACAACGAAACAGCTTTGCATGTGAGTGCAGCATCCGGAGCCGCAACTTGTTGCGACTACCTTGTGCTCAACGGCGCAAGCCTGACATTAACCGATAAGCGTGGTCGTCTACCCTACGATGCCGCCAAGGCTGGAGGCTTTGAAAATATCAAGCTGACGTTGATGCAGAAAATGAGCCTCGAGCAGTATCAGTCGTAAAGCGACACTTGCAAGCAGTAAAATGAAAACGTTTGCCAAGAATGAGACTGAAAAAAGCTCATGATAATCCTTTCATGAGCATCATGAGCATATAGTTGAATACTTAAGTATTTATCGATCTACGAGTCAAGTTTTTTTTCTAACGATCTACGAGTTGTAGCATTCCTCAACCAGACGGGAGGATTTTACTCGTCACACGACCAGAGCGCGGTCGAATTGGAGCTGCTTGGGGTAACAGCGCTGTCTCACTTCCTTCGTCCGTTGGTGTTTCGATTTCAAATGGGATACCGGGGCTCCTTGCATATGCATCGATGTTGACATCCTGGGACTCGTTATCTGATAAATAGGGCATAACGTTGCAGCCTGGTGTGGTTCGAGACTGTCGAGGAGATGACCAAGGGCGACTTGGGGTCATAACGAACGACGCGATGTCACCCAACGCGTCAATTTCATCAGTTGTTGTGCTTATAGCAAGCACCTGGCCGTCCCCATCCTCGAACGCTTCGTTCTTGGTGACACTCATCGCTTCATCCCGAAGCTCTCTCGGATCGAGCACAACGCCCTCCACGCTGCTCGTGCTCTTACGCCTCGTCGAGTCGATGGACGATGGTGTACCATTACGTGGGGTGAGAGCTTCTGGAGCTGCCTCTGCAGCAATCACTTCAGCTGCCACGGTTTTCAATTCAACTGTTGCCTCCGCGTCTGCAGCCAGTCTCGCTGCGTGTTGTTGATTGGATTTTTCACGAACGTGTATCATGAACTCGACAAATTCAACGATGTCGATCTGTCCGCTACCGTCTTCATCCACGACATCCATCATCTCCTTAAGCTCTTCGTAGGTTGGGTACTTGCCAATTGCTGCTAGCCCCGTGCGCAACTCTGCTTCTTCAACGGACCCGCTACCATCCAGATCGAGCATGCGAAACACTTGCATGTACGAAGTCACAACATTGCTCTCAATGCCATGCTGCTCACGAAGAGCCTCAACGCGACGCAAAAGCTCTTTCTCAGCCTCCATTTCCTGCGTGGCTTCCTCCATACTTGTTGTGACCACACCAATGAATAGTGTAATGAGAACCATGGCTCCCAGGACGATGAACGAGCAGAAATACAGCACAGCCAAAAAGCCAAATGCTTGAGGCTCACAATCGTAGCCTAGAGCGCGATAGCCGTCGTAGCCGTAGAGGTCGCAACCATAGTAGTTAATATACAACACGTCACTCCAACCATCCATGGTGGCTAACTGGAAGAGTGTTATCATTGCGAAGTGCAGGTATTGGAAGTGAAATGGGTCATTGTTGGCGAAAAGCATATTGCCGACGATGCCAAAGACGTAGAAGCAGAGCAAAAGGATCAGTCCAATGTAGCCGATTGAGCCCACACCTTTGATCAAGGCAGAGACAATAACCTGCAACTGAGGAAACGCTCTTACAAGCTTCAGGACACGCAACAAGCGTAGCAGTCGCAGCATAGTGAGCATACCACCCGTACCCCGAGTAAAGCTACCCACAACAATGATGAAGTCGAACACGTTCCAGGCTGTGCGGAAGTACTCCCAAGGCTCGAGACCTTGGGCGAGGATTTTTAAAATGACTTCAGCAGTGAACACCGCAAGAATGGCCGAATCTAACCCGTTTAGCAGTGTGCCAAGCACGTCAATCACCTCCGGAGAAGTCTGCAAGCCAACCATAACTCCGGCCAAAACGATAACTCCTGTAACAAAAAGAGAGAATTTGGGATGCTCCACGATTTTTGTTGCGAGGCCAGCGAGTTTAATATACGCCCCCTTGATGCTCTTCGTATCGCCTTGCTGTTGCGTTAGGATGTCGGTCAGATCGCAGTCATCCCATGTCTGCATGAGTACCTCGCGCATTTTTTGGCGCTCTCTACGCTCAGCTGCAGTCAGTTTTCCATTATTGCTTGTGTCCTGGCTGTTGATTTCTTTCTCGCCCTCAGCGCGTTTTTTAGCCGCTTCACGAGCTCGCTGCTCTGCCTCGAGAGCCCGTTTGCGAGCCTTTTCAGCTCGCTTTTTGGTCTCCACTTCTTCTTGGGCTTTCTTCATGTGCTCCATACTTTGGGTCATGCTCATCGTGATGGCACCGATAAAGAGCGAAAGCATGACGAATGCGGAGATGAGGATGAAAGTGATGAAATAGATGGTCGCCATCACCTGGTTGAGAGCTCGTTGGGAAGTCAGAGAGCTGCTGGTCACGTTAGCGCCATAAACTCTCGTGACATTGCAGTACTGGAAGCTAGCTGCAGCGGCAGGGTCCGTTGAGTAGTAGCCACCGTCGAATCGGTCGCAACCAAAGTAGTTGATATCCATAATCTGTACGAAAGCGCGTTGTTAGAAATATGATCAAGGAGTGAACTAACTATTCACAAAGAAACTTACCGCAGACCAGTTTTCAAGTGTGCTCATGCGGAAAAGGGTGATCATAGCGATCGGAACACTGCGGAAGTGAAAGGAATCGTTGTCTTGCCACGCGTACATCCCCGAGATGGCGTAGAGATAAAATACGAGGAAGAGCAGAAGCATAATGTAGCCGATGGACTTGAGACCACCAATAAGCCCCATGACAATCATGTACAACTGCGGAATGCGCTTGACCAGCTTCATGATACGCATGAGTCGCAACATACGTAGAATAGCGATGCTGCTACCACCAAGAGCTGAACCCCACACGGGCAGACTCATAACAATGATAGCGAAATCGAAGCAGTTCCACCGCATCTCCTTACCTGTGAAGAATCGCCATGGATAGAGACCTTCGGCTAGAATTTTAATTGCTGCCTCGAGGATAAACACAGCGAGGACAGCAAAATCCATGTCGTTGAGAATCACGCTCTCTCCTAGGACAGGGTATGTTTGGAGACCGACGGATAGCGAAGCCCAGGAGATACACAACATCACCAGGGAGTTGAACCAGGTGTTGTTCAGCGTTGATATGGCGACGTTTGCCAACTTCACGTAGTACAGCTTGAAGCCCGTGAGACCGGTCAAGGGAATCAAGCGAATTAAGTCCTCATCGATCGGCTCGGTATTATCGGCTGGAGCTCCGTTCGGGTCACCAGGACCAGCGCCACCTGTAGCTCGAGGAGAGGTTTTCGGTTGATCTTGATTCGGAATTTCTACCCCGCCTTCGATAAGAGGTGCCGACGAAACCCCTGCATTTCTTTCCTCTTCTTCCACGTCATGTACAACATTCCACTCGTTTGCTTCCCTTGCACGTTTTGCATCGGCCACCTTTCGATTCGCCGCCGCTCTTGCGGCGAACATAGCTGTACCGGAATGTTATCAAGTCGTGCGTGGCGGTGCTTGAATTGCCTTATCACGTCGAAAGGGACCCGTCCCCCACTAACAGTGGTTCGTGCTACTCGAGCCCCAGTGCGACCCTCACCAAATTCGGTGGACCTGATCTCCGATGCAAACACTTTTTCAGCACACTGGGGGCTGACTGCAACGCACCTCCCTTGGCAGACAGCTACTGTGCATGCATTGAACACGACGTGAGGGTCTAAATAAAGCGAGTCTGGAACAGGGAGAGCAAAGTTTATATCTGGCCTGGCAGTTTTCCTGCATCCTTGGTATCAAATGATTCTGAGCACAGCCTACCGATAGAAATGCATGATCCAAAGGATCGTTCTCCTGAATTTTCATTGGGGGCTCTTCAGCTCGATCAATTCGTTCCTCCGATCGATGGTACTTCGTAGTATCTCGCACGTCGACTCGGAGGCACAGGTGACAAGTGCAATCAGGAACGCAATCCTTTCAGTCTTTTCGTATACAGAGACTTCCAAGTATTTTACTGTTGGCGGGCTTTCTTTCGCCCGCCTCTGGGTTATCCTGACGTCCTACCAAATCCACTCCTGCTTCCTTCGCAGGGACTGCAGACTTGGGTTCATAATACGCTTGCACTGTACGCTGCCTGCTTTCGGCTAGCCACAACTCCTTGGATCATCGTAGTTGAGAGAGCTCCCGCAGCCTCCTAGTCGACTGCACAGAGTAGCTTGAGCTAAATCGCGACAATTCGGCTGAGCTTGTCCATATTGAGTATCACCTTCTCCTCGAATATGTCGGGATCGCTACCGAAATTGACGGAGGAGCTGCGACGGCTTAGTCCGGGGAGCTTGGCGTACGAGCTCGAATGCGCCGGCAGTGAGGGTCGCAGGTACTTGCAATCGCTACCTTCATACGGAGCCGTAGACTCAGCGTCGGCAGCTCAATCATCAGTCTCGTCATCGTCGTCCATGTCGACCTCAGCAGGACCGAGGTACTTTGACCCGGGGATATGATACATTTCGTCCATATCCTGAGTGTGCTTCTCGTTGGAGCATGAGACAGCGGGGTCGCACTGGTTCGATCCCGGTGGTTGCTGCGCAACTGCAGTCGTCGGGATGTTTAAGTTGTCCACGTTCAGGGACAGCATCTTGGATATTTGCTGAGAAAATTTGTCTAGACGCTTGTCGATCAAACGGAGGCCCATGACACAGCGCACGCAGAACTTTTTCTGACAGATCACTGTAGCATCGGCAGGCTTGCAGGCGGATTCGTTTTTAATGTCCGCGCCAGGGACGGCGCGGGTAACGTAGCAAGTCTTGCAGACGATCTCACCACATAACCGGCAGTGGTGTCGCCGTCGATACACGAAGTGAAACTTCCGATTGCAAATGCTGCACGAAGGGCGGCTTGCATCAGGCACCCAGTTCTCATGGAGAGCCAACGTTTGGGTAGCGATGTTCTGAGAGTCGATCACCAGCGAAATGTCGTTGAGAACCGCCATGTTTAATCGGTACTGTGCGTGAACAATAATTGACGACACGTTGGTCTCGCTGGCGCCCATGATGAAAATCTCCGAGGTTGCCTTTGGGGTATCCGCTGCTGGAATGACCAGCATCGTGCGCTTCATCCGCACACGAGTTAGCTTCATAGACTCCGAGAGCTCTGGACACTCCGGAATATCAACTGAAGACAAGGCCACGAATCCGATTTCCTGCCCGCTGGTGTTGATGGTATAGCCCACCATTTCAACGAAGCAGATATCGTGCTTGCCTGCGAACGAGTTTTCAGAAAGCCATTTGATACCCAGGTAGCTGTCTTTGGTCGCGCGAATTGTGTGCAAGACAGCACCGTCAATCACTACAGGCGACAGTAGTTTCTGCTGCTGGACGAAGTCTGTCGAGTTAGCTGCGTAGTGGGCATCCACAATACCTCTGTAGTTGCCCTGCACACGACCAAAAGTGCGGTAGGACTGAATTGGTGGACGTGGGTCTAGCGGGTCGCGACGTCCAACCGTGGCGCCAGCAGTACTGCGTGAGAACGACAATCCGTTCCGACTTCGGTCACTGCTTCGGCTGCGCATGGTCCAGGTGTGAGCTGCGGTACTGATGCGGTCGTTCACGTTGCAGACCCTCTCGAGCGTCGTAGTCCACGAAGACGTCGAGGTGAATGAATCCGTGCCACGGGTCTTGAAAGTCTTGAGCTGGCCAAGAGAGCTCACGAAGCGCCAGTCCGAGTCCAGCTTGTTATCTTTCAGGAGCTGGGCGGCGTGGGCCAGTACGGCGTCCTGCACCTGTTGTTGCATCATGGTTTCGAGCTGAGCAGCTTGGGGCCGCGACAGAGACACCGGCGTGAAGGTGGGAGCAGCCATTGCACGACCGCTGGGCTTTGTCAGTCGTTGCGGGCAGCTCGAAAGTTTCGGAAATGAGAGCGGCTACGCTGCCACGACCAGTAACACCGCCGCATGGCCGATTTACGAAGCGCTAATGCTTTGTGTCCCTGCGACAGCAGCATGTCACCCCGAACGACCAAGTCACATGGCAGGAGCGATTGGCTCTGTTTGACTTGCCGGCTGCTGATAGCAAATCGTTGAGCCTAGGTTTGGATACTTGTTCAAGTGCCCCATCGCGAACAGCTGGTCTCTTATTTCAGCGTTGTGGATACTTAGTGTTCCAGTCCACCGATCGTGGCTGCAAGGCTTTCCACGGTGGAAATTCCACCAGATAAATGGGGCTGAGTAAAGGCCGTGGTGTGGAGCGCAGATCGTGGAGTTGAGCAAGAATACCTGGAAAATAAATTACTTCAAGCGCCTCATGGGCCGTCGCGATGATTTGGCGCCAAGTGCAGGTACCGCAGCGTGACAGTTTTGCGTCCGAATTTCGCGCTTGCATACATCGCAGAGCCGAAAGCGCCACGGCGGTGGAGGTGGCACCGTGTCACTTCGTTTGTGGTGCCAGAGGGGGCAAGGCATGGAATTGAATCGCCTCACCGGGGGCGTGCCCCGATGGGCTCGTTCGACAACTACGTACCGTATAATTTTGCTGTTGACTCCAGAGTTTACGGTGCTTGTCGCTCACACCTTGTAAGCTTGTTCCACGCTGAAGCTTCACCAATGAGCCCGGTGCACAACCGCACAATTGCTTTACATGCACGCGCCTGGCTGACGCGCCCATTTTGAATATTACAAGAAGTACAGTAATTGTGACTACAGCTCAAAATTTACGGTTAAAACCGCACCACCCCGCTGCGAATGGGGGGCACCACCCTTCAAGCCAAGACAATGCCCACGACTGCAAACAGAATCGACTGCGTTTCGCAGCGCAGTGTGAAGAGGTGACCTTTGTTGCCAGCAAGATACTTACTTAAGTAAGTACAGTATCACGACGCTCACATGATAGGCTCAGTTCCAACTTTGGATCGAACCCCATGCTAATGCTAGCTTAGCTCTCCACTACATAATCGATCGAGCGGTGATGTTCGATATTCACATCACGAACCGTCTCATGGGAATGGATCGCAAAATAAACATGAAAGCTTAATTAAAAGCTTTCATCGCTTTGTGGGCTGCCTCAAAAGATCTCGCCAGGTAAGTTATCGGATACGCATCTGTAGGGGCACGTGGGTCGCTAGTAAGTAAACGTTTTCGGCGAGAGGGTTCGAGGAGTAGCGAGGGCTCGAGGTGGAAGCAGAACAGCAGTTTGACTAAGCTTTACTTACAGAAGTAGCGCGGATTAACGTTAGTCTGCCTGCTGTCTACCGCAAAACAAGGTGGTGGTGCAGCAAAGCACCCGGATGGCGAATCGATACGGCTTGCACTAACATGTAAACTACACGAAAAAATCATGAGCAGGTTGTCCGCTCCTGAAAAAGGCATTGCACTGCAAGTCTAAAGAATCAACTACCGACGTTAAGTACCACCTCATGTCATTTCCCATGGCATTGTACCATACAACCGGTACACCATGACTCCATAATGATGACAAAGAGCCCCTCCAGCTAACAATAGCCGATCAACGTCAGTCCTGGGGGCGCACGCATACGCACATCCGCAGCCGCGTGGCCCCGTCATGAGCTCCTTCGAGGCGGCCAAGCCTGCGCGCTCCGGCCCGCGCGTGGCGGCGCTGGGCAAACGCCCGTCCCTGCTGCACCGCAGCTCCGACCCCGAGTTTAGCGACGCCGAGCTCGACGGTGCGACTATCGAAAACGTTCCGAAGGTTTTTTATCTTCCGACCCCACTCAACTCTCTCTCTCTCTCTTGTTATGTGTATACCTCATCAGATGCCGTGGATATGGGCGAGAACGCCGTGTGGGCCAACCTGGAAGAGCCCATTTACGCCGAGAAGGACGTGGAGATCTTCCGTCCGACCCAAAAAGAGTCCAGTCTGCCCATGTACTACGCCAAAGGCTGGCTGCCCTTTGCGGCTGACACGCTGTTCGACGCGCTCATGGACGCGCGCTACCGCAAGTCGTGGGACAGCAACGTGCACCAGCTGCACGTGGTGGAGCACCAGCACGTGAGCGACGTCATGTACTTCGCGCTCAACCTGCCGTGGCCGCTGGCCAATCGCGACTACGTCTATCGACGACGCGTCAAATTCTACCCGGACCAAAACGCCTTCGTGGTGTTGTGTCTAGCCGCGCACCACGTCGACGCACCGGCCAATGGCGTCCGTGTGCGCGTGGAGACGTCCACGCTGCGTCTGTGCATTCGCAGCTTGTCGAGCTCCAACGACTCGTGCGACTTCCACCTCGAGTACGAGGACGACACCAACTTCAGCATCCCCAACTACGTGGTGAACTTGCTGCTGCATACGATGATGCCGTCGTTTATGACGGAGCTGCGGAAGGCGTGCGCGGGTTATGCCGAGTACATGAAAACGCTGGACGACAACGGCGTCCAGTGCATTCCGTCCCAGGTGGTGCGTCATCGGAGTGCGGTGCTTGCTGCGGCGACGGCGTCAGTGGCTGGAAGTGTGAGCTCCATTGGGAGTAAGGGCGCCATCGGGGCTTCTTCAACCGAGGAAAGGAAGCCTGTGCGGGTTAGCCCGCGAGCACGAGGCAGTTTATTCTTTAGAAGCAAGCGGCCGATGCGGAAGCCTGGGTTGGTGCGTCGAGAAACTGATGAACATAGCAGCATGAGCGAAGAATGGGAGATTGATGACGCACCTCGCAGCGAACCCCCCACTACACAAAGTTTGCGACCGTCTATCATTCATAGATCGCTGTCGACGGAAGTTGAGACCAGCTATGGCGATCTTGGACCCCGGCTAAATCACTCTTCGTCGGCCAACAGTCTGGGATCCAGATCAGTAATGGCCCCTTCGTCGGCGTCGGAGTTTTCGCGTGCTAGCTCAGTGGCGTCTGCACAGACAGTTCCGCATACTGTCGATGGACCGTTGACACCTCTGGACGATGACTTTACCCTTCAGTTTCGAAAGCAAAAGGTTGGCCTGCACTTGGAGACCGACCTATTTTCAAGCAAGGTGCTAGTCGCTTTCTGTGAAAAGGACAGCGAAGTAGCAGCTTGCGGTGAGCGCATCGAGCCAGGATTTCTCGTGACCTCAGTGAATGGTGTTTCAGTGAACGATTTCAAGTTTACTGACATTCTGAGCGAGATCCAGCGAGCGCCGCGCCCACTCACGCTGGGTTTTACTCATCCGGACCGAGAAGCTTCTCTTCAATATCGTCGCTTCAAGGAGCCCCAAAATGTGCTGAGGTGCGTTGTGTCTCGCGATGAAAATGATCTGCTGCGTGCGTTACGTCCGCTGGATGAAGACGCAGCGGTGAGTGCTGTTCTCAAGTGTGATTTCGTTGCGCCAGCTGCCACATCTTCGAAAGTGAAGCTCAAAGCAACAAACAGCAGTCCAGTCCTTGTCGAGTCTCCAGCGTCCGAACATTCAACACCAGTGCTACACACGTCGATGTCTTTATCAGAGCCAGGGGTAGAACGTGTCCTGGTACCAGCGGGCTACTTAGTCTACGAAATCAACGATTCGTACGTCCTGGACGTGCCATACGCTGAAATCGTTCACTTACTGCGTCGCAGTGGTGAAGCATGCGTGGTAACGTTCAAAGCGGCTATGGCGGTTGTCGGTGGGAGCAAGAAGAAGTCTTTGAAAAGCCGGAACAAAATCGCGAGGCGCTTCTCAGGCGTGTTCCGGAAGAAGCGCAGAGCATCTAACGCCAGTATTACAGCTAGCATCAGCTCGACTTCTTCGCGAGAGTGGGCAAGCGGGAGGAGTCTCTCGTCTCAAGGCAGAACCGGGAGTTCTGACAGCGAAGCTGTTCAAGTAACTGATACCAGCTCTGAAGACTTCGGCCTAACGGATTACTCTTCTGTTACAGTCACAGCAGATAATCTCGACTGGGTGTGGCAGCAGGTTCAGCTTTTGAAGGCAACGGAGCGCATCTTCTCGGCCGCTCTCCTGATTGATCGGCTTGAGGCATTTCTAGCTGACACTGGCAGCACTAATAAGATCATCGCAGCCGCAAAGACACGGGTATTGCGTGCAATGCATGATGAGCGCGAGTTGCTTGACCACATTAAAGAGCGCCGCGATCAAGGTGTGAAGGCGCTCAAGGAATTTAGCGACAAGGAGGGCGACGATGAGTGGCAGTTCGGACAGACCATGCTGGGTGTGACCACGTCCTGGAAACCTGATGCGGATGGCTCGGTATGGATCAAGTTGGAGGGCCTCGTTGATGGCGTGGATATCTTCAACACTATATCGGTCATTCGCGAGGTGGACCTATACAGTGTGTGGACGCCGTTTTGCTCTCAATCGTTGCTGCTGCAAGACATGGGTCACGTGGAGCTAGCAGCATACTTGGCCATTTCGTCGCCGTTCTTGCAACGAGATGCGATTATTAGAGCCTTTGGCATCAATGCCGTCTACGAAAATCGATGCCTCTTGCTCCTCGGAGGGTCAGTGGACGTATCATCAGTGACGAGTCGTGTTCCAGTCCCGACATTGCAAGGGTGGAATGCAGGACGCATGGAGATTAAAGGGTTTCGCGCACTGATCGAGCCCCTCACTCGTATGCAAGCTCGTACGTGCATCGTTGCAAACATCGACCCCAAGTGCGCACTTCCTAAATCGGTGCTGAACTTTGGCATCAAGAAGATGGCTGGCATCCTTCTGTACCTCATTCGTAAGGAAGCCGAAAAAATCGAGCACGATCACAAGAAGAATGCTTCAAACGAGCACCTCCGCCGTATCAATAGCGATCCCAGTGGCTTCTACACTTGGCTCAGACCTATCGTGGATAAGTACTTCCTGGACCAACAGAATGGGGACCTGTCGGAGCCGCTCTCGCTAACTTCTGACGGCCCAGTCGAATGGTCAACGGACGCGGATTCGCCTCGCGTAAGCGGCAGCAAGAACACAAGAACTGGCAGCCCGCGTCTTGCCAAGCGACGCAGCTCGACTCGAATCGCTGCGTTTCAGCGTCACGCGCTCACCGCTTCCTCCGTCGACAGCATGGAAACGGTGGTCGAGACCCCGTCAATTCCAAGCAAGCACAGCTGGAGCGACTACCTGCACGACTTCACCATTTGGCCGTATCTACTGCTATTTATCTTCGCCAAGGTATCTGCGGGGCTGCCTCTGCTGTACGCGTGCGTGCTCAAGTTCGTCTTCACCTGCACCTGCACGTGGTTAGCCGTCCCCGGCGCCTTCCCTCGAGCCACGCGACAGTGGAAGCGAGCGCGGAACGAGCTGGACCCGCTTCGACGGCAGTGCGTCGTGCTGGCAGCGATCTGCGATGTGCTGAGCTCCTGGGCGCTGCGCGTCTGGGTCCGCTGGTTGGAGTGCTACCTCGGCGCACTGCTCTACGGCTCAACTGCGACTGGACTCTGCCTCACTCGCTCGCCAACGGAAGTGCGCGAGTCCGAACAGTTCTCCATGATGATCGTCTGCTTCCTCTACGCCAGCGCCGTCGTCGGCGTCCAGATAGCAGTCAACCTGTAGCACTGCAAGTACATGTACCGGTACACTTCACTTCAACATCACCAAAATAATTTCTAAACTAGCCGTTATCACGTATACTACACTTACTTTTATTTACAAAAGTGTACTTGTACTAGGACAAAATATTACCAAAATAGACCAAAAATTATAACGAATTTACGCTATCGATAGCAAAGTGGGACAGCGTCTGCGCCGTTTACATCTGGTCGGAGGAGCTCTTTACATCAAATTTGGTCGAGTGAAGATGGCGAAGGGCGAAGGTGGCGCAGCCGCCAGCTCCGGCGGCGGCTTGAAGCTGAGCCCCATGCGCTTCATGCAGATGGCGCTGGCCACGACGATGCTCTTCTCCCTGGCCTACATGTACCAGTTCGTGAGCGTGAGCGTCTCGCTGCGCTCAGCGGGGGATTCGGAGGACGAGGACGGCGGCCTGGTGCGCAACCGCGTGCTGGGGCACTCAGTGCTGCATCTGCAGGGCTTCGAGGCCGGCCACAAGTTCGTGAGCGAGTACGACGTGGAGACGCAGGGCCCGCTCTACATCCTGTTCATGAGCGACGCCGACGACAGCGGCAAGTACTGGTGTCCGGACTGCGAGCGCGCCAAGAAGCCCGTGATGGACGCCTTCAACCGCGCCCCTCGCGGCTCGAGACTCGTGGAGATCCGCGTGGGTCCGCAGTCCTATTGGGCCGACTACATGAACGAGTTCCGACAGAACCAGCTCTTCTACCTGGACCACATCCCCACGCTCGTGCGCTACGAAGGGGGCGGCAACTCGTCCACGATGCTCACCGAGTCCTTCTGCACGGACCCGGCGTTACTGGACTACGCGTTCCGCGTCAACAAGCCGCTGGCGGGCGAGCCGAACAAGAACAAGGTGCTGACCATGTACTCGCCCGGAGAGGTGATCGACTACTTGGGGACGTACGACAGCTCGTACCCGCTGTTTCTCTTCTTCGTCTCGGGCTACCACGCGTTCAACGGGCGGCTGTGGTGTCCGTACTGCGACCGCGCGGACGTGGCGGTGATGCACTACTACAACTACACGGCACCGGACAACGCCGTCATGGTGCGGGTCATGGTCTCGGACACGTACAAGAAGTGGAAGAAGAAGAAGAACCCCTTCAAGCTGCCCGATTTCCAGGAGAAGGTGGCGCCTGTGCGTGGCGTGCCGTACCTGGGCTTCGTCAAGAAGGACGTGCCTGCCAACAAGATCCACGTGCACCAGTTCATGCCCGACTACCCCGAGACGGGCAAGCTGCAGACTTTCTTCAAGAACGCACCTCGCACGGCACGACCCACGTAGATGCTAGCGGATACCCAGTTGACCCGTTCCGGTCATCGCGCCGAGTACAGTAAATCGAGAATCGAGTTG
Organism: Phytophthora x cambivora; assembly: GCA_033557925.1. Taxonomy (NCBI): domain Eukaryota; phylum Oomycota; class Peronosporomycetes; order Peronosporales; family Peronosporaceae; genus Phytophthora; species Phytophthora x cambivora. The sequence goes on along the minus strand of JAUCEB010000011.1, from coordinate 10,984,180 downwards.
TTGTTGGTGGTCAAATTTTGATGTTCGTACGGTACCACATTTAGAAATATATATCACGGCGTTAGAAATGGCTTCGAGCAGCAATATTCGGCGCCATCGAGGCTCACATGGCGGCGTTGGCCTCTGGCTGCGCCGCAACGCGTGGCTCGTTGCGGCTGCGACCTTCGTGGTCCTCTACTGCGCCTTCATGGTGCGTACCACCATGTGGGCGCGCGCGTTGGGCGTCGAGCAGGGGCAGCAAGCGATGGCGACAGCCTCAGACCATGAGGCGATGGCTACACTGAAGGAAATGGGTGCGCTAAGGGGGGAAAATGCTCGGGAGGAGGCGGAGGAACAGGCAGAGGAGGCGGCTGAGCACGGCCGGGAGCAATTGGTCAAAGGCGAGGGAGATCAGGAGGCGGTGGGGGAGGAAGAGGCCCACAACGTGCATGCTGACGCGACAGCGGGCCCTCAATTACGGATAGAAGAGGAGGAAGATACAGTGGCGTACGATGACAAGGTCCCACTGGAAGATGCTGGAGATGTCCCGATGGTTGGCGCCACCTCGGACAGTGAGGTGGAAGCATCGACGAGTGCTGTGCCTGCGGCTACAGAGGAGACGAAGACCCACAATTGGACTGCATTCTATGATTTGCCAGTAGCTGGTGGTGCAACAAGTGGAAAAGGTGGGGTGACAAAAGAAACAGAGTCTACGGTAAACAAAGGCCCCGACCCATTGACGCCCCTGGTGGCGGCAAGTGGCAACGATGCTGAGCATTTGAACCATTTGGCGGTGGCCCGGGCTGCCATAATGGCCCGGTCCTCAAAAATCCTGAGATAACGCATATGCAAAACATGAGGTGGTATAATCAGTTACTCAAGAGTCGCACCTCCGAAGCTGTTTTCACTGGAAAATAAGGTCAGTATCGACGGGCTCTGCAGCTTGGGCGGAGTTGAACTCATTTTTTTCTTTGAGCCAACCGCTCCTTTTCTTTTGCTACCAGGTGTATCGGCGCTTGAATTGGTCTGCTCTGATCCGCTCTGATCCGCACGTGGTTCCATTCGGCCCCGGTGTAGACGCTGGATCCACCAGATAATATGCAACGTATCGTGGTGGGATCGAGAAATACTCCAACGAAAATGAATTGACTTTCTTCATGGTCAGCGAGATAGGTGCCTCACCAAGCCTAGCATACGCCCGTTCTAGCGCCGTGGGGTTCTCTCGCGGGACTCTGGTTATTATAGCCCTGATTTCGTCTGTGCGGAGCCTCCGCTAGGTCTTGCGGGGCATTGAGCAAGGAAGGACGCTCGTCGCCTGTGTGATCTTTGAATGTGACCTCTGCGACCTCTAAAAAAATAATTAAGTCAGATCGGGGGTCTTTTTTTTTGCGGTGGCCCGGGCCACCGCCAAATGGTTCATTTGTGGACTGGGGTTGATAAATTACCAGTGGCTGGAGAAGATACTACACAACAAGACGCACCTGTAATTGCTACAGCTATCACTATTGTAGATGGTTCTGGAGAGAGACAAAATCTGACTGCACCTGCACAGATTGAACAGCCCGTTACTTTGACGTCGAGTACGTTCGATACGTCGAGACTCGTTTTGGAGACGTCGGAGCAAGCGAATGCTTCGATTCCATTCGAAAAGCGACATCACACGATATTCGGATACAACGCCACCATGGCATATCTGCAACTCTATGCCAAGTCCCCCGATTCACAGGAGCAACTCTTCCTGTTCTTCACGTGCAGTGACAGCAAGGGCAACCGAGATGACTGGACTCCGAATTGCGCCACAGCCCGCGAGAAGGTGTATGCTACGTTTGCCAAGTCACCTTCTACGAACCGACTCGTGACTATTCACACAGGACCTCGCGAAGATTGGACTGGTGGTAACGCCTTCACCGACGACGTAGATATCCGGCTCAAGGCAATCCCCACAGTTATGCGGTGGGATGGCGGTGTACCCGGTTCACTTCGCTCAACGTGGGGCGTGTTGGTGGATCATTCGATAATGTACGAGCCTCTGCTACGCTACCTCTTCCGTAACGCCGATGAACAGGATCAATTGCTGGCGAAACCAGAAGTGGAGACCAAGGAGATCATCACATTGAGAGGATACGCGCAGTATCGGGCGTACATGGAAACCTATGCTCAAAACGGGACACCGTATCCGCTGTTCATGATGATGGTGTCGGGTCGTTTTCAGCACAACAACCGGCTTTGGTGTCCGTGGTGCCGGCAGTCCGAGATGCCTGTGGAGTATGCGTTCTACGCGTACGCGCCGGCCAAGGCCAAGCTGGTCCTCGTCGAGACCTACGACAAGTACAGCGAGTGGCGAAATCCTGAGAACGACTTCAAGCAAGACCCGCAACTTGAAATGAAAGGCGTGCCGTGGTTCTATCGAGTACTACCTGGCCAACCGTTGACATACCAGCGAGTCAAGAAGAAGTTCTACCTGCTTGAAGCACTGCAGCAAGCTTTTGAAGGCTCAGAATGAGATGCTATAATAGCATTGCTATTACTTGAAGTGAGTGATACATTTCGAGGACGGGATCAGATAATTAGAAATCGGTAAAGGCGATGTACATTTCTATTTCTAAACGGTAGTACGTGGCAGGTGAACCGAATAGCTCATCTGAACGTCAAGATGCCACCGAAAGTTGGAGGCCATCACTATGCCAGCAGAATCACCGCCCGGCGGCGGCGCTGGATGATGTTGGTGGGTGGCGCGTTCACGATCTACTGCGTCATTATGCTCCAGATGCGGCTCTGGTCGGCTGCGAGCTTCGCGGACATGCGCGCCAACGCCATCAGTGCTGAGCGGGGCCCTCCCGATATACCACCGGCCAAGCAGGACGACGACATCAAGCGTGTAGCTCGGGAAGTTGTCGAGGTGACGCAACGGCTAAGTACCGAACAAGAAGTGGAGACAACGCTTGCTGCCAAGCCAGCAGTACCGACGAATGGCCAGCAAAACTTGCGTGCGAGTGAGCCCTTGTCTACTCCTGGTGTGGTTATCGTCTCGACACCAGCACCAACCACCGCAATAGTGGCAGCTCCTGTTGCAACATCCGAATCCCCCGCTGCTCCAATGACAGTTGCAACGACAAAATCAGCGTCTTCATTCGCGGATCGCCATGATGTTGTTTCCGGATATGATGCTGCTATGAAGTACTTGGCCAACTACACGACTCCTGCAGGTTCAGATGAACAACTCTTCTTGTTTTTCGTGTGCGGTGACGAGCAGGGACAGCAAACGACATGGCGTCGAGTGTGTGTGGAAGCGTCGGAGCTCGTATACGATGTATTCGCGAAGTCTCCGTCGCGCAACAGATTGTTGACCATCCACGCAGGTTCAAAACAAGACTGGTCTACGCCGAACGCTTTCTACAAAGACGGCGATTTGAAGGTGAAGATGATTCCCGCGATTATGCAGTGGCACGGTGGTCGTCCTGGAGCGAAGCGCGCTACTTCTGGAATGATCATTGAGGAAAGCTTGCTGTACGAGCCGCTACTGCGCTATCTTTTCAAGAACGAGGACACTCCAGACCCGCACTTAGCCCCAGACAAAATTGCTTCGAAGAAAATCGTCTTGCTAAAGGGATACAAGAACTACAGGCAGTACATGGACGGCATCGCGGCTGGGGAGAATCCGTCGCTGACGCTACCGCAAGGACCGATGTTCCTCTTCCTCATCGCAGGTCGGTTGGAATCCAACGACCGTCCCTGGTGTCCATACTGCCGCTACTCTGAGATCTCCATTGAGTACGCGTTCTACGCCTTTGCACCACCAGGCTCAAGGCTGGTGAAGGTTGAGACGGTTAACTCGTACGGGATGTGGAAAACCCCAACGAACGAGTGGAGGCAAGATACGGCGTTGATGGTGCGAGGGGTGCCGTGGCTGTACCAAGCGACATTCGACTCGCAAACACGCACCTTTAGCTTCGAGCGGTACTACGAGCGCTTTGACCACCCCGACGCAATGCGAGGTGTTTTCCAGGGCTGGAAGAACCCACTCTGACGAACCCGACAATAGAATCTTGTGCAAATTAGCTGTACTTTTAAGTACATGTAGTTATGTGAATTTACTAAATGCAAGGCAACGAGTATCTTGACACATAAATCGTGATGCGAGCGTTAAAAAAACGGAAGTGCCCAAATAAGCGACGTGCGCATTTTCAGTGCATCAACTTCAAAGTTAGTTGATATTTCTAAATGCCGTAATCCATTTCTAAACGCCAATTCATCCAATAGCGTGCCTCAAAACCATCTGCTTATCCAATTTCTATCGTTTCTATCGCTGCTCAGTCGAGTCGCCACAGGTTCAGAGTCGCTGATAAACATGCCCGAGCCTCGCTTCGGACGTGATCGTCGACGGCCCCAGCGCCGCGGAGCTCCCGGCTCCAAGCGCATCAACCCGTGGTATGCACTCGCCATCGGCTTCTTCGTGCTGTACCTGCTCTTCCTCGTGCGCTGGCGGTTTGGAAACGTTTCTAACCTGGAGGGCTCGGCCCCCACCCAGCAGCTCAGCAACCTGCGCAAAGCCAGCAACCCACAGCACGTGCAGAGCGACGACGCGCTGGACGTGGAGATCGCAGCGCAGATGGAAGAGCAACGCAAAATTGAGGAGCGCGCGCGCCAAATCCTCATCAAAGTGGTGCTCCCAACGACTCCCCCACCTACTGCGACCCCTGAACCGACCCCTGCACCTACTGCAGTCCCAGAGAAGCCACGGGAGCTGGAGAAGGCGGCGACGACAGCTGAAGAACTTGAAGGACGCGTGCCCGGGATGCCGGTGCAGATGGTGCAAGAAAAGGCGGTGCAAGCTACGGAGGCGCCTGTGGCGGTTGTGACGAGTGCACCGAGAGCTGAACCCGTGCAGGTGGCGCCGGTTGAGCCTGTGGTGCCGTTTGAAGCGAGGCACCAGGAGATCTCGGGATACGAAGCGACCATGAAGCTCCTGGAGGGCTACCAGCAGAACCCGGACGAGTCGCTGTTCCTGTTCTTCATGTGCAGTGATGAGCAGTTTAAGGCCAACGACTGGTCGGAAGAGTGCGTGCAGGGGAAGAAACACGTGTACGATGTGTTCTCCAAGTCTCCGGGACGCAACCGACTGGTGACGGTGTTTGCAGGGTCGGAGAAGTACTGGAAACACCAAAACGACTTTTACAACGACCCGGACTTGCGCGTGAAGGGCGTGCCGTGTTTGATGAAGTGGGAGGGCCACAACGGCCAGACGAGCGGAATGCTGGTTCATAAATCGTTGTACGACGAACCGTTTCTGAGGTATCTGTTCAGGAACACGGACCAACCTGACGTGCTTTTCGTTCCCGAGAATATCAAGCACAAACAGATCGTTACGGTCAATGGCTACGATGCATACGTGGATGCTATGATCAAGTACGAGAAGGAGGAGAATCCTGTCCCCACGTTCCTGATGATGGTCTCGGGTCGGTTCAAGAATAACAAGCGGCCGTGGTGTCCGTACTGTCGGTACTCCGAGTTGCCACTTGAGTATGCCTTCTACTCGTACGCTCCAAAGAATGCGCGGATGATCCGTGTAGAGGTCACAGACTCGTACGCGGAGTGGAGGAAACGGAACGAATTCACGCGGGACGAGAATCTGCAGCTCAAGATCGTCCCATTGATGTTCAAAATCGACCAAATTCCTGCTGCCGGCCCAAATGCTACCAAATTGGTCAAGTTCACGTCACACAAGATTCGGTACGATGAACTAGCCCCGCTACGCGAGTTCTTCACAAGCTTCACATAGATTCGAGGCCGTATTGTCGAAACACACCAAGGATGGCGAGAAGATCACACTGCAGCTAATGCTTTCGTGTGATTGGTTTTCTGAGATCTATAGAGCACAACTATTTCTTGTAGTCTACTGTTACGTGTGCGTCTAGAAGTACTAGTATTGCAGAGGCTTCACCGCTGTCTCATACATGTGGAACTGACGTCCGACACAGCTCTATCCTCTTGGCGTCTTCGTAGTGACAGCCTTTGCCGCGCGGACTCTGACATTTGGTCGACGATGCCCCGCTCTCCGAGAAACCCCAGATATCTGGTGAAGCTGAGACCGAGGAACTCCTCGATCATCCGCAGCGCGACGCTGATTTCACACGCTTCACTATCTGGCAAGACGCGGACGTGTTGACGAAGGCTTCTAATAGTGAGCAGACACATGGCCACAAATTGTTGAAATCGAGCTTTACGTTCATCGATCATTTCATCGTCAAACTCATCGGAAGAAGAGCTGGAGAACAGATGCGAGCCCCACACCCGTCGTGAAGGAAAAATGGTTTCCAGGATGGAGGCCAGGACATTCTCACAAATTGGACAACGTGGCTGACGGCGGCGTTTACCCCGACTAAAGTGCTTGATGAGTTGTTGTCGAAGAGTTCGAAACTCAGAGAAGCGGCGTACCACGCACCACTGCTGCTTGCTCAAATGAACTTGGATCTCATAGAACACCACGCCATCCTCCAGCCGCTCGATGTGTTGTCCAGTCACGTGAGATGATAAATAGTCCGAGTACTCGGCTTCTTCGCGAAATAGTTGGAGGTCCTCGCTGCTCTCTCGCAGGAGAACCGTGCTTGACTGCGGAGTCGTAGTCTGCTCTCGAGACGAAGCGCGTGGTCGTCTTGAAGGGGTTTCTGTCGCCGTTGTCGGGGCCCTCGAAGGTGTTGAAAAGGGGGAGCCATACGTATGCCGCCTCAAACTGCGTCGAGTCTCGGTCGAGTCGTCACCGCTTCGTTCGCGGGACAGTAGACTGCGTGCCGATAAACTGCATCGCCAAAGAAGCCTCGGAATTTTCCCAGTCCTCCCCGCTACTGCTGATGCTCGGGTTTCGCGGCTTCTAGCGGTTGGCAGCCCGAACGGGTCGGCTGGGAAGATCGACTGCCTCATGGCTTCTTCAATCGAGCTGCACGTCGAGGCAGTTGAGCGCATGGGAGAGTTCGAGGAACACATCGCGTCACTCAACCTCATACCGGAAAAGAAAATGCAGCCTCTGAGGTTGGGCGCAGAAGGAGAAATACCAGTGATGGAGGCTAGGCGAGCATTTCAGAGAGGACAGGGCCATGTTTCCGACGCTACGCTGGACTGCTGGGTGCGTGCAGTGTTGCATCGCACCTTTTTTCGAGACATCAAAACATGGCAGGTCGGCGGACATCGATACAGAGATAGGAATAGCGAGCGGATGCAGGATCTCATGACAGCACGGGAGGATTCCGAAAGCGTGGAAGAGTCTCTTGAAACGAGGACAGAAAATAGCGTTGACATGGTCAGTCTGGGCGATTGCGAGTGCTCCTTGCACGTGCGGCCTAGAGCTTCGGCTGCAAGCATACCAGCACAACCCAGAGCTCTCGATTGTGGTGATTTGAAACGGCGACCCGCACGATCTGCCGGTGTCACTCGGCACGACTTGCAAGTCGGCGTCTCTAACTGCGACGCAGGATTTTCTGCCATGTACCAACCAGCAAAATGTTAACGCTTGACGAACGCAAGGCGTTGGCGGTGCCGTCGCAAGCATCAAACGTCACATGGTCAGTCCGATATCTGCAGCGCTTCGGGAGATGGATATCCACACGAACTACAAGCATGGAGAAAACGGATCCCTTCGTATAGCACTTCCATCAAGGCAGCATCACTTTGGGAAAACGATGCCGCTGGTCGAGCGACGGAGCATATCGCTGCACCACACTGACCACTGACCCTTTTGGTGCAGACGATCAGCTGAGCTCAACTCGATCCTTTTTCCCAGCTCCTGGTACGCATTGAACGGACCCACAGATCGCTCTGCGGATGGCGAGTGCCAACCGTTTCGAGTCTGAGCTCAAGCCGAGCAGAGTGGCCAGCGACGCAATTGCTGGCGACTTGCACCTCAATGTGCATGCATGATATGATATGTAGCCATCTGACGTACACCCCCTGACAAATCCGTTTCTGAGCCGTTATATCGCTTTCGAACGGTCTCAGGTGTGCCATCAACCAATTCAGGATGAGACTTCCACTGCCAGCGCAGCGTCTCGTGCGATGGCAGTCCACACATTCATCCGCTTCGCAGGATTGGCGCCAGGTCGTGGCGAACTTCCAGCGGAAGGCCAATGACTCAAATGCGTCACTGCAACCTTCAGACATCGCGGGTGTCGTCCGCGTGTGCACGCAGAGCGACCGCCCTCGAGAGGCATTGGATGCGATCCGCAGGGGCGAGAAGCGCGGCGTCACGACCTCGTTGAAGTCGCACCTGGAGGTTTCCTACTCGTTGGCTCGAAAGGGGCAAGCGGATCGAGCGCTGGCCATGATACCGGAGCTGCACGAACGCTTCAAGGACCAGTTCAAAACTGCGTCAACCAACAAGTACAGTGTCTACGATCCGTTGTTGACGGTGTTCAAGGACCGAGGTGACTGGCGGAGCACGCACGCGGCCATTGTGCAGATGCATGAGCTGGGTGTGGCCACGAGGCTGCGGGCGTTTCGAGTGCTCATGTTGACGGCGGCAAAGTCCCGACAGAAAGACACGTTGCTGTCGACGGTCAAGTTCGTCGAGACCAAGTTCCCGGGGGTTTGGTCGGACACGGCAACGCTGACGGCGATGTGCCAAGCTCTTGTGGGGATTGGAGAGAATGCGCGCGTGCTGGAGATTTACCACAAACTGGATGGGGATTGGCTTCGAGAGAACGCCACCACCACCCTGTTCAACCAGTTTGTGCTGGCTGCAGTTCGTGGCGGCAGCAAGAAAGGGGACAAGCAGACGGTGTCGGGGATGGACATTTTGGAATGCATGCGGGGAGCACGCAATGCGACACCGGACCACTTCACGTTTGCGACTTGTATGATGGACTTGGAGAAGCGTGGACAGTGGGCGGGCGTGTTTGATTTGTTCAACACTATGCTAGACACCCAAACGCGCAATCAGAACGCACTGGAAGACAACTCAGCACAGCCAGTGATTAATGCCCTGACCTGTGCCAGTGTGATCCGGGCGATTATGAAAAATACCCGTGAAGTCAATCAGCCCGATCAAGACGAATCCGGCCGAAGAGAGGAGCGAAAACTGACGCACGACTTGACGGTCGTGCTCAAACAGGTTCGCACGGTTGACCTTCGAAACATTGACCATGCTTCGACTTTGATTGATACGCTGGACGAATTCAGATTACTCACGGCGGCGCGCAAGACCTTCAAGCGCGTGCTGGATGAAGGCATCCTTCAGAAGACCCATTGGTGCCGAAAAGACGGGTTTGAGATTGATCTGCACACCTTCTCTCGTGGCGTGGCAAAATATGCCGTCGTGTCAGCTTTTGACGAGATCAAGCGCTCCCAAAAGGGAATCAGTGCAGCGTCTCTTGCTGGAAATGCACCGCTGCAAGACCTCCGCATTATCACCGGAGTGGGCAGACGCAGTAAAACATTCATGAAACCTGTGCTAAGACAGGAAATCACGGACCTACTCACGAAATGGAGCCGACCACCGTTGTGGCCGTCTCCGCATCCGACCAACCCCGGTGTGCTGCTCGTCCGCCATAACGCTCTACGTAAATGGCTCAAGAAAGGGGGTGCAATTCGATACTTTTGACCACAGTTAACTGTATCCTAAGTCGTCATGGCTTGTTGTGAGCCAACAAGTTTTTTTGTTTTCACAATAGACACAATCTACTCAGTTTGTTTAATGCTCTTACTGCCGCTGTACGTGCAGGTCACGAAACCTTTCGAATGACGTCCGTAATTGCGACGAAATACGAGTAATACTTGACCTCCAAGTTGTCCAAGATTGACGACTGATCTGTAGCAGCAATTGGTATTTAATCACTGGTCTGCAGCCTCAATGAACGTCATAGTGTCCAGCTTCTCAGAGCTCGGACTCACCCCCCACAAACTTACGAATGCGAAAGCCTCGGGGAATCTTGCCTACGATGACCGCATCAGGGGATTTCACCGTGTCTCCATCCACAACATCAGCATTCAACTCCGAGTCAGTTGGCCGAACCAATAGATACAACCAATCTACATCCACAGCGAAATCATGATCATCAAGAATACATTGTCGATAATCATGATTTTGCTGTGGAGATTTTTCGGTCGGCCTTGGTATTACTTAGTAGAGCTTGTTTGGGTATTTCGATCGAATAGGCTGATCCATTTGGTTCAGGCTCTTGATGTATTCCGCGTGTCTGAACAGACCGGTTTGCTCGTTAGCAATGACAACAAGGCGCTGGATGTTCAGCACCACCTCCACGTCCAGCAGCTCAGAAATTAGCACAACCTAATGATCTTCGATGCACTGAAGTAAAAGAAAAAAAATCGTGCCCAAAGGGATGAGAAGGAGGTCCCTCACTAAGGAGCAAGCAACCACCAACACGAACACCAACGCAGTGAAGAGCATCGCGCTGCGCGGTCGCTATCTATACTATCCATATGGTGCAGAACTGGAAGTGATAACTGCATTCGCATGCAGTGTATATGCATTCAAGATACCTAATTGAAATCTCATACCGGGTACATACATGTACATGTACTGATGTAAATTACCATGCGCTTTCAATCATCCAAGATAGGCTTTTGGGATGTGTTGTGGCGCCACCTCAACATGACATGTGCTGACTGGCTGCTGCCTAGGTCAGGCTGACCTGGTCAGCACTGTGCAGCACAGTCACTGTGCCACAGTGAGATGCATGGTCGAGCGATCCCGCTAGGATGTTTCGGCAAACCTGATAAATTCACGATCAAGTTTACTCCGTTTCTTTAACTTGGCCGCGAGGCGAGCCTGCCTGAGATGCTGCTCCTTGGCTTGAGATCCGGCCGTTGCCAGTGTGGTGCAGCTTCCGCCGCTTGTTCTGAAACCTCTATTTCGCATACGCGAAACCTTGACATACATGTACATGTACTGATGTAAATTACCATGCGCTTTCAATCATCCAAGATAGGCTTTTGGGATGTGTTGTGGCGCCACCTCAACATGACATGTGCTGACTGGCTGCTGCCTAGGTCAGGCTGACCTGGTCAGCACTGTGCAGCACAGTCACTGTGCCACAGTGAGATGCATGGTCGAGCGATCCCGCTAGGATGTTTCGGCAAACCTGATAAATTCACGATCAAGTTTACTCCGTTTCTTTAAGTGCTACCACTATCGGTGTATGTGCAGGTGTCCTGCGGATCTGACATCTTTCGCATCGCGTTCGTGATAGCGAAGAAGTAGGCCTTGTGCTGAATGTTGTTATTGTCCATAATCGACGACTCATCGGCAACAGCGATAGGTAGCTGGTCCGCAGCCTCGATAAAAGTCATGGCGTCCAGCTTCTTGTAACTAAGTCCCGTCATCTCTTGGAACTTTCGAATGCGGAAATCGCGCGGGAGTTTTCCCACCGTGACTCCTTCAGGGGACTTGACCGTCTCGCCATCCACAACATCCGCGTTGAGCTCCGAATCGGACGTCATACTGCGACGATTCCAGTTGGCCGAACCGATAGACAGGTACACGTCGTCGATGATCACAAGTTTCGTGTGGATTAAAATGCCCAGCGGGGCCTTGAGAGTGTAAACTTTAAACTTGTTCGGGTACTTGGATCGGATGGGCTCAACACTCTCGTAGAAGTACTTGATGTATCCAGCGTTTGTGAACGGACTAGTTTGCGGGTTCGCAACGACAACCAGCCTCTGGATCTTGGGCATGACTTCCATAATCGCGTCCAAAAGCTCGGGCACCAAAATAAAGAACTGATCTTCGATGTAGATGAAGTTCTTCGCGTTCTTGATAGCCTTGATACGAGCTTGGAACAGCGATGTCTCTCCACGCGGAGCAAACTCTTTGTAGTGCTTGTACAAACAACTGAAAGTTCGAGTGATCTGGACGCTCTGCTTGCCCAGAGATGCAGTCGTGTTGGAGCTGGCGTAGTCAAGCGCAGGTAGAGAATCGTACTCGGGGTTCTTGAAGCGCAACAGGTCGTCGTCAAGACCCTGACACGGCAGATATTTCGAGTTCCAACGGGCCAAGAAGTTGTTGGCGACATCCTTCGCTGCAGGACCGTGAATGCGAAGGTGTCCATCCATCCAGCCCTTCTGGCGGAAAGTAATCTTCGCCTTGTCACGGATGGCGGTGCTGTTGTGCGATATCGTATCCCATCTGTCGTTCGCGAGATCCAGTCCTCCGACATACGCGACAGGCTGGTCGTCGGGATCAGAGGAGCTGTTTGCCGCAATCACCATGTTTTTCTGGTGGTGGGAAGCCAACGCTTTAGGCAAGCGGTCGTCGAAAATCAATACCGCCTTGGCACCGTTGATAGGGGACGGCGGAATGCTGTTGATGGCGTCGCGGGCCTTGATGTTGTAAGGTGTGTAACCAACTCCGATGTTGGCCCAGTTTAAGATGTTGACATGTCCGCCGCGCTCCACTACGCCAGCAAAGACCTCCTTCACGCCAGTCTTGGCCCCGGTAGGATCAACGTCCGGCTTGAGCGGAACGAGTGCTGCAAGCCAGGCAGCCAGCAAGATTCGGTCACCTTCCTTGGTCGTGCTGAGATCGTCATAGACGGCGTCGTAGAATTCGTTGGCCGCTGTGTAGGACGTCACCTTGTTGCCCGTCGTGTAAACCGACATGTCGTCACGAGGGATGCCACCACGGGAGTCGGTGATCTCCTGCTCGGTGAGGAACCAGGCCTCGGGATCAAGAAGCGGCTGTCGGGGCTTAATGTCGGTTCCATCAGACAAATCGGCGCCTTCGCTTCCACTCGCAGTCTTCTCTTCCTGTCCTGCTGTGGAGTTCCCTTCTGCGTTCGAGTCACCGCCACCAAACAATGACGAGAATGAGAACGCCGACACTGGAGTCGGAGATACCGCCAACGCCAAAACGAAGGCGATGAAGACCCAGATAGTCGCGATGTTGCTTTTCATCTCAGCCGGCAAAACCTAAAGTGCCCATGAGGACGGTACAGTAGCTGTATTCGATGCCATCGACGATGAGCCTGCTGTTCTCTGGTCATGATAGAATTTGGGATGTGAAGGAGGCTTCAGTGAAGTTCACTCAGTGGTTCAGTACCCTAACTTAGGGTCTTTTAGTCGCTGACATGTTCTGTCTGGCGATTTTTTTTTATATCATGCGTGAATATCCACCCAGGACCCATGTGCATGTGCTGTATCGACCTCGATTGCATCTAACCTTAGGCGGAATGACATATATAACATACTATGTAGGTGCATGAAAAGCGGGGTTTTAATCAGGGAACAGAGTCCACAGATCTTTATGCTGTTTGCGAAGATGTCGGTAGACTATCCACTCAGATAAGGTAATTCCGCTTTCGAGCAAAAACGACTCGAGGAACCGACTCTTGTCCGGAACTCTTGTCAATTCAGGGTCACAAAGAAGGTTGATTAGCACAAGAATTGGTGATGTGGAAGCTGCCCACAAAATGTCAATAACGTGGAGTGTGGTAGTATTAATACTACATGTTATTAATACGGTACATTATTTTAGGATTTACTGAACGAGACCGCAAATAATACCGGGCGCAGTGCCAAAAAGAATTTAGTGGGAACTTCCACTAAACTATCGCCGGGCTTCACACGGGGAAGCTATGATTTTATCGAAGAGCTGAGCACACGTAGAAATTTAGGACGTTGGCTATAGGATGTGAAACGTTTCTCCACTGCTACGCAGCCGCAGCATCTAAGGTGGTCGAACTCGTCCACTGATTGAAGCACACCAGCTGAAACGGACAATCCAACGTGTAATTTTGGCAGGTACCGTACTGCATTGCTGTGTTCCTGCCATTCCATTCCAACAGCACTTGATGCTTGTAAGCATGAAATGCAGATTTTTTTCGTACCGTCGAACGACAAAATACCTGCATGACAAGGACAAAACTAATGCATAATTGTGACAAAACTCATCCATTCCAACAGTGACAAAACTAATGCATATGTGCTAGTGATACGCGGCAGACAGTATAAACACGACGCAGTTCACCAATGCACAACTCCTCAGTCTAAAATCTCCAAGATGTCCCGAGGAAGACCCCGTACGCTACCGTCGTCGCTGACAAGGCTCCCTCCCTGAGGTCGTTCTGAGGCAACACGTTGAAATTCAGTAGTGCCACGTCCCCAGGCCCGTACGCCGACGTCTCCTGCAGCAACAGCGTGACCGAGGACCATGCACGACAGAGGGCAACATACACAAGAGAGCCCACGATGGCGTATAAGGATGCCCAGCTAGCTGCAGAGAAAACCAGCAATACGATGTAGCGTCTCGTTCAAAAGAAGGTCGCAGTTACTACAGTAGATCGGCAAAGAGGCGCGGCAAGCGAGATAGAGTTATTAATAACTGTCTTGATTGCCGCGCCTCCATTGTTGACAGCGTCGATTTCCATGTAGACCATTTCCTAAACTTTGCCGAAGATTGCACCCCAGTCTTCACTTAGTAGCTCTACGACCATAGCGGTGATGAGGCAGGCCTCTGCCCAAGCGCCTACTGGATAAAGTATTGTGTCTACCTTTGGATAGCTATCTTCCTGAACGCTACACCGAGTTCACCCCAGAAGCGCAGGCTGCCCTAAAGGGGTCATACGGTCGACGACGACCATGACCGATGATATCGCAGCTCAGCACATTATAGAGGGAGAATCTGACAGTAGTGTAGGCGACGCTATCGGCAATGGAGGCGCGGCATGCAAGGCAGAGTATAAATTTTAGTAACAAATGGAGTACGGTACTAATCGATCAAAAGTGACAAAATCATCCATCCAGGTGGTCTCGGGATGGATGAGTTTTGTCACAATTATGCATTAGTTTTGTCCTTGTCATGCAGGTATTTTGTCGTTCGACGGTACATGTAAGAATACGTCCGGCGCGGTGAAACGGTTCGATGCTAGAGCTCAAGTGACAACCCACTTGACAAAGTATTTGATGCAGGACCTTAGCTTTTGACAGAATTTATTCCCTCTCTTCTAACTGAAAAAGTTTCTCGACATCAACTATTGCTTTTCCTATGTTATTTTCTGCCCAATACGCACACAGGTCCATCCGTGTCTACGGACGTATACCAGTGGTATGCTGCGCAGTGCATTATCGACAGTGTCAGACTGACAGTCAGTGGCTTCGAGCTGCATGGTATACAGTACTGTGCCATACCTGCTGGCGGACGAACGTTGCTGTCAGTGAGTGACAGGCAGGGCTTGATAGTAGTTTGAACATATGGTACTACTTTGGTACTATGTAATAGCGAACTACTAGAGAACTACTATAGTAGCTATTAGTTTGGCGTGATACCGAAACTACTACTACTATAGTAGCTACCACTTTCGCTCAGGGTCCGATAGTAATAGGCAACTGCTATCTGATTACTAGAAGAAAATATAGGGCGAAACTTCCTATCTCCTCTTTTGGTCAACGCGTTTTTAGTTTCATACTGCTGCGCAGCGCTAAACTTCGCTTTGAATCTAGAAAACTTGCGTTGAGCGTGTACTTGATGCGCAGAGCAACGTTCGCAAGCGATTTTAGTTACACAAAGGAGCACTTCGTCTTACAGGCATGAAAGGAGCTCCGCTTTTCTTGCATCGAAAGTCGCTTATTTTGCGATTTCCTAACAGCAGCTCAACCAACCTCTTCATCATCTCGCCCGTCCAACAACGACGCCTTGAAGTGGACTGCTTGTGTGAGGAGCTAACGACCACTATCTAGTCGTATCACGCAGCTGACAAGATCGTGCACGAATGCTTTTTGCAGTTCATGGTGGGCTGGGTCTCTGTTGGGCTGCATCAAATATAAGACCAAGGACACTTTGACTCGGTTGTTGCTGGCTCACCGTCAAGACGCCATCTGCTATACGGTTGATGCGTTCTGCCGGTATGTCGATATCTTGCGCTGGTTCCTTGAGTCTGGTAGCGCGCAATTTTCATCTATCGCAGCACTTGCCCGCGTTTGGCTCCCTCTAACGCGTTTCAGGAGCGCGTCCTCTCAACTGGCGAAATTGGCGAAATTGGTAAGAGCAGCCTGCGCACAAGTACGGACAACCATCGAGCTGAGATGCAGGTTGTGTTGAAGCACATCCTGAACCGGAAGTAGATCCAGCAAATGAAGGCTGGCAGCACCTGCGGTGCAATTTATTTAACTGGTCGCGCACTTTTCGTTGGTCGAATGTTTCGGTGGTCGACTATTAATAGCAAACTACTATAGTACGACTACTATATTATCCGAGATTGCAGTAGCTACTAGTAGTAGTTCACTAGTAGTTTCGATTCACTAATAGGAAGATACTATAGTAATTTTGTCAGAAATCGTACTACTATCAAACCCTGGTGACAGCCTGTCACCCAGGTATTAATACATGTACCTTAGGTACGGTACCTTACGGTGCATGTGTATGGACAGTACTACATAATGTAATTTACATGTCACCGAGGCAGCTGCTGCCAGCAAAATGGTGCATGCTATTAATATATTAATACCGGAAGTGGTAGAGTCACCAACGAGATTGCATAAAACCAACGCATTTGCCCTAACCACCAAAGTCGCCGGCCTTCGGCCGGCGAGATCAAGCGCAGCGCTGCAAGATTAGGGTGAGCCTACCGGACTCGGCCATCGAGGTTTAGCATCGACGTGCGAAGCGAAGTCTTCGCGTGGTGTGCTAAACCTCGACATTAACCCGTTTTCCAGCAGGTCCCGCATGGTTTTTGGGGTTAGGGCAGGGTGATAAGGTACATAATGTTGCTGGAAAGTCGCAGGAAAGTTACAGGAAGGTTGCAGTAGCGACGTTTTATGCAATCTCGTTGGTGACTCTAACAAGGTTCATTAATACCCAGGTGATTCGCCATAAAAGTGGGACAATCAGGGATTGGTAGTACCGGTACATACTGTAGTACTTACCGGTATTATAGTAGCTTATTTTGAGTTGTTTGAATTAGTGTTTTTCGGTAGTAAAATGACAGTACTATTATTGGGGCGACAGGACGAACAACTGACTACTATAGTAATAGTAGTTTGGAACACTTTCAATACTATCGTTTAGTGGCGAGCGTATTACCTGGAGACAATGCTGCAGGAGGTGGGCTTCTGGTACTCGGTGTCGGACGCCAACCGTCCGAACCCCCTCCACCTGGTTGACGACGCCTGGTTCGCAAAGGCTCACCCGGCGCTACTGAAAACGATCGAGTGGTACCTCACTCGTGGGGCGTTCGTGGAGAGCCACGAGCTCGCCTACAGCTTCTGTCGGTTCCCGGACTGCTCGCTGGCATTGGAACAGCCTCGGGTTATGGGCGCGTGTACCATGACAGATGGCATTTACTGCTGGCCCGAGGGATACTGGCACTACGTAAGCCACCACCACGTGAAGCCGCCGCAGGAGTTCCAGGATCACCTGCTAGACAGATACGGCACTATGGCCGAGACGATGAGGAAGGCGAAAGCGGAGAAGAAGTTGCTGCTGTGGGACGAAACCGAGCAGAGAGCAGTGGACATGCCCCGATCTATGCAGGAGTGGATCACGAATTACACGACAATCCAAGCTGATCCGTGAATGCAGTCGAACGCATGGATTTCAAAGAAGTTCTCTATCAGTGCTTATTCAAAGTACACTATTTCTTTGGGAAAATGTTCTGTCTACTTCCAAATTGTGATAAAAGCTTCCCGGAGATGAGGCACCGTGGGCTATTGTTGCAAAAGTACAAATAATCGATTTCCCGCTTGCTGCTGGTTTTTAGATGTGTACGTGCTCGAAACATTCGCTTCGATCGTTCTCCACAACTAAGGTACCTTACCAACATGTCCCGCTGCAGCTTCTTACAACCTACAGTACCACCCATCACAAAAGCAAAAGCAAAGGATAACCAGGAGTCCGCTTTTCTTCGCATCAGTGGCCACTTCAAATTCAAAGTAAAAATCTGAATCGAAATCTGCAGAAGACCTCTATGGTGTTGAATGAGCAATGAGCTATTCAAGAAAATATTTGTGAGCCAAAGTTTTTGGTTTTAGCAGTTGCTTGAACGGAATGACTACATTGGCATCATTATCGATTTTGAGCATCTATTGTTGGTAAGACTGGCTGCTCGAAGCATTTATTTTCTCAGCAAAGATGCTTCGCAAACACATTGGCACTTTTGCAGTGCATTTGCTTTCAAACGTACTTCGTAGTAGTAGTTTTCATATCGTACAGTACGCTGGGGGGGGGGGGGGCTCAAATAATCAGCGGGCACAACCTGTAAGCTTACAATAATACAACATTCATCTCAGCTTACCAGTCGATTACGTCGCCCTTCCCAAAGTGAAGAAGCTGCAGCGGGTCTCCAATCTTAGCGCGAGAAATTAAGCGTGTCATTCCTTCAACACTTTCTTCAGGTTCCACAGCCCCGTTAAAGTTGGAATACGCGGTGTTCACATTGCCCGGGTGTAGCAGCAGACATCCGATGTTCCGCGGCTCCAAATCAATCGCCAAACTCTTCGTGAACACATTCAGCGCACCTTTCGAGGCACGGTGCGCGTACGCTCCGCCGGAGCTATTATCCGAGATGCTGCCAATGCGCGACGTGACTTGCACCACAAAAGCGCTCCCTCTCGCACTCACCGCCAACTGCAGATTTGGCAGCAATGCACGAGTGACCAACAGCGGTCCCATCGCGTTCACCTGAAACTGGCGCACACAGTCCTCCGGCGTGGTCTCATCCAGGTTGTGCATCCCCGTTGCACCCGCATTGTTAATGAGCAGATCCACACACACACCATCCAGCTCCTTCGCCATCTCCTCAATAGACTTCTGCTCCGCCACATCCACCTGCACCACGTTCCACACTCTCAGCCCTTTCAACTGCTGTTAAAAAAAACAAAGTTCACAAAAAAACAACGATTATCCAACACGAAAAGAAAAAAACTCACAAAAATCCACATCTCACCTCCTTCGCCTTGTCCACATCTCTCACTGCCGCGATGACATTCCAGCCCTCCCTCACATAATACTTCACAAAGGCGAGTCCGATGCCTCTATTTGCACCCGTGATCAGCACCGTCTTGGTGACAATTTCACTACTGCCTGCAGTAACCTCTGCGACTCTCGGGCTCACGTGGACCGTCGTGTCCACGTGGACAAGTTGTCTGCCGGGTGTGTCTCGAGCCAGAGCCAAGTGGTCCGTCACGTCGGTGACTGTCCGCTGGGGTCCCTCGGCCTTTGCGAGCCCATTTTCGCCTGCTCTCCGGTGCCTAAACTGCCGGAAGCGGATGCCGTGGCGATCCATAAAGTTGGTCATCCAGCCCACCGACAGCCCCAAATTGGGGCGGCGCTCGGCTGGGAACTCGTCCAGAATCTCCTGCGCCTTTTGCACCAATAGCTTGCGCGAGAGCCGCACGCTCTGCGCCCCGCACTCGTCCACGAAGGCCTTGAGCGCCGTCTCCAGCTCGGGACTCGCCACGTCGCGTCCGCGCTTGGTGATGCCCTGGCGGTGCTTGCTCTCGATCTCATCAGCTGCCTGCAGGACCTTCTTCACCGTGTTAGCGGACGGCGCGCGCTCCAGGTTGAAGGCGGCCTGGGCCCATTGTGCCAGCTTGACCTGCGACAGCGCTGGACTGCGGCGGTGCTTGACGATCAGTTCGTACTTCTCCTCGATGGTCAGCCACTTGCCCATGATTTTTTTGTGTTCTGGAAAATAGTTTTTTTTGCTTTCGTAAAGTTTAGGTTAGGGTCCAATAAACTGTACCATACAGTAGTAATAGTACACAAATTAGCCAGTAAATGTCATTTACTAAATGATAGTACTATAGTACCAGTACTATTACTCGAGTCACCAGTAGTTTGAAAAAAATCCAAACCACTGTTACTATAGTACTGTCGCCACAATAGTACTGCTATTTTTCTACCGGGATCCAGAAGCGGCGCGGTGGTAGAATTGCCGCACACTTAGGTGGCTTCCAGCCATGTTTCCACGCTTCGCACCCTCTTCCTAGTATGTTGGAACCGCTGGACCTCGGCAGCTCTGCAGACCGCACCCGCAAACTTCATTCAACCTGCACAATCATTGCGTTATGGCTAGCTACCATCTTGGTGAGGAGAAGCGCGCTAGTTTGGCGCCCAAATTTCGACAGTTCACTCTGCAATTTTCTACACCGCCTACAGATCCTCTTCAAGCTCCCTGAGCACGAAAGTCGACCTCGCATCAAGTGCACGTTTCCGATTGTGAGTCGGCTGCCCATGTGCTGTATGCGAGCACGGGGTCACTCGGTACGGTAGGTTCGGTTGGTTGTACTGATGTCGACATTTGGTATAATAAGGATTATTATAGAACAGAAATACACGCTCTGTTGAAGCACAACCCGCCGTTTTTGGAGACGTTCGACAGTATTTGACAATACTGTACTGTAGTACTGCTACTCCAGTAAGCTTAGTTGAGACGTCTAACACTAAATCACTAAGTACTAGTACTAGAGTAGTTTCGGATGCTGAAATGGCAAACTACGGAAAGTACTTCCAATCGATCGCTTTGAATGCCTTGTGACTCACAAGCAGGGTTTGATAGTAGTACGATTTTCAACCAAACTACTGTAGTAACTGTCTATTAGTGAAACAAAACTACTACCGTAGTGAACTACTACTAGTAGATTGTGTGATCTAGGATGATATAGCTGTAGTACTATAGTAGTTGGTTATTAATAGTCGACCACCAAAACTTCGACCACCGAAAAGCCGCGTACATTTAAAAAAATTAAGTGTTCCGGTGCTGTCACGAATTTGCAGTAGTACCGTGACTTATGAAAGAAAGCAAAATGACTCCTTTGACAGCCTATCATGTTGCGCTTGTATGGTATTGCGAAAGGGTTAAAAATGTACGACTACCCTCCTGGCTGGCTCGCCAGCTTCCCTGCTGGCTAGCCACTGGCACCGACCACGCACCTGAGCCCCGATCTCCACCGTGTGCGTCACTCTCACGAGGTCATCTACGCCTGAATACCACCCGGCGAGTGATACGCCTACCGGTAACTACAGTTGTAAAGCGGAAGGTGCTCAGCATGTCCACGACGGCGTCAAGACTGATGCGCTCGCTAGGCTCGTAGCAACACATGTGCTGGATCATAGTCCACTGGAAATCGGTGAGCTTCTTGGGGCGAGGCGGCAGAGCTTTCCGCTTCGTCACGTGGAACTTCACCGCTGCCTCGGGCAAGCCAGCCCACGGGAATGTTCCGCTGATTAGCTCAATAACGCACATTCCAAAGCTGTAGACGTCCGACATCGTCGTGGGGTTTTCGCCTAGGAGGTACTCGGGGGCCTTCCAGGGCACTGCGCCCGCGTTGGAGTCAGGAAGGTGGCGGTCTTTTCCATCACGCTTCAGGACTTTGACACTCATGCCAAAGTCACCAAGTTTGACGGTCTTGTCGTCCAAGCCTACCATGAAGTTATTTTCCTTCAGGTCGCAGTGGACGAGTCCGCGCTCATGCAGATACTTCAGCCCAATTCCCACCTGGGCCAGACATTGTATGCTATCAGCGGGATCGCTACTTTTCTCTTCGTATTCATATCCCGGCCTGGCACATGCAAGCGACTTCAAATGAGAGTTCAGAGATGTCGATTTGGCTCGCTCGCAGACGAAAAAAGGTTTCCCGATGTGGCAAGCTCCGTAGAGTTGAACCACGTTATGGTGGCTTAACATAAACCAGTTGTCCGCTTCACGCCGAAACAACTCCATTTTTCTTGCGGTGGTGCCTGCTGACAAATGCTCATTATGGTTCATAACCTTCACCACAACCTCCGTATCGAACCATTTGCCGTCATACACGTCTCCAAAGCCACCCTGGGCAATAAGTTTACCCAGCACTACCTCGTAAGGAGGGATGAACCAGCTAGGAACCACCTCAGCGATGCCCCCTATGGTATCCAGCACCGCGAGCGCCTGTGACATCGCCTTCAGAACAGAGTTAGGGTAGGAGCTTCGGCGTTTGTGTAATTCAAACTGAAGCAGCATCTGCGCTTCTAGCCTGGCCTTGGGGTCACTCAGCTGCCGCTTCAACTCCTCCGTATTTTTGAGGCACGCTTGAAAAGCAGCGAGCTGCTCCCGACGAGTATTGATCCACTTGAACTGCCAGTCGTGGATATCCCGAGAGTCACTTCGAAAGTCATGAGAATCATGGATGTCAACATGGGCGATGAGAGTTGATACAGGGGCAGAGCGTATTTCAGCTACTGTCAGAAGACGATCCATCTCATGGTGGAGGAGACCGGCCTTCTGGGCTACTGCGCGTGATGCGCTGAAGCTGGCAACCACGTTGCTGATCAATTGTTCTGTTTGAAGCTGGCGCTGCGAGAGGAGATCGTAGAGTAGATCCAAGACACCCACAAATCCTTCCACAACGGTAGTGCCGTCCTCGATATTTTCACGTAATTGGACCTGTTCGTGAAGATCTTTCAGACGATAAATCACATGCTGGAGAATTTTCCCAATGATCTCTGGTATCTCCTTGCACTTGTGCTCCAGAAAAGGCATTGCCCTCGCAACACTTAGGTTCACTTTTCGCACGATGAAGGCGTCAATATTATGTAGAGGGTTATACGATTCATGGTCATCCCTTGAATCGTCATCTCCAGTAGCTGAAGCACTGCCAAATACTTGCAACTGATGCACAACATACCAAATGTCAACTCTCTTTTCAGAGTTCGCTGTACACATCCGTTCAACCAAGTACCACTTCCGTTTGCTTAGGAACTCTGGGCGTTCCTGCGGCAATACGAGAACCTTTTCATCGCCAACCATGCCACATCGACTGGAGTCACGGACAGATTCATCGTTGCGTCCACTTCTCTCGATCTGAACAAACGCTGCGTCAATGTCCAGGTCGTCCTCGACACCAGCTTCAGCACTTGAGCCCGCCGTTCCCTTGCGAACGAATATGTTTCATCGACGTCGAGGTACTGCAGTTGTTCGTGCACCTGGCTGTCCGCTCCAATGCGACGCATAATTCGGCGCGTGATCAAAGACCGAGCAGGCGTGGACGTTGTCGAGCTCGTAGAGACGGAAGCGGAGGCAGATCCCTCGCTTTCGACGACATTTCCATCTGCGTCCACATAATGCACCTCCTCGTGGACTTGTCCGTCCGTGCCAGTGCGTCGGACGACAACACGTCGCACAGTTTTCCTAGGCGTCGAAATGGGGCTAGTGACCGTCGTTCTCCCAGATGAAGATATCCATCGACGAACATTGTAAATGGCTAGTCCAAATGCAAAAATGTCGTTCGACATACTCCACGTGGGAGAATGAGACTCGTGCAGGTCTTCGTCGTCGCCATCTGCAGCTGTCAAAGCCACCGAGCTGAGTTCATCTTGCAACGAGGTCGACGTTTGGCTTTTGACGAGGACAAGCCCCAGTCCACTCAGTACACCACACGCTGTAACGTGATGACGAACCAACAGCCTGCCATCATCGAAATTATTGTATCCAAGTCCACGTTCGTGCAAGTACTGAAGTCCAAGGGCCCACCCGAGAAATGGCTCCCACGACTGCAAATTTGCGCGGCTCGAAAGTAAAGGCTCTGCCGGCTCATGCACGACGAAAGGCTCCTTGCCGATATGACACGCGGCTAACATTTTGGCCACATGGGGGTGATTTAGATCCGCCCACACGGTTGCCTGGCGCAGACATGCCTCTTCATGATCCTCCCAGCTCGTGGGATCTCCCGACCCCGTTTGCAAGACCTTTCCAGTCGTACACTTGCTCACTCGAACCGCATTCAGATAGTAGACCCCGCTCTCACACACCAGATCGATTGGGGACACGAACCAGCTCGGGGGGTTTCCTACCAGCACAATCCCCGACTGACGCGCCACCTTATCGTACACATCCGACATGACGTCCAGCTCCTCGGGGGTCAGGATGCTGTGGTACGTCGTTATATCATGGTTCAGCCATGTCAGAAGCTCCATCTGCTGCGTCTCGTCGCCCATGAACTCCAGCAGATTCTGTTCGTCACTGAGAATCTGCTGGAACCGGTACACGCGCTCTTGGCGCTCGGAGCTCAGTTCCTCTCGCCACTGCATGACCTCCGCTGTCTTCTCGAGCTCCATAACTTCCACGTATGACTCCACCACGCGTCCGAAACGGAGTAGGATGTTCACAACGCGTCCGGTCGCCGCCAACTTGAACAGCACTCGAGTCTCGGACTCGTAGGCGCGCAACTGGACGCTGAGGTTCAAGCCCCGACGGCAGGCCGTGTGATTAAGCACGAAGTCATTGCGCAGAGCCACCAAGTAGTCTCCCAGTCGGTCGGGCGTCCGGATAACCTTCTTCGGGCGGTTGCTTCGGTGCCACCGATTCGAATGCAATGGGCGGTGGGCTGTGGGCGAAGTCGAACTACCGGTAGTTCGATCTCTAGGATAACTAGTTGTCGTGTTCCCATCCAACTGCACTGGATTCCCACCTTCAAATGTGCCGTTGCGCAGTATATTTACAACAGCACTTGCATTGATCCGATCATGAGGGTCAAAACAACACATTCGCGATATTAAACTCCACAGAGACTCAGATAGCTCTTTTGGACGTGGTGGGAGCATTTTTCCCGTGGTGACATTTTGTCGCACCACACTGTCCGGAATCTTCCCCCAAGGATACGTCCCTGTAGCAGCTTCAAGAAAACACATGCCGAGCGAGAAAATATCCGACGCACAAGTTGAGGCCTCGCCAACCAGACACTCGGGGGCTTTCCACTGAAACGCACCTAACGCTCCCTCACAAAAGCTCGAGCTAGCACGGTCCGCAAAAAAGCTTAGACCAAAGTCGGCAAGTTTCGTTACTGCGCTATCGAGATCTGTTTCATGAGCCAGCCAAACCAGAATGTTGTTCCCCTTCAAGTCTCCGTGGACAATGCCCCGGGCATGAAGATTTTCCAGTCCCAAGGTAGCATGTAAGATGCACTCGTGCAAACGTTCTCCACGCTCTCGCTTCAAAAACACCGGTAGCGTTTTGCCAATCGCATGCTCACAGACGAAGAACGGGTGTGCTATGTGGTTTGCGCCGTACAACTGAAGCAAATGTTTATGGTTCAGCATAAACCATAGATCGGCTTCTTGAAAGAACTGATCACGGTTCATTTTCTTGCTTTGATCCGTCAGCACTTGCTTCACCACAACATTTGTCCCCAGCCATTTAGCAGCATACACAGCGCCAAAAGCTCCACTGTCGATCGCATTCTTACGACTAACTTCCTCCACAGGAATAAACCATGTTGGTAGCAAGGAATCCTCAACCACTTTTTCACCGTCATCACTTTCCACGTCACTTGAACTATCTACCGTACCTTCAGTCAGTGACGTCAACGTTTTTTGTTGTGTGCGCCAAAGTAGTTTGTGTGGAGATACCCACCGATGTAGTTCTGAGGAAAGTAGTATCCCTGAACCACTCGAGATCAACTTGTCTATATCCTGCTGCAAACTATAGTTGCGGTTCGCAATTGTACGAGAAAGACACAGCGACGATTCCGAGCAATATGAATCGCATCTCTTTTCCAGTTTTCGGAAGAAGTCCCACACAATTAGAGAATAGTCTTCTACTAACCCTGCCGGTAAAGGGTTAGTATAAGCCACGAGCTGTCCGTACAAATCAATCAGGCGTTCGTACACACAGCGGTTGACTTGGGTAAATTCATCTACTTGATCGCACAATTCATCTACGTCTTGTAGAATGTCAGCAATCGTTCTTCCAGCACTCTGGAAAATGAACAAACTAATGTCATCAACTGGGCCCTCCAAACTTTGAACAGATTCTCCCTCAAAGTATTCTTGCTGTAGATATTCTTCGATTCTTTGACTTTTGTCAATATCCCGCATCCTCTTTACTAGGTCGGTCAGAGAGTCAACGGCACCAAAGCTGAGCAGAAGACTCCACTCCTCTTCCTTAACGAAGCCCGGTTTGTCATGCGGGAGGTCCGAGTCACGTGCAAGGCTACCATACCCACGAGAGCTTGCCAAAGCCGAATAAATCGCCTTACCAAATGATACGATATCGGCTTGGTGTGCTCGGCTTGTATCATTCTGGTTTGTCCCGTCCTGTAAGCGTACCAATCCCATGCCAGTTAGTATGCCACGTTTTGCTGTTTTATTGTAGCGAAGTGTTTCGTCTTTCATTTCCTTATGAATAAATCCACGTCGATGGATATAATCCAGACCAACAGCGCAATCACTGTAAACAGACCAGGTACATGGCCCTACCCAGTCTTCTTCGTGCAAGACAAATGGCGAGCCAACATGACACCCGCCAAAGAACTCTCGTACGTGGGGATGGTGTAGGGTGGCCAACGCTGCTGCTTGTCGTACACAAGCTTCCTCTCCGTCGTAAACACTTGATCTCCGCGCCCCATCGGGCGATGATGCTACGAACCATGTCGGTAGTCGCCCGACTATCAAGTAGGCTCGCCGAACTATCGTATCAAAAACTGCAGAAATTATGTCAAGCTCGCGAGGTGTCAAGATCGAGCCGAATTCGTCCACCCCGTGCTTCAGCAAGGTCAGAACTTCGAGCTGCTGGTCTTCATCCCCCATTTCCACCAGTAAATCTTCAACTCGAGTCGACAAATTTTCATAGAAGTCCATGCGTCTATCACGCTCAGTCTCCAACATACGGCACCACTCATCTCGTGTCGTAGTACTGAAGTTATTGAGAATGTGGAGCGAAGTATCGATCCCTCGCTGAATCAGCTGGACAACTCTCCCAGTATCGGCTAACTTTACCAGCAGCCGTGACTCGATCTCGTAGGCCCCAAGATGATCGAGTAGTTTCTTACTCCACGCAGCGATTGGTCTGTCGTCTTTCGCGCGACGCGCAGCTTCCAGCAGCTTCGATATGAGGTCATCTCCGATAAGGTCGAGCGAATGAATCAGATCCGTTCTAGAGGAAGACCAGCGACTGTTGACCTCACACAGAGGATCGACGAGACGGCTCCACCACAAAAGTTGTGGAGGGTCGTCGCTCATGGTTGCTCCTCCTCGTCTTGGTGGCGCTTGTGCGTCGACGGTGTCGATCGGAGAATGAAGCTCGCGGGTCGCAGCGACCGCTGATTTATTGTCTGGAGTGTAGGATACTTCTGGTACTTTCTGCCCCTGGTTTGTTTCCTGCCAATATGGCAGGGTTGGCAAAACCATGGTATTGCAGTTTTACTGGTTTTATGTTTAACCATGGTTTAATGGTTTAATAACCACAAGAACCATGCGAAAAACCAAAGAACCTCGGTTTTACTGGTTCTTCGTCATAGAGCCGTTTTACGTAAGCTTGAAGTTGCGAACCTTTGCCTGTCAGAAGACTTTGTCTGTCAGAAGATCGCACTCTTCGACGCCAAGTGAGAAGGAAGCCTTACCAGCAATGGGGCACCCCTCAAGCAACGAGCGCTTGGAGTTCATTGACACCGGCGTGGAGTGCAACCACACCGTGCATATCTGCAGACACTGCGACGCTGCTTATCGTGCCCGGGAAAAGGAGCGCGATGTCATCGTCAACAAGAACAGAACCTTAGCGTCTACACTACCCGTTCCACCAGCGATCGACGAGCCCGAAAGGATCCAGGGGCGGATCGAGAATTACAAGATCCATCTAAAGAAGTGCACGTACTACAAAGCCTTCGGTTGGTTGTCCAACCGCAGTACCTATTCTTGATCAAGTGGAGTATTCTATAATGCATATACTTAAGTATGGGAGAAGACTTCGTACTACTGAATTTTTTTATCAACGTTTCCTACTGAAGTCGTGCTGATACTTCACACGTAGCTCCTTCATCACTCGAATTGCTCTTCGGACGCCACGAAACCAGGAAGATTGTCAGCAGGAAATCAAGCGGCCTGTCATTCATCTATCGGTGCCAACTCCATACCTGCAGCCACTAAACAACCTCAGACAGCACGTCGCCGAAGCGCAGATCACGTAGCTCCTTCACCAGTAACCACTTGGTGAGGGGTAGCGAATTGACCCAGTGAAGCAGCAACCTCTCGCGTACAGGACATGACTTGGTAATTGCCACCATGAGCCAGCTCCCGTGTTGCAGATGCCAAATTTTTCACCGGCGGCAATGTCGACGTCGACGCATATGAGAACGAGGGGCAATTCGGGTCGGTATAGGATGCTGAGTCCTTCGAAGCAGACAGAGGCCTGTGACGGCCATGAATGAGGCTTGCCGCTCGGTGTCGTTGGTGCGGCGATGCACTGCCTGAACACTTCTCCGCGACTTCTCCGTGTAGCAACTCCACCCAGGACACAAAGAAGCTATCATCGGCATCGCGCGCAGAGGGTCCTGCAGCGGGTTGACAACGGTGCTGAGCTCGAGTTACTCAATCTTGGCGGGTGACACCGCCACTGACAGCGGGGGGGGGGGGGGGGGGGGGGGGGGGGCGTGCCTGGGTCGTCTTCTGCTGGTTGCGATATCTGTGCAGGAACTTAGCACACGACTCGAGCAACGCAAAGTCCCCACAGCACCCACGAGGTGCACTCTCAGGTTGCGGAACAGCGTCACGAGCTTGTGGTGCACGACAATCACCGGGACGTTAAAGTGCGCAGCCTGCGAGGCTTGCGACTGCGGCGACAGCATGACTACGACGCGCTTCATCGGCGCAGCACAAGTGCGGCGCTTGTGCTGCGAGCACGTCCGGCATTTCTTGGCAGCTCTGCTTGCGGTCTCAGCCGACGTGGCACACTTTCGGGGCGAAGCTTTTATGTAAATCCATAAACCACCCGTTAAACCACCAATACCAGAAGTAAAACCAGATGAACCTGGTTCTTGGTTTTACTCTGGTTTTATAACCATGGTTTTGCCAACACTGAATATGGGGGGGGGGGGGTGAAATCAATGAGGGAATAACTTGGTCGCGCTGGTCGGTAGCATAACTGGAGTAGATCTACACGTTGAAGTAGCGTTTGTCACTTCATGGTCCCTAGCGAACAGTAGCGCGCTCGAAGTCTCTGTCGAGTTCTCTTCGCGCACGAGATCTTTCAGCCACCCACCATTTGGACGTAAATGTTTTTCTTCTTCTCGTATTGTCCCTTTCGGCCATTTTGCCCTCATATTTAAGGTCCTACGTAGGAGTAGCGGTCCTACGTAAGACCTCCTAAATGATAGTCTGATGGTAATTAAATTTAGCATGGCCTATGTTACAAGAGTCGATAATGGAAGATGGGTGAGCAGCAGCTCTTTCGTAGGAGTAAATGGCCGGCGAAAAATGGCCATTCGGACGTTAATTGCTTAAAGGTACCCTTTAGACCAAAGGTGAGCCCTTACGTAGGACCTCGGACGCAAAGGTAAATCCCAGCCATCTGCATCGCAAATCCTACCAAGAGCCCTAACCCCTCCTGCTTAGGACCTACTTTTTGTCGTCCGATTGGCCATTTGATCAGAAAGGCACAATAAATCGATTACTCAACAACCCAGCTTCCTAAATAACGGACAGTACTGCTAATTCTGCAAAAGGGTCACAACGTGACTTTGGATGACGAGGTCAGCTTAAACGCAGCGTCACTTCTTGGCAGGAGACAGAAGGGGTCTGACGAGAGCGTATTTACAGGGAGCTCGAGTTCCGTGGCAAATCCGCCCTCATCAGACTGCTTCTGCCTCGCTGCAACCGCTCGCCTGCAGTAGTTAACCGCTAGCGCCAGCAGGGATTAGTACCGTATAGTGATATTCAGTATCAGTGCTCTCTGATATCATCAGCTCAGTACTATAGTACTCTTAAAGTAATAGTGGTACTAGTGAAGGATTCTCATCTTGTAATTCTAGTATGAGTGTCTCTCAATTAGGCCCTCATTTAGGACAGGAGGAAGATCACCATTTTCAAACCGCGTTAAAGCGCAACAAACGAAGCATGGATTGTGCCATGAAGGATTGTTAAGAAGGCGATGAGGTCGTTGTAGTGATTTACTGGCAGTGAATACTATGTATTGTCGCTTTCATTGTTTTTGTCGCCATAATAAGCTTTCTTAAACCGGCTTGGTGAGTGGTTAGGGTTACTCTAATCTTAAACTGGCAATTAGCAAAACGGACAATAGCTGCGTGCATTATAATACCACTGCCAGTTCTAGCGGCGGATTGGAGGAACTAGAGCAACAGCAGCAGTACGCTTCATCCGAAGCACCTCTGTTTGATGCTGAGAGTGAAGTCCCTCATGTTTAAATCAAAAGAGTAGACTATATGGCGTGGGACGTGTTGTTAAATTCGACTTCATGGTCAACGAGGCAACGAGTCAACGACTCGTTGACCATGAAGTCGAATTTAACAACGCGTCCCTTATCATGGCATATAGCCTGCGTTTCACATGCCCGATATCTACGAGACCTTCATCCGGCGTTTTCCGAGTTTTTAACCAGACGTGAACGAGTTGTTCGTGCAGCTTAGTGGCGATGCTTTTGGTTTCCTCCACGTTCTTCGCCGTCTCGGTCAGTTTGAAAAGAGCGGCATCACTGTAGTAATTCAGGAGCGTCAGGACCATCGACGTAGTGGTTGCTTCCAGTGTCTTTCTTACTAATGACTCAAACTTTGAGTCCTTTGTAAGAAAGACACTGGAAGCAACCCCTACCATTTATGTGAAGCCATACAACGGTGCCGCCCAAAAGGTATTTGAAACTGTTAAACACAATGATGAAGACCTGAATCAGCAGATCAGGAGGACCTGACGGTGCGCTCAACGTCGTAAAGGAGGTCGCACCAACTTCGAGCTGGAATTGTTTGCTTATATTTCGAGGACTTCTCCTCCTAATGCGCGCAACCCAGCCACATATCCAAGAACAACAGATACCATCCGAACAGGAATATCGTACGCGTCGTACAGTAGAACAATCGCTCTCCATCGTAAATCCTGCGAGTACGTCATAATAACAGAGCAAAACCCCGAATGTCGTGGACCTCGACGACATTCGGGGTTTTCCCGTCTTAAACGGCTTCGGGTTCTGCTATTCCGCTTCTTATCTGGGCTTTATCATCAGCACCGCCTTAATAAAGGTAGGGTGGTGCCCTAATCCCTCATGCCTTAAACCGGCTTAATCCCGGTTTAAGAACGCGAATACGACAAAGTGCGTGAAAGGCACAATAGTAAGCCCGATAAATAATGATGCTCATATAAAGTATGCTAGTGAGATTATTTATCAATTTCAGGAGGTCGTTCGCATATCAAATACTTTGCTTACGGTGTATACTGATATTATTTAACGTGTAAGATTTTTTTGGGTGCTTAATCCTTTCAGTAGTAGTGGAGTAGTACTACTAATATTACTACTACTACTACTATCCATTTGTTGGTATTTCTAAGTAGTAGTAGTAGTATTTCTCCAATCTCAAAGCCCCGGTAGTTCCGGTAATAGTACTACCCAGTTTTGGGGTCTACTATTAACCACAGATCGCCAGGCCTCTTTAAGGTCCTACAAATTGTGAGTCACAAGTTGTGAGCGCTGCAAGAGTACCCCCAAGAGTCTAGGGGTCGAGGCTAGATCCCCATTACCAGTCTTCACCCAATCTCATCCCAATTATCATCACGAGGATCAAAATTATCCTCTCACTTGAATACGTTGCACCAGCAACCACGTAAACACTGCAGTGGTTTTGCTTCCCCAGTGGCGAAATCTCGGCAGTTTTCAACCGCCTACGCGCTCAGCAATGACCCGACAACATACAATCTGCACCGTCTTAGCTATTATATTCGCTTTGGCATCGTCTCCCTCGTCGGCCTTCTCCTTCAAGTCATTGTTTGAGGACTCGCCAGTTTCGGAGAGCACCTCCGGGGATAGCGTGAAAGCAAGCTCCAACTTGGACACTACCGGCAGCGGGAGTGTTGACCTGTTCAATGGGTCTAAACCCAGACAGCCCCTCCTTGATCCCAAGGACTGGTTCCTGACGGAGAAGGAAATCACGGAGTCGAGAGGCGGCGTACCAAGGACAGACATGGCTGTTTACACGACCGGCAACAAAATAACAACCTACACGGTGTCCAACGAATATTTTAATGCAGTCTACGACGACCTGAGCCAGACCAAGGAGGGCGATCGTGTCTTGCTAAATGCCTGGACGACAGCTCTTATTCCGTTCAAGCCTGATGTCGATCCTACAGGAGCGAAGACGGGTTTCAAAGAGGTGTTTGCGGGGGTTGTAGAACGAGGCGGCAATGTCAATATTCTCGGCTGGGCCAACATTGCTGGAGGGTACATGGCATACAACATCAAGACTCGCAACGCTATCAACAAGATCCCGCCGTCCCCTATCAACGGAGCGAAAGCGATATACATTTTCGATGACCGCGTCAAACTTATCTCCTCGCAGCATCAGAAGAATATGGTCATTTTGGGAAACAGCTCGGATAAAAACTATCAACCAGTGGCATACGTGGGAGGGATCGATCTCGCTAACGATCGGTGGGATACTATTTACCACAACGACACAGCTATCCGCGACGCAGCACACATTACGTACCAACAGAAGGGCTGGGTGGACGGGCACATTCGCATCCACGGTCCTGCTGCGAAAGACGTTGCGAGTAACTTTGTGGCCCGGTGGAACTCGAAATACTTGCCGTGCCAGAATCTGAAAGAGCAATTGCTTGACTTTGGCAATCCGCCATACGAGGACATCCCCCAATACGACTACGCCAGCAGCGGTACTACTGCCAACCTAGGCAACCAGAGCGTCCAGATAACACGAACCTTCAGCTGTGAGTACAAACACTACAAGGAGTTTGCCCCGAAGGGTGAGATTTCGCTGTTCAAAGCGCGTCTCAAGGCTATCAGGAACGCGAAGAACTTCATCTACATCGAAGATCAATATTTTGTCTTCATGCCGGAACTGCTCGATGCTCTGATGGAAGTGATGCCGAAGATTCAGCGTTTAATCGTGGTGACAAAAGAGCAGACCAACGCATTCTCGAATGCGGGCTATATCAAGTACCTGTCGAAATACCCGAACAAGTTCAAGATCTACACAACCAAAGCCGAGCTGGGCCTCTGTATTCATAGCAAAATCGTGATCATCGACGACGTGTACCTGTCTATCGGCTCG
The DNA here is from genome assembly GCA_033557925.1 of Phytophthora x cambivora. Classification (NCBI taxonomy): domain Eukaryota; phylum Oomycota; class Peronosporomycetes; order Peronosporales; family Peronosporaceae; genus Phytophthora; species Phytophthora x cambivora. The sequence continues at coordinate 10,951,225 of JAUCEB010000011.1, read as the reverse complement.
GCAAACTGGAATCGCCGTAGTATGACGGCTGACACGGAGCTGAACGCGGATGTCGTGGACGGCGATACGGTGAAGTCGCCCGATGGTGTGACCGTAGGCAAGTTACCTCGTGACTTTCGGATTCGCAAGTTTGTGGAGATGACGGGGCTGAACTACGACGAGCTGGATGCCATGACTTTCGTTGAGGCGGCGGACCAGTTTGCCATCGCTGCAAGTAAGGACTCGACGATTTTGGCGATGAATATTGTCGAGCACCATGATTACTTTTTTGCCATCACGAATTCTATGCGGAAGGTATCAGATCCACAAGACACCTGCAGCTTTGTGTAGTTTTGAGCAGTAGCTGGCCAGTGTAGACAGTTGAGCCTTTTCGCAGTGCCGTTCCAACATACACATTTCAAGTCGTATTACCCTTCAAAGTTTAAGACTTTCACAAGTAAAACAAATTGTCCACTTGAATATTCCGCCACATAATTTACTCGTCGAAAGAACACGTATCTTGTGGGTCTACTTTTTGGCGAATGAGGTCTGTGAAGGCGATGTAGTATACGTGATAACTAAGTTCCAAATGCTGCAGTATCGTCGATCCTTTTGAGGCAGCGGCTTCGAACGCACTAAAAGCCTTGGAGAGTGTCATGGCATCCAGGTCATCGTAGCTGCGACCTGTCATCTCTTGGAACTTTCGGATACGAAAGTCGCGCGCAATTCTGTTCACAGTGACGCCATCCGGAGATTCAATCGTGTCGCTGTCCACAATGTTGGCATTTATTTCCGAATCGGACGTCATACCACGGCGATTCCAGTTCGCCGACCCGACGGATAGATAAACGTCGTCAATGATCACGACTTTGCTGTGGATATAGAGGTTCAACTCCTTCTTGAGTGTGTAGATGTTGAACTTGTTCGGGTAGGCCTTCAGTATAGGAGAAACCATGTCATACAGATATCTCCCATAGCCCGTCATTTGGTACTGAAGCTCCAACTCATTAACGACGACTATGAGGCGCATGATCTTCGGCATTACCTCCAACAGCGCGTCACGTAACTCGGGCACGAGGATGAAATACTGGTCTTCGATGTAGATGTAGTTTTTCGCGTTCTTGATCGCTTTGAGGCGCGCTTTGAACAGCGAGTTCTCTCCTCTTGGGGCGAACTCCTTGTAGTGATCATACTTACAGCTGAAAGTGCGGACGATCTGAATACTCTGCTTCCCGATATTCGCTGTAGTATTGCTGCTGGCGTAGTCGAGGGGGGCCAGGTTTGTATAAGGGGGGTTTTTAAAGTCGAGTAAATCGTCATCTAAACCCTGACACGGCGAGTAGGCTGAGTTCCATCGTGCCAAGAAGTTGCTGGCCACATCCTTCGCCGCTGGCCCATGAATCCTCACATGAGCATCTAGCCAGCCTTTGCGCTGGTACGTGATACCTGCTGCATCGCGAATCGCCGAGTTGTTGTGGTAAATGGTATCCCATCGATCATTAGTGAAGTCGAGGCCACCCACGTACGCTACGGGTTGATCTTTCATGTCTGATGAACTGTTAGCTGCGAAAATCAGCGTCTTCTGGTGGTGTGACGACGTCATTGTTCGGACACGATCGTCGAAAATGTACAACACCTCGGCGCCATTAATTGAGGACGCTGGGATCTTGTTGATATCATCGCGAGCCTTGATGTTGATCTTACGGTGTAAAATGTTGGACCAACCCATGATGTGAAAACTTCCACCTCGCTCCACGACGCCCGCAACCATCTCATGAACACCCGTCGTCGCGCCCGTAGGGTCAATGTCGGGTTTAAGCGGGACCAAGCTGACTTCCCATGCCGACAGTAAGACGCGGTCTCCCTCCTTCGTTGCGAGAAAATCGTCGTACGTTGCATCGAAGAATTCATTCGTGACCGTGAGAGATGTCACCTTGTTACCGGTTGTGTAGACTGCCAGGCCATTTCTCGGTACTCCACCCCGTGAGTCCGTGATTTCCTCCTCCGTGAGAAACCAGTCGGTTGCCTTTAGCAGAGGCTGTCGAACTGGTGCATTTGGGCTATCAGTTGCCGAGTTACTGGGAGCTGCTGAAGACTTGTCGTCGTTATTACCAAACAGAGACGAGAAGGAGAAAGCCGACGAAGGTGACGGCGCTACTACCAACGCGTAGCCTACCACCAGCGCCAACGTCGCGATGGAGTTGCATCGGCTACCAAGACGCATCGGATGAGCGCTTGAGACCGACCGATTCAATTTTGGACCACGACGAGGGGTTGCAGTGGTTCATGTACAGTCTTCCCTCCTGCAAATGACTATCACGGGAGAACTGGACAGGATTCCCAGCAAAACAAAACTAACTTATGGGAACCAGTGCGATCCCACATGTACAGTGCACTATGAATACGGATGGGGGCTTCCAATCCCATTTCTTATCATTCCTGTCCGCAACAAACCAACGAGCAGGTGTACAGTCTTCCCTCCCAAATCTGAACCCTTACAATTGATATGCAGTGATAACTTATCGATAAGTGATCGGATTTTTCATATGCACTGAAAATGATCGGATTTTTCAATACTCGAAGCGCTCGTCCGATGCGTTTTGGTAGCAGATACAACTGCATCGCGACGTTGGCGCTGGTGGTAAGTACAATGTATTATGTGATGTAGGTATTGAATAGTGGGCTACATGTATCATCTCGCCAGCATATTACATGTAGTACTACTACTACTTACGTACTACTGTAATACTTCGAAGTAGTATACAGCAGCGTGATGATGTAGGTGAGGGTCTGATACTTTTCGGATGATGTAAGTCGGAACATCTTAATGCTGCAATACCCGTATCGGGACACTTCGAGGCTGAGGCGGCAGACTGACTCGAACTGATCAGCAGCTCAGATGAAGGTCATCGCGCTCGTCATGCTGAGTTTCTTCATCGTAATTCCATTGGTGTTTCTGCCCGTAATAACATTTACTGCGAGATTCCAATGTGCTGGCCCGGCGGAGAGAAACACGCCGTCGACGATCAGAAGGTTTGCTATGAATCGTTGCTAGCGGCCACGTTACCGGATATAAGAAGAAAACTTTATTTTGTGAGCGCATGGCAGTCCGAAATCACTTTACCGTAGTGCGCTCACGACCAGAACGCCACGTCTTTCTCAGCCTTGGCGAGCACTTGAGCGGTGCAGGCGAGTGGCGTGCTAACGGTCATCTCGTAAACACAGGTGGATGGTTCGTCTAAGCTCAAGATCTCGTTGTCCTCACCACAGTCTAGGTGCACCAAGACAGACCTATGTGTACAACAAGATTAGCTTTCAGTTGTTACACGCAGATTGACGGCACTGCTCACCTCTCTGGGCCCTTCCAGCACCTCTGGCCCTTAGCGTATCGCATCTTCGTATAAACTGTCTTGCCACTGTCACTGTTCGACGAGGAGCCATGAGTCTCATCGATAGCCCAGCCGTCCCACTTGCCAAGTTTCGTTCGATCCTGTTTAACTTCGGCAAATGGACAAAATTTGTACTCGTACTTCTGTTCAACACATCAGGGATTGAGTGAGCAAGTTACACAAATAAATCATCACTGTCAACACAACAAACCTCGATACGTTTCTCGATGCACTTGTCCTTCAGCGCAAAGTACGCGCGGTCCGGGCCATAATCCATTTTTGCTGTCTCGCGATTTTCGCTCCGCTCTTTCTCCAGATTGGTAATGTCCGTCTCAATTTCACGTAGCACCTTCCGAAGCGACTCAGCAACGGGCAACTTCACTTCTTCATCCAGTTTGGGGCTTAGCATGTACAATATCAATAGTCAGCAAGAAGTTCGTTTGGGGTGAGAGAGGAAACACTCACAATAAGTACTGGTAGGTGTATATCGGTGCATCCCAAATGACCCGAGCTCCCCACATCACCGAACTGTAGCCATCGTATACGCTACCGCCACCAAGTTGACGGAACCAAATCGAACGCGACGGAGATGGGAAATCCGGCAATTTGGCAAGAGCTGAGCCTGCAATCTCTGTGGCTGACAGCACGTCCCACAAAGTTCTCGGGGAGAATAGCACAACTTCTACCAGAGCACGGAGCGGAGAGATAATGATCCCTGTTAAACAAGCGCATTACGACGATTAGCATAGTTGTCGTCATGATCTGAACCGCGTAAACGGCATCTTACCAATAGTGCGCAGAGCATACAGTCCGATCTTCTTGCGTCCTTCCGCATCACCATTGAACAGAGGTCCAAGAAAATCTTCTCGTCGCATTTGTTCCGCAGTACGACGAGCTCTTCTGTTAGCACAGGCACAACCGTCAGTAAGCCAGGGGATTCGGAACAATAATCCAAAGAATCAAGCGCGCACAACTTCTTGGTAGGGGCTTGTTTGTTGTGATTCATGCGCAGATAGTCCGCCAGAGGGATTTTCGTGCCATCCGACAAGTCAATAAGACTCTTCACAGCCTGCCTTCTCGAATCCAAAACTTCCGATGCTTTAACATCTTCCGCCGAATTCACCGGGGCATCGTCATCTGCCACTCGAATCGCGTCAAGGCCTTCAAACTCCGGTGCATCTTCACCTTCTTTCTCCGTGGATTCCGAAAACTGCTGCTTTGTCGACTCCTCGCTCTGTGCACCGGCAGCATCATGTCCTTCCGCCTGCTTCTGTCTTGCCAGTTCCAGTCGATACTTTCTCTCCTTCAGCTCCTCACGGTCCTTGTGCACCGTCACTCTTTCCTTCAACAGCTTCAACCCCGCCAGAGTCTTCTCCGTCGCCGCCTCAAACTCTTTTCCACCTGCAAAGAAGCTCGCAACCTCCCCATTGATTGCCGCTTGCCGTTTCTCGAACCCGATCTTCACCACCTGAAGCCGCTGCTCCGCCACCTTCCGGAATTTCTCAGCAGCGGCAGCACACGTATTTGGACAAACTCCCATTTCCTCGTCCGATCCGTCGCAACAATCACAAATTCCATCATGAATCCGCGACGTGTGAATCTGCCCAACAAACAAGATATTCAGCATTCAGTAAAAATAATTGGTCCTAAAACTACACATCTTTTACTTTAAAAATGTTGTTTTTCTCACTTTTCCAGGGAAGAACCCGCCGTTCTCGCAGTGGAAGACACTGGACAAGAGGTGGGAGCAAGCGGCGGTGCCCGGTTCGTCTTGGCCGTTGTCACAGTCGCAGAACTCGTCGTTCAGTCGACTGGCTGGCAGATTGGTGGGTTTCCCGCCCACGACGCATGGAAACTCATTGGCCAGGTACTTGGCCTGGTCAGCCGGGGCCACGCCGCGGATCTGCACGGCCGAGGAGGCCCATGTGGCGGGGAGCGAGCTCAGCAGAAGCAGCGGCAGGAATCGCATCATGCCGGACACGTCACAAATTGCAAAGTGAGGGTGGATTGGTTGATAATGGTAGATAGATTTATTATGGACCAATCAGAAAAGGTTGTCATGTTGAAGACGATGCCGCGAGGACGAAATGGACCCTTTTGGCATTAAGTGTCCTCATCGTAGTCGCCGGCCTGTTGGTACCGTTCTTCCTCTTCTTCGCGTTTGCGGGCTGACATGGCGTTCGGCTGCGTGCACAAAGTGGCGCCAACGGCTTTGAACTTGGACATTTTGAAGAGTTCCGAGTGGTGTCGCTCCGGCGCGTTCGGATGGTAGCGGACGTCTTTGCCCATTGAACACTGCGTGTCTCGAGGCAGCGGAAGTTTCTACAATACAATACAGAGTAGTTTCGTGCTGTTAGTGTATACATTTGGTTGGTGTTGTAGGAAGGGTGTGGACGCACTCCTTTGGTCTTCATGGTGCTCAGGTCTGGGTAGTCGGCGTTGTCGTTGCTGAACGACGTGTGTCGAGCTTGAACCAGCCCCCAGATATCTTCAGACACCCTGTTGACACAGCACAGTTGTGCATGAGTTAACTAAACCAGGATGGTCCAGATCGGTGCTACTTACTTCGACTTGATGCCGTAGGTCATGTCGTTCGTGGGGACGAAGCTGCCTTTGCCCTTCGCGGCGGGCTTCACGACGATGTCAGGGTGCTCGTTGGCAAACTTGCGCGCCTCACCTGCACTCAGATACCTGCAGAAGTATTCGATCACATTGTGAGTCGAAGGTATTGATGGAGTTATGAGGGACACTTCGTCGGACGAACCCGTTCATGATAGCCTGGCGGTTGGTTTCGATGAAGCTACGCCCAGACTTGGCTGCAGGGGACGGTACCGCCTGCACCCACTTGCCAATGACCTGGCCTGCATTCTCCGGGTCGCGCTGGATCTCGTAGCCGTAGACATGGTTGGGGTTCTTCGCGTCGGGCAAGTCGTAGGTGGTGCGTCGCACACTACCCACAGTACTCTTGATCATAGTCCGGCGGAGGCTCTGCGGGTGGTGCTCCTTCGCCATCGTGGCACAGTCCTTCCACTTTACTCTCACACACCGCCCTATTATTTTCCTAAATGACCGGCAAGACTCGACCAAGAAACAGCGAGACTGTCATCGCCTGCAGCTAAATGTAGTGCCCTACTCAAGCAAGAATAGCCTTCACCACGTATGTAGCCATTTTGGCCAATTCTGTAGCCATGTACCCGATTACCTCCAATAACACATCGTTCGTGTGTTACACATCATATACCTGTACAACTGCATCCACTCCTTCTGCGCTCCAGTCGTTCCCGGTCAATTGCCAACTGGCTGGTGAAGAGCTCCGACGTCCTCGCAGCCCGCCGTCACTCGCGCCTACAGCCAACAGGAACCGCCCGCCACCTCACCATGAACAAGAAGATCGCAGCGCAGCTGGAGAAGCTGCAGGGCGACGAGTGGGACTCGGACAGCGACAGCGAGACGCAGACGAAGACGCAGACTCCGTCCTCCACTTTTGACGCCAGCAATGACCTCGTGAAGCTGCCCACGGCTGAGGAGGCCATCGCCAGCGCCAAGGCCGGCGGCAAGAAGCGCAAGAGCAAGATGCAGCGCAAGAAGGAGGCCGCCAACCTGGCGCAGCAGCAGAAGGCCGACAAGGCCAAGAAGCAGCCGTCCAACGTTATTTATCTCGGCCGCGTCCCGCACGGCTTCTACGAGAAGCAGATGATGGGCTTCTTCAAGCAGTTCGGCGTCGTGCGTCGCGTGCGGCTGTCGCGCAACAAGCGCACGGGCAACTCGAAGCACTACGCCTTCATCCAGTTCGACGAGCCTGAGGTGGCGCAGATCGTGGCCAACACCATGAACCAGTACCGACTCTTCGACCACACGCTCTCGTGCCACGTCGTGCCCTCGCACGCCGTGCACGAGCGCATGTTCGTGGGCGCCAACAAGGAGTTCAAGCCGCTGCCCCGACAGGCCATCAACCGCAACCGCCACAACGCCGAGAAGACGTACGAGCAGACTGTGGTCAACAACAAGCGCCTGGTCACCAAGGAGCGACAGAAGCGCAAGGTGCTCAAGGCGCTGGGCATCGACTACGAATTCCCCGGCTACGAGGCGCAAATGCCTGCCAAGAAGCAGCACATTACCTTCACATAAGGAGGAGGTTTTAGGCGTCGACTTGCACACGGAATGCACATGCTACGACCTCCTGGGGTGTGCGTGCCGACTTTTGAACTTTCATTGCTTTGCCTTTTCTAGCTACGGTTAATAGATTGTACTTCCTGTGGAAATAGCTGGAGCTGCGGGCGTTGGAGGTTTTGTCATGACGCTGCACATGTTGAATCATCACCGGATAATTATCAGCTGTGGCTTCCATCTGTGTGCTATGCCGTTTTGATCGTACGCTGTCAGGCGCTCACCGTCGTGCGACGCAAAGTAGTGCAGCTCTTCTTCGAGCCTGTTAGTGCATGCAGCAGGAGACTACGTGCATTTAGGTATTATACCGGTATGCTCCTGCATCCGCGGCGGACAGTATTCGCGTGTTAATTAGCCTGAAAGCGCAGCGGACCTGGCTGCATTTGTGCGGCCGTATCCATACGTTTTGGCACATCTCGGTTGTTCATCCTCAGATAATTTCGCCGGTCCCCACATGCTGCCGTCCGCTTGCAGCCCTAAGCTTACGTCACAACGCAAGTGGAGTGGAAGGGTCACGGACCATGGCGGTACGAGGTCGAGAAGCAAGCGTGGAAGGAGACATTCAGCTGGACGTTGTGGAGCTATCGGATCATGAGACCGCGTCTGCAACTCCCCGGGAAGAGGACCAGATACTCGTCAAGCAAGCCAATGACAGCTCTATCAAGCCTCCTGCAGCGCCACAAACCAAGGTGCTGTTCCTCGATGGCGCCCGTGGTCTCGCTGCCATGCTGGTCGTGGTGCAGCACTCGCAAGAGTTCGTGCCGGAGCTTCACCTCGGATCGGTGGCCGTCGACGTCTTCTTCGTCCTTTCGTCCTTCTTGCTCACGTGGCTCTTCATGAAGAAGAGCAAGAAGCTGCTGGCCCAAGGTGCGGACCTCCGCACGTGGATGTTCGTGCTGGCCGACTACTTCCAGAAGCGCTTCTTCCGCGTGTATCCGCTGTTCGTGGTGACGGTAATTGTGCTGTCCCTCATGTCGAAGGAAGACCAGAAGCACTACTTCATCGGAGGCCGTCCAGACTTCGATTGGTACAAGACGCTCACCTTCAGCTTCGAGTACCGCTATCATGTCTTCTGGACGCTGCCGCTGGAGATCTCGTACTACTTCGTGATCCCCGTGTTCGTGTTGGTCGTACTGGGCTTGCGTCGCTTTTGGTGGATCCCCGCACTCCCGTTGTCCGTGTGGATCGTGTACGACGGCATGACGGAGTACCGACAGAGCCACATGCCCATGCGTCCTCACATCGCGACGTTCCTCACGGGTTCCCTTGCAGCTGTGGTGTTCGTGAAACTGGACTCGTGGATGAAGGAGACCAAGTTCACCTTCCGCTTGTGGCACGTGCTTCTGCTCCGAGCAGTCGAGTGGCTGTCGATCAGCATGCTGCTCAGCGTGATCTTCCGGGGTCTGCTCTTCACCTGGGTGCATCCGAACCCTGCGCTGCCGCCGGACGGGTTCCCATACACGAGCGCGTTCCTGGCGATCATTTTCGTGATCGAGATGATGCGTCCGTCCTGGGTGTCTACGTCGCTGGAGTGGAATGTGCTTCGCTTCTGGGGCAAGATCAGCTTCTCGATCTACCTCATGCACTCGTTCATCGTGGAGAACCCGAGGATATCCGCGCAAGGCAACTACTTCGACCGATTCTTTTCCAGGTTGATCCTCGTCCTGGCACTTTCGACAGCCACCTACTATCTCATCGAGTACCCGTCGCAATTGCTGGCGCAACAAATCTCCCGCATTTTAGCAGAGAAGGAGAAGGAAGGATCACGTGGAGTGACCAAGTTCACGAGCCTCAGTCGGACTCAGCAGTAGGCGGCATAGGAACAATGTAAACTCTTGTTGAAGTGATGTACTACCTATCAAACGTCATATTCCGCCGTCACATCGTGTCGACATTTACTGACATTCCGCCTCTGCCCCATTTGCTATCACCCTCTCCTACGTCATATCTTAGCCATAGTTGAACCTGGTAATCAGACCCCCTTTAGGTCCATCAGGTCCATGAAGGGCGAGCGAGTGCCACTGCTGCCGCGCGCGTCGACGGTGGAGGAGGCGCGGCTGCGTAACTTGGGCAAGCGCGTGAAGCTGCAGTCCAAGCGCCTGCGCCAGATTTGGCCGCGCATCGCCGACTTCCTGTCTCTGAGGGACGTCGTGTCGCTGGGCTCGACCTGCCACCGACTGCAGCGGCTGCTGGACAACGACCGCGTCTGGTGTGGCTCAAATAATAATTATTATACCGTGTCAAGAAGTGAAATTTAAGATTAAGAGTGTGATTCATGTCCGTGAACCAGGCAGAGTCGGTATGATGAAGTGGCGAATCAGCATGTGACGAGGCTGCTGCTGCCGCATCTTGAGACGCGGTTCGACAGTGAGCTCCCGGTCAAGGAGAAGCTGCGACGAGTGGTGAGAGCTAGTGACTGAATTGGAGCTACAGGAGGGTCTTGTCTGTCGCTAACTGAGTGTGAGTGACTGCGTGCAGATCCATGCTCGACATGTCCACGATCCGACCAATGCACTGCAGACTCGACTGCAGGAGGCGGAGCGAGAGGTGTATCGGCTAGAACTGCGGCAGGTGAGCTGGATTAATGGGGTGGGCTGTGCATGATGTGGGGTTGCTGACGATGGTTGCTCGGACTTCATAGCACAAGGTGCGGAGTGTGGTGTGGATGAATGTGCCGCTGGTACTGGCACTGTGCTGTTTGAGTGCGTGGGGCTACTCGACTGCAACTAATGAAGATGACTACTCCACTGGTACCCCTTCGGCTCAGCTTCGTGGTTCTGGAGACGGTATCACCCAGCCCGTACAAGCCAATCCGGTGAAGAAAGTAGGCAGGCAACTGACAGGGTGGTTCGTTGTTGCCATGACAGTATTCTTCTAACTTTTGTTTATGAGGTGCAGTTCGTGCTTGTGACAGATATACTGCTGCTAGTCGCTGTGATGATCTTGGGCGTTGGAGACTTGGCAGGCAAAGCGCTGTACACTGTGGGGGTGCTTGCAGCGATCGAGGCAGCCGTGATGCTGGCCGAGTTTGTGGCCTGGTCGTCGTCGCTGCAAGTCGCTCATTCGTTCCTGGTGCTCGCGATTCTTGTGTTCAATGCTGTGTTGATCACCACGGAGAAGCAGAAATATATCCGCGAGATGGCGGCGTTCTTGCCATCCTATTGAGAGAGTTCAACTGACTGACTGAATGACCGAATGAATGAATGAATGAACACGGCACATGAGAAAACATGCCTGAAAAACGAATAACGTCTCTATTACCGTTCACTCAATACTCGTAGGGGACTACGAGTCGTAGCGCTCAAAACAACACCCCGGCAGCCCCACAATTCCACTCGACACCACTGGCAGCTGAGGCCTACTCATTGGTTTGAACGTAGCATTTCGTGCTGCATCTGCCTCGTCATACAGCACGCCCGAGCGCAACAAATCTCTTGGCGTGGTTCGGAACAGCGTTTCCCTCAAATCCCTCTCCTCGGGTCGTTCAAGGGGCCCCTTGGGGCGATTCGAAGGGTCCTGTCGAGACTGCAGCCACTTGGCGTTGAGCTGTTTCCTAACTTTCCTCTCACTCGCACGCTTCAACGCACTGTCACCCCCTCCGTTCGCCAGTCCCGCGTCATTTTCTCCCTCTCCGTCGCTCCACTTGCTCTCACTCGCCAACCGACGAGCAGCTTGCAACAGCTCACGACGTCTGGCACTCGCCTCCGTAGCAGCAACAGTCCGATCCTCTTCACCCAACGGCGTCACCTCCGGTGCCTTCTCCATCTCCTGCAGTTGCAGCTGCAATTGCAATGCAATGGCGCGACTGGAATGCTCCGTCTCGACTGCAAAGGGGCTGTCCAGCTCCTCCTCCGGTTCAGGACTCTCCCGCTCTGTGAACGCTGTGACGCGCGCGCGGTTCAGGAACGTCGGGTCCAGTCGCTTGCCTATGACAATAGAGCGGCGCCTGAAGATCCTCTCACTGCTGCGGATGGCCATACCACCGCCTTCTTGCTGCAATTTCACGTTGCGTGCGCTCTCGTCGCTCAATGCCACAAGCGGGTGAGTGTGTGGGACGGGAGGCGACTGCGGCGTCACGCGGTCGTCCGCGTCGCTGAGATTGCTGTGTGGTCTTCGTCGTTGACTGGAGCGTGTGGTGTACGAGTCTGGGTGCGCTTGAGGTGCTGGGGGCGGCGGCATCGGCTCCAACTTCTCCTCGCTTGCCTCCTCATCGAGCCACCTCGTCATGGTTGAAAAATGAATGAAAAACGTGGTGGAACTTGAAATTTCGAGTGTAAATTTGTAATGAAAAGTGGAAATATAACGATAAGGACACATGAAACATTTTAGGAAAACAAATTGTTTTGACAGAAAGGAACCGTGTTGAAAAATGAACCATCGTCAGGTACCGGTACAGTAGCTTGTGGAGGAATGCAAAAATGAACCATAGTATATCGTTGTCGTCGGGTGCTTTGTGCACACTTGTTGTTCTTCCTAGCGTCCGTCACGGAACTCTACACTATCAGGCTGCGGATTGCGTTGTCGGCAGCGAATGATCGACTGACCACAGAGGGTTTACCGATCATAGCGAGTGGCGTTGCCTCCAGGCGGGCCGTTCGGATTGTTCTGGCGCTGTTGGTGCATGCTACGAAGACCAGCCTTCAACGCATCGATACCTCGGGGTGCAGGGGCAGACGAGCTACTGTGGTTCGAAGGGTATGCCTGAGCTCGTGCCGGACTGCCTCCGAACGCTGAGTTAATCGGAGCACCACGACCTCGTCCTCGGCCACCGAAACCACCCTGGTATCCGCGACCACCGAAATCACCCTGGAATCCGCGACCACCGAAATCACCCTGGAATCCGCGACCGCCGAAACCACCCTGGTATCCTCGGCCACCGAAACCACCCTGGTATCCTCGGCCACCGAAATCACCCTGGAATCCGCGACCGCCAGGGCCACCATTGCCGCCTCCGCCGATTGGGCCGCCACCACGGTAGTCGGAGCTCGGCCGACCATAGGAGGACTGGTCGCCGATGTATTGGTTGACTGATTCGACGTATTGGCCACGCTTATTCCGCGGCTCTTGAGAGCCCCAGTTGCCGTACCCGTTGGCCAAGTACTGGTTGGGCTGCTGCTGCTGTTGAGGGGGTTCATAGCGATTCACGTTCAGATTGTTGTTCACAGATCGCTGGTTCCCTTGCTGACCTCCATAGTGGTTACCACCGCCACGACCACCACGACCGCCACGACCACCACGTCCGCCGCGGCCACCGCCGCCGCCGTTTTGACGCGTCATAAAATTGTGACGCACACTTGTGTGGTTCGATGCCTCACCAGCCAAATCCACAATGTTAATGTTGGCTTTGCCAAAGAACGGGATTGTGATACGCTTGTCGTTTTCTGTGATCAGCACCGGGCTGGGAGCCTGAGCACCGTCCAAGATTTTCGATAGGTGCGTCAGCGTAGGCGGCAATCGGTACTGGAAGCTGTAGCATTGGTTGTTGGGGATGTCCACCAAGTGCCTCTGTGCCTTTTCAGGGCTCGGCACAATTCCACCGATAGGGAAGTACAGGGCCTCGATGTAGATTAGCGTACCGTTGAAGGACTGAGAAATGTGCGGGTCAGCCTGCGCCTCAGCAAGTTCCGTGGTTGGTGGGTTCTTCGTCACGGGGCATTTGGTGTGGTAGAAGATTACCTCTTTACCGAAGCGCGCATTACGCTTTTTCTCGGCTGAACTCAACTTCTGGTTGGGCTCTTTCATGGCTTCCAGCAACCGAGCCTCATCAATGAATGGAAGCAGAACCACCCAGAGCCATGGCATTGCCTTGCCATTCGGGTCCACTGGAATATCCTTCGGGTAGAAGTCAATGATCGGCGATTCCGGGTCAGACATCAGCCACCGGTACGGCTTCGGAATGGCGTGACTACTTCCAGCAGGGAACACTCCCATCAGCTGCTCGAACGGGTGGAATGGAAGGCCAACTTCAAACTTGATCTCGAAGCGGTCGATGTTGCGTAAATCCGAGGCAAAGGGGGCGTAGTGGAAAGGGTAGAACCACTGCCACGACGCGCAGCCAGTGTAGTAGTAACGCATCACCCAGCACAGTCCTTCAATGTAGGCGTGGAACACGCGTTCACGACCACCACCAACCTCGATGTCATCAGCCTTCAGCTTGTCGCTGTAGTATCTGGTTTTCCAGCCGGGCTCGCCTAAGCGTACAATATCTTGGACCTCCTCACGGTACTGTTCCAATTTCTTCTCTACGCTCTCCTTGACACGCGCCTTGACGGCCTCCTCGGCCGTCAGGCCACCGTACTTCTTGTCAGCAGCGATGATAGTCTTATCGATGCGGCGCTTCTTCAGAATCTCAACAGCCGAGTCCTTTGCTGCCGCAGCAGCAATCTTATCCTTCTGATCATTTGTCAAGCGCCACTTCCGTCTCTTCTCGTTCTCTGCCTGCTTCAACGCACGTCGCTGGAAGATCACGTCTTCCACCTGACCAACCTCGGCAAGAATCACGTCAACACGCGAGAGATTCACATTACCTCCGTCTGCAATGTATCCGCCCATAGCCGGCAGAAGCTTTGCGTAGATCAAGATCAGGAAGTCCAGAGCGCCATCACGGATGTCCAGCGACGGCAGGTGCGGCAAGAAATCATTTCCAACGAAGAAACACAGGAACACAAAGTCGTCGATCACTCGCTCGAAGTCGTACTCGAACGGCAGCACGCGTGACAGCGGCTCGAACTCCACTTGCAGGTACTCGCGCAACGTCGCGATGTGCAGGTACTGCAGGGGCGTCAAGTCCGACGCGACCAAGTCGGCATCATGCTCGCCGAATTCTCCGCGTTTGCGCTTGTTGAGCGTCGTCCCATTGGCGTCCAGCACCATCTGCTGCTCTTTCTGTCGTTCACGCTCGTACTTCTGCTTGCCAAACAGCACTTCTTCACGCAAGATCGAGAACTTGACCTCGTGCGTGGCGAGCCCCAGCATGATGAGATCGGCGTCCAGACCGTGCAGCACGTGCTGCTGGTTCGGGTCGTAGCCAGGCTGCGAGCGCTGCACGCGCACGTACTCCATGAGCTTGTGCTCCCCCTCTCCGGGCACGCCGGCGTCCGAGAGGATGACCTTGATGCTCTTCCACGCCGCGTTGTTGTTGACGCGGTCGCGGACGTAGAAGCGCAGGTGCTTGGCCAGCTTGGCCATGAACTTGGTGCCTGGGGTGATGACGTTCGAGTCCCAGGCCTTCTCCTGCTTGCTCGGCACCTTGTGGCCCAGCGCGCTCATGTACTCGAGCGCCTCCTTCTCCACCTCCATGCGCTGCTCGGCCTCCTGCGCCGCGCGGAAGCGACGCGCGCGCTGCTGGTTCATCTTGGCGCGCGGGGCGACGCCGTCGATGGCCAGGTACAGCACGCGGCGCGGACGCACGGCGGCCATGAGGCGGTCCACGTAGGCCATGACGCGGCGGTACATCTCCTCCTCCGTCTTGGGCGCCTCGCCGTTCTCCGGGTGCGCGCACGGGTGGATGAGGCCGTTCATGTCGACGTACAGGTTGTCCACCTCGAAGCCGTTCGGGTTGGGGCCCGTCGTGTCCGTGAGCTCGAAGTGGCGCTCACCTTCGAGCACGACGGCGCGGCTCTCCACGCAGTCCACGACGCATTTCGGGTACTTCTCCAGCACCCAGCGGTAGAAGGCGGGCACACCCATGGCTCTCGCTCGGTGTGCTGGGTCTACTGTGTCTGCTGGGCTTCCTTGTCGAGGGGGAAGATGGAACAAAATCGATTGGTGCAGCGGAACAGTAAGTGGTGTGGTGTACATTGTGAAATGTGTGGTACACCTCATTCCGATACCTGTTATCGAGAATGTATGAGGTTAGATAGGTTACTGGTGTGCGCCACGTGGTGATGTTTAGAATCACATTTTGAGACCAGCAGTAGCCATCAGAGCAGCATGGCGGACGAGAGTCAAGGCGCGGCCGCGTCCAGCCGCCAGATCCACGTGCTGCTGACGCTGCTGGACGGCGAGCGCTCGTTCGGCATGTCGCTTGCGCAGAAGACTCCGCCGCTCGGATCCAGCTATACGGTCGTCTCCAGCGTCTTCGCCAACTCGCCGGCCGACCGCGCGGGCGTCCGCAAAGGTCCTTCATTCATTTGTGCGCGTTACAGTGCGGATTGACGGCTGCAATTATTGTGCAATGATCCTCATAGAATTATTGTCATTGCTATTGTTATTGTTATTGTTTATTGCTTCGATGATAGGATACGTGGTGCGCTGTATCAATGACAAACCCATGAACGGTCTGACGGTTGCGCAGGTTGCCAGCCACTTCCGCAACGCGTCGCAGGTAGATCTCTGCAACTGCTTTTTGGTTTAACCGTAAGAATTGAGACGCTGATGTGGTTGATGTCTGACGAATTATCAGGCAAAGATCACGCTCGAGGTGCTTGAGAGCATGACGTCTCCACGGACCTCGGCGTTTGCGGCAGCAGCGACGTTTGGAGGAGTTGCGGCTGTGCTGCCGAATGTCCAGACTGCTGTAGGTGATGCCAGAGAGAAGCGACCGGTGACTGGGTTTTCTCCTGCTTCATCGGGGAGAGCAATCGCAGCCCCAGGGACTGCACTTGCTGTTCCGAGGGTCGCATCCCCAAAGCAGCCGGTGTTGAGACTTAGTGCTAAGCCAGCAGCGAAAACGTTGGCGGTATCGCGGTCACAAGCTGCTGTTGTGAGTTCGACTGCAACTGCTAGAAACGCGGGCGCTACCGGTAGGACGATGTTGAGGGCGGACGCGAAAGTATCTAATGGTGAAAATCATACTGGTCTGAAGAGCAAAGTGGTGGCTCCGGTACTTCGGCTGGGGCTCAAACCGAAACCGGTGCCTGAAGAAGCTGCTCGGAAGGAGGTGCCTGCGGCAACCAAGAAGATCGAGCTTAAATCTGCAGCGAAGAGTGTTCCGAGCAATACCCCGGACGCGAAAAGGGAGCTTGAAACAAGCAGAATACCGCAAAGTCCTATTCAAGCGATCGAAGAGAATCGAGGTGAGTTGAGTCAGCAACAGTTAGTGAGGTGTAAAGGACTTGACTGACTGATGGACCGACGGTGTGACCATTGTTTTTGTCTGTAGAACCATGCACCGCTGCACAGGCAACCAGCTCGTCGACTCAGGTAACACCTGCACCAGCAGCTAGGTCAAACTCATCACCGCAGGTTCCTCTCGTGACTGCACTGAAATCTTCACCAAGTCCATCTACGCTTCCCGTTGAGATGAAACCTGCTGCTGCGGTAGAAGCTACGGGAAACAACGCGTTGCGACCAACTCCGTCGTCGTCTACCGCAGTGTCCACACCATCTTCTCAAAACCGAGCAGTGGGAGCTGCGAACACAGCAGTATCTACGTCGAAGCCAGTCGGGATAAATGCGACCTCGGTAAATGCGATCTCGTCTCCAGCGACAATCGCCTCAACAGTTGCGGCGGTGCTACCTAGCTCCTCGATTCCAGCAACAGCAACAACGCCGAAACCTTCAACAGCACCAGCAAGAAGTATACCAGCGGTAACTCTACCGAGCCAAACAGCGGTGTCAACAAG
The DNA here is from genome assembly GCA_033557925.1 of Phytophthora x cambivora. Lineage (NCBI taxonomy): Eukaryota > Oomycota > Peronosporomycetes > Peronosporales > Peronosporaceae > Phytophthora > Phytophthora x cambivora. Next base: position 10,934,124 of record JAUCEB010000011.1, on the reverse strand, counting down.
AAGTGTGCCCGTAGCAACTGCGCCGAGGCCTCAACCTGAGCCAGCGAGAAGTACGATCCCAGCACCGGTAGTAATTCCAGCGGCTGTGCCAACTAGAAGTGGACCCCCGCCGCCGGTAGTAACTGCACCAAGGCCCCAACCTGAGCCAGCGAGTATCACAACTCCTGCGCCGGCGCAAAGTTCTGCATCTGCTCCAGTGGTGCCTACGTCGGTGTCAACACCTCCTGCAACCAAATCGAAGACGGGTAAGAAACGCGGTCGGCCCCGAAAGAACCAAGTAGCGACAAACGGGACAAAAAGCCACAAAGGAAAGGGGAAGGCAAAGGCAAAGAAGACGCAGAAGCAGCAGGCGAGTGATGAAGCTGACGAACTTTTGGATGACGGTGCGTGCAAGATGTTTACAGGCAAGACCACCCTCTGTACTCACGTCCTTAAAATGCTTGTTTTTATGGTCCTGCAGACGAAGTGTTTGATATGTATGCGTTTTCCTCAAACTCCGACATGGAGGAATCGCCATCTAAGAAAACTGCGCGTCGTGCGGCAAATGGTCGACGTCGTGGGGTCACTGACCGCACTCGACATAGCCTCACCGTCGATCGGCTTGTTGGAATGGGATTTACGAAGGAAGATGCGGAAGCTAGCGTGAAAGAAATCGGTGATGATCCAGACGCCTGTATGATTTGGATCATCGCAAAGATTGAGGAAAGGCAGTTCACACAGGATCTGAATGAAGCTTCCATTCAGTCCGAGCAATCGAAGCGAGACGAGGAAAAACGAGTCAAGGAGGTTGAGATGGAAACGCTTGTTCATGCGGAGAAGTTTATGGCGCTATTTCCCACGGTGAGTACTTCCTGTGACGTGACATGCCGTGCCGTTCCACCGTTTCGAGGTCTCACGTACTTATCTTGTCTCTTTTGCTGTCGTTGTAGTCTTACATTGCGTGCCCTGAGTCTTCTGCATCGCACTTGAAAAAGTTTCTACACTCCACAATTGACCAGGTGGATGGAGAGATGTACATTCGTAAGATCCTTACCAGTTTGCTAACGCTTGAGGGTAAGTCGATCCGATGGTACAAGCAAGCTGTCAGGTCGTATATGCTGGAGCTTGCCGGACGCTTGGATGCTGCATTGGGGGACCACGATGTCATGACATGCTGCGCGCGAGTTTCGTCAGAAAATGCTGATCCCTCCGATGTTTCATGCGATTTCATGCGGAAGATACTGGAAGAAGACAAGGCGCTGACCACGGCATTGTTCGAGATGCCTACCAACCAGGGGGGTGTACCCCCGGTATTCCTCGAGTGTGACGAGGCGACAAAATTTGATCTTGACGACGACGGCTTTGAAGTGGTCGAACCAGACACGTAAATGGAGCGCAGTCGAATCGTATAATTTACCAAGTACAACTATCACACAAACAGTGCGTCAAGTACGGATTGGGGCGTCGCGTTTTAATGTTAAAGGACTGCGTTGTCAGATGCTCGACAGTCCGTCTACTCTTACCCACTTTGCTCACCTTCTCGTTCACTCCGTCACGTAAATCCCCTCTCCAGCGAACCACAGTGTGTCGTCGCTGCGGAAGGAGGTAGCGCTCACTTCCTGTTGGCCGTTGATGGGACAGCGCGGGCAGTTGCTGTCATCGAACCTCGACTTGGAGCTTGTGGACAGCAGGTGGTTCGTGGATCGGTGACGGAACCGCACGAGCTCTCCTCGTTTCCAGAGGCCGTCGTCTTCACACTGTCCGTCAGCCGAGCACTGCTGATTCTCCTGGCACTCGAGCACCCACGTGTCCATCCTGTCTCCCTCGCCAGCCACTCCGAAGGCGCTGACTTCCAAGCTCTGCGATGACAGCGGCGCCTTGAACATGTGCGAGTGCAAGTTGCGTCGCGTCTGCATGTGCTCCAGTCTGATCGTAGCCCCGCACTCAATAGGCTTGCCCACTTCACACGCCGTCTCGCCGTCCCCCTCCTTCACGAGCCAGTAGCTGTTGACGTCGTTGCGCGCCATGTGCGTCGTGACCGACTGCTGCTGGCTGCCGCTGCCGTACGCGATCTCGTGCGAGTGCAGACGGTAGCGACTGGGTTCGTGCACCAGCTTGATGGAGCTGCCGCATGTGACGTGCTCGAAGCCCTGCGGGTCTGCAGCAACACACACACACAACCGTCGCGTCATGATAACAGTCCAGTCCGTCCATCGCAGCGCCTACCTACGCCTATTCCTTACAGCTGAGGTCGGCGGACGAGTCCTCCGCGCACGCCTCTTCGCACGAGAACTCGTGGTGCTCGCAGCCCACCTCGCGCACGCGGCGGCGGCCCTCGCACTCGCAGAAGCCCGAGAGTCCGGAGGCGATGCGCTTGGAACACGCCGCGTCGTTGTGCGGCTCGCGCTGGCCGTGCGGGTCGCAGCTGGACGTCGCGCGCCACTTGACGCAGTAGGTGGCCGACTCGCCCCTGCTCAAGGGCAGCGAAACGCTCAGAAGCGCAGGCAGCAACAGTCCGGCGATGCGCATGGCGTCAATGATACAACAAGTCAAGGTGTGCTTGCGTGGAACTTCCACGGTGGAAGCGTATCCGGCCTGAAGTAACATTAGTGTGCACCACGTAATGTGGTGTAGTGGGACTTCAAGACTTGAAGTGGACCACACGATCTTTCGGTGAACGTTTCGCTGTCACCTTCACTTCAGAAACGGTCAAGCAGCTCGCAAGTGCACGTTCGACCACCGAAATCTTGAGACGATGGCGCCCAAGACTGTGCTCATCACGGGCAGCAACCGCGGTATCGGCTTGGCCTTCGCGCAGCACTACGTCAAGCAGGGCTGGAACGTCGTGGCCACTGCGCGCAACGTGGACGCGGCCGAGGAGCTCCAGCGCCTTCAGCCTTGGAAGATCATCACGCTGGACACGGGCGACGAGCAGTCGATCCTGGCCGCCGCCAAGGCGCTCGAAAGCGTGACCCTGGACCTGCTCATCAACAACAGCGGCATCGCCATCGGTGGCAGTCTGGACGTCACCACTAAGGAGGACATGATGCGCCAGTTCGAGGTGAACACCGTGGGCCCGTTCCTCATGACGCGCGCCTTCCTGCCCAACCTGCGGCTGGCAGTGGCTGCCCGTGGCGAGGCCTTCGTGGCGCAGATCACGTCCCGCATGGGCAGCATCGCTGACAACGGATCAGGTGGTTCGTACGGCTATCGCGCGTCCAAGACGGCGCTCAACATGGTCACGCAGAGTCTGGCGCTGGACCTCAAGTCGGAGAAGATCGGCTGCCTGCTGCTGCACCCTGGCTTCGTCAACACAGCTATCGTCAACTTCACGGGCGTTGTGTCACCGGAAGACAGCGTCGCCGGCATGGTGCGCATCATCGAACGCGCCAAGGTCGACGACAAGCTGCACATGTTCCACTTCGAGAAGGGCGATGCACTGCCGTGGTAGGCCTGCGGATCAAGTCAGTATTGCCGGCGTATACCTGTCGAGCAGGGCTAGCTCTTGTTCAATGAGCTGACCCACAAGGATTAATCCGAGTGAATCACCTGTTCCTCTGTTGCTTGGTATCCGATACTAGTATCTGACAGGGTTCACGATTTTCCAATGAAGATGAGTAGATATTGAGGGCGAATACAACTACAGCAAGCGGTGGAACGCGACCTCGCGCACGTGGAACGGAGTGGACGCCACGCGGACATCTTGCAGGCGCAGTTTGCTGCAAGGAATTTTGGTAGTCAGTGGACTTTGTGAATGCTTTTGTTCATACATTTGACGGGGCGACGGGGCGACGTACCCGGAAGCTGTGGTCTGCAGCAAGTTGAGGCGCATTTGGGTGGCAACCTCGTCGTCCATGATTGTCGCGGTATTCTCAGCCGTAGTGACGCCTTTAGGGGGGGCACCTGCTGGCGTTTTCGAGTTCTGCGCTGCGCCTGGTAGCTTGACTTGAGGCAGGAGAGAAGGAGGGAGTTGTTCTTGCCAGTGCACAAACGACGGCCACATCCTCAGCACGAGCTGCTGGAACTTCATTTGACGCTCCTGGAAGAACGAGTCGGTCAGATAGGAGCTACCTAGCTACCTAGCTTCTTAAAGAAAAGTAAGCGTACCTCGCCGGCCTTCATGCCTGCGACTTCACTATCAAACGCTTTCCGGAAGATCGACAACGCCACGTGGTCGTCCACGATTTTCGGTAATAACTTGAGGGCTGGCTCACACGTCATAACTACAGCAGTCGCGGCAAAATGGTTAGCTACAGGTGAAGACAACGATACAAACATTTTGACGCTAACCTGAAGAGGAGCTAGTAACGCGGGCGAGCGTCTTCCTCACAAGTGCCATATACTCTGCTAAGATCGGGAGAGATACGAACGGTGCGATGATAATTGGGGGCATCTTGCGGACGAACACTTGGAGATCTTCAGCAAGAGAATCGACAGGCACGCTCTTGATACCCATCAATGGAGGTGACGGCTTGGTGAACATGTTCGTGAAAGCACGCCACCCGGTTCGTCGACGCAGAAGTTCATCTTGCTCAATGTCGACTGGGGCGTTTGCTGTGCCACCCCAGAGCTTTTCTTTTCGTCGCAGAACATCCGAGCGCTTGGCAAGCAATTGCCGGACAGGAATTTTGCACCAGCAACAGACCATTTCCCTTGTTCCTCCATCAGGACCAGATTCATCGTCGCTGTCGTGCCGCTCCTTTGTTGCCTTCCGACGTTTTGAGCGCTTGTTCGATTGATTCTCTTCGGGGTTTAGCTTTAGATGGACAATGAATTCCACCAACAAGTACAAATGGTCATTCACAGCATTTGTGCGTACAAGGAACTTGTACTTGTCCTGCTTTGTGGATTTCTTCGAGAACTCCCAGACGTCTTCTTCTCCTTGGTGCCAATAGACCGGAATTTCGTGCACGTTCCCAATTACAGTACCTTCTCCAGTTATCTTCGGGTTGCTGGCAGTTCTTGCTGCTTTGCTGGCTCGTCGACGTCGACCCGCTGCACCTTTGGACCCAGATACCTCTTGTTGCTCTTGGAACAGACAGACATGAACGCAACGCTTTACTACGTCCTCTTCTCGTGTATCGAACGGCTTCGGGACACCGGCTGCCCTCTTGAGCGATACAATCGCTTGCGCTTCAACACCCTCTGCTTGCTGTAGCATCCGATACTCGTCACTGTTAGTGTCGAGACGATTCAAAGTGAACCACGACGAATCCTTCTTATCACTTAATCTGGTATCTAACGCCAGCGCTTCAATGGTCTGTGGCGACGGAAACGATAGCACGTGCTCCATTGTATTACCCTGCAAAGTTCGACACGTAGCCGCGGACGATATGGCCGGGCGAAAGTTGGACGGAATCCCGAAAAACATGAGCAAATTTCGATCAAGGTCCATAGGTGCACCACGAACAAGTTTCTTCATAGCTGAGTAGGCCAACTGGGACGTAGTATCAAGAGAGTCCAAGAAGCGCTGCTGCTTTCTCCACCCACCCTTCCCGCTGTACTCGCAATGCAGCGTCTCTAACTTTTTCATGAAAACAATGAACTCATCTTCGCTAATTAAACCATCAGCATCCTTGTCGACAAAATCAAGCAGCGCACCCTGTTCTTCGACGGAGAGCTCCACCTGAAGCACCTTATAGATCAAATATTCGAACTCTTGCTCGTCCAAAGCTCCGTTCTTGTCGGTGTCAAGCGACTGAAACGACTGGCGAATCTCCATTTCCCGCTGCTGTGAGAGCAAATACGTCTTCTGAGCTAGTTGCTTCTTCACAAACGCCACGAACTCGTGAAAATCCAACTGGCCATTTCGATCTAGGTCAGCATTTTCCATCTCAGCTTCCAGCTCCTTCGAGGTAAACTCATGACCCAACGCACGTAGCACGTGGCTAAGCTCACGCTTATCAATGGTGGATGTCTGGTCCAGGTCAAAGAAATCAAAGGCTCGCTTGAGCGAGCGCTTCAGGTGTTTGTGGTACTCATCATCAGATCGACTCCATTCTTCGCCATCCTCGCCATTCTCGTTGTTTGACGAGTCGTTCGCGGCGTCTGCGTTGGGTTCATCGTCGGTCTTGTCCTCGTACGCATCCCTAGCATAGCTGCCACGGCGTACTACGTTTTGTCCTCTGGTTGGTTGTCGTCGGCGGCGAAGTTGCTCAACATCCAATCCAGACGACGAAGCATTGTTGTCCGAAAGCTCCGAATTGTCTCCATCATCGCTACTAGATGCAGCATTTTCTCGTGCAGCTCGACGCAACCGCACCGACCGTGACCTGCTGACATGGTGTTTACGCCGTGGACTAGCGTTTCTTCGTCCGTGCAGCGATCGCGAACGGCGTCGGCGCCGCGGTGACTTTTTCCGCGATAGGGTTTTACGGCTTCGAGACCGGGGGGCTGCACCCGAATCTAATCTCCGGTCCCGCTTTGTGGACTTATCTCGAAAGCCCTTTTCACGATGCGTTTTATCGTCTTGACCCTTTGACGAACGTTTGGGAGCCTCCGAGTCACCAGTCTCCCTACTTTTGCTCTCATTCTCACTTTTCGAAGCTGTAGCTTTCTCACCCGCCTTACGTTTAGTTTCTCTTTTGCTGTGCTTGCGATCTCTGCTATCATTTTCGCTCTCGGTAAAGGCAGATTTCGCGCGTTGCTTGGTAGTCGTCTTGCGAGTCTTGAGAGTCTGGTTCTCCGAGGCGGTACTGCTGGCTTGCTTGTCTTCCTCAGATGAATCTGAAGGTTGGTTTCGTGACTTTTGTCCATGCTTTGTCGCTCGTTTTACAGCAACTTCTTCCTCACTCGAGGTGGAATCGTGATCTTTTCGCGGCTTCGTGGATTGTTTCCTGCGTGGCGCGTCACTACTGTCTTCCTCCAGGGATGAACTTTTCCCAGAACGTTTTCCTATGGTACTCTTGCGGCTCCCACCTTTCGCCGCCTGCTTTCGCGCGAACGCCTTCGTGATCCCCCAACTGAAGGAATTTCTTACGTTTCTTTTGGGTCTGTTCTTCTGCTTTGTGATACTTCCCGTATCACTCTTGTTGCCACCTCGGTCAGTGTTCAATACTTTCTTCTTATTCTTCTTGGTTCGTTTCCTGTCTGAAGGAGCAAATAAAGAGACGAATTCGCTGTACTGAATCTTCCCGTCGCCGTCGACGTCGTACTCGTCTGCCAAACACCGAATTTGTGCATCTGTCAAGGGAAGACCCATTTCCAAAAGAGCTCCTTTCAGCTCCACTGCATCAATCTCGCCGTCTTTATCGTCATCCATGGCTTTGAAAATCGCTTCCAGCTCCCATCCTTCCTTTTCCGCAGCATCTTCAATCAGAGATTTCACGCGTTCATGGACCTTTTTCATGTCAAGATGGAGAAGTGGCTGCAGCCACACCGCAAACTGCATGTAGTCGATGCCGAGCTGTTGCTTCTCGTATTCATACTCAAATCGGTCCACAAGTGCGCTCACCTGCGTAGCAGACAGATGAAACGAAGGGCCCTGGTCCTCACGTTGCAGAGCTCGCTCGAACTGGGTCGAAGTGATCCATCCGCGCTTGTGTCTGTCCAGCTTTTCGAGCCCAGCTGCGAGATTATACGACGTCGATGACTGTTTCTTCCCGTCGTATTTAGAGATACTCTGGCGCAACGAGTCGGCGATTTCGCTCAGTTTCTCCGAGTCACGCACATTGCACGCGAAATCGACGAATGCGGCGTAGTCGACCAGCTGCGTCGTGCTGTCGTTGTCACTGCTGTCACTATCACCGCCACTGTCTCCACCAGTCTTGAAGCAGTCCGACAGAGCTTCGTAGTGCTCCCTTTTGTCCAGCTCGATGCCCATTCTGCTCAGACACCTCGTGAACTTGTCGGCCTTGATCGCACCGGGTCGCGTCACCTCCTCGTACTTGGCGAACTGCTGGAGCCAATGGCGGCTGGCACGTCGCTGAGCCTGCCCCGCCATCGCGCTGTAGACCGCCTCCACGACGGAATAATCCAGCAGAGGGGCGCGCTTCATCCTGTTTGCCTTCCCGAGTCTCTTCTTGTTGTTGTCATCACTCGACGCTTCGCTCTCCCGGGGTCTGCTCTTCCTCGACTTCCTCCGCGGCGCTGCACGCGACGAGGAGCGAGATCCCGACGCTGAATCCCTCTCCGAGAGGCTGTCAACCGGCCGGCGACGAGAAGAGCGCGAGGACCCTCGCTTCAACATACTCAAATGGGTGCCAACTGTCGTGACGCTTCACGGGACATGGCTACATTTTTTATCCAGCCAATCAACCTCGAGTAATTCAAAAAGTAGTAATTCGGCACGGCTGTCTATATAAAAATACCGAAACGATTGTTTCTACAGAGTAGATTGGACTTAAAAATGATTCGACTTTGTATACACTATCCGAATGGATAAGTTAATACGGGTAATGACTGAGAGGTGTACCTGGTAGTCACTAAACGGACCCGTCATTTCTTCATTTCTTGCAAGTACCGTTCCCCCCGCCAAAATGGTGCAATGGATGACGGTAGCCCAGAAGTTCGAGCTGATCCAGAAGCACCGGCAGAACCCGTCGCTGTCTACGCGCAAGCTCGCGCTCTGGGCGCATGAGGCCTTCAACCTGCCCGCGGGTCCGACTGCCGCGACGGTCTCGCGCGTGCTCAAGGCGGCCGACGAGATCGAGGACAAGCAGCGCCACGGCGTCACGCGCAAGGGCCACGGCGTGGCCTGCCCCGCGCTGGACGTGGCGCTCAAGGACTACGTGGACCAGTGCGTCCAGAGCCACGTGCAGCTCACGCGCCGCCTGCTGGTGGATAAAGCGCGCGAGATTCTGCGCGAAGTCCCCAATGCACCGACGCTCAACCTGTCGGACGGGTGGCTCACGAGCTTCATGCGGCGCCACGGCATGGGGCTGCGTCCGCGCTCCATGCAGACGGACGGGGAGGGAGGGGACGCCGAGATCCAAGTCGGGCCTTTGGTGGCCACGAGGGTTCAAGCCCCCGCGGCGCCGCGCGCTGGCGGGCGGAAGGCCTCGAACACGCCGCGTCGCGCGCGTCCCCCGACGCAACTGGGGCTCGTGACGCTGCCCACGCAATCACAGCTGGGACCAATGCCCGTGTATACTGGACCCAAGAGGACAGTGCTCATCACCGGGGCGGACAGCAGCACCGGTGTGGCCTTCGTGAAGCACTACATGAAGGAAGGATGGGACGTCATCGCGGCCTGTCCGGATGTGGACGCGTGCTCGGAGCTCAAGGAACTGGCGCCGTGGAAACTGGTGGCTATGGACCCGGGGAGTAAACAGTCGGTGGACGACGCGGCGTTGCAGCTCCAGGACGTGTCCATTGACCTGGTGATCAACAATGCCCGACTGTTCAAGAAGGGGTACATGCACTCCACCACTCCCGAGGACTGCGTCAAGATGTACGAGGTGAACGCCTTGGGGCCGTTCGTTGTGTCGAGAGCGTTGCTGCAGAACTTGCGCCTTGCTGTTCGCGATCGCGGCATGGCCTTCGTGGCGAACATTTCGTCGCGTGTGGGGAGCATCTCGGAGAACGTCACGGGAGGCTCGTACGGCTTCCGTGCCTCCATGAGCGCCCTGAACATGTTCACGAAGACTTTGACCGCGGACTTCTTGCCGCACAAGATTGGGTGTTTGTTGATCCACTCGGGCATTGACGACAAGCCGGAAGTCCCGCACGCTTCGGCTGACGTCCAGCCTGAAGAATGCGTGGCGGGTATGGCCCAGGTCATTGCGCGCTCAAGACTGGGAGAACCTCTTCAACTGCGCCACTTTGGAAACGGAGACGGGATCGGCTGGTAAGGTGGTTGGTTGTCTAAGTGAAAGCACGTTGTCTAGGTATATTATTACTTGGTGTCGCCTCGAACGTATCCGTTGAATGGGGACAACCACAGTCATGTTCGTTCTGCGCTTACCGCTTCTTGATGATGGCTTTGCTTCTGGTCGGAGCGCCGTGACTCTTGCCCTTGATGTTGCCCTTGCCGCGCTTTGACCTGACGCCCGAGGTCACCTTGACACCACGCGAACGAGCCTTGCGCTTCTCCTCCTTGCGGATCTTGCCCTCGCTCATCAGCTCGTCCTTGGCGAACTTATTCACGCTGCTACGGTTAGCCATGACAGCGCCACCGCGCGGCTTCCTGCCATTGCGGTAGTCCAGCTTGCGGCCACTAGTGTCGTCATCGTCGTCCACTTCAACACCACCGCCGGCCACACGCTTGTGCTGCTTCTGCTGCCACTTGCGGTACACCTCGCCCACTTGTTGTTTCTTCCGGACGCTGACACCGCTCTCATTGCGGCGCTTGAGCGTGCCCTGGCTCGTGAGCTCACCAGCAGTAGTCTTGACGAATTTCTTCTTGCGAACATCCCAGTGCAGAATGCGTCGCTTTTTGTTCATTTCGATGGCCTCATCCGGGTTCACATCCAGGATGGCCTCCTCCAGCCGTGCTTCGGCGAACGAGTTCACCTTGCCACCGTCCGCGTTCTTGGACAGGAAACCCTCCGTTGTGTAGTCTCCGTCCTTCATGTAGCCGATGTAATTATCATCGTCCTTGAACGTCGAAGCGTCTTCGCCCTCTTCCTGGTCCTTGCCGCTAGCGCTGCTCACACCCTGCTCCTTGGCCGCTGCAAACGCCTTCATCACATCTTCCTCCTTCTCACCAGCAGCAACACGCTTCTTGAGCTGCTTGCGCTCATGCTTCGACAGGAAAAAGGTCTTTTTCTTCGAGGCAGGCTCAGCTTCCTCCGCGGCACCCTCTTCAACATTCTCACCGTCCACCTTTTGCTTCTTGGTACTGGTCAAGCCCTCGCCAGCGACTTCGGCAGCTTCTTCCTCGTCTGCTGCGGCATTAATCGCAGCTGTCTCCTCCTTGGCCTTGGCCTTGTCCGCTGCCTTTGTCGTCTCAGTCGCAATGATCTTGCCATGCAACTTGCGCTTCTTGACCATCATCTGTACACCAGGCGACGAGCGCTTCGCTGAAGTGTGTGCACCCGCAGCAATCTCAAAAATCGTCTGCGGAGGACGGAACGTTTGCAGCGAATCGATGTACGCAGCCTTGTCGGCCTTGGACTTCTCGAGCACATACTCCTTCTGGAAAAGCGGGTGCACCTTCTTCACTACCAGCTCCTTACCACGACGAATGGACAGCTTTGACGGATCAGCGCGAGTGCGCGCGTAAGCCTTGTAAGCGTTGTCACAGACCTTCACCAGCGGTGACACTTGCGGGTGGCTGCGCATAAGCTCCTGGATAGCCTCATTCTCTTGATCAATCAATTCATTCGGGAATGCGCCGTAGTGCACGTCCTCAACGCGCATCTCGTCCAGAGAGTACGGCTTAGTGGTGGGGCTTTCCTCCGGCGAGGAATCCTCGAGGCGGCGTCCAATGTAGAGGTGCAAGTCCACCATGAAGGGAGTCTCGTCCGGGTCCACGAAGCTGAAAGCCGTACCGCTGCGACCTGCACGGGCTGCACGACCGACTCGATGCACGAACAGCTTGGCCGTCGGCGGGAACGAATAGTTCAGCACGTTGTTAAGCAGCGGGATATCGATACCACGAGCTGCCACATCCGTCACAATAAGCAGGTTGGTCTTCTTGGCGCGGAACTTGCCCAGGTTAATCTTACGCGAGGCTTGGTCCATGTCACCGTAGGCGCACGAGGCCTCAATGTGGTTCGCCGCCAGCAGCGCATGCAAAAACTCCACGTGGTGACGCGTAGCCGCGAACACAATCGTCTGATCATCCTTCGGCAAGAACTCACGCACCATGTACAAGAACAGCGCCGGCTTGTCCAGCGACCTGACCGTAAAGAACGCCATCTTGAGGTTCTCCGAGATCTTGTTCTCCACATCCAGACGAATGAGCTCCGGGTCGCTCAGACCGGCACGTGCGAACTGCACCAGCGCCTTCGGCAGCGTCGCCGAGAACAGCAGCGTCTGTCGACTGGTGGGCATGTTCTTCAAAATCTCCTGCAATTGCTCTGCGAAGCCCATCTCGAAAATGCGGTCGGCCTCGTCGAACACCACGTACTCCACCGCCTTCAAGTTAAAGTCCGGGATCTCCTGCAGGAGGTGCATCAGACGACCGGGCGTGGCCACCAGCACGTCCGGGTTCGCTGCAATGGCCTCGAACTGCTGGTCCATGCCCTCGCCACCCACGATCAGAGCCAACTTGAGCGACGTGAACTTGGACAGCAGCTTGGTGAAGCGCAGCGTCTGCACCGCCAGCTCGCGCGTCGGGGATAGCACCACAGCGCGCACGCCGATCTTGGTCGAGTGCTCCTTGAGCTTCTCCACCATGGGGATGAGGAAGGCGGCCGTCTTGCCGGAGCCTGTGCGCGCCATGGCCACGCAGTCTTTGCCCGAGAGCACGATGGGCAGCGACTTGCGCTGGATGGGCGTGGGCACCTTGTAGCCCATGGCCATGACGCCGCGGAACACGAGCGGGCTCAGCCCCAGGTGCTGGAAGCCGCCCACGCCCGCGCCCTTGCCGCTGCTCTTGCCGTGGGTCGTGCCGCCATCCGCGCCGCCGGACGCGCCCTTCTTCTTGCCTTTCCTGAGCAGATCGTCGCTCGCCATCGCAGTCGCAGCAGTCGGTTGATGGACGTCAAGTGTCCGTAGCTCTTCGAGCTTCAAAAAGCATTGGAAGCGCGGCCTCCAGCCGGAACATTTTTTCATTGGATGAAAAGATCATTCAATCTTGCACATCATTGGCTTATTTCCACGTTGAGGAGGACTGTGATTGGCCTGCTTTTCAACAAATCATGTGGCATAATTTTCGCAAGCTTTCAGGCGTTTAAAATGAAAATAATAACGCCATATTATGGCGTTATATTCGTTTTGACGCGATCCTCAAAAGTACAGTATCTTGGTTAAAGTATGTGTTTGCCCCAATATGCCGGTAAATGTATTGTATCCAGTACCAACCTTTGTCAAAAGATCGGAAATGTACAAAAAAGCAGCGCTTGTCGGCTACGTGACTGATCAGTGGCGAAGCGGCAGTGAGCTTAGCAGAGCTTTGATACTTCCGGCAGCGATGGCGGCGCGTAAGTTGGACGGCAAGACGGCGGTGGGCTCCTGGCAGGGCGAGAACATCCTCTCCATCGCGCAGTTCGGCAAGGAGAGCGCGCAGTAAGTGGGGTTCAATCATTTGCAGTCAGTCAGCCAGCTCACCCTCGTGCTGGTCCGTCGCAGGCGCGTGCTCAATGTGGCCGACGAGATGAAGGCCATGGTCAAGACGCAGGGCGCGAGCGACCTACTCAAGGGCAAGGTACGCACTGCTGCGAGATGAGACGGCGGGGCTCTGGTGGCTCCTCTGACCTGCTGCTGCCTCTGTAGCTGCTGGCCAACGTGTTCATGGAGCCGTCCACACGCACGAGCAGCTCGTTCCAGTCGGCGATGAAGCGTCTCGGCGGCCTCGTGGTCTGCGTCAACGAGACGTCGTCCAGCAGCCAGAAGGGCGAGACGCTCCACGACACCATCCGCTGTCTCGAGTGCTACGCCGACGTGGTGGTGCTTCGCCACCCCATCAAGGGCAGCGCGCTGGTGGCCGCTGAGGCTACCAAGAAGCCCGTGCTGAACGCCGGCGATGGCGTCGGTGAGCACCCGACCCAGGCTATGCTGGATCTGTACACGATCTACAGCGAGTTCGGTGACCTTGAGAACCTCAGGGGTAAGGTCGTTACCATGGTCGGCGACCTCAAATACGGTCGCACGGTGCACTCGCTGTCCAAGCTGTTGGCTATGTACGGCACCACGTTCAACTACGTATCTCCGGAGAGCTTGAAGATGCCGCGTTACGTGTTCGATGAGCTGGCGGCGCAAGGCATCCAGCAGAACGAGACGACCGACCTCGAGTCGGTGATTAACCAGACGGACGTGCTCTACGTCACCCGCGTGCAGAAGGTGAGTTCTTGTGATAAGTTGCGAGTGTTGCGCATGAAGCTCACCTGGTTGATGTGTTTGGCTTTATTAGGAGCGCTTTGAGTCCGAGGCGGACTACAACGCCGTGAAGGACAGCTTCCGCATCACGCTGGACACCATCAAGGACGCCAAGTCGACGATGATCATTATGCACCCGCTCCCGCGCGTTGGCGAAATCGCCGAAGAGGTTGACAATGATCCGCGCGCTGCTTACTTCCGCCAGATGGAGAACGGCATGTACGTACGCATGGCCCTGCTCGCTCTCGTTCTGGGCAAGGCATAGACCTTTTTAAGGTGGAGGCCGGCAGAAGCAGGTAATATCTACAGTAGATAGTATCTACGCCTCGATGGTAATGTAGCCCACTCTCAATTGGGACGAACTGGTCCGACTGCATCCACTTTACATTTATACTGTAGTATTGACTATATGGCTGATCCACCGCAGCACAGCGCATTTGTACACTCTGCAGGATTTCCACAGCGATACTCCACTGCAGCATCGTACGCCTGCGCGTTCAACCGCGAGCCCAAAAAGTACGCCAGCTCCTTCACAAAATGCTCCGCGTCCTCATACAGAAACGGTGTGAGGGCTTGCTGCAACTCGTCGTAGCATTTCCTGACCCCACACTGCGCGATCTTGTTGAGGCAGCACTGGATGATCGCCAGCAGCACGGTAAGATCAACATCCCGTCCAATACAGGCCCGCAGCTCTCTCTCGAGCCACGCCTCGTACTCGCCCTTCACCTTGTGCATCTTGGGGAGCGCGTGCGAGTCCGTCACCTCCACTCCCGCCACTCGCACGAGTCTCATGTGACGTCGGTACACCAGCGAGCGGCGTCTGAGTCTCTGCCGGTTGCTGTCACTGCCGTCTCTCTGTCTGTGTCTGCTCTGCTGGTCCTGGATCTGCCGCCCTTGGAAGCGGAACACCTCGAAGTCCGTCTCGCTGCGCACGTTGGCGTACGCCTCTTGGAACGGAGCTTTGCACAGCGGACAGGTGGACGGCTCCACGCCGTGCAGCGCCAAGCTGTGCACCCACGTGCTCACACACTCGAAGCAGTACACGTGGTAGCAGCCCGTCAGCATCACGGGGTCCTCCAGCGTCTGCAGGCAGATCGGGCAGGCGTCGCCCAGCACGGCCAGGTCGGCGGCGCGAGTGTCGTCATCCTCCTGGACGTCGGGGGAGGCTTCTACCTGGCCATTGGAGGACGCAGGCGGCGCTACTGCGTCTTGTGCACCTGGTGACACTAATACGGCGTCGTCGTCGCCCCTACCGGCCCAGTCGCCCTCGTCCTGCGCCGCCGCCTCCGGGTCCGAGCGGTTACCGAGCGACATTTCTAATTATGAGCTCTGACTTTAGCTAATTATGAGCTGAGCAAAGTGGTGTGGTGCACGCATATTTTTATTGGACGCCCGCGCCATGAGCGACCAGCACGAGCAAGAGGAGAAGGAGCAGGGGCAGGAGCAGGGGAAGGAGCAGGAGCAGGAGGAGAAGGAGCAGGAGGGGAAGGAGCAGGAGCAGGAGGAGAAGGAGCCCGAGACCCGCCGGAGTCACAAGAAGAAGAATGTCGGGAAGGGCGGGGGCAAGCGCCTGACCGACAAGGAGCGCGTGGAGATCATCCAGATCCATGAGAATTGCAAAATCACCAAGCGCCGACTGGCCGTAAAGTACGGCGTGAGTGAGGCGGCCATCCGCAAGCTGCTGCTCATGAAGGACGAGATTCTCAAGCGCTACTTCGAAACGCCCGTGGAGATCCGCGACCTGCGGCTGCGCGGCAATAAAGTGAGCTTGGGGTTCGCGCACGGCTTGGACTTCGAGACGGCCAAGGCGGTGGCGGCCATCTGCAATACCAGGACGACGTCGACCAGCCTCACGGCCGCGGCCGGCGCGCAGCTCCGCATCCGCAACGAAGGTCAGTACCCGCCCGACGACCCGTGGAAGCAGGGGCTGCACGCCATGCTGGCCAAGGTCTCGCCGTTCCTCAAGAAGTTCACACGGAAGAGGGGGCAGTTGCAAGACTCCATCAACGTGCTGGACGCTTCGGCTGCAGCGGCTGACAAGGCCTCTGTGGAGGGGTCGACTAGTGCGGAGGACGCGTCTGGTGCTGTTAGTGAGCTGGACTGGGTCGGCTTTTCACGCATGCTGCGAGATGTCCGACGCACCTTGCACAGGTACCCGGAGACGGGGTACCAGGAAGTTGGCACACAGGCATTTATCAAAGGGTTCTGCGAGCAGCTGAATATCCCCGGGAAGAACATCCGCGAGATGGCGCTCACGGGTCTCGTGGTGGACGTGTGCCACGGAAATGCTACTATTTCAGCGGCGGAGAAGCGCAAGCTGCCTGTGATTGCTTTCCGTGCGGATATGGATGCGCTGCCGATTGAAGAGATGAACGACCAGTTGCCCTACTGCTCCACGCAGAAGAATGGAGGGAAGGAACTTCGTAAGCGCAAGAAGCAGAAAACCTCGACTTCGCAACCTTCTTCACCGCCGAAGGCTTCGGAGGATGAGGAGGACGACCCGCAGGCTTCGTCCGACGCTACGGGAGGCTCTGTTGTGAGCAACGATGAAAGTATGGAGGCTCCAGTAACGACACTTCCTGCGCCGTCGACTATTACCACCACGACGGTTGGCGCCCCACCCGCGCCTGGTGCCGCAGCTGAGAAGGATGACAGTGAGTCCGAGAGTTCAACTCCTGCAGCGCACATGTGTGGCCACGATGGCCACATGGTTATCGTGCTTGGACTTTGTGCTTTGGTGGTACGCAAAGCGCACTTGCTGCCCGAGGATACGTTCGTGCGGTTCATTTTTCAGCCTGCCGAAGAGGGCCCTGGTGGAGCTATGAAAATGATCGAGGATGGTGCCCTCGTTGACGTGGACGAGGTTTACGGGCTGCACAACGCACCTTTCCCTCTCAATAGCATTCACGTGCGTCCTGGTCCTGTTATGGCGCAGGAAGTGGAATTCTCCATTAATATTCACGGTATTGGAGGTCACGGATCCGCACCGCAGAACTGCGTGGATCCGATTCTAATTGGCGCGGTCGTGGTGCAGGCTCTGCAAACCATTGTCAGCCGATCGTTATCGCCAATGGACACAGCCGTCGTGTCCGTCACGCAGTTCCGCGGTGGTGATACCAACAACGTGATTCCGCATAGCGCGCTACTCTCCGGAACCATTCGCGTCTTCGACCTTCAAGTCGCCGAAACGATCAAAAGTCGGGTGGCCGCGCTGGTCCACTCAACGTGCGCATCTTACGGCGCTACAGCCAGTGTGCACTTCCTGGATGGCTATGCTCCTGTGATCAACCCGCCAGCGGAAACTCTCAACGTGCAGCAGATCGCGATGGACATGAATCTGCTCGTGAGCGAGGAGGGGCTGCCGCTCATGGCCGCCGAGGACTTTTCATACTTCCTGCAGGAGCGCAAGGGCTGCTACTTTTTCCTGGGCACGAAGGATGTTGAAGACGAAGACAAGACGCGCGCGCTGCACTCGAACCACTTCGACTTCAACGACAAGGCCACCCCGGTCGGCATCCGCGTGTTCCTGGGCATCCTGCAGTCCCGCTTCAGCTGCGAACTGTTCAGTGCCGAGGAACTCGAGTCCTTTCAATCGGCCATGGGGCGCATCCTGATCAACATACGCCCACCGATCGTTTACATGTAACCCGCCAGTTGACGCTGGGGGACACCTCAATGGACCATTTAATCATGATCGATGTTAGAGGTACCGGTACCACCTCAATGGACCATTTAATCATGATCGATGTTAGAGGTACCGGTACCGAGTGGTCGTACTTAAGCGCGAGTTAGAGTTACTCTACCTGAAGTACTCTTCGCGTACTGAAGGTACATGTGACAAAAAAAGAGGGGTTTTATACGGTAATATATCCTGATCAATTTCATAAATTTCAGCGTTCGTAGAGATTTCATTGACTGGCGCGTGTTGCTCGAATGTGGTATGTGTTGTAGTTCACATACTAAGTGTTGATCGAATGTACAAAAGACTTGTCGATATTTTTCGCTGCCAGTACTCAAGCTGCATGGGTTGCAACGTTTTCGCACAAGTATCTGCTGGAAGCTTTCATGAATGTGTCAGATACTCAAATTGCATTACTTTCCGGTTTCAGGACTTCCTTGATGTGGCCCCACGAAGTTTCAAGTCTACGAAACAGTAACACGACATCAATTGAGTTGAGACCAGTGAAATGAATTGATGACATCACCGTACCTGTTATTCGTGTGATTTCCTAAGTGTGGAACACCAGACCGCGCGTACAGGGACCATCTCTCTTTCATCGACTCCCAATTCTTCATAAAATATTGGAGAAACGGATGAGTAGGGTCTGGAATACTATCTGCCTCGTGTAGATGAACACCATCGAGCAAAAAGAACAAGTATTTCAAGTACTTCGTGTACTCCTCGCGAGAGTTTGCCAATCTCATCAAGTCCACTGCATCTTCGACCATATCTTTGTCGAAACTGGAAGGCCCTCCGTATTCACTCTTTGCGAGCTCGGTGCGGATATACTTCTTCAAATGAAAATGACACAAAATCACCTTTACCCCAGGGCAGCCGAAAAATAAATTGACGCTGAAGTAATTGCCATAAATAGTATCCCATAATTTATGAGGTGTTACCAAGACTGTATCATTATTTATGGTGGCTGAATATTGTGAAACGCGGCTGGAATGTCCACGCCTTATTAGATTATATATTTATCTTAATCGGATTTGAATTTCCGTACATAAGGGTATAAAACTAGCTACAAAGCGAAATCGGTTAGCAAATTGAAGTGTGTAATCCTGCTTGGACAAGCTGGCGAGACTCGACTCGGTCTAATTTAGCGACGGCGGCTAAGAGCTACCGAGACGCCTTTGGGCCAATATAGCCCGAAGTTTGGAGTCGTTCATGCCAATAAGGCTCCGACCAGGTTGACTATCTAGTGCACCACCTCTAAATGCTTTGACACCTTCCATATTACACGCTACAAAGCTGGTGACTTACACCGGCAACTACAGAGCTATAATTATTTAGCTCAAACAGCTCGGAATGTCGACTTCCACGGCGACATTCCGCCTTATTTACAAACAAATCTGTTGCTAATCGGATTAACCACATGGGCCTGCTTGCTAATCGCCATGATTATTCCTTGTCTAAAATAGAGGCGGGGGATCTAATTAGGAGATCAGTCGAAATAAATAAGACTTCGAAGTCTAAATTAGCCAAAACCTTGACCGATTTACTATCCGATTAGACATTCGGGGTGCCGATCACAGCTCCTTGCGGCGGTGCACGCTCTTCTTGCCGGGTGCACCCACGCGGTGCGCCGTCTCGGGCTCCATGTCGATCTTCTGCTGCTGCATACCGTGGCCGCGTCCTCTGGACAGAGCGAAAGTCGAACTGAGGGGGGGCCGGTCTATTTTGCACTCATAATTTATGATATCATCTCAGACTCATACAACTATAGTATGTTAACAAAGCTAAATCTTATATTCATACAACAACACATATGCGGATTGCTTTACTACCTCTCTACTCTGCAAACCACCCATTTTCCTGGGTTAGCAAGTGGCCGGCAGCTCACGCCTAAGCCCCATTTTGCAATTTCTAACCCGGCAACACCCCCACTCACCTCAACAAGCATGCTGCGCGCGCCACGCCCTCGCCCGTCCTTCTCCAACGCTCAGGTCTCGGCGTACTTCTTCACACCCTGCAGTGATGAGTACGCCGAGCCTGTTCCCGAATACTTCCGCTGCCGGTGTGGTACCGTGCGGAAGCAAACGAGGCGCAACGGCTTCAGCAACCTGATGCAGCACGTCCGTCGGGAGCACCCCAGCTTCGAAGCTGAGATGCGTGCAGCTACAACAGCTGAGACCGGCTCGCTCATCCACTACGCTCGCCGTACGTCCGTTAATCGGTTCGGCTGGCTGGAGTGGGTCGTGAAGGCCAATCTTCCCCTCGTGTTTTGCGAGAACCCTCTCGCTCGAAGGTACGACCAATGTATTAATGATATATTATTGATGAATAGTAATGATTCGTTATTACTATTGTAGGTACACAAGCCTTGAACCAATTTCGGTCGAGACCCTAAGGGCGCTGATGGAGTCGGTCGCCCAGTTGGTGGGGTTGGACATCGCGGGAGAACTCCCAGATCGTTTCGGGCTCATGCTGGATGGTTGGAGCCATGCATCGGTGCACTACGTCGCCGTATTCGTATGCTATGCGGTCGACGGTGTTGCGAAGTATGCTCTCCTGAGCATGGCTCCAATCATCCAAGAGCCCGACGATGACCTTTCTGCTCGTACCCACCGCGAGTACTTGGCTGGTGTATTAGAGACGTTCGGCAAGGCGCTGAGTGACTGTGTTTACCTGGTCGGTGACAACTGCTCCGTAAACAAGCGCCTGGCTACCATCATGCAGGTTCCGCTGGTCGGGTGTGCTAGTCACAGACTCAATCTTGCTGTGCGGCATCACCTCGAACAGTATGAGGAAGATTTGGCTATCGTGCAAGCTCTCATGGTAAAGCTTCGCACCCTCAAGCAGTCTGCAAAACTTCGGTAAGTTTTGTATTAATCATACTTTAGGATGAATGTTAATACTTTGTGTATTAACCCGACTAATATTTTTTGCTTCACCTGTAATACCAGCCTCAAGACACCGCTGCGACCCGTCATCCGGCAGGATACCCGATGGGGTTCCACCTTCGCCATGGTACACCGGTATTATGAGCTGATCAAGTTCCTGGATGACGATGACGACGACATCATGGAGTTGCTGCCGTCCCCGGCCTGCAACCGGCGCCTGAAGACTCTCTACGCGGAGTTGAAAGACATCGAATCTGTATCGAAGGCTCTACAAGCCAACGATATTACTCTCCTCGATGTGCGAGTGTGGTTTGACGGGCTGATAGCAGCGCACCCGAATTTCGCGGACTACATCGGTAAGTACAGGACTGCTGATTT
This sequence comes from Phytophthora x cambivora, assembly GCA_033557925.1. NCBI lineage: Eukaryota > Oomycota > Peronosporomycetes > Peronosporales > Peronosporaceae > Phytophthora > Phytophthora x cambivora. Next base: position 10,913,277 of record JAUCEB010000011.1, on the reverse strand, counting down.
TGCTACTTTGAAAAGTACTAACCGACTATTTGTGTGAAATACTATATTAGGACCGCGCGCTACTATCGTTCACAGCCCCGATTTCGAATCGGGCTGTGTCCGTGTCTTGAAAGACAGCGGCGCTCGACTCACAGCGGCAGAAAAACGAGCGCTGCGGCCTTTCCTTTGCAGTCCTGCCACTGCGAGCGACGAGGAGGATGACGCGGCGGGGGCTTCGTTCGTGCAGCGATTGGAGAAGCGTCGCCGCCTCGAGGCGCGAAAGCTACGGTATGGGCTCCTCGCCAGCATTCCGCCGACTTCGAACAAGGTCGAGCGCTTTTTCAGCGTTGCCCGCACGACCTTCGGCCAAGAGCGCAATAGCCTGCAGCCTGCCACGCTGGAAACGATTTTGTTTCTGCGTGAAAACGACCGTTTTTGGGATGTTTCGACAGTCGACCGTATCGTGAGTAACCGTGACTAATAGACGTTTAAGTTGCATTGCATTATTTATTGTTCAACTGGAGTGCATGCCATAATTTATGCAGGCGCTTGAAGCGACCTTCTCTAATTATTTATGAGTTGCTGCATGACCTAATAAATAAAAATGCCATAATCGGCAGCCCTGCTTTACCCCCGGGAAAGCCTTCTCCAGCAGTCCAAGTTCTCCCAAGTCCTTGTCGATCACGATAACTTTGACATCCTCCCACGACGGGTTGTTAAACTTGAACGAGCAAATAGGATCGGTGAGGCACTCTGCACTTTCATTTTCCATGAGACTATGATGAACGTACTGACCCTAACAACACCGAGCATACGACAGAGATGTAAGTACAGACGCAACACCGTAACTTAGTCACACTCGGTACCCCCAGTTACAATAATATAACTGCAGCCACGAGAAGCACTCAGAAAGTAATGAAGGCACAATATGAGTAGCATCAGGTACATTCACTTACATGACCATATACATCATTCACCATGAACGAGAAAAGCTTGTAGCGCGACTCGTTCGTATTATGCGTGGCGTCTATGAGCAGGACTTCTGGGAACGCCTTGAACCAGCGTCGCATCTGCCTTTTTGAAGCGTGATCGTCTGTGCCATTTTGTCGTCATCCACAAACACAGTCGCTCGGTTGCCACGACTCTCGTAAACATCTCGTAAAACAGCTTCAAGGCGCTCTTCAGTCGACTCCTTTCCTCGACGCTTATCCTTCAGCCTGGCCACCATGTTGTGGACATCTCGCAGGGTAACTTTCTTACCTATTTACAGCATCATCAGCATCGTTAGTAATACAGCAAGATAAGCATTCCAAATGTCACACGACATGTCCATACCCGTCTTCTTGCGGAGATACTGCATTATCAGCTTTGGTTTTGACCCAGCAGCGTGAAGCTCGTCCACGAAGGCAAGAATAGCTGAATCTTCAACTCTGCGGTTGGAGACGTGGTTCTCGAAGATGGACTTGGACACATTGTGATTGTGTTTGACGTCAAAGGCCGTTACGCGCACCATGAACTTGTCTGCTGTGTTATTCCAAACGACAGCAGCCTTGATATTGGCCTTACACCCCGTAGATTTGTCGAAGAAAGCCTTGCGTATTCCTTTCCCACGGCTCTTTCGCTTCCAGCCATGAGTGCAGACTAGCTTAATCCAGAAATTTTTGAACGACTCGGGAATGAGGCGATTTGATGGACCCTCGTGCGTCTCGTCAGCTGTGGGCACCCCGACATCCCGTGTGGTGCGCCTAGTGTCCTCGCTCTTGCATGCTGGCGTCGTCAAGCCTGAAGCTGCTCGCAGCGCTTCGATCTCTCGATTCCGCTTTTGCACCGAAGTGGAGGTGCGTTGGCGGAATATTTGGTGCGTAGCGGTCTGATACTCTTCCAGATAGGCCCGGAAGGCGTCCCAGTCCTCGTGCCACTCCATATCGACTGGAGAGGAGATCCACGAGCTGGATGGGACCTGCGACTCGGGCTCGCTGTCGCTCATAGCTGCAGCGTGGCCTGAACCGCATAACGACACACGTTTCACCAAGCGTTCAATATTATACAGCAAGGTCGTACATTCATACCTGTCTACTTGCCGGATTCTGGCGTCTGAGCTGGGATGACCGAGATTTCGAAATGTAAGGCTCACAGCGCTCGAGGATGGGAGAAAGGGGGAGAAGGGGTGTCACGTTTCAGATTTTCTGACATTCACAAATTTGACTCGGTGATATTTTTCGGCGTAAATTACCGATTTGTACACTATCGTCTCGTTTAGATCCGAATTCTACTCGGTGACGCTAACCAGTTCCTTTAATCATTGAAACCCCTTTCGTCCGTCTTATTGGCTGAAAATCCTACAATAATGAGTCATTAATAATGACTCATTATTAATGACTGACCCCACAATATATCTAACTGGTTCGTGGGCTGGTGCCACCATCACGTTAGGACGGACAGCCCAACAGGGTCCCTGTTGGGCTGTCCGTCCTAACGGTTACAGGGATTAATTGCCTCCAGGAGAAATGTTCTCTGGATTTTAATCCAGAGTCCATCCCACGATTGCAACGAGGGTCAGAATGAGCCCATAGTTTGTACCCTGCCGAATTCGGTGCTATCGCTTTCTGAAAACTACCACAAGAACTTTCAATATAACATTGCCTTACAGAAATGAAATTTGAACCGGGATGTTGACCCATCCACAAAAGAAAAAGACGAAAAACCTGTAGATTGTGATATCGACTCACATCCTATGTTTCCTGCAAGAAACGATCCAGTCGCGCAACAATTTGGGGATTATCCGCGTTCGCGCAACATTTTAGATTTTATCTTAAATTGAGGCTTAAATAGTATGCTACTTACGTTAGGAAATTCTATAATCCTTCGGAGAGAGGCTCTGGTTCCCCGATTGAATGGTGGCTTCAGCAAACATGCACATTACCGGTATATAACTTCAAAGTATTAATGCATGCACACTATTTCGCGTGCAGATAGATACTGCGGCTGCGAAGCAGGCGCAGTAGATGCGTAATTTCAAGTAAGCGTAGAGTTATAAGAGCGGTCCTACCTGGCCAATCTTCTAGTAAATGAAATTGCTCACAACTTCAGTTTTGCATTATCTCGTCAGGTTAAAAGTAAAATCCAGAGCTGTTCCGTGCGAAGTCGCGGCTTTGTGTATCGAGTCAATGGCAAATGATAGGAGCTTATAAGCTCTGCATAAACAAAGCCGTGACTTCGCACGGAAACAGCTCTGGATTTACAGAACAAACAGCAGCGCGCTGCGAGCGCACGAGGTCTATCAAGGTTTTGGTAGTGTAGTAAGAATTCTGGCTTAGTAGTGATACTACTACTATTCGACTCTTAGTCAATATCAATACTACTACTATAGTAGATTGGCTTTGGCGATAGTACTACTACTACTAATATAACTACTACAGTGCTTACAGTAATTAGTCTGGCCCAGACTAAATTTGAACATCACTTTTTTGCTGGCTCACTATAATTAGTCTGGCTGGAAACGGGACAGACTAATTTTGAGTTTAGACTAATTTTGAACACCTAAATTAGTCTGCATTACCAAGCACTGAAGTAGGAAACATGTATTTTTTTTGCAGTTATGGTTCACACTACCAGTAATTTTGGGCCTTATCAAACAAGTGCATATTCAATCACCACGACCCCTGCACTCTGTTGGCTTTGTCTGGCGTCTCCATTTGTAGCGGGGCTACACATTCGGCTAACCTCACCTTAGTGCAACACGCACTAAGTGGATACATTCAGGTGGGCCACATCGCAGTGTGGTCACCATTCATAATAGGAAGCAGTCCTATTGGTCAGAAAGCAGGGTCTTTCTACCAGTAATACTTAAGCATTAGGTCAGGGTTTCTGCCAACCACTCGTTGGCAGAACCCCTCTTTATAGATATCAGTTTTAGGAGGAAAGCCACAGTTAACAAACAATTCAGTTCTCATTTTACCGCAAAAGCTACTATTTGTACCTTTATTTAGATCTAATTATACTTGTGGATACAAGTATACTTACTCTAAGTTAAATACACCTTACGCTTCCTCATACACGTGCGCTCACGTGTAAGCTAAAGTATTGGGCTAAGTAAGCCCATTACACCTGGTAGCACTTTGTAGTCCGTCCAACGACCGACTAATTACGTATTGAATGAAGTTCGATACGGGGGCCGAGGACCTGCCTGTGGACACGAGTATGTCTACTGGTAACCCAAACACGGGTGCAACGCATGTTGCACGCGAAGACTGTCTCCACCTGGCGGATCCAGAGTGGGAGGCGCTCCAACGACTGTCGACGGTCATTGGAGAGGCGGCCGTAGCAACAATGCTACGCACGCTGTCGCCGACAGAGCAACACGGTGTTGCTCTAGGCTTCATCATGAAGGAACAGCGCGAGACCGCTGCTCGCGCTACGGTGTCGACTCCGTCCACACCGCGCGTGGAGTCATTGAGACTCCACGTGAACAGCTATGTTGGAAGAGAGGGCGAGCCTCTCCTCCGTTGGCTTGTCGAAGTCGACACTGCCATCACGGCTCGACGTATCGTCGACCCGTTGTCGAAGGTTGCGTTCGCCATGTCATGCCTTGGCGGACGAGCAAGGAGTTGGGCGTACGGACGCCGACTCACTGACCCTACGTGCTTTAGCACGTACGAGGTGTTCAAGGAGGAGCTCAGACAAGCGTTTGAGCCCCCGCAGAATGAGTTCAGATCGAGGGCTGAGTTCCTCGACCTGCAACAGGGCAAGCATGACGTGCATGCTTACGCTCAAAGGGCGCGGTACTTGGTCTCGAACATCGTGACCAACCCGATAGACGAGGCGACAAAGGTCGTCGCGTTCATGAAGGGCCTGGAAGATGGACCTGTGAAGACCTATCTCTTCCGAGAGTACACAAGTACTCTCGAGTCTGCGATTACCCTTGCGATGCAAGAAGAGTTTAGCCTGCGACAGGCTAAGCTCCATGTGAACGTCCCGCGGCCGATGCCGCGACCGACGGTGAAGCCGACGGGAGGTCCCGAACCAATGGACCTCTCGAGTGCGACGGCTGCTGGGTCTCAGCAGCGTCGTGGACCAACGAATGTCCGCTGTTTCCGGTGTGGAAACAACGGTCACTACGCCCGTGAATGCACAGCACCTGTGCAGGCGGCCAAGGGCCGGCGTGACGATACCGGGTATCGCCACGGGCAATAAAAAAACTAGAACAACCAGCAGGCGCGGGGCGCCCTGCTGGTGATGCAGTCGAGCGTGTCGATATTGGACACGCCGTATTAAAGACTGCTGCCCCCAGTGAGAGTCACTCTCACTGTATGAAGCAAGATGACAGGCCGAACCTTGTCATCTTGAAGGTTCGCTCGAAGAGAGAGATGTCTCTTCGCGCGCTAGTGGATTGTGGAGCGTCGAACAACTTTGTTCGACTGCAGAGCCTAGCGAGGCTTGACTTCGAGGAAGTGGAACTACCTCGAAGTCTATTGGAAGTAAGACTGGCAACGGGTGTCGTTGTCAGAACCGAGAAGCGTGTCGTACGCGTACGCTTCTCGTATCGGGAGAAGAAGTTCGTGGACGAGCTTATCGTGCTTGACTTAGACGATAAGTTCGACATGGTGTTGGGCATGCCGTGGCTTGCACGGCATGATCCAGTGAGCGATTGGACGAAGCGCACGATCATGCACTTCGGGAGTAGCGGCGCGACAGTGAGCGATGGCCCTGTCGGCGCAGCTCGTGCACCTCGCGGTGCACGCGACCCACCAGGAGAGACAGCGCGACGCGCGGCTGTCTCCGATCACCCCGCACGGACACCGACGACTGAGAGGGTCGTCGGGAGAAAATGTGAGTCGAATCAGAAGACTCAGATTCGATCGGATTCGAGAGGTTCTCGAAGCGTCAAGAGTGACGCGGTCGTGTCGACTATTAGTGTCGACACACAAGTTCAACAAGAGGAGCCAGTCACTAATAAGGACAGTGACTCGGACGCGTCAGCTCAGGGAGCTGATGCGATCGGCCCAAACGTCGAAAGACGCTCCGCCGTCAGGCGTCGAGGTAAAGAAGGCGCGCCGGCTCTGGGAGCCGACGCTGCAGGCAGTGCGGACGGTTGCAAACGTCCCGCACCGGAAATGCTTGCGTGCTCGCGTGCAGCCGGGCTGCACGACGAAGCGGTACGCGATCAAGCAGGGCTTGATTGCGTGCGCCCGCGGGAAGAACCCGCCGGCGACAACAAGAAACGCATTGCGTGCTCACGTGCAGCCGGGCTGCACGAAGAAGCGATACGTGATCAAGCCGGGCTTGATTGCGTGCGCCCGCGGGTTGAACCCGCCGGCGATCAAAAGGAAGATCTGTCCGCGGCCGGGCCCGGACAAAACAAGACGCGCGGAACCGGGTTCCGCACAAGAAGCGAACGGCGCAAGCGAGCAAAGCTGCGCAAGTCTCGGTCAGGGACCGAGGCGCTACTCGCAGTGTCTGCCGGGCAGACACAGGAACTGGAGACGACCGTCGAGACACTGAGTGTCTTGACGCGTACTAATACTGGTCTCCAGTATAAGAAGATGAAGTTGGAGAACCCTCCGACATTGGCGTCGGAGTTGACTTCGCTTCCAGTCACGAGCTGGAGGCGCTTCGCCCGCGACCTGCACGATGGACGCATCGAGCAGATTTGCATCCTCTCGGATGTCGAGAGGATGAAGTGTGAAGTGGAGGAGTTGAAACAGCTCGTTGCTGAGGGCGTGGACGCCCTCAGCGCCAAGTCGAAGAAGGAACGCTTCGACGAGCAGAGCTGGGACTCGCTGAAGTCGAGCCCCTTCTACGAGGTCTTGCGTGAGTACAGAGACGTACTCCCGGACGACATCCCTGCGGAGTTGCCGCAGGTCAAGGGTGTTCAGCACGAGATTGATCTGCCGGGAACGAGGTATTGCGTGACTAGTGTACTCCCTGTACACTGACAGTATAGTCAGCTATACAGGCAAATAACAGTTAGTTAGTGTCTAGTAAATTCTGCTAACATGTAAGTGCCAAACGAGCGATACCAATTTTCGTCGGATCTTACTAAATGTTCTGAATAATTTCTCCTTTGGCATTTTCGATGACCTTTAGAATTGGAAGCATGGTCCGGATACATTCTCTCGAGGACGGCATTAAGGCCGCAAAGTGTTTAGATTGCTTCAGTTTAATGTATTGCATGTTTGTTCTCCTGCAACTAACTCGTCCACTTACAGTCAGCTAACATGCCACTAACAGTTAGTTAGTGTCTAGTAAATTTTACTAACAGCAAAACGCCCCACACTATGCGTGACGCGGCAGTGGCCACTGCCGCGAGAGCAAGTCAATGCGATCGACGACTTCTTTGAGAGTCGTCGCAAGGCTGGGCAAGTGCGGGAATCGAAGTCCCCGCACAGCGCGCCTACGTTCTCTGTCAAGAAGGCACAGGGCGGGTGGCGCATCGTTCATGCTTATAACAAGCTGAACGACGCAACGGTACCGGCGCAGACGCCGATACCGCGAAAAGATGTGATCATCGATTCGATGGCTTTGAGCACTATCTTTAGTGCTCTGGATCTGAGAGACGGATTCTATCAGATCCTCATGCGTGAGAGCGATATACCTCTCACGGCGGTAAGCACTCCGAGCGGTATGCTCTGGGAGTGGCTTGTAATGCCGCAGGGATTAAAGAATGCCCCTGCGACGTTCAACAGGTGCGTCACGCACTTGTTGCGCTCGGTGCGCGACTTCGCACCGAGCTATTTCGATGATGTGTTCATCCACAGCCGGGCTGTGGACGGGAAGTCGGAAGTGGAGATGCACAAGGAACATCTCCGCAGGTTGTTTGCACTCATGCGCAAACACAAGCTCTACGCGAACCTGAAGAAGTGTATCTTCGGGGCTAGCGAGATACCCGTCCTTGGGTGTCTCGTAGGGAAGAACGGCGTACGCCCTGACCCGGGAAAGGTCAGAGTGATCAATGAATGGCCTACGCCTTCCAATGTCAAGGAACTGAGGCAGTTCCTTGGACTCGCTACGTACTTATGCAAGTACGTGAGCAACTACGCGGGCGAGATTCGCCCGCTGTCGCAGCTCCTAAAGAAGGACGCTGTATGGGTTTGGACTGCTGAGTGTCAGCAGGCCTTTGATACAGTCAAGCAGGGCTTGACTGAGGCGCCGATATTGGCGGTGGCCGACCAAGATCGTCCGTTCCACGTCGTGTGTGACGCGTCCGATTTCGCAATCGGATGCGCTCTAATGCAACACGATCACGAGGGACGTGATCGCGTGGTCTACTATCAGTCGCGTCAGCTGAATCCAGCTGAGCGCAACTACCCGGTACATGACAAGGAACTCCTTGCCATGAAGTATGCACTCGCGAAGTTTCGAGTGTATCTACTTGGGAGTAGACCATTTGTGGTCTACACCGACCACGCATCATTGCGTACGGCGATCAAGTCGCCGCACATCTCACAAAGAATGGCGAGATGGCTCTCATTCTTTGCGGAATACAACTTCCAGGTTGAGTACAAACCTGGAAGGTTGAATGTTGTGGCCGACGCGTTGTCGCGTCGACCTGATTATGCGGTGCACAAGGCCGACGCCAATGCAATTGGCGTCGCACGGACGTCTACTCCCTCGTCGTCTTTGTTAGACGACGTGAGGACCGCATACACCAAGGATGCGGACGCGAAGCAGTTGTTAGACTACTTCGCTGCTCCTTCTGACAAGACTCGTCAGAAGTTAGCGAAACATCTCCGTGCACGTGTACACCGTTATCGTGTACACAATGGACTGTTGCTTTACAGCGCAGTCGACGACAACGCTGATCGCATTGTCGTGCCGGACGATCATGAGCTGAAGCTCAGGATCACTTACGAGTATCACGATGCCCCGACGTCGGGACATCCGGGTCGTGAGAAGACATACTTGCTTCTCACGCATGACTTCTATTGGAGTCACCAGTACAAGTGGGTACGCAAGTACGTACGTGCTTGCGAGGTTTGCCAGCGCGTGAAGCCTGCAGCCTTCTCGCAGGCTCCACTTCAGTCACTACCGACTCCGTCGGAGTGTTGGCAGTCCATCTCAATGGACTTTGTGTTTGGTCTTCCGCCTGATAACAAGCGGAGGACTGGTATTGTGGTCTTTGTCGACCGATTCAGTAAGATGGTGCATCTTGCTGCAGTACCAGCCGAAGTGACAGCCAAGCAGACGGCACGTCTGTTTGTTGACTTGGTGTTTAGACACCATGGCATGCCGATCGACATTGTGTCTGATCGTGATCCGCGCTTCACAGCGCGTTTCTGGCAAGAAGCGTTTGAACTTCTTGGCACGCAGCTGTCCATGTCGACTGCGGATCATCCGCAGACCGACGGACAAACCGAGCGCGTCAACCGAGTCTTGGTTGACGCTCTGAAGAGCTACGCCCATTCGTTCAAACAATGGAGCGACTGCTTGCCGATGGCAGAGTTTGCCATCAACAACTCGGTGCATGTCTCCACCGGACATACACCGTTTTACGTGAACACCATGAGGCATTCACGCGTACCGAGCGTGCTCGGTGCGGTAGCTCCTTCCTTAAGTGGGGGAGGGTATCCGGTCTCAAAACCGAATGAACACGCTGATACGAGCAACATATCAGCTGTGTCGACACGCGCACGGTCTGCGCGTAGTCCGATCGACGAGAGTTCAGTGCCTACGCCGGGCGTAGACACTCTAAACAACAACAACCACACACAGGCTGGGCCTGTTGTGAACAGGGATAACGGGTTAAACAAGGAGTTCAACTCGAAGGCAATGGACTTTGTCCAGCGCCGCCAAGCCGTAATACGGTTTGTGCAAGATGCTATTGCAGCTTCTGTCGATCGACAGAAGTTGAGTGCAGACAACAATGGCAGAGGAAACACAAATGAATTCAAAGTGGGTTCATTAGTTCTGTTAGCTACACAGAACCTAGCTAAACATGCAGTTTCCGACTTCGGAGCAAGCAAGCTTGCCCCGCGCTTCATCGGCCCATTCACCGTGTTGGCGAAGCATGGCAACGCGTACACGCTAGACATACCGTCCAGCATGCGCCTCCACCCAACCTTTTACGTTGGGCGGCTGAAGCCGTACTCGCAACACGAGTCACCTACGACCGGTGACTCGGCGCGATCCTCGCCTCGAGCGCGGAGACGCGATCCGTCAGGCGAGCGACGAGCGTCCCCAGGTCGACCTGGATGTTCGAAGCGGTCTGCCCGGCCTGACCGATCCGGGCCTTCAAGAGCTTTAGCTCCTGCCGTACCTCGGCGAGCTCAGCCGTCTGGAGGCGCTCCACAGCCTCCAAACGATCCCAGACCTCGCCCGGCGACGGCCCGTGGCGTCTTTCCACCGCCGCCGCCCCCGTTGCGAGATGCACGCGGGGAAACTCGCTGGATTGTCCAGCGAATTGTTGATCATCAGATCCGGACCCAAGGTCCGGTTCATTTTCGTATTCGTTGGTTAGGATACTCTCCTGACCACGATACATGGGAGCCGCGGAACGTCCTGATGAGCGACGTTCCGGAAATGGTGACGGAGTACGAAGCCCGCCACCAGCAGCTCCGCCGAAGGGCGTAAAACTTGAGCGAGAGCTGTAGTCGCCTACAGCCCTCGGCTGAGTGTTGCGCTCACCCTCAGCACTCTCAGACGACAACTGCGTGATTAACTTCTCACGCAGTGACTTCAACTCCACGGGCACACTAACACCAGTGTACCCGAGAAGGTCTCGCTCCGAAAGCCGCACTGCCCCGGGTTGGCACTGCGCGCACGCAACGCCAGACGGCACTGCGCGCACGCAACGCCAGACGGCACTGCGCACGGAATCCCCGCCTCGACTGCACCTTCGTGCAGCCGCAAAATCTTAGACCGCTTCGAGAAGCGCTCGTGGCGCTCACTCGCAGAGCGGACTCGCTCACGGTAACCAGCCGGGTCGCGGTTGAAGTTCTCAACGAACGCGCCCCAGCTTTGACAGAGTGCCTCCCACTCTGTCACTTTGCTCTTACGGGAAGTCCTCTTATTCCCGTAGAATCGGAGCTCATGGAAGAGCCCGATGTAGTAATCACGTCTTTGATCCGTCGCCGGATCAAAGTCGAGCTCCTTGGTGACATCGTCATCAACGATGGCGCTGCAGGAGTACAGCGCGTACTTGCTGACCGGCGTGGTATTGCCGTAGCGAGATCGGATCTCGCTCGGAGACGGCATCCACGGGTCGCGCGCCGGCTTAGCGCGCGACGTCACAGTCGCAGACGGAGTGGAGTCGTCATCGTCTCCACCCCGCGGCGTAGACAACGCCCCAGCATCCGCGAGCGGCCTATCGCTGCCGCTACGCGAGCGCTTGGAACTCGAAGCGTCCGAGTCGTCATCGCGAGGACGACGAGTCCCCACGCTAGCTTCATTGCGCCCTGTGGACGAGGAGTCTTGCTTCTCCTCGCCCTCCTCCATGTCGACATCATTGTCGACATTCAAGTCCACCATGCCATCGAAGAGGGTTTCGTTGGCATAGGTGACTTTACGCGCCTTATACTCCCCAACCGAGATGGTACGCTTGGGGGAGCTTGGCGTCGTCACCGTGGAAGTGACGACGGACGCCGAAGAGGCTGAAGATGTGGCAGTCGTCGCTGTGTTGGCGACGACTTTGTTGCTTGCTGCAGGTGCAGCAAGCTCGTCGGAAGTCTGCGTCGTTGGCGTGCTCATTTCGAAATGAGCACGATGTTCTCTCCGAAGAAGACTTTGGATTGATGTGTCGAGACCGGCACATCAAGTCCTAACGGGGGGATGGTGTAGCGGGGCTACACATTCGGCTAACCTCACCTTAGTGCAACACGCACTAAGTGGATACATTCAGGTGGGCCACATCGCAGTGTGGTCACCATTCATAATAGGAAGCAGTCCTATTGGTCAGAAAGCAGGGTCTTTCTACCAGTAATACTCAAGCATTAGGTCAGGGTTTCTGCCAACCACTCGTTGGCAGAACCCCTCTTTATAGATATCAATTTTAGGAGGAAAGCCACAGTTAACAAACAATTCAGTTCTCATTTTACCGCAAAAGCTACTATTTGTACCTTTATTTAGATCTAATTATACTTGTGGATACAAGTATACTTACTCTAAGTTAAATACACCTTACGCTTCCTCATACACGTGCGCTCACGTGTAAGCTAAAGTATTGGGCTAAGTAAGCCCATTACACCATTACATTCTCGGTTTTACCGTTGGTACTTCCTCAGGATCTCAATTATAATATCCTAGACGCGAATTTTCCTCGATATTATGGACAAAATGGTGCGTTGTGCTCAATCAGCTCTTAACGGTAGCTTATCTCATCATAGTCATAGGATTGGGCGCACGCAGTCTTGGGAATCGGTGGGCAGGAACCACCAAAAAGATCCCAACAGAGGCAGACTAATTTTGAATATGTTTGGCCAGACTAAATATGAATAGACAGTTATCTGGTCGAGGACCCATGTCCAAGAGGCGCGCCAGCGATCTTCATGATTCCAGTGATGAGGAGGGGTCCTACGAACACCCAATGCCCGTGCCCATCTTCACGCCCATTCTCCCTCCGAAGCTGCGATCAATCTCACACGAGGAGCTCGTGAAGTGGGATAAGCGTCGGAGGGAGTACGAGGCCAAGATGCGAGCACGGTGCCGAAGCTCTGGCGAGGACTACAACCTCGTCACGCAGAACGTGAAGGAGTCGTTCGACGTCGAGCTCCTCGAGTCGTTCTGCTCTCTGCGGCTTCGCAAGGACGTCGCCGACGTCACCGAGGAGCAGCTGATCGCCGAGATCAAAGCCCTGCTGGCCAAGGTCAAGAACGATGACCTGCCAGACATCAAGGCTCTTTTCGACAAAGAGCTCGTCATGGACTTGGCGGAGACGGACGTGGATGCCCGTATCCTCGCCTACTTCCAGAAGTTCAAGCAGGTCGTGCTCGAGCACGGCCTGGAGGACGTGTTCTCCGGAGACGACGGAGAGAAGGAGAAGTGCAAACGACTCGTGTCGTGCCTTGCACCTCCTGTCCTGAAGGCAGACGTCAAGACTGCCGTGCGGTGGACCGACAAGGCCGCTGCCAAGAATATGCATAAACTCTACACCCTCGTGTACGACAACGCTGTCGCACACGAGCGTCATTTCCAGCAAAACAAGCGCCAGCGGATGATGGCGAAGGTCAAGGACAAGTCAAAAGACAGTTCCGTTTCGACCAAGTCCGGCCGAGCTGGATCGGCTGCTGCACAGCCGAAGAAGCAGGTGCGTGGTGACTTCAGCAAGAAGGCCACCGCCCCGAAGAACGAAAGAAAGGTTGAGAACCTGGCGGCCGACAGAAAGACCACCAGGAAGCCTTTTACCACCAACAACAGGGAGCCACCGTCGCCCTGCCCGAAGTGCCAGGAGATGCACTGGCTGAGCGACTGCCCCAAGGCCTCCGACGCGGAGAAGGTTGCGCTCCGGCTGAAGCTTCGCGAAGCCTCCAAGACTCGCGGGTCTCGAGTCAAGAGACTCAAGAGGCTGATGCCCGCTGCTTCACGCACCGTGACGATCAACGGTGTGCTGGAGCTACCGTGTTGCCCGGATTAAGGTCCGACCACACGGTGATCAGTAGATCACAATGGGACCTGCTAATTGCTGCAGATCCCAATGTCCAGCAGACCCTGCTTGACACGCCGGTGCAGTGCCTGGCGTTTGGCTCGCACCCGGTCGTGGCCAAGACGCAGGCTCTGTTGCATGTACTCATCCACACCGCTGCCGGGCCCGTCGAGCCCGCAGAGGCGGTGCCGTGTCTCGTGGTGGACATGGATGACGACGAATTCATCATCGGTCGAGACCTACTCGCCACTCTCGGGATCGACGTGGACCGGCAGCTGGAGCAGCTCGCCACTCACCGTGACGACGAAACAACTGATGATCCGTTCAGTCTGGAGGCGGATGAGCCTCCAGCTGAACGACAAGCTGCTACTGATGATGAAGTCCGTGCTGCAGTCGAGGTCCTAATTGAGAGGGCCCTGCAACACGGATTTCCGCCTGAAAAGGTGGACAAACTGCGGCTCATCGTATTCGCATACGATGTCTGGCGCCTGGAGTTGCGTGACGATCCTCCAGCGCGCGTGCCGCCGCTCGAAGTGCGTTTGAAGGAGGAGGCCCAACCATCGAAATGTAAGCCTCGCAAATACCCTCCGCACATTCGACAATTTTTACATGAATTTAACCAACAACTTGTTGACTTAGGATTGGTTTACGAAAATCCTACAAGTCGATGGGCAAGCCCGGTGCTACCCGTCAAAAAGTCGCAAGAGCTCATGGACCTACGGCAGACTACTGACTATCGCGAAATCAACTCGGTGACCGATGTCATGGCCGCCGTTATGCCAATTCACTCTTTGGTAATGAAAAATGCACGTGGAAAACAACATTTTGGACTATTTGACTTTTTGAAAGGCTTCTGGCAGCTGCCTCTCGCCGAGCTCTGCCAGGAGTGGATGTCCTACATGACCGACGAGAAGATCTACACTCCTCGCCGCGTCCCTCAGGGCTGCAGTGACGCCGCGACCCACTTCCAGAAGACGATGGAGAAATGCTTCGCAACACTCCTCTACAAACACCTTCTGGTGTGGATCGATGACCTCCTGCTCTACGCCGACGACATCGACACCTACTTAGACAATCTCGCAGAGCTCTTCTCGCTGCTGAACGACTTTGGTCTGAAGCTAAGCGTTAAGAAGTCTAGCCTCTATCAAACAGAGGTAAAGTGGTGTGGCAAAATTATCGATGCGAACGGAGTCCGGCATGACCCCGCTCGCATCGAGGCGCTCCGTGCAATGCCGTACCCGAATACGGCAGGGGAGTTGCAACAATTTATCTGCGCTATCAACTGGATGAGGGAGAGCCTCGTCGACTATGCAAGACAGGTCTCCCCCCTCCAGCGCAAACTAGACACTGCTCTGGCCAGCACCCGACGCACGAAGCGTGCGGCTGCTGGCATCTCGATCACACTCAATGGCGACGAGCGGGCGGCGTTCGACAAGGTCAAGGACATGCTTGCCTTTGCCGCCAAGCTCGCCTTCCGTGACGATACGGCCACGACATGCTTGTTCACTAACGCCTCGGATGTGGGGTGGGCCGTGATCGTGACCCAGGTGAAGAACTACGACATCAAGGTGCCGGTCCAAGACCAGCAGCACCAACTCATTGAGTGCCAGAGCGGCACATTCACAGGCAGCCAGTTGAACTGGACGGTGATCGAGAAGGAGGATTTCCCGATCACGCATGCCTGCGACAAGCTCGACTACCTGTTACTCCGACCGCAGGGGTTCAGGATCTTTTGCGACCATCGCAACTTGATTCACGTGTTCGCGCCTGACGAGCACGTGAAGAAGCACGTCAAAGGAAAGTTATTGAGATGGGCTATGAAGCTCATGAACTACACCTACGTGATAGAGCACATCGCAGGCCCCCAGAATGTCTGGGCGGACATGATCAGCAGGTGGGCCGGCAATCACGACCCGGTCGCCACCGCTATCAAGCGCGTCCGTGCCGAGACACCCGGGGAGCCGAACCAGCATGGGGAGACGACGGAGGAGGCGAACTCGATGGTGACGGAGCCGATCATCTCGACGCTCCGCCCTCTCGACGACGCCAACTTCGTGTGGCCGACGTTCGACGCCATCGTCGAAGCGCAGTCGGCGTCTCACCCGCCGTCCGGAGCCGAACGCACCCACGACGGGGTACTTCGACTCCATGGTCGCATCTGGATACCAGCCGACGCTGCTGGACTACTCCAGCGACTATTCATCATCGCATATTGTGGGGCCCAAGGCCATCGTGGCAGGGCCGCCATGGCGGAACACCTCCGCCGACTTTTCGCGATCGAACACCTCGACACCAAGGTCGCGGCCTTCGTTCGCCAGTGCCGGCTGTGCCTGCATTTGAAGGGGGGGGACATTATCCCCAGACCCTGGGGTGAGACTTTGGAATGCTCAGAACGCAATGGCGTTCTACATTTCGACTACTTATCTATGGGGGAGAGTTTCGGCGACTCCAAGTACATCTTGGTGCTGAAGGACCACGCCTCGCACTACTGTGAACTTGTCGTGGCAGACACAGCCGACAGTACGGTCACAGTGGAGGCGCTGCTCGCCTGGCATGCCCGCTTCGGGGTGCCACCTACCTGGATATCAGACCAAGGCAGCCACTTCAAGAACGAAGTGGTGGCCGAGCTCTCACGCAGGCTGCACACGCAGCAGGAGTTCACGCCCGCCTATTGCCCCTGGATCAACGGCTCCGTCGAGCGCGTGAACAGGGACATACTTCAGGTCATCCGCACGATGATCCTGGAGTATAAGATCAACCACACCGACTGGCCGTACCTCATGCCGATGGTACAGGCCAGTCTCAACCACACCGCCGTGCCCTCACTGGGCAACAAGGCGCCGGTCGAGTTGTTCACGGGACTGCCGTGTCCAACCCCCCTTTGCGAGTTCTACCTGCCCGATGCAGGGGAGCTGAAGGAGGTGCCGGAGATCGACAAGATCGACGAGTTTCTCGCCGACCTGAGGGCTAGCATTCAAGAAATGCACAGGGCCGTCAAGGACAAGCGATTTAAGCAACGACTGCTTAACAAGAAACGAGAGCGTGGTGAGAATGTGATTAATTTCACTGAAGGAGACTACGTGCTACGATCCAGAGTGGACGAGAAGAGCGGCAACAAGCTGCTTGTCACCTGGGTTGGGCCGTACCGAGTCTTGCGCGCCGACGCGCACTCCTTCCTCATCCAGCACCTCATCACGGGCGCCGAGCTGGACGTCCACGCGAGTAGGCTCAAGTTCTACGCGGACGCCGGCTTGGACGTGACCGAGGAGCTCCTTGAGCACATCTCGTCCCAGGGGATCATCCTGGCGATCGAGAAGCTCAAGGAGCATCGCTGGAACGAACAGATCCGCGACTACGAAGTGCTGGTGCAGTGGAAGGTCCTCGAAGCGATCGAGGACTCCTACGAACCACTGACCAGCCTGGCACGCGATGTGTCAGTTCTAGTGGCGAAATACGTGGCTGCCTCGGACCAGGGGCTCCAAGAGCACTGGCAGCGAGCAGCTACTGGCGGCGAAGGACAGCGACAGGCTGCTGACACCCCCGCTACGACGTCGGCCAAGCCTGCACGGAAGAACCGTCGTAGACAAGGTCGACAGCAACAACGCCGACCGGCAGCCGTCGAGGAACCGCCTCACGACTCGCCGGCCGAAGTTTCAGCGTCCGCTACGGGTGCCCCAGCTGCCTCTGCGCCGCAAGCAGTGGAGCGACCTGGCCCTGAACAGCAACCAGACGCGACTGCCTCTGAGGTGCCACCTCATGCAGCTCGTGACCGAAGACGCCGTACACCTCGGCGCCTCTCGCGCTCAAGACGTGGGGAGGTTCAAGTCGAGGGTGCGAGTCGGAGGACCCGCTCGAGACCTGCTGGTGCCCCGATGGCACGAGACCACAGCAGGAGCGGCAACTAACAAGTCGCCGAAGCAACGTGCTCTGCAAGCAGGGCAGGGGCCAGGCCATGATCTGACTGCCTCTGTCCGGCAGCTTGTAGCAGGACTGCTGCGGTGGATCAAGCTTTGGGGGCTGTGTAGTGGAATCCGGATATCAAGCCGGATCAACCGCAGTAGACGAAACCCCAGAGTCCCAGTCTGGGGAGTGTCCTGGTGCGAACACCGGCTCTCCAGTATGGGTGGTGCCTGACCTGGTACATCCAGGCTCAGGTCACCTCACGGCGGTGGTCGATCCACAACAAGTGGATTCGACTACAGTTTCATTTCTATCCGTTATGGTGCCGCCAGAGATCCAAGTGGAATCTCTGGCAGCCGTGCATGTTTCCGTCAAGCTGACGCCAGCAAGGAAGGACTATACATATTACATTGAGTTAGGAGGACAGCAACCTGCTGCCATTCCTACTCACTCTTCATTCTACCAGCTACCCAGCAGGCAACCTAATAAACTAGGCTACATCTTTCATAGCAGGCTCGCCACCTGCCCCGACCGTCTTTCAACCTCAATCAAAATCCGGAACGTACTACACCCACCTTACAGGCAGCGAGCAGGTCGTCGTCGATGCGGTTCTCCTTGCGACTGGAGAACCGGCGAGCTTGTGCAGACCGCGCATGCGTTGCACCACCTTCTCGTGGTACTTCTGGGCGTGCATCAGCCTGCGCCTTGGAGGAAGTTCCACGTCGTCAAGGCTAAGTAAAAGATTGGGTGCGTCCATCCTCGTGGAGTGTTGCTCTCTCCTGCAGCAACACTCGGGCGTTAGTCCCAGCGCATCAGCTAGACGAGAGAAGCAGAGTGAAGCCATTCAAATTCGACTGCTGTGCCCATGTCCTTCTTCTTAGTTGGCGAAAACCATGTCGCTTGCGGAATAATATGTGAGAGCAATGTTGCCCGAGTGGAGTCCCGATCGTTTCATCAAGGTGATGCGGTGTCACAGCTAGATATTATTGAATATGAAAGTGATTATTTCTTTTTACCGAATACTATTTATCATAGGTACTTTGTCCTAATGTTTAGCGGATGGGTCAACATACTATTATAATATTTTACCATAGAGGCTAACACACAGCGGAGGCTGTAACTATTATATTTCACGCCCAACTATTATCGGATTAGGGATGGTATAAATTATGCGAGGATTCGGCCCCCATTCGCCTCCTGGGACGGAATCCGGACTGGATATAAAATCCAGAGAATACAATTGCCTTTTCCTGGTAGTGCTAACGGTCGGACAGCCCAACAGGGATCAATTCGGGGCACGCCATTTGTGTCACACACGAAACAAAAATATACAAACTTCAAGTTAAATCGTTTAATAAGCTCAAAAACCGCATGCTTTCTCAGAATCCACAGAAAAATAGAGGCTTTCGCGTCAAATAGCCAACTATTTGAATAGGATATACGATTCCAGAGATATCGGAAAGACGTTAAGTACGATAACGCCGGGCCTGGATAAGGCTTTGAACCTCTGTTTTGCGTCCATGAATTGGTATTGCATTGCACCACACAAGCGAAAGCTCTAGACTCAAGCAAGAGTTTTTACGAATGATAGTAGCACTGCTAAATATGAGATTGATAATGCCTCTAGTAAAAATAAATACGTTCATTGCCTACAATTGCACCAGACGATAGCACCAGGTTGACGAAGCTTCATTGCCTACGATAGCACCAGACGGTTGCACCAGGTTGATGAAGCTTGAGGTTGGCAACTAGTAGTGAGCGGTGTAGATAGTAGCGAGTAGCTGTGCATCCTGTTCCGTACCGTGTTGAGTCTTGCTTCGTCGGCACCACAGCAGCGGACGTTTTGCCGTGAGAACGGAGGGGGGCTGCTGCGGCGACCGAAAAAGCAAGACTGAATTGACTTGAGAAAACGTAAGTCCCTGGTGCTGACGATTCCCTATTGGTCAATAATAGCTGTGCTGCTGGCGCCAGAGATAGGGACGAGCACATAGCGAAAAGCTGACGAACGACAAGCTCTCCGGCCGCTGGGGCAGGGTCGCAAATGTAGGGGGGGGGCTGGTAACAGCACGCTATCGTGCGGGGCTGTTGGGTTGCATACAAGTAAGCGGAGCTTGAGGGTTGTTGAGTACTTAATATGTACTGACGCATTGACTTTGACGCTGTGTAGACGTTCGAGTGTCGGACTATTAGGCGCAGTAATCACTGCTGGTCGTGTCAAGACTACTCGTGCCTAGCGTGCTGCTGGTCGTGTCGAGCTGACGTTGCTGCTGCTGTCGTGTCGAGCTGGCGGTGGTTCTGCTGGTCGTGTCGAGATTGCCGGTGTGGGTTCTGCTGATCGTGTCAAGACTACTCGTGCCTAGCGTGCTACTGGTCGTGTCGAGCTGACGTTGTTGCTGCTGTCGTGTCGAGCTGGCGGTGGTTCTGCTGGTCGTGTCGAGATTGCCGGTGTGGGTTCTGCTGATCGTGTCAAGACTACTCGTGCCTAGCGTGCTGCTGGTCGTGTCGAGCTGACGTTGCTGCTGCTGTCGTGTCGAGCTGGCGGTGGTTCTGCTGGTCGTGTCGAGATTGCCTGTATGGGTTCTGCTGGTCGTGTCGAGATTGTTGGTATTGGTGCTGCTGGTCGTGTCGAGCTGACGTTGCTGCTGCTGTCGTGTCGAGCTGGCGGTGGTTCTGCTGGTCGTGTCGAGATTGCCTGTATGGGTTCTGCTGGTCGTGTCGAGATTGTTGGTATTGGTGCTGCTGGTCGTGTCGAGGTTGCTGGTGTTGGCGCTGCTGTCGCCGTCAATGGTGGGTGCAGTCCTCCTATTGCAGACGAAGGTGTCTGCACCACCGACACTGAGGCTTCAGATGAAGATCATGCGGCTGTGCTGTCTGTGGTGGCTCCGCGCTTTCGCTGATTGAACGACAACTAGCGCGTGCTTGTGTCGTCTCAGCTAGATTGATTCCATCATCTTCGTGAAAGAACCTTGTTGTGTCGGGGCCACCCAGGAGGCCCATGCACATGGTGATGGCACCACACAGAGTCTCCAGTCCGCCACGCTGGACGCGAAGCAGCGCCGTGCTTGGCTCTTTGCTGTTGGCAGCCATCTTCTCGAAGAAAACGGCGTCGTACTGGCAGGCCGATGCCTCCACGACACCGAACGCCGACTTCAGCGTGTTGTCGCTGGCGACTTTGAGCAGCTTCACGTCGCTCACTGGCACAGATCATGTCCTCGGAGAAGCTGGCAATAGCATATCTCAGACGTTAAAAGGAAAAAAGTTGACAAAGTTTTAGATTCTGCACATACACCTCCCTAATCCACTTCTTGATGCATTTTATGCTGCTTGTGTACTTATTTCTCGTCTCGTTCGAGATAAAAGCGTCGCGTATTGCCCTCACCTCTGCTGCAGCGTCCTGCAATCTTCCATCAGTCATGTTAGTCGATCTTACATGTTAGAATAGTTTTGGCCAATCGGGGCAGCGACTTATCGTCGGCGCTCGGTACTTACGAATTCTCGGGGCAACGCGGTTCTCGGCTGCACATAGTAAAATCAAGTTAAGTGATTATCCACCAAGGGGCGAGGAACTCGCCGATTCCTGAAAACATAAGCCAATCCGCCGACGTTTCGACAGGAAATCCCATATATAACTTATGCAAACGAGAGAATGAGGGTGGTGGTGGCGGCCTAAGTCTATTCGCTAGATTGATTGAATAAAATTGACCTTTTTGGCTCAGAATTTCGGGAACCCTTCTCTACGGAGAGTTCCTTGGAAATCTGTCGGTGGTTTCAGCTCGGATGTCGCGCAGATATAATACTGCGGCTGCGAAGCAGGCGCAGGCAGGGCTTGGTAGTAACTCACGGCGCTAGTAAAAGACAGTACTGTAGTTCTATTACTATTACTATAGTAACTAGTAGTTCGGCCGATTTCGATTCTACTACTACTATAGTAACTAACTAGTAACTCAACAAGCGATCTAATAGTACTAGCGAGTTATTATGCAACCCTACATTTGGGCAAACACCTAGGATCACTGGATTCACGACGGCTTGCTTCCCGTGGGGCCGTATTTCACGTCGGGTTGGCCGCAAAGTTAACGAGGCTGGTTGCAGAATGTGGGGCCAGACCTATCTTTCAAGGTTCATTATATTGCTACTTAGATCAACGTTGCTCATTCAGATGCGTGTGCGGGGCCCCACTCGGTGGTGACTTCAAGCACTACAATATAGCAGTAGAGCTCGACGTGAGCTTGATCTCGAGTGCCGACAGATGTGAGGTTTTGCCCAGTTTGCAATGTGCTTTGCCAGCTCCAGATCACCGCTGAACACTCGCATCACCGCTACCTTCACAACCTCAATCTTCTTGGTACCGTTGTGCTGCACCGGGCAGCCGCCCTGCTTGCTTGCTGGAAACAGCAGCGTCAGCCGCGACAGGAGTGCTCACGTGGTTGCCCATGTCGATTCGACTGTCTTGCGAAGTGAGCTGTTAGCGAATGAGCGGCTACGCAGAGCGTGAGCGTTGTCTCGCCCGTGTTGGTCTTTATCAGTTGTCGTCGTCTTCGCACTCGGTGCCCGTCATGTTGAGCATGTAAATCTCCAGCGCTGAGTTGACGCCGTCGGCCTTCTCCATGGACGTCCAGAGGTGGTCGTCAAAGAACTCGTCGTTCAGACGCACGACCATGTACCATTGAGGAAGAAGGCGCTCGTGTCCGAAGCCATGGAGCTGCGACCGGGTGCTCAGCGAAGTGTGTGCGTTCTAGTTTAAAGTTGTCGACATGCACGACAGCGGCCACCTGGTCTGCGAACTTGGCCAGAAGCTCACTTGTCAGCAGTTCTCTACTTGAGCGTGCGCTGAAAGTGGTACGCGGGTTGAGACTGGGAGGCGCAAGTAGAAGCTCTGCTTCTCCACGTTCACAGCATTATCCGCCGGTCACAACTTGCGCTGCGCCAGAGCGAACGATTGACGTGTTCTGCATAGCATACCACGAGATGCCGACGCAGGTTTCCGCGAAGGTGATGCTTGCCAGTTGTGTCACAACTTGTGACGCGGAGTCTCCACGTCCGAGTGGGTCTCCGGCGGAGACCCACTCGGTTGCCAACAGTGGGCCGCTCCGTGGCGGTCGCGATTATCGACAATGTGGGCCACATCGAAGCTGTTTAGGTGGTAGTTCGATAGTACTATAGTACTATTACTATAGTAGCTCAGAAGACTTGAACAGAGCTACTAGTAGAACTAGTAGTGTACACCGTTGTACTAGCGAGTTAATACTAGTAATTCAGAAGAAAAGCCAAGCCCTGGGCGCAGGAGATGCACAATACTTCAGAAATAGTATTTTGCAGTTATTAAAACGTAGCAGTACACGAGCACTATGATATTATATTTTATAATGTCATTTACTAGAGAAGTATCATTTTCTTTCAACGTAGCAACACACGAGTACTATAATATAATATAATATATTACTTATTCTGAGATAGGAACGAAGTTGCTATGCAGATTATTTCCGTGGGCCGGTACCCACCGGTATGTACCAGTATGTGTCGGTGCCAATCTGCCTGGGCCGACACCCACCGGTATGTACCGGTAGGTGTCGGTGCCAATCTGCCTCCCCAGGAGGCTTATTCGTGTGGGCCGGTACCCACCGGTATGTACCAGTATGTGTCGGTGCCCCCAGCCTGGTGCCGCTTATTCGTGTGAGCCGGTCCCCTCCGGTATGTACCGGTATGTGTCGGTGCCAATCTGCCTCCCCAGGAGCTTAATCGTGTGGGCCGGTACCCACCGGTATGTACCGGTATGTGTCGGTGCCAATCTACCTCCCCAGACTAGCAAGCCCGAACCCGGGGTACGGGGAGGAACGTAGTTCGAAGAACAACGTCCCCCCCTTTCGCTTTTAAATTATCTATTAGATGTGAAGCGAATCAATTTTGAAATTAGCTATTAGATCTCAAGAGGATCAATTTACCAAGTGACTGTCAAGAATGGAGCGCAAAGCGTACAATGCCGTCGATGACTTCAGGGCAATATCGACAGCTTGCTTCGTTGTACCGCGGCAAATGGCCTTCCTGTGAGCCTGCTGCTTCACTTCGTTTGCTGTAAATGGATGTTCCCATACCGGTAAGGAGCGGTTGCGGATTAAAATCTCGTGTGAAAAGGCTGAAGTTCTTGTGAGGGCCTCAAAATGGCTGACTTCCGTGTGTTTCGTACCAACACGGATGACTTCCTTAGTGTTTTTTACGTGTTTAAATCACATGTATAGTGGTGGACGTCTATAGCAGTAGTTATGTATGCCGAGACCTTATGTGAGCTCCTCGTTTGCACCGCCAATTTCGCTTCGCTCATGGCGGGCAAGGCGTCGGTAAAAATATATCAACTCCTAGTTAAGGCACCTACTCCGGCCCACGCGCCGACCATTGCAGACCTCCGCTTCGCTTCGGTTGCAAACGGTCTCTCTGAGGCCTCAATATACAATAATATCGCAAGTGGGTGTACACATTACCAATACACATGACTGGCTGTACGGGGTTTGTTTATCCTTGACCTATTCTGTCCCTGACGTCCTTCATAAGTGTATACACGCTATGTTCATCCTTTTACTGCGCCGCACGAGGAATTCATCCGTTTTTTGTTTTATACACGGTGGTCATCCCTTTCACACTAGCTTTTAATCTTTTCTCGTAACGAGCTCGCACAGCTCTCGCAGATCGGAGACAGCAGAGACTTCGTGATGGTGGGCAGCAACAACAACAGCGACGACAGCTTCTCGCATTTAAACTGATGCAACCATCACCGAGCACAATAGTTTCATGGACGCCTCGGCTAGGAGGCCACGGGCGGAAACAACGAGCAATGGAGTTGATTTTGGCACAAGTAACGTGGGTTTCGTGTTAACATGTAAACGAGCGCGCGAGTTCTGTGCAAGATAAGCTTTGTCCTTCAGAAAACAATAGCCTGCCAATTGAATCATATTCGATTTAGCCATTTATCAGTTTTGAAAATCATTGGGACACGCCCATTCCTCTTTACATTTTTACTGTCGGTAGGACGAGCGGCAAGAGGACTAAAGCTCGACCCTAGGCACCCAGCAAGTCCAAGCCTTCACAAGGATCTTCTGCTGTTGCTGACATGCCCAGGACCCCCAAGAAGAGCGGCAAGACGAGCGGCAAGAACACTAAAGCTCGACCCCGGGAAACCAGCAAGTCCAAGCCTTCACAAGCATCTTCTGCAGTCACTCGTCAAAGTAAGCGATAGCGCGACCAAGACGAGGACCAGGTCGATGGCGAGGCAACGAAGAATAAGACCCGGAAGGTGACAAGAAATACGGCGGACAAGGTCGCTAAAGGTGTTGGGGGAGTGACGACGCGGCAGCCAAGTGTGACGGACAAGCCTACTGAGGATGTTGAGGGCGAAATGACAGGACCGACACGTGGTGAAAACAATGGGATATCGGCTGATGAGCAAGAACTTTCGCTGGCCGATCTTGCTGAGGCGGTGCCGGCGCTGAAAATCATGTATGCGCGATTGAGAGCCGGCAAGCGTCAGTTGGGCAAACGCAGGTCAGGTGACAGATTCCACTTGAGTCCAGCTCTACAAGTTGTTTTCGCTCATCGATATCGTGCGGCACGAAACGCCCATAAAGGCGTGGACTATCAAAGACTTTCAACCTCGAAAAGTTTCAAGGACTTTAAGGGCCACGCAGAGGAGTTGGGGGCCAAGCAACCCGAGTTGAAAGTGCTTCTCAAGAAGGCGTTGGCTAAGCAGCGTGAAATTGATGCATGCAAGCCCATGAAAAACATTGAAGATTTGGAAGAAGAGGTCGCGAGGTTGGACGTGCAGCACGATGAAGACGTTGCGAAGTGCAAACAGCTCGAAGTGGACATTGAGCAGCAGGAGAAGCAGCACAGTCTGACGATTTCGAAGCTGAAGGAGTCGTACGAAGTGGAAATTGGGAAGCTACCGAGCGAATTGAACGAAGTGAAGGCAATATACGACGCTCTCCAGGAAGTGATGACGGGGTGCGGCAAGTCTGCCGAACTTGGAGGCGAAGTGAATGAAGTCAAGGATAAAGTAGCAGAGCTGGAACAAAAAATGAAAGCAGAGACCACCAGACAAACAGAGCTAGTTGCGTTTGGCAACATACTGGCTAGAAAGGAGCGGGGGCTTGTCGCACAATCTGAGGGCCTGAAAGCGGAACTCGACCGTATCAAGGGCGAGTGGGCGAAACTGGAAAGGGAACAATCCCGACACGATTTCCAAGTGCTACGCTATACTGATTGGCAGCGTGCAATTGACACGGCAAAATGTGACCGCGAAGTTGCGAGTGAAGATGCGATTGACCTGCGTTACTAATGGGCTCAAGAGATTAAACGCGCCAATGAATTGAAGATGAAGCTGGCCTCGTACGCTGCATGCTGCGACACGGAGCACTACATTGAAGCCTTTGTCGAGAAACGTATCCGTGAGTGTACGTATCTTTTGGAATGTAGTGTGCACTTGCTTTCTTGCTCACTTACTTGTGTTGCTGGTTTTACAAACAGACTTGAAAATGTCAAAACTGGAACGATGCCGTGTCGTCGTCGAGAAGTCAAACCGGAAGACGCAGCCAGCCTGGAACAAGACCTCGATGAGTTTTTTTAAAACTCGGAGCTTGCTGTGCCACGAACCTGGTGCTGTTGATAAGACAGACCACCCCTCGTTCCACCAGCGTTGCCTCTCAATTCAACGTTTGTGGAAAACTTGGAGAAACAGAGCGATTAGTAGCTTTGTCGGGCGAACAATTTTAGCTTGCTAAATAAATGACAGCATCTTGATTTTCTTATCTTTCACATGAGCTTAGCATACAAGCTGTCTAGAAGATAAACGCACTTCAAGTCAATTTTTTTTTTTTGAAATCTTGCTGATGAGCTGTGTCAATAAGATGACCGCACTTTGATGGGTCAATATTCGATTGTTTTGTTTTGAAATCTTGCTGGTGAGCTGTTGATAAGCTGTCAATAAGATGAGCGCACTTTGATTGGACAATATTCGTGCTTGTCAGTGATACTATTTTAGTGCGAGTATTCGGCTGCACAAGGGTGCCCTCCGCGCTTCATACCATCACCACTACTAGCTTCAGGATGCTAGGTAAAATCGAAGCGCCTGTGTGTGATCTCGTCCGTCACAAAGCCGTTGGGTGCGACGACCAGCATGTTATAGATATCGGCAGGCTGCACTAGGTAGAAGTGCCTGCACCGGTGGGGCTTACAAAACGATTTTATAAACGAATGGAGCCAATCGAAATGAAGGATTGATGCATGGGCCGTATATTTCCCGATTTATTTTTAGCAGTTCTTTTTTATCTTGATTTCAACCATTGCACTGACGAGCTCTTGGTGATGTGCGCAGCTGGACGAGATGCTCGCCGAGGCGAACGCCACGGTGGACGCCGTCATCAACTTCACCGTTCCGGACGAGGTGCTGGTGGAGCGCATCTCGGGCCGCCGCGTGCACTCGGCCAGCGGCCACAGCTACCATGTCAAGTTCGCCCCGCCCAAGGTGGCCGGCAAGGACGACATGACGGGCGAGCCTTCGTCCAAACAATTCCGACTACGGCGGGGTAGATGCGTAACCTCTACAGGGTAACACGAATCCAGGTATCTGTGTCAGGATTGCCTGGTCTTACCAGATATCACTGTTAGAAGAACTTGAAATAATCTATTAGATCTCAAGAGAATCAATT
Source organism: Phytophthora x cambivora (assembly GCA_033557925.1). Lineage (NCBI taxonomy): Eukaryota > Oomycota > Peronosporomycetes > Peronosporales > Peronosporaceae > Phytophthora > Phytophthora x cambivora. Next base: position 10,886,127 of record JAUCEB010000011.1, on the reverse strand, counting down.
TTGAAATTAGCTATTAGATGTAAGGAGAATCAATTTTGCAAATTTCGATTAGATCTCAAGAGAATCCATTTTGAAATAAGCTATTAGATCTCAAGAGCAAAAGAGCTTGCACAATTACTTCAACGACCTCATTTACCAACTGTCAAGAATGGAGCGCGAAGCGCTAATTTTTCCAAACAATTTCTTGCTCTAGAAGTATCTATTCTTCCTCCATAGTTGGCCAGTTGGCCCCACGTAGAAACCTTGAATGTACTTTACCGTTGCTGGTGTCACTTACCCTAGTACAGCGGGTGCAGAAAGTCTGCACCCCCTGTGATTTTTTACGTTTTGAAGTCACTATCTGCTCAAACTCTATGAGATAACCACTAACGGATAGCAGTCGCTTTTATGAGTTCAGTGGTGTCATCTGTTTCGTGCGAATCGGCTTTGATTTTAATCTACGCCTATAAAACCGAAATTTCTCCCCACAGAAAGTCTGAACCCCCTCGATTTTGACTTGGGATTTGTATAGACCAGGTCCCAATTAAGTACGAAAAACATGGATTCCGATATCCATTGGTCAATATTCGATTTTTGATTGTCAAATCTTGCTGATGAGTTGTTGCTAAGCTGTTAGTAAGATGAACGCACTTTGATTGGTCAAATATCCATGCTTGTCAGTGATACCATTTTAGTGCGAGTATTCGGCTGCACAAGGGTGTCCTCCGCGCTTCATACCATCACCACCACTAGCTTTAGGATGCTCGGTAAAATCGAAGCGCCTGTGTGTGATCTCGACCGTCACAAAGCCGTTGCGTGCGACGACCAGCATGTTATGCGGGTGTTCTTATTTGCTATTCATCCCTACAGTTCGCGAGGTTTGGCGGAGATGCTCAAGTGAAAGCTCCTTTGCAGTGCTACAAAACGGCAACACAAAACCCGTGTAATGAACTTGGTTGCACTATGCAAAAAGACGTCAAGGAATTGTACGCGTGTATCGAAATTACTGCACCAACTGAACATGTGTAATCGTCTTGATTATAGTATGGATTGTAGTCACTTCGTTTAAGTATGCTATATCAGTTATCCAGTCACTCCAGATACACCCGATTGCATGTGCCATGCTGCCGACGTTCTCGGACGATGCCGACAAGTTGTTAGTCAGACTCGCGTTTCAGTACGCGTAGCTAAACCGTCGTGTGGAGTGGTATACTGTAGCGCGGAAGCTGCGCCGGTCTCGCATTAATAAGACCACAAAGGAGCTCGAAACGCGCCTACGAACCCTCAAGCGCGCCCATGGCAACGACTTGTCCAAATCCCCCCCCCCCTGCTTCTTCAGTTCTACGCGCCGTGCCGACAGTTCAAGCAATACCACCCCAAGCCGTCCGCGACCACTCGTCCTGGACTACCAAGCTGCAGCATGCCTTCTCCGCTCCGTCTTCGGTTCGGTTACCAAGACCGATGTCCAACAGAAATCTGGTGTGCTACATGAGAACGCTGGAGAGCTTCTTCCACAAGCGGTGGCTGTTGTTATTAACATCATTGGTCCTGTCCGAGCCGACGATGTTTTTCTCGATATTGGATGTGGTATTGGAAATATTGTTGCGCAGTTTGCGCTTCAGACAGCAGCTCAGAGGTGCTTAGGAATTGAGATCCGTCCCCAATTGTGTCACCTTGGCTGCCAGCTGATCAACAGATATACGCTCGTGCAGCCATTGCTCAAGAAAGTTATCCTACTCAAAGGCAATGCGAAGGACTGTGGAATATCGGCACACGCGCCGCTCTGCCAAGCCTCGACCGTCTATCTGAACAGCTTTCGGTTCGTGGATGACGAGAAAATGCTCGTCCTACAAGAGTTATGTGCTCTCCCGCGTGCACGATTTGTGATATCGACCGAGTCGTACTGCCCGCGGCATCGGCCGTCCTGTCGAAACACCTTCTGCACTAAGTGGCAACTGCAACACGTTATACGGGGACCAGCCAGTTGGACGAACAAACTAATTCAAGTTTACATCTATGAGCGAGCGAAGTAATCAATAACATGTCCAATCTCAAATCCTCTTTATACCTTTCACTTGTGTAATTCCAACACTACGTCGCTGCGTGTATATACTCCCAAAAAAAACAAGAAAGGCAACCTTGGAATTAAGCACAAACACCTGACCCGGGCCTGGAGCGCGTTGCCACGCTAGCGGCTGCTGCGCGCAGCTTTTGGCACCTCCTGTATAAAATCGAATACAATCGCAAAGGCATCAGTGCTACCGGCATTATCTCACATGCAACACATACACACGAAATAAGAGAGTCAAAGTCATCAGTAGTGTTTGGTGCTGACGTGCCATGGCTAATTTGGGATAGCATCGCGGTCGGAGCACAACTTATTGTTTTGAAACTAATCTATTTAACGTTCTATTGTAGCACTTCGTAGCTTTACCATCGTGGTTCGGCAGAGCTGGCACAACCGATTTTCTTCTTGTAACGCAGCCTCTGGTGGTTTTGCCCACGCGATCAATTCGCTCGTTAGAGGTTGGAGCGTTGTGAACGCACGTCTCGTCGTCACCCGCGACACTAGTAAATACGGCTGCTCTCTCTTGTTTGAAATGCGGAACTTAGAACGCCACTCGGTAACTACCATATTTTCCAATGTCTCACCCTGAACTTTGTATACGGTCGATGCCGCTGCGCAAACAAGTGGGAACTGCTGAATCTTAACTTGAAGCATCCTTGGTACTCCACGGAACTTCCCCGGAAGCGTGATTTCACAAGCGCTATATGCTTGAGCGTCAAAAAAGAGAGGAAATATGTTTGCATCACTAACGCCTTGTAATGCAATGGCTGTTGAACCCCGATCGATCCGCACCAATAGAACATAAGGAGGTACACTGGGAACTTTAACCGTCATGTCGACAGTGCTGTCATGCACAAAACGGAAAGTTGTGTCAGGGTGATAAATAATTGCTTCAAGCGCTCCCAGAGTCCCATTTGCCACCGTATTTGCTGCGCGAACGTTCTGTGAGACCTGCATTGGCATCCCGACGCTTAAGGCAAGGTACGGTGCCATCCTCCTAACTTGGTGTCTGGTAGCGCCATGATAGTCGCTGTTTCAAAGCGATTAAGAGCTCTTAATTTTCCTCTGAAGTTCGCCACGACACGCGCAGGGTATTCGCCGTAGGCGTCACCGGCAGCAGCGCGGTCATGGAGTCCAGGAGCAGCGACACGGGCGTCACCAGGTTTTGGAGCAGCGGCGCGATCGTATATGGGGTTTGGCGCGTTGGAGGGTTCTTGACACAACCGAGCGAGCTCGGCGAGCCGCAGGCGGGGAGCCGAGCCCGCCGTCAAGCGAGGAGGTTTGCTACGAGTTCTAGCCATGGTACGATTGAGTGAGTAGTGTGCAATACTGGCGGACATGTGTGTTATTGGCCAATCAAATCTCAGATCGTGTCCCAGATCGGTTTTTCGATGTGGGACATCTTCAATCAACATCACAGATCGTGTCCCAAATAGGTTTTTCGATGTGGGACATCTTCGGTCGCTCGAACAGAATTGTTTGACGTCTGCGGCCGTCCAGCCGTGAGGCGCAAACTTTCACCCTCCAGTTCGGGAATGGAAGACTTCCAAAATCATCCCAAAGGCAAAAAATGCGATCCGAGAAGATCCAGTCAAAATCAGTAGCGTGTGCTCCCAAATTTGGTCAGACGCATTTTTCGTCTTCCCATTTTTTGGGAGCGCTCCCAAATTGGTTGCCCCCCCCCCCCTCCCCGCGCTGGCCTCACAACACCAAAGGCGCAAACACTTCGCAACCATGGTACGCATCAGCAAGTCCCAGGCGCGGGGGGGGGAGGCAAGGGCTGGTCCACGACGGAACTAGATACTATGCTCTCCGTCGTGGAGCAGCTCCTGCCCAGGGGCTCCAACCAGTGGGACGCCGTCCAGCTCGCCTATGCTCGCCGGCTGCCACCCGACTTCCCCGTGCGCGAAGCTGAAGCGATGAAGCGCAAGTTCTACAAGCTCAAGAACCTGTCGAAGCCAACCGGCGATGCGGATTGCCCGGAAGAAGTTCGGCGCGCCAAGCGAGCCTTCCGGCTCATTGAGAACCGCGGTGGGGTTCAGGATCTGGACGACGACGACGACGATGGACTCAGCGCGGCCACCTCCCCATTACGAGAGGCAGCGGGAGCTTCGTCAGTACAGCCCCCAGAAGTGGATGCTACTGTGGGCGGCGCCGGTGACGCCCTTCCTGCCTCTCCCGGTGCCGATCACGGGCCGCAGCCCAGCCACTCGACGGTTTCGTCGCGGTCCGGCTTGACGCCGGAACAATTGCTATCTCTTTCGTCGTCGCTCGCCACCCCGAACTCAACCACGGTGTCTCAGTCCGCGCAGAAACGACGCCGACTTGACGTCATGATTGACCGTTTGGAAGCGGAGGCGGCGAACGACGTGCCGCCATCGAACCTCGTGCAGCTATTCGTGGAGATGGAGGAGAAATCCAGAGAGCGCGAGTTGGAGTACCGGCGTGAGCGCGAGGAGCGCGACATGCAGCGAGAAGAGCGGCTCCATCTCGAACAGCAGCAGCGCGAGGAGCGAGACGCCAAGAAGGATGAGCTCATATTTGCGCTATTTGCTAAGATGGCTGGTGCTCATAATGTGTAAGTTTCGGTAATCTTTATCAAAAGAAATATATCGAATTTCTCCGTAATAAAATCTAAAGATCTACGCCTCAAAAACCGTGCGGATCTGACTGATCCCTGTCTGTCGCGTTCTAAAGTTGTACAGACGAAAAATGTTACGCAGGCGTCGTCCGCGTACGTGTGGATTGTATGGGAGGGGGAGCAGAAGCTGTCTGTAGCATCTTGAAGGGGAGCCCATTCCCCATTCAGCTGCCTGGCGCAGAGAGGTGATGGCGTTGCTCATCGCCTCCATACCGAGGTGGTAGGCCTCGGGCGCGCGATCCAGGTCACCTTCCTTGTTTGGCGTGACAATTTTCCCAACCACTCCAATTATCACGGGGAAGACGGAGTCTGCCGCAAGCCCGGTACCTGCGACCGTTTTGCGCTCGTCTTGCAGCTTGGACTGGAGGGCGCGGCTTGTTTCCCCGTCGGTCCAGGAGCCTGGACAGTTGTGGCGGCCCCAGACAATGGTGCCGTCCACACCAAAGCAAAGCGTGCCGGTCACGAGCACAGCATGTAGCCAGCCGTTGTAGTTTGCGTTTTGGAGGTCAGCGTCGCTGGGTGGCTGCACACGGTAATTCTTACCGTCCACAAAGCCCCACACGCCCTCCACCAACGGCTCGCGCGCGTTGGTCAACGCCGACCATCGCAGTTGCTCGCTCTTTGTCGGGAACTTAATCTTGGCATCGGGGAGGTCTTTCAGCGCGGCATCAAGAGCTGCCTCTGCCTTGGTGATCGTGCGGGAGAGAGTGGACGGGGCGACACCGAACAGCTCGGAGAGCGTCTTGTTCTCCACTGCGGCCGTATAGAAGTGAAGAATGCAAGCGAGCACAGCGTGCTTGGATCCAAAAGCACTCGGTCGACCAGGTCGACCCACGCCAGAGCGATTAGTGTAGTGGCGGCTAAAGGCCGCGAGTAGCAAGTCAAATGATGCCGGTGGCAGCGAGACCGTCGAGATGAAACCGCCGGCGTTACGGCACTCGTATAGCTTGATCCACGACGAATGACTGGGGCAAAGGAGTGAGCTCTTCACGAGATAGTTGCGCTCGCGAACCATCATCTTCGCGCGGATCAGCAGGAGGAGGCGAAGCTTGATACGACGCTTTTGTTGCCGCTGAGCCAAGATAGTGACCGCCATGGCGGTTGCTCTGCCCATGGGAGGGGGGGGGGTCTCTGGTCGGGGATTTTGCGTTAGAATTGGTGGCTCTGTCGGTTGGTGCCGCTCCCATTTAGGTGGGGATAGGGTATAGGTGATGTCCCTGTGATTTTTTTGCGTTTGGGTTTGGGAGCGTTTTGGAAGTCTTCCAATGGTCTACAAAAATGCGTCGATTTTGTGCTTGTGCTCCAATTTCTACTGCACCACCTCATCAGCCCAATCTTCACTTGTCTTTTCCGGATTGGAACTATTAATGAGGGCGTTACCTATTCGAGATGATAATGTCGGGTCGAGCACTGAGCTCGTTGCTATACATGAGGTACACCCGACGAGCACGGACTCGTCCCCGGGATGTCTCCCTAATGACAGTCGATCATCGCACACTTTATTAGTCACATTTCTGGGGATGATAATGTAGAACTCAGTGTGGAACTCGAAATGCAGAGGCCATTTCTAGCGTCCTTTGAAGATCTTCCCCATATTGAAATTCCTCAACTATCAGTGATATTTTCACTAATACCATCCCTAGATTTCTCTAATATTGATATGAACGTTACATGTATCACGAAAAGTGACCAAAACCCGGTAATGTACTAAGCTTAATACTAATATCAGTGATATTATCACACTTCAAGATTCGTCCGGATATCGATAATAGTATTGGCTATTACTACCAAACCCTGCTCGGAGCGGGGACGACACACGAACGAATTCGAGACGTGCCGACGGCCGTGTCGATACCCAGGTGCGACGCCGTACGCTCATCCATGGCGTTCTCGTCGTCAATAGCTCGCTCTTCTTCGTCTCATTATCGTAGCAAGCTGAGCAACCATCTCCAGCGCCAAGGTGAACATGTACACATTGTTCTAGTTGTGCGGCCGTGATCTTCTGCTCCATCTCGCCCCTCCCCGTGTAGACCTCCACGCGGTCGTCTCCAGCGCCGCTGGAGACGAGTGCGTGATCACCTAACCATCACTCTGACCTTCTAAGTTGAAGTTCTCCTTAAGTACGGTAACTTACCCTCATTGCCGGTGCAAAATCAAAAAACGAATAATGACCAATCAAAGTGCGCTCATCTTGTAGACAGCTTGTTGACAAGCTGTCTACAAGATGAGCGCACTTTGATTGGTCAATATTCGTGCTTGTCAGTGATACTATTTTAGTGCGAGTACGCGGACTATTGAATCTTACTAGCCTAGCGCCGCCGCTCCGCGGCGGTGGCGCTATTATCTACCTTCGTGTTTAGATTAGCCGCCGCCGCTCCGCGGCGGTGTCAATATTATCTATGTCAGTTTTATTATATTAGCCGAGTCCCGCCGCTGCGCGGCGGTGTGCTATGATATTACAGACTAGAGCGTGAGAACGAGACGCCTGATATATCCGAGTTAGAAGGGTTTGAGCCAATCACAGGTCTGTTCATACTATTCTACAGTTACCTGTGACATCCAATATGGATTAATTAGTGGGTATAGAGTTTTACCCGTCTCGTTCTCACGCTCTAGTCTGTACTGATATCACGCCTCCGTTCCGCTCGCCTCGTCGGCTCGCTGCACTACTCGCAGTGCTATGTCAGTGAATTTGATGCTGCGCTATATCGACCGGTGGGTCCCCTATAAAACGATCATATCCGATTTGGCAGGCGTAGTTGATTTTTCAAAATCGTCTGACTGAAATAAATTTCAGAGAATGGGAGTGTTCGGATCACGATCCAATAATAAATATTTTAATTTGAAGCGAAACATTGATAAATATTGCCGCAATTTGTATAACGTTACTATTGGTACCGCCGACCCATACAAACTCTAAGTGACCCGCACATTGCCTTACCAAAAAAGGTACACGCAATTTGGCTTGCTCTATTGAGGGCTTGTGCTACCAATGCATAGCGTCTATAATAGAAGGCCAGACACTCGACTGCGGCGGCATGACAAAATTGCGGCAGCAGTCGTGGCCAGCTGCTGGGGCTGGACATTCGAGCGCTGCTACAGGGCGCACTGCCGGTCGACGCGAACGGCAGCAGATGCCTGCCGGTGTCTCCAGGCGCGGCCATGGCAAGAGCGTGTTCAAGGCGGCGGACGATGAGGCGTGGTTCAAGTGGGGCAAGAATGCCATGCTGGTGTTCTAGGAGTCGTCCCCCGAGGACGTAGGTGGCATGCGCGCGGCATAACCTCGTACGCAGTCGTGGTGCTTAATTTGCGTGAACAGCATGAGGGGCGAGGCGATCAAGGCGAGGAGCTGCTGATGGCTGCCATGAGCGGCGGCTAGCATGAAGTCGGTGAGCGCGCACCGCCGCATGAAGGTGTTCGTTCACGAGCGCGGACACGTCTGAGAACTCCCGCGATGCTCGAGCACACAGGGCGCAGGGCGTCGACCTCACGCGCAGGGAAAGCGTGCTGTGCACGTTTCAGCAGAGCGACTTTGAAGACACCCCTACCGTGACCAAGTGCTTAGTGTACTCCTACTTGTCTGGTCATCTAATCTACTTCCACCAGTATAATCAATGCACAACTCCCTCCATACTTTTTCTTTGTTATCGACCTCCCGGGTGGTTGCATATACTATTAGAGAGCTGTCATGACTGTAAATATACTAGAGATCCACCAAATTATTGTTGGAGAGGGGCTGTTCGAGCTGTACTTCATAAAGTTAGGACTCGCCCCCCTGCTTCGGAAAAACATATAATATAATACATGTAGAGTTCATGGTGAGGGTTTCGCAAATGGGTTTCCGTGTTGTTCACTCAGTTAATTTAAGTGGTGCCGGAAACAACCGTGCCTACATGCAAAGTGTCGTCGTGTAATGTTGCGCCTCGTAGGTCGATAATGCATTGCGCATAATACCAGGAGAAAGAGCAGCGGCTAGTGGAGAACAAGGACGAGGAACTAAAGCAGCCCAAGGAGTACGCTTAAGTAGTCCGCAATACTCTGACGGCGGAAGCGCAACGAGCGGCAGACGATGAAGACCGGAATGCGTGCGGCCCTGAGCGACGAACGCGAGAAAGCTATGAACGGCAATATATATTAAGGAGGCGCAGTCGCAATATATTCTCCGGTTGTTCTGTAATATATATTAGTAGTGCTGTAATACGCAGGTTTATAAGTCGCTCGAATGCCAGCAGTCTTACACCCAGCAGCTTCAATCCTAGCTAGCCCTAAATATACTTCCCATCCCAGATTGGGGGGGGTGTTTAAGGACATCGTCAGATATAAGCACCGTAGTTCTAGCTGTTTTCCCCCTTAGTCTCATAATCGTAAATGTTCTTAAAGTCATACCCACGAGGGACACCACGGCAAATCGCAGGTCCCAGAACCCCCCGTTTAACGACGCAGCCTAACCCGTGTCAGGTTCGCAGACCACAAGGGACGGGACAGAAGGAAAAGAAAAGTATGCTACTGACCGTAAAGAAGTTAAAGTGAGGGACGCCAAAAACGTCAAAAGCAAGTCACCAGCAATCTCACCGTAATGGGGCTTCGCCCAAATATATTAGTACCGATACGAATATCTCGTGTGATTTTGACCTCCCTAGAGATGGTTGGTCGCGCACACGAGTCCGTCTGGAGTATGTCCGTAGCAGCTTGGTTTGGCGATGGAGTGCAAAGGCGAGGAGGCCTGCAAATGCATGTCGGTAGTGTAGTATTTAGCTGTGGTTTGAGCTAATATTTGCGATCTAAAGCAGCCGCTACATGTACTGAATTAAATGGATGTGCGAATAACCCCTGATAAATTGAATATATCATAATATGATAGTATATTATAACTGTACAATAATGCCATTGATGCCATCTTTTAAATTGGAATTATTCATACTGGGATTCCCAGTAGGGATGAACAGCCATCATAGGGATTAATTCCACGGTACTGTAAGCGTAACCTCAGTCGACATTCAAGCAACAACACTCACTAACATTCGTGCAACCTGGTAATCGGGGCAGGAGTGTGTGGGGCTTCAAGCGAATAACACACTGCAAGGGAAGCTGGCGCTTCCTGGCGAACCCAATGTCTATTGTGAGTCCTAGTATGTGTATTGTGTAATGATCCTCCGCTGCTAGACACGGCCTGTCGATCTAGCAGTGGTTTCCTAACTGCCAGCTTAGCATCGCGGTCTATTGCGATGCTCAGCGAGTGGGTGAAGGCTTCTCATGAAACCCCCACTACACTGCCCTCCCCAAAGTCTACACCACTCATCGAGGTTTTCCTCGCACAGCCTGTTGTGCGTTTGGTGGTGGCCGCTCCTTTGGCCTTGACTTCGGTTGTTTTTGCTCGGGGACATGCTGTTCGAACTTCCTGTTGTTCGACTTCGCCGCAAACTGTGTCAACAAGACAGTCCTTGTTGAGCTGCGCTGTCGGCTCCCACGAGTCTTCAATCGACTCAAGCCCTTTCCAGCTGACGAGAACTTCGTAGTCCTTCTTTTCCTTGTTCCATCGAGCCTCCTTAAGCTCGTTGACGGAAAGCACCAAGCCTTGTGCAGCAACATGCTCTCGAAGCTCTGCTGTAACGTCTAGTGATTGATCCGCATAGAACTTCAAACGCGAGGGGTGGACATCCATCTCCTCCCCCGTCAATAAATGACGAACAGCAAAAGAGTGTGCGTCAGCTCGCACCACTTGGTAGGGTCCTACCCAAGTGACGAGAAGCTTGTCGTAGTGTTTTTGGTCAACCCGTGACCTCAACACATAGTCTCCTACATCAAAGTTCGGTCGGCGCACGTCTTTCTGCTTCCTTTGGTTGCGCACAGTCTGTCGTGCACGTTCTGCCATCATCGGCTTGTGGAGGTCGCGAATGCTGCTTCGTAGTTTCTCTAGCCAAGTTGCAATAGCCTCAGGATGCTGAGGTATCTGCAGGAGTTTCTTTTGTCGCGAATCCAAACACAATTGCAAAGGCGAAGGGATAGGCAATCCACAGAACAACTCCACTGGAGCCTTGTTCCCCAGCGACGGGACCGGTGTGTGGTTCAAACTAGACTGCAGTAGTGGCACGAAGAATGTCCAATCGTGCGTGTCTACCTTGTATTCTAGGCACAGAGCCCGAAGTACTTGAATAATGTCCCGATTGGCCCTCTCCACGCTCCCATTTATCCAGGGGGAGTATGCCACAGTGAAGTCGTGGCGTGATTTCATGCGCCGGCAAAGCTCCTTCATCACCTCGTTCTTAAAATGTGATCCTTGGTCGCTGATCCAGAGATGTGGCAAGCCATATCGGCTGTGCCAATCTAGCATCGCGTCGTGCTGGTCGGAGTAGAGCAAGGAGTAACCTCGCAAAAATGCGTTGCTTCATCTTTCAGCACCAAAAGATATTGGTCTCCTTCAAAGCTTTCTCCAAGCGAGAGAAAATCAAAGTGCAACGCACCATTCCGTTCATTTGTACGATGCGTCGGGCCCCAGGGACGCTGTAGAACCTTTGCCCCCTTTATATGCTTGCACATCAAACATGCAGAGAGGAAACGTTCAACACGAGCTCGGAGATGATGCACGTCGAAGTGGCGCCGAACACCTTCAATCATTGCTTCACGCCCTCGATGTACTTGTGATCCACAATGAGATACTACTAGCAGTCTCTGAATCAAAGCATCTGCTCTGCTAGGTATCCACAGCTTGTCTTCAATGCGCCATCCTTTTTCGGCATCTCCAGTTGCACTTCGAGGTCGCTCGGCGGCGTGCTGCTGCTGCGCCGCGAGCACAGCAGCAAATGTCGGCCATTCAAATTCACTATCATCCAGTGGTCGTAAATTTAGTGAAATGGGTCGCTGAGTTTGCTCTTCCTCAGTGGCGGAGGCTGCAGACTGGTTCTTCCTGCGCCGTCGCCGTTTCGATCGCTGCTCTGCTTCTTTGGGCTCCTCGTGGGCCCTTTTCCTGAGCTGCATGGCGTTGAGTCTCACCGCGGGGTCGTGGTTGCCTGCCCATCTTGAAACCATGTCGGCCCAGACATTGGAGTCGCCGTCGATGTGCTCGACTTCGTATCGATACTCCATGAGCTTTGTCGACCATCGCAAGAGCTTGCCCCGAATGTGTTTCTTCACCTCCTGGCCGGGCGCGAACACGTACACCAAGTTGCGGTGATCGCAATACAGTCGAAACCCTCCAGGTCTCAGCAGTAGATAGCTGAGCTAATCGAAAGCGCACACTATCGGATAAGCTTCTTTTTCTATTATACTCCAGTTGCACTGCGATCCCGTAAAGCTGCCGCTCAAACAAACCAGTAGTTCGTGCTGTTGCTGATGAACCTCCTTATTGGACTGCCACTCCACAACATGCGTCACAAATACTGACCACCCCAAATCACTTGCATCGGTCAGGAGGCACATTGTCGAGCCTTCCTTCGGAAATGCGAGAGTCATACTTGTCGACAGCAAGTTCTTCAGTTCATCATACGCAATTTGTTCCGGAGTACTCAAATCAACTGCTATTCCCGACGCTACGCGCTTCGTTCGCTTCGCTGCACGAGATAACGCGGCGTCCAGCAAATTTTGCAGTGGGCGGGCTACTCTTGCATAATCTATCAACGAATCTCTCATCCAATTCGTGGCGCAGAGGAACTGCTGAAGTTCCCCTGCCGTCTTTGGATATGGGAGCTCTTGCACCGCTCGGATCCTCGCCGGATCGTGATGAACCCCAGAGCCGTTGATTAGCTTCCCGCACCAGCGCACCCCGCGCTCAAACAAACTCGATTTCTTAGGGCTGATCGTGAAACCAAAGAAATCTAACAGTTCAAACAATCTCTCAAGCTTGACCAAATAAGTTTCGATGTCATTGGCAAACAGCAATAAGTCGTCGATCCAGACAAGGAGGTGCTTGTGCAGCAACTCCTCCAGACACTCCTGAATTGCCGACTGGAAAAATAGCGCAGCATCGGTACAGCCCTGGGGCACACGTCGTGGCGTGTACACCTTCCGGTGTGTCATGTATGACAGCCATTCCTGGCATTCCTCAGCAAGTGCTATCTGCCAATAGCCCTTCAAGAAGTCGAAAAGGCCGAACACCTGAGCCCCTTTTACATCTTCGAGGTCAACATGCAGGTCTGGCATTACCCCCACAATTGCCTCAATGAAGGTGTTCACCGGCTTGTAGTCCGCTGTCTGCCGGAAATCGCCTCCGCTCTTGCGCACTGGGAGCACTGGGACTCTCCGTGTTTTCATACACCCATCCCAGTCTCACCAGCTCGTCATTGAAATCATCCAGGAATTTGCGCACTTCTGGTGGGTATCGCCGCGCCTTGCATCGATAAGGCTTCGTACCAGACTTCAGGCGAACTTTCATGGGAGGTACACGCGCAGGCGGGTCATCGCCCAGTTTGAGACGCCAAATATCAAAGCGAGTTGCGATCCGTCGGAGTTCTCCAACATTTTCCTTCGGAAATCCTTTTTCAATAGCGATCTCGATCAATTTCTCCACAGCAGCAAGAAGATCCTCACTTAACACAGCACTGCTCGCAATTTGCGGCTCGTCCACATCATCGAACTCGTCATCCTGTTCATTCTGGACGGCATTAGCCACAAACAAATCCAACTGCCGCTGTACATCAATACCAAGCATCGTCAATACGTCGTTGCCCAGCAGAAATTCATCCGCGTCGCCAGGAATGATCAAGCACTCGACTGGCTTAGCAATTCGAACACTGCCAGCCACTGTTCGTAATCTCAAATGCACTTGTATAGTCATGTTTACTTCGATTGGTTTGCCATCTGCCCCCTTGCACGTGAGCGGTTCCTCCAGACTCACTGCTCGTACTTCAGGCCAAACCTTCACAAATTCTTCGTAGACGGTCATGCTCATGCCGGACCTGTCAGCTCCACTGTCCGCACAGAAGGCCACCGAAAATGTATCTTCCCGTACGAGCGAGCGAGTGGGCACAGGCAGACATTCACCTAACCGTCATAAGTTTGGGTTGTTCTTACGCTGAGGGCCTCCTCCCTTTTTGCTGATCTTCGCAGTAAGGCGCTCACGGTCCTCCTTGGTCGCCGTCGGGCAGTCACTCAAATAGTGCGAGCCACCGCAATTGAAACAACCAGTCTTGGGTGCCCCTTTCTTGCTGGGTGGCTCCTCATCACCGTTCTTCACCTCGACCTTGCGGTTCGCGGACTTCTTAAAGCGCTTGTCAGGTTTGTGCTGCTGTGGAGCAGCACGCTTCTTGCCCTGGAACTGATTCTGAACTGCTGCACGCGCCTTCCCCTGTTTAGCCGTGGGTCTTGTTCTCGACATAGCACGGTCTTCAATCGCTTGCTCAAGTGCCTGCTGGTTGATCAGTTTTGAGAGCTTCAATACACTTGTATGTGCATCTGGGAAGCGGTAATCAATCTCGTTCTGCACTTTCTCCTTCAACATGGCCGGCAACGAGTTCACCAAAAGCTTACACTTTTTCTTTGTCCCCTTGTCACCTTCGAAAAAGCTCGAGAGACCGTACTTTTTGATCAACTTGTTGCACGACATGAAGTAGTCCGTGACCCGAGACTGAATATCACAATTGGTCATGTTCATCTTTAACTCCTTCCGAAAAAGCTCGTTCTCAGGTGGCAGCACTTGATTCTGGTAGCTGTCAGTAATTGCGTGAATCTGCTCCAGCAGGAATTCATCAGTCAGGTCACTCTTGGAGACGCCCCAAGTCGCCTCACACAGCGTTGTCAGCAAGTCGCTGTCGAACGAACTCTTTACACTCTTCAGAACAGCGTTCAGGTCTTCTTTACCAGCCTTGCACCGCTCTTTTGTCGCCTCCACATACTCGTCGCGTAGCTTCAACCACTCGACGAGAGCTTCACGGGAGGTGGACTTCACCATCGGCGGCGCCACAACGGCAAATATCGGCTGCGGGATACGGGAAATTCTGTCGGAACACGCTCCAGTCGAAGTCTCAGCTGTCGGGGCGCTTCCATGTCCGCCCAAGCTATCCGCGGCCTGTTCGTGGCTGTTTTCGTCGTCGCTTGACTCAAACGCCATGTTGTTGTCCTTCTGTCAGTTGTAGTCGCGAGACCTCGCAACTAAAGAATTCTTTGTAGTGGGTCTTCAAGCGAATATCACACTGCAAGGGAAGCTGGCGCTTCCTGGCGGACCCAATGTCTATTGTGAGTCCTAGTATGTCTATCCTGTAATGATCCTCCGCTGGTAGACACGGCCTGTCGGTCTAGCAGTGGTTTCCTAACTGCCAGCTTAGCATCGCGGTCTATTGCGATGCTCAGCGAGTGGGTGAAGGCTTCTCATGAAACCCCCACTACAAGGAGCAAGCACGATAGAAGTGGAGCACTGATACTACCAGCGGCGCTGGAGACGAGTGCGTGGTCACCAGTGCGTCTTCTGTGAGAGCTCATAGTTTTCCGACGCCTGCTGCACCATCTGCACCATGCGGGCCACGTTGTCCTTCACCTGGAGTTGTAAAATGCCCAGTTGTGGCACATTGCGCACAACTTGTGCGGCCGTGATCTTCTGCTCCATCTCGTCCCTCACCGTGTAGACGTCCACGCGGTCGGCGCTGGAGACGATTGCGTGATCACCTAACCATCACTCTGACCTTCTAAGTTGAAGTTCTCCTTAAGTACGGTAACTTACCATACCAGGTGCAAAATCAAAAAACGAATATTGGTCAATATTCGGGCTTGTCAGTGATACTATTTTAGTGCGAGTACGCGGACTGCTGAATGTTATTAGCTCCTGAGTTGCCGAAATGTCTTGCAGCGAAAATTCCCAAGCGCGAAACATGTAGTAGTTTATTGTCATTTTTACTACCGGTAGTTAACTGTGGCTTTTGCACTTGTTAGCTGAGAGACCTCGTGCACCAAGAAAGCTCAACAGAGCACTCGACTGTTTCTGGATCATTAGTAGTGCTATTAGCACTGTTATAGTTTTTGAGCTTCAACCCATAGTCCTAATAGCATTACAAACACCATTTTTTCTCGCTACTATTTAATTAGCAGTACAAATCGGCCTTTTCCACCTTCAATGTTGGCGTCGAGGGCAGCAAGTCGCTGGATATGATAGGAAGGATGCAGTTTTAAGTCAAAACTTTTGAGCTCCATTCAGCAAAGAAGTACTGCTTTATTTATAATAAAATCAAGAGCCAATGTTGCTCTTTGTAGCAAAACAGTAATGCTGTTTTATTTCGAAAATAGAGGCAATGCTGGTTCTGCAGCAAAGCAGTAGTGCTGTTTTATTTAGAATAGATATGCAATGCACCTCGCCACAGCAAAATAGTAGTGCTGTTTTATTTAGAAAAAAGGGACAATGTAGTTTGCTGCGAAGGAAGCCGACAGTGGAATATACTTCGAAGTACCCATTAAACGTAGTGCATTGTTCGATTAGTAGCTCCATATCTACCCTACACATCACAACGGACACGAACCTGCAGCCTTGGATCCGCAGCATCGCTTCCTTGGCTCGGACACCGACGTCTACTTCACCACCGCTGTACCACACAAGCCACACATAAATCATATAGATTAGTGAGATCGCCTTCATGCAGCCGTGCACGCGACGAACCTGCTCCTCAGTAGCGGCAGCCTTGCTTCCTTGACTTGGGTACCGCCACCAGCGTCACCGCCGCTGTACCACACATGCCATACATAAATCACATAGGTTAGTCAGATCACCTGCATGCAGTGCTGGCAACGAACGTTTAGAACGTTCGTTTCCCAAGGAACGTTAAAACGCCTCAACGAACGTAAAAACGTGTGTTGGGCATCAACGAACGTTCATTCGTTACCAACAACAGTACTCTAACCACCCAAATAATATCCCTTACTGTTTTGGAGGGTGACGGCAACAACGCGAGATGGCCTGCATCCTCTAAGGTCTACATACATGCTTGGGTGTTGCGTATGTAGAGGTCAAGCGCTCACAGTTTTAACTGTCTAGGGTTAAAAGGACAAACGAGCCGTTCCCACTGTACCAGTTGTACCAACTAAATCCTACGAAATCTTTCTACCGCGAGGGCACTTGCCGCAAGTGACTTGCCAAGTCCCCCTCAGAGATCATTCTCCTTTTCTACTACCAAGCTGAAGGCCGTCAACCATCTCCATGTAGGTGTACTTTGGTAGGTGTTTGCTCATCCATAGGCTGACTTGTTTTGTATGTCCTGTATGCGTAGAGCAATACCAATGGGTCACCCTCCATGTGCAGCTCGCAAACATTTTGTAAAGCAGACCCAGAAAGCGAACAGAGCTCACTATTTCACCCAGTGCAAGCGATGTCTAACACAACATCTTCTACGAAAGAAGGCACAAAGGCTTGCAAACCCAGGAGTCCCCCAGCCCAACTTGCCGTCGCCGAAACGGATTATTGGGAGACGAGAGAATTTCGAGAGTCATCTCAGGAACGTACAAAACATCACGGATTTTGAAAGTGCCCCTGTTCCTCTAACACCACGTGAAGGAGGACCCTTCGAGGCGATCGGTGTGGCTTCTCCGCATCTTGGCAGCTCGAACACCAGCTGCAACCTCATCAACCAAGCTACCCAATTCCAAGCTTTACTGACCAGCCAACGCACGTCCCCCCGGTTTCTTCGAACGTATCGAGTGGCGATACAAATGGGGTGCCCAACCACACCTATTCACCAGGGCAGTGGCTGCACATGTTTGAGCGATTTTTGCTGGAGTTCCAAGTGGCTTTAGCGCTGGCGGATTCTTTCGTTGAGCACCCAGTAACCAAGCGACTTTTTTGCTTTCTGAACCCGGGCTGTTTGGCGTTCATTCCATCGCGCCGTGTTATGGGTGAACGCATTTTGAACTCGTATGCCCATGAAGTTTTGGAGCTTAGCAGCTCCAAGCTTCGCACAAAACAGGATGATACCAGTGGGCGCGTTAATTTTCTGAGTGATGTGTGGCAAAATATTTCGAAAATTCACTTGCTGAACGTCCAGCTCAGTCTGTTTGGCGTTTGTTTTGTCGCGGGTTTGCACGAAGTTGGTTCCTATCATCATGGCATTGCTATTGCTAGGCAACTGGAGGAGCTGATGGTCGCTGCATTTGAGCAAGGGTGGAACATTGGATCGGTGATAACCGACAATGCCGGCCAATGCGAGCGTGCTCGACGCATCTTAGCTGTGCGCTGGCCCCGTCTCCACTTTGGCAAGTGCTTCGCACACGATATCAATAACCTGGTGAAAGCGATGCTGCAACGCACGAGCTTCCGCTCAACCACTGACCAAGCGTATAAAGCTGTTAATGCACTGAATGCATCGTCGTCCAAGTGGCTCAGGCGTGCTAAGGATGTTGTCATGGCGACATACGCCCTTCCAAAGCCTCTCGCGTTTCTAACTCTGTGTAATACAAGGTGGAATTCAATGCAAGCTTGCTTCGCATCGCTACTTCGTGTCAAAACTGCCCTGAAGCAATTTGCCACCAGATACCAAGACGACGATGAACTATCTGATGATTTAAACGTTTTTCGTGATGATGGTTTTTGGAACACTTTGACGGAAGCTGAACGAGCAATTCGGCCGCTTTATAACGCATCGTTTATCCTGCAACGTAATGAGAACTCGTTGGCCGATGTTGTTCTGTTTTTTCGTGGTATTTTGGATGGCTTTATCGCTGGGCCGTATGCTGGAAATTTGATACCGCTTGTAGAAGCACGATGGGCCGACTGTGAGCAGCCTTTGTTTATATTTGCGCTGTTCTTGCACCCTCGGTACCGTGATGTGGCGAGGTCGCTCCCTGATGAAGGTATTTCTTCTATTAACTCAGTCTGCAACTTTGCTGTCTTTTACTTTGAACGATTTTTCAGACGAGACTCTGGATATCTACGCCACCACGTTGAACGTTGGTGTCAGGATTCGCTGTATGTTGGTGATCAAGACTCGATGAAACTGAGCCAGTTTCCTACAGCTGCAGACTTTTGGAATCACGCCAAGCTCAAGTCTCCGGGTCCTAATCTACCGGATCTTGCGCTTGCAATTCTATCCATTGCTGCTAATACTGTAACCTGCGAACGATATTTTAGCGTGCTTGGACGGATTCACACACCGACTCGAAACTGCCTAAAACCTGACAAGGTGAATAAAGCTGCAGCCGTTAGTCAAGCTATCCGGGAACGTGACCACAGAGAAGCAGAAGCAAGTACATCTACTCAGCAACAGCAAAATGATGATGACGAAGAAGCTGGTCATGAAGAACATGGGGGCAAGACTGGTCGTATTATCAGTCCGGTAGAGCGCCAATTTCGAGACGATGAGTATGCCAACCTGACAAATACTCAGGCACCCGACTCGCATCTCGCATTTACATTTGGGCGTCCGCCACCGTCCCCGCACGCCACTCCACGCCGTTCCCAGCCCGTTTCAGATCTCGTACCTTCAACTCCAAGGCGTGTTCAGCCCGGTTCAGGGTCCATACCATCCGCTTCAAGCCGTCCTCACTCTCGAAACTCATCCGGCTTTGTTAGACGCTCCCCTCTCGTTTCCTGGCCATCACGCCACCGCCGGGAATTAAACTTTGCAAGCAGCAGCACGGACGCTAACCCAGGCTCAACAACTATTGAGACAGAGGATGCCGTTGTACGTGTGAATCCGCAAGCTGAAGAGCATGATGTGCAAGATAACCCTTCGCCAGAAGCACCCAGCACGATGACAAGCGATATTCTTACGGACTGGATGGGCGCTTTTGCTCACCTTCCGTCTCCCTCTGCACCAGAGCCCGTACCGGAACCTGCATCAGCCAACGACGACGCCGATGTCGGCATGGAAGAAGTTGACAGTGGGGATGACAATCGCCATCTACGTGCTGTTCCCATTCCCGATTTTAACGATACCACATTTCCCCAAGAACCGCGAAAACCATCGGGGACGCGAGGGCTGACAACACCACTTGTGGCGTTGTTTTCCCAGCGGACTACCTTGTAGTGAAGCGTCCGGTGGCACCAAACCCCTTGATCAATACTTGGCTATATTGAGCGAGACTTTCTTCAACAACAGGCTTTCTACCTCGAACTTCGACTCGAGGCGCGTGCTTTCATCTTCAGCAAAATGCGGCAATGATATTCATCACCTGCGTAATGCAAGTAGCCATGCCATCATCAAGATTTCAACACAGCATATGTATATGAAAATGCAACTTCATTGACTAAAAACATTTTACTTGCATGATCTTCATTTCGGAGTTACTTGTCTGCATTTGCTGCTCCAATTGTGGGGTTTCTGCTGGGGGTTAAGAGGCAGGTTGACGCCAAGCAGTCAATGAATCATGAGCTCAGCTGCGGAGCAGCTAACCTAGATAGATGCGCGTACTCGTCAGCGCCTGGGTTGCTTGAAGTCAGGATCTCCCAGCACACGATGTACATGTGACCACAGCACGTGCCCTTCGTAGCGTTCTCGAGCTGCAAGTTGGCCTCGTTGCTTTAAGCGTTCATCTTGGTCGAGTTACCGGCTGTTAGCTCGAGGTATTAATAGCTCGGGTAGGTGCTCAGCAGCTTGAAAGTCCGAACTGGATCACAGACAGTGGCCGTTCTTGCTGCCCGCAGCGAGCACCGACCCGTAAGGTGTCGTGTTGGGTTAGACCGTGGCAGATTCGTTGTTTGTGCAGCAACCCCAAGTACCTCTAAAGAGCAGGCATAGCGGTACGTTGGATGGAACTGGCAATGTTGTCGACAATACACCAACTAAAGCTCACGTGTTGCGGCCACTAGATGCGTTGCTGCTTGTACATCCAATCAGCGCCTCGACGAACCTGTCGTAAACCCGGTGAGATCGTTCTCCCACAGGATGTCAAGTACACATGGGACCGTGAGGGTCGTGCTGGTCACCCGCAGCATTTTCTGTGTTGTCGTCGCTGCTGCTGCTGACATACCGCGATCATGACGCCGCTTGAACACCCTGTGGCCACAGCACTCGACGTCACACACGGCCTAATAGCCCAGACGGCACTGGAACAGCGTAGTCGAAGGCTTGGAGGTGTCACACAGCTCGAGCCGCCGCGACACGTTGTAGAGGTTGAACACTGCTCAGCACTGGGCCAAATTACAGCAATCCTCCGAATAGTGGAGTGCTCAGGTCCGTGCAGCGCATAGCAAAACCAAGTCACACCTCTTACTAGTAATTACGTCAAATAACAGTAAAAACGGTAAAAACGTTCAAGTAAAAACGGAAAACACACACCAACGTTGCAAACGTTCGTGCTTCAAACGTTTTTACCAGCACTGCTGCATGCAGGCAATGCACGCCGTGCAGGCGACGAACCTGCTCCTCAGCAGCGGCAGCCTTGCTTCCTTGACTTGGGTGCCGCCACCAGCGTCACCGCCGCTGTACCACACAAGCCATACATAAATCACATAGGTTAGTCAGATCACCTGCATGCAGGCAATGCACGCCGTGCAGGCGATGAACCTGCTCCTCAGCAGCGGCCGCCTTGCTTCCTTGACTTAGGTGCCGCCACCAGCGTCACCGCCGCTGCACCACACAAGCCATACATAAATCATATAGGTTAGTCAGATCACCTGCATGCAGGCAATGCACGCCGTGCACGCGACGAACCTGCTCCTCAGCAGCGGCAGCCTTGCTTCCTTGGCTTGGGCTCCGCCACCAGCGTCACCGCCGCTGTACCACACAACCCACATACATCAGCACCGTTAGCACAAACACATCCATGCACGCCATACACGCCGCTGCGAGCACGCACCTGCTGCCTGAGATCCGCTGCTTGGCATCCGAGGCTTGAACGACGCCACCTCGCCGCTGTGCCACACAAAGCCACATAAAACAGCTGGGTCAGTATCAGCACCTTCATGTATACCATACACATGCACACACCTGCTGCCGGACAACCGCAACTTGGCGTCCGCGGTGCAGACGCCACCATCAGCTTCGGCCACGCTGCCGGACACCGCCGCACCTTAACAAACCAATACAGAACATTCATTAGCACATCCATCGCCTCATGCACGGCACCACAGCCACGAACCTTGCTGCCGGGCTTCTGCAGCTTTCCTTCCGCGGGGACCTTCCACGCGGGGCTGGTGGCACGCAAAATAAGGCACAGTAATCAGTAGGCAGCCACAAATGAACCGCATGCACGCGCGGCTTACCTTGCATCGACCCCGGCAATGCTGCTGCTGCTGCTGCTGCTGGTCGCGGGGCTGGTGGCACGGAAAACATGGCACAGCAATCAGTACGCACCCTCGAAACGAACCGCCAGCAAATGCACGCACGGCTTACCTCTCCCCCAGCGGCACAAATCGAAGAATGAGGCCGATGCTGCCCGAGCGGCATGTACCGTAGTGGCTCACTTCGCCTGCAGTCGATCCCTCCCGGTGCGCTTTCCATGCATCGGGGCCAACTTTTTTATTGCGGTCCATGCCGCGACGGGGCCTCATCCCCCGGCGGCTTCGCATTCAGGCCCGAAATCTTAAAGTCGATCCCGTTTCGTGTGGAGCACTCCACAGCGCATCCCAATGTGGTGTGCGCTACCGAGATCCGTGCGCTCTCTACGCCGGTCGCCAGTCTGTGTGTTCCACATGGTAGAAGGAATCGAAGGAAATGGCACTCCGCGTGCAAAGTTCTGTGTGCTCCACAAAGGTTCTGTGTGGTTCACGTCGTATAGAAGGAATAACGAGGGAAATACCGGTTGATACCGCGGCGTTAGCAAGCCACGCCCGTACAAATGTACGTGGTGCACGTAGAATGTGCGTGGTCCACGTGTATATAATACCGGTACGAAGATCGGTTTCGTTAGATGCACGCTGGAGTGAACCCGGGGTCCGGGGAGGAACGTAGTTCGAAGAACAACGTTCCCCCTTTCGCTTCTATTAGATTTCAAGAGAATCAATTTTGATTGAAGTCCAAACCACGATAACATACTTTCTCGCTTAAGTACGGATGTAGCCATGACATGCGGCCCTCGGGTGATTCCAATCTGACTTGGGAATTGTATTGGGGCTATTCTTGAAACCGATCGGATTTCAGCCTGCAAGTCCAAGCCTTCACAAGGATCTTCTGCTACTCAGCGCCGTTCTGCTGTTGCTGACATGCCCAGAGCCACCAAGAATAGCGGCAAGACGAGCGGCAAGAATACGAACGTTCGACCCCAGGCAACCAGCAAGTCCAAGCCTTCACAAGCATCTTCTGAAGGCACTTGTCGAAGCAAGCGAAAGCGCGACCAAGACGAGGACCAGGTCGATGGCGAAGCAACGAAGAATAAGACCCGGAAGGTGACAAGAAATACGGCGGACAAGGTCGTTAAAGGTGTTGGGGGAGTGACGACGCGGCCGCCAAGTGTGACGGACAAGCCTACTGAGGATGTTGAGGGCGAAATGACAGGACCGACACGTGGTGAAAACAATGTGATATCGGCTGATGAGCAAGAACTATCGCTGGCCGATCTTGCCGAGGCGGTGCCGGCGCTGGAAAAAATGCATGCACGAATGAAAGGCGGCAAGCGCCAGGTGGGCAAACGCAGGTCAGGTGACAAATTCCAGTTGAGTCCATCTCTGTTCGTTGTTTTCGCTCAGCGATATCGTGCGACACGAAACGCCCATAGAGACGTGGATTATCAAAGACTTTCAAAAACGGATAATTTCAAGTCGTTCAAGGGCCACGTAGAGGAGTTGAGGGCCAAGGAACCCGAGTTGAAAGTGCTTCTCAAGAAGGCGTTGGCTGAGCAGCGTGAAATTGATGCAGGCGAACCCATGGAAAACATTGAAGCTTTGAAAGAAGAGATCGCGATGTTGGACGTGCAGCACAAGGAAGACGTTGCGAAGTGCAAGCAGCTCGAAGTGGACAGTAAGCACCAGGAGGAGCAGCATAGTCTGGCGATTTCGAAGCTGAAGAAGTCTTACGAAGTGGAAATTGGGAAGCTACAGAACGAATTGAACGAAGTGAAGGCAATGAACAGCGCTCTCAAGGAAGTGGTGACGGGGCGCGGCAAGTCTGCCGAAGTTGGAGGCGAAGTGAATGAAGTCAAGGATAAAGTAGCAGAGCTGGAACGAAAAATGGAAGCAGAGACCACCAGACAAACAGAGCTAGTTGCGTTTGACAACAGACTTGCTAGAAAGGAGCGGGTGCTTGTCGCACAATCTGAGGGCCTGAAAGCGGAACTCGAGCGTATCAAGGGCGAGTGGGCGAAACTGGAAAGGGAACAATCCCGACACGATTTCCAAGTGCAACGCTATGCTGATTGGCAGCGTGCAATTGACACGGCAAAACATGACCGCGATGTTGCGAGTCAAGAGATCAAACGCGCCAATGAATTGAAGATGAAGCTGGACTCGTACGCTGCATGCTGCGACACGGAGCACTGCATTCAAGCCTTTGTCGCGAAACGGTTCTGTGAGTGTACGTATTTTTTGGAATGTAGTGCACTTGCTTTCTTGCTCACTTATGTTGTGTTGCTGGTTTTACAAACAGACTTGAAAATGCCAAGACTGGAACGATACCGTGTCGTCGTCGAGCAAATGAAAAAAGTCAAATCAGAAGACACAGCCAGCCTGGAACAAGACCTCGATGAGTTTTTTAAAACTCGGAACTTGCTGTGCCACGAACCTGGTGCTGTTGATAAGACAGACCACCCCTCGTTCCACCAGCGTTGCCTCTCGATTCAACGTTTCGTGGAAAACTTGGAGAAACAGAGCGATTAGTAGCTTTGTCGGGCGAACAATTTTGGCTTGCTAAATGACAGCATCTTGATTTTCTTATCTTTCACATGAGCTTAGCATACAAGCTGTCCAGAAGATAAATGCACTTCAAGTTATCAATATTCGATTTTTTGATCTTGAAATCTTGCACATAGCTCCGTTGACAAGCTGTCACTAAGATGACCGCACTTTGATTGGTCAATATTCAATTTTTTGATTGTCAAATCTTGCTGATGAGTTGTTGCAAGCTGTCAGCAAGTTGAACGCACTTTGATTGGTCAAATATCCATGCTTGTCAGTGATACTATTTTAGTGCAAGTATTCGGCTGCACAAGGGTGCCCTCCGCGCTTCATACCATCACCACCACTAGCTTTAGGATGCTCGGTAAAATCGAAGCGCCTGTGTGTGATCTCGTCCGCCACGAAGCCGTTGCGTGCGACGACCAGCATGTTATAGATAGCGGCAGGCTGCACTGGGTAGATGTGCCTGCAACGGTGGGGCTTACACAACGATTGGAGCGCATCTCGGGCCGCCGCGTGCACTCGGCTGGCGGCCGCAGCTACCATGTCAAGTTCGCCCCGCCCAAGGTGGCCGGCAAGGACGACATGACGGGCGAGCCTTCGTCCAAACAATCTCGACTACGGCGGGGTAGATGCATAACCTCTACAGGGTAACACGAGTCCATGTATTCTGTGTCAGATATCACTGTTAGAAGTTCTTGAAATAATCTATTAGATCTCAAGAGAATCAATTTTGAAATTAGCTATTAGATCTCAAGAGAATCGATTTTGAAATTAGCTATTAGATCTCAAGAGGATCAATTTTGAATTTTTTCTCAAGTGCAAAAGAGCTTGCACAATTACTTCAACGTCCTCATTTACCAACTGTCAAGAATGGAGCGCGAAGCGTACAATCTCGTCGACGACTACAGGGCCCACCGTGATGACTATCGCGAGCGCATGAATCACCCGCCTCGACTGTTCCTGATCATGAGGGGCCTCCCAGGAAGTGGCAAGTCGACGTTTGCACTGGAGGTTGCTCGATATGCTGATCAGTTCGGCTTGTCCACGCTTATCTGCTCTGCCGACAAGTTTTTCCAGCGTGGGGGGACCTACGTGTTCGATCCGAACCAACTCCATGAAGCGCATGAAACATGCTACACGCAGTGCCGCGAAGCATTAGAGTGCCGCCTGGACCGAGGCGTCGATATTGTCATCGTTGACAACACCAACCTCCGGGTGCTCGAATTAAAGCGCTATCTGGATCTCCAGATACGTTCAGACAAGCTTGCAGTTGCTTCGTTTGAATGCCCGCGTGGTCCGGTCGAAGCAACCATACTTTTGGAACGTGCTATCGCTGTTGGCCATGACATACCAGAGCCCACTTTCATGGAGTACTATGAGATCTGGCGCCGCGTCTTCCCAACCCGGCTGCATCATTCATGCAGCCATGACTACGTTGTCAAGCTGGACGAGTTCATGCGCGATCGTTAACCTCCGGCACATCCGGCAAAGTAAGCAGTCGACACCTAGGAAGAGGTTACTTGTTTCAAGCGCTAATAAAGCCAACAATGATTTGCTCGAACTTCATCTTATGTGCACAGACCTGCTGAGCAATGGCTATAGTCGCTCGAAAGATAGAACGGAGCAATGAAGAGCAACTGTGCGAGCCGAGACAATGTTGGCATGATCAAGAAGCTAATGTTTGGTAATTGATGTCAACATAGTCACTTTGTGTGATGCTAGTGAGATAACTAGTCCAACATAAAGTTGCGTTGTGTGTTGTATCTTGCACTGACCCCGGCTTCATCTGCATCGTCCAGCAATGCTGCTGCTGCCGCTGCTGCTGGTCATGGTTGCGGCGCGGCAGCAGCTAGGCACATGAGGCAATAAAACAACACGAGCGATACAAAACACAATTTTCATCAAAATTGCAATTTAGTTACGAATGTGCACCTACAAACTCTCCAGCACTTCTCGTACGACGTATGTGCAATGATAAGCTGCGATTTATTGAAAATATAGATCTCTGCAATAGTTGTGGTGGTGGATTTACTGGCTAGTTGTTGAAGGTCAGCTTCTGTCAATCACGATAATGCTGTCAGTCTCACTTTTCTTTCCTTTTCGGTTGCTTTTCTGCGTGGGTATATCGGTGCAATTTTTCTTGAGACTATGATGTGGACGCAGTATTGATGTTTACTGTGCTGTTATAGGTGCATCCATGGATGCAAGAACTGCTGGAGAGCAAGCTCATCGGGATCGGAGAGAAGCCAGAGCTGCTATGACTCGCGCAATCTCGGTCGAGCAAGGTGAATTCGTAAACGTTGTCCAAGCCGCCCAAAATGTCTTCCAGCTTGGTCGTTCGGGTGCAGACGCCGAAACCATAGGACAAGCTGGCGATACTCTCCAAGCGATGCACCGACGCTGGATGGCGGCACGGGAAGAAACAGCTGGAGCAGAAGCACGATATGTGCAAGAAGTGGTAGCCTGTATACTGGCCGACCACCGTGCTCGTCGAGACGCCGAAGTGCAGCATCTTGCGGATGTTCGAGCGGGGTTTCGCCAGAATTAATGTTGGCACTTTGAAGTGCCCCAAGAGGTTAAGGTACTTAATGATAGCGTTGTGCTCCAAGTACATACATGATATTGAATCGCTTAGCGGAAGCTTGAAATAACAGGTCTAGCTTGGTATAGCGTTGCCAGCAGCTCTCACGTGGAAATCGTGCCGGGATTTTTCCATTTCCAGTTTCGCCCACTCGCGCTTGATACTCTCGCGTTCCGCTCCCATTGTTGTGAATGTGCACCTACAAACTCTCCAGCACTTCTCGTACGAGGTATAGTTAACTCGCGATCTCAGCTAGAAGACTCAGAATCCTCCGTCTCGGTACTGGGAACAAACTCCGACGACTCAACGCTTTCAGAACTCTCATCATTGGCATCGCTGTCAGCATCTTGACTCTTTGTCTCAGATTCACGCTCCGATAGATAGCCAGCCGTTTGAGTTTGAGTTAATGCTAGAGCCGGCGGACTTGGCGAAACTCCAAACGCTTGGGAAGCAACTATGGCCATAGCCATGAGCGAGTCGGTCGGGGGGTCTCTTGCATTACCACTGCTCGAACTGTCTTCAACGCCACCGCAGCGAACCTCGTCCTGTTCATTTGTGTGCGAAGGCGTGACCATGATGGTCGAGGCGTGTAGCTGTCGTGGTCGCGACTGCTGCAACACTGCCTGAGCGCGCTGTTCGTGTTCCGCCCGACGGTGATCGCGCTCTGCCACGATAACCTCCCACTGCGCGTGATTGAATATAGCGTCGGCTTCGTCCGTTGCCTGCTGCATACATTCGTATTCAGAGCGTCGCAGGTCTAGCTCCGAATCCGCATTATCCACCGTTGGGCTGCTGGGTAGGTGGTGCTCCAAGAGTTGCTGAAGGGCCCTCTCCGCCTCAACAACCGCCGCAGAGGCAGCCTCTTCGTCTTCAATCGTCTGTCGCCAGGTCTCTTCGGCTGCCTGCATGGTTCGTGGCAAAGTGAGGGCCTGAGCTTGAAGCGCTTTGCCAAGAAACCGTTTGATTTCATTCCCATCAATCCGCTAACCTCTAGAATGTTCCGATTAGCTAGAAGAGATCGGTGAAATGCGTTGAGGCCTGTCGACTTACATAGGATACGCCGTTTTAGCAACGCCTCCCTACAGAATGGCGCAGAACGTGGTGGAGGATCGGGGGCAAGACTGAGTGACAAGTATCTGCCTGCGCCATTGCCTGAGATGCTGGACACAGACACCGTGCTGCTCGTTGAACCGTTGCTAGCGGGTTGCCAGACGTGTGGGTTATTGGCCAATCAAATCGCAGATCGTGTCCCAGATTGGTTTTTCGATGTGGGGCATCTTCAATCAAAATCACAGAGTAGTAGTCTACACAATACCGGGAAAAGTTTCGTTCAATTAATTTTGATACACAATGTTGCACGATTCTATCTTACGTCTTGAAGCCGTAGAGGGTCTGACCTTGGCGCTTGAGAGCATACAGGATGTCCATGTCCATGATTGTCTTTCTGTTAGCGTGTTCTGCATAGGTCATGGCATTTCGAATTACGCTGCTCAGGTACACTCTGAGCACCGCCCGTGTCTCTTGATAGATAAGCCCAGAGATTCGAACCACGCCGGCGCGGCGAGCAAGACGCCGTATTGACGGATTGGTGAGGCCCTGAATAGAGTCGCGGAGGATCTTGCGGTGACGCTTAGCCCCTCCTCTTCCAGAGCCTTGGATGCCTTCGCCACGCCCTGGCATTGCGTGCGGAAGATAATGCAAAAACGAAAATGACTGTGCAGATGCGATAGGTCGAATGCTTGGATCATCTTTAAATTTATGAGCCACTACGGTATCGTGCAGATACTTGAAGTTGCGCACGGTGCGAGCTGTCGTGGATGCTGCTGGAGTTTCTGCCGATGCTGCATGAGCGTTCGGACGTAGCCCTACCGTCTAATTAGTGTCTTTGGAGAGCCATAATTTGTGTAATCTCTGCTGAAGACATATATATTGTGATGTTGGCTTGGCTACATCATTGTAGCTGCACGACAAGATAATCAAGCGTAACTTTCAGCGACGAAATTCCCTTGATGATCTCTCGATGCTTCCGATGGGCTTCCCCTCGTTCCGTGGTGAGCTGCTTCGAAACCGTTTGAAGCCACTGTGAAACAGCCACTATGCCGCTTCCTTTGCAATCCAGAGGCGGCGCCGCACCTTCCTCCACCCACTCATAAAGCCGCACCTCGTCACCAGCGCTTTCTTGCACTCCTGAACGACTTGGGATTGAAGACGGCGACACGACATCGAGGGACTTCAGTGCTGCAGCATGAACGCTTGTCGGTCCTGATATAACAGCGGCGGAGATCGGGTTTGCTGCTCAGGTTTGTGGCGTTTTCTGCTTCTTCATCATGGTTTGCACCCGCCTTATGGTGCTGGCAAGCTCCGCTTCAACTTTGTTGGACACCAAGCACATATTGCGATACTTCCTCGTAAGGCTCACTGCGTTTCTCGGCTTCCATCGAGGCTCTTTTCTTGTGTTGTACGCGGCCGCCACGAGGTCCCAGTCTCTCTTGGAGGCCGGCAGGTGACTCTGCACGAGGGCCAGCAAGCACTTCATCTCGCTGGTAGTGTAGTTGGACGACCCCGGCCGTTTGGCCATCTGCACAAAGTCAATTAGCGTGGTAGCAGCCTCTCAAAAGCCTCAAGAAGGCGTTCTCACCTGGGGGCTGCGTCTCGAATTCACGAATGATACGGCAGCGCAAGACGGACGAAACGTGTACCCATTTCCCCTTAAATCCGATGATTTATGCACGTAATTACAACTATGTTACTACTACTATTATATGCACAGCGCACACGTAGACCCTTGCTTACAGCGCTTTCCCTTCCCAGTTGATCTGACTCAGTCGGGTCGTGAGTTGACATTGTGTGTCACCGTAGAGCTGAAGATTGGTGTAGTCGCTAATTTCGACAACGCAGCCCGGCGTCGGCAAAAGCTCGGAGTCACTCTCCACGTTCCACACCGTAGCAGTCACCAGAAGCGAGTCGATTTCTTGGCGATTGCTTTCGTACCTGTCTCGAAACACCTATAGCACATTTGGTTAGAAGCGCGCAGCGAGCAACTTGGAATGCACACTCATACTTTCAGCATCTCCTCGAGACTTTCTGGCGCATTCGCATCAACGAGATGAAGCCGAGCGAGTCTCCAGTCCTTGTACTTATGACCAGAAATCCAAAGCAGCTTCATCCGTATGCACGCCTTACAGTCACACTCGCTGCCTTGAACGTGACGCTTCAAACCTGGCGAAAACGCATCAATGCATAGGAAACCATCGTCACCATTGAGAACCGCCCTGGAGCTGCAACAACGCATACCTTCGGCCGTGTCCACGACAACTGGTCCAGCAACGGGATCTCGCTGCGCCAGCAATTGGCGCATCCGTTCGTACGGCGTCAGTGATGGTTGTTGCGGTGCAGCGGTCTCATTGCTCGTTGCAGGAACATCGATGTGCTGTTCGCGGATGACAACCTTCGCGGCGCTCTTCATCGATTTCTTGGTCAGCTTCGTGGCTTCCGCGTCGTGGCGAGGCTTGCCCACCATGATTGAAAATGCGCAATGACACCAGGAGATTTCAATTGCGAGATGGCGAAGCGGTTTAGTTCCACGATATGGCGGTACGGTACGTATTGGTCTTGTTCAAAAGATACGAGCCACTTCTCACAACAAATATTACGCTTTAGCTTCAACATGAAGCATCACCGCAGCAAAACCGGCTCGTGTGCTACTCAGGAAGCATTGTAAACCGAATTGTGAGGCGTGCATGACCGCTTATTTTGTAATCACGGGGGCTGGTGCCACCAGCTTAGTGGCAATGATACGGTATCTTATATTGAACACACATAGGCATAAAGGTTGGCAGACATCGAAACCTACTCACACCACGCTATCTTACAGGTCAAGCTAAACCTCATCTTGACAGCCATCCGCTCATTATCTCAATTTTAAGAACGCGCCTCGTAGCTAGTGGATCATAATTCTAACGATGGTCCATGGTTGGAGATGCTTCGGCCGTGGCATCGGGGATCACAATTTTGTGGATGGACCATCACACTACCGTTTACCGTGCGATGACCTAAATCCACGGCAAAATTCCTCACGACTCAGCGTTAACATGGCATCCGATAAGGAGCTCGCACAGCGCTCGCAGATCGGTAACAGCACAGACTCCGTGATGGTGGCCAGCAACAACACCAGCGACGACAGTTTCTCACATTTAAACTGATGCGAGCACAATAGTTTCATGAACGCCTCCTCGCTGAGCTCATGGACCATAATTTTATCGATGGTCCAGGCACGCACGGGAGGCAATGGGTGTCTGATGCGAGCACAATAGTTTCATGGACGCCTCCTCGCTGAGCTCATGGATCATAATTTTATCGATGGTCCAGGCACGCACGGGAGGCAATGGGTGTCAGTTATCGCATCTCCCCATCAAGGGTCGTCTTCTTCTCACCAAACCGTGGCAGTGCTGCAGGCCTGGGGAGTTGGGCTTATGTCCTTGGCCATTGGATATGCATGTCTACATGCTTATTCTCAATTCCGCTGCGTCGCACGCACCCAACCATATTGTCACCACTGCAACCTCACCGAAGTGATGCAAGTCCGAGAGAGATTCGCTGCAAAGGGCAACGTCATCTTCTACGGTGCTGTCCACGTCGACACGATCAACTCCTGGCGGTCGATCGCACGCCAAATCGATGGCTGGTTTGAAGAGGAAGTGAACGACATGACCGAGGAACAAGTTCGTGTCAAAGCTGCTGGGCCGGACCAAGACGCCCGTGAAATGTCGCGCTTGCTGCAGCGGTTCTACCGAACGTTTTTCCCGGACGCAAGTGCGCATGACTGGCACTTCAACAAGACCCCGGCTGGCACGGAAGACCAACCACCTCGTAGAGAATTTATCACGGTTCCGCTTGGTGCCGACATCATGGACACGAGTGCTCTACCTGGATCGATTGTGGTCGCCACCAACGATGACACGTGCTATTACGCGTACGGGTGGAACGAGAGGCTCGCACTCCGATCAAACCGGAAGTTGCTGGAGCTGAACAAGGGGGACATTGTTCTTTTCCGTGGAGACTTCATTCTCGCGCCTGTCGGGTACGATACAAACAACATTTGTCTCCACGCGTACCTTGATTCACCATTCTACGACCGCCCAGACGACCACCGCCCCACCGTGGTTCCTGAAATCGACGATACGCGTGGAATTGACGACCCGTTCTGCATTGTGTGGAACTGCACCTTCAAGAGAACGCCTCTGTCTCTGCGTCGTCACCTGAACCGCTACCATGGCATCCGTTTCCAACGCACGGCGCGCCACCTCGAGCCGTGAGATCTCCTGAAAAGAATGGCGCGCGCTCAAAACGCAAGGAGAGCACAACCACCAATTGACCCATTCGTGTAGTGTAGTTATAGGTATGGTCTTGTCTAGTATATTCGTGGTTAATGTGGTTTGCTGCATGAACAAATACTATCTTCGAGATTCTGTGAGGTATGACTGCGCTCATCTTATTGACAGGCTGCCGCTGATGCTGCCGCCGCTGCTGCCGGTCGTGGTGGCGGTGCGGCCTGTCAATAAGATGAGCACACTTTGATTGGTCAATATTCGATTTTTTTTATTGTCAAATCTTGCTGTTGAGTTGTTGCAAGCTGTCAGCAAGATGAACGCACTTTGATTGGTCAAATATCCATGCGGGTCAGTGATACTATTTTAGCAAGTATTCGGCTGCACAAGGGCGCCCTCCGCGCTTCATACCATCACCACCACTAGCTTTAGGATGCTCGGTAAAATCGAAGCGCCTGTGTGTGATCTCGGCCGTCACAAAGCCGTTGCGGGCGACGACCAGCATGTTATGCGGGTGTTCTTATTTGCCATTCATCCCTACAGTTAGCGAGGTTTGGCGGAGATGCTCAAGTGAAAGCTCCTTTGCAGTGCTACAAAACGGCAACACAAAACCCGTGTAATGAACTTGGTTTCACTATACAAAAAGACGTCAAGGAATTGTACGCGTGTATCGAAATTACTGCAACAACTGAACATGTGTAATCGTCTTGATTATAGTATGGATTGTAGTCACTTCGTTTAAGTATGCTAGTTATCAAGTCACTCTAGATACACCCGATTCATGCTGCCGACGTTCTCGGACGATGCCGACAAGTTGCTAGTCAGACTCGTGTTTCAGTACGCGCAGCAAAACCGTCGTGTGGAGTGGTCTACTGTAGCGCGGAAGCTGCGCCGGTTTCGCATTAATAAGCCCACAAAGGAGCTCGAAACGCGCCTACGAACCCGCCCAGCGCGGCCATGGCAACGACTTGTCCAAATTCCCCCCCCCCTGGTTCTTGAGTTCTACGCGCCGTGCCGACAGTTCAAGCAAAACCACCCCAAGCCGTCCGCGACCTCTCGCCCTGGACTACCAAGCTGCAGGATGCCTTCTCCGCTCCGTCTTCGGTTCGGTTACCAAGCCCGATGTCCAACAGAAATCGTCGCCCATGCCGGCCGCCGCCATGCTCGTCGTGCTGCTCTCGCTGTGCTGGCCGCCGCCATGGTCGTCATGCTGCTCTCGTTGTCCCCGCTACCGCTACGCTCGCCGTGCCGCTGTGGCCGGGCTCACCGGAATGCTTGCCGACGGTCGCCCACGCCGCTGAGATCGTCCAGGAGCGGAACTGGTCCGGCCAAGATGTCGATGTTGACTATCCCAGGTCAATGTTGACTTATGTTCGGTGATATGGTGTGGTCAACATCAGAAGCGGAATCTTGGACGTGAAAGTTCTAAGAAATGCCGTCTTCCCTTTCCCGGACTCGCCCGTTAGAACCGTAGCAGACCCAGTCGTCAATTTTCAGGTTCGACGACATTCGACGTGTGAGAAATGGAGTTCAAAGCCCGACGAATCGTTGACGACTACCGGGCGTATCGGATGGACCGGCGCGCGTATATGCAGTACCCGCCTCGGCTCTTCGTGATCATGAGAGGCCTCCCGGGCAGTGGCAAGACAATGTTTGCTCTAGAGGTCGCTCATTATGCAGCAACGTTTGATTTCCGCGCATCGGTTTGCTCAGCTGACTCAGCTGGCCTCTTCGTCCTGCGCGGAAGATCCTATGTGTTCGACGCGAATCGGCATTTGGAGGCGCCTAGACGCTGCTACGAACAATGCAGAGAACTCCTGTGTTGCAGCCCCGACCGTGGCGTGGATGTCGTTATCGTCGACAACTGCAACCTTCGGATGGATGATTTTGAGCGCTATCTGGATCTGCACATTTCCCCGGACATGCTTGCGGTTGCTTCGTTCGAATGCCCCCGTAGCATAACGGAAGCAACACGGCTCTTGGAACGAGCTAATCGTGCTGGCCACGCTATCCCTGGTCGCACTTTCATGGAGTACTATAACACCTGGAGACGCAACGCACTGGAGGAGCCGCGCCTCGACAACGAGGTGGACATCGTCGATGAGCTGCACATCGATGATGAGCTGACCACCGTCGATATGCCGCGCGAATACATCATCACGCTGGAAGAGTTTATGCGTGATCGCTAACGTGCTCCGACAATGCCGAAGTGGTGACTGGTAGCTTCAGTAAATCTCTAATTTGACGTATCCACTCTTGTGTTGGCGCTTATCTCGCCACTTCTGCATCTTTTTGTAAAGATAACCATGTGCATCTACTCGTACATCTCTCATTGAGTCACCAAGTCGACTACGACTTGGAACGTATCTACGCTGGCTTAGACACTTGTTACTGAAGCCATCTCAACAACGACTTATACCAAGTCAACGTTGACTTAGAGTCCTCTTGATTCTAAATCGAATTGGTCCACATCAATTTATTCAACTGTAGAATCACTTTCTCAAAGAACCTTGACTGCAGCAAAGTGCTGATGGCGAAGCGGTCTCAGGCTGCAGAGAGCGAGGGAACTACTGGAGGTGCTGCTCGCCAGGCGCCCATGACGAGGAGCAAGAAAGCTGCAAAGGCGACGGACAAGCCAGCGACAAAGCGGACGAGCGCGCTCACTGACAAGTCAGCAAGCGCTGCCAAGACCACGCCTGCCACCGGCAATGCCAAGCAGAAGCGGAAGAAGGGGGAGGGGCGAGACACTTCGCCAAGCCCCCGTAAGCAGAGGAAGACTGCCAAGAAGACTGGCGAAGGATCCCACGGGACGACGCGCGAGTTGGGCGCCGCGAGTGCATCGGAGGACGAGGCGAAGACTCGCGATGAAGAGACGACTCCCCTGGTACCCAAGCACGCGCTCCGGTCCACGTGCTTGGCTCTACAAAAGAAGATGGCAGACGAAAAGGGCGAGCACCGGCAAGGCCCACGGCGCAACGCAGGTGATTACTACAATATGGCAGACTACCAGAAGCGTATATGGGCGGAGAAATACACAGCTGCTAGGAACGGCGGCAACGACTTGGACTACGAGTCTTTGAGCACGTTGAACCAATTCAAGCAGTTCAAAGATAATCCAGAAGAGCTGAAGCGTCACGAGCCTGCGCTGCTGAAAGAGTTCTACGAGGTTTACTTAGCGGACCAAGCCTTGAAAGCAGACGCACACGCGCAGACCGCTGGATCGGGTTCATCGAAGCTATCGCAACGTAGCGGAGCCGAGCACCTGGCGATCGAACAATGCGACATCCACGCGGCTCAGCAGCTTGCCGCAGCCAGAAACCTAGCATCGCTAGCGTCAGACCAAGCTCCAGGGCCTCGAATCTCGCAGACACCCGTGGCCGTGCAGGAGGAAGGTGCCCCAGCTCGGAGCCTGCAAACCCACCCTTTGCGAGGGGAGTATGCGAATTTTGAACTCTCTATTTCGCAAGTACTGCAGCAGTTCCGAGAGATGCTAGAGGAGGAACAAGCACGCTCAAGGAAATTAGAGGAGCAGTTGGCAGCCGCTGCGAAGGAGCTGGCCGAACGCAGGAATTTCGATCTCACAGACAACGATATAACTATCGCGTTGACGAAGGAGTTGCGGAATTCGATTTTACAACTGGCCGAGGAGAAGGCGGTTTCAAGTGGCTTGCGCAACAAACTTGCCCAGGTGTAAACTGAGTTGAATTTGTCGAAGCAATCCGTCACCACGCCCGCAGACAATCTACTTGAGGCGCAGGGTAGCCATGCTAAGAAACTCCAGGATCGAGTTCTGGGAGAAACGAAATGACATGGTCCACGCCAAGACAGGTGCCGTCATTCACTCGATGGACCACGGCAGATACGTGCGTGTATGCGCGAAGATTATGGAAGCATTGTCTGCGTTTGAGAGTGCCATCCTGCTGTAGTTGTGTGTGCTGCTGCGTAACGATGAATGAATAAACATTTTAATGTCACCGATGACTTCGAGCGAGTCAACTTTGACTCGAATACGCTTGTTTTATTGATCGCGAAGTCAACATGGACTTAAACCAAGTCGACATTGACTCAAACGTACTAGTTTCAGTAATAGCGAAGTCAACGTCGACTCTGAACGAGTCTACATTGACTCATTTGTGAAATGGCCGTTTTGGTGTTGAAAACACCAAAGAGTACAGTGATGGGCATCTTGGAGAGCCACTTTATATTCAATCACCTGTAATCACACATGTTATTATTTATTGAGATACACAGGTTTATGTATGTTGATTGGCCTATCACAAAGCGAGCCCCGTCTAAAACGATATTATGAGGTGGCTCTCCAAGATGCCCATTTCTGTATCTTGTTTCAGTCAACGTTGGCCCATTCCAAGTCGCATGACAGCACGTAGTTGATAGTTCATAAAGATTGTCAACATAAACCAAATCTAAGCAACACTCATATCTGTGTAACACGGCCCTGATGCATTAAAGTCCTCCTAGACAGCCTCTCTTTCCCTGTCCTATCCTATATGTTAGGGTCGACGGTGTAAACGTTGGCCATGTCCTCACTAGTATCTGCGACGTATTTTTTAATAGAGCTCGAAGTTCATCGTCCGACAGCGATCGCCACGATCTGGCGTAAAGCTCGAAAGCGTGCGATTCGTCGCGGCATGATAGCTTAACCATGCACACCTCTCCATCGCACTTCATGTCACTCAACTGAGTGGTTACCGTGTCCAGAATAGGTTTCCTATCGCTCTCCGTAAGATTCATCTCGTCGATAATCACCACGTCCGCAACTTGTAAGGAAAACGTAATATCCTTCTCAGCAAACGTAGCCGGCGTGGGGTCCCTTGTTCCTCCACACACTGCATGTACTTCGTCAAATGACGAGCTGCACACCCGCACTAGACGAGAGCTGCCGTCCTTGTTTGGCTTCTCACGCAAAGCCTCTCTGAACTCTCTAGCCAACACTTCGCTGAGCGCGCTCTTTCCAGCCCCAGGAAGCCCACTGATAAGCACCACATACTTCCTGCAAGTCCAGGAATTTTCAACCGTATCCTCCACGACCTGGGCGACGATGTGACTCCAGTTGGCTTCCTCCCACACTGCGGGCAGCTCCTCGTCAGCCAGCTTCATCTTGTTAAAAAATGAAAGCCCAACTCCAACTGGTCAAATCCATACCCTTCAAAATCAATTTCCATCAATCAAATCAATTTCCTCAATCACCTTGATCAACCAAAAACCGATCTCACCGTTGACTTGCAAGTCCAGCACTGCGGCAAGTTACTGATGGCGAAGCGATCTCAGGCTGCAGAGAGCGAGGGAACTGCTGGCGGTGCTGCTCGCCAGGCGCCCATGACGAGGAGCAAGAAAGCTACAAAGGCGACGGACAAGCCAGCGACATAGCGGACGAGCGCGCCCACTGACAAGTCAGCAAACGCTGCCAAGACCACGTCTGCCACCGGCAATGCCAAGCAGAAGCGGAAGAAGGGGGAGGGGCGAGACACTTCGCCAAGCACCCGTAAGCAGAGGAAGACTGCCAAGAAGACTGGCGAAGGATCCCACGGGACGACGCGCGAGTTGGGCGCCACGAGTGCATCGAAGGACGAGACGAAGACTCGCGATGAAGAGACGACTCCCCTGGTACCCAAGCACGCGCTCCGGTCCACGTGCTTGGCTCTACAAAAGAAGATGGCAGACGAAAAGGGCGAGCACCGGCAAGGCCCACGGCGCAACGCAGGTGATTACTACAATATGGCAGACTACCAGAAGCGTATATGGGCGGAGAAATACACAGCTGCTAGGAACGGCGGCAACGACTTGGACTACGAGTCTTTGAGCACGTTGAACCAATTCAAGCAGTTCAAAGATAATCCAGAAGAGCTGAAGCGTCACGAGCCTGCGCTGCTGAAAGAGTTCTACGAGGTTTACATAGCGGACCAAGCCCTGAAAGCAGACGCACACGCGCAGACCGCTGGATCGGGTTCGTCGAAGCTATCGCAACGTGGCGGAGCCGAGCACCTGGCGATCGAGCAATGCGACATCCACGCGGCTCAGCAGCTTGCCGCAGCCGGAAACCAAGCATCGCTAGCGTCAGAGGGGTATGCGCATCTTGAAAATGTCATTTCGCAAGCACTGAAGCAGTTCCGAGAGAAGCAGGATGAAGAGAAGCAGAAAGGGGCTCGACAGCTGGAGGAGGAACTAGCACGCTCAATGAAATTAGAGGAGCAGTTAGCAGCCGCTGCGAAGGAGCTGGCCGAACTCAGGAATGATGGCAGTGGTGATGGCAGTGGCGACGACAAATGTACCGTGACAGCGCATGAGTGGAGGAAGACGGCTGCAAAACTAGCCGATGAGAGGGCGATTTCAAGTGGCTTGCGCAACAAACTTGCCCAGGTGGAAACTGAGTTGAAGCAATCCGTCACCTCGCAGGCAGACAATCTACTTAAGGCGCAGGATAGCCATGCTAAGAAACTCCAGGATGTGCACGAAGACATGAACAACCTCACGAGAGAGGTGGACGAGCGCAAGAAAAATCTGGAGGACCGGGAGAACGAGGTGGCTACGCGAGAGAAGAATATGGAGAACAAGGAGAGAGAACTACAAGTCAAAGCCGAGGAGCTGAAATCTCAAGAGGCCAAGCTCAAAGAGGAGGGCCGGCGGCTCCAGAACGTAACGCATTGCCTGCAACAGGAGCGGGAGCAGTTGGACGCGGATAAAAAGAAACGAGAGAAGCCGAGTCGAGAGAAGCAACAAGAAGGCCGAATATCGCTGATGCAGGCGAAGCTTTTGAATGAAATGAAGCGCCAGACCCGGCTCCTGGAAGAGCAGTTCAGGAACAACGGGTGCCCGGCTGCGTTTGAAGAGCTCGAAGCCAACCGCATCCGGATCGAGGAAGAGAGGGCGGCGATGCAAGCAGAACGGTATGGAGTGAGAACGCAGTTGGAATCGATGAAGGCTGCGCTAGAGACGGTGACAACGGAGAACAGCGGATTGCAAGACACCATCGCGAGGCTAAAGCTATACTTGAGTATGTTCAAGCATAGCGCGGTGACCGAGAAAGCTATCGAAGAGTTCACGGAATTGAACGCCGTCATCCGAGATGGTAAGCCGCTTGAGTTTCTGCTTCAGTATGGTTTGACATTGCATTGACTTTCATTGTCTCTGAACTGAAAAAATGTAGGTAACATGAGCACAATGCAGGAGAAGCGCGACTTCATTCAGGGCAAAATGATGGAGGCGTTTGGATCGAACACGGCGGATGCTGAAGAGTTCAAGGCGCTTGTGGTCGAGTTCTGGGATAAAAGAAATAAGTTGGTTCACGACAAGACAGGTACCGTCATTCGCTCGATGGACCACGACAGATACGTGCGTGTATGCGCGAAGATTATGGAAGTATTGGCTGCGTTTGAGAGTGCCAACCGGCTGTAGTTGTGTGTACTGCTGCGTAACGATGAATGAATACACATTTCCAAGTCACCGATGACTTCGAGCGAGTCAACTTTGACTCGAATACGCTTGTTTTATTGATCGCGAAGTCAACATGGACTTAAACCAAGTCGACATTGACTCAAACGTTTGGCGGAGATGCTCAAGTGGGAGCTCCTTTGCAGTGCTACAAAACGGCAGCTCAAAACCCGTGTTGGATGTGGTATTGGAAATATTGTTGCGCAGTTTGCGCTTCAGACAGCAGCTCAGAGGTGCTTAGGAATTGAGATCCGTCCCCAATTGTGTCACCTTGGCTGCCAGCTGATCAACAGATATGCGCTCGTGCAGCCATTGCTAAAAAAAGTTATCCTACTCGAAGGCAATGCGAAGGACTGTGGAATATCAGCACACGCGCCGCTCTGCCAAGCCTCGATCGTCTATCTGAACAGCATTCTGTTCGTGGATGACGTGAAAATGCTCGTCCTACAAGAGTTATGTGGTCTCCCGCGTGCACGATTTGTGATATCGACCAAGTCGTACTGCCCGAGGCATCGGCCGTCCTGTCGAAACACCTTCTGCACTAAGTGGCAACTGCAACACGTTATACGGGGACCAGCCAGTTGGACGAACAAACTAATTCAAGTTTACATCTATGAGCGAGCGAAGTAATCAATAACATGTCCAATATCAAATCCTCTTTATACCTTTTACATGTGCAACTCCAACACTACGTCGCTGCGTGTATATACTCCCAAAAAAAACAAGAAAGACAACCTTGGAATTAAGCACAATCACCTGACCCGGACGTGGAGCGCGTTGCCACGCTAGCGGCTGTTGCGCGCAGCTTTTGGCACCTCCTGTATAAAATCGAATACAATCGCAAAGGCATCAGTGCTACCGGCATTATCTCACATGCAACACACACACGAAATAAGAGAGTCAAAGTCATCAGTAGTGTTTGGTGCTGACGTGACATGGCTAATTTGGCATAGCATCGCGGTCGGAGCACAACTTATTGTTTTGAAACTAATCTATTTAACGTTCTATTGTAGCACTTCGTAGCTTTACCATCGTGGTTCGGCAGAGGTGGCACAACCGATTTTCTTCTTGTAACGCAGCCTCTGGTGGGTTTGCCCACGCGATCAATTCGCTCGTTAGAGGTTGGAGCGTTGTGAACGCACGTCTCGTCGTCACGCGCGACACTAGTAAATACGGCTGCTCTCTCTTGTTTGAAATGCGGAACTTAGAACGCCACTCGGTAACCACCATATTTTCCAATGTCTCACCCTGAACTTTGTATACGGTCGATGCCGCTGCGCAAACAAGTGGGAACTGCTGAATCTTAACTTGAAGCATCCTTGGTACTCCACGGAACTTCCCCGGAAGCGTGATTTCACAAGCGCTATATGCTTGAGCATCAAAAAAGAGAGGAAATATGTTTGCATCACTAACGCCTTGTAATGCAATGGCTGTTGAACCCCGATCGATCCGCACCAATAGAACATAAGGAGGTACACTGGGAACTTTAACCGTCATGTCGGCAGTGCTGTCATGCACAAAACGGAAAGTTGTACCAGGGTGATAAATAATTGCTTCAAGCGTTCCCAGAGTCCCATTTGCCACCATTTTTGCTGCGCGAACGTTCTGTGAGACCTGTATTGGCATCCCGACGATTAAGTCAAGGTACGGTGCCATCCTCCCAAACTTGGTGTCCGGGAGCGCCATGATAGTCGCCGTTTCAAAGCGATTAAGAGCTTTCAATTTTCCTCTGAAGTTCGCCACGACACGCACAGGAAATTCGCCATCAGGAAGCAGGCGTGCCGTAGTTGAAATGAACAGGTTGTTGATACACATTCTAGTCATGTTGTCAGGGGTGACAAATGTAGCCATTTTTTCTTCATCGTTGAACGAATCCCGCTTGGTTTCGAGTGTCACAACGCGCGAATTAATTATATCGACAAATTGCGGTGTCCATATTCCGAGTCGGGCTTGCTGGCACCCGTGACCCCATTCAGGGTCGTTTGCAAATCGCACGAAAGCCCGGACGTGCGCCCGGTTACGCGAAACTCAATTAAAACTGCGGACGAAGCACACTCTAGCTGCACCGTGCAGCCTGCACATAGGTGATCGTCTGCTCCGTCACGCCGCAGACGAAGGTCGACTTGCCGTCAATAGTGCGCGCGTGCTGCTCCACCACGTTCCATATCGTTGCGTCTGCGGGGATCGGCAGCGTCGGGTGGCGAGACGTGAGAAACTCAAGCCCGAGGAGAAGGACGTAGACGTGCAGCTGGCGGTCACGGACAAGGAGCGTTACCACCAGGAGCTGCTGGACAATTTGAAGGTCGACGCAGAGCCCGACAAGGCGGCGCACAACTCCAATGCCTGCATTTACCCGCTCGGGAGGGTGCGACAGGTCGTGCAGAGCGATGCGGATGTCGACATTATCAAGAGGCATGGATGATCAAGCATGCCGCCTATTGCTCCAAGTGTAGACGACTCTGCGGAGAGCTCTGTCTTACCGTACTCTCAAATTATTATGGTACTTGTGTTGTAGGTGGTGTCGATGTTGAATGAGTTGTGGCAGACGACATTGTGACTGCAGCGTTAGTTGTCGTGACTGTAATTGTTGTGGCTCTACATGTGGTTGTGGTATCTGAAGTCGAAGTAGCTGAAGTTGTGCCTTTGCCTTAGACTTCCCTAATTACTGTAGTAATTTGAGCGTTGTAGTAAGTTCGTCGTTTGTACACCAATATATCAAAAACGACCAAAGATTGCAGGGGTGAACTCCCCGAGATTTAGGTCGTAAACGAAGTTGTCTATGATAATGATATTATCATTGATAGCTCTTCTATCGCTGTCTTTGGCTAGCGTCAGTACTGTACATACACTTCTCTTATCCACTTATTAATGCCATTGAGGTTGCTGGCGTGACTCTTGCTCGTTCCTGGGGCGATGCACACTCGCGTATTGCGCCTCGGCGGCAACGGCCTGCGATATACTTGCACTGAGACGCCGGATTTCGGCCAATTGGCGTTTCGCCTTATCGTCGGCGTCTGGCACTTACGTTTTCCCGGAAGGATTTGGTCCCGGACCGCCCTATAATGAACACAAGTTAAGGGGGGGTCAGGAATGCACCGATTCCGGGAAAATATAAGCCAAAACGCCTACGATTTCGCGGAAAACTCCAAATATTACTTACGGAAGTGGGAGAATGACGAATGTAGTGCAATATACGCGGAATTCTTGTTCACTCGCCCAGAGGTCGAAGACCTGCATATCCCCACGAACGTGGGGGGAGCAAAACCTTTTCGAATTCATCGGCTTCGTCAGCTATCAGCAGATCTTGGATCGAGGAGAGCGCTAAATCATGGTCGTTTGGTAGGTCTTGAAAAGGAGTAGACCTTCTGTCCTCCACGTCACCTGAATTGAACGACTGGGCAACGAGCTTAAAACCGGACGGCTCCCTCCTCGTACTGTGTTCGCCATGTCCTGCTTTGTGTAGCCGGGGCCTCGATTTAATGCCTCTCTTAGGAAGTGTGGTAGGTTCAAGGACTCTATCGCTCCTCGCATCAGATGCCTCGGGCAGCCACCAGTGTTTATCAAAGTGACGAGGAGCCAGCTTGAGTTGATCAATAATTGTCATCAGTTCGTGAATACGGCGAAACGACCCGTCGCAAGTACTGCGTTCCCGTCCGTGTACGACAATTTTGCGAGCTTTGTTCCACAGCTCGTTCGTCTGGGTGAGGGCCCACACACTGATAATTTGCACCACAGCTGAGAAGCGATCATCGCCTCTGAAGAGAATTGGAATGTTGTTAGTGTCCTAAGCCACTTGAAAGCTGATACGACGAGCAGATCCTGTCCACCACAGTAGTAACTGCATGAAAACTTTTAGCAGGTCCCCCCGAGAATCATCCAACCAGCGCTTCATAGTAGCATGAGTGCCCTCGACTGTTGATGTACTTAGGGTCCCAAAGTGGCTGAAGCGGCTAGTCCAACACTTCACAATTTTTTGCTTGTACGGCCACCATTCCTTGTCGAGATACTTGCCCATACTGCTTGACAGATTACCAAGTCTAGTACTGTTCGCGTTAAACTCCTCCTCTGTATCGGACTCGATTGTTTCGTAGTACTTTGCCATGAACTTCTCGGTAGCCAATGTGTTCTTCTTCGTCATGCCGATGGCCACCGAATTCTGCACGTCGAACTGACCTATTTTCTTCTGCGCCTGCGCGAGCACATTGCGATTGATGTGCCACTGACATAGCAGCTTCGTTGACATCGGAAACACTGTCTCCGTTGCGGTTGTGCAAGCGAGCTCACGGTCGGTCAGAATAACGCGGGGCATTGGGATAGAGTTCTGAACCAGTAGGTCTCGAAGCTTGGATAACGCCCATGTATAATCTGGTTCAGCTTCTCCAGGGATCCAAATCTGCGCCAACGGAAGTACAGTATTCATCCCCGTGACTATGATCGCGTTAAAAAGGGGCATGCGGTATTTATTTGTCTTGTACGTGCAGTCAATAACAAGTATGTCCATGAAGTACCGCGCCAAGTTGGTAGGTTCCGGGTGGGCCCACATCAAATACCGGAGGCGGTT
The DNA here is from genome assembly GCA_033557925.1 of Phytophthora x cambivora. NCBI lineage: Eukaryota > Oomycota > Peronosporomycetes > Peronosporales > Peronosporaceae > Phytophthora > Phytophthora x cambivora. The sequence continues at coordinate 10,841,843 of JAUCEB010000011.1, read as the reverse complement.
GCCGGAATCCACCTCGAAACTGTAGTGAAAATGCTTAGCTTTGAGCAGCTCGACAAGCGCCTCACACTGGTACTCGAAGCCAATATCTCTGAACGAGCCTTGCCTTTGGCGTTGGTGATGTCTTTCGGAATAACCAGGGAGTTCTCATCCCTTGCCAGTATGGTTGCGTATATCTGAGATGTGGACACACCAGCTTCCGACTGCGCGCTCACCAGATCCGTCTGGCTCAACTCGACTTGGGCAGTATGCTGAGGATGTCGCTGGCGGTGCGCGACGTGAACTCTGACATCGAATGAGGGTGGGTGGTTGTGGGTGCGACTACCGTCTCGTGTGTACGCGATTCGCCATGCACCTGAAGGCTGGGCCGAGTCGACAGCGACAATCTTGATGCGCATCTTGCAGTTGATTGCCTTAGAGCGGCACATCTTTCGCACTCGATCGGCGTCAGTGCGCTTTTGTGTATTCTTGGGCAGTCCGGCCCGATCACAAGCGAATCCCCGTTCTACAATAGCCCCGTCTTCATTTTTCTTAACCAGCTTTCGCGATACGTTGGTCTTGTGTCGCTTTATCCAGTCGTGCAAAGCTGCCTCTGCTTCGTGTTCCGACGGATACACCAGTGGCGGAGGTGCATCGATGTTGTACTCTTCATTTGACAAAGACTCTGTCATCTGAACGCCAGTCGTAAAGAATCGAAGAGGCCTTTAGGGTGCGAAGTTGGTTGGAAAGTGAGCTTTGGTAGCAGCTTGGCGGCGAGTTGTTTCATATATTTTACATTTCTTAGAATGTGTAGGACAACTATTTATACTGCAAGGAAAGCGGCTTCTTCGGATCGAATATAGATCTACGATATGAATGTTTTCCCAAGAAAGCAGTCTTATCAACGTCCGTACACAGAACTGTTCCAATTATATCGATGGCTAACGCCGCTCCATATTGCCGCGTGCCATCATGGGCGGACGCCACATAATGTCACGAGCACGGGTAAGATATGTTTGTAAGATTCCTTGTTTCAACTAAGCTGTCAGTATCGTATGGCATGGTTACAGCTTGTTCTACGCGGGCGCTCCGCAATGGGTGCTCCCTAGATTCTCCCATGAAGAGGAACACACCCTGCACCAGCAGCTTGCGCAGCGCAGAGCCGCAACGGGTGCGGACGGTTTTCGAGTACATTTTGAACGATTTCCACGTACAGGCTTCAGTTCGCACCTGCGACCATCAAACCGGCCGATTGCGTCGAGTACAGGATAAAATCGGACGATCTGTCGAGTACAGGTAGAGTCGAGCAGAAATCTAGACTCGATAGCGAAGTCCACTGAGAGAACCCAAGGGTAATACTTTCCTCCGCTGCGCTTCGCAAAGGCAGTTGCTGCGCCCCAGCGAGAAAAAAAAATATCTCACCTGGCGAGCGCAGTGCTCGGCTCGCTGGAATGCTCGGCGCTAGGCCCGCCTACGCAAATACCGCGCGGCCCTGCTTCGCGGGCACCCCGCGCGGGTTTGCTACGGCTACGCGACCTCGCAACCGCTCGCCTCAGATGGTGTTGCATTCTGCTTCTTGCACCTACCTACTTTGGTATAGTTCAGCCCACGCGATAGCTGTATAATACATGTACTCGATCGATCTGCCGAAGCGAACTTTGCTGTACTCGAACCCCGTCCGTTTTGTTATAACCGGGCCTGTACTAGAAGATCGTCCGATTCGTACTCGAAAGTCGGCTCCTCCTCAGAGCCGCTGTCGGTGGCCGATCCGGCGGCTTTGGACACCTTGGGCAGCTCCATCCTCTCCCTCCTTGCTCTGCGTCTGGTTAAGTTCAGCACGGCGTCGTGCAGCTTCGAGATCTACGGGCCGAGCGCGGACGCCTGCGTCGTCAGGCCGGCCATGTCGCCGCCGCGAATGAAAACTTTGGGGGACCCGTGCTGTCTTAATCACGGATGAAAAGTTGGTGTGTAGTTGCGTAGCTTAGTTGAGTAGTGTATGCAGTCTGTCGGTTCGTTGGGACGCCACAGCAGCGAGGATAACCCTAAATGGGTGGGGCTGCTGTGGCGTCGAAAATCCCTCGCCCGGCTGCGTTGGATTTTGGTACGTTGCTGCGTTTGCTTGCTTCGTCGAAGGATGCGTGTGCGTCTGCCAGAAAAAAATGTTCTGAGTGTTATCTTGCGAAGTATCTAATCACTTCCAATCGTGAAGAGATCCAGGAAAAAAGTCACGCTACTAGAGCGTGAAGAGCGAGACGGGTAATATTATATGACTCCATACATTGATACGTATTAAATGTCACAGGCTCTTGTAAATTCGTTTCAGCTGACCTGTGATTTGGTAAGACCCTTTTAACTCTGATAAATCAGTCGTCTCGTTCTCACGCTTTAGTGTAGCGATTCCCGCAGCCGTTCTGAGATGCCAAAACATAGATTATGACACCCAGTTCAGATTTAGGAAAGTGCGTGCCCGCCCGAAGCTTTTAGCCAACATTTATGTTCCGCACTCAACACACTGAGCAGCGAGGATACCGCCGAGTGCATGGTGTTTGTTATCATGCTTTCCCTCGCTGCTGGGGGGGGCTTCGAGAGATACTATAAGCACTACTATACGCACGAGCACATTAGAGCAAGCGTGCCATCGTACAAATAAAACTCCATCAACCATCCACCAATACAAGTGAACCCAGCGCACGCCAATATGTTTTGATACCAAATGCGAAGGTTAAAGTTTAACAGATCGGACATATCGTCTCGCGGCTAGCATCTCCGACACAACGCACGGAAACGCCAACCGCACTGCCTCCCTGTAACTAGACTACCCCAAACAGCGACTATGCAGGCGACAGCTATCCACCTACCTGAACCTGCTTACTCCGACGGGCAGTCGCTCGTCTTCTGTGATAGGACAGGATCAGCGCCACGACCAGGCCGTACAGCCCCAGCGCTTCCGCGAAAATTAGGATCAGGATCATCTTCACGAATAGCTTCTCCTGCTGGCTCACGGCCCGCGTCGCCCACCACGCCGATGGCTATGCCAGCCGTCAGACCGCTCAGATCACAGCACAGACCGGCCGCCAGGTGCGCGAAGCCCGTGTACTTGGGCACGTTACCGTTCGGAGGGTCAATCGAGCCCTGGATGACCACCGCCACGATCAGCCCGTAGATGCTCAGCACACCGGCCATGACCACAGGGATGATGTTGCGCATGGCCAGATGTGGCCGCATCACGCCCATCGACGCGATGCCCACGCCCGTCTTGGCCGTGCCGTGTACAGCGCCGAGGTCTAACAGCAACAGTAGCAAACGCAACAGGTTAGTTTCGTCGACACAGAACGTTGCTCATCACCGGCCTGGCCAGTACAGTGAAAAGTCATCGACCTGCGACCCTCCCGCGCCTTACCATGGTGTCTGTTATTGCTGGCACTGCCAGCCTGGCAGTCACTGTCGGTGGAAGGAAGCGCTGCTGGGCACGCACCGCCGAATGAAGGAAAGAGTGCGGGGGGCAGGAGTGGATGTCTCTGCAATTTGACCAACAACAGCTATTTATTCCTCCAAAATCAGATCCAAGATCTGAAGGGGGGGGGCTTCCAGATCTTGGATCTGAACCGCTGCGTTTTGTCTTTTGGAGAATAGAATGACTTTTCTTTGCCTGGGCTAGGGTAAATTATGGATCTGAACCAGTTCAAATGGCTGCGGGAATCGCTCCAGTCTGAAATCCCGTGTCGCGGACTGAAAACTTGTTGGTTGTATACCAGCCTATCGACGCGCTTGGAAATCCAGCTCCGCGTCACATGCCACATCTAAAACGATCTGATAGGCGCAACATATCTAAACTGCGGGCCGTAACTCTTCGTAGAAGCTGAGATATGCGCAAAAATGTAGGTGTCCCAAACGTTATGTCACGCAGTGTACAACTAGAGAATTGGGCTGGTAGTGCGTGGTCGAGTTTTAAGTATTTGCCGTAGTGTGGATGGAAAAATATGGTTGTTAATGTGCTGAAGTCAAAATCGGATATCGTCGAATAGTCGAAGGTGTCCGGGCCATTGGTTGATTGAACGGAATGAATACAGACCCCCCCCCCCCCCGTCAGATTTACGAAGTTGGGACTAATAAAGTCTGCAAAATTATCAGATTCGCAGAGGGTTGAAAAAGATGCAAATGTATTGAGTTAATGACATCAAAGCTTAGTTGCGAAGTGGAGAATGCGGCGAATGACCATCGGGCTTGCTATGCCAGAATGCCCCCAGCAATTCCTAATCGTATCTGGTGTAACTGCGTTCCATGCCTACGAAGCCCATTCCAAAGCCATGAGAATGCATATCTTCTGCTGAGGCAGCCCTTCAATGTATATATCGACTTGCAACGTCGATGGTGTCAAGGGTGACCTCACGCGATGCTTTCCTGACATTGAGCCCCTTTACGGACGAGCTTGCAGCATGGGCAAAACCTCCGTGGCAATTGAAGAAGACCACCGACTAGTAAAGCTCAGTGAAACTACGATAGCCAATCGGTACTCCTCTACTTCTTGACGGTATGAAAGCATTTTCGCTGCAAACAATAGCTAACTGGTCAGTTGACACCCAGTTCAGATTTAGGAAAGTGCGTGCCCGCCCGAAGCTTTTAGCCAACATTTATGTTCCGCACTCAACACACTGAGCAGCGAGGATACCGCCGAGTGCATGGTGTTTGTTATCATGCTTTCCCTCGCTGCTAGGGGGGGGGGGCTTCGAGAGATACTATAAGCACTACTATACGCACGAGCACATTAGAGCAAGCGTGCCATCGTACAAATAAAACTCCATCAACCATCCACCAATACAAGTGAACCCAGCGCACGCCAATATGTTTTGATACCAAATGCGAAGGTTAAAGTTTAACAGATCGGACATATCGTCTCGCGGCTAGCATCTCCGACACAACGCACGGAAACGCCAACCGCACTGCCTCCCTGTAACTAGACTACCCCAAACAGCGACTATGCAGGCGACAGCTATCCACCTACCTGAACCTGCTTACTCCGACGGGCAGTCGCTCGTCTTCTGTGATAGGACAGGATCAGCGCCACGACCAGGCCGTACAGCCCCAGCGCTTCCGCGAAAATTAGGATCAGGATCATCTTCACGAATAGCTTCTCCTGCTGGCTCACGGCCCGCGTCGCCCACCACGCCGATGGCTATGCCAGCCGTCAGACCGCTCAGATCACAGCACAGACCGGCCGCCAGGTGCGCGAAGCCCGTGTACTTGGGCACGTTACCGTTCGGAGGGTCAATCGAGCCCTGGATGACCACCGCCACGATCAGCCCGTAGATGCTCAGCACACCGGCCATGACCACAGGGATGATGTTGCGCATGGCCAGATGTGGCCGCATCACGCCCATCGACGCGATGCCCACGCCCGTCTTGGCCGTGCCGTGTACAGCGCCGAGGTCTAACAGCAACAGTAGCAAACGCAACAGGTTAGTTTCGTCGACACAGAACGTTGCTCATCACCGGCCTGGCCAGTACAGTGAAAAGTCATCGACCTGCGACCCTCCCGCGCCTTACCATGGTGTCTGTTATTGCTGGCACTGCCAGCCTGGCAGTCACTGTCGGTGGAAGGAAGCGCTGCTGGGCACGCACCGCCGAATGAAGGAAAGAGTGCGGGGGGGCAGGAGTGGATGTCTCTGCAATTTGACCAACAACAGCTATTTATTCCTCCAAAATCAGATCCAAGATCTGAAGGGGGGGGGGCTTCCAGATCTTGGATCTGAACCGCTGCGTTTTGTCTTTTGGAGAATAGAATGACTTTTCTTTGCCTGGGCTAGGGTAAATTATGGATCTGAACCAGTTCAAATGGCTGCGGGAATCGCTCCAGTCTGAAATCCCGTGTCGCGGACTGAAAACTTGTTGGTTGTATACCAGCCTATCGACGCGCTTGGAAATCCAGCTCCGCGTCACATGCCACATCTAAAACGATCTGATAGGCGCAACATATCTAAACTGCGGGCCGTAACTCTTCGTAGAAGCTGAGATATGCGCAAAAATGTAGGTGTCCCAAACGTTATGTCACGCAGTGTACAACAAGAGAATTGGGCTGGTAGTGCGTGGTCGAGTTTTAAGTATTTGCCGTAGTGTGGATGGAAAAATATGGTTGTTAATGTGCTGAAGTCAAAATCGGATATCGTCGAATAGTCGAAGGTGTCCGGGCCATTGGTTGATTGAACGGAATGAATACAGACCCCCCCCCCGTCAGATTTACGAAGTTGGGACTAATAAAGTCTGCAAAATTATCAGATTCGCAGAGGGTTGAAAAAGATGCAAATGTATTGAGTTAATGACATCAAAGCTTAGTTGCGAAGTGGAGAATGCGGCGAATGACCATCGGGCTTGCTATGCCAGAATGCCCCCAGCAATTCCTAATCGTATCTGGTGTAACTGCGTTCCATGCCTACGAAGCCCATTCCAAAGCCATGAGAATGCATATCTTCTGCTGAGGCAGCCCTTCAATGTATATATCGACTTGCAACGTCGATGGTGTCAAGGGTGACCTCACGCGATGCTTTCCTGACATTGAGCCCCTTTACGGACGAGCTTGCAGCATGGGCAAAACCTCCGTGGCAATTGAAGAAGACCACCGACTAGTAAAGCTCAGTGAAACTACGATAGCCAATCGGTACTCCTCTACTTCTTGACGGTATGAAAGCATTTTCGCTGCAAACAATAGCTAACTGGTCAGTTTTTTACGGTAGTTTTGGGCTCGGTTAGGACCACGGTAAAGCATTATCGTTTTGAGTGACACATGACTTCAATACAAACTACTCCTCGTGAACTTGTACCCGTGCCTCAGCTGGAGGCATTCGCTTTACCCAGTCTACTACATGTAGTGCATCGTCAGCCTTGTTTTTGGTTTGACGTGAAAATACGAGCACTTCTTCCTGTTCTGATATCATTTGGATGAAGCCGATCATCTATGCGCTCGATCACGGGAAGCGGACTGATCCCGAGTACAGGAAGCGGAACCCCGAGTACAGTGAAAATTTTAAAAATGAATTTAAAAATAATGAGCGGTAACCGGGGGTATACCGGTGAAATCGGCAGGTCGCCGAGTACACACTCGACAGCAAAGGCAACCTTGAAGATCGTAACTTGCTGGTATCCGGAGACAGCGTGCTTTCCGCTTCGCGCGCCAAACGCACACTTCAGGGCCGCCAAGACAACCTTGTTGCTTGGCCCTCAGGCCGCCCCCAAAAGACCTGTGCGTGCTTCCAGCCGGCACTTTCCTACGATTTGCATTGCTCACGTTCCTGTCATTGATGCTCTAACTCACGACTCTCGATGTACAGGGCATGGAACGTCCTTCGCCTATTTCCCGCCTCCCTGTATTCACGGTTGTCTTGTGCCATGAGACGAAGTCAAGTGCGTTAATAGCGATGGAGCTCTACGATGCACACCGCTACGTGCACCACCACAACAACGGCAAATGCGGGACTTCAGACGCGTACAAATGTGCAGAGCACCACAAATGCGACCGTTTCTTCCGAATTCGACAGTAGAAAGCGACAGAGGTCAGGGCTTCGCCGTTCGTGCTCGAGGTGAGGGGCTCTCATTCGGGCGAGCGCACGGGGCATAAGAAGAAAGGCATTCACCCTGCCTTTATCGTGGAAGTGGATGCTGCAGCGATGGGCAAGGATGGTCCTCAGACCTTAACGGTCTTCTCATGAAGTACGTAGACCAAGAGCACCTGTTGCGCCATCTACCAACACTCATGATGATCAATAGCCGCAGAGGATATCTCATGGGCGAGGCGGCAAAAGCAACACACATCGAGTTCTTCACCGACCTCCACCAGTGGGCGTCTCTACGAATGTGCAAGGACGCTGCCAGATTTTTCAACGTGAAGGCTTTCGATCGGTCAAGCGGTGAAGCTGCCTTCAGCGCGGAGCCTGCTGGTGCTCAAAACGAGCTGCTTGTACTGAAGTGCTATGAGCACCGGTTCGAAGAGGATGGCGCCACCATGAAGTCGTTTGGGGTCATTATGATGTATTTCGGAACGTGATGTATGCAGTGGAGGACCAGCAGAGCGATGGAGTATTTGCCGCTGCAGACGGCATCAACCAGCTGCACTACGGTACGACCGCTCTCTTTGGGAGGTAAATGTATAATTATATGGATGATAAACTCCGTGGTGCACTCTAGGAAACTGGGCGCTGGTGGCGTTCGGAACTTACCGAAATCGATACACTGACAAACATGTTTACAGTAAGAATTTCGTGCCGTGGGCATACTTGTTTGTCCGGACAGAACATCAGCACGCGTACACGAAGCTGTTTCACACTGTGGTGAAATACACGAAGAGATTTTTCGACGTAACCCTGGAGGTCAAGTACGGGAGCTTGGACCACGCGGTCTACATCGCGAATGCGTACAACGAAGTGTGGCCAGACGTCACTCTCTTGGACTGTTACGCGCACGTCGCGCGCAAGTGTAGAGAGAAGACGAGTCTGCTTACGATTTCAGACAACTACAAGAACAACATTGAGATAAATGTTAGGTAGTTCCACCACACAAGATCGTCGGAGGAGTTCGAGGTGGTGGCCAAGCTGTGTACGGACAAGTGGCGTGCGGACAAGCAAAACGCGTATGTAGACTGGTTCACCAAGGTGTATTTGTGGAGACGCCGCACGTCTTAATCGCTCTGTTATGCGACTCTAGTGCGTTCTGTGACGGCAAGATGCCGGGGATACCACTCATCGTGTGCCATCTGTGACGGCAAGATGCCGGGGATAGCACTCATCGTGTGCCATCCCCGGCATCTTGCCGTCACAGAACGCACTAGAGTCGCATAACAGAGCGATTAAGACGTACGGCGTCAGGTTCAAGCGCGCCAAGACCGGTGTTGTCCTCAACGACTCGATGCCGCGAATGTTGGCAATGGTTGGAGCTGACTGCCCTAAGGGTTCTTTTGGCCACTACTGTGATGGTGAGTTTTTTTACTATTACCTGTTTCCACCGCGTAGAAGATTGAAACGTTTATGTATGCAGACCCTGTACCCAGTCAAATGGTTCTTCGTGCGTTGGAGCATGTCGCCCCCGGTGCATACTGGTTGCATCACGACAAAGTGGGGCGAAGTAAAATACCCCGCTCCATTTTCTTCAACTCCTCCAAATACATGGATGCATCGAATGCCAACTGTGAAGAAATCACAGAAGAACGAGTGACTCGGTGAGTGTTATGCCGCTTTGTGCTGACCATCTTATATTTAAAATACTTTTTTGTGCTGCTAAGGTACTGTAATGCAAATGGCGGCAATATTCGCGTGGACGACACCGTACTGGGTATCAATCTTCAGTACCTTTCGCTGCACCAAGTTGAAGTTCTAGGCGAGCCCGATCAAATGTCCAGGTTCCGTTTTTGCCTTCAACCCATCATCATCAGTGACAAGGTAAAAATGTCATTTGGCTACATGCGTACCGAAATGCCCGTTCTCATTGAATATTATTTTCTCTATCGAAGATCAAGGAGATTCGAGCACTATACCGCTGTGACTGCAAGGCATTTATGTCTACTGGTTGGGCCTGCGCTCACGTCATGGCTGCTATGGCTTTCAACGAACAGTTCGATTTGGACATGGCAGCAACTCGACTCCCGACGAGGAAGCGTAGCGGTGGGCAATCACTCTCCTTCAGCCGCTTCGGCTACTGGTTTCAGCTCCGGATTCAGTTAACCGGCTTCAGTTACTGGCGCGAATTAAGATGATTTGGGCTGTCCCAGCAATACCACAAATGGTTACTGCTATCCCAGTATTAATGTGTGTTGGGCCGGGGTTACTGCTACATGTATCGAGGACCTGCCCCGGCCACGACAAAAACTACCTCCAGCACTGAAAGTGTTCATAAACACTGTCCGACCGCACTTCAGCACGGGTACGGATACGCCCACCAAATCCCGGTACCATAAAGTGTGAGTACGGTATCAATCTGCCCTATGCTCCAGAACAGTTATCACACTGTGATCCCTGGCGTGCGTGGCCATATAAAGGGCTGAAAGATTTTATTTTGCAGTAAGATAAAAATGTTAAAATTTGGAAAATTCAGCGAGTGGCTCAGCACAGTCGAAAAGGGGGAGGATCGAAAGAAGCTAGCGGATTCAGCGGCTGTGGCGCGCGCGATGGCGCTACGGCAGGACGGCAAGCCTGCATACATGGTGCGTGTGTATCCTGTATGACCCTGCAGGTGCGTATGCGTGCTAACTGTTACCTTGTGCCTTCTCTACAGCTCACAGACAGCGCACCACCACCGACGCAGCAAGCCAGAACGCAAGATGCAGTCAGGGAGCCGTCACCTACGAAGAAAACCGGTGCGGAAGGGGTCGGTGAGGAAGATGTCGTCGCGGTTCCTGAACTGAAGAAGAGTCCTTCAAGACTAAAGCGGCGTGAACTCAGCTCATGCGCCGGAGCCCCCAAAAAGAAGCGCTTGGCAGTTGCCATCGCACGGGCCAGTACGGAGCTCGCACACAGCTCCAGTGAGGCGTCTGTGTCTGAAGAAGAACCGTACGATCAAGACAGCGACGGCGCAGAAGATGCTGAAGACGACGACGACGGCGTATCATTGATGCTCGCGCAAAGAAGGCATCGGTAGAGCTAGCGAGCCTGTCGAGTGCTGACGGTGCTGTCGTCGCAGAACACCAAGCCAGTGCGGTACCGGATCTTCCGGGGCCCGGTACTGATATCACCAAAACGGTACCGGACAAGTCTGATATCCATACAGCAATACCCCAAATGGTACCGGATCAAGTTGAGAAAGAAGATGGCGCTGAAGACGATGACCAACCCGTAGGTGACAGCGGAGAGGATGCTGCGATTGCTGCGCTTGAGGCTTCTCGCGGTCGTGTGGTGGAGGACGAGGGTGCATTTATGCATGGTTTCACGCGCGTTTTTGACGACTGGGACTCTATGTTTTCGGAGTTGTCTGTGCACACTCAAAGAACATGCCGATTGCTCTCAAAGAGGACTTCCTACAGCGCCAAGTTAAGGAACAAAAAGCTGAAGGAGCGCGGTGTCCCCGTTAACGACCCTCAGATGTTGCCGGAGAGCTATCCTTACTACTCGGTTACGCTTTTGTGTACTCATGGAATCGAGCATCCTAAGAAGGGCAAGGGCAAGCGACAGCGACGAATTATTCGGTACTTGGCATGCGACGCCAAATTGAAGGCTCTAGCTCGTCGTGATGGCAAGGGCGAGTGGAAGGTGAACGCTTCGTGGTCGCGCGCTCACAATCACCTGCGTAGCGAACGGTATTACTCGGAAAACCGACGAATCACTGATCCCGACATGCTGCTTCGAGTCAGTACGATGACGAAAGCAGGGTCATCAGCTAATGCATTTTGCAGTATCTGCGCGAGGAAACAGGTGCTATATATTTGCTGTTACACTCTACGCTTTGCCGCTCGCTCCTGCTTACTTATGTTACTGATGTTTGCAATTAGGAAAACGTATGGATCTACGGGATGTTCACAATTTGCTAGCTTTGCTGAAGATGGAGCAACAGGGGGAAAAGACGGATGAAGAAAGAACTGTAGAGCTGTTGCGTGAGTTTTGCGATGCTGACGGCAACTCTGCGGCCGTGTCGGTGAACGAATCATCGGGGCTCGTGGATGCCGTTTGTTTTCAGACAGCAAGCCAGAAGCGACTCTTTAAGGCGTTCCCTGAAGTTATCATGGTTGATACGACGCACGGAACGAACAAGAACTACTACAAGTTGTTGAGCATTCTCGTGGACGACGTCTTTGGGAAGGTACATGTCATTTTGTATGGTATTTTTTTATCAAATATCAATTTTTATACCGGAAGATACTTAACGAGTGTGTATGCTGTGTGCGATGTGTTGTAGGGTCAATACGTCCAGCACTCACTTGTTGAAAGCGAGGCCATGGACAACTTGACTTTCTGTTTGAACGAGTTCAAGGAGTCGAATCCTGCTTGGGTCAATATTCGTGTTGTGGTGACGGGCAAGGATTTTAACGAAAAGGGAGTTCTGGCCGAAGCTTTTCCCGATGCCCGGCAAATTCTTTGCCAATTCCACGGCATTGAATATCTCCGCAGACAGGTATAGTCGCGTTACTGACGGTGTGGGCTTTTGCGGTGGTTTTTTTACTTTATTTTCGCTTTTTGTAATGTACAGGTCGGAAGCCTCTGTGCATGCGATGCAGCGGGGAAACAAGACGTTATAAGTGCTCTACAGTTGATGATGAAGGCGGATAGTGCGAAATCTTACTCAATGTACCGGCAAGATATGATGCGATCGCTTGGAAACAACAAGAACGACCCCTTTTTCACGTACTTCGTTGCCAACTGGGAGTCGTGCAAGCGCGAATGGGTTGACTATCTTCGAGGGAACGTGCCGCATCTAGACGCTCCTGTTTCCATGCAGACATGTCATATTTTTCCAATACCGACAGTCTTATGAATCCGCCATTCCCCCTCCAAAGTTCTACACATCGCGATGGTCCCTATTCGCTCCTGCAAACGACATATCCACGGGGCACATTGATGTTGGTGGCGCACTTCGCAGTGTTCGAAGGAGACAGATTGCAGACAGGTCATTGATAAGAGACCAAACATACAGTGAAGCCCGTGCAATATGCCAGCAGCTACAAGGGACCATGGCTGACCAGAGTGCAGAGGGCTTCAAGTCCACTGTCATGCTTCTACAGACAGTTCAGAATCTTTGCCGCACTGGAGAAGTTCGAAAGCTCGCCGATGGCATGGCATTAATTGAGAGTCAGGCGTTGGAAAGCAAGCCCAAGAAACCACGGCAGGAGGAAACAAAATCAGCACAGAAAGAAGGAACGGTCGTAGCTGCGACGCCGGAGATAAAGCAGGAAGGAGTGCACGCAAACCTGCCGAGGATGAAATTCTCAAAATCTGCGAATAAAACCCAGGCCGCACGACGGAAAGAAAATAAGGCCAAGAAGGCGCAGAATTTGCAGCGCGTCCACCGTCGCGCTAAGTTGCTCGCACGAGGCCAGTCCAAGAGCACGCGAAGACTGGCGGATGTTCGTCCTCTTCTATCGCAGCCATACTGCTTTGATCTCGCTGCCAAGATGGTACGTGATATACGAAGTCTGCTTTTGCCGTATCACTGACGTTAGTACTGTAGGTCGAGCTGCTGCCGATCGAGCAAGTGGAGATACGAACCAAACACACGATACAGAGAATGAATGTTGGACAAATAGTTCCTCAGCCTACCGAAATGCTACCCAGAGACACGTGCACAGCAGCGATTGCAGATATTGACATGAAAGTGGCTGGAGAAGAAGGTAACGGGGTGTATCTAGCGCGCTGGGATGAGTTTGGATATGCTACAGTGGAGCAATTGGACACTATGGTCAAGGTCATCGACGCGAGGCACGCAATGGGCAAAGTGAAGGAGACGTTGCAGTGGATTGACTAGCTACCAATACCAAGATCCGATGTAATCCCACCTTTCGACGACTGCGCTTCGTTACCCAAGGATCGTACACATTTGGTACCAATTCTTCATATCCGGTACTAAATCGTTGTTTTCACACCGGATATGCTACAGCTTTTGTTTGCAGACACCGTGGAAAACATGACTCTAAACAAGTATGTCATGAATGGTGAAGCGGTTGAGGGAGTGCGTCTCCTTGAGTTTCGTGGTACGGAGTGGCTGGGATCGACATGCCTGCGTGCAGGGCTCATCATGTTGGCGCGACGATACGCGTCGCATGACGTTGGCTTTATCACGCCGGGTTGGTTCCCATTCTCAGACGTATCAACGCGACAAAAATCAGTGGCCACGCACGGAGCCTTTCATGCTACGGTACAGCGCCAGATTGGAGTTGTTAATGTGGGGGGGTTCCACTGGGTGGCTTTTTACCTGGACGTGACTTCCGACCAAGCTAAATGGACACTGTTTGATCCCCAACAGGCTGATTCAAGCTATAGAACTTTGGAAAGCGCCGTGACGAATGTTATTGTCCCTCAGTTATGTGGACAACCTACGGTGCAGTTTTCGCGGTGGGAGAAGTGCAAGCAAGACGACGGACACTCCTGTGGCGTGTGGTGCCTATTTTTTTTAATCAATGATAACCGGTCACAAGTGGAGCAACGCATGCTACAAGTTGGAGCAGTACTATCGCCAACGGTACCTACACTTGTGTGCCTACGATTCAGCGGGTGAAGTCGTTTAAAGGAAAGAGAGAGTAAGCAACGCGCATCAATACATATTTGCATTTCAGAGTCACAAGTTGAGGTTTTTACTTTTGTCTGTAGGGATGTCGTCATAACTTAAAGTCACGCCGTACAACACTCCGTACAATATATTCGCAATCCGGTACAACACACACAATCCCGTACAGCACTTGAATTTTCAGAATTTAGACATTGGATTCTGGTAAACTACGGCGCTGTGGGCTCTCAACAACGATATCTTCGTCTTATGTATTCGACTCTTTATCGAGAAACATATGTATGTTTACTATAGGGTTAGGAAGGTCCAGCATATATATTTTTTCTCCGGTGGATATATCCTCGTCCCTTCAGCACTGCATAATGTACATTGGCACCATATCATGCAAATCGGGTTAGGAAGGTCCAGCATATATATTTTTTCTCCGGTGGATATATCCTCGTCCCTTCAGCACTGCATAATGTACATTGGCACCATATCATGCAAATCTTTAGTCACACCCCGGCCTTCGGCCTACTCATGCGTGTCGTTTGCACGGCGTACTACGCTTCGCTCATCGTCGGCAAGGCCACGAAAAATAGATTGTAACTCCTTTTCAGGGCACCTACTCCGGGCTACGCGCCGACCATTGCGGACCTACGCTTCGCTACGGTTGCAAACGGTCTCTCTAAGCCCTCCTCGTTTCTACACTGCCCCCCCCGGTCTCTAGTACGGTGCTGATGTACGATTTGCAGTGTTCAGGGCGGGTCTTGTATGTCTTTAGGATTTGGGATTTAGGATGGCTCCGCGGAGGCAGTGTGCTAGCGACACGCGCGCAAGGGACCCCAGCCGGGCTGGGCGACATCTACAGACAACGACGCAAAAACCGACAGACAAAGTCGTGTATGACCTCTCCAGCCAATCAGATTTGATCAGCATATGCTTTTAAGTACTTTATATGTATTTACATGTTTTTATGGCAATTTGAAGTGACTTTTCTGCTGTTCCCAGTGGCGAGAGACAGGGATTTCTACATTTGGGTATACAAATAATATGCCAAATCACCCTCGCCATCACTGACGCCGGTTTCTGCTGCTGGTGCTCTCGCGCCTTCTTGCCTTGGTATACAGTCAGAGCGCGGACGAGGTCTGCGTCCGATGTGTCATGGGGGAAGCCCTCCACCATTTCAGCGACTATAGACTTCTTCACCACCATTGCGAGCTTCAGGTCTTTGCGTTGGACTGTCAGATCGGCTTTGGTCGTCATCCGAGGGACCTCGGTGGAAACGACAGCTCGGCAGGTGGGTCTCCCCCTCCTCCGCGGCCAATCCAAGACTGCGTGAGTCCCGTCTCATTGTAGTCTAGGACCGGTGACGCATCCTTTTACGGTCATCTCATTGGCCATCCTAAATCCTAGTCGCATACAAGACCCGGTCTCAGCTCTGAATCTACCAGTGTTTATAGGATGAAAGTGAGTATATTGCCCGACTGGGCTATCCGACCAAAATGTATACAAGTGACCGTGCATAAAATGAGCGAAAACCTGGACTCGGCAACACTGTCCAGGAGTTAATATCTATCCCAGCCACAGCGCCTGGCCGAGTCGAGGACTTCGGAGCCGGGGTGGGGCAGGCCGCGAAGCGGTTCCCCCCGGGCGCAGCGAGAGAGGGGCGGGCCCACGGTCCGAAGTCCGCAGACGAGATACAACGCGCTAGTGGCCTACCCCTAATTGATTAACCGTACTATACTTCTATACGTATAAAATATGAGCATATAAGAGCCATTTCGTAGCGTCTTTAACACCCAGTCGGGCTTAATAATGAGTGCCTTATAGGATTTACTCACATGTATCCCAGAATAAGATCGTCGACTGAGAGGAGATCTTTGCAGCGTTGGTGCGCGAGATGAAGGAGGCGTCGGAGACGGCGTTAGTGGATGCGCGGAAGCAATCCGTAGCGGAACACTTCGAAACTGTGTTCAAAACAGTGGAGGTGAAACAGGAGCTGGTGCCAGTGGGAAAGAAGCGCTACCCCCGGCTCAAAGGAGAAGAGGCGTCACACCTGCTCAAGTTCTTCGAAGCGGTATGCGTGAAAGGGCACGGCACATACACCGATTGGGTCTCCCATATTACGGCAATCAGCAGAGACCTATACAGCACGAGCTGGACTCTCACGACCATCTTGCAGAGGCAGCTTAAGCAAGGCGCGGTGGTCGAAAGCTCCAGTCCTCAACCAGTGGGCGGACAAAGTTAAGCAGGGCGTTAACCACCAAACAACGGTAGAAGGCCCCGGGGTATTCCCGGCTTTCATGTTCAATCCTCGCAAGTATACGAGCAGTGACATCGACCGACTCAAAGGAATCTGACTGCAACGGGAGGCGGGCAGACGGGAGCACAAGCTACGAGAAGGATCAGAGGACGAGTGGGCAATCATCCAGGGTATCGCCGAAGGCAACATTGTCAGCCGGCGACTCCCCTCGTTCATCAAAAGTATCCTCGATTCCCAGGAAAGACTACGACTATGCAGCGCAATTCAGGCGCAACTAGAAGGCGAACTCATTTTTGTCCTCCACGGCTTCACGAGTATAAGTGTAAGTAGACAACACACTCGAGCATTGAAAGAAGGCATGCTCCTCGCAGCTGAACGCGCCAACGTGAACCTGGGCGAATTGCACGGTATGCTCAGCCAAACCAAAACGATAAGCTTCAACAGGGTCAGCAAGTCGATTCACTTATTTTTCTTCGATCGAGCAACAGCGGCGAAGCACGCGCTCACCGTAGTGCCGTTCAAGGGGAAGGTATATCGGCCAACAAACGTGCATGGCCAACTGCAAGGGTCAGCATGGGACCGACAATCCGGGCGAAACGGGGATCGAATGATTCAGCGGACGCACTATGAAGTACGGCTGTTCAACATCACGCGATTCATGGACATTGGGCGACTGACGGCATATGTCAAAAAGAACAACCAGGCAGACTTCGAACTAGAAGACCTAGACATTTGCACACCAAATTCGCGCACATCCACAGTTTGGCGTGCAACCTTTAAACTGGCGGGATGTCTCGAGTTCTTGCAGGGTGTGGTAAGGTTGCTCTGGTTTGGCGCGAGTATAGTGATCAAGCACCCTGAGGTGGGCCGCCGTTTACAGTTCTTCCGGTGCGGCAACCTAGGACACACTATGGTCAGGTGCAATTACACTGATTCCCAGCTCCGTGGTCAAGGCAGTCTAGTGGTGAAGAGGAAGTGGTCAATTTAGACGACCTCGCAAAGCCGTACTCTAGCATGGCGGAGATAAGGGCTGTTGCCAGCAAACGCCTCGAACTGCAACAAAGAGCAGAACGCGCAGCAGAAGAAGCGGTTCTTCCTACGTCGCGCAGACAAGAAGACGAGGGTGCCCGACCACCGCCGAGCAATGCTGGTGTGGAGGAGCAGGTGAGCGGCTTACGATACGAGGATCAGGAGGACAAGCAAGAAACGCAGACCCCACCGCCCAAGCCTAAGACGCCATGGGTTACGGTTAAGCTGAAAAGAGGCAGAACTTTGTTCGCCCACAAGAAAGCGCTAGACGAGCGTCAGGCGACCCCTTCCCGGTACGCTGCTCTAGCCGAGGACGATGCAGAAGCAGATGCAGACGAAGGCGACACGCCGGAGCCACCAACCACGGTCGAAACCCACCCCGATGTCATCGATATTTCTTCCGGGTCATCGCAAGAAGAGCCTAAAGTGAGGACACTCAAGGATCTGAGTCAGGCAGAAAACCGTCACCTACACATCAGGAAGGGGGCGCCACCGGAGATACCTGCAGTCGCGCAGTTAGTGGCTTTGAAACAAAGAGAACGCACGGCGCTATTGGAGGCGGTGCAACCTATACAACGCAAGGAGCAACCAGTCTATGAAGGGACGGTAAAAATCCCCAACAAGGTGAACGGGTTCGTAGACATTGAACGGGTACTTCAGATACGGGAGGTGACTACGCCTGCAACGGGTAACTGCATAGCCATGGCTGCCGTCCAAGCGATAGCAAATCACGACCTAGCAGCCCATGACGAGATTTTGACAAAGGCGGTAGCTACACTAAAGCGATGAATCGAGCTAGCAGGACAACTCAACTTGGGTGATCCGTTTAGCCACTACGTACGATGACATTGGTCAACGTACAGCGAGGGTGGTAAGACATGCCGATCGGAGAGTCGCGGAAGCAATTCAAATGGTATCTAGACGAGTACGCGAGTAGTGCCTCAGACAGAGAGACAATTGTGGTCGCGTTCAACTGGGGAGGATGTGAAACGTTGTCGATGGCTGCGAATTTCCTTAAGAGAACCATCTACGTACTAGCGCACAACACTGAAGGTGATGACAAATGGAACTGTACCCTGTACAGACCTAGTACGATTACGAGGTGCAACCGGGTCATTGAAACAGGCCAGCAGATAATACTGACCGTGCAGGAATGCATTGGCCGCCTTCGCGAGGAGAAAAAACAGGACCACGTCGGTCCGATTGTACTCAGATTTTGGGGACGGCATTATTCGGCGTTTGTGCATGCACCAGCGGCAGCGACAACGTTAAGGGAACAACACTTGACTAAGGAGGAGGAGTATGACATGGAGGACGCGGATCGTGACGATACCAAGGCCGAGCGGTCATCCACGACGCCAAGATCGCAAGGTGAGGCTTCACAAGACCCCAGGGAACCAGAAACCTGGGATGGATCATTGGAGCCACTGCAGCAGCGATTGAAGGGAATGACCATTCCGCACGATCTCAAACGTGAAATCCAACTTATTCTACAAGTAGCCGAACCAGCCAGGTATACGGAACTCTTAGGGTTTCTCGTCAACACGGTTGCAAGTCTATCGCTCCCTGACCAAGCATGCCTCCTCAACACCAATTTAGAGGACGAGTCCAACCCCAGGGTGCGAGACTTACAGCAGCGCTTTCAAATACCCCTGATAGTGCTTAAACAGTGGCAGCTTCGAGTCCAAGAGCACAAGGACGAAGCCAAAGAGCGTGTCAGGGATCAATTGACCTCCCAAAGTGACGGAGCGGACACCGACAACGCAGGTCGTACAGATGACGTGTACATTCCTTCCAGCAGTGGCAGCAGTGTCGTAGAGGACTCCGTACCCGCACAACGGCACTTACGACGAAGCAAAAAGAAATAGACGGCTCCAAAGCGGGCGTGTCCAGTGAGTTTTGACGACAAGAAATTCACGACATCCATCGTGAGTGCTATGCCTACAGAGACGACACGCAAGAAAGGCAAGAGACAAGCACAAACGGCTCCAACTCGACAACAAGCACTTGCTGTGAGGCCGGATTGGGTGGTGTACTGGAAAGCACTTGCCGGCGAATGGTCGACAGGCTCAAACCCCATTTCCGCTCGCCACCAGCAACAATGACAAGTGGCGCCGGGCGGCCAAGCTTAAACCAGTTCGGCTCTTGCAATTAGCGCAGGGTTTCCCGTTCACTACTGAGGTACTGTAAGCGGTTAGTGATGACGTGCTGATTACATGGACCGCAACGTGGCGGCAGGAGTACATGCTCTCATGTCTAATAGCATACCGGGAGCGATCGACGGACAAGTCAACGCGCAAGTGGCTGGCGGATTGGATCGACCGAATCGCGCAACCACCAGTCAAGAAGTGATTAACCCCGCTGATCGATATCAGTGATGACTGGGAGCGCCTCCGAATTTGAGCGTACGGCGACGACGCGTTGCTAAGGCGCTGTGACTTCGGGAAAAAGCGCACGCTGGCACAACATATCCTATGCGCTATCACATACGATAAAGAAATTCGTGCACTCACAGGCACTGATGACGCAGAGGATACCAGCATCCCAGCTCAAGTACGGCGGCACCTGGACGGACTGCGCACCATCAAGAGCTATAAAGCCGCGTATCGCGCAGCTGATAAGCAAATCAACTGGGTCGGGGTTGAGCGTTACTTCCAAACGGCCGTGGAGCAGGACCAGCTACAGGTCGCCCTCCAGCACTAAGTTCAGCTTCAGGAGAGCAACCGAGAGCAAGGAGACACTAGACACCGGGCTCCCGGACGCGTTTGGACGATACTTCCGGTTAAAGGCAGCATTTGAAGAGGACAGGGGAGACGAGAAAGTACCGAAGAGGAGAAAAACGTGTAGAGTGGAGACCCAAAATCTTAGGGGCTTTGCACTTAATGACAGAGCACGATGGGTGGAAGTGGAACGGCGGAGTTAACGAACCACAACTGGGCACGACGGATTCGGAATATTCAACGTCTCCTTGCAACAGCAACGCACATAGCCACGAGTGTTGACCTACGAGTCAACATTCTCAATGTGATAATGCTACCAGCCGTACTGTTCACGGCAGCGGTGTTTGACCTGCCGGCATGGGCAGGAAAAGAACTTCGAAACCTCCAGAAACAGTTTCACTGGAGGCATTCGTTGACTGCAGATGCGAGTAGACACAAGATCAATCCTGGATTGCTATACCCACCGAGGGGGGCTGATGGAGTGGGGCTTGTCTCGATTGATGTTGCAGTGAAAGTGCAACGTATGAAACACGCATTACTGTGGCTAATTCAGAAAGAGGACATGTATTTCGAGGCATGGAGATTTTGGGCTTACCGGGGAGAGAACCACGAAGTGGATAACGTCGTCTCCCCGAGAGAACCGGGTTACCGCCAGCCCAAGGCGCCTGTAAAGCAGCTACAACAACTGCTGGGCGGTTGGCTGCGGCCTGGGCCACAAGACCATGCCAGGCACAATGAAGTTGTGGATCGATTGGCGGAATTAGCGGAGCAAGCGATCTGTTGGAGAACAGACAACACATTGGAGGTACATCTTTATGCTCTACCTGTCTGGAAGAGTGACTGGACACCAGAAGAACGTGCATTTTGGCCCACTTATCTATGGTGTGACAACCCCTGGATTCGGGACGCGAATGTTAACCTGTAAAAAATCAACCGAATACAGGCCTGTTCCCTGCAGGACCTGCAGATCCAACGAACAGGTCTAGCGGCATATTCAGTCTTAGTCTCATTAGCTCTAAATGCAAGCAAGCACCACACAGTACCGAAGTTGTGTCGATGGGCAATCGCTATCATCGCGGGATCACCCCCGCTGGACATTGCGGCGGTACTGCGCGTGCCACGGCAGCTATCATTTCGACAACCACCTGAGCTCCACTACAACTACCAGTGGACATTACTCGGGGACGGCACCGTACAGGGAGCCGTATCCGGAGACGACAATGGGCGAGGATCTTTTATTTTCCAGCAGGAAGGTGATGGGATTCACTGGACAATACTTCAGGCGTTCACGTCAACACCTCAGTTTGCCTCGGACTGCGATGCACTCAGGCAGGGCCGTCAAGGCATCATCTTCTCGGCCCACCCAGCAATCCACAAATTTCCGTGGAGGGCTGTCGCAAACCGACAAGTGCTACAAACGATCAAGCGACTACCTTTTAAAACGTACAAGAAGGAAATCGGACGTGGACTACGACCGATCCTCGACCGCCTCGAGCAGGCAGTGATCGATGATGAGTGGAGTCACGGGGCAATGCACCAGACGCCTCGAAAATTGTGGGTCCACAAGAACGCACTGACGGAATATCAAGTGTGGGTCAGCTATAGGATCGCAACACGACAGCTCAATCTCTTCTTCGACGGGAGGCAGGAGGACGATAGCTGCCGCAAATTACTGGACTGCCAGCTCGACAGAGAGACGCTCCGCCATATTTTCTGGACATGCCCCTGTGCGCAAGCATGTTGGCGACTTCTCATTAGTCATTGGGGTGCCTTTCAAAAACCCCATAAAACGTTTTTATGATTCGGGGAAGGGGAGATTAAACAGGGTATAAAAACTGTGATTAAAAATAATTTCTCTCGTGAGACCACTTTTGGTCGTGGGGGGAGGTCTCCTCATTTCGAATTCCCCCTCCTAAGCTACAAGCTGTCAGGTGCGATGTCTGCACTGTCGGCCGATTTCTGTGGGTACGAGTGGCGTACTAATCACACTGACACCTCCTTCGTGTTCGTGGTGTCGTCTCCTGTTCAGACCGCAATGCCGAAGAGCTCCAGTCTCACCCCGACCCCACAGTCATCGCCGTCGCTGCTCCCCCTCTTCCATGAGGGCTCTCCGGAGGCCCGCCCCGCAAAGGTCCTACGCAGTCAACTACTTGAGAACAGTCGGATAGTCGCTGTGAATAGAGGGGAGTGTATTGAAATTATCTAATCTGTGTCTACCTGTACAGTTTGAAGGCGACCCCGCGCTCTAAGCGCCGACTCTCCACTGGCGACGCTGAAGACGAACCTCCTCGTCGGCGTACCAAGCTCAGCTTGTCGGCAGCGGCGAGGTCAACGCCGCTGCCGTGGCTGCGCTCTGGGCGAAGGTTCTCGCACCCGATGGTGCTGGAGGCCGTCACCATGCAGGTGTCGTCGTTGTCCGAGTTCCAGCTCGTCCCCCGCGCGGTGACCGACGAGGTAGGCAGTGAGGTGTCCAGCCAGCGGACGGAGACCGTGCCCTCGTCTCCTGCCTCGCCGGTCACCTCCGTGGCAACGACCGATGCGTTACGGTCTCCATCGCTGATCTCGTCTCAGGCGTCCACCGTGGCACCATGGACGCCTCAGCGTGGAGATCGGACCCCTCCTCGTGGGCATTGGCCTCCGCCGCGTGAGGACCGTCGCGTCGACCACCACCGGTTCCGCGGGCGGGACATCCCGCTGTGGTTCGCCGAGGCCTTCGAGTCGGACGGGTACGACTCGGAGGCCTTGGCGGTGATCGAGAGCCTGCCACGATTGTCGCCGGCGTCTCAAGCGTCGTCGGTGAGAAGTTCGCCGGGGTTCGAGCTCGTCGCCGATACGGCGCTCGGCTCAGCGAGAGACGAGTGGCTGCCGGACGTGTGGCCGCGTCGGTTGAGCGCATCACAACCCAATTCAATCCGCGCTCGTGGAAGTTCCCACGAGCGCCAATTGGGGTGCGTGGTGGGGCGGGGTGTGCATGCTCGCGGCGGTGCAACGTGCTAACTTGCGCCAACGCGAAGCAGAGCCGGTTCTGCAATGAGCTAAACTGCGCGTTCGCCGGGGTCTGTGGGAATACACTCGTTGAGAGTTCTGCTCTAGCTATTCGCCGGAACGCCCGTACGGGCATGCGAGGCCTAGTGGCTACTGCAGCTGTCCCCCCGGAGAGGTAATCGGAGAATACCTGGGTCATGTGCAGTTGTTTGCCCCCCCCCCCCCCCCCTTGTCGCAACGCCCCCGCGAACGAGGGCTTTATAATGCATCTCAAGACGCAGACCACTGGCAACAAGTTCGTGGGCATTGACGCCCTGGAGAAGGGCGGCCTACTTCGCCTACTCAACCATTCTTGCAACGCTGCTGCTCGATTCCACGAGGTCCAGACGGGGGACAAGCTCACTGTCGTGGCGGTGACGGTGAGAGACGTGTTCCCAGGGGAGGAGATGACCGTGTCGTACGGCTCTAAGCTCTGGTTCTTGTGCAGGTGCGGCTGGTGGGGGTGCCAGTACCGAGACCTGCAGCACTTGGCGAACTAGTGGCGACATGGTCTCTCTCTAATAGGTAAGATGCGTCGCAGTGTCACGTGAAGAGTTCGTGTAGTCAGCCGTAGGAGGATGTCGTTCTATACAAAATCAGTAATAAACGTTTGTTGCACTTCCACATACTGAACGACTGACGTTTACACCCATGTTTTCCCTCTACAAAGTGATCGGAGGTGTATAATTAGATGTAGATGTTCGATTAGGCTGTTCCTCTCCTTCTACCCATCGCCTCACAGAAGATTTCGTCGCCCACAAGCCACTTCTACAGGGTTCGCCTCACACCTCCGTATCATGGTTCAGGTAGTGTATAGCATGTTTGTCACTGCTGTGCTGTACGAATGCACTAATTCGTATTGTGTGTATGCTACGTCTACATCGTGGGCGTAGAGCAGATGCTCCTTTGCACTGTAGCTGCCGAACGCAAGCCGTTGGGGCGCAACATGTGGGAGGAGGTCGCGCTCGAGTACAACTCGCGCAAAGCGCGCAGCTGGCTCGAGCGCGACTTTGACTATCTGCGGCGTAAGTTCCGCAACTTGTACGGCAAGCCGAAGCCGACCGGAAACAATGACGGGCTTCCGCCCAAGCTCCGTCCAATTGCCCTGACTCACGAGGTTCAACACGCCATCGAAATGAAGGCAGGAGCCCACACTTCGCACGACGGCTTCGACAGACGACGCGGACTTGCTACGGGACGTCGCCGACGTCCTGAACGAGGACGTGGGCGACGTCGAGGACCAGGTGTCTGCCCCCAACGAGGAGGAGCCGGACATGTCCGACCCTGCGAGCGATGGCGAGAGGGAGGACGAAGAGGACAGCCAGGTCGAGGTCGTCGACTTCCGACAGCGTGGTCACTGTGGTGCCGACGCCGATCCGGAGCCGACCCCGACATCCGTCGGCACCATTGTGACCAGACGCGGGGCTTTTGACGCCTCGCTGGGCGAAGACGTGTGGGCCGACGAGGAAAATGAGCAGGCCTCTTTAATGGTGGGTTTTGGGGAAAACACCACGATTAGCTTGATGGTGGGCTGAAACGGTAACTTAATTGTGGTATGGTGTGGGACGATACAAACAATAAGATAATTGTCTGACAATGATTGCATCATGTGGACTTGCCAAGTCTTCTTCTGTCTCTAGTGAAGCTATTCGTACGAATTGCTTCGCGTGCAGAATTCCCTCGAGTGAAAAATCTGTCAGCATGTGTCGATACTGATCTCGTTCCCAACCGATAACCGAAAAATCCGATTCCACGGTGGCAGTGTTGGGATGGTCGTATTATTTTAATTGTCAATGCGCCACATAACTGTGATAAGGCGTCTATTGTACCGCGGTCTCTCATGCGCACGTGCATCAGCAACCTTATTAACGGCATACGAGCCTCTGACGACGTAGTCGTTTGATGGTAACAGCTGAAAAAATATCTCCAGGAAGTGACCTGACACGGAGACCTAGGCGGATAAATTGTTGTTCAGATAGTGAAGTTGTGCTATTTGTTGCCTAAGACGAGCAGCGAGGCTTTAAATTCCGCTGGCACGTAATTGACAACATCTTGCTACAGTATTGAGTGACAGCAACACAAGTTTCGGAGCGCTGGCTAACATAGACCTTTTTATTGGTGGGCTGACCGGGGATATTAATTGTGGTATATTGTGGGAAATCGGCTCAAACCCCACAATTAAAGAGGCCTGAAGATGAGGCATCCCCGCCAGCGTCGACCTCACAGGTGGTGGTGGGTGGGGGAGGGGGAGAGACCTCGGTGGCCACGAGCGGCGTCGGAGGCGGTGGGCAGAGGAGTGGCGGAGATGCAGCTTTGGAGCGGGTCCTGATTGCGACGGCGAGAGCTGACAGCAGCGTATACGGCGAAGGAGGCTCGCCCGTCGACGACGACGCGGCCTCAAATTCACAGCTGGTGGCCGCATCGTCGTCGACACTCGCCTCCGTGACCCCGACAGCGAGAGGTAAGGCGGTGGGCCGCCCGAGGGGGGGGAAGAGCCCCTCAACCACGGCTCGGCCCACGTATGCATCGCCCGATAGCCTCCCCCTCGTGCGCGACCCCGCTCGAGCCAACGTCGACGCAGTGGAGATGGCCCGGAACAGGACCAAGAATACTGCAAGTAATCGACTCAGAGGCTGCAACCTCCGAGTCTTGAGAGACAACCTGGACGAGATGACGGGGCGCCCGTCTAGTGCGAGCGGGAAGCGCGATAATCCTGAAAGTTCGTCTAACGGGGCTACCTACGTCAGCAACAAGCGCGTCCGCGCCAAGAAATGCCTCGACCAGCTCCGAAAGGAGATGGACGAGGCGACGGAGAAACAGTCTGCATCTGGAGCAGACATGCTCCAGATGCTAATGCTGATGCGCGAGGATGCGGATCGACGCGCCGAGATGGAAGACCGTCGCCGACGCGAGGACCGTGAGGCGGTGGTCGCCGCCGAGAAGAGAGAACGAGAGGAGAGGGAGCAGCTGCGCCGAGATGAAGCTGCGGCGGCCGAGGCGCGCAGATACCAAGAGATCGAGCTGAGTAAGGTGATGCGAGACGAGCAGAACAGGAAGGAGTCTGAGGCGGCGACTGAGAGCCGCCGCCGCTACGAAGAGAAGGCAGAACGAGATCGGGCGGAGGCGAGAGAGCGCCACAACCAGATGATGTTGCGAATAGCAACCATGCAGAGAGGAGGGTCCCAAGTGCTTAAGCCGGAGCAGATGAGAGTAGGAAACACGGACTCCTGCTAGTACTGAAGTACGCAGTTGATTTCGTAATTATATAATGTCTTCGTGTCCGTGAAAATGTGTAGTTCGGATCTCACTTATGCCTACAGTCCTAACGCGGTAGTTGGCTAGGCGGAAAAGGTTGTCAAGCCTAACCTTCCGCTTGTGCACGTCGTAAGGCAGGGGGGGTAGGAGTCGGTGGTATACCTTTTCCACCGACCCCATACCCCACTCTGCAGATTGCCGGATGAAGGTGATCGCGCGAGACATGACCTTCGCTGCTTTCCGCACGGATGGCACCAGCCGGTTCAGGCCCCCCTCCTTCAGCGGGGTCATGACTCGACCCAACATGTCCTTCCCACAGGGGAAGGCACTGTCGGCCACGATTCCATATCTGGTGTCCGGATTCAAGTCTGGATCGGCGAGAATACGTCGGAAGTCCAACGATGTGTCCCCGTCGTTCCAGCTGCCGGGACAATTGTGTTTGGCCCAGACGATAAGCCCGTCGGCGCTAAAACACAATGTCCCGGTAACGAAAACGCTGTGGAGCCACCCGTTGTAATGTGCATTTTGCACATCCGGGTTCGAGGGCTGCTGGACCTACAAGTATAAATAACACACAGTACAAATTAATTAATAATACATGAGCTTTTCATATCAAAGTACACGAGTTTACCCGATAATTCTTGCCGTCCAAGAACCCCCAGATGAACTGCATGAGGTGGTGTCGCCTCGCCACCAAGCGAGCTAGCGCCTTCTGCCGCTCTAAAGACGGCCAAACAATTCGGGCGGGGGCGAAGTCGTGGAGAGCCCGAGACAACGCTGTTTCAGCAGTGTTCAGAACACGAGCTAGCGTAGAGGGTGGAACGCCGAACTCCTTGCACAGCGAGGCCCGCTGCATCGAGCCGACGTAGAAGGCTAACAGCAGACCCAGCACCTGGTGGTGCAGCTGTAGTTTGCGGGGGCGACCACCTCTAGGCCTGAACGTAGGTATAAGGTAGAAAGGAGCAAAACGCTCCAAGAGCGAGCAAAACGCCGACCTGAGTGCACGTAACAAAAGTAGTTAGCTGTTGTCGTAAGGTTATCGTACTCAGAATAGACTCACCGAGACAGACTCGTAGTAGTAATGAAGTTCTCGTCCGTCCCTCTGGACCATGTGTCCATCCAACTCGCGCTCGCCGGGTCTTTGAGGCAATGGAGTGTTATGTAGTGGCGCATGCGCACCATGTGCTGCCACTCGTCTCTGCAAATCTCTTCATATAAACGCCTACGCAGTTCACGTAGCTTACGAGCCTGTCGTTCCCTCCTCCGTGAAGCCGCACACAGCACTAACAGGGCGCTAGTGCTGTCCATCGCAGCTCCGAGATCTTCAAAGGGAGAGAGGGGGTTTGCAGAAGCGCGCCATGCTGAGTTGCGCGGAGGGGTGGCATCGTGCCAAACGACTCTTCGGAGTCACCATCACCCTTCTAGATTTTGTCCTACTTAGTAATGTCCCATACCCCCCCCCCCTTACTAAAAGTAAGTCATCTAAGTTCAACGTGACCTTACTAGGGCTGTTTCGTGCATCGATTCGAGCATGATCATGCGTGTAATTTGCGAAAAATGGATATCGTATCTAGTAGGGCTCAAGCTGCAAGTGCGCAAAAACCGCAATTTTAGCGCAAGTTGCGCGCTACAGCCTCCGCGTTACCGCTCATCACAGTGACCACACCGCGCACGGCAACATCAGCGCTGCCGCGTCTACGACGTGGAAGTATCCTACTGCGTCGTGTTCGTTCAGCTGCTCCATCAAGACAGAGCTGGTATGGAGTCCGTTTTACGTGTTAAGTGTGCTGCATTTTACCTAAGGCTATTTCCGTAATAAAGGGCTGATGAATCTGCACGAAAGTACTTTCGTGCACTTTCGAGCACTGCACGAAACAGCCCTAGACCTTACAATACGAACAGAGTTCCTATTTAATGTGTGTTTCGGGCGGCCGTTTCAAGGGTGTCGTTTGAGTCAATTTTTAATACGCGCTTTTGACACATTAAACAGGGTATAAAACACTTTCCATAAAACCTCCATAAAACGGTTTTATCAATAGGGGTAGGGTGCATTAAACCGATGATAAAAAGTTGTGATTAAACGGAATTGTTTCGTGGGACCAAAAAGTGGTCTCACCAAACAATAAATTAAACGCGTTTGGTCATCTGTTTAATACCACCCCCATTTAGCAACACGATTAAATAATAACTTAAAGTGAGTATGTGTCTAAACTAATCCCTCATTGAGAGATTGAGATATTTTGTTTGAACCGACTGATTCGCGCGCGATCTTGAGCAGCTTCAAGGCGCGAAAAGCTCGCACGTCGATCTCGGCCTCATTTCGAAATCCGCATCCTCCAGCCGAAGTGACTGAGAACGACGCCAGCCCCGGTTCGTTGTAGAGATTTGGAGATGGATAGACGCTACTATACTAACTTTGATTTCCTGATGTTACTAGAATGCCAGCCTCGGCCACCAAGCGACAACGAGCCTCTCCGGAGGACTCGCTTGTAGCGAAGAGACGGCGAACCTCGGTTGAGGACCCCGTTTCCTCTGAGAATCACTGCAACCATGAAGATGCTCATGCCTCTGGGCATCCTTTACTGGGGGGTACCCCACGGACGCGATCGGGGCGCACGGTCCTGCCGGGTGTGGTCAACGAGGCCGTGACCATCCAAGTCACCCCTTTGGCTGAGTTCCAGCTTTCACCCCCAGCGCTGACGAGCTCGGCATCTCAAGGAAGCGTGTCCGCTGCTTCTAGTCAGCGGACGGTGACAGACCCCTCGCCGCCGGCGTCGCCGGCGGCGAGGACACCTGCTTCAACGTTGCGTGGCTCGCCGTCGCGCATGGGCCCGCGGACGCCCACGAGAGCTCTGTGGAGCCCCCAGACTCCGTCCATGGAGGGGCGTCGAGGACACGGAGACGCTGTGACCTCGCCCGTGACGAGCTCCCAGACCTCGACGATCGCGGCGAGCTCACAGACGTCTACCGTCGCGCCGTGGAGCCCCCAGAGCCCGTTCAACCGCCTCCGTCGGCACCGGACGGTTGTCGTGCCGCTCTGGTTCGCGGAGGTCTTCGAGTCTGATGGCTACGACTCGGAGGCGCTGGCCATCATAGGATCACCAGCGCCTCCTCGTCGTGCGTCGGTGGCTCCGTCGACCAGTAGTTCTCCGGGCTTTGCTGTCGTGGGTGCCCCCCCCCCGCCAATCGACCGAATGGCGGGATGGCAGCTCGAGCCGTGGCCCAGCGATGTCAGGCAGCTCGTCGCTGTTTACAACCCCCGGTACTGGAAATTTCCAGGTGTCAGTGCCCCGGTGTGAGAGGAGGTGTAGGCTGTGGTTGTGAGCGGAGGTGTTCAGCTTCCAGCTGCTTCAACGCCGAGAGCAGTCGATTCTGCACGGAGTACAATTGTACTTTTGGTGGGGAGTGCGGAAACGGGCTTCATGAGAGTGGTGCGCTGACAATCGCATGCAACCTGCGTTCGGGTATGCGTGGACTGGTGGCTACGGCGTCTATTCCAGCAGGGGAGGTGATCAGCCAGTATTTCGGCCATCTCCAACTATTCGGGCCTCCGTGTCGCAATTGCCCCACGAACGAAGGTTACCGCATGCATTTGCGGATGAGAACTACTGGAAACAAGTACGTGGGGCTCGACACCCAGAAGGCCGGTGGCAAGCTGCGATTTATGAATCACGCATGCAACCCCACCTCGAGATTCCACGAGGTGCAGACCGGCCAGCGCCTCACCGTCGTCGCAGTGACGGTGAGGGACATCTACCCCGGCGAGGAGGTCACGGTGTCCTACGGCGACAAGCTCTGGTTCCTCTGTCGCTGTGGTTGGGCAGGTTGTCAACACCGTGACCTCCAGGACCTTCACGCGTCGGCGCAGGCCGCATAGGACACGAGCGACGCGCTCCTCCTCTCTCGTAGTGCTTACGAATTGTGTAAACGTTGTGTAAATGAATCATTTGAAATTCGAAGCTGTTACTTGCAGTTGCCCATACAAAAACTAACATATTTGCCCCTGCTGGCTCCTACACTACCTCCTCTCTGTTGTATGGGTTCATTCGCTCAATTGTCAGCCGCCGCTCGGGTCGTGGACGGCGACATGGTGGTGCGTAGCTCTCCCCCAGTGCATAAGACGCGTTGCACCCCCTGATCAATTCTACATCACGCAGTAAGCCGTCTAACACGTGTATGTGAGTTGTCTATGGCTAGAGAGGGCGCCAGGCAGGTTACCACAACTATAGTGACAAAGAGGAACTACTACTTTGTGATGTAGCTGAAAAGTTTGTTCCTATCGGTAGGAATATGTGGGAGTCCGTAGCCGTCGAGTATAACTCCTCGAAGGAGAGATCATGGGCTGCACGTGATTTCGATTCACTCCGGCGTAAGTTTCGTAAGTTATACGCGAAGCCGAAGCCCACTGGAAATCAAGGAGACAATCTATCCAGACGACAGCGAGCCGTACTGCTCGCGCATGAGGTCCAATACGCCATAGAGTGCAAGGGGGGCGCTCACACGTCTCACGACGGACGCGACAACGGCGCCGACGACAACCAACTCCTAGAGGAAGTGAACATCGCCTTGAATGGGGACGACGACCAACCCCAAATTGAACGAACTGGGTTAGCCCCCATTCAAGGCGAAGATTACACATCTGGACTGCAGAACGAGGGCGAGGTGTCCGACGCTTCTCCCTCGCCCGCGGAGAACCCTGACACTACCATCTCGGGGTCCGTGGAGAGCCCCCCGGATTCTACAAGTCTCCAGGAGGCACTGGACAATATGCGCGAGCCGACACGAGGAGTGCGTGCAGACTCCACGGGAACGGTGGCTACGTCACAAGGCTTCGTTCCCGTGGAGTTTGCTGGTGATTATGATATCGATTCCTCGGACGAGGACCCCGAGGAGCGGGACAGCCAGTCCGTCGAGAGCTCGGAGCTGGTCGGCGTCGCGCTGACAGACGACGGCCCCGACGGGGCCTCTAATGCAGTTACTACAGCTACTCCGACCCATCCTGGAGCTACGAGTGGCCCCACTCAATCCACTGCAAGGTCTGTCACGCCTACAAGCTCCACCCCACGTGGAGTAGGCCGCCCACGAGTCAGAGATGCCTCGCCGATCGTGTCCGTGGCGTCACCCGACGGCACTGCGCTCTCTCGGAATCCGGAGCGTGTCGCCTCTGACGCGGCCGAAGCTGACCGCTTTCGCCGGATGAGTTCTACCTGCGATCGACTCGGAGGCCGAGACCTCCGAGTGCTGAGAGACAACGTCGAGGAGATGGGGGGCGGACGGCTGGGGCCAAATCCAAGCGCCCCGCGACGGAATCAACCGCTCCGCCTACCTATGCTGCTACAAAACGACAGAGAGCCAAAAAGCGCATGGAAGCGCTGGAGAAGGAGCTGCGCGAGGCAGAGCTTGCCTCAGCCTCCACAGGCTCCGAGATGAAAGAGCTACTTCTACTGTTTCGCGAGGACGGGGATAGGCGGGCTGATGCAGAGGCGGAACTCCGCCGAGAGGAGCGTGAAGAGCGGCGTTTGGATGAAAAACGAGAACGCGACGAGCGCGAACATGTTCGTCGTGTAGAAGCTGCTGCTGTCGAGGTTAGACAGCAGCAAGACCGCGAGGATGAAACTAACAAACGAGATGCTGCACAACGGAAGGAGGAAGCTGAGCGTGCCGAGAGGCGCGAAGAAGAAGCCGAACGCCGACGTCAGTTCGAGGCTAGGCTCGAACTTGATCGTTCCGAGGCTCGTCGGCGTCACGAGCAGATGCTGTTGCTGTTGCTCATATCGAGCATGCAGAAAAGCAAGTAGCACCCATAGTTGCAGGAGCAGACTCCATACCGACAGTGAACCGTAATTGCATTTCAGAGAAGTAAAAAAACAAAGTTCATTTAGTGTTAGCATATCTCTTATCCTCCAGCCCATGCACGAATGTCGTGCGAATTTCGCTAATGCCCACCGTCCGTACTCGAAAGTTTGCGAGCCTAAAAATATTGTCTAAGCGCTGTCTTCGTTTCTCTTTGTCGTAGGGCAGCGGAATCAACAGTCTATGGTAAACCTTTTCAATGGAGCCCATACCCCACTTGGCACTCTGCCGGACGGAGGTAATTGCTGCCGACAGAGCCTTGGCGGCTGGGCAAACCGATGGCAGCAATCTACTGAGGTCTCCGTCCTTCAGAGGCGTTAGAATCCTTCCTTTCATTTCCCCGCTGCACGGGAAAGCGCTGTCTGCGACGACACCGAAGCGATCGTCGGGATTTAGCTCGGGTGAGGCCAACCTCCTTCTAAAGTCGAGGCTGGTGTCTCCGTCGTTCCAGGAGCCTGGGCAATTATGTTTTGCCCAGACTATGAGTCCATCCGCAGAGAAACATAGCGTGCCCGTCACGTAGACGGCATGCAACCACCCATTATAATGGGCATTTTGGATGTCCGGTTCAGGGGGCTGCTGCACCTACAAGTAGAAATACCACAAAGTAGAATAGCACATTCAGAATAAATACACGTTTAGTTTCAAATCACAATTGCGTTACCTTGTAGTTTTTACCGTCTAGAAATCCCCAGGTGAAATGCAACATGAACTCTTTGGCTGCAACTAGCCTCGCAAGATCCTTCTGCCTAGCGAGAGAGGGCCACACTATCCGAGCTGGCGCGAAACCAATTAGAGCTGCTGCGAGGGCATCTTCGGCCTCGTTTAATACTCGAGTCAATGTGGTGGGGGGATCCCGAAGGTTAAGCATAACCGCCCCCTGTACTCGCACCCCACGTAGAACGCCAGCAAAAAAACCAGCACCTGATGGTGGTGCTGCAGCTTTCGCGGGCGACCACCCTTTGAATTAAAAACAGGAATGTCATAGTGGCCGGCGAATCTAGACAGGAGCAAGGCGAACGAACTCCTACGTAGCAACACCGTCATAAAGAGATGTTAGGGAGTAGATTATCAGATAACGCTTACTTAATATACACCTTGACAAACTCGTAATTGTTATGAAGTTCTCATCGGTGCCGCCGTTCCAAGTGTCCATCCAGGATGAACAGCTTGGGTTCTTCAAGCAGTCGAGGGTGATGTAGTGCCGCATCCTGATAAGGCGCTGCCACTCCCAGCGCCGCCTCTCGTCGTGCAGCTTTCGTCGAAGTTCCAAAAGAGTCTGCTGCACACGTATCCGCTGCTGCTCGGCATCTGCAGCGACACGAGGAAGCCCGCAGCGTGCGACTGCATGATCCTGTTAGAGTATGTGCTTGCGTCAACACTACGGGCGTGTTGCACGCAGAGGGGTGAGGCGACCTTTGAAGCCCTCAAAGATCTTTATTAATAGAGGTTTTTTTCAAACATTTTGTCCTAGACGTAAGTGCCTCGTCGTCGCGATCGTAGTGAAAGCCAGTTAAAATATCAGAATGTGCCCCAAAAGTCGGGACACGGGTCCCGTTTAATGATAGTTTTGGCAGTGGTTTTTACCAGCTCTAATTTCCGCTGTTTTAATTGGGCGAGTAGAGAGCCTAAGCGATGGCCTAGATTTTTTTCGATAAAAGCGTTTTATGGGGGTTTTGGAAGGCACCCATTGGACGAGACGGGACTGCCGTCCAGCGCTTCATGACCAGTTGTGCGTCGCGATCGCCTCCTTCATTCTCACCAGAACTAAGTGACAGACTCAGATCTGTTTTTCAAGACGAAGTGGCGGAGTACGCGTGAGAGTGGAAACGATCCTCAGTACAGTCTGCGTGACAGTTTTGTGGCTTCAAAGAAACCGAGTGGTGTATCAAGGTAGTCAAGTCACGATTGAAAGCAGTGTCGCTGCGTTTCAAGCGGCAGGATTACGACAACTCCGCGCGTTGGCGAAACGAGAACGACGGAATCCACGGGCGGTAGTCCAAGGAACACGTTTATTCCAGCAGGACCCTAAAGAGGCACCTCGTTCTGAGGCGAGCCACGTAGCCACCGGGACCACCATCAGTTCCGGCGCTGCTCACCTGGCTCAAGACAATCTTGTAAACCATAAGTTAAATAGACTAGTCTGATCCTCCTCCTCCTCCTCAAGACTTGAACCTTCCTCTTATGAGCTCTAATTATAATAATAATATGAGACGGCGTCAAACATAATAATACTAATCAACCAAAGTACGAATCGCGATTTAGGCATACCAGTCGAAAGACGTGTGTCTTGCGCTCATTTTGAGCTATTGGTTGCGAAAAAATGTTAAGTTCTCGAGAAGTTGTGTTCATCTTAAAAAAATATCTCCATTTTCAAGGGACCAAAATATCGAGATATTTTCGACCGCTGAGACTGCAATATTTTCTCGATTTTATCGAGTTGTATATTGTCCAAAACCTCGCGTGTAAAGCAATCAAGTTAGAGTGTTTTCCGCTTTATACGAGTAAATTTGCGATTGAAATTTTGGATGTCCGCTTATGTCCGAAATTTGATTGGTCAACTTCAAACGCGATTATCTCGATAGCTCTAAATGGTGGATAAGTATCATTATGTTTGACACTTTACTCAGCTCATATTATGAGCTGAGTAAAGTGGTGTGGTGTACGCATATTTTTTATTGGACGCCGCCACCATGAGCGGCCAGCACTGCTGGTCGCAGCAGGAGCAGGAGCAGGAGGAGCAGGAGAAGGAGAAGGAGAAGGAGCAGGAACAGGAACAGGAGCACGAGAACGAGCAGGATCAGGAGGAGAAGGAGCCCGAGACCCACTCAAATCACAAGAAGAAGACGGTCGGGAAGGGCGGGGGCAAGCGCCTGACCGACAAGGAGCGCGTGGAGATCATCCAGATCCATGAGAATTGCAAAGTCACCAAGCGCCGACTGGGCTTAAAGTACGGCGTGACTGAGTCGGCCATCCGCCAGCTGCTGCGCATGAAGGACGACATACTCAAGCGCTACTTCGAAACGCCCGCGGAGATCCGCGACCGGCGGCTGCGCGGCGCTAAGGGGGTGCGCTTAGGGTGGGCGCACGACCTGGACTTCGCGACGGCCAAGGCGGTGGCGGCCATCTGCAATACCAGGACGACGTCGTCCAGCCTCACGTCCGCGGCCGGCGTGCGGCTCCACAACAACGGTCAGTACCCGCCCGACGACCCATTGAAGCGGGGGCTGAACGCCATGCTGGTCAAGGTCTCGCCGTTCCTCAAGCAGTTTACACGGAAGAGGGGGCAGTTGCAAGACTCCATCAACGTGCTGGACGCTTCGGCTGCAGCGGCTGACAAGGCCTCTGTGGAGGGGTCGACTAGTGCGGAGGACGCGTCTGGTGCTGTTAGTGAGCTGGACTGGGTCGGCTTTTCACGCATGCTGCGAGATGTCCGACGCACCTTGCACAGGTACCCGGAGACGGGGTACCAGGAAGTCCGCACCCAGGAGTTTATCAAAGGGTTCTGCAAGCAGCTGAATATCCCCGGGAAGAACGTCCGCGAGATGGCGCTCACGGGTCTCGTGGTAGACGTGTGCCACGGAAATGCTACTATTTCACCGGCGGAGAAGCACAAGCTGCCTGTGATTGCTTTCCGTGCGGATATGGATGCGCTACCGATTGAAGAGACGAACGACCACTTGCCCTACTGCTCCACGCAGAAGAATGGAGGGAAGGAACTTCGTAAGCGCAAGAAGCGGAAAACCTCGACTTCGCAACCTTCTTCACCGCCGAAAGCGCCTGGTGCCGTAGCTGATGTGGATGACAGTGATTCCGAGAGTTCGACTCCTGCAGCGCACATGTGTGGCCACGATGGCCACATGGCTATCGTGCTTGGACTCTGTGCTTTGGTGGTACGCAAAGCACACTTGCTGCCCGAGGATACGTTCGTGCGGTTCATTTTCCAGCCTGCTGAAGAGGGCCCTGGTGGAGCTATGAAAATGATCGAGGATGGTGCCCTCGTTGACGTGGACGAGGTTTACGGGCTGCACAACGCACCTTTCCCTCTCAATAGCATTCACGTGCGTCCTGGTCCTGTTATGGCGCAGGAAGTGGAATTCTTCATTAAAATTCACGGTATTGGAAGTCGCGGACCCGCCCCGCAGAACTGCGTGGATCCGATTCTAGCTGGCGCGGTCGTGGTGCAGGCTTTGCAAACCATTGTTAGCCGATCGTTATCGCCAATGGACACAGCCGTCGTGTCCGTCACGCAGTTCCGCGCTGGTGATACCAACTACGTGATTCCGCATAGCGCGCTACTCTCCGGAACCATTCGCGTCTTCGACCTTCAAGTCGCCGAAACGATCAAAAGTCGGGTGGCCGCGCTGGTCCACACAACGTGTGCATCTTACGGCGCTTCAGCCAGTGTGCACTTCCTTGATGGCTATGCTCCTGTGATCAACCCGCCGGTGGAAACTCGCAACGTGCAGCAGATCGCGATGGACATGAATCTGTTCGTGAGCGAGGAGGGGCTGCCGCTCATGGCTGCCGAGGACTTTTCATACTTCCTGCAGGAGCGCAAGGGCTGCTACTTTTTCCTGGGCACGAAGGATCTTGAAGACGAAGACATGACGCGCGCGCTGCACTCGAACCACTTCGACTTCAACGACAAGGCCACCCCGGTCGGCATCCGAGTGTTCCTGGGCATCCTGCAGGCCCGCTTCGGCTGCGAACTGTTCAGTGCCGAGGAACTCGAGTCCTTTCAATCGGCCATGGAGCGCATCCTGATCAACAAACGCCCACGGGTCGTTTACCCTTAACCCACCAGTGGACGCTGGTGGACACCTCAATGGACCCTTTTATCATCGAACCCCCTTTCCTCCGTCTTATTGGCTGAAAATCCTACAATAATGACTGACCTCACAATAATATTGTTGCCGTCCAACAGACATCATGGCGGACCGGAAGCCCAGCGGCCGGCACATAATGGAGCTGTTCTACACGGAAGTGGGCCGCGTGTCATCCGTCAATGGCGCCGAAGAGGACGCGGATCCACCCACTCTGTTCCGTTGCAAGTGCGGCAAGACGCGCACCCAGAGGCTCAAGCACGGGTACACCAACCTGGTACAGCACGTGCGAATCAAGCACCCAGATTGGGTGGCGGCGGCCACGCGTGAGACGTATCCGAGTCCCGTTCCTGCAGTGGCCAACACCTTTAAGTCGTCGACGTTGAAGAGAAATGGCAAGGCGAAGGCGCAGGTGGAGGAGGGGGACGTCAGTGATGCAGAGGCCAATGGAGCAGCTCCGGATGGCAACAAACCCAACTCCGAGTCGAGGGAGGAGGAGGAAGATATGAAGACGCAGACTGCGGTGAAGGCCGAGAACTCGGCTCAGCCAAAGTCGGTGGTGCAGAAACGATCGGACTACTTGTCGTGGGACGACTACTTCATGAGCGTGGCGTTCCTCAGTGCAATGCGCTCGAAAGGTTGGATACGGAATATCGGGTGGGTTAAGTTGAAGTGGAAGCCAGTCTAACGATTTTTGTTTGTTCTTGTGACAGACCCGTCGACGCAAGTTGGGGCATGGTAAGTGAACTTGTGTTGTTTGGTGAGAGGACGGGTGTAGATGTTGAAGACTATTTTGTGTTTTTGCGCAGCATTGTGAATCCGGAACGAAAGATCGTTGGAATCGGATACAATGGCTTCCCGAATGGATGCGGCGATGACGAACTACCCTGGGCTCGCGAGAGTGAGACGAACTCGCCGCTTGATACGAAGTACCCGGTAAGGTTGCTGGTGACTGGGTGCTGTCTTTTGGTCTGGCCGGATGCTAATTTTTGAACTATGGTTCTATTAGTATGTTTGTCACGCAGAGATGAACGCGATTCTGAATAAGAACTCCACCGACGTGAAAGGATGCACGGTAAGGGGAGCTGCTATTTGGTTCAGTGCTTGTTCGCGAGTCTAATTCTTCTCAACGCGTGGGTACAGATTTACGTGGCGCTTTTCCCTTGCAATGAATGCGCCAAGCTCATTATTCAGGTATACGCGCTGGTCTTTTGTGTTGATTGTTACCCCTGGATGTCTAACGCTCTTGGCATTGTTCTATGTATTATATCCAGAGCGGCATCTCGCGAGTTGTTTACTGCTCCGACAAGTACAATCATGAGTGCGTGTTTGATGCTGAAAGCAGGACAAAAGTACGATCTCTAACTGTGTTTTGTTGACTCAATTGCAGTTGGAAGTTCGTGGCGTCACGCCGACTCTTGGACATGGCCGGTGTGCAGTACACGCAGCATCGGCTCCAGCTCTCGAAGGTAGTGATCGACTTTACATCCGTTCAATAAAGAAACTACGTTCCCAAGTTTCAACGCACCATCAAGCAGCATGAAAAAAATGGTAACATCGGGTCCATCAAAACTTTCGACATCAAACAATATATTGCAATCCTCCCTAGGAGGAAGCCATCAGCTTGAGGTTGGCTAATTACAAAGCATTCGTCTTACTTGGCGGCCTCCCACTGCGTCACAACGTCGTTCGAGATGGTGCCACTGCTGAAGTCAAAGTCGTCCGCGCCGAGCGCAATGACCTTGACACCGTAGTCCTGGTCAATGATAGTCACGTACGTGGCAGGGCCGTCCGTCGGGCGCTTGCCGAACTGGTCGTTGCCAGGGTTGTACTTGCCGTCGTAGAAGTAGTAGTGCGTAGCCACGTAGCTCGTGTCCTTCTCCAGCACCTCGGCAATGTCGAGCTCACCGCAGCCGCCGGCGGGGCCCGTGCCACGGCAGTTGCAGCCGTACTGGCCCGAGTGCGTCACCTGGTCAGGGAGCATCCAGATCGCGGGCACGTTGGGGGCGCCGCCATTCTCCATGGACACCTTGGTCAGGAAGATCTTCTTACCGCCGGTCCAGCCCTGGTAGGCCGTGCCGTCCGTGTCGTAGGCTCCCTCGCACGTGGCGTCAACACCGCACTTCTTGTCGGTCATGATGTGGACCTCCGCGCCCGTGTTCTCCGAGGCCAGGATGGACCCGGCGCCCGGCTTCGAGGCCGCAGCGAGGGTGCCGCCGAAAGTCGTTGGCTCCTTGGCGACGCCCGTGCCGTCGGCCTTGCAAAAGCCCTCGGGCGAGCCGGCACCCGTGTAGTCGACGTTCTCGTTGTTGAGGAAGACCATGTTGGTGGTGGCGCCGCCCTTCTCGAAGGACGAGACCTTGCTCCACGTGCCGTTGTTACCGTCGAACACGGCGATGTTGGAGATGGTCATGGGGCCGCGGAAGGCGACCGTGACGCCAGTGTCCAGAGGTGACACGGGACTCGACGTCGTCACGGTGGACTTGGAGCACGACGCAATGTTCGTCACCTGGCTGTACGAGCCAGGGCCGCCGCAGTTCTCGCCCGTGTACGAGTACGCGCTGGAGACCGTGCCGGCCGTCGACTGCTCTCCGCCGGCAATGGTCGACTGCTGAGTCGTCTGCTGCGTGGCGTCCGAACCGGCCGTCGAGGTGCTGGCCCCGGTGCTCTGCTGCTGGGTGTTGCTACCCTCCTGCGTCACAGGGGCATCGGTCGCCGGGACCACGGGGGCGTCCGTCGCCGGGACCACGGGGGCGTCCGTCGCCTGGGCCACAGGGGCGTCCGTCGCCGGAATGGTGACGGCGGGGGTGACGGCGGGGGTGACGGCGGGTGCAGGGGCATCCGTGGCTGGAGCGGTGACGGCGGGGGTGACGGCGGGAACGGGTCCCATGTCACAGAGCTTGCCGTCGCCGGCCGACACGGTGCTGGCCATGGCCGCGGCCATCAAGAACATGCCGTAGACCTTCATGATGCAGTGAAGTGGGGGAGGAGACTGAGTTCTGTATCTGCTTGCGGTACGCCAAGCAAATTGTCGAGTGATAAGACGGAAAAGGCTTGGGCTCCCGTGCCCAAGCGTGTCAAAAGCTGGATAAGAACCAGAGGAAGGCGGGGTGAGGAATCCAGGCGTATGGCGTGCAGAGGCTCGGCCGCGAACAGACAAAGAAGACGTGCAGTTGGTGCCGCCAGTCGATACAGCAGACAAGTGACCCTCTGAGGAGGGGGGAACAAAGGCAACATGCACTTGCGCTGTTCGAGCCATCTGCTGGCGACTAGACAACCGCGATCACTGACTGAGGGGGATTTAAGGAGGCTAGAAACTCGCCAATAGCTGTCTCTCTCTCTTCATCTCGGGGCCATCAAGTTGCATGCTGCATTTTGAGCGACGCCTGCGGCGAGGTACAGTACCGACTTCCCTTTGTTATGACATACTCTTTGTTATGGCATACACCGGTAATTAGCCAATAGGAGGACGAATCGGAAGAGCATCGGTGCAACCTTAGTTATCACATACAGCACCCAAACTGTCTCTCCTGCAGAGCTAAAAGCTTTCAAACGTGCACTTTTGGACCATACAACTTGGTCTGATGGAGAAGCATCTACTACTATATGTATATCCACCAGCTTCGGAAAAATGCGGCTTCGTTAGCGAGCAGCAATACATGTAGATAACGAGCAGCAATAGATTCCTGGTCATATCAAGGGAACACTTCATGTAGACAGTCCAGCGAGTATCCGGTCTATGTGCGTACGTTTACTGTATGCCATAACAAAGGGAAGTCGGTACATGTATTGCTGGCCGCTATTGTACCGGTAGCGTTGTATGCTGAGAGAGAGGCCATCGCCACGACGAACGGGTCTTGCCATCTCAGATGCCTATCCATGGCAGGTTGTGATCCTTGAGTTCCGGTTGCCTCTGCGCCCGCATCGGAGACCTGCGTTCGTTAGGAATGAGGGCTCTGGGCCAGTTTGGCGTGTGGCGGCGCAGCTTGGGACATTGCGGCGACCGCGAGGACACCAACTCGCCCTCGTTTTGAGTTACGGGGGGCGGGGCTGGTGCCCTCTCATGCAGGCTGAGCATCCCTCACACGGAGAGCAAGTCGCGCATTGCAAGCCGTTACGTATTCACGCTACATCCTCTGCTATTGCTCCTCCGCGGTCAGTGCGGAGCGCGATGCTGTGCCGGTCCGGCACTGCCGGAGCGCGATGCTATGCGGAGCTTTGCGTATTTTAAGTCGTTAACAGGAGATCCCGCTAAGAAGGGAACAAAAAACGCCAAAAAAGGTGAAAGCCGAAAAAAAAACTAAATGCGGTCTTTGCCACTGCAGAATGAAAATGGTACTACCGTGTAGCTCAGTATCTAACACCTAGTGTCACGGGTCTTCTTGCTGGGCAAGTCCAAGCTCCTGTTCGCAACGAGCGCTCCGGCAAGGCGCCTCGGTCGATTCA
Organism: Phytophthora x cambivora; assembly: GCA_033557925.1. Lineage (NCBI taxonomy): Eukaryota > Oomycota > Peronosporomycetes > Peronosporales > Peronosporaceae > Phytophthora > Phytophthora x cambivora. Next base: position 10,800,279 of record JAUCEB010000011.1, on the reverse strand, counting down.
CCTGCTTGTGATGGGATGCACTTTTCACAATTTTGAAAAATATGAGATAGTACCTTGCCCATCATCCGCGCAACGTCACGACAGTCACTGCAGGCCGTGCCCGAAACGGCCTGCCCGCTGATGCCATCGCCGTAGATACTTCTGTCGCTCGCAGGCGTGCAAGCACGGCAGCACCTGCGTGCTCAGCTCCGAAATCACCATACATAGTGAGAGCTGGCCATCCTGCCATTCCTGCGGCGCAAGACAGCCTTTGGGTGTTGTCGCCGCTGCTGTACGACCAGAAGCCCACACGCTGCCCCACGCGGTCAACGGGGTGTGGCCGCTGAGTTCTTGGGTCGGTGGAGGATGGTGCTGTACTCCGAACACACCGCGGCGCTGTCCAGTGACTCGCTCAGCACGTTCAATGCGCTCATCGACAGCAACGCCGGCTCGTCCTCTCAGCCCTCCACCACCAACAGCTGCGACATCACCGCCGACGACACCAGAGACCGAGGATCCAGGATGCTCCGAACCACATGCCACACCTCCGCCACCACAGCGCGCGACGGCCCCGAGTCCGAGTCCACCAGCGTCACGTTCGTGGATACCGTCACGGTCTGCGACTTGACAGTGCGCGGCGCCAACACCACCTCGCATGTCTTCTGCCAGCTCCCGTTGCTCGACTACAACTCGCTAGCCACCTCTCAGTAGCGCCGCACGACCCACAGCCATTGACACCGCCTGCTTCGGCAGCATCGACACACTCTCGTACGCGAACACCATCATGCGCAGCTCCACCGACACACCTCGAACACTTGCAACAGCCTGTTACAGGGCAACGCGGTCTCTTGCAGCCGCATGTAATGTCGGGGAACTTGCTAGCCTCCGCCCCCCCGCGCTGACCTTCGTTCTCGCTCATTTGGATTTTGAATTCTGCGGGGGTCGAGGGGGAGAAATACCTCCGAGTGGACCGCCGACAAATCGAAGGATGCATGCACTGATACTATATACCACTCTGTGAAATGTCTAAAAACTCAAAATCCCTACGATTCGCTTCATACAGCACTACTACTAGAGCGCTTGCGGCACGTGGGGGCATTGCTTCATGCGTCTATCATCGCTATATTGCATGAAGTTCATTTCTTACCGGCTGCCCAGCCAGAACACGATCCGAAGTACCATAGCGATTCGACTATTTCCGCATTATGTGTTTTTCTGTGTTCCCCTCAAATTGTGTTCCCTCTTAGCGGGATTTTCTGTTAAATACAACGAGTGCCTGTGAAAACGTTGGGTGGGTCGCGCGATACAGCGAACCGGGTAAAACCGATACCTTCGTGCAAGTTGAAGTGAAGCGCAAAGCGTGCATGAACACTTCAGCATTGAGATATGCATTTTCATCGCAAACTGTTCTCCTAAGAGCCGCATTTGCAACAGACATCCTACTCGTCGAGATAAGAAACGCTATGGAGAACCATCGCACGTGGCGGGGACGCTGGTCTACAGGTGACGGGCACGAATACTGCCCAACGCCTCCTTCTCTGGGATCTGCACCTTGTAGTCCACTGCCGCGTCGATGCGAGCCTTGATCTCCGGCGTGATCTTGTCCACGTAGCGAATCGCCGCCAGGTTCTCCTCGAGTTGGTTAACCGAGCGTGCACCGAGCATCACGGTGGACGCGTTGGGGTTCGACACGCACCAGGCGATCGACATCTGCGCGAGCGAGCAGCCCAGCTCGTCCGCGATCTTCTGCAGCTCGAAGGTCTTCTCGACACGCTCACGGAAGTCGGGTACCATCTTGTTGTAGAACTCCGTCGAGAAGCGAGAGCCTTCGGGCGTGCCGGTGGTGTACTTACCAGACAGGACGCCGTAGCCCAGCGGCGAGTACGTCGTCAACCCCAGCTTGTACTTCTTGAACAGGTCCAGGAATCCATACTCCACACGAGGACGATCGAAAATGTTGTACTTTGGCTGCTCCACGACAGGACGCATCAGTCCGAGACGGTCGGCGATCTCGAACGCCTCCTGGATGTCCGCAGGCATCCACTGGCTGGTTCCCCAGTAGAAGGCCCAGCCCTGCTCGATGACATAGTTCATGGCACGGACGGTCTCCTCAATGGGAGTGAAGTCATCGGGGCGGTGGCAAAACACGACATCCACGTAGTCCAGCTGCAGGCGCTTGAGCGATGCCTTGAGGCCCTCCACAATGTGCTTGCGGCTCAAGCCTTGATCATTCGGACCAGTCTTGGTGCCAACGTGGATCTTGGTTGAGATTACCAGGTCCTCACGTGACCAGACTTCTTCCTTGATGCCCTTTTGGATGGCACGACCCACGACTTCCTCGGACTTGCCTCCAATGTAACACTCGGCATTGTCGAAGTAGTTGACGCCACTCTTGAACGCGTGGGTCATGATGTCATACCAGGCAGCGTCGGAGCATCGATCGTCCCAAGACATCCAAGCGCCAAGAGAGATCTTGGAAACCAACAGGCCGGAGTTACCGAGGAAGCGGTGAGTCATCGTGGCAGGGGCGGTGGGGCTCATGGTTGGGATTTGTTGGTCAGAAGTAGAATTGGAAAGTGAGGTGCTCTCAGGTGCATTCGCTACGAAAGTGCTCATAAAGGTTGGAGCGGTGGACGCATGGCAGCGTATACTGTACATCTGTGGATGAAGTTGATGCACTCCGACATTAAGCTTACGCAATTGCTGGGATTATGCGACTAAGAATGGCCCTTAGAACGGCCATTATATTTTACTTTGTCCATGTAATGTTGGACGCATAGGCAGCCTGTTAGGCTCATACTGACTTGGTACTGTATAGAAGTTCATGGTATCCGGATACAGTACATGTAAAATGAAGTTGGCTTTGGGGGAATGTTGGATGCACAGGCTCACACTGGACTGCATAATCTTGGCAAACTAGCGTGCCTTAGATTATGCAGTCCAGCACATACGTACATGTAGCAGTATGAGCCGATGCAAGGCCACGTACTGTACTGAAAAGGGTCGTGGTGGGCAAGTCACGTCGGAAGAGAAGGTTCGTAACGATAAGGTGCACATCCGGGAACGGATTCCTTGGGTGCGATCTGTAGCCGCCAATGCTTAACCGGTTATCATTGATAACTTATCAAGAGCTTTTTACTACATATAATACTACCTCGATGGGGGGGGGCTCCGTTTCCTTGGATGCGTAGGCTGTACTGTACTGCATAATCTAAGGCACGCTAGTGTGTCAAGATGATGCAGTCCAGCACCCTGTATCATACAGTGTATGAGCCTACGCATCCAACAAACACTGTACAGATACCGCTGAGAAACTGAAAAGGGTGGACCTTCCAACCTCTGAAAGGTTATAAAACCTGTGCAGGCAATCGAATATTACAGTTCAAATCAGCAGCTTGATCGCATATGTGCCACATTTCCAGATCTTCCTTGAAAGTGATACGTCTGATCCGAGTGATTTAGAAAGGGTACAAGCTGTATGTGCATTTCAGTTTCTCAGTATCTGTACATGTACACATATATTGTGCGTTCTACTTAAAATTGCCGTGGGCGGTTCTTTGAATCAATCGCGCAGCAAATCGCGCAAGCCTGTATAAATGCATAAATCATTTGTTTACAAAGGCATTATGTGCAAAACACCGTCAAAACTATGTTCACCACACAACTGAAGCCACATCGACATGGTACACTGTACCTGAAGCCACACCCAAATAGGGTACATGGTACCCGCTACAGCAATTCTAGCCAATAAAAGTGAAGCGTCGGTTTGATGGCGGTTCCGTCAATAGGCCAAAAACGGCAAATTTGGAGGGAATTCACAATACATGTATTAATAGGGGGGGGGGGTCAGAATTAGCTTTTTTGCCGACATATTCCTGCCGAGATAGCAACCATATTTTTCATGGTCGGCGACCATTTCCATCTCCGAAATGGATCACCTCCAGAGGTAAACCATTTTCGAGATGGTCGACCATTTCACCAAATGGTTAGCCATCCGCAGGCCATTTTGCTGTCAGTCGTGCTTTTTGCGCAGCAGGGCGTGACATTCACTCTTTTTATGTTGAAGTTTGTATTGCTATTCACTACACAGATCAATCCGCAAGTCGCGGCGATCGAGCTGCCGCGCGCAGCGCTGAAGCTAGCGGCGTCCGTCGGCACTTAGATGCTTCGCACGTGTGCTCCTGGCTGCACCTAGCGTGTCTACAGGTAAGTATTCATCAACGCTGCTTCTAGCTGCAGCTACGGAGCCGCGCCTCGGTTAGCAGCCTGTACTGTTGCGTGGCGGCCGTGAGGACCACGCAGAACACCTAAAATGAAGGTCCTATATGCACTGGTTTGCGTGCGTACTACATCTAGGTACCTGGGCTAGCTGCAGTGCGTTTTAGGGGCCCTTCAGCACACTCAGCAGCCTCCCTCTTGAGCGAGGACTTCCCACCCATTGCTTTGGGCTTCGGATAGTTTGCGTGAAATGGGAGACCATCTCAATTCTGAACCGCATATTTTGCAAATGTTTCTACCATTTCTTCGTCCGAAAGTCTACCATATTTTTTGTACCATTTGCCAATTCTGACTCCCTAATATGTCATACAGTACATGTACAGACAACGACGGAAAAAGCCCCGTAACGAAAAAATCCGCGTCATGCGTCGCCTATGCACATTTACCCACTTTATGTACTGAGTCTAATCAAACAGAGTACATTTGGCGCCGTTTAGCCAATCAAAACTGCGCATTGTACATGGTGCCTTTCCATACCACTGTAATAATTTAGCAAGTGTGGCGGGTTTTATCGTCGTTGTCTGTACATGAAATGGTCACCGTAATCCCAGGATGTGCGCAATCTTGTGTACCAATTTGATACATAGTGAGTTGGTCACCGTAATCCCAGGATGTGCGCAATCTTGTGGCGTACCAATTTGTATGCATACGCTGCACCCTCGCTCCAACCTTCAACAACATTTTCGTAGCGAATGCACCTGAGAGCACCTCACTTTCCAATTCTACTTCTGACCAACAAATCCCAACCATGAGCCCCACCGCCCCTGCCACGATGACTCACCGCTTCCTCGGTAACTCCGGCCTGTTGGTTTCCAAGATCTCTCTTGGCGCTTGGATGTCTTGGGACGATCGATGCTCCGACGCTGCCTGGTATGACATCATGACCCACGCGTTCAAGAGTGGCGTCAACTACTTCGACAATGCCGAGTGTTACATTGGAGGCAAGTCCGAGGAAGTCGTGGGTCGTGCCATCCAAAAGGGCATCAAGGAAGAAGTCTGGTCACGTGAGGACCTGGTAATCTCAACCAAGATCCACGTTGGCACCAAGACTGGTCCGAATGATCAAGGCTTGAGCCGCAAGCACATTGTGGAGGGCCTCAAGGCATCGCTCAAGCGCCTGCAGCTGGACTACGTGGATGTCGTGTTTTGCCACCGCCCCGATGACTTCACTCCCATTGAGGAGACCGTCCGTGCCATGAACTATGTCATCGAGCAGGGCTGGGCCTTCTACTGGGGAACCAGCCAGTGGATGCCTGCGGACATCCAGGAGGCGTTCGAGATCGCCGACCGTCTCGGACTGATGCGTCCTGTCGTGGAGCAGCCAAAGTACAACATTTTCGATCGTCCTCGTGTGGAGTATGGATTCCTGGACCTGTTCAAGAAGTACAAGCTGGGGTTGACGACGTACTCGCCGCTGGGCTACGGCGTCCTGTCTGGTAAGTACACCACCGGCACGCCCGAAGGCTCTCGCTTCTCGACGGAGTTCTACAACAAGATGGTACCCGACTTCCGTGAGCGTGTCGAGAAGACCTTCGAGCTGCAGAAGATCGCGGACGAGCTGGGCTGCTCGCTCGCGCAGATGTCGATCGCCTGGTGCGTGTCGAACCCCAACGCGTCCACCGTGATGCTCGGTGCACGCTCGGTTAACCAACTCGAGGAGAACCTGGCGGCGATTCGCTACGTGGACAAGATCACGCCGGAGATCAAGGCTCGCATCGACGCGGCAGTGGACTACAAGGTGCAGATCCCAGAGAAGGAGGCGTTGGGCAGTATTCGTGCCCGTCACCTGTAGACCAGCGTCCCCGCCACGTGCGATGGTTCTCCATAGCGTTTCTTATCTCGACGAGTAGGATGTCTGTTGCAAATGCGGCTCTTAGGAGAACAGTTTGCGATGAAAATGCATATCTCAATGCTGAAGTGTTCATGCACGCTTTGCGCTTCACTTCAACTTGCATGAAGGCATCGGCCAACCTGCTCACCGTATCGCGCGACTCACAACTCACGGCGACCTACGTTGTCACAGGCACTCGTCGTGTTTGATGACTTAAGCAAACCTCCGCGTAGCATCGCGGTCCGACACCGCAGCGCAGCCGTCGAGCTTTAGCAGAGGGCGTGGTGCATCCAACATATCGGAGACATGCGTTAGGAATGTAGGCTTTGGCGTGTGGCGGCGCAGCTTGGGATATTCTGGCGATCGCGAGCCAACTCGCCAGCCCTCGTTTTGAGTGGCTGGGCGGCAACTGGTGCCGTCTCGGCGTACATGCAAGCTAACCATCCCTCACACCAAGCGCAAGTCATTGCAAGTCGCTATGCACCGACTACCGGTACCTTAGCAGAGGATGAACAAACTTGATAGTTTCCAGGTTCTCCTCGAGCGTGCAACGCATCGCCGTCGATACAAAAACTCCGGTCTACTTAGAGCATCGCCAGTGGCAGAGCTCAAAGACGGTTTTATCCTAAAAGTAGCGCGGTAGGTTCTACGCTGTATTTGCCGGCGATACGTTGTCAAACCCAACTTGTTCTCTCAGCCTAAGCTGAGAGTATACCACTGCAATTCCGTTTCTAAACGTGCTGTTCTTCAACTTGAATGATTTATATGAATGTTTTAAAACATTTTTGTGAAATCCGGACTGTTTTTTACGTAAGTGTTGCAAACTGTTCTTTTCATCATTTGGCGTTTGTATGTCCTGCCCGTTCACAAGACTCGCATGGGACGCCCCTTCATATTTGTGAATGTGCTCAAACGTAGACTACATTGTCTCAAAGAATTCTCCCTTTGAAGCCATTTACTTCTGCATACTATTTCAGCAAGGCACGGTACTACCCCGTTTTAAGTTAAGGTTTATACGGTGCTATTGTAGTTCGCGTTATAGAAATACACTTTTCCGGAAACCAACGGTGGAATTCAGGACGCCCACCTCACTCGTTAAAGTGTACAAAATCACTTAGTAAAATATACATTTGACTCGTTTCAGCCAATGAAAGCAAGTCCCTAAATATGGGGTGGGACCTCACTCGCTTTCACTATGGTCTCCCCAGACCTTTAGAAACGGTACACCTGAGCTGAAGGACATCCTCAGGCCTCTTGAGAATAGGCAGTGTGTCAAGAGAAAGTGCAAAATGCCTATTCCTACGTTTACAGAATGCCTAGTTCTGGAGACCAATCGCGGTATATTTTATACCATATTTTGTATGGTCGCCATCTTGGTGCCGAGATGTCGCTCCCTAGAACACATTAGCTCTGTAGGCAAATGACCAGCGTACGCAAATACCCCCTGGGAATCGCTTCATGACACATGCCACTTTTTGGCCCCTGGTTCGACACCAAACTGAAAAACACCGTCCACACTATATGGTAGTTGTGATCGTTTATGGCTACCGACATATCTGAGCGCACTCGTCACTGCTTCCGCTCCATGCAGTACAAGAATGTGGTGCAAGGGCAATACTAGGCATTTGCAGATCTAGAGGTCAAAATGGTTCAGCTGAAGTATGAGAGCCGATGACAGACCTGTACTTGTTCTTTCTACAAGCTCGATGCCAATATAATGAGTGGGGTTTTTAGAGAGTGGCTAACCCGCCGACAGCGAGTAGCTTAGCATTTGTGAAGCGCGTTATTATATCCAATGGCTTTGTTGCAAAGCACGGAGTGCCCTCCGATCTATACGCTGCGTGTAAACGCCAGATTTGTCGAATACAGACTATGACATATCTGGGCTATTTTGTTAGGCAGTTGCGCCTGTTGTGCCGCATTAACCGCAGTTTGATAAGGGTATTTTCGTACTGGGCGTGCACTTCACGTTTGCAACATTCAGTTGCTTAAAAACATAGCTTCTGTCATCGTGCTGACGGTGTTGCTTGAGCTGAGTTTGTGAAAGCTTAGACTGTGAGTGGAACTATGTGCTGATGTTCGCTTTAATCGCTGGTTTGGCAGCGATTTCACCTGGGATCCTCACTGTAGTCCAGCCTTCTGAAGCAGATAAAGAACCCACGACGTTCTGCGCTCGCCAACTACGCGATGGAAGATCAGCAATACGATACAGTCTCTAAAGAGAGCAGTGGCTCGTCAGATTGACTTAGAAAATGTATACGTTGTGCATGTAGAGTAGTGTTGGTTTTGCCGCGGCAAAACCAGTTTTATTTTTTTGATTAATCAGTTAATTCCGGTTTAATCCACGGCAAAAACCACCGGAAGCCTTAAATTGACCAGGGGAGGATAGCGCACCGTAGGTGTGATGGCAGCACTACGGGTGCAACAGACACGAAGGGAAGCAGACACGCTTGGCGTATCGATGTTTTTTTATTTAAAAAGCGAAGTTAATTCATGTAGATGGTACGAAATCCATGCAGGTTAGACTGCTCCTGAGAACCTTGGAAGTCAAAGCTGTTGTCTGGCTCGAAGGATGGAGAGGAGTCCTCGTTCTCGCCGTCGCTTCCACTGCGTTGGTTGCGCTGTTCCTCGGGTTGCCAGCGCTCCGCATAAAGATTGGTCTTCATCACCATTTTGATTAGCAAAAGCTAGTAGAGGAACAACCAAATAAATCAAACCAAAAGCAACCAGCATGCTGTTCGCACAGATTAAATTATGGATTAAAGCAAACTAACAGCACAACAAGCACTAGACACCACCTAGCAGCCGGAGTCGGAACCAAAGTATTCGAGTCCGTAATCGACTCGATCGTACACTGAGTTTCTTCCGAGGCATTCGTCTTCGTCGTCACTACGAATTCTGTGAACTCCCTTGCAAAGTCTTCATCAAGTAAGCTTAGACGTCCAATCATCAGAAAGCGCGACGGAACTGACAATCCCGGGCGACCCGCCAAGCACAAGTCTTGAAAATTTGGTCGCACCACGAGCCGAAGCGCACACCCGTGGCCGAAAACCGTCCTTGACACTAGCCTGTTCAGATCATCTTGCGTTAGCTGGACGATTTCGCCTCCCCCCCCCCCGCAGCGCCGTATGATGCCGCGCCGATACTGGCCCTTGGTCTGTTGAATTGTTGAGTGTGTTGACGCCGCTGGATGTATGCGGCTCTGTCTGCAGCCGTCCAGCGAACGCAATTCTTGAGGATGTGGCGCTCTAGTTTCTCGACTTTCGCGTTCACAATCTCGCCTTGACATTTAAGGCATGTGGCTCTCTCCTTGTCTCCATCGAAATGCTTCCACATAGCGGATTTTGGCCGACCCCTGGCATTGCGATCTTCCTTCACGACTTGCTGCGGCACGTGGAGTGTTGATAAGCGAGTCTTCCCCTGATAAACAGACCCACCGTGTCCCCATGCCACTTGGCTCCATACCTACAGCGATCTGGTTGAAGGGGACCTACCATCTTTCCCACTGCTGCTGCTGCAGTCTGCCTTCGCGAGTGCGGAATGCGGAGAATGCGGAATGCGGAACGGAGCAATAATGTCGAGTTGAAGTTGTGGCAATTTCATCAAAACACAAGATTATTGAAGCATTTACACAAAATTCATGTATATATACACATATTTACTGTTTATTACACGAAGAGCTGTTGTGTCTGATTTAACTGTTGGATTTATCGGCAAAACGTGGTTTTAACAGGTTGTGACGGACACAACAAGTGGCAGCTAATACAACACTAATGTAGAGCAGTGGTTCGTCACTTTGACTTGATAAATGTATACGATCTGCGGTGCCTATTTAGGATTTCCTACGGCTTTGGTACAATTTATCACGGCATACCTATTTGGGATTTTACAAAGTGCCTATCTGACATCAAAATAGGCAGGTAGGTATTTATGCCTAATCTCAAGAGGCCTGGACATCCTCAACGTAAACACTTTAGATAGAATAGAACCGCTGTGTCACACAGCCTGTGTGGTACAGTGTGTGCAGGTGGTCACTGCACTGTGCGGAAGGCGACGCGTTGGGGTCGTTTGAATGAAAGCTACTGTGTGCAGGTGGTAGTCGTTCACTGTGCGGTGACGGCTGCAGGGCGACGCGTTGGGATAGTAGCTATTCTGTGCAGATTAAAACGAAAGAGTTAAGGAAGTATTGTGTGCAGAAGGCTGAGAGACCTCGCGCGCGAAGAGCGCTACTGTTAACAGACCCTGGAGTTCATACTCCAGTGCGATTGAAGATGCTGTACTTTGGCTGTTCCACGACAACGACCTTATTGGTTCAAGACTGTAGTCGACACCTCCTGGATGCCCGCAGATATCCACTTGCTCGATGACATGGCTTATCGTCATTACTCTTAAACTCAGACGCAGCCCTTAAGCCCCACGCGAGAAAATGAAGTGTCTTGAGCTCGCCATCGCCAATACATGTAGGGGTTCTAGGCACCAACTCTTCAGAACGACATGTCCTTGTGCGCTTTGATTTCCTCTTCGCTGTACACCAAACTCTCTCGCAGCCCTGTGATCGCCGTAATGACCTTAAACTTGGCTCGGATGCGCAGCAGCTCCTGCACCATGTCCTCATCCACCAAATTCTGCACAAACACCGACATCAACTTAGCACCAAGTAGCTTCAACACTCTCTCTGTCCACATCGACGCACCTTCAGCTCGAACGCTTCGAGGAGTGCACCGAACGACGCCACCGATTTGGCGGCTCGAGCTCTGAGCACCAACCAATTGCACCAACGCACACACCCAACCGTCAAAGACACACACACACACACACTCGTTGCGTGCAACTTTGAACGCCGCCACTTTACGGGAGTTTGCTCTTGAGTTCTTCGCTCTGCAGCATGTGGTTCCACACGAGGTAGCAGCCCTGGTAGAAGCCCAGCTCACTGCCGATCTCGGCGCCCTTCATGACGCTGGCGTCATGACAAGGGTTAAGTGTCAGGTTAGCGTCCGTGGTGAAAGAATGGCTGATGGTGCTGGACGCACGCACCCGAGCTCGCGGCCTTCCTCGATGCCCAGCTCACGCCCGCGCTCCATGCCCATGGCCTCGCCCTGCGCCACGAGAGTCTCCTCGTAGCCGGAGATGGCGTCGAAGGCGTCCGCGATGTCCATGGCTCTGATAATGCGACGAGCGACGTTGACGTGCGTCACTATACAAACGCCAAGTCAGCGTTTTGACTGGAGCACAGCACAGCTCCTCGATCTTGCACGGTCGCAATGCCGCCAGTCAAGGGAGACGAGCATCTTGTTCATAAAACCTCGACCCAGGCAGGTCGACAGTCGATGACTGCAGGCAGCATCTGGAGCGGAGGACTCACGAGAGCCGCATGCATCGCACCGGTACCATACGCTGACACTTTGTCATGGCAGGTGGGCATTTTGAAGCCATAGCCACAGCTGTGGCCATGTGTCTGTCTGCCAGGCTCGGCGACGTTTGGCGATGGGGCATGTTGAACTTGAAGCAGAATCCAGCGCCGAAAAAGCTGGTCTTGTCCGATGCGCTCGCTCCCGGCGTGTATTGGCCCCATGTTACGGAGGCAAGGACGACGTGTGACCTCCATCCAGGCTGCAAGCAGCGAAAAGCAAGCTCTGGGGGCCGTAACTGGCGCAACGGCTACAACGCTGCTCTTCTCTGTCAACGGCGCTGAAAATAGCCCAAACACGTTCGTGGGTGCCTTTTCCTCGCCGTTTCACGGATCCAGTATGGCGACACCAGAGACACGAGACGTTCAATGCGAATACTGCTGCGCTGTACCGGGAAGCGAACGCAACTTGAGGCCATGGAGGTTTGCAAGGAAAAGCGCTGTCTTTATAATATAACGGTGGTAATTAAGGGCTGCTAGGGTACAGGCGTCGAGCGCACAGGCAGCGTCAAACTAATAGGGCGGGCGAGAGGAGCGACCTTCCTCACTGCGATTCTTGTCTCTGAAGCTGCTGCGCCTGCTGGGCTTCAACAGCGGCGGCGGTGAGCGGCTGCACGGTCTTGACAAAGCGGCCTTTGACGCGCGGGCGCGCGTTGGCCAGCGTCTTGCGCACGCCGTAGCGCACCTTGTGCTGCGACAACCTGCGCGCACGCTTGGCCATGTACTTCTGCAGCAGCACGCGGCGCGCTGCGGGCGTGTAGGCGCCGATCATCTTGACAGGCTCCAGGATGTAGTCGAGACGCAGCGGCGTCGGGTCACGCGGCAGGTTGTGCACGCTCGTGGGGCTCACGTCGTCCGCGCGCTTGCTCCTCTTGAGGCTGGGCGACGCCTCCACGTCCGAGTCCTCCGAGCTGGGCGTCGTGTAGCCGTCCGAGGCCGTGTCCGTCTGCGCGGCGACGTCCAGCGGCTCGGCCTTCTGCCACTCCATGACCACGCTGAGGAAAAGCTCCTGCGAGCTCAGGCGCGCGCGCGACAGCGGGCGGGGCACCTCGATCTTGGGCAGCGGCTCGACGGCGGCGTCGGCGCGCAGCCAGCCGCTGGGGCGGCGCAGCACGGGCAGCGTGGGCAGCGGCGGCTCCATCTCGCGGCTGCGTTTGCGGGACAGCAGCATGTTCATGGTTATCGAAGGCTTCTTTCGGCGGCTTGGGCGTTTCTCTGGAAATGCGAATGTGTGGAGCTCCAAGTGGTTTGGCTCTCGGCGACGTTTCCGCTGCTCAGTGCTATAAAACTGCTTTTTACAGAGACACGTATCGCCGCCACGTTTTTTTTTAATATTTTCATTTCATTGACCGTTTGTATTTGTATCGGGATGAACCTCTTTGTTGTGATATTGCGCGATGTGTGTTAGTGATGCTAGTGGGCGGAATGTCGCTGTGACAGCGGTCGAGTCGTGTGACTATCTGGCCCACGACGCTCCGCTTGTGGCTGCCAGAAGTGCGATATTTTCTCATGTAAGAAAAAAAAAGCTTGAAGAAAAAAGTTGATGGAAGGTGAAACGGCGCTCGTTTCCGCCTTCAACGCCTTATCCGGGCGCTATTCGTGCCGACGTCCGAGGAATTTCGTCGAGTGATGCCTGTCGACCAGCAGACTTCTCCAAGTTACAACCAATCGTATCATTTGGGGCAGACCAATTCTCGACGCGCGGCTCGCAAGTCTATCATCAAATTCACTGGTCCTAAGGGATTTAAAACACAGTGACCAATTTGTACATGCATTATGTATAGAAAACCGTTCGGGCGGGGGGGGGGCTCTCTCCTAAGTTTCGCGACACATCGATACATGCATAACATCAGCTTCCTCGCATACCAAGCGCTATCCCTGGAAAGCAAAAATAAATATTACATTATCAAGTTTCAGGGTATTTTGGTAAGTTTCTCAGACGCAATAGTCTATACAAGACGGTCCGCATTTTCCTATTTGGTGTGGCAGGGGACCTACCCCTTTTGACAAGCGAGTGCGTCGCTCAATCAGCGTGCTGGCCCGGCTCTGGCTCGATTCTGCTTGGGCTCGCAAAGCCACGATCTTCCTTCATCTGCAGCCCCACGTGCGATGCCAAGATGCAGCCCCACCAATGGTGGCACCATGTTGCATGCTGCTATAATAAAGCGCCCAGCCGTTCGCGACGGCGATGGCTGGCGGTGAAAACGTGAAATAGTACGCAAAAGACAAAGACCCGCAGCATCGCCGACGACAGCAGGCGCTATTAATAGTGGCGCCGGCGGATTCGTTCGCTACCTGTACGATGACAACGCCGCGCGTTGGAGCTGTGCGCCCCAGGATTTGATGCGACGGCCCCACCCTTGAGCAGGTCCATCACGGGCTGGTGTCGACACTCCACCACCACACACGAACACGCCGGCGGTCCATCCACCCCACAACAGAGACCGTCTTCAAGGCTAAAGCTTCGTGCCGGCAGTTGAGGCTCAACTTGAGCCGAGCCTGCCAAGCATGCTGCCGAGCGCGGGGCCTGCACATCTTACTAACACCTTCATTAATCCACTCGTGCTCACAGCCGCGTCTTGCAAAAATTGACTGGCGGTGTGCCATACGCTTGCTGGTCACCAGCCTGCGGAGGACAACTGACGCAGGACTGTGCAATGCTATAGACGCGCATGACCCGCATAGAAGCCGCCGAGCCCCAGATGTCGCTGAAGACTCGCCGGATGATCCGGTGCCAGTGGCTGTGATTGTATCCATTCACCGTGACGTACTTGCTCACCAGCGCGAGTGTCGGTACACCCGAGGTGGACGCTGCGATGTGCGGCGATAGACGTGGGGCCCGCAGGCGCGTGTCAAGAGCGAAATGACGCGACGAAGCCAGGCAGGACACCGAAGCAATTGCAGCGATGATCGCTTCTTGTCTGAGCGCTTCGACATGCATAGCGCGGGCGAGCTGCTTGGTCTTGAAGACACCGCTGCCGACCGGGCCCTTGATCTCGGAGCCTGGTGGTCGGCTTACAAGCTGCATCTGATGGCCATCCGTCCTATTCTTTCAGCAAAGCTGAAAGCACTAGGGTTTCTAAATGTACCTGTTTTGATTTTTATTGTTTTAAAGGTCGATTTCAGATTTTAGTGTGTTGTTTTAATCAGTTTGACTTCATTTCAGTATAGCGCTCGCTCACATGGGACACCCGCAATCTCGACGTTTGGAGCGCTTAGCAACGCAAAACCGCTATTTCTAATTCTTGTTATTTTGACGTGTTTCCCTCGATCAGGTTGAGCTCTAGATTTGCTTTGTGTCAGAGAGACGTTTAGAAATAAACTTTAACGAGGAGTCGTGGTGCTGTTAAGTATCCGAAGCGTCGCTTCCCAAAGTAGCCCCCGACTCTTCGCCGCACAAATCCCTAAATATGGTAGTGCTACTCACTTGCTATCACTATACCAGCAAACATGAACCCATTTCAACGGTCACTCGCGACCCCTGGTGGTTAGAAATGAAGTGAGCTCACTTGCCAGCGGCGACCCTTGACGCACACCAGGCTTCACTACAGTTGCGCGCATCGAGAGAGCACCGGCATACTGTATGGCAGTCGCATCAGCAGAGCAGCTCTTAGGGCAGAACCAACGCAAGCGGCAGCCTGCAGGGATACATGTATCAGGCTATTGCGGCGATTTGCTGCCACCACGACAGGCTGTCGCTGTCGCCGACAGTGAAACTCCGTTTGATTTTGAGTGTGGTACGGCGCAAGTGCCTCCGGGTCGTTGGAGGGTATACACCCGACTTAGTGTTCGACAGAAGTGCCAACACCGCCAATGCAGCGCGACCGTCACGAATAAAAAGTCTTTCATCTATCTGCACGTACATGTACAACGTAGTGCACTGCTAGAGATCTCCTTCTGCCTGGCTGAGTCAGCCAGGTGCAGCGCACCCATGCTATACTGACAGAAACTCCAATTGTAAACACTCGCTGCGCTAGTAGGTAGAGTGCCTCCATTAGCTTGTCGGTGGAGACTCTCCACTGGAGAGCTTGTTGTGATAAGTATTGATGTGGCGGCGAAGTCATACATACTTGAGTACCAAGTTGCTTTCGTGTTCGACGCGCAATGTGTGACATGGTGCAGCACGGCTGCTCTTTAGTTGTGTAAATTACACAATCCAATAGTTACACAATCCAATTGTGAAACTTACACAATCGAATTGGCAATACTAATGCACGTACAGCGTGCGTCAATAGGTACAGTAATGAACCTATAATATAGACAGATAGAAGGCTAGTCGCCCGCACATTACTGTATCTCGTCGAAAAAATATGCCCCCTCAGCTACTAAAAGGTGGTTGTCCCTTTTCGAATGATGTATGTCTGTTACAAGCTGCGAGATTGGCCGGCCTCATGCTTACACAGCCCATTTCGAGGGCTTCAGTCCACGAACACGTATTGGAAGTCATTTATTAATATGTGGACTGCTGAAGCAAAAATGAAATGATGAACCCTGCGATTAAGTTCAACTGAATTTTTGATCTTTATACTGTTGTGCGTTGCTTGAGGCAGAAATACAAAGTCCACATTTGAGCTGAAAGACCTCGTGCGCTTGCAGCGCGCTACTGTTCTCTCAGCCTAAGCTGAGAGTATACCACTGCAATTCCGTTTCTAAACGAGCCGTTCTTCAACTTGAAGGATTTATAGAGATGTTTTAAAACATTTTTGTGAAATCCGGACTGTTTTTAACGTAAGTGTTGCAAACTGATTTTTTTATCACTTGGCGTTTGTATGAACTGCCCGTCTACAAGACTCGCATGGGACGCCCCTTCATATTTGTGAATGTGCTCAAACGTAGACTACTCTGTCTCAAAGAATTCTCCCTTTGAAGCCATTTACTTCTGCATACTATTTCAGCAAGGCACGGTACTACCCCGTTTTAAGTTAATGCTGTTCAAGTGCTATTGTGAATTCCGTTATAGAAATACACTTTTCCGGGACCTTACGGTAGAGGATCCGAGGCGAAGAGTCGCCAGCTCGCTCGCTAAAGTGTACATGATCACTTATTAAAATATACATCTGACCCCGTCTCGGCCAATGAAAGCGAGTCCCTAAATATGGGCTGGGACCTCACTCGCTTTCACTATGGCTTCCCCAGCGTCAACTGGTACAGCTCAGAATTTAAGAAACGGTACACCTGAGCGTGTGCAGGTGTACCGGTACTGTACAACGTTCGGTGACCTGAGCGCGTGCAGGTACACCGTTGGTGAGCGTGCACACCACGTCTAGAGTGACGGCTGCAGGGCGGTGCGTTGGGGAAGTTTGGATGGAAGCAGAGTTAAGAAAGGGTTAAGGAAGTATTGCGTGCAGAAGGCTGAGAGACCTCGCGCGCGAAGAGCGCTACTGTTTCACTAGTATGGCCTACTTACAGCTTCAAGCTTCAAGCTGAGGTCGTCCTTTTCCCAGCATACCGGTACATTGGCATTCACTCATCGGATTTAGCACATGACGCGAATATAGCGCGCTGCTCTCTACATGAAGGTTGGCTGTGCATCGTGTTGAGAAACGCGTAGCTGCTGCGTGGGTCCTGCGCGGACACGCTCCGTAGATTTCACTGGCTGCGCGGGGGCATGACGCACTTGGTGCATTTGGCTTTCTAAATGTTGCTATGATACCATTTCACCAAAGCAAGAGCTTAAGTGCACTGTTGCGCGTTGAGATTTTTCGCCGCTGCGAGTGCCAAGTTGAACGACAGCTGCCCGAAGCCTCCACAAATCGAACATTTCAATGCATAAAGTGATAACACAGTCGGCGGGTAAGCTCTAGCAAAACGGTCAAACCAGTCATGGTGGCAGCAATACTCACCGGACAGCACGCCGACGACTGAAGACGGCAGGACACCGTGATCTACTCCCCTGGGACTGATAATTACGACACGGTTTCTAATGAGCTCTAGGGCGCGGAGCACAGTGGGGGAGTCCAAGAGCCGTCCTGTAAAAAGCAAGACCCAAGCGTAAGCGATTAAGACCATTCCACGACGCTAGCAGTGTCGTGCTACATCGCACGTACCGACCCAACAGAGTACGATGACCTCGTTCTCCTTGGCATTCAGCAACCAGTCGAGAATGGTTCCTTCGTGATTCGACTCGTGCGTCACCAGCGATATTCCTTGCTCCACCGCCAAATTTTGCACCTCCCTCAGCAAGTCCGCCTTCGTAACATCCCCACTATTGCCACAAGGCAACACATCCCACTGCAAATTAGGTCGTTGGCACACCTAGGTAGTAACTTCACAGCGCGCATGTTACCGTACCCAGTCCAGGCACTTCTCATGAAGCTGCAGGGTCCATGAATCAGTAGGATTTCCGTCATTTTCTCGGAATTTTGACCCAAGAAGTCCGTAGCAGAGGCAGCGACACTACTAACAACAGGGTCAACAGCTCGAAGTAAACTGTTCTCAGCGACGGGGGGCGACGAGCTTCCGCCAGCAGGAGCAGGTGTAACTTCTGTAACATTGGGACTTGAAACAACGGACGCTGGCGTAACTGGGCTGCTAGGCGCCGAATCAGACGCGGAACTGGGCGCGGGGATCGCTGGCTGCTCCAACGGAGCTTCGGACGCTGCCTCGGACAGACTGAGCGAAAGTCGAGCGTAAGGTTTACGCTCGTAGCTGGAGAACAAGTGGCGGAACTCGGACGGCAAGCTGTCGCAGCCGCGCATATGCTGGCGCCACCGATCCTTGCTTCTGGACGTGAACATCTTGCTACAGTGGCGACATCGGGTCGTGCGCGTCTTGCCCTTGCCGTCGTGCACCACGTGCTCGTCGATTGCGCCCATGGCTGTAAACTTACCGGCGATCGTGTAACAATGGCATACTGAAATCAAGTGATAGGTAAACTGGTGTGCTACTACGTAAGATTTGGTGCAACCGCCTCGACACAATTTCTCTGGGCTGATAATCTAAAAACACTTTTTTGGACATTTTGGTCCGCATTTGCGTGACCACGGCATACTGAAATCAAGGTATAGGTAAACGTGAATGTTGCTGCGTAAAATCTGTGTAATAGATACACGTTCCCAATACTGGCCTGTCCGGCGGACCACGTCGGCAATTTTGATCAGGGACGCACCATGCAGGAAGAGGAAAAAGAAGACCCAATCGTAGCAGTGCTCCACAGCGACGACCTGGCAAAGAACGAAGGAGAGTTGCGCGCATTCCTCGTCAAATTCAAATCCAAAGAGCTTCGCACAGCGTGCGCGAAGCTGCACCTTGGAGCCCAAAGGCGGCGCTCTACACATGACAACAAGCCCGGCTACATTGACCTTCTCTGGAAGTACTGCAACGACAAGTTTAATGGCGTGCGGGGGGCAATGGAGGTGCCTAGAGCGACATCACCCCCAGCAAACGGAGACACAGCGGCGAGGCCCTGTCGATTCCGCCTGCGCAACAACGTCTCGGATGACTTTGTGCATCGTATGGGCGAAGCTGAAAACATTCGCGATGCCCGGATAATGGGCATTTTGCCACGACCGGTTCAAACAACCACTTTAACAAACCTTATTGACGCCACGTCAGAGAGGTCCTCGCACGCTTTGAGTGACGAACGTCCTCCTGCTAAGCGACGCCGCCATTTGGCTAGGGCGGATCCGATCCCTGAGTTCATGACGACGACTCGCGAGGAAGATCTAGAGAGGGAGCGACAGCGGAAAGAAGCTTCAGTGGAAAGGAACTACGATGAAGTGATACACTTGGCCAAGGCTCTGCAGGCAGCCGTGGCAGCGCTTAACGCTTTGAAGGAATGTCATGCTACACCTGCACAAGTCGAGGGTGCCGAGTTCGTCGTAAACAAGCTGATATCACGATGGAAAGAGGTGACGGAAAAGGCTACTAGTGATTTTTAAGCTCTTTGTAGAGCTACATTTGATGAGACCTCGTTTGATTTCTCTTGCTAGCTTTGACACTAAGTTCTGTCATTCCCAAGTCAACTGAGAAATGGAGCTTCAACGTACAGTTACTGGCCAAGCAACCCGAGTCTGCTGCTTACGTCTATGGTATATCTATCCTCGAATCCGTTGGTATAAATTCAACTACTGTCCGAGGTGCACGTGAACTGCGGATCTGACAGCTTCCGCATTGTTTCCATAATGGCGAAAAAGTACGAGTGGTGCTTAACTACGTTGGTGGCCAAGATTGTCGACTCTTTGGTAGCAGCGATCGCAAATTGGTCAGCCGCCTCAACGAAAGTCATGGCATCCAGCTCGTCGTAGCTCAACCCCGTCATTTCCACAAACTTGCGAATTCGAAAATCACGAGGTAACTTGCCTACGGTCACACCTTCGGGCGACTCCACCGTATCGCCGTCCACGACATCCGCGTTCAGCTCGGAATCAGTCGTCATACTACGACGATTCCAGTTTGCCGATCCGATAGACAGGTACACGTCGTCGATGATAACAAGCTTGGTGTGGATGCAGAGGCCTAGCTCTGCCTTGGTGGAGTAGATCTTGAACTTGTTCGGGTACTTCGATCGGATAGGCTCGACGTTTTGGTACAGGTACTTGATATAGCCCGCATTCGCGAATGCGTTTGTCTGCTCTTTTGTCACCACGATCAGGCGCTGAATCTTCGGCATCACCTCCATCAACGCATCAAGTAGCTCCGGTACCAGGACGAAATACTGATCTTCGATGTAGATGAAATTCTTTGCGTTTCTGATGGCTTTGAGACGCGCTCTGAACAGAGAAATCTCGCCTTTTGGGGAGAACTCTTTGTAATGTTTATACTTGCAACTCAAAGTTCGCGTGATTTGAATGCTCTGGTTGCCGAGGTTGGATGTCGTGTTGCTGCTGGCGTAGTCCAGTGGTGGCAGATCTTCGTACGGCGGGTTTTTGAAGTCGAGAAGATCGTCATCCAATCCTTTACAAGGCAAATAGTCAGAATTCCATCGGGCCAAGAAATTGTTAGCCACGTCCTTCGCAGCAGGACCATGGATGCGGATGTGTCCGTCTACCCAGCCCTTTTGTTTGTACGTAATGTTTGCTGCGTCGCGAATAGCTGTGTTGTTGTGGTGAATGGTATCCCATCGGTCGTTGGCGAGATCGATCCCACCCACGTAAGCCACCGGATGATCATCATTTCCTGAGGAATTGCTCGCGGCGATGACCAGCGTTTTCTGGTGGTGCGAAGCTATCAAGTTGACTCGATCATCGAAAATGAACTGCGCCTTCGCTTCGTTGATCAACGACTTTGGGATGCTGTTGATGGCATCGCGAGCTTTGATATTGTAGGGCATGTATCCCCCCGCAATGCTCGCCCAACCCAAGATATTAGCGTGTCCTCCCCTCTCCACGATACCAGCGAACACTTCCTTGAATCCAGACTTGGCACCTGTAGGGTCGACGTCGGGCTTGAGCGGGACAAGGGCTGCGAGCCATGTAGCTAGCATGACTCTATCACCTTCTTTGGTCGTGCTCAAGTCGTTGTAGACAGCGTTGTAGAATTCATTTGTCACTGTGTAGGCTGCGACCTTGTTGCCAGTCGTATAAACCGACAGATCGCTGCGCGGAACGCCGCCTCGCGACTCGGTAATTTCCTGCTCAGTGAGAAACCACGCGTCGGCATCCAGTAGTGGCTGCTGTGGTTTGAGATCGGTGCCATCGGAGAGGCTGACCTCGTCACTGCTTGCTGTTCTTGACAAAGAACCATCAGCAGTGGATCGTTCTTTAGTTCCTGAAGTGCCGTCGTCGTCGTTGCCCAACCAAGCCGAAAAGGAGAACGCCGATGCAGGAGCCAAGACTTGTACGCATATCAAAACGAGGACAAGGACGTTAATCGCTCTTGTGCAGCTATTTATCATTGTCAACGGCGAATCTTAGAGTGATCGGCAAAGCATGCCGAGGCATTGCAAACTCCCTCCTGCCTCTAAGAATCTTAGACTAAGATCATGGTTCTACAGTACATTGTACACGGCACAACCAGCTAAGGCCCGTTCTCAGGTTTACGCGTCCGGATGATTACGCGTCCCGGTTGCAAACATGTGTCGATATTGTGGACAGCAAGTTGCTATCTCACAATTCCACACCGGTACAGTGAGACCCCCCGTTTTCGCGGCCGCTGACATCTAATAGCCTGTCAAATATGGTTCCACCAAAATTCAAGTCATAGGCGTAATGTCACAACATAACTTATTAACCTCTTAGCCTTTTTATGGTCCACCCTCCGCGAAAACGGGGGGTCTCACTGTAGATGGCAGTTTTCAGAACTCTGTCGACTCAATGGTTGTGATCTATCCATGAACACTGCCCAACAACCTGCTGAAGACTTCGTGGTTAAAATGCATGATAGATCTGGACAGTATTATAAGCTTGTCAAATTCAAGTTTCGTCGACTAGGCTTCCAACCAGTTCAGCGAAGCGAGACTGCGTGACATACTGAACCTCGTCATGAAGCATCATGTCTTTTGTACAAAGGACGAAATCTCAACGTCTGCCATCATAATTTTTCTGTCTAAGTTTACACACTGCACTCAGTTGCGGTTTCTTCATGTAATTCATGTAATGCAGGGAACAACTGCACAGAAGTTTTAGCTCAGGATCCATTAATCACTCTGCTAGTTCGTTATAGGTGCCCAACCGCTGTTGTCTCGAAGTTATCTCTCGGTTCCGTGCAAACGCTGTTATGCTGCCAGTAATCTGCGACAATGAAGAGATCGCTTACTCCTTCGTTCGTAGTTTTGGGCAGTTGCGTCGAATGTGGCCCACCTCCCCGCACCAATTACAGATAAGTTTTGGGCAGTTGCGTCGAAGGTGGCCCACTTCCCCGCACACATTACAGGTAATCCCCTTCTTCTTCCCCTTTGTGCTCGGAGATTGTTGGTTCTTCTTTTGGATCACAGAAACCCCAGCACGAATCTTCTTCGTGTCATTAGATTCGAGAACGTTGGCCGCGGCGTTGATCGCCAGCGATAGAGATTGGTTCCAGAAACCTGCAACGATCAGTGCAACGACGCATGCACTTGTCAGTCTACCGTGCTCGATCAATACAGCTGCGTTATACTCAAGATTACTTACCTGACACCACACCCACAACATTCGCAGGTAGAGGTCCATGCTCCACGCCAATTGGGCTCACGATGATAACGCGAGACTGGATGAGTTCCAGCGCATGCACAATGAACGGCGACTTGGCAAGGCTAACTGCAAAGTACAACCAAGACAGCATCAGTATCATACATAAGTCTTCATCCCCGCGACACTTACTGTTCCAGCACAGCACGATCACTTGATCTTCACGAGCCCCCAGCAGCATTTCCAGGATTCTCTTCTCGGAGTCGTGGTTCCGGCCCTTGACGACGATCTTGAGTTTATCAGCCAGTTCCTGAACCTGGCGCTGAAGCTCCGCTCTCTCGACATCTCCACTGCACCACACCACAACAAAAACAATAAGCACTTCAACCACGTACAACACAACTAACTACAAATTCTACTCACCCTGTCCAAATCCCCTTCATGAAACTGCACGGCCCCTGCAGCAGCAGCACATCCACCATCTCGCCACCACTCGAGTCTCCTCCATTCTCACCCCCCACAGCCTTCTCACCCTCCCCTTGGCTGCTCTTCTTGGAACTCTTCTTCGGCCGAGCAGCTCTCACCGCAGGGGGTTGCACAGCTCGGACACTGCTGTCCACAGACAGCGGCACGTCCTCTTTAGCTTCAAGTCCCTTGTCAACGGCAGCAACCGCCTGCTCCAGATCCACACTGGACGACGACGCGTCCCCGCCGTACTCCACCACCTCTTCCCCGAACACACTCGACATCTCTGCACAACGCGTGAGCCACCCACACCCGAACTCCACTCACCCACACAACCCAGCGCACCTTCATGCAGCAGGTTGATCTGCCGCTGAGCGTCCGCCTGCTGCGCCACCGCTGAACGTCTGGCGTCGTCCAGCGTGAGCTTGTCACCGGTCGACGCGGGCGTCTGCAGCGCCTTCAGGTCGATATCAAACGGGTTCAACGGGGCGGAGGACAGCGCGCGCCACCCGCGAGGCTTTAGCAGAGAGCCGCGAGCTCCTGCGCCCGCCAGCGCCAGCGCGTGCACCAGTCGAGCCGCTGTCATCGTCATCCCTCCTAATCTGCGGTCAAATCGGATACTAAGTGCGAAATGAGCAGCTCGTCGTTGAGTGACAAAGTGGCGGTGGTCACGGGCGCCTCGGGAGGTATTGGTGCTGGTACGTTGGCTGTCGTTTGATGCAGTTGAAGTCTGGTATACATGTGGCTGATGGTTTGGCACTTTGGACGCAGCGATCGCGTTGGAGCTGGCGAAAGCGGGCGCCAAGGTGGCGATTGGTGCACGGCGTCTTGAGGCGCTGGGGAGTGTCAAGGCGGACATCGAGGAGAGAGTTGGGGCGGATGCACGCGTGCTTGTTGTACAGACGGATGTGACGAGTCGAGAGCAGATGCAGAACCTCGTGCACAAGGCGGAGGAGGCGTTCGGACCTGTGGACATCCTCGTGAACAATGGCAAGTTATCGGATGGTGGTGGATGAAGGCTATGGGTCTGACTGATGCTGTTGGTGAGTGCAGCGGGCGTGATGCACGTGCAGCTCATGAAGAACTTGGATCAGGACAGTTGGGACCGGGTGAGCTGCGTTCGTGATATGATGATGATGTGGTGTGGAAGTTGTTTTCTCAATGTGGAGGTGATGCAGATGATCGACATCAACTGCAAGGGAACGCTGAACGGAGTGGCGGCGGTGCTGCCCAAGATGCTGGCGCGTAAGAGCGGCCACATCATCAACATCTCGTCGGACGCGGGGCGCAAGGTGTTCGCGGGTCTGGGAGTTTACTCGGCGTCCAAGATGTTCATTGAAGGCATCTCCCAGGCCCTGCGTCTCGAGAATGTTGGCAGCGGCCTGCGCGTGACTTCCATCCAGGTAAGCGAAGCATGGGTCGGTACCTAGTTGCAGCGGACGGAGGGTATGTGACCATGTTGCTCTTGTGTTGCGCTCGCCATTGCCAGCCTGGAGACGTCACGACGTTCTTGGTGGATCATGCGAACGCCGTCGGCGGTGTGGACGAAGAAGCCACCAAGATGTTCGACGAGGAACCAGGTAGGGGGTATTCTACACTGTCTCGCCATTCTCAACAATAATACCTGACGTTGATGTATCAACTGCAGAGTGCGAGGAGCTCCAGCCTGAAGACGTCGGACGTGCCGTGCTGTACGCCGTCACGCAGCCGCACTACGTGGCCGTGAACGAAGTTCTCGTCCAACCACGCGACAGATCTGTGTAGGGTGGAGAATCCACCACCACAAAGCAATGAGGGTCCAATACAAACACGCACACACATGAACGAACCTCAATCCAACTATCGGATACGGTGTACAGTATCCTCTGCACTACAATCCTCTGTATCCTCTGCAGTACAACAAGCATGTGTATCCATGTCAATTTTCAAATCGTGTTAAGTGCGACACGACGGGATCATTTCGACGATGAGCAGCACCAACACGCAGTTGAGTGGCAAGGTGGCGGTGGTCACAGGTGCATCCGGGGGCATCGGGGCTGGTATGATACGTCCATCTGCGTCTCCCTTGTCTCTTATTGCACTTCTCTCAATCTCCCGGTCTGGTGTTGCGCAGCCATCGCGTTGGAGTTGGCCTCGGCAGGTGCGAAGGTGGCGCTGGGGGCTCGTCGTCTCGAGGCGCTGGAGACTGTCAAGGCGGACATCGAAGACAAAATCGGTGCTGGTGACAACGTCCTCCTCGTCCAGACGGACGTCACCAAGCGCCAAGAGGTGCAGAACCTTGTGACCAAGGCAGAGGAGAAGCTCGGGCCCGTGGACATCCTCGTGAACAATGGTGCGGAACGACTTCAATTAGTACTTCAATTGGCACGTTCTACGGAGATATTTTGTACTTACTTACTTATTTTCATTGCTACAGCGGGCGTGATGCCGTTCGAGCTGCTGAAGAATGTCAACCAGGACAGTTGGGACCGGGTGAGCTAGCTGAGCTGCTTGTGAGTAGTTTTTTTAAGAGTGAGGGTGAAGTGACGATTGTTTACATGTTGTGTGCGTAGACGATCGACATCAACTGCAAGGGAACACTCAATGGCGTGGCTGCGGTGCTGCCCAAGATGCTGGCGCGTAAGAGTGGCCACATTGTCAACATTTCTTCGGATGCGGGACGTAAGGTGTTCCCTGGGTTGGGCGTTTACTCGGCGTCCAAGATGTTCGTTGAAGGCATCTCGCAAGCTCTACGTCTTGAGAACGTTGGCAGCGGACTCCGTGTGACTTGTATCCAGGTTCTTACAATGCTGCGGTGCAATTAGTGGTGTTTTTCTTGTTGTTTGACGTGGTTTGGTTTCTATGGTACGTTTGACAGCCTGGCAATGTCGCTACGGATCTGGTGAAGCACGCGAATGCTGCTAGTGGCGTGGATGAAGAGGCTATGAAGCTGTACGGAGGTGCATCCGGTGAGTTAGTGTCCCTGTTGCAATGTCTGTGTGTTTATTTACTGTTGCGCGGTCTCTAATGGTATGCTTTCTCACCGCTAAATACTCTACAGAGTGCGAGGTTCTCAAACCTGAAGATATCGGTCGCGCCGTGCTGTACGCTGTCACGCAGCCGCCGTACGTGGCTGTGAACGAGATTTTGGTGGAGCCGCGAGATGAGCCCATTTAGGGGTCTGTCAGTACAGCTCCAACCCGTAGACGAGACTTTCCAGCTCGTCCTCCATCTGACGTGCCTCGTTTTCTAGGATACTTGAATCGTAGTATGACGCGGATATATGGCCGTCTTCACTCTCTTCGCTCTCAGTGTCATCGTCTTGTCCGAACGCACACAGGCAAGCGATGGGAAGACCTCGGACGCAAATGTTGATTCCCACAAAGAAGCGGATGCGAAGGTGCTGTACCATGGGGATTTCTCGCGTACGTGGGTCAGCGAGACAATCCAAGACAACCAGTGGCTGGTACGGAGGCTGAACAAGCACGAAATCGCACAGTGATTCACGTCGCAAGATTTCGTCCTGTGGTGCTAGGTCCCGAGTACCGATGGCATGTTCGATCAGCACGTACTCCTCGTCCACCCGGGCGATGAAGGAGGCAGTCACGCCAAAGGCAGCAGCAGCAATTTCACAGCTTCGATGCATCATTGTGCGGTCGATAAGAGTGCAGGCAGGAGATACAATCACATCCAGAAGCTTGAGTCGCTCTTCTTCGCGATCTTCCTCCAGCTTGGGCAGGAAGTAGCCTTCGTCTCCCATCGAATCCTGGTCGAGCAGACCTACGTTGGAGCTCATCATAGACGTTCGCCGATGATCTAACCTCCTCGTGTCTTCCTCCTCCCGCTCCTTAGAGTTGACTACGCTGTAGTAAGACAGGAACGACCGGTCAGCGGAGCTGTTGCTGCTTGCCTCGGCGGCAATGCGGATCGGCTGGGCTGCTCTTCGTGATTTCGAGATTATCGCTGCCGGATGCAGGAACGACCTTGAAGCGTTAAATCCAGACCGTGAGGCATCATAGCTAGCACTGTTGCCTCCACGGTCCCAATCAGGGGAGTTCAAGCTCGATTCGACGCTGTTCGAGTCAAGCACCTGAAGTGACCAGACACTTCTCTTGCTCGACTTATTTGAGGGCACGGTCTGCCAGAAGTTCTTCGTGCTGCGGGCGATGGACTTGATCGAGATGATCTTGCTATTGACAGTAGCTACCAGTCGATCAGGTAGCGCACCGATGTAGCCGCCACTATCGTGATCTTCGAACTTGTTGTTGTTGTCGCTCGCCTCAACTTCTCGCATCGTGGTCCTCCTCGGTCGCGTGAATTCCATTGAAGGTGGTGGCAACACGTAGTCTTGTGAGCCGTGACTGGCCACCGCTTTCAAATTTGCCGGCAGCATTCGTAGCGAGAGCGGAAGGTCCGAGTCCGATTCGAGTAGAGGGACCTGATCCCATCGTAGCTGGGAAGGCGGGATTCTGTTGTTGCTGTGGTGATTGCGGTGACGGCGGCGCTCTCCCTGGTGGCGATTGTTATTGTTGTTTTTGCCGCTGGAATACTCATGCGGTTTGGCCTTGGTCTTGAGCCGAGCCTTGTTGTTGCAAAGGTGGCAAATGCGCGTCTTCTGAACCTCCTTCGTTTTCATACTCACGATGTTGATGGTGCGCAGTGAGCTGCAGGACCCACAAATGACCTCGCCGCAAAGGCGGCAGTGGTGACGTCGGCGGAAGATGGCGTTGAATCGTTTCCAGCATATCACACAGCTCGCTCGATCCTCGTTCTTCACCCACTGGTGCGGCGCGACCAGTTGACAATCACCGATCCTCGATGCCGCCACAGCCGACTCCAGTTTCCCAACGGACCGCAGCGCTAGTCTTCGTGCAATGGTCCGTGCTGCCCACGGCGAACCCGCCATAGGTCCATCATTGTCGTCGTGAAAAGAGCTCGTCACACACGACAACCGAAGCCGATTAGGCGAAATCTCCTCCACGATCAGAGTGTACTGCAGATCGACTTGTTGGGTCGTCTCCAGCATCGCCTCGTGCGATCTCGGGAACGGCAGCCAGCTCAGAGCGATGGTGCGTTTGTGCACTCCGTCATACGGACGCGCGTTCAGTCCAGCCATCGACGACGTCTGGGACGTTGACGACACCCCGGTATGGTAGTCTTCCTGCTGGTGCTGGTTGTCCGGGATGAAGATCTTGAGCGTCTGGAAGAACGTCAGGTGCTGCTCCCGCAGCAAGACCGACTTGCGGTGGTCCTGGTACACGAACCAAACGGCTGCGTGCTGGGTGTCCAAGGTCCAGTCACTCACCGAGTGCTCTTTCGTGCGCATGGACAGCAGCGCGCCGTCCTTGAAGTCGCGACCGTGGAGCAGCTTCATCATGAGTCGGAACTGCGCCGTGGAGTCGAAATGCAGCAGCTCGAACGCCTCCTCGAAGCCGCACTCCGCCTCGTTCACCGCTAGATAATACACTGATGACCCGTTCGCCAGGCCTTGGTCGGTCCGCTTAGAGTACAGCTCCTGCTGCTTGTCACGCCGCAGACACGTCCACTGCTCCTTGGCTCGAGTCGAATTGAGACACACGCCCAGCACGTCCGTGATCTGCCGCATCGCGCGGTGGTGCATCCGACGAGTCTGCGCGCGGTCGCGCGATAGATGCACGGGCGACGCCATGCCACTTCAAAATGAATGACCACAATTCAGCTTGTATCAAGCTGTCGCTATCGATAGGTCCTGCTGGGATGGCGAAATGGATCGGATCAACTGCAGCTGGCCGCTGCAGGTAGGAAGCTTTAGTCAACCGTGTGCGCTGAAGAGTCAGTGACACCAAACAGCATTCACTGCGACAGCAGCAGGCTGGTCCACAAAGTAACGCGGACACTGGGAGAGTGCATGCACTGCATGCAGTCCCGGAGCGAAATTCTTCAGCCTGCCAGATGGGTGGCTAGCCCTACGTCGCGGGGAGTGGGGCAGCGGTGGAGTTCTCTCCTTGACACCGGCAGATGGCAGAGACGTCGTTGCTGCACTGACAACACCGGACGGCTGCTGTCCAGGCACGAGCCCGCACAATCGCAGCGCTGCTGCTGTTAGACAAACGCTTGCGATCGCCAGACCAGCCCGACGGGATCAGCTATTTCATCCGCAGAACGGGAATGGTCTGGACCCCAAAGATGCATGCATTAGTGGGTGTCAAGTTTCGTTTTAGGTCGAAAATTGAGGTCTTGTGTATGATGGTGATTGGATAAAAATAAACCTAAAAAAGAGTGGCTGACCTCCAAGAAAAAGTTTGGAGGTGAAGAATTATTTTTAGGTTTGATGGCTGGCAAGCAGGCAAGGATTTCGTGGACTCGAGATGGATCACCGGGAGGCAAGAGCTCTATGGACGTCTTAATCGACTGGCTCACTACGGAGGGGAACTATCGGAAATGGAAGGGCGGGAAGAAGCACTCGGGCGTGTCAAAGGAGTCTCTGTGCGGTCTAATTAACGGGAGGATGATCGAGGCAGGCATCGAACATCGCAAAAACGACAACATCCGGGAGAAGATCAAGAGTCTAGAAGCAAGCTTTAAACGAGCGGAGGACTGGCGCGCTAATACAGGTCAGGGTGTCACTGATGAGAGCGACCTAAAGTCTGCGCTAGCCAAGCTATGTCCCTACTACGACTGCTTGGCACCTGTGATGACTGAACGAGCCTCCACCCGCCCCCTTTTTTCATCTGATACTTTGCACGGTGTCGAAGACAGCGATTCTGATGCTAGCGGAGATTTGGAATCAGAAAGTCATCTGGTCTCGACTAGTGTGTCTACGCCAGCCAAGAGTGCCAAGAAACGCAAGTCGGTGGAAGAGGAGTGGAATGATATGCGGTCATCCATGCTTAAAGCAAAGCACGAGGCGGATTCAAAGCGGATGAAGATCGAAGAACAGCAGCTGGCGTTGGCGGTCAAAAGGGATGAACGAGAAGCTGCATTGGCAGAGATCAATCTTGCTGTGATGAAGGCTAAAGCGCGTGAAGCATCAATTCATGAGAAAACCCAGCTACTGCTAGCTAGACAAAAACTTCAAGATGCAGGTGTCAACCAATCTGATATTGACAAGATGCTACCTATGTAGAGCAGAACTGACATTTGCCTCTGGACCGTTAAGTCGTGCTAGATCGTTAAGTCGTCCAATAGAAACTGCATAATTTGCCGCCTTCTGTCGTCGTCATGGTCCAATTTGTCAGATATTGCATCATCATCGCTACTGTCTTCATCATTTTCAACCACAGGTGGCTCGTCGCCGATCACAAGGTTGTGAATAACTGCCAGCGCATCCACGGCTTGAACAAGTCGCTTCATATCACGTTTTCGAGATATACAGATCCTAATACCTTTTAACCACTGAAATCTGCCTTTCAGCATCCCAATCGTGTGCTCCGCTTTGATTCGTGCCCGAGCAATATGGCTGTTAAACCATTCTTGCTGTGATGGCAGTGGCTTCTTAGAGGGCCTCTTAAAAGATGGAACCATCACAGCCGACGGTTTGTAGGCTGTGTCTCCAATCAGGTACTCTTGTGCGCTGAATCGGTCGTCTCGGCGTAAGTAAAGCTTAGAGTTCTCCCATACTCGGTTGTCATGTGCGGATCCCACCCATCCAGCATTTAGATATGTAATGCGGCCCTTGTCGTCGCACACTACCAGGCAGCTGACAGCGTAATTCATCTTACGTGAGAAGTAGTCTTCCCCACAGAGTGCAGGTTTAAACTCGAGGGGCAGCAAAGTTCCATCGATGAAACCCACGCAGTTAGGAAATCGCCACTTCGCTCTGATCCGAGAAGCCAAAGCCCGCCGCTCGTCTTGGTTGGGCCATGCTATCACATCGTCACGGAGGCCAACTAACGCCTCCACAGTACGTCGAACGTACAACGATACAGTTCCAGTGCCAATTGAAAAGAAGTCAGCGAGCTTATTCGGCGTAGCGCCATTACCGCTTGAGCCGAAAAACTTCAATGCGACCAGCACATGTATCTCCACATTCACCGCGGTATTACAGAACACAGGCGATGTCCTTACTAGCTCCACAACCGAGACAAAATAGGGTCGACTTAGACGGAAGTGTGTCTTGAATTGATCAGGTGGCATGAAATGAAGGTAGTGCTCGAACCGCGATGTTGCCCTCCTTTGCAACGTTCTATCGGCGAGATAGCGTCTGGAGCTGATGTGAAAGAAGTAGTGAAGCAACATCTCGTCTAGTTCATCTTCGACTTCAATCACAACATTCAGAGCACCTCGTTCTTTTTTCCAAGCAAGCCGCCGTGCCAAGTGTTTGCGCAATTTCAACAGCTCCTGCTGTCGAAATGAAATCTTGGGCATCCCACGCAACCTCAGCCCGTTCCAGGGGCACCACAAGCAGCACGCGTACCAGGGGGACCTCAAGCACCACGCGGACGAGGAGGACGCCAAGCACCACGCGGACCAGGAGGACGATGGCGTGCACACGGACCAGGAGATCGACGGCGTGCACACGGACCAGGAGGACGGCGGCGAGAACGCGGACCAGGAGGACGACGGCGAGAACGCGGACCAGGAGGACGGCGGCGAGAACGCGGACCAGGAGGACGACGGCGTGCACACGGACCAGGGGGACGACGGCTTGTACGTGGACCAGGAGGACGGCGGCGAGAACGCGGACCAGGAGGACGACGGCGTGCACACGGACCAGGAGGACGGCGGCGAGAACGCGGACCAGGAGGACGGCGGCGAGAACGCGGACCAGGAGGACGACGGCGTGCACACGGACCAGGGGGACGACGGCTTGTACGTGGACCAGGAGGACGGCGGCGAGAACGCGGACCAGGAGGACGACGGCGTGCACACGGACCAGGGGGACGACGGCGTGCACACGGACCAGGAGGACGGCGGCGAGAACGCGGACCAGGAGGACGACGGCGTGCACACGGACCAGGGGGACGACGGCGTGCACACGGACCAGGAGGACGGCGGCGAGAACGCGGACCAGGAGGACGGCGGCGAGAACGCGGACCAGGAGGACGACGGCGTGCACACGGACCAGGGGGACGACGGCTTGTACGTGGACCAGGAGGACGGCGGCGAGAACGCGGACCAGGAGGACGACGGCGTGCACACGGACCAGGAGGACGGCGGCGAGAACGCGGACCAGGAGGACGGCGGCGAGAACGCGGACCAGGAGGACGACGGCGTGCACACGGACCAGGGGGACGACGGCTTGTACGTGGACCAGGAGGACGGCGTCGAGAACGCGGACCAGGAGGACGACGGCGTGCACACGGACCAGGGGGACGACGGCTTGTACGTGGACCAGGAGGACGGCGGCGAGAACGCGGACCAGGAGGACGACGGCGTGCACACGGACCAGGGGGACGACGGCTTGTACGTGGACCAGGAGGACGGCGGCGAGAACGCGGACCAGGAGGACGACGGCGTGCACACGGACCAGGGGGACGACGGCGTGCACACGGACCAGGAGGACGGCGGCGAGAACGCGGACCAGGAGGACGACGGCGTGCACACGGACCAGGGGGGCGACGGCTTGTACGCGGACGATGGCACGTCTGACAGCACACGCAGGCGTGCAACGACCAGTACAAGAACGGACCAGGAGCAGACAGACCTATGCACACAGCAACAAGAACAACGACGACTTCATTAATATAGCTCTGTAAGGTAGGAGTGAAAGCTCTTTGCGTACCTGTCCGACCAGTCGCTTCGCAAGAACTCGAATGCCAGCTAAAAAGGAGCCTCAAGCACTGGGATATTTAGGTTGATCTGATTGGTAGTTATTTAGTTGCTTAAAAAAAAACTAAAACCAAACTTGACACCCACTATTGTATGGTGTCCTGTATCGTAAGCCCCTTCCTTTGAGTCGTTTTGCCGGAATTGAATCGCGCGCAGTCTTCAGCTCGATCAATGCGCTGCTTGTCCGTCGTAGCCCGTGGGAGCTGGAATAAAGATCGATGGCTGGTTACGCTTGACTCGCATTCCAAAGAAGCACGGGTCTTAGCGGTCTGAGCCTCCGTGGCCCAGATATTGTTTGTCGGTGAATTGTTACATAGTAGTACTACTTTGAGGCTCCTCCTGTCGAGCTTATCCTAGTCAAGGATGGCACGTTCCGTCCTCGCTAGCCAAGTTTCTGGAGGGCCATGGGGTCTGTTAGCGTCCAAACGCGGCGCTGATGTGTTGAGATTCCCCATGCATTTGCATCTGCCCCACCACTGGTGGCACCAGTGGTAAGCCACCACTGCAGGTCACCTGCACCTCCTGCCAGGTGCGGGTCCAAGCCTCGTCCACTGCAGTACATGTATGACCAGCAGAGAGAGTTCAGTTCCTCTGGCGCCATTGTGCACGACGGTGTGATTGCCTGCAGTGAGGTCCTCGAGTGGTCCAGCGAAGAGACGAAGATCGAGTCACGCCGCTGATACCGGTACTGGATAGCAGCGCTGCGAAGCGTTGCATGACGCAGTTTCCTTCGTCGCATTGGCTCCTTCGCCAGCGCGGTGTCAAACCTCTGGAATCGCAGCAAGTCATAGCTGCTGTCGCGCACTTCATTCCGGTGGTGACTCATCTCATTGCTGGTGCTAATTTCTCAGGGCGGACCTGGCGGTCTGTACTGTACGATAAGCTTAGAGTCTGTAGTCTGTAGACTTGCAGCGCTCTGACTCACTGGAGTCTGGGAGTGCAGTGCGCTGGCAGGAAGGACTGGGCTTGGGCTGGCGGGCGGCATCGGCAGCGTAGTCGACAGTTGAACCCGTTCAGCCGATCTGCGAAAAAAGCGCTTTTTTCCGAGGCCTTCCTGCCGTAATCGGGGCGGACACACCTACCAAAGCCGGACCGCCCATCCCACGCACAGCAAGGCAGGGCCGAGCCAAGCAAGCAGCGCCGCCTGCTGGAATCGAATCAAGCGGCTTGGTTGTGTGATGCAAGATTGCCGCGCGCTGATGATGGCCGGCGTTCGTCCTGCTTTTCTGTTGGTGCTTTTTCAAACAAGCAGCTTTTTCCGGAGATCCGCCCTTCTTTTTTCTTGCGCTTTGACTGGTGGCGGGGCCCCGTTTGGACGCGCAAACGGCTCGATTGCGCCTGCTCCTTGCTGGTTGCACCCCAAGCCGCCGAGCAGTGCAAGTTGGCACGCGACGAGGCCCACGTGACGAGGCTTCCTGTTGCTGCTCGCCGGTCGCCACTCGTTTCCAATCTTCAGTTTGCAAACAAGCACTTGTTAGGGGTCGGATATCAGAACGACCGAAGTTCAGGTCTCCGCAATGAGTTGGGTTGGTCTGGTGGTCTCCGCCTCATGGATACTGTAGAGTTTGATGGCCCGGCCCACTTGGCCTAGCGCAAAAGAAGCCAGCGCAGTGTAAAACGAGCTCGGCCAAGCACCGCGCGGTGTTCTGAAGCAACAGAGGTCGGCCAGCACTCCGCAGCGAGCGGGTCCGCGGCCCGCAAAAGCCGGGACGCGGGGCCGATAAGGGGCAGCCTGGCTGCTTTTTGCGGAGAGGTGCCTTTCCCGGCGGCGAGGCTCAATCTCCGAGCGTCGGAAATTCAGACCAGCCTCGGCGCTGTTGGGCAGTGCCACGAAAGGCAAGCGATCGCATGCAGCGTCGGCAGTGCTGGAACCTTGCTTAAGATACCGGTAGGTGAAGTACATGCACTGGCACTCTCTAGCCCGCTGCTAACGTGCTCGCAAACAAACCTGCTTATCTTATCATCCAAGCAGGCGGTCAGGCATCGGTCGGACCACCAGCCCCCGAGGGTCTCAGTTGCTTGCTATTAATAGCGAGCGGTTTCACTTTTTTTGAATGAGACCTCGTGCTTTCGAGTCCTACATACAAATTCCAAGTGACGGACTGCTTTTTATGGGTGAGAGGTGTAACGAGCGCACTTAGCCGGAGCGCCACCTGTTGAACTTCAGCCGCCATCCGCTGGCGCGCAATCACTCCGTCCCAAAAAAGATGGTGAAGCGGGTTCGACAAAATGAGATTTTTCTACACAACATACGCTAAAAAAAGCTGACATTTCAAATGCTTAGATTTATTTTCAGATTTTCGTTCTGATTGCTCAAATATTTGTGGGACGCCAACCATTTTGTTCGTCCGATCGCACATCGGTTGCGTGATTTCCGTGCAGCCAATCAGTGATTTTCGCCTGGTTTCAACCAATGAAGTGGTGGATCCAATCACGATGCTTTTTATATCTGTTCTTTTGCCTTCCATTCCAAACTTGTGCTTTTTTCCACGAGCCACGCCAGGCAAGGCCATTTTGAAATCCTCTGCGGAAAAAGGACTCCTCGGCCAAGGACGCGACAAGCTACTTGCAGTGGGCGAGCGGCTACCGTAGTTCTACCGACGATCTTCCACCAGTGACTCTCTCCGGTGTCTTCAGCTCAAGTCAAGTGTCTCGCTGCATTGCAACCGAGACGCTCACCACCTCCACCAGTGCATTGCCCAACACCAGTAAAGTGTGCGCGCCACGCACTCGACCACGCAGCGACGCTTCGCGACTAGAGCTATCGAACGAACTGACAGGCCTGGTGTTGGACCATTGCCAGCCAGTCACTGAGTAGTTCTGCTTGGAGTCGGTGACCAGTCGTCTCTTATTTTGGATCGCAATAGCGTGCAGCTGCCTCACAAAGATCGCACAGCTTGTCTTGCTTCATCCACCATGAACCCTCTGAGCCCCATCGAGGAGAGCAAGCCGTCCATGTGCCTGTCACCGCAGGACAAGCTCAAGAGCGCGACCAAGCGCTCGCACGCTTCGGGCGTGTTGGCCGGCGCCAGTGACGCCAAGAAGGCCCGAATGGACGACATGTTCAAGAATGAGTTCGAGTTGGATCTCGACGGCTGGATCAGCGACGACTACCTGCGCGCAATGGACTTTGACGACCGTCTGAACCACGACATCGACTGGGTGGCCCACGACGAGATGGACCTTGCAATGAGCATGGACGCTCTTGCGCAGGACCACACGACGGGTGTAGACGTGAACGACTTCGGCTTCGCGCCGGCTTTGCTGCGCGGTGGCCTGGCCTTCGAGGACCCGGCGGATATGGCTTCGACCTTCGGTTAGTTCTTGCTGTTTGCTCTTTCTGTTTGGTGTTGCTACTTGCAATGCAAACCGAAATCGACACGTGATCATGGCGTGCCTGGTGGAAGGAGACGAACGCGTGCTCATACTATGCCGTTTGATGCGTTGATTGCGTCTATAGTTGATCCAGCCTACATCCGCCTGGAGTCGAGCAACACCAAGGACGCCGAGAAGCTCCTCATGAGCTTCGACACGATGAACTTCAAGATCCCGTCGCCGACGAGCACTTCTAGCAAGAAGCGCGCCAGTATCTTCTCGGAGAAGGACGTCGAGGTAAAGCTGGAAAAGGCTGTGGTTGGCGGTGCCTCTAGCTCTGCTAGCGAACTGGCTGCCAACTCGGCGGCTGCGGAGGAGCTGCGGAAGGAGCAAGCACGCGTGTCCGCAGCAAGCGCTTCGTCGTCGCTGTCGATCAGCGCATCGACGGACTCGCTTCTCAGTGTTCTAAACGTAGGATCGCCGAAGTCAAGCTCGACGGAGAAGAAGATCGGATCGTACAGCCCGGCAGCGCGCAAGCTCCGCCTTCAGAAGTTCCACGAGAAGCGCAAAAACCGCACCTGGAAGAAAAGCATCAAGTACGACTGCAGGAAGAAGCTGGCCGACGACCGCCCGCGTATCAAGGGCAGGTTTGTGCGTGTACTGGAGAACGCAAGCGACACGAAGACTGCTGGTGCGAGCTCCGCGGCCGCAGGGTACGCGTCCCCAACGCCTCCCACCGGCGCGGTGGCTCCGCCAGCAATGGCACCCCAGGCCAAGACCCCCGTGACGACAGTGTCCCGAGTGGCGGCATCGTGCGCGTCGACGTTGGCTACAGCAGCCAAGCAGACCCCCGCCGTTGTGACAAAGCCCACACCCGTACCAGCGCCGACGGCAGCACTACCTTTCGCGCGTATGATCGCGAGTGTGTGACGAGCTCCGTGGCAGTTATGGGATTGCCAAGCGCTGGGAGGGACCTGATGCCTGACAAGCTTCGCAATGGAAACAGGACTAAGTATGATATGATAGTGTAGACAAGCTGGTTTTGGCGCAATGTGGCCGAAGCTGAAGACATCGCTGGCGAAAGAAATATAACACCAAACGCAGAGGTGAAACAAACGCACCGCGCTGCCGTGTTCAGCCTTTAACCACGGCAACACGAAGCAGCGGCGGCAGCGGGTGCGCAAAGCTCGACGAGACGTCGACTTTGCAGCGAACAAGCCGTTGAGCACGCGCTGGTGTGCGAGACCACCAGAACGCGGAGCATCCGGCGGTACGGTGCAGGCACTGCGACTCGCAGTTTGCGAGAGAAGTCAGCGCGCTGAGCACCTTGCGTGAACTGCCTACAGCCTGTCTTTTTGGCTCAGGCACAATCGGTCTTGTGTCACGAGACCACCAGAAATGCAAGCAAGTCGAGCATTGCGCTTCAGAGACTGTGGATCCTTGAAGCTAAAAAAGCGCTTTTCCAAGTGTGATGCCGTCGACGCGACACTGATCGTAGACACGCGGCGGGAAAAGAACTTTCCCGGCAAAAAAAGCAAGAGAAAAAAGCAAAAGGACTGGACATTGACGACATCAAGTGAATGTCGCCTGAAGGTTGCTGTTCTTTCTGTGTTCGTTGCTCCTCTCCATCGTATCAGATCCTCCGATCCTAAAAAAGTGTTTCTTCCTGTCGAAACTGCTGTGTGATGTAAATCCACACAAACATGTGACGTGGCGTGGCAGCTCCTTCATCTGCCGTCACATGTATCCGTCCTCATTTGGGGATTCCTCAAATTGGATCAACCGCTCAGCGCTCGCTGTGCAACAGGCGACCAACCACGATCTGCTGGCAGCACAAGTCGTAGTCAAGTGCTCAGCCGCAACAGCCTCGCGACCCTAGGTAGTACTATGAATCATAGTCAATGATACTTATGTATGGTCCACCCTTGCCATCGAATCTATCTAATGTTGCAAGCGTTACGCGCCGTCGAGGTGGTTGGTTGGCTATATGTATGTACTTGTTGAGCGTAGCGGTAAAGCCACAACGTCCTTTGGACTGCAAAGGAACTGTAGTGATCGACAGCACATATCGCTTAAAGAGCATAAAGCTAAATTCGCTTGAAGAACATGAAGCTACCGAATATTGTTTCACCCATAGTAATACTCGGAGCAACTCCTGCAGATGCAATACCCTCCTTGCTCTGCCAAGCCAGCCCTTATAACGCCCACCACACGCAGCAGAGAGTCGAGCTTCACTCCGTCTGCTCGCTCCTCAACGGCAGAGGCCGTCCCCCAATAGCGCCTCTTTTTCACTTGCCTCCACTATGTCCCCCCACTGCCCAATAGCGTTTCATCTCCATCCACCGACCGGCCACGCACGCCCACACCAAAGTCCCGGCGCCCATGAGCACGAGCGCCTGCCGCTTCTTCCAGTCGCCCCAGGGCTGCTTCCGCGGCGCCTCGTGCACCTTCCGCCACGATGGCGAGTCCTCCACCTCCTCTGCGGACGACGTGGCACTGAGCGCCGCCAACCCGTACGCCAACGGCTCCATCCCCTCGGCGTCCGCTCAGCCGCGCGCCTGCCGCTTCTTCCAGGCCGAGGGCGGCTGTCGCAACGGCAGCAGCTGCCCGTTCGTACACGACGCGGGCGCGTCAGGCCCCGAGGCGTCCGAGTTCGCGCCCTACGACGATTTGGTGGCGCCTCCACTGCCGCAGGACTACGCGGTGGCGGTGGCCAGCGGCGGCGCCGTGTTCTACAACCACCCGGGGCTGCCACCGCCCATGATGATGGTGCCACCCTCGGAGGTGGAAGCCCCGGGGGATGAGGACGCAGCGACGGCGACTGCTACACCCCCGAGGAGGAAGCTGCAGATCCAGGCCAACCCTCAGAAGAAAGAGACCATCTGCGAGATCCTGCCGGTGCTCACGAGGGACATTGAAGGACCGGTACGTCTACAGTGAGGGGTTTTGTTTTGTATTATTATGTTTGAGGGGTTGACTGAAAGCTTCTTTTTCTTCTTGTTTGGTTTGTAGTTTTTTGCTATTGATGTCGAGTGTGTCGCCACGGGCAGCGGCACCAAGTATGTTTTTTTATTTTTATTTTGGTTGTTTCGTTGATGGGGAAAACTTTATTTGGCTGACGTGATACTTTTTTCTTTCTTATTTTTTGTGTTGTGCAGTGATCGAGATGTAGCGCGCATTGCTGTGGTGGATGAGGACGAGAAGGTAGTGTTTGACCAGTATGTCAAGCCCACGAAGCCGATTGTAAGCTATCTCACACAGCTCACGGGGATCACAGAGAGGTGCGTTTGAACGTAGTGAGATGTTTTTTTCTTTACTCGTGACTCATTAGCTGTGTTGCTGGTTGGTTTCTGTGGAGCAGTAACCTGGAAGAAGCGCCAGACCTCGAGACGGCGCTGGTTCGGTTGAAAGCCATTTTGCCGGTGGAAAGCGTGATTGTAGGCCAGTCTATCAAGAAGGATCTCGAATGGCTTACGCTGCAGAAGCCGACGGACTACAAGGGGGAGTTTGACGTTGCCGACCTATTCCGACTGCCCATGCAGTCGACAAACGGTGTGGTCCGCTATCGCTACTTTTCTCTGCGGCACGTTGCCAAATACTTGCTTGGTCAGGAGATCCAGGAGGCGGATCACGACCCGGTCATCGACGCCCGGTATGCCATGAAAGTATTCAAGAAGTTCCGCTATCTCCATGAAAGCCCAGGCCGGCGTGACGCAGTGTTGCAGACTCTACTCAAAACTCCTCGCACACCGTCATTTGCTGACCGGTACCCGGTAATCGATGGTGTGTCTATGCGCGCACCGCGGAAGGGAAGATCGTCGCCGTCGGTCCGAAACGCCAATCGAATTGCCGCTGAAAACGCGCAGCAAGCTACCAACGGGGGAGGTTACAAGCCGCACTATCAGCAGCAGCAGCACGGCCAGCAGTCGCTGTATTTGTGAGAATAGCATGGAGTGGGCAGTGCATCGGGCGAGTCCAAGCATGCTGGTCGAACTCTCAACTCGCATATTTGCGGCTCAGGTATCGTGGTGAAATAGTATCCAGGTAGTTGGTGGTGGAAGAGGGTGATACAACGGCGACCAGCCTTCATGCTGGGTGCCCGAGTGTTAACCTTCTCCCTCCGTTGTTCGTAAGGTCTTGCTTGTGATGAACCGGTTTGCTGACCCAAGCTTGTATTCGGAATAGATGTTTCCAGCCTCTTGTTTTTTGTGTTGTAGAACTTGAGTCCCCACTGTCGTCAATTCCATGCAGTGGTTTTTTTTGCTTTTGTTTGTGTAGATCAGAGATCGCTGTCTTCGGATTCATGAGGTTTATCATCGTCATCGTCATCGCTGATATCGTCCAAGTCGTCTGCTGCTCTCTCCGCTTCCTCTGCTTCCAAAGCCGCCATAGCAGCGGCCCGTGCAGCTTCAGCGAATGTGGCACTCTCTTCATCATCATCGTCATCCTCGTCTTCGTCATCCTGTTCGGCACCTGGAGGACCTCCTGTCATATTCGCGACCAAGTCATCGTAGCCGTCGAAGGACACCTCGCTGACCTCGCTGTTATCGTCACTTGCCACCGCGTCATCGTCGTCCACGTCGTCTTCATCCTCCACACCGTCAGCTTTCGGGGTATCCGCAGATTTGTCTTGGTTCTCAGGCTTCAATACGCTCTTTGGGCCGCTATCAGGACCAGCAGCAGCTCCCTCTTGCACGCCGCCTTGCTTGTGTCGAAGGATTTCTCGGTGGTAGCGCTCGAAGGCACGGCCGTCGATGCCATCCCAAGGACGGCGCCAGCCCATGACAATGGCTTTATCGCGCTGCTGCCGGACAAGATGCTGACGCACGGTGGCGCCGACTTTTTCAAGCAAAACCTGTTCCACCTCCTGTCGGAAGGCTGCGTGGCCTTGACCAAGTCGAGCTTTTCCACGTTCAAGCTCCTCCATGTCTTCGCGAACGCGAGTCTCAGCGAACTCGAGCTTCTCACGCTTAGCCACCCGCGCTTTAAGCTCACCGAGAGTCTCAACTTTCTTCACGGGGATCTCTTCACCAGGCTTCTTCGACTTGGCAGCTTTCCCAGCCGCGCGCTCAAGTTTCTTCTCCAGTTTCTCTTCTCGAGAACGCTCTTGTATGAGAGGTTTAAGCTTGGCACGATGGCGTTCAAGCTGCTTCTTGAGGGATCGAAGATGCGCGCGCAAGGCATCTTTGGCGATTTTGACTTCGCGCTGGAAACGCTTTTCGCCGTCGGGTGTTTCGAGGAACGCTCGAATTTGTGGGAGCAGCGCGTCTTGTGCATCACGCAGTCTGCGCTCATCAAGTTCACGTCGGGCGACTTCTTCATCCGTGTAGAGCACGCGAACCATGGTCCAGCCAGGCTGCTCGCATGGGTCGTGCATTTTACCGAAGCGGAGCAGTTCTT
Source organism: Phytophthora x cambivora (assembly GCA_033557925.1). Taxonomy (NCBI): domain Eukaryota; phylum Oomycota; class Peronosporomycetes; order Peronosporales; family Peronosporaceae; genus Phytophthora; species Phytophthora x cambivora. Next base: position 10,758,830 of record JAUCEB010000011.1, on the reverse strand, counting down.
CGCACGCACATCGCATGGGGACATTCACGTGAACAACTCCTACAGGGCCGTAGGCACCAACGTACTGCTCCAATGCTCGCTCAACGTCACGCAACGTGCGTTTGTTTTCGATGAAAGGCTCCGGTGGGAATCCGCGTTGTGTCCTGGTCTCGATCACTCGGAGGATGCTCGGGAGTTCTTTGCCTGGACTTGGAGGAGAACGAGTGACATCGTCGACATCTCGATACTCGTCAGGGAAGAGCAGGGAACCACGCACCATGTAGACGCCGATTTGCTCGCCACGACGTCCCCATGGCCGAAGCATGTCGTATCGAAGGTCGGTCTTGTCCGCCCAGCGCTTCTGGCGAATAAATGCAAGCAACTGGAGCAGCTCTTCCAGAACGGTTCGATGATGTCGTTGTGCAAGCTCAAAGTGCGTGCTCAATAGCAGCTTGTGAAAGATATCGGCACCACGACGGAATTCCGGTCCCGTTCCGACAGGCGGAGGTGGGAGGTAGAAAGCTCCGTTCACGTAGCGATCAACTGCGCGATCGAATGCTACGAGGTGCTTGGACGTCAAGAATGGCAGACTCGTTAGTGGCACGTCCGGAGGCAACAAATGGCGCATGATGGGCTTGTCGAAGGTCTCACGATCGAATACAAGGCCCAGAGCACTAAGCAGCGCTGCAAGTTCTTCCACCCGTTGCTCGCGCTTGTGCAGATACAAGCGAATAGCCTTCGCACCGAGACGCATTATCTCGGCTGGAGGAGATCGGAACGGATTGCCATCGCTCTCGACGATTTCCAAGGCTGGTAGTGATACCCCGAAGCTTATGGGCAATCGTTCGAGGCGGTTGCTTTGCATCTCGATACGCTGCAGCGTAGCGCCAAGCAACAGAACTGCGGGAGGGAATTCTCGGAGCATGTTACCAGCGAAGGACAGTTCACGTATCGGTGGTGGGTTTCCACCGTCGGATGTTGCTACCCCACCCAGGGACATCGGAAGTTCCGTAAGCCGATTGCCACTCAACCGCAAGACTTGAAGCCGCGGTAGCTGCGAGAAATCCAGCTCGTCAAGTGTGTCAATGCGATTGAAGGACAAGTCAAGGCGTTCAAGCGATCGTAGCGCAGACAGAGCCCCTGGACCTTTTGCTAGCTGGTTGTGAGCAAGCTGCAAGTCCACCAAGCTGTTCGCCAGACCTGCCATGGACTCTGGAAGGGACGTAATGACGTTGTGGCTGGCACGAAGCGTGTGGAGCTTCGTACAATTGGCGAAGGTGTCCGGCAAAGTCTCCAATCGATTGTAGCGCAAGTCCAGAGTCTCCAAACTACCACCGATCCCCACAGTTTTGTCCTGATCATCACCAATCGATCCAAACACTTCGGGGGAAATTACACGGATATTGTTCTGTCGTAGCTGCAGCAAGCGCAACTTCGTGAATGTGCCGAAGCCTGCAGGTAGCACCTCGAAGTTTTGGCCCGAAAGCCGAAGTTCTTGTAAATCCGGCACTGCGCTGAAGAAAACGCGAGGCAACTCGGGGACCTCGATGCCTCGCCAGTGCATTGACAGCGTGTGCGTCTCTCGAGCGATTTCCACAGCGCGAGCAAATTCTCGGTTGATGTGTAAATCGGTGCTCCAACACTCCGCACCAACGCCAATTAGCCGAGCTTTTGGCTCTGGTGGACGCGATCCGCCATGCTTCTCGCACTCAATCTGGTGTTCCAGTTGCCATCGTACCTCCGCCAGATTCCCAGTACGCAGCGTCTCGGCAGCAAAACCCGCCTTAAGGAGTGGTGTATTGCCTGCGAGTCTCAATGTAACAATTCTCCGTAGAGCTAGAAATGAGCGAGGGAGCTTCTCTAATGCGTTTGCACTCGCATCGAGCACACGAAGTTGCTTCAGATCGCCTAAGGCTTCGGGTAGTTCTCGTAAGCGATTAAGCTTGACGTCGACGCTACAAGAAAGAAAAAAAAACGCGGTTAAAAGAACTGGAGAATTGAAGTTGGATACGTGAATGACGTACTCAGTGAGGTTGGTGAGCTTTGAAAAGGATGGAGGCAGTGCTGAAAGTCCGTTCATACCAAGCTTGACGGTCTCGAGCGCCTCTAGTCCGTGAAGTACATCGGGTAGAGCCAGAAGTTTGTTGTTCTCCGCTTCAAGTCGCTTCAACCGCTTTAGTTTTCCCTAGAAACTCAAAAACATGTCAGGTTTGATTGAATACATCAACAGACCACTTCGAAACTTACGAATGAAGGCGGCAGATCCAAGAGTTCATTTCCTGATAGATACAGGGAATACAAGTGATCTACTCCATCCCAGCGATCGAGTGCCGGAGGAAGCGTCGAGAATTTGTCACCGGTGCAGTGATTCACAAACTCTAGTGCAGTAGAGATGTCTGATGGACTTGGTAGGATGATCTCCCAGCCGTCTGGGTAGCGTTCCATCAACGCCCGATTGTCTGGTTTCTGGTTCTGCTGCTGTGCTTGACTGCCAGGCAACTGAAGCTTTGGAATGCGTACTTGAAAGCATTTGGGCTTGGTTCGGGTCACTCGCTTGGATTGCAAGTGGAAATACACCGTATCGTGCGTGACTGGGTCTTCTTCAACGCTCCACTGCTTGCGAGCAGCTTCGTTCTCTTCTTCTGTGGGTTCGGTGTCAGCACCAGCGTCCTCTTCGTCTTGTGGATTAGCTGCAGTATCATCATCTTCGGCTCCTCGCTTTCGAAGAAGTGGGGGCCTCGTAGCGAGTGTCACGAGTCGATTCCCACTCAACGTGAGCGTCTGCAGCTTGTTCAGTGCTACGAGTCCGCAGGGCAGCAATTGGAAGTGGTTATAGCTCAAGTCCAGCGTAACAAGTCGAGTAAGTGCGTGTAAGTTGTGGACTTCATGCAGTCGGTTGCGACTTGCGTCGAGAGTCTCAAGTGTCGTTGGCAAGTCAATGGGGAGGGCATCGAGCTGATTCCCTGACACGTTGAGCACTCGAAGGTAGCGCAACTCGCCTAGTGCACGAGGTGGCAGTCGTGCCAACGCATTTTCCTTACAAACGATCGTCTCAACTTCTGGAAAAGCTCGGATGAAGCTGTCGGGAATTTCGCGCAGAGCATTGCGCGATACATTCACACTTCGGATAGAGCGAGCGAGTTGCATCAATAGCGTTGTGAAGACGGCGGAGCGTGGAATGTGCACAAGTTCTAGAGATTTCAAGTCAAGCTCGAGAGATCCGTACGAGCGGCGTACAGCTGCTCGAATTTGTGTGTCGAGGTGTTGACGGTGCGCAGCTTCTCGCAGTTTCTTGTTGGTTGGCTGTTGTTTGGTCGGTGATGTGTCATTGACTTTCGCCTTTGCTTGTTCGCGCTGTCGCTGGATACGCACGTTCATTGTGTTGAGCGTCGGTATGCCACAAGCTGCAAGCCTCGTTTCGGCAAAGTTGGCTGTAAATTTGCGGTCTTTCTGCTCTCGAATGAACGCTTCTTCCTGTGCAATCTGTAGCTGGCGGTGGCGCTCGTTCAATGTCGCGATGGTGGTTCGAGCTGCTTTATAGCTATTTCCCGAAGCTTCGTACTCGCGGGCCATATCAATATGCGGTGGTTTGCGCTGGAACCCATGAGTACCGCTACGCTTCGGACCGGATACGATTGGAGAAGTACTGCCCTTGAAGAGGAAGCCATTGCCATCGTCTTCAGCAGTTAGTGCACGAGGGAAGCGTCCTGCCAGTGTCATCGGCGATGGTGGATCCTCATTAGCAGCATATTTGTACTTTGAGCTGCGAGAAGAATCCATCTCACTCCACTCTAAACAACTACAGGAGACAACGACTGGAGTTTCATGGAGATAACAACGCTATCGTCGTCTCATGCGATGATACAAAACATTTGCAGTCAACTTGATCCTCTATTTTTGCAGTTCACCTCCGAAGTTTTTCGCCAACCTGCCACTAACAAGCTCATCGACCATGGACAAGTACGTGAAGGTTCGTAAGATTGGGCAGGGAAGCTTTGGTTGTGCGTACTTGGCCACACGCAAGGCAGCAAACGGCACAGAATCAAGTGAGCAACTCAACAAACACCAGTTTGTCATCAAGGAAGTTGTTCTGGACCCTCGTGACCAGGCCAGTGCCCAACGAGAAGCTCGGCTGCTCGCAGCATTGGATCATCCGAATATCATTGCTTGCAAAGAAAGCTTCTTGCTCAAGACGCAGACGCCTAACGCTGCCTTTTTGGGTCGACATCAGCGACGGCCGACAGTGTTGTGTATTGTGACGGAGTTTGCGGACGGTGGTGACTTAAGTCACGAGTTAGCGCGACGTACCAGTCGTCATGAATACTTTGAACCTGATGATCTACTCGGTCTTTTCGTTCAAGTGTGCCTGGCACTCAAGCATCTCCACGACCGCAAGATCTTACATCGCGACGTTAAACCCGCCAACATTTTCCTCACGAAATCCGGAGTCGTGAAACTTGGAGATTTGGGCGTCGCCACAGTGTTAAGCCACACATTGGCCTGCGCACAGACTTCAATTGGTACTCCGTACTACACAGCACCTGAAATTTGCCTCGGTAAGCGCTACAACGCTAAGGCGGATGTTTGGAGCCTCGGTTGTGTTTTGTTCGAGATGGCTTCCTTCTCGCAGGCTTTTGAGGGTAGAAGTCAGCGACAATTGTTTGATAACATTGTGCGAGGGGTGACTCCACGGCTTCCATCGTGTGGAAGTCTAAACAGAATCCAGCGAGAGCTTCAGGCTTTAGTGGACGATATGCTACGAAAGGAACCACGTGCACGCCCCAGTGTGAACCAACTTATCCGAAGGCCATTGGTTCTGGCACGAATTCAGAGCTTTTTGTCGGCTCGAGCGCTAGCCTCCGAGTTGAACCACACAGTGCTCCATGGAGAGAACGTCTTTCGCAAGAAGACGTCAGCGGAAGACAATGTTGTACCGATCGCGCCACTAACTCAACACGTACGCCGCGCTGAACCTGTTGTTGCCATAAAGCCGTCACCTCGCCAACCGCAGCAAAACTTAAGGAAAACTCCACCACTTCATGTTCGAAATGGGAAAGCGAGGGTGGCGTCTCTGCTAGGTGCTACCGGTAGTCGCAAGGCTCGGGGACTTCCTAATGGTGCGTTAGGACGAAGTCGACCGATCAAAAAGAGGGTTCAACCCGATCAAGTTCCTGCCAGAATTTCTGCTGTTAAAAGCAAGTTGAATGCCCACAAACAGCGTGCAGTGCCTGCAAGACGAGCATCGATGGCATCCGCAAAGTCCAAAGCACAAATGAAAGTAAAAGAAAATGCGGCTGCTGTTGCTGCATTTCCAGACCCTCCGAGAGCATCAAAGACCGATGACAAGGATCAAACAAAAGGCAAACCACCAAGTGGAATTGCAGAACGCGTAGCTGCTTTCAATGCAAAGGTACGTCCAGCATACTCAAGAGAGATATTGGATTGTTTGTATACTAAAGCTTTCAACTTCTGTTCAAATGCGCAGTGGGCTGCCCAGCGAGAGCAGTTGGTGAAAAACCTACCACCTCCGCCTCCGACCTCACTTGCAAGGAATGTTGGAGCCTCCAAAAAGCCAAAACAGGTCCCGCGAGCATGCCCGAAGCCGGTAATCCTTGGCATTCAGGGGAAGACACCGAACTCTAGTAAGCGAAATCCACCACCTGCCCCAATCGACATTCGCCGTCAACAAGCAAAGCTGAAAACCCCGGGACCTGCACCAAAAACGCGAGACCCTGCAGTTCGTGACAGTCAACCCTCACTACGCGAGCATCGACTGGAATTCCAGCGAAAGACGCAAGCTGAGCAGCTGAACGCGAACGGAAAACCTCGCACGACAAAGGCATCTCCACTTGACGACCCGGTCATCCTGGTCCAGCAACTACCAGACTTCAAGACACCGCCACCACCTCCAGCCGAGCAGGTTGCAGTGCTGCCTCCTCCAGCACCGACGACTTTGACTTCTTCATTTCCTGAATTTGTCGACAAAAATGCAGAACTTGTACGCGATTCGACTCGCAACGAGACCGAAGAAGACGATCTCGAGCTCACATCCTTGCCACCAATGGCGAATCTGGAGTTTGAGCGCATGGTGCTGCAGCTCAAAGGCGCTGTCGAGTCGGACATGAATTCCAGCGAGGACGAAATCGACGATGAAGATGAACAATCCGGGGAGCTATTCACTCCTAACGTGCCTCCTCCGCCGTACTCGCCACCTGCCACAACTTCAACGCCTCCATTCTCGCTGGAAACGCTGAACATCGCGGTACTGGAAGACCCTGCGTTTCGTTTAGCACTGCAGAAGCGGCTTCAACTTAAGTCGAACGCAACTGAACAAGTTCAAGTAGACTCTGCCGATCAACTGGCTGTAGACCCAGCTGCACTCGACTGGATGCACACCTACATTGCTTCGCTCCTGTAGGGCAGCAAAACACAGCACACAACTCGAACGACACTTCCAAACGTTTGGCTTTTTTTCTGGTACTTACAGTAGTATCCAGCTCTGTCACTCATCACATTCACATGTTTCTCTTTCTCTCCGTCTGAAGTCGCTTGCTTTGCTTCCATCATCCGCGTGCCAGCTCACGCCGAGATGTCCACGCCGCCTGATGCGAAGCCTCCTCCAAGAAGTTCTTCAACAGCTACTAGGCACTGCACGAATCACTACACTAACTCATCAAATAAAAAGACACACCACCACTTCATCTCCTCACCACCGTCCGTCTTCGTTCCACTTTCTTCATTCGCATGCCGGTGGCTTGGACAGTTCAGTTCATTCACCTCGTTCACGGCTTCACCGTATTGTTGGACGACAGGCGGTGCATTCCAAGCGAGCTGCCGCCAGCGACGCGCACCTGCATGTGCACGAGCTGTTCAAGGCTGGCCGCGGGTGAGGCTTTGGTCGGCTTGGACTTGCCTCCTCCGACCGCAGATCGACCTGCGTTCGCACCAGCCCGCATACTTTCGGCAGCCGACGTGGACGTAATGGTCACGCTACGACGACGCGGCACCGGCATCAGCTTCGAACGCTCCTGGTACTCCTCCGACAGCACCTGCATCTTGCGAGCACCATCCAAGTTGAGCGGCGCACTCTCATCAAACGCTTCCAGCAACCCCATCGTGGCGCACATGGAGCGCAGGTGGAAATAGTACTTCGCGTAAGACACAGCCGACACGCGGACATTGTACTCCACAGCACTCAAGTACACAAGCTCCAGCTCATTAATCTGCTTCAGCGAGAGCTCGGGCCAGATCTTGGAAAAGTCGGCGTTGGTCATGCTCAGGTCGTCCCAAACCTTGGAGGCCATCACCATCGAGCAGAACACCAAGCGGCGCCAGTTCTCTCCACGCAACTGCAGCGTACCGCTCGTCGCTTTCAGCAAGCGCTCCACATACACGAGGCTCATAATGATGCACTCAGACTCCATTTGAGCGCGAGAGAAGACGTGCTTGATGAAGTTGCCAATCTCCGACAAGGTGGGGACCACATCCAGAATAACGTCATCGTCCTCCACCTCGACGAAGGACGAGGCTTCAGCGTCCAATTCATCCGCAATTGATGCCAGGCGTTGGCGGTCGCGGGCCGTCACAAAAACATCGAAGCGAGGTTCCGACCGGATTGGGTCCTCCAGTGCCTCCATCATGTGCGCACGCAACACAGTAGCCACACACTGGATCGTCGCATCTTGGTCCGGTGCGTTCATTGTCCCCATGCGCAAATAAATCGAGTTGGTACTGTTAGAGCGACGTCGCAGTGCCCGCGGTTTGTCAGCGGGAGCTGCACCCTTGTTTTCGGCAGCCTTCGTCTTCATCAGGGCGGAAGCTGAGCTCCCTCTGCCAGCAGTAACCCCGATCAGCGGCGCTTGCAATGACGGTCTTCCATTGCCATTGGCGGCTCTCACGGCACGTGCATACGCCTCCAAGTCTGAGGCACGCGGCACCAGAGCGGCCAGACGCACACGCTCCTGGATTGGTGACGGCACCGCAAGACACGTAGGCGCGTATCGCCCGACTTCATCCACGTCCACGCCGTCACTTCCTTTGCGGGACGCAGTCACCACTGGGGTCTCGTACGACGACAACGTCCTAAACAGCGACGGCCGCTTCATGCCGTCCTCCGACTCCCGCTCCATCGTGTCAGGCTCTTGCTGAGGTTGATTCTCGACCGGGTGCAGCTCCGGCACGCCCATCCCTTCCGGAGTGGCAGGCAATGAGCGCGTGGAGCTCAGGATGAGCTGACGCGCTGATCCAGGCAGGGACCGCGCGGATCCACTCGTGAACGAGTTGAAACTGCTGCGCGCGCTGCTGCAGCTCAAGGTACTGGCGGACGAGCGGCACGAGGCGTGCGGTGACATCTCATTGGGCTTGTGCACGGCGTCCGGCGTGCTGTGACTTGAGTTGGACGTCTCACTGTCGCGCGTGTAGAAGCCATCACGAAGCTTGAGCCTGATGTTGTTCTCCATAACCGAAAAGAATTGGCGCTTCTCGCGCGTCTCAGCAGCCAGCAGCTCCGCCGGCTTCTTCCACGTCGTCTCCCTCGTGATCGGGTGGTAGTAGTACGGCTTCTTGGACTTGGGGTCGATAGCCACACGCCATGCTACAGGCTCCTCCGGTACAGAAGAGCGAACGGGTGCAGCAGCTCGAGCAGGAACTTGGTTACGTACCCCGGCGCGGGAGGGTGCAACACCTCGACCGGCATCCTCCGGGTTACGCGGCGTAACCCCATTATTGTTGCTGTTGCGGGTTAGAGACTCCGGGTTACGTGACTCGTTGCTCACAGTTGCAGAGCGACCTCTTGCAACACTGCGACTCTGATTGTTGCCAACGGGATTTGCCGACCTGTTGCCCCTGCAGTTGCCCTGGTAGGCCGCCGTCTTGCTGTTGCTTCGGTGGTTTTCTTCAGGCCGCTGGTGGCTGCGGTGTCTGCTGCGGCGGTCCCTGGACATGTCGTACGGCAGGTCGTCCTGACTCATGGAGATCATGGCCGGACGGCCTGCCAGGTCCTCGTCCTGTCCTGCCAAGTGGTTCTGCATCATCTCGTCCGTCACTGATCGGAGCCTGGGCTGGCGTGTAACCTGGTTACTCCTCGGCGCTTCTTCAACTGCACGGGGACGAGAAGATGACGCTCCTCCGCGACGCAGCTGAGCATTTGGGACCTGATTCTTGGTTATAACCTGTTGGGGGTACCCTCCTGTGTAACCCTGTTGCATTTGCATTTGCTGTTGCATTTGCTGTTGCATGTGCGCGTTGTGCATGGCCTGCATCCGGGCGAAGGCGGCGTCCTGAGGCGCGTGCACGTCCTGGTGGCCGGCGGCCGCGCTTGGGCCGCGCGCGCGGTGGAGGCGCCTCTGCTGCTGCTGCTGGGGCGCCTGCAGGTGGCCTGGGGTCGTCGTCATGTTCATCCGCAGAGGCGACACCACGCTGTTCATTTAGAGAAAAAGAGTCTTTTTGCGCTTTTCCCTCCCTGGTGTTAAACTTTAGGGAGAGGAGAAAACCAAAATAATTTTGAAAAAATCCGCGGAGACGACGCGATGGATGGATCGAACGGTCGAATAGCGGTGTGGTTGGCCTGCCGCCTGGGAGGCTGGCTGGCTGGTTGGTCTGGGTAGCCGCTCGCGCCGCTGGTGCTTTTACTGCGCTTCCTCCCACTCGCTCGCTCCTCGGGAGAAGAAGCCTCTTTGGGCCCCAAAATGGCCCAATCGAGTGGCGGCAGCGCAAATTAGGGCCCCTAGCCCCGCCTTTCCGCCTTCAAATCCAAGTCGCACCGAATTCCTCAAACCGCCTTTTGCACCAGATGGTCCCATTTCCAAACTGTATGAGAGCACTTGTTACACTCTTTATGGGATTATGAGGTGTACTTTAGGTACCGGTGCCGGTCAACTTGGTGCATCTGTGAGGAAATCCAGCTCCTCCAAGTTGCACTCTCCAAAGTTCTTTAGCGCGGCCCATAATGAAACTCAGTGGTTGCGGCCAATTCTCACGCACAGACCGTAAAAGCGAGTGGCTCGAGGCTTCCTTGAGCCTCCTGGTCCCCCCATCCCGAACCGAGTCTTGACGCAGCCAAGTGTCGGCTTTTTCGCCGAGTTCTCGCCACGGCGGAAAACATCGGGCTGCGGAGAAGCCGGACTGGTCCAGGCGATTGGTGCAAGCTGAAGCCACAGATCGAGTCAGTGTGTGTAACCCACGTCTCAAAGACGCTCGCCGCTCCTCAGCCAAGGCGCGCGCTGGTCGGGCACGGCCTCCGGGCATTGCGAGTCCAAGACTTTGTGGACCATGAGACGCGGGCTCCTGGTCGGTCGGCACGTTCGAAAACGTGTCAGTGGACCAGGAGGTCCTCCTTCTCCAACTTATCGGATGCAGTACTGTACAGTACCTTTGGATCTTTTGCTCTTCTTCTTGGCCAGCTTGGCACTTTTGCGGTCATCGAACCCGCGCTACTCACGTCAAGCCGCCAGTCTCCAGGATATAAGCCCATCTGGTCTGGGTGGTCGTCGAGGCTGTTGTTACTGCTGCAAGAGTGATCGATCGCTAGAATACACGATGTCGGGCCAGCAACGGCAGTTGTAAAGCAATGAGTCATTCATTGCCAATGACCGTTGTCTGCAAGCAACAGGCAATAAGCTACAGTATGTACTTAGGTAGTCATTCGTGGTCGGCCAATAAGTCGCCATTTCGATCACCGAGAGGGCACTGTGCGGATACGGCAGAACTGAAGTAGACGGAGCAGTGCTACACCTTTGACCGGCGTCGCCGTCTCTCTCCTTGGTGTCTGTCGGCTCAACGTTGCAACAGGCAACAGAGCTACAGAACATGATGCTGTTATCCTACTGAATTCTAGAGCGATACGACACTCAATCATGGCGCACAGATTGAGCTGTGGTGAGTTTTGCTGGGCAAATGCATTGCAAAACAAACGACATTTTATAGTACATGTACTGTAGTAAGAAGCATGGATTCCATCCATATTCCGCATCAAAATGTAGTAGTAAGAAGCACGGATTCCATCCATATTCCGCATCAAAATTCCACATCAACATTATAAGGGATAACTTCACTTGTTTGTGGACCTCTCTCTATTCCCGTGGCCGAAGACAAACAGTTCATCTAAATGAAACTTACATTTACTCGCGACGGACACGACGGAGGACGCATTTCGGGTTGGCCTCCGGAGTGCTAGGCGTCGACCCCGAAGAGCCCGAGGTGTAGGTGGAAGGAGTCTCCTCGCTTGAAGACGACGTGCTAGACGTCGTGGGCTCCTGCTGGCCTGCAAACGAACCAGCGTCGGAGGTAGCAGGAGTCTCCTCGCTAGAACCCGTGGTGGAAGCGGCAGGAGTCTCCTCGCTGGAGCCCGCGTCCGACGTGGCAGGAGTCTCTTCGCTGGAGCCCGCGTCCGACGTAGCAGGAGTGTCCACGCTCGATCCGGTGCTTGACTCGACCGGAGTTTCTTCGCTCGAGCCGGAGGAAGGGGTCTCTTCCGACGAACCGGTGTTCGAGGCAGCAGGGGCGTCCGTGGTCTGTTCCGTCGACGAACCAGTGCTGGGCGTCTGCTCCTCCGACGATCCAGCGTTCGAGGCAGCGGGAGCAGTGGTGGTCTGCTCGGCCGACGAGCCCGTGGAGGACTCAGCAGGGGCAGGAGTAGTCTGCTCGGCCGATGAGCCCGTGCTGGAGGCAGCGGGGGCGGTCGTGGTCTGCTCAGTTGACGAGCTGCTGTCGCCCGACTGCGTCGGCTTGGATGAACCGCCGCTGGTGTTGACAGCGGCCGAGTACTTGGACACCGTCATGGTCACGTCATTGCCGACGAAAGGCTCAGTACCACACTCCACCTTGATCAGGAACTGGCTGGTCTTGAAGCCCTGTTCCTTGACGAGGTAGTTGAAAAACTCCATGAGGTCTCCCTCGAAGTTCTCGACCTGCTTGGAGGCAACGAACGAGTACACCATCATGCTTCCGTTGGGGCCCTTGTAGACGCTCCACTGGGTGCCCGCGATGGTGGTCGAGGCGATGGGCTTGCCCGTGCTCGAGATGGCGCCGGCGCCGCCGAGGGCCGCCAGCCAGATCATAATCTCGAACTCCTTCTCGCCCTTGGCCGACGAACTGGTGAACAGGTCGTACGAGACATCGGTCACGGCTTTTCCGCTCGACTTGACCGTGTACGACATGGTCGACGGGATAGACTTGACCTCGCTCAGCGGCACGGGGTCGAACTCAAGAGCGGCATTCGCGAAAGACTTGACGCTCTTGTCGCCACCCTGCCACGACCACGTGGTGTGCCAGGCGACGCTGTCTCCGGAGCTGCTGTCCAGGGCCGTACATTGCTTGCCACCGCCAGTGGCGGCGCTGGAGCCCCACAGGTTGTTGTAGATGATGTAGTTGCCCGCCTTGGCCTGACCCCACTGGTCACAGAACTCCGCGGCGGAGGTGACCGACACGGCGGCAGCAGTCAGAGCAGCGGCGAACAAAACCTTCATGCTTTGTCGAGATGTCTAAAACTGGATGGAGAGAACGAGGCAAATCGCTGAATGGGACTTCTGTCTGATTGTGTTGCGTGCCCTGGTCAACAACACTTGCACCTCGTGCGGCTGGACGTCGGACGCATCACGACCTGCATCCTGCGTTGGTACACTTATTCCTACCAGGCAGATGGGATCCGCTCGCGCGTAAGCGGTTCATCAATTTTGGCGTCCGTCGTTCATGTACCGGTAGAGGAGAGAGCCAACCTCATATAAAAACCAAGTTCATGAGTTTCGGCAAAACCAAGCAGCGTGAACTGAACTCTTTTTGCGAAATCTGATTGGTGGAGAGGCGGTAGCGTCGGAATTTTCTGTTCGACCTTGTGGTGTTTGCCCATGATCAAGTGTTACGCTGTACCAGTACATGTAATTGCCGGGATCCATCACTTAGCCAGCCTCCAAAGCTGACAGAACCATTATGCAACTGCACATTCGCTTCATGATACTCCCTCACAGGTTCCTTTTAGCTACTTTCACTAGGTCTCTAACCCAGCTACTGAGTAAATCGAAAAATTGTCGCCACATGATCGATTGTGCATCACTTTTGTAAATTTGCAAGGCTATCGATAAAGTCCAGTTACAACGCCAAATACGCAGTACTTTCCGTAAAGTAGTCTGTCTCTGAGATTTGACTGCGTCTTCTACTAGAAGATCGATGCTTTGCCGATTTACCGACTAATTCATACCCGCGTCTTCCCTTTTAGTCAATAGAAACATGTTTTTCGCGGCTAAGAAAATCCTCGCGCTCCCCACTCTCCTGTCATCCCGGAAACTTGCAGACGGACGCCCAATTTGAGCTGAGACCATTCGACGCAAGCGCAACTTGCGCTGTTCGCGGGTGCGCCTTTGAGCAGCAAGGCGCTTCGCGCGCATTTTGAGGCCGATCACGTGGAGACGCACAGGTAGTTCTGGTACATGCAGTTAAGTTCATCGTCACTGCGAGCAGGGAGGAATGTACACTCTTGCTCGACGTGCTTGGCGGTCATTACCAGGCTGAGCTGAAGGGGAGGCTCCTTGGGCGACTTCCGCCTGTGGCAGCTGGTGGTTCAGCGCCTGGCTTCGCCTCCTTTGGGAGGGTGCCATGGTTCTTGGTTTAGTGCGTGATGAATTAATAAATGAGTGAGTCGTTTGGTAGAATGGTCGATCCTCGCTAATTATCGAGTCCTACCTACTTCACTCGGTGCTCAGCGATTCGAGAATCTTTGGTTAAAGATCGAGTACTTGATCATTCTAGAATCACTTGCGGGAAAGGTGCCCTGTTTCGTAGCGTGCAACATCTTCCTGTGATTTGCCTAGATTGTCGCCTAATACTCAAAATGTGAACTAAAGGTCTACTGAGCTCTTGTACTCGTACATGTAGCGGTACATGTACTGTACCATGCATCCCGTCGCTCAATCGTTATTACGGAAGCGTCTCGAGGACCAGGTGATTACCCAACTACATCTTCTGTTCGTGTATTGATACCATGTGCTTTCGGAACCAACGCTGCTCCATTCCGAATGGACCATTCGCAACAGTCAATTACCCTTGAAGTATTCTTGAGCGTGTTCCCCCTGCAATAAAATATTGGTACCGGTACAGACTCCGAATGCGTGGTCATCCCGCCAAGGGTGCGCACAAATTTATTAATAACCCCATGACTTGGTCAACGGACCCACGTGCCCTTCGCGGAGTGGGTAGACTATTTCCTGGGTCGTATACCGGTCTGCTCGGATGTTTGGGTCGGCGTTTCGGGTAAGATGATACTGCGTGAGCTCCTCGTTTGCACCGCCAATTTCGCTTCGCTCATGGCGGGCAAGGCGTCGGTAGTTAGATATTAACTCCTTGTTAGGGCACCTACTCCGGCCCACGCGCCGACCATTGCAGACCTTCGCTTTGCTTCGGTTGCAAACGGTCTCTCTGAGGCCTCTGAGGACATAGATAAACACTTGAGATTTGTATTGGAATCGCCGACCCAAACAGCCGAGCAGACCGGTATACGACCCAGGAAATAATCTACCGCGGAGTGTCCCCCGTGAAGCCCGAAGTATTGAAGCGGCAGAATGAGAACGAGGAGGAGAACGATCGCGTCATGGTAGATAAGAATGGGCAAATATCCACATAGGCGTCAGTTCTGAGGTGACAAGTACTACCAACCGTAGGTACTGTAACTCGATCTATTATACCGGTACTCGAATTATTCTTGAGCGTGTTGCTCACCCGTAATGTGCCCCCGCACGGGGTGGACTACATGTATTAATACCAGTAATACATGCAATAAACTTTGAACCCCAATCGCCTCGGTTGGTACATGTAGCAATCGTGCAGCTGGTGGTGTAAGCCCTTAAGGGGCGGGTCGAAGTGAGAAAGAGATAAATTTGAACAGCAAAAAAAGAGCATTGCCGGTCCACGTAGATACCGATTAAAACACCACATTTTCCCGGTATACCGGTATAGTAATATGGTGATCGGGCACCATTCATCGATAGCACGCCTTCTCCCGCCCGACACGGCTCCCGCTGCCGGTCCCTCGCGGCTACTGTGCTCAAGCCCCCCCCCCCTCCCCTGCTTGCTTGGAGCGTCGGCGCCTGAAGGCTCTACTGTACTGATGGCGACGTAGTGGGAGTCAGTACTGTAGAGCACCAAGCGGGTGGCGAGCTCGAGGCGGTCCTGGGTGAGCATAGCGACGGAGGCGGCAGTCACGACGACGATCTCGATGACCTCTATGACGACGCCAGCAGCGATGCCCCTAATGCGTCCGCTGTAGTAGAGGCTAGGCGTCACGAAGCTATGCGTAAAAAACGCAAGCTGGACCTGCCTGAGGCGTTAGTGAACTATGGGATCAACGCTAGCAGCGGCATTAGCTGCACCAGAGCACACCGGTGTCTCGACGCAGCATGTGCGATTAAGGTGTCAAGACAGGTTAACGCTGCTCGGCTCGCTTTTCTTAGCAACGCCACTCCAGTAGTAAAAGCCTACTTGTACATGTATACTTCACCTAACATTCATGCACTCCTGGACCAGGAATCTCGTTCATTCTGCGCTTTTTTTGTGAAATCGCACAAAAAACACCATCGCTTGGTCGTTAAAATAAAGCGATTAGCGCACCTCCCGTGGACCAATCAGATCGCATTTATGCATTTAAATTGATCGCTTTTTTTACTTCGACCTGCTCCTAACTGCTGGCTGCCGCATGATGCAAGTCAATCACGAGTCTCAGGTAACCTGTCAGGTTACCGCTGTGCTTTGCTCTGCGTGCGCTCCGTTCAATCTTGCTGGCTTACGAATACCACAAGTCATTATCACGAATTCGATCCCAGCGTTCCGTGTTTTCGCTGCTGTCGAACTGACAGCAGCAGTGAAAACATATCACGAGCCATGGGTACAGTCCACCTGGTAGGTCGACAAGGGTGGGTGCAACCCACTCGCATGGATGAGGGTCAGCACCCTGTGACACTGGCTATCGAATATCTACATACATTTCCTGGTTTTGGGAGGGGGATACCCAGACAATTGCCTTTGCTGTCGATGACGTTATCGGATTAATTGCATGTACCGGTACTGTACAGTACATGTACATATACCGGTATGCTGTCACATGGATTGTTGATCGCAGAAATACGGAGCTTTAAAGTCCACACCATTACCGGTGTGAGCTGCTGACCCGAAATGTCGGTAAATGTCTCCCTACAGTATGATACTGCCAGTACATGTATCTACTCCAGCTTCCTCTTTTGCAAGGCATGTGGTCTTCGAGGGCAGCAAAACCTGTTGCCAAATACCAAACGAAGTACCGAAGCTACTTCAAGATGCGAGCCTCCAACAGCAACATTCAAGGCAGTATGGCAGATCGGTTAAACTAGACTTTATTTGATACTCAATGGGACTACAACACTTAACATTATCTTACGACAACTGCACCCATTCTCCGAACTGGTGGCGATTATCTGGCTGAACACAAGCAGCACACTCGAGAATCCAAGCAACAACGGATGAGACCGGGACGCTAATCTTCTGTGACAATCAAGGCACGCCGAACACTACGGCTAGCGCACTTCTTGCCGGTCGGCGTAGAGGTGCTCGGGGTCACGGCAACGCTGGGAGCCGTAGTCTCCTCGGTGTTGGACGACGTGGCGTCGTCAGACGCACTCGAAGTAATAGTTGACGAAGCCGTGCTCTCAGATGCAGAGGCCGCAGTCGTTTCCTGTTCGTTCAAGGCCGAGCTCATGCTAGAATCGGATTCACCGCTCACAGACGAGGTCGTACTGGACTTGGTGGATGTCGATGGCGTAGCTGTCACCTGCTGGCTGTAAGACGAGTCCGTGGACGGAGTGACCGTCGTGGCAGTCGGCGCGGTGGTTTGTGTGTCTGACTCGGTTGACGAGCTGCTCGCAATGAGCTCCTTCGTCGAGATTGAGATTCCCGTTGACGAACTGGTCGTCGAGGTCGTCGTGGTAGTTCCACTGGAAGCTCCCGTATTGACAGCAGCTGAGTAAGACGACACGGTCAGCGTCACGTCAGTGCCGGTGAAGGGCTCCGTGCCTGCCTGAACGGTGTTCAGGTACTGGCTGGAGGAGAAGCCTTCATTCTTAATAAGGTATGTGAAGAAGTCCATGAGGTCACCCGAGAAGCTCTTGACCGTGTCAGAAGCAACAAACGAGTACACTGTCGTGTCGCCGTTCGATCCGGTGTACAGGCTGAACTCGGTGTCGGCAATGGTCGTGGTGGCCACAGCAGACCCTGTGCTTGAAATGGGTCCTGCGCCACCGAGAGCAGCCAGCCAGATCATAATCTCGAACTCATTGTCACCGCTGGACGTTGAGGCCGTGAACATATCGTACGAAACATCAGCGACAATCGTTCCACTGTACTCGAGCGAGTACTCCATGGTTGTCGGGATGGACGAGACACTGGAGAGCTGCACGGCGTCGAACTGGAGGGCAGCATTAGCGTACGACTTGACATTGGAGGAGGCGCCGGTCCACGTCCAGTTGGTGTGCCAGGCAACACTGGAGCCGCTGCTGCTGTCCAGGCCAGTACACTGACTGCCCGACGTGGCGTAGCTCTCACCCCACAGGTTGTTGTAGATGATGTAGTTGTCCGTGGTCGAGGTGCCCCATTGGTCACAGAAGTCGTCGGCTGAGGTAGTGGCCAACGCCACAGCGGCCACAATGGCAGTAGCGAAGATCATCTTCATGATTGATCGATTTTTGGCAAACGAGGAGATCGAGGTTCTTGGAACGAAGCAAATTGCTGAATGGTGCAGTCCTCGTCTTGCCTGCGAGTTGGCGGGTCACTCTTGACGCCGAACGCTGGTACGCTACATCTAGGGTATTTCCCAAAACGTGGACCCACCACCTGCAATTTCCCAAAAGGTGGACCCTGCACTAATACAGAGTGGCACACATAGAATTAGTGCTGCTCTGTGTTGTACCAGTAGCCGTAGACTGCGACGACGACTCATGCACTGCGTGCTACGCTGTAGATCATACACGAGCGCGGTGGCATCGAGCACATAGAGGAACTACTTGTGGACGAGCTCTGCATTAAGCTGATTGTAGAGGAGCTGTGCATTACGATGTTTGTGGAGGTTCTGTACGCGGAGCTGTGCATGAAGGTGCTGTGGAGGATTCGTGCCTGGAGCCCTATATGCGCAGCAGTTCCTCGCAGCTTCTCCATGCACTCGACGCCGCCAACATCACGCAGAAGATCTCAACGTACTCCAAGCGCACCAGCGTCACCACGCAGTGCACGTTGCGCTGACGCCCTCCCTTCATGTCAGTCACTATGGCTATCGGTACCGCACAATGTGGCCCTGATCCTATGTGTGCCACTCTATATTAGTGCAGGGTCCACCTTTTGGGAAATTGCAGGTGGTGGGGGTCCACGTTTTGGGAAATACCCCTACATCTATCTATCTTTCGGTAGGCGTATCCTTCCTCGGCATCAGCTGGGATATGGCTTGCAGTCAAGCGGACGTACGTGTAAAGGATGTAAGTCTCAGTTGACAGTTCAAAAGGTGATTCTGAATTCTTTTTGCGCGTTTTGATTGGCTGATCAGGATCTGTAGTTGAAGTCTCCCTGCGCCGTCTCAGCATGTCGGCTTGCAGGGGATAGCACCACAGTCGAGTTTTATTAAAACGCATAATATTGCCTTTGCATTTCAGGGTCATGACATCGACAGCGTTGCGAGTACAGTGGGTTTCCACCAGCCAGGTATCCAGCAGACGTTTGTCGATCCGTCAAGTTGACAGCAAAGACGCGTACTCTCGGTGCTTGGCGCCGCCAAGTTGGCGGGCAGGAGCGAGAACTCTATTATCCCAGCCTATCGTGACGACACAAGTCCCGGCGTACTGTGTCTGGCGAGATAACAGGCATTATTGAATGCATTTGTCACAAGCACAGTCGGCGGAGAGCAGTCGTGGCTTGAAGGCGTCAGCGGCGTGAGTAGGCAACGCGAGATCGCGCAAAACAGCTTTTGCGCACAGCTTACCCAAGACTGCATGCAGTCGCATGCGTTTGCTTGACCCAGCGTTTCATTTCTCGCCGCCTGCACTTCCCTCTCGCATTGATAAGCCTACAGTATATCCTCCTCACATACAAAACCCAGTCTTAGGCACGCTTGGACGATAGCACGCTGCTTCTTGATGCGATGCGTGAAATACTGTACCAGCCGTCCAACTTGGACTGTCCAAAGCTGTGCAACAGCGCAGTCTGCCTTAAAGACAGTGCCTTTACATCGCCTTCGATGCATGATGCTATCTCGTAGGCTTGTGCTGTGGACGTGTATTTGGAACTTGTTTACCGGTAGTTGGTTATACGTTGACTCGGAGACAAATGCGATTTCGTTGAAGTGAAGGGCGACATCGTCTAACTTGGCAACATCACTGTACGTTTGGTGGTCACCCGAAGTACACTACAATAGTTGTGTTTACTTAGAGCCGTAAGGATGCCAGTCGGTCCGTCGTGTGTACTTCAGAGAAAACCCCACAAAGCGTTACGAGCTACTACTGTAGTATTAATACTTCGTACGTCAGTAGTAGTAGTAGTAGTAGTAGTAGTAGTACAGACGCTCTGCGTTAACAGTGAAAAATAAAAAATAAAAACGTCAAAACGCTTCTGATTCCATATTTGAAATTTTCGCCCTTGGGATCACTTCTAATACCGGTAGTAAATTGGAAGTCCCAATGGAACTTAAGAACGCGCCTGCGAGAAAGTAGAGCAGATCCTGAAATCGTCACCATCAGCACATCCACCCAGACTGAAGTGGATTGGGTGAGCTCGAAGCAACCCGGGGATTGATATCTGCTACTAGAAGTATGATACACAGCAAATTGAAACTTGTATTGAGGAGCATATCATTAGCGTTGGTGACTTTGACGATCTGTCATATTCTTCTCTCTCAATAAAGCGCGCGCACATACATACCAACTGCGTATACAGGTAACCCGTTGGCGTCCATTCTTGGGACTCCTGTGCAAGTTGGACCTCATTCTATCGAGGACACGACAAGACCCGCGCTTAAGCGCGGAGACGACGACGGCAGCTGGACGGCTTCGAGGGGGTGGAGGGCGTGCTCCAACTGTTGGATCCCGTCGACGAAGTCGAAGGCGTGCTGCCCGTGGAAGAACCCGTAGAGGAAGTCGACGGAGTGCTCCAGCTGTTGGATCCAGTGGAGGAGGTCGAAGGCATGTTACCGGTGGAGGACCCCGTGGAAGAAGTCTCGCTGGAGGCACCAGTCTCGGCCGATCCACCCGTAGAAGTCTCGCTCGAAGCACCCATTTCGCTCGAACCTGCCGTCGAGGTCATGCTCGAGCCACCAGTCTCGGCCGAGCCGCCCATAGAAGTCTCGCTGGAAGCACCAGTCGTAGCCGAGCCGCCAGTGGAAGTCTCGCTGGAAGCACCCGTCTCGGCCGAGCCGCCAGTGGAAGTCTCGCTGGAAGCGCCCGTCTCGGCCGAGCCGCCAGTGGAAGTCTCGCTGGAAGCACCAGTCGCAGCCGAGCCACCAGTGGAAGTCTCGCTGGAGGCACCCGTTTCAGAGCCACCCGTGGAGGTCTCACTAGAGGCACCAGTCGCGGCCGAGCCACCCGTGGAGGTCTCACTAGAAGCACCAGTCATGGCCGAGCCACCAGTGGAAGTCTCGCTGGAATCACCCGTCGCAGCCGAGCCGCCCGTGGAGGTCTCGCTCGATCCGCCCGTAGATGTCGAGGGAATGCTCCACCCATTCGACTGGTTGGTGCTGGAGCCCGACGAAGTTGTGGTCGTGCTGCTGCCGGTCGTTCCGACCGAAGAGCCAAGACCATCAGTGCCGGCGGCGTATGTGGCCGTGGGCGGGTTCGTCAGGTCGGTCTGCATGTTGCCCATCGAGTCGGCCGAGGCAGTCGCCGCAACAGCGGCGATGATAGCGGCAGCAAAGAAAACCTTCATTGTGTTGATGAGTTGCTCTGGGTGTTTGCGATTGAAAGCAAATTGTAGAATGGTTCATGCACTTGCAGCCGAGCGCCGAATGCCTCTCAACGGCTGCTCATCTTGCACCAAGATCTCGTCCAGTGTCCCAAGTCGCAGTTCCCGGGCATCAGCTGGGATCTCGATCGCATAATAATGTCCAAGACTTGGGCAACCGGACGACCTCGCTGTCCACCTACACAAACATAATTTAACACCAGGTTACCTAATGCCGCTGAATTTGTGGACCTACGTACAGTACGGTACGAGCAACATGTTTTTCAGCGGACTGTGCTGGTACATGTGCATGTACCGACTTGTAGCCAAGTGAATGCTGTATCAACGTACGAGTGAGTGAACAGTTAGGTTCTACTGCGCCATCATTATTCGTTTGGATCCGATAGCAAACTGCATGTGTACATGTATTCATTTTCTGTGATCGTGTGAGTTCCACCGTTCGCTTGAGAGGGGCGACAAGATTTGCCTCAGCGGACGCGTCTTCTATCTCGATGCACGACAATTGCATGATAAATGCTTGCCCAGCGTGCGTCCCCCCGCTCGATTCTAGGCTTTCTAGCTTAGAAATCCGATGTCAATTGCACACGCCAATCCGAGGGAAGATGACGAGGTGAGCTTTGCTCCGACGTGTCGGGCGTACAGTTACCGGTACCGGGTATGTACAATGTACATTGTACATCACCAACCGCGTGCCAGCCATGGCTGGTAGCCACACCTTGCCGTGTGACAGCTACATCTGCTTTGTCTAATGGCTAGCTTCGCAGAACATTTGTAGGAGCTCAAAGCACTTGTGTTAACGCTACGGTACACACATGCATGTATTGGATATTTATATTCATATGCAGTATTAATATACAGTTTGGACACAGCTGCAATGGAGAATATTCACAATTTCCAGCTTAAGTTACACATTGAGTTCCGTGTTCATTGCAATGAAGTCAGGCCGCCTAAAAACCGGCATTCGCCGACTTGACCGGATTAAAGCTTATTCCGGCGATTTCAAATTCTTTAAACCGGCGTCTTCACACACGACCTTCCAAGCTGCTGTACCACGTTTTGTTCATTGGTTATGCCTCAGAGATAGTCGTACTCATTTACCATGACGGTTATGCCCAGCGAAAGCTTCGTTAGGCTCGTTCTTCAACCACTTGATAGCCTAGAGCTACCCTTCTAATAGACTAAACCTATGGTATGTAATACAATATTGACCAATCATAGAACGTTCGATTTTGACCAATAGGATAACAGTGTCGATATAGTGAAGCGGAAGCCACCTTGAGCGAGCGGTAGAACGTTCAGACTGCTAAAAGACTGCGGAAATGCACATACAGTCTGTAGGGTCCGATTGGGGTTGAGCACTCGGCCGGGGTTTCACTGGTTGCTACCAAAAAGCGATATATTTTATTCCGGCGTTTTCGATTTTTTTAAACCGGCGTTCGCGGTGTCGTCAGGGCAAAACGCCGGATTTTAGGCGGCCTGAATGAAGTCCACCTTTGGCACACTTTGCACAGTGCTGTACTGTACTGTACAGTGTACCGGTACTATAATAATATTATAGACGTTGCGTTTTGCATGGATCAACTCGATGGAAATGCGTATGAATCGGGAACAGTGCGCCGGGGACTGTCCAGAGGCGCATCAATGATAAAACGTTGTCGCCTTGTTCACTACTTAAGTACATGTACTTGTCTAACGCTGGAGGCAGATCGGTAGAGCTTGCCAGTCGGATACTGACGATCGAGCTACTCAAGAACTAGACTATGAATGCAATATACCTTACCTGAAAAATGAAAAATGAATGGAGGCAGATCGGTGATCCAGCATGAGTCAGGTGCTGGAAAGGCAAGCAAATGTACACGAATTGAAGTGTTCAACACTGATGTACACGTAAATACCAGTGCCATACTGTACATGCAATAATATGTATGTATAATGCACCGCCGTGCTCGACAGGACAACATGATTCTCAAGGGATCATCAAAGAGCCCAAAAAGGATGTGCCAGCTGCTGACACCTCGTTAAGTACAGTATTTATTCTGCTGGACTGGAAATCATATACATGTATCAATAATCCCCCAGCAACGCGGTCATTCTACAGAATACAGTCCTTCAGAAGTACTTCGAAGTAAAGAGAGCTACATGTACATACTGTACATGTACAGCACCTCGTAAGGACACAACCTTACCGATACAGTAGTAAGTACTTAACGAACTCCACCCTCCACAACAACCGAAACGAAAGATTTGACTCTTGCGAAGAACTTGTTTGCAGTAAAATGCAAACCTACCAATACTGTAGACTAGAGGGGCTAAAAAAGAGTGAATATTAAGCTTCGAGGCCATGGTTAATGCAGTGTTCAATAATATCTAACTCTTAACTGTAACATCTACTTAAGGACAGTGTGACTTCATTTATCCCGATTCAGCAGTACCGTAACTTGACCTACCTCATACAAATCCAAAATATTCTCAAATGCGCTGTAGCTTTGTATAACTGCGCTTTATAATTTTGAGCTACTTCAGAAGTGGACCACTTCTGAAGTAGCTCAAAATCAGAAGCACCACTTCAAAACGTTACTTCAACGCCTCACAACTTCTGGTGGTGAGCTTATTCCGCTATCGATCGCCATGACCCCTCGTGCTGTCTCCGTCTTCTTCGGCTCGCAGACCGGCTGTGCCGAGTCCATCGCCCAGGTTCGCGCCTCAATCGCAGCCAATTGCACGTTGAATTGCACGCCTAACTGACGCCAAAACATTCTGCAGCGCATCTACGACGAGGCCCTGGAGCGACATTTGGACGCGGAGCTGCACCCGCTCAATGAGTTCCAGAAAGTATGCAACACATTTACAATACTATTGTAGTTTGTTTGTATGGTAACATATTGACGGCTTCTGGCAGAGCAAAGTGGAGACCCGCGACGGCCACTTTGTGGTGATCGTGTGCTCGACGACGGGCAACGGCGACCCGCCCGACAACTGCGGCAAGTTCTGGCGCTATGTGAAGCGTCGCACGCAGCCCAACGACATGCTGGCCAAGCTTCGGTACACAGTCCTGGGGCTGGGAGACACCAACTACGACAAGTTCTGGTGAGTGGCTGACAATGGCTACAAAAAGTTGTTGGTGGATTAAAATTAACAATAGTTTGTTTGTGTTTGTGTAGTTTTATGGGCAAGAGCATTGAGAAGCGCATGCGCGAGCTTGGAGCTCAGAGTTTCTACGAGTTTGGTAGGTGGTTGGGAGTTTGTGCCGTCTTGTCGTGTTGCTGCTACGTCTGTGAATTCTTACGGGAAGATGCGGTTGTGGATGAGCAGGAGCTGCTGATGAAGCCATGGGGCTGGAGGACAGCGTGGAACCGTGGTTGAATGGCCTCTGGGCGGCGTTCGATGAGGCCTCGGGTGCTGCAAGTGAAAGTGCTGACAACCCCGTCACGACAGACTCGAATACTGATGAGAGCAGCGTGGTTGCCGCTGACTCAACGCCGTCAGCGTCTCTACCAGCTGCAGCGACATCGATCAACACGTCGTATCTTTTGGAGAACCTCATTTTGTATGAGAAGATGTTTGGGCCACTGGAAACGCCGACTGAAGTTCCCGAAGACCTCCCACGCCTGCAGTCTTCATTGCTAAGCCTGCGTTTCCTGACCGAAGAAGAGCGCCAGGGGCAAATTGCCCCGTCAACGGCAGGCGAAGAGTCAGAAAATAGCTCGACGAACCCGTTCATGGCTTCGGTTATCGGTGCTGAGTACCTTACAGCCCAACACGCGGAACGGAAGGTTCTTCGTATGGACATCGATGTTAGTGGCTCTGACATGAATTATGTTCCCGGCGACTCGATTGGCATCAAGTGCCCGAACCGAACGGAAGACGTGGACGCTCTTCTCGCGTGCCTGGGGATCAATGGAGACGAAGTCATCTCTGCGGAACCTGTTGCCGCTACAAATGGGCGTGTGGCGAAGAAGAAAAACACTTCGATCCATTTTCCTTCGCCGTGCAATGTCCGTGATGTTTTTTTGCACCACGTGGATATCCTGAGCTCGCCGAAAAAGGCTGCAGTGCGAGCTCTTGCAACGTACTGTTCGGACGAGGAACAGCGAGCTCGTATGCTCCTTTTGAGCAGCAAAACTGGAGCGGAAAAGTACAAGGTACGTACTTCTGTCTATCTGAAAACGTTATTGGGTCTCTGTGCCTGACATGTTTGCTCTCGATTTGATGTACAGGCTTTCATCACGGAGCAGCATCTCAACGTTGTTGAGCTCCTTCACCTTTTCCCGTCCTGCAAGCCTCCTCTCGACCATTTGCTGACCCTCCTACCTCAACAGATGCCTCGCTACTACTCGATCGCGACATCGCCGCTGGTCAACGCTACAAGGCTATCCGTAGCGTTCACTGTCGTCGAGCACGCTGTTGGTGAGCACGGGCTCCGCCGACGTGGACTCTGCACGAACTGGTTGGCCAAACTGTGCCAGCCGCTTATCGGTGGGGATGCAGTCGCCGCTGTCGAAATCCCGATCTTCCTGCGTGGCACACAGGACTTCCATCTTCCTGAGAGCGCTCAATCACCTATGCTGTTGATCGGTCCGGGAACTGGAGTTGCTCCATTCATGGGATTTCTGCAGCACCGCGACATTGAAGCCAAGACTGCAGACTCCATGCGTGGTGACTCATACCTTTTCTTTGGGTGTCGTCGTCAAAGCGAAGACTGGTTGTTCCGGGAGCAAATGCACGAGTACGTCGCTAACGGCACGCTCACGAAGCTGTTCACTGCGTTTTCGCGCGACCAGGACGAGAAGCACTACGTCCAGCACGACCTACGCAACAATGGGAAACTCGTGTGCGACCTCCTGTTGGGATCGGACGGCTACGTCTTCGTCTGCGGAGATGGCATGGCGATGGCTAAAGACGTTCATGCAGCTCTCGTGGGTATTTTGACGAGCAATGCTGGAATGTCCCAAGAGGCCGCAGAGCTGAAGCTGCGAGAGCTGGGAACGCAGCACCGCTACGTCCGCGATATCTGGTGATCGCGCACGTAGCCCATCCGATAGATGCAATCTCCTCCGTCAGCTTACACGTTTGCTTTAGACACGAAGTGGTTCGGCCTGGCATATTCGCCAGACTCGACTTGCTTTGACTGTAAAAGACGCAAGAGATAATGCAAAACTTCCATCTTGATGCTTATGTGCTATGCATAAAAATACGTATGACATCGTTTCATTTTTAAAGGTTCAGGGCGACATTGTTAGTAAATTTGGAGCTACTTCGAAGAGAACAGAACGGGGAGCCATGGACAAGGTGAAGAGACTTGCAATTCGAGTTGAATGGAGCAGCGACGAGCAAGTCTTTGTGGTGCATTCTGACGAGTCGATGGAAACACAATTCTCTGCACCGGAGCTACTACCTGATAAGCGCAGCTTCGTGAGAGAAGACAACCAGACTACCGATCAAAGCTTAACGAAGATACTTGAGCGTTTCCAGAGATGTTTGGCTATTCGTGATGCCTCGGCAACAGTGATGGAAATGCAGACACTTCGAATACAAACGCTGACGAAGATCTTGGATACTCCAGTACCCTTAAAATGGTTCTCATCTTTTCTGTTTCAGTGGCAAGATGTACTATGCTCAATGAACTGGAGCGATAACGTGAAGCTACCCCCTGTCGAGTATTGTCAAGAGCTTATTGGCCTTGCTAGTGGCTGGAAAATCATCGGCGACACTGTCCAAGCTCGTTCAGCGCTAGGACGATGCTTTGAACTTCTTCGGCGACACTTGAAAGCACCTTTTACAAGGCCCTCGCTACCTGAGAATCGCGAAAGTGATGCGCTTCGCCATGTTGCTGTTTCTGCAAAAAAGCTCCTGCTCGAGTGTGTGTCGTTCCAAAGTTCACTGGATAGTCACAAAAAACTTTCTGCGCGTCAAGAAGCTCCGCCTCACGTGCAGGCCTCCCTTACAAAGGAATTCTGGATGCTGCTACGCCAGGCACCATTCTCCATCGAAATATCAATCCTCCTGGCACATTCTCTCATGAAGCAACAGCAGTTCGCTCTCGTGACTAGATTTCTGGGCCAGTCTGTCTTGGCAGGAGCGAGTGCTGAGTTGACGCTGATACATGCTAGAGCTTTGGCCTACGTTGGGTTCTACAGAGAATCGCTTAGGGTTGCTGACTTATTCATAAGTCAAGTCGAAAAACCTAAGAAAGATATGGTCGCCGTCGAGTCGTTGAGAGCCCACTGCTGCCGTCTGAAAGGACTGCTAGCTAAGCGTGAACAGGCTGATGATTTTCTCCGGCAGGATCAATTCGAGAAGGCTGCAAGCACATACGATGAGTGTTTGGGCCTTGCTGACCCTGCAGACCACAAGAAGATTGCGGGACTTTTGATCGGCCATGGAAATGCGCTCTTGGGGTTAGAGCAGATCCCTGCAGCGATCAAAGATCTCCGCAAAAGCGTTCAGCTAGACCCAGCGAACAAGTTTGCCTCACTTCGACTTCAAACAGCGTGCTTGCAACTCGAAACAGAGCGCGTCAGGAATGGACTTTCAAGAACTGGATTCGGTGTGAACCAATGGTAACTACTGTCTAACGAAATATGCGATCGCCTTCGCTTTTGCGAACTCACTTGTACCTTTTTCAATGTAACCTTCCCTTCTTCACCGGTACACTGCGCATTTTTTGCCTTTTCAAGTGCAGCATTCGAGGCAGCATCAACACCTTGTGGCTGAAAAACAGTGATGAACGGACTGATGAGCTTGTATTTCGAATCCAAGTTTCTGCCGTGAAAGTTGTATCCGGATAACCTTCATCCGCACAGGCTGAGAACCGGAAGTGGTGTGGGTCACACAAATCGCTTGGGTTGAAGGTTGAAGTTGGAGAGTGATGGTCGTCCAAACCGACGAATGTCCACCTTGTCGCGCATAGCCGCAGCGCACAAAACGACAAACCAAATGGATGCCCAGCGCAGGAACCAAGCCGATTGAACTTGGCTGGCTTCTCGCCTACAGGCTCAGGCTGAGCGTTGACGCTCGCGTGCTTTAGCCTAGAAGATGCATTTGTTGGCCACTTACCGCCACACGACGGCGACGGACTCGACATCCAAATTGCATAGGGCCCAGGACTACGATCTACGATGCATTATGACCGGCAGTCCAACCGCATCACCCAGTCGCTGGCAGCAGCCAGTTCGCCGACTTGATCGACGTTTTAGGTCGTGCGGGTGATGTGAAGCCGGCGGCTTAGCCGCTGCCGCTGCACCTGGAACTTGTGTGCATACGTGATCTCCTCACATGTGGCACCGAGTGCACATATTTGCAGGCAACGAGCAATTGCTACGGCCACAGTACATGTATTCGTTTGCTGACTATCTCCCGCGATTCAACGCTGGCGCATGAAGGCAGCCGAATGGCAGTGCAGCGTGCCTTGGCTGGGCCAGGACTTGGCTCGTTGTGTGGCCCGTCTCGTGCACCGATCAGGGGAAGGGTTTCTACTGTGATTGGTCAGCGCCGCGATCGGAGGGCTCGGAGAAACGCTGCTGAGCGAAGTATACTTAGATCAAGATGTCTGTCGAAGGCATGTTCGGATATTTGAATCGGGACTTTGGTTGCGGCTGGAGGGGCCTCGACCACCATACTGGGGCCCATATATGGGATGGGGAGCCAGAGCGCCAGCGATTGGTCCAGAGACACGAAGAGCGAGAGGGGGGCGACGTCGCCCAGCCGGGCCGAACCTCCCCCCACGGGTCGACCGGGGCAAAATCCGAGCCAAACACGGAGGGGGTTCGCTACGGCCAGCAGCGTCATCCCTCCTTGGTTGCACACCCCTTTAGCAAACCACTTGGGTTTTGTATACCAGGCGCCGGAGCCGGCGACACGCCCTCTTTCTCTTTTCCGCGCCCTGAGCGCTCGATTCATTTCCGCTTTTCCAAGCTTCGACCCAAGAACAACAACAACAACAACACCAACTCCTCCAAGATGGCCCGCACCAAGCAGACGGCCCGCAAGTCCACCGGCGGCAAGGCCCCGCGCAAGCAGCTGGCCACCAAGGCCGCCCGCAAGTCCGCCCCCACCGCTGGCGGCGTCAAGAAGCCTCACCGCTACCGCCCTGGTACGGTGGCGCTGCGCGAGATCCGCAAGTACCAGAAGTCGACGGACCTGCTGATCCGCAAGCTGCCGTTCCAGCGCCTGGTGCGCGAGATCGCGCAGGACTACAAGACGGACCTGCGCTTCCAGAGCACGGCCATCCTGGCCCTGCAGGAGGCGTCCGAGGCCTACCTCGTGGGCCTCTTCGAGGACACGAACCTGTGCGCCATCCACGCCAAGCGCGTCACCATCATGCCCAAGGACATCCAGCTCGCACGACGCATCCGCGGCGAGCGCACATAAGCGGCTTCGGCCTTTTGGTGTCCTCGCTCCTTGGTGGCGCTCTCTTCGGGCAGCAGCGCACGCACAAAAGTTTTTTTTCTTCTTCTTTCTTATCGCCAGTTAGCTTTCTTTTGGCTTGCTGTGTGTGATGGGGCGCAGTACTCAAGCACGCAACCCGTAGTATTTTAGCCTTATTATTTGCAGTAAGAAACCTCTTCCAACACGAAACGTTCCCTGGTTTGCTTTTTGAGCGTAGAACATGATGGAAAGTGCTGAAGTGCTGGTGTTGTAAGATTTCGAGAGGATTTGTGGGAAACTTGCTTGTGTACAGCAGTGCAGCTCTGCTGCAACTGGCTTCGAGTTGTTGTTGTAGACAGCAACTTCCTGCACTTGCGCTACGCCTCGTTATTGCTCAGCTTGTCCATGAGCAGTTGCTGCTCGTCAGCTATTTTGCTAAGCGACTGGAACTGAAGGTTGTATCTGGTCCCAGCGAAAGGAATCAAGTGTTAGCAAATGCACCGACGAACCGCAGCGGCACAATTCGATCGTACCGTTCCAGCTCCGTCTTCTTCTCCTTGATCAGCAACTCCAGCATCTGCTTCTGTCGATTTCGATTCTCCACTTCACTGTCCACGCGGTTGCGCTGGCCGATTGCCTGTAGTTTTGATAGAACACCCGGTTAGTGATGAAGTCTGACGGCCAAATCTTCGCGAGTTTTTCTAACCTTCAGTTTCTCGCGCTCGATGCGCTTCGCCTGGCCCTCCATCACCTCCAGCACGCCCTTGACGATCTCATGGAACTCCTCAAGCTCTGCACAGCAGGCGCAGCCCCCGTCAGACTCGCCCCCATAAACCCAAATAAAACTCTACAACACGTGCTTGTGGCAAACTGGTTGCTCTCCTGCTCGAGCTCCTGCGTGTGCGTGATGTTGTCCTTGTCCAGCACGCGCACTTGACAATCGTCGTCGAAGCAAATGCTCGGCATTTGATTATCTCCGCGGCTCATGGTTGTTCTCTAACGTTGAATGAAGATGCTGGGAGATGGGTACACGATCCGTTCGCGACGGTTCGCAAAACTGAGGCTACCGGTACCGGTAAGGTACCGGTAGCGACCAGCACTCTTCATCTTCAAGCGCTTTTATGTTGACCACACTCAAATCGTTGTGTGCGACTTGTGTGCCATCAACACTGCACCATGGACTTCGAAGCACTGGCGTCGGAATGCCGCAGCGCCGCCTTCCGGTACGTGGTCCCGGCCAATGTTTTCGTCCCGCATCGACTCTCTCCATCATCTACATGCACTGCCACACCTTTCATCCAATTGTCACCCATCTAACCTCTCGCTTCGCCTGTTGGCACGGCGATTTATGTCTCCAGGGAGTCGCTTAGTGCGTCGCCCGTGTGGACGCAGGCCGCAAACGCGGCCAACGACTGCATCCAGCACCTACAGAGCGAGATTCAGTCGCCAATAGCGACAAACAATGCTGAAGGCGACGGTCCAGACGCAGAAGACGACGACGGCTTGGGCTACACGTTCCGCGTGGACCGCAAGAACCCGACGGCCGAGTCGCTGCAAGACGACTTCTCGCCGCCAAAGCCTGTTGTGGGTGACCTGACCCGAGCGGTGGAGCGAGTCGAAGCTTTGACGTCGGTCTTTCGCTTCCTACGCAACGCCTGTGCAGCGTCCAACGTCAACCAAGACGCGTGTCAAGAGGCAGGGTTGCTCAAGCTGGTGCGTCTGTTGCGCGCTTTTTGAGATGAGGATGTTGTAGTGACTGATTGTTGTGTATTTCATATGTAGGCACATGATGTGGTGGTGCAGTGCTGTCTCTGGGCTGATGTAGAGGATGAAGTGCTGAAAGGGTACGTTGAAGATTAGCCAAGGGGCCCTATGCCTGCAATCATCTGTACTCATACTATGCTCGTGTTATATGCAGGCGAATCGTGCTTCTAGCCCAAGTAGCTCTTCAGTTTTGTGTAAACTGCGTCACGAGCAACACGAAGAATCAGGCAGTCGCGTGGGGATTGTTCTTCCCTGACGATTTTCAGGTGCGTGGTCGCTCGATGATGAAGCTCGTCGTATCTGAAGGCTGACTTTCTACTGCGGTGTGCAGAAAATCTTGGTGGAATGCCATGAGTATCGTAAGGTTGCAGCATTTGCCGTGGCATTGATCCTCAATTGTGTCAACTCTAGCAGTACCGATGCTGTCGCTCGTCGCGTTGATCTGGTAGGAAGGATATTGACGAGGACGGAAATTCGCGATGTATACACTAATCGCATTATGCTGACTTATATAGGTTTGCGCTCGCAACTTGGTGATCACAATTCTGCACCGCTGCATGGTGAAACCTCCCAAGTCGACGGATTCTGATACGTCGTTGCAGAGTGGCCCTCACATTGACGATCACGACCCAGCATTTGAGTGGATTTGTACTTTGTTCGGAGTACTATTTCGCGACGGCCGGGCCAAAGATCTGTACAACGCTGTGGGCGCCCACATGCTTAGCAAACTGTGGTCTCGAGTTACTCCTGAACAGTTGATCCTACTACGCATGTTCACAATGTGGGCAGTGTCCACCCCAAAGTCGACAACCCCTGCTGCACTCAAGGAAGAAAACGGCAAGAGCTCCCCGCTTCCTGTTGGAAGTTTTGAGTTCGTGAAAAGCACGTGGACATACATCACCACTGCCAGTGATGAAGATAGGCCAGACGAAGCGGATGAGTTCAGGAAGAAGGTATGGATTGAGTTGGAGAACGAGGCCAATCTGATGCTCCTCGATGTGCTTGGCGAGTTGACCGTGGGTCATACAAAGCTGGACGCGGATGGGGCCCGGGAATTACTCCTTTCTCTGCTGCAAGAGCTTCAGAGGGTTTGGGAGCTTGGACGTCAAAACTCAACACCAAGGAACACACGAGCAGCCGGTTCAAGTGCACAGCCGCTGAGTAGTGGGGAGCCGTTCGGATACAGGTCTGGATTGATTCGTGTTGTTGGCAACCTTAGCTTCCGCCACACAGACCATCAGGATCTCGTACGCGAACATGGCTACTTGCCTCTGTTCCTCAATCACTGCAATATCGACGAGACAAACCCGCTGATTCGCGAGTGGTCCTTGGTCGCCCTGCGCAACTTGTGCGAGGGGAACGAGGCCAATCAATCCTACATCAATGCTCTTCGGCCACAAGGAATGGATACAGCTTCAAGTGCGGCACTTGAAAAGGCAAATATGCGCGCTGACATTGGTGAAGACGGTAAGGTCAAATTAGCAAAGAAGGAGGAATAACTTCGTAGTACCAACGGAGCAATGCGCAAATGCATACGTCGCGGAGAAAAAAGTGTTTGCCACTCACTACAGTAGTCCATGCAAACTTTGGTTTATACTTCAAGTACTTCGTAGTTTGCGCGTGGGTCTTAAAACGGGTCCTTCGGCAGCTCCAGCAGCCCATATTCCTTCTTGTACATCTCAGCCATCGTGTTGTACGCCAGCATGTCACCTGCACGGATCATATTTCCTGCACAACACAATACCCATTAGACACAGTCACAGACTGGCAAACATGGTGCCTCACTCACCAGCGTCGCAGTTAAGGGGCGAGTCAGCCGCAGGGTCCGACAAGAGCGAGATCACAGCCAAACACGCGGCCTAATATCAAACAACCAGTGAGCCAACATATCCCATCAGATGCCAGTAGTTTTAGCTCACCCTCAACGTCCACGCAGGCGACCACTCGCGCTTGAGGATATCCAGGCAGATGCTGCCGTCCTGCAGGACATTTGACACGTGGCCGTCAGTACCTACCGGTATACAAAGGCGTGCTTTGCATTCCACCCAAGACACAAGGATGCGATTGATAACTGCGTTACCTTGAAGTGAACGTTTGGGTGGAAGATTTTGGTGACGAACTTCATCTTGGGCGGCTCCATGGGGTAGAGAGGCGACGTCTGGATGGCCAGCTCGAAGCAGCGGTCCTCGAACGGAGTGTCCTTGGGGCCGCGGATGAAGGCCTTCCAGCGCATGATGGTGTCCTCCTCCGGGTAGAGCACCATGTCCTCCTCCGGGTTCTTCTTGAGCTCCTGCAGCTCCTTGCGAAGGCGCTTCACGTTCGTGTTCATTTTCCCTATTGCAAAATGAAGTTGCAGACCCGGGGGCACAATTACTGAACCGTATACCTGACCAGTTTTGAACCGGTATTACCGGCTCAATACCGATCGATACCTACTTTTAGGTTTTGATTTCGGCAAAAATGGATTGTTGTTGTGCTAATTAGGGGTCCGATACCACTAAATCGCCGTAGTAAGCCGTCACTACCTTCAACTGCTCGTCCAAGAAAATCTTCTCGCACTCCACGGACTCACCAGGTGTAAGTGCCTCTAAGTCACTGTTAGGGGTCCCCCTAGGGAGATAGTACGCAATGTTCTTCGACACTTTGCGAGCTAGCGCAAACAGGTCGAGACCAGACACGCCTTTCACGAGCATGTCTTCCAGGCTGAACAGCTTCCGACTGTACTTTACTCCTCCCCAAGGAGGTGACAAGAACACAGCGTCAGCCTTGACATTGGGCAGAATGTCGATGGAGTTGCCGACGATCCACTCAATCTTATCCGCAACTCCGTAAATGGCTGCGTTGTGTTTTGCCATTCGGATCTTCTCTGGGTCGATGTCGATTGCAATAACATGCTTGCAAGTCTTCGCCAGTTGAATAACATTGCCACCGCAACCTGAAAATGGGTCGACGACGATATCGCAGCTAAGACGCTTCGCAATATGCTCTGCGATCACTTGAGGTGTGACCTGCATTCATATCAACCGGTAAGTCGCTAAGTCACGCTCAACACGCGCAACAGTGAGATACGCACCGAATACCAACTTTCATGATCCAGCAGGATACCATCCTCGAACTTTTCAAACAGAGTGTGCCTTTGCCGGTAAAATTTGACGACATCCTTCGGAACTGCAGCAATAGGCGCACACAACTCTCAGAAACGGCATTATTTCTAGCGAGCGCAACTGCAACATACCTGGGTACTTGTTCACCTTCTTGCCGGTCTTCCCAGTCGAGTTTTTGTGGACAACCTCACTCTTCTCCGGCTGCACGACTGTAGCAACCTCGACTTTTTCCACCACACGCTTCGCCACTTCTCCATCCGAATCGTACACCACGCGAACCTTGTCCACAATAGTCTTCTCCGTCTTGGGGGCGTCTTCCTCCTCAACCGGTTTCTCCTCCCCAGCGACACTTCCCTCTTCTTCTTCTTCTTCTTCTTCTTCTTCCTTTTCCTGTTCCTCCTCCTCCACAGCGGCACTGGCCTCATGTTCCTCTTCGGCCTCATCTTCCTCTTCGGACTCTGCTTCCTCTTCAGCAACCTCTTCCTCCGGCATCTCCTGCAGCGACCTCTTCCGCTTCCTGGATGCGTTCGACCTCGACCCGCCGAAGCTCATGGGCAGACTTCCCTCCATCCCCGCCGCCTTCATCTCCTGCTGCAGCTGAGCCTGTGCGGCCTTGTAAAGGTCAGCGCAAGCGTCTTCCGCCTCTCCTCCAGTAGCTTCATCGTCATCCGCCAGTCGTCGACGCTTCTTTTTCTTGCCTTTACCTGCCTAAATCCGCAACAAAAAGCACACCGCAAGACGCGAAAAAGCGTCAAAAGATCACCTCCAGCCATAACAACTCGCCTATCCAGCGTCTACCTCGTGGTTTTCCTGCGTCTTGCGACTTCGCAGCCGCACCACCGTCACCAACGCCGGCATGGCAATCAACACACTGGAGTGGAGTTTATCTATATTTCTATTGGACCAAAATGAAAAGATTAGATATTAGGATTATCCACCAATCACATGGTGGTTGAAGTGGATTATGGATTTTATTATCCATCCACCCATGCGAGCTCTAAGCGTTGTCTTCGCCTTGGCGACGGCCCTGGTCCGGCTCGAATCTCTACCGCTGGCGCAAGACGTCGCGTGGTTCACGTCGCCCGAGCGCGCGGCCTGGAGCACCGCCGAGTCTCCGTCTGTGTGTGCGCTTGACGCCTTCCACTTCGGCGTCCAGTTCACTGCCTCTAAGAGGGCTCAATACAGAGACCACAAGTGGCAATTAGTCGCCAATAAGGTAGAAGGGTGGGAAAATGGGGCTGTTGTAGCCTCCGGGCTGCTAGAAGTGACCTTATTGGACTCAAAAGATCCAAAAGATGAAATTGGGCAAGAACTGGGACAGAATGGCATCAAATGTGAGTTTGACCCGGAGCTCTGCACCCCCAAGCTCGTGAATATTCGGCTGCCGGGCGTTGACCCCGAGATCGAAGATGGACCTTCGTTGCAGAAAGATCACGTGATGGAGCTGGAGTTCCAGCAGCCCACGAATCGACCGGATGCGAGTTCTAAGCAGCTGATTGATCAGTTGGTGGTTTTCACGGAATATATTGGAGATGAACTGGTGGGGACCTGGTCGGATGATGGACGAGTGCTGGTTATTCAGGTTGTGCAGATTGATGAAGAGAAGGTGAAACCTGTAAAGCAGCTGATGCAGGGGTTGCTACGAACAGGACTTTATCTGAAAGAAAGCAATGTTCGAGTAGATGAAATAGGGACATTTGAAGGAGGACAAAGCTTACGGATTGAACCGCCTGGAACGTACTTGATACGAGTTCTGATTGCTGATGAGATTGCAATTTGGTCGCCCGAGGTCTCGGTTCAACCGTGCGATGCGTCGTATATCGTTGTGGATCCAAGGCGAGCTTCACAAGATACTTCAATTGATGTTAGTGAGAAAATGGATGCAATACGTGACACGACTCCTAGCTTTACGATTGATGGAGTGTTGACGCATGGTGGTGAGGAAGGATTCGTGTTGCCGCATGATGCTGTTCACATGGAGATGGCAGGATCCTGGAGTTTGAGCTTTTGGGTATTCTTGACCGAAGATTCAACGGGTAGCTTTCGGACCCTCTTCTTTAACGGAGATGGTCGGCATGAACAGCGTACGCCGTCAGCATGGTGGATGCCCGATGAACGTCGGTTAGTACTGCGCGTAAGCACCAACAGTAGTGCTGACGTTGGTTTTGACAGTGGCGAAGAGCTTCCACTTAACCGCTGGATTCACATGGGGTTTACATTTCTAAATTGCACCGGTGAAAGTGCCACGACTGAAGAATCTCAAATACCTAGCGCGTGTCCGCGAAATCAGACGTTAGGAGATGGTTGGGTGTACTCGTATGCCTTCTATGTAAACGGGCTACTCGACACAGAAGGTCACATCCACGACCCTGTTATCGCAAACAATGGACCCTTGCAAATTGGCAAAGGGCCTTGGACTGATGGGATGAAGGGTTTCTCAAGCAACTTGAAGATTTTTCCGGTGCCTATTTCTTCTGAGGAGATGCGTAAAATGTATTTCGCGGAACGGCACATTCACGAAAATCATGCTAACTGTGAAAGCGTTGAAATCGACAACGTTCACGCCGCAGCAGCCGCGCAGATATCCTATTTATCCCAGTGTAAAAAGTTCAAAAGAGACGACTCGGGTGCATTGAACGACAATAGCGTAGATTCTGAAAACAATCGTAACTTTGTGGAGCTTCAAGCAGCAGCATTCGAAAAAGCTGTCGCTGCCCGTGAATCATGCGACTCGAATGCCTGGGACCTCGTCGTTGAAGCTGCAGATCTAGGCCACGCAACTGCATGCCGGGATGTGGGCGAGACATATTTGTATGGATCATATGTAGCTCAAGAGCACTGCCCAGCACCGGTGTCAGTACAGCAGAACGTTGGGCTTGCAGGATACTTTCTCGAGAAGGCCTTTAACAGCAATGCCTTCAGTGCTGGCAAGGCTCTCGCGCTCCTTGTAGATGTGGCCGGAGATTGGAACAATTCTGAAGTCACTCGCTTTGAGCCGTTCACTACCGGTCTTCTTCATTTTGCTGCCGCTAGGGGTGAGAAGGACGCGTTTGCTATACTAGGCCGCAGGTACCACCAAGATGTTGAGCGCAGTAATCATGGACTGGAGATTGCCGTATATCACTATTTTCACGCTTCTGTGGAAGCGGCAGCTGAATTTCACCAGCTCGGAAAGCAACCCCTGCACGAGATGACACGTCTCTATGACTCGTTTGAAAGGGACGTCACTGTTGGCGAGCGTGGAGATGACGATGAGTTAATACAGTTCCAGAAGATGCGTGCGGACAAAGAGGGAGATGTTGGGGCGATGGCAGCTATGGGGGATTTGTACTATTGGGGGGCACATGGTATTCCGCGTGACCATGGGCAGGCATATAACTACTTTAACAGAGCAGCTCAAGCCGGTGACGTAAATTCGCAATCAGCAGTCGCAGGAATGTTGCTGAAGGGTGAAGGAACTGCTCAGGACAATGTTACTGCTATCAAATGGTACGAAAAAGCTGCTGAGAAGAATCACACTCGAGCACTAAATGGATTGGGCTTCATCCACTTCCATGGTAGTGGTGGAGTTCCGGAGAACAAGTCATTTGCTCTAGAGTACTTCGAGCGTGCCGCAGAAAACCAAGAAGACGGAGATAGTGTTTTCAACGCTGGGTATTGTCATGCGATGGGGCTTGGCACGAATGTGAACGTCAGTCGCGCGATGGAGTTCTATGATGTGGCAGCAAGGAAGTTCGGACATTTTGATGCCATCTTTGAAATGGGGAAGATTTTGATGAAAGGTGTTCATGGGGTAGTGCCACGCGATACAAAGAAGGCATTGCAGTATTTGAAGGCGGCATCAGATGGGGGGCAATGGGGACGAGCAGTGAGGAGAGGCTTTGACCTGTATACTAACGGACAGTTCGAGCGTGCTGCAGTTTCATATCACGAAGCCCGCGAACTTGGGTACCCGGTGGCAACCAGCAATTTGGCGTTCCTCTATGACCAGCGGTTGCTGCGTTCAGGAGACTTAGCGAGTGAGCGGCGAGCTTTGAAGTATTTGTCATTGGCGAGCGAAGAGAACGGAGACAGAGAGACTCTCGTGCGCATCGGTGATTACCATTATTACGGTCTTGCTGGCTTGCGAAAGGACCCACAGACTGCAATTCGATGGTACAGCCGTGCAAGCGCTGCAGGTGTTGAGGCGGGAGCATACAATGTCGGCCACATGTACGAATTCGGTGATGGTGTTGAGGTAAACCTGGACCGAGCGCGCAGATACTATGACCGCGTGTTGGAGCTATCCTCCGGCTCGGCTGAAATTCAGCTGGCAATTAGATTTGCCTTGGTTAGACTTGCTCTTAGGCAATGGCTGCAAGGAACTCGTTTTGAGACGCTGCTTGGTTTCAATAGTCCATTAGGCCCGGGCACGGACACAAACATAACCGCAACAGATTCGACATCGATGCTTGACGCAGCAACACGCTCCTTGGACAGCAAAATCTATGCGATTATCTCCACAGCAGCAATCATTATTCTCTCGATTGGCGTGTGGTATTTTCACAGCGCAGGGTGATAAAGGTTTACTTCGTACTTGATTTCCGGTGACTACTGTGGACGAGCGATTAATTCCCCATACTTGCGTTAGCTAAATTCAACGAGCACTTGTGCGAGCAGCCTGTTGGGCATACTGTTTCGTGAGCAAACCATTCTGTCAGGTGGACCAAGTGACCGCCATGAGCACACACGGGACACCAAACGTAGAGACCTCGGACTGGCAATTGGCTACATCAGACAAGCAAATACCACATCAGAATGCTTCCGGCTCAAAACCAACATTAAACCAGGTACTTACCAGATGGAGCACAGTGTGGCAGCGTTGCTGCAACTTGTACACAAAGAAACCGGTACACCAAGTTCACTAGGCCCTGACGACTCCAGCGGCTTGGAACATCTCGCACAATTGAAATACACGCTAGTCGATTTCTGTATCGGATCAAAACAAGAGGAATGTCAGCAATGCCAAACATCGCGCAAAGTAATGTTCCAGACAACGTCATGTCCTCAGCGTACCATATTCATTTGCCGGATCGACTGATCCGAGCAATTTGCAACCAGCTCGTTTGCTGTCGTGTAAATTCGAAGTTGGTGGAGAAGGTCAATGTAGTGCATGTAGATGTGCTGCAACCACGCCTTGCCCATAACCTTTTCGACGCTTGTCACTTTCCCCACAGCAACAGCAATAGCGACACACGACTGCAAGTCGCCAATTTCCGTGTAATACTCCAGCAATTCCTTCAGTACATCATCACGTAGATGGCCCAGATCACCCACGACGGCACTTCCGTTCATGATCGTTGACGAATTACCCCGCACACTTGTTATTCCAGACGCACCATTGCGATCCCCACCTTCACGCCCGTTCTCGTTGGCAAGTCTTCCACTAGGATCATACGGGTATGGGTCGAAACCTTCCATAGCTTGCGGGTTTACGTGGTCAAGCTGCTCAAGTAGCATTGTAGTCTCACTCGCATTGTTGTGATTATGATTCGCGTGGCTATGACCATCGTGCTCAAACTCACCAACACCTTGGTCGTCATCTCTCCGCAAGAAATTATCCATGTGATCATCGTGATTGCTGTCGCTTCGAGATCGCTCGTGGTTATCTTCCTCGTCTTCTTCTCCATCCATAGGCATACCTACTTGATTTTCTTCGGAGCTGAAACCCTCTTCTGGATAGCGTCGGTCGGCCTTCAGCTTGCCTCCTCCCTTTTCACGATGTTTTGACTTTGCGGTATCAGCTTCTTCATTTGCGTAGAGAACCTCAAGAATACGCCACATTTGACACAAGTGCGAATTTCCCGTCACGAACGCTGCCAAAGCGTTATGGGCACACATCTGTGCGAAGCTTACTCCACTCTTTCCTGCAGCAGGATCAGCATTGTTTCCAGCTCCATTTGAACTGCTGGCACTACTTTTACTTGAGTCAGCCCCATCGGGATAAAACAGGTAGTGCTTGGCCAGAAATCGGAATGTGTGTTCATCAAAACCGAAGGACTCTTTCAGGTACTGGCCTTGCTCAAATTGAGCACGCATAGCTTCAACTTGCCTCCCCGCTTGAACGTACTCACTTTCATCGCCCAGGAAGATTTTTTCGAGCTGACTGGTTTTGTTAACATTTTGCATCGTCACAAGCGCAACCAACGCACGAGGCACACCCGAACCGGACATCATCGGGGTTACTGGCGACGCAGATACCAGCGACGCTGAAGCATTTGACACAGAAACGAAGTTTCCATCCGACAGCGCGTGTCCTCCTGTCCCATTGCCGTTGCTTCCTTGCAGCGACAACACATTTGGCTGAGAGGAAGAAGCAGGGCCCGCACCTCTAGCGATTCCCCCGGATCCCACGCTTGCTGCGCTAAGACTGCTACTACCCCCTGCAGATTTGAAACTCACTCCTGTAGTTGGCCCCCCGTTGGATAGGCTCGTCAAGTTTGCGGTGCTACCGCCCGACCTGTTTAGTCCCTTCGGCGCTAGAGGAGGTTGCTGAGACGCTCCACTGAATGACCAAGAGGCGGTGCGCGCTGGTGGCTGCTCTTGAGATATAGCTGCACCAACTTCTTCAGGGCTTCCAGAGCTGCCGTGATAAGGGCTGTGTGTCATGGTAAGTGATCCGCTTCCAGGTTTCCGGTCACCATTTGAAGGCCCAAGAGTTGGGGAGGATGCGGAAACCCCTGCAACCGTAAAAAGTGAGCTGCCTAAGCTGAAATGGCGGTGAATCTTCAGAGATGCACACGAACGATCTACACGCACAGAAAAAATATCAGCTTCGATCCCAACATCAATACCAGAAAAATACGTTTCGTACCAATGTAATCGTGGGAAAAAGCGACCTGTCCCTTAGAGTTTAGAGCAAGAGCTGTGGTCGGCAGCGATTGATGCGGCTTAAACGAGTCTGCGAGGGAGTGCAACTTGAGAGTGCCATCCTTAGAACAAGCAAGCATGTGCTGCCAGTAATCATGACCTTCCCAATCGCCAGGAATCTCGGGCTGGCCAAAGTTCGGCGACACGGGCGTATCCATCCACGAAATTCCAGATGCGATGTCCGAGTGGCCTTTCATGGATGCAACTGGGATAAACGGCCGCTTCGTATCCCACACGTGAATGCTGTTGTCCATCAGCGAGGCACTGGTGGCAATATGCGTGACACAAGTTGGCCGCCAAGCCACACGACCGACGCTCGCAATCGTCTGAATTGTTTGCTTCGGCTGTCGAACATCGCCCAGCTCCCAAATCTTGACATAGCGATCGCGTCCACCAGACGCTAGTACATTGGCATCCGTCGGATGCCAGTCAATACTTAGCACCAAGCCTTTATGCGCCGTGAACTTGAGCTCCGGCTGTGAGTTCTTGCGCATATCCCAGACCTGCACGATGCCATTTTCAAAGGCAGCAGCAAACTTGTTGGGGTGGAACGGACTCGCTCGCACGTCACGCACACTCTCGGACTTTGGCTGGTACGTCGACACCACTTTGCCACCTCTCTTGTCCTGCATAAGTAAAACAAAATCACCAACCACTCCATCAACCTCCAAAACTTCACTTGAAAAAATAAAAAAACTTGGCCCATTCAGTACCCAAAGCTTGACAGTTCCATCTTGAGACCCACTAATAAGCACGTTCCAGTCCGTCGTGTGCCAGCAGATGCGGTTCACCGCTCGTCGATGTCCATTCAGCACACGCTCTATCAAAAACAAAACAAATTAACAAATTAGCAAAATAAATATCTCCCACCAAAATAATTTAAAAGCAACTAATACTCCACCTTGCACGTGTTTGTATCCTTCCCGCTCCAAGTTCCAGATGACCACCGCGCCATTCGTCGCCGCCGTGGCCAACAAAGAGTCGGATTCTAAGCCCCAATCCACACACAAAAAGTATCAACGGACCAATTCAATCAATCAATAAAAGCCTTCGCCACGTACGCGGGTGCCAGCGGATGTCGTTGGTGCTGAAGTTGAGGCTGGGCTTGCCCGCCACGCGCAGGTTGCGCTTCTCCGAGAAGCCCGCGGCCTCGAGCGCCACCACCTTGAGCACTGCCACAACATCAGCGCCATATCGTCAGCTTTTAGGCGAATCAGAGCGCGTGAGCGATGCAGCGGACCATCTCGTCCGCCCACGGCGATCAGGCGGTTGTTCGGGGACGTCGACAGCGCGTTGAGCGGCCCGTTGAAGTCCATCGACGCGCGCACGCTCCGCTGCTCCATCATGGCGGAGTGCGGAAGTGATACTGGCATGAATTTCAGCCAATCCCAGACTTAGAGTTGGATCTCGCGGCGGATTGGCGGAAATGAATTGATACATGTAGCCATCTTTGTGGCAACTTCAAGCAGCATGGCTCAGCGCCATGATAGGCGTCAGGCTGACGCCGACAGCGACAGCGGCGACAGTAGCAGCAGCTGCTGCAACTGCAGCTGAAGCCGATGCATCCTTCTCTGTTGCGTGCTTCTCAATACCGGTGCTGACTGAATCTGTACCCCGGTTCAATTGCGGCCGTTACTCGGCGAGCGGCGACGATGCATATCGTTTGGTGGGAGAAGACTGTCTGCGAAGGAGCGCAAGGCTCGGATCGCGCTTGTCTTGTGTGAGTGAACGTAAGAAATTTCGAACGAGAACGGACGAACACCCGCTAAAACCAAACCAAACCAAACGCATTCCAGACGCCACTTTTCCACTCGGCAGCTCGCACGCACATCAGCCAACGTCAAGTCAAGACAACACCTTCAAAGCTATGGGGATCTGCCGCAGCTCGTGCGCCAACACCAGCAGCCTCGAGTACTACGACGCGTGGGGGCACCAGGTCCGTATTGTCGCGGTTGAAGCTTTGTAGCTGTTGTCACTGACGTCTCTCTCCTCTCCGCAGCCAATTCGCCGGCCGTACAGACCTGGAGGCTACAGTGGCAGTGACTGCCGTCCCAAAGCCGACACCAAGCTCTGGATGTGCGAGCACGGCTGCTGCTCCATCCGCTGGAAGCTCGACTACGCCGGTACGGGGTCTCACTGCATACTGCACCGACTATCGAGTGGTGCTGACGCTGTGACTTTACTTTATCCCATTGCAGAGTTTCAGAACTACTTCAAGTACGTCGAGGTATCGCCCTATGTGGTGATGCAGGACAAGACCCAGCAGTGCGACTGCGTCATGTGCCGCGGGATGGCAGATACCTCGCCACCGCAGAGGCGGTGGAAAGATCCGTTCGTGCTCAAGCGAGAGAGCAACTCGCCCACGGACGGATCGCTCACGGACGACGAGCCCGAGAGACCCGAGAGTCCTTAGACCATGATATCATCAGCCAGCCAGCGCACACCACCACAGAACATCACGGGACCTGTATTTACTACGCTCACTTAGCTTGTACTTTTCTAGCGCCTTCAATTTAACGCAACGCGTACATATATTCACCATTCCGCTGCAAAACTGGTTTCCAATGTCGGTGACATAACATGACACTCCAGACTCAGAGCGTGGAGATTCGCGGCGAATCTGTTGGCGGTGGCGCCGTCACTGGCGGTGCCTGCCAGGATGAATGGTGACGGCCGTCGCGGTTGCAAGCGCCGTTGCAGCTTTGAAACGCTGCGATCACGCACGCCACCTCGCCGAAAGATGCTTCCGATCTTGCTCACGAAGGGGCGTCTGAAGTGACATCCCACGCCGTCGACGTGGTCTCCACGGGGCTTGACACGTTCAGCTTTTGCTCGGTGGGGATCCACGTTCGATTCCGTTGGCTTGACACCGACAGCGTCGCTATTCACGTCGAGCCTCTCGTGTCAGCACGCTGGTTTGGCGACGATCAAAGGGATCTTCGCTGCAGCTATAGACTCACATCCGAAACGGGATATCCGATGAATAATCCGACAGCTCCTCCTGCTCGCCTTGCCA
Source organism: Phytophthora x cambivora (assembly GCA_033557925.1). Classification (NCBI taxonomy): domain Eukaryota; phylum Oomycota; class Peronosporomycetes; order Peronosporales; family Peronosporaceae; genus Phytophthora; species Phytophthora x cambivora. The sequence continues at coordinate 10,714,742 of JAUCEB010000011.1, read as the reverse complement.
CCTGCCAGCACCTCCAAAGCACCACGACTGCCAACGAACTAGATCCACGAAACAGCGGCAATAAATATATTGACGCGCCGCTATTCGGCCTCCACACCGCCCGCCAAAACGAGACGAGCTCGGTTCGTGACTTCGACGCCAATCTCCACCTGCTTCCCTTCACTGTGCCCCCACTTTCTGCCATCGAAAATGTCCTCGGAAGGCCGACCTTCCCTGTCTTCTCACTCGTCTCCTCTCGCCTCTTGCTCTCCGCCACCTGCCCACCGCGATCCGTTATGTATATCAAAAGCCAAAAAGCACACGCATCATTTCGCCACCGATAGGCTACAAACGCCACCGCCGCCACTCACACCGACACGGAACGCGCGAGTACAGCCACCTGCTCCTGCAGTCTTGTCTCCATCTGCGCGTGGGCACTTTCAGCTGCCTCCTGGTCCTTCGTAAGCTTCGCCTGCCACTTCTCGATGCCCTCCAGCTTCTGGATCACCAGTCGCTGCAACAAAATGAGGACATTTTCAGCCGCGTGCAGGTTGCGCATCCCTTCGATCGAGAGCGCGCTGTGCGGGTCGTAGTGTGTCCGCGAGCGCCGAGCAAAGTCTGACACGGGCTGCGGGAATTTGGGGGGACGTACATGGGTCAACTCCGCAGCGAACGCGTCGTACTTGCGTCGTGCCTCGGGTTGAATCACATGACACGCTTGCTCAACCAGGTGTCCGGCCTCCACTGCCAGAGGATACGAGCTGACAGCGAACTCGCGGATGCTGCCCGAATAGTTCGGTGACACGACTGCAGCCAGCGCAACTCGCAGCAGGTGCAGCGCCTTGCGGTACAACTCCTCGACACGGTCCGCCTGCTTCTTTACACTTGCCACTGCCTTGATCTCACTGGAAAAACTTGCAATGCGCGCGTGCAGGTCCAGCACATGGGGCATGTCCACTGTTTGGAACAGGTCGTTCAGGATATCCTCCTTCTCTCTCTCCAGCATCAGCAGCTCCTCTTGGGCATCTTCCCAGCCCGTGCTCATTCTCAACGTCGGCAGGGGTCCGCTGCTCTCACTGCCACTCACATCGCGCGTCTCGTCCAAGCTGCTGAGTCTTGGGACACTCATGCTGATGACGCTGCTGCCCGTGTTGGCAAAGCTGCTGCCGCCAAAGTTGTTGGCACTGGCAAAGCTATTGGCGCCGCCTCCATGCACGTTGCTGACGTTCACCACGGCCGTGCCGTTCCGCGTGATCGTGCCCAGCATCGTGGAGGACAGCGCCGTGCTCTGTCTCTCCAGTCTCTGGAGCTCCTCGTCCACGAGCACAGACTCGCTGAGCTTCTCACACAACTTGGTACGCAGCTTGGCCATCTTGGCGGTCTTGTTGATGGTGAACACGCGACGGAACCCGCCGCGCTCCTGCTTCTCCATCTTGTCCAGCAGCTCCTTCTGCGCGTGGATCATCTGGGCCGAGCTCTTCTTGGCCTGGCGCAGTTCGCTCTTGACCTGGTTGGCGCTCACGGCGTCGCCCGCGGCCGAGTACTGCTGCTCCATCTGCGACGCGCGCACGATGCGCTCGATCTCCTGGTTCACCTGCTCGTACTTGTGGAGCAGCCGTCGGTCCAGCACAACTTCGCTGGTGTTGAGCGTCGGGGGCAGCGACGAGCGCATGTGGTTGTCCGTCTCGGCGCGGCGGCGGCCATTCAGCCCCGACGACGCGCTGACGACGCGTCCGCCGCTCACGTGCAGGTCGCTCTCGCTTTCGGGCCGTCGGTGCGGCGTTGCGTCCGTCTGCGTCTTGCTGCCGGGCTGGTTGTTGCTGCCGAGGCGCTGCAGGTGCACGGGCGCAGCGCCGTTGGTCGTCGTGGAGGCTGCGGCGGGCTTGGTAGCTTCAGAATTGGCGCTGGAGCTGGAGCTGCCCGTCGGGAGGGAGGTCGAGGCCGCGCTGGCCTTGCTGGCGGCCACGCCGACGCCGACGCCGCCGCTGCCGTCTTCACTCACGGGCCGCGTCCCCATTCCTAATGCTGCGGAGGAGTCTGAGTGAGTGCCACTGGCTCGACGCGGCGAAACCTATCCTAAAGAGAGCGCGCGCGACTGTCTTCCTCCCACGGAGTCGAGCTGGCGTGCGGTCGCTTGTTGTGCTGCTGGAAACAGAATGGCGACGCGGACGAGGCTGTTTGCGTGCAAGTAATGCTGGCTCTAAGCAATATCGAGTCTATTTGAGAGGATTATGACATATACTGATTTCAAATACTCTGGGATTATGCCACAGAAGAGTCTCAGTGCCGAATACAGTACATGTATTACGACCACGTGCACTGCTAAAACCTTCTCTATCCACGTGCAGCTTGCAACCGCGATGGCCTGCCTTCTTAGTGAGCGGAGCCCACCAGCGGACGACGGTAAGCTGTGCTCCAGTTTCAACTCGCGATACATGTATTCGAGGGAAGGGTTCAAGTCCTTTCGATTGCAACAAAGCTCGATTACGGCAGACGAAGCTCGGAGTCCAGCACTGGGGCCGCTTTGCCGTTTCAGCACGCCCACTAATTCTTAGTTCAAGCCTTATTCGGTGGGCTTTCGCCAGACGCAGCGCGTCACAAAATCCGGTCCTCCCGCCGATTTAGTCCCGCCCAAAATATGTGTCCACCCAACTTACGTGCACCACACCGCAGATTGCTTCAAACACACTGAAAGCGCCGCATATCATTGCAACCCGCAATCATCATCGAGCCATGACGCCGCCGCCGCGCCGCACCAAGCGCGCGGACGCCGACTACGTGCCCGCGCACCTGCGGCACTTTGTGTTCCACTCGCAGGACGACTTCTACGTGTCGCGCCACTTCGACCCGCTGCTGCTGAGCCATTTGATGTACGAGGGCTTCCTGCCCATCGCCTCCGACTTCCAGGACCAATGCTTCCTGCTGCCCAAGCTGCACCGCCAGCGCTGCGTGCTGTTGGTAAACCCCACGCAGCCCGAGCACGTGCCCAAGGCCGTCCGTAAGCGCGCCAAGAAGTACAAGCTCGTGCTTAACCGCGACTTCGACGGCGTCGTGGCCGGCTGCCACGAGAAGCACGGCATCCCGTGGCTGTACCCGCCCATCGTCGAGAGCTTCAAGACGCTGTTCCAAGCAGGGGACGACGGCGTCGAGCTCTTCCCTGGACGCAGAGTCAGGTTCTTCACGGTGGAGATCTACGACGTCGCCACGGATTCCCTCGTGGCCGGTGAGCTCGGCTACACGGTGGGCAGCGTCTACACTAGTCTGACGGGCTTCAGCAAGGCCAGCGGAGCGGGCACCGTGCAGCTGCACGCTCTGAGCAAGCTTTTGTATCTCGCAGGGTTTAAAATGTGGGATCTGGGCATGTCCATGGACTACAAGATGGGGCTGGGCGCGAAGGACCTGGAGCGAGACGACTTTCTGGAGCAGCTTTACAAGTTCCGCCCGCAAGAGGCGCTGATGAAATTGGATGAGAGCAAAAAGGAGGGAGACATTCGCCAGGGGGTGCTGGTCAAGGAGCTTTTTGATAACACCAGACTCCCGACGGGAAGTGTTGAGGAAGGCAATGAAGAGAATCACAAGAAGGCGGGAGATAAGGTCGATGCAGGGAAAGACACAAACGAGGGAAAGAAAGATGCCAAGGAGCATAAGAAGGAGAAGACTGACGAGGCGGTAGGAGAAAAGCGAGAAGCTGGCGCCAAGCGAAAACTATCGTCAGATGAAGAGCAGCAGGGCGAGGAGAAGAAGGGCAAGTCAGAAGCGGAAGCAAGGCCAACAGCAGAAGCAGACGCACAAGTCAAGGAGAATGGGGTAGTGGATGACCATAGTCTCAGTGCTGATTGAGCTGGGTTGATGGTCGTGTACGAGTGCTTATCTGTGTACGATACGCCATGATTTCTGTCAACTTGGCGGAGGGCGCTCCTGCTGAAGACGGCAAGAGATTTCACAACAGTTTATTTGTTTTTTTTTTCTTCTCCATTCCTGGCCAAGGGCTGACTTCAATCGTTGCAGCTCTGAATACGTTTTGTACACTTGCGGGGGTCAGGATCGACTCAGCTAATGTTGCCCGCTGCCATGGCAGGACTGATATTGTAAGTATCCTCGAGTCCACGATATCCCCCGCTTTTTTCTCGCCTCTGTTGCGGCACCACGCGTGTACCATTTGCCGGCTATGGCACTGTACAATGAGATGGGTGACTGTGCTTGCTTGACGATCGGTTTACAGGAAGCCTGCTTCTGACAGACTATTCACAAACAGAATGCTCTCTTGGGTGTTGGCGTTGCGGGCTAGCTGATACAGCACAGAGCTGTCTTTCCGGATCCTGGATATATCACAAAAGCAAAGACGTTGTTAGCTTGAGCTTTAATCACATAAAACCAGGCAAGGAGGGAGCGTACGTGTCAATCCGATGCCGGATGTGAATCTGCGTCTTCCTTTCGTGCCTCAACATGCCGCGGCCTTTTCTCGATACCCCTCCCGTGTTACTGGTACTAGCACCATTTGAGCCGGTGCCACTGGAACTAGGAGGAACGTAGTTGAAATTCTGTCGGTCTAGCGCCTCACTGATGACACGGTAGATCTTCCGGAATTTTTGCCAGTTCACCAGTCCGTCTTCCATGGACTTCATGGCTTCCTCGTAAGTGAACAGATCCTTGACCAAGATAAACCAGCAGGCAAGTCGAGGTTGTCCTTCTGCTAAAGCAAATGCTTGACGATAGCTGCGGTAGTTGTCATCCGGTGAGACCACTTGCTGAAGGCACTGATATTTTTCTTGGGCAGCCGCACTAACCAGACTCCATGTCGTGTTTAGCTGCCGGATACAGGGAGCTGACAGGCCAGTTGTGATCTCGAACAGCGTGTTGAAGTTGTTCATCTGGTAGCAATTATCAGCGGCATCGATGAAAAGTGTAATCATTTTCGCGCGTTCCACGGCTTGCAATTGCGGGTGGAGAATCTCGCTGGAAACCCACTCTGCTGTAGCATCAAAAAGCTCGATCAAAGCCATCACATGCGGGGCCTCTCGGTGCTTGTTTTCACGTGTCCAAGCTTTGTTTGTCAGCTCACGCGGATTCAGTTTCGAGAAGTATTGGTCCGCCTCCATAAGCGACAGTTGATCGGCTAGCTCCTGCGCCGACAACCCCGACAGAGGCTCCACATTGTCATAGCTAATTCGAGAACTCTTGCGCGACGCAGCCGTAAGCCGTGCACGCTGCAACGTATCCTGAATAATTTCGTCGAAACCACCGACGCTATTACTCGTAGCGTTGGCTTTGATTGCAGCTTCTGCGCTGCCTGTAGTAATACCACGGGAAATCTTCGGTGCTACAGCCGCCGCAACGGGAACAATGCCCTGCTGTTGAGATCCACTGCGCATCAACCGGTCTCTTGTTGCCGCCGCTGCAATCGCTTGATCCTCCGCTCCGGCAGGAATTGAACGACTTCGAAGCTGGAAAATGTCACCGCTGGAGTTTTTAGTGCGAAGTTTTACCATGGAACGCTCGCGCTTCGGATCCGAGGAAGATCGATTCAAGGCAAGTTTTGTCGCAGCCTGCGAACGCATTCGTGAGTGCGAAGCTCCACGGTCACTCAGTTGGTGCGCCATGGCTAACGCGGCCGCAGTCTGTGGAGACTGAACCGTTTCGTACGCTTTGGAGAATGTTCTGTCTGGTAGCGCCGATGCCGAAGAAGAGGTCACTAACGCAGGAGGAGGGGGCACATTTGCTGGAACCCTTTGAGATTGAGATTTTGCCTGTGCTTGAGCTTGTGCTTGAGCTTGCGCTTGTGCTAGTTGTGCCTGCTGCTTCTGCGTCGACAGCAACTGTACCACCGTCAGTAGCAAGTTTTCAGCGTGTCGTCGAATGGAAGGAATAGGCGACGTGCTTTGGATCTCGCTAAGAAAACTCATGAGTTTCTTCTGAGCCTTTCGGTCGTTGGCCAAATCCTGGTCAATGAACCCACTTTCCTTGATCCAGAACTTGAGAACGCTTAGCAACCGCATAATCGACACGTTGGCCTCCATTCCAGTGTTGATATCGGATCGAGCAGTCGAAATTGACGTCAAATTTGACGAGCGCTGTTCGTTCTCCTCTTCCAGCGTGATTTGATCAAGTAACCGCTGCGTTTCTTGAATTGTCTCGGCATCCACGCCCCCGCAAAGTGAAAGCACGGCTGTATAGCGTTTCAGCAGCTTTTTAATGAAGTCGTAAGGTGAGCAGAAAGATCGGAAGGTCAGCAGGAATACATCGCGGAACTCCGTGTCGTACTGGTGAGCATCAGTGAGGCGCGCAATGAGTTTGCCCAGTGATGCGTGAGATATCTCACGCTTGCCACCCATCCCGCGCTCGGGGGTCTCATAGCGAATGCGAACAGGGCGAGGTTTTGGCGCTTTTTCGTCAACATCTTCGGTAGCTTCGTCATCAGACTGCACTACCTTGCGAGCCTGCGAACGGGGAGTAGTGGAGCCCCCCTGGGTCTCCGGTGACAATGATAGAGGGGGAGGCGGAGGTGGTAACCCCCCACTGAGTCCTGGTGATGCCGCTTGCCTCGAACCTCGTGACGTACTCCGAGCGCGTGATCTTTCCTGATCCGTCAGCGGGGAGTCGCTACCACGTCTTCGACTCGTGGCCGCGACCTGCCCCGGCGGGGGTGGGCTCTCCATAAGTTGGCGACTCCGATGGTTGCTGTATAACCTACGCGATGCCGTCGGCTCCCGTCCTTGCCGTTCATCATCAGTACCGCTCGAATTTCCAGAAATCGACCGCTTCAGCCGTAGCTGCCACCTCTCCAAGCTGCTTGTAACACCCCCAGGACTGCTGCTAGTACCGACCCGTGGACTACCCGACCCGACCTTCGGGCTGCTGGTGGATGCTGGCTTCCCCACGCTCCTACAAGGCCGTCTCGCTGGCGACGACGGCACAGCGGTCGGTCCTGTGGACGTCCTCCTCGCACTGTTGTTGCTCGTGGGCGCCGTAGCTCGTCGCTTCACGACCATGCGCGACGGCTTCATGGCCACTTGCTGCTGTCTCTGCTGCTCGTTCGACAGTCCTGCCACGTCCTCCTTGTCACTTCCCTGTCCCCCCGACGACGACGACGAATCCTGCTCCGGCGACGAAGGCGCCTCCGTTGGTACAGCCGCGTCCTTCTTGGAGCTGTGCGTCTTGGCGAACACCTTGGACGCGAACTTCTCCGGTCCAATGTCGGCGTTCGCGCCTACATCAGGCACCGCCGCGTCTGCTGCAGGTTGGCGTCTGTGCGTGTGATGGCGGTGCGGAGACGACGCGCCGCGCCGCCGCGCGCTCTTGGGGTCGTGGTCGGGCTGGCTGTGGTGCGTGTGGCGTCTGCTGCGTCGCGCTTCGGCTTCCGCGGAGGACGAAGCGTCCACCGACGACGTCGTGGACAGCGTCGAGGAGGACGTGGCGGTCACGCGGTCGTCCCCCACCGTCTTGCGGTCTCGTCGCCGCGCGCTGCGGGCGCTCACGACGGTGGCCGCTGAGGAGGAGGAGGACGAGCTCATGACGCTCGTGGTGCTGGCCGCGTGGCTGCTGCTGGTGACGCTGGCGGAGGACGGCAGCAGGTTGCGCGCCACGAGCAGCGGAGGACCCACACGCGCCGATGCGGCGGTCACTGCGGCCGCGCGGTCGTGCGCCATGGAGAGGAGGAGGGAGGTGGAGTGTCCTACGAGAGTTCACTCAGTCTCACGCTCTCTCTCTTCGCTCGAGCGTTTGACTGAGAGACGGAGGAAGCGCGCAAAAACGTGGTGTGGATGAGTTTTGGCCAATAGAAGAGCTTAAAGAAGATGCAATTGGATGAAATGCGGTGCAGATTTGGACCAATGCGGGGGACAGACGAAACGAAGAGTGCGTGCCTCGTGGCAAAAGGCAACAAACTAGGATATCATAAGTTATGATTCATAACTAAGCTGCGTCTTGGGGCTCTATGCAGTTTGGTGGCGGCGGCGGGGGGGGGGGGGGGGGCTAAAAACGGTGAAGAGAGATAAAGAGAGAGAACGTGTTCGCTCCACGGAGCGGAAGGGGATTGGCGTGCTGTGAAGGCGTCGCGAGCATGTCCACTTCCACTTCAACGTTCATCGAGTCGCCGAGTCGAACGAGCACAGCAGGTGCCACCATCTCTGGTGATCGACGTGGACGTAGCGTACAGCCGATTGTCCGCCGCCAGTGTCGATGTCTCGAGGTGGTTGCCGCAACATCGCGCATGCCACGCAGTGTTTCATTCCGGGCTGGACGTTGAAAATAAAAGGACAAGCGTTGTCCGACCGATCTCGCTCTTCTTACAAGGCGAAAAGCGGCGCGATCCATACCGGTAAGCAGCTTGTGTCCAAAAGAGTCACCACGTTGTTGCGAGCTTGGTCGCGCTTCAACATGTTGTGCACTTGCAGCGATATGCGGACCGAATTGCAACACTGCACTATTGCATACTTCTATGATATGCTGAATTAAAGGATAGCGATGCTGCGCACAAGGTCTCCGTTGCTACTGCTGCGGCACCTGGGCCATCGCTCGTCGTTCTCGTCGCTACAATCGCTCGCTCCGGTCGATGTCAGGGTCGGTGCCAATTGGGATGCGTCGGTGAATTCTGACTTGGTGAACGGGCTGCTGCGTGATGGGTACTACGTGGTGCAAGACGCCTTCCCCGTCGCCTATCTCCGCCAGCTACGCGATGAGATGGAGTTGCTGCGCAAAAGCGGCCAATTGTACCCCAACTCGACGCACATTTTGATCAATGACGCAGCTGGTAGCAGCAGCTCGGGGATTGCAAACCAGTCGACGACCAAGACGCTGCTACTGGAGAAGCACGACATCCTCGAGACAGAGTTGGCGCTGGATGCGGTCCGAGACCAGACGTCCGTGCCGTTCCTGAGAGATTTCTTCGAGCAGCAAGTGGTGTTCGGCCCGTTGAATGCAGTGCTGCCAGAGTGGTTGGGACTGGAAGGCCACATGGTCAAGGTGCAGCACAACGCTGGACGAGGGGCCTGCTTCCCGATGCACTTCGACACGTACGGCGACGACGGCAAATGCGTTACAGCCGTGCTGTACTTGAACGAGGACTGGGAAGAAGCAGACGGAGGCGAGATTGTGTTGTACCCGTTTCCGAAGTCTCGCGTGGTGGTGCAGCCACGCTTCGGTGAGTTGGTGCTCTTCTCGTCGCAGCAAATGCTGCATCGTGTGCTGCCGTCCACCAAGCCGCGCTACGCTCTCACCACGTGGATGTACCATTCGCCGCCGGCCAACGCAAAAGCTGAGAGTGCCTCCTTTTATCAGAGTATTGTGAATGCTGCAGGGCAAGCATCAGATGTGGATAACATGAAGTTCCAAGCTATGGCTACCAAGATCCTGCGGTCGCCATTTCGAAGGCACCTTGTGAAACTCATCTACGAGCAAGAGTGGGCAAAGTCACTGCGAGAGTCTCACTTGCAGACAGAAGCATTTGAACACTACATGAAAACGCATGAGCGAGAGCTGCAAGTGATTGAGGCTGCTACACTCCAGATGCTCGGGAATTTCCGAGCCAAAGACGGTAGCGTGAGCAGCAGCTTGCCACAAACGAATGAGGAGTTGGTGCAACGGATGCAGGACAAGACAAACCTCGAGATTATCGAAAACATCCAGCTGCATTGGTTTTAATACGAAGCAGATACGATGTGTGCATACATTATTGCAGCACCATTCAGACATTAAAATTGGTTGGTGAGATTGACACCACTCACGTCGTACTGTAATCTTTCTCATAGAATGCAAGATCGTAGCACGAATCGTGCTGCACGATGACCCGAAATCGCCAGCTGATCGCGGGCCACCGGAGCTCTTTCGATCCTGCGTCGACGATGAAGGTGTACTTGTTTGAGCTAACCCGTCACCAGAACGGCGAACGCAAGCACTTTGAACAGCCCCATGAGCACAGGAGTGCGGTCTTAGAAGCTCCAGGCCCAGTCTGGGACAGGATGCTTGCAGGGGCGATCCCTTTAAAATTCCTTCGAGCGGGCTCTGCCAACGATCTCCACAGAGAAATGATAGGAACCGCGATGCTATATTCGCCACCAGTATTTTCTTGATCTGCCGCTCTGTCTCCGCTACTCCCCACATGCAGGGATTGCGGCAATCCGTAGACGAACAACTTGAAGATGTACAGCAGATACCTCTAATAGAAGGCGGTGTCAAACGAGAGGCCACGAAAAACCCGTTTATTGATGGGCAGAAAATTATCGTATTGGGTGGGTGGATTAAATAAAAATCCACAACAGCACCAGAACAGGTGCATTGGAGGCCGGGAAACGGCGATGGAGACAACGAAGTCAGCGAAGGTGTCGTATGTCAACTCGTCGGCCTATGGTTTCTGCGTGTTCTCCGATGAGCGATTGCCGGAGCTCAAGCAGCAGCTTCTGCAAGTTGCAGCGCAGTTCGGGGAGGAGAAGCTGCGCGGGACGATATTGTTGTCGTCCGAAGGAGCGAATGTTCGGCTTAGTGGAACATCGGACGCAGTGGAGGCCATGAAGGCGGCGATTGCTGCGCTCCACTCGGACATCCGTGGACTGGAGTTCAAGGACTCGTACTCTGATCGAATGACGCTGCCGAGGATGCTAGTGAAGATCAAGAAGGAGGTCATTTCGATGGGAATGGAGCAAGTCAACCCGGCGGTGGATGGACTGGCCGCCCACATCTCGGCCGAAGAGTTCAAGACGTGGATGGACGACGGCAAAGACATGGTCGTGCTTGACACTAGGTGCGTCTGCAGAGCGGTGGAATAAGAGATCGCGAGCAGCTTGGGCTGACGATGGATCGGTTGGTGGTGGTTGTGATTCAGAAACGACTATGAAGTTCGCTTGGGTACGTTTGAAAACGCTGTGGACCTGAATATCAAAAGCTTCCGTGCGTTTCCAAGCGAAGCGCGGACACAGCTGCAACAGGTGCCGAAGGAGAAGCCCATCGTGATGTTTTGCACTGGCGGCGTGCGTTGCGAGAAGGCGTCATACGCGTTGCTGAACGAGGGTCACAAGGAGGTTTATCAGCTCGATGGAGGCATTTTGAAGTATTTTGAGAAGGTGGGAGGTGCCCACTATAAGGGCGACTGCTACATCTTCGACGACCGCGTGGCGCTCAAGCCGGATCTGACAGAGGCGGCAGTCACCTCCTGCTTCGTGTGCCGCAGTCCACTGACCGAGGAGGACCGACTTTCTCCAGAGTACGAGCCTGAGAAGCACTGCCCGTATTGCAAGAACGGCAAACAGGACTTTCGGCACACGTAGTCAGTCCTCCGAAGCTACCAACCAAGGTGTCCTGAAGTACAAGCTGCCTGTCGAAGCTCCGAACTTCAGACTCACATACACCTGTAGATCACCGAGATGGCTACACCTCAACGGTTGTTTGGTGCGACACGGCTCCATCGGCCAATCCGATGCGTCCATCTGCTATTCAACCAATCAACAGGTCGACCGTTTTTCCTGGTCAATGAATTTCTGTGGCTGCAACTCAACGACCGAATTCCAGCGCAGCACTTCCTCGCTACGAGGACACCTTCCCCAAGGCACCTGCATCCACTTGTTCCCATCGGACTGCAGCTCCTCCGAACTTCGGAGTCCGAAGACGCAAGTGTTGCATAGTGCAGTTGCTGGATCAAATCTGCCAGCATCCGCAGCATAGGCAAGCAGCATAACAAGTCTCCTTCGTCTGCAAAGACACACGCAGTGGACCGCCGTAACAGGAAAGCCGTATCAAGGTCAAGCAGCAAGCACCATGCGGGTCACACCACCACAAATGCCCGGCGGTGCGGAGCCCATTTGGAAATCGGCCACCCGGGCGACAATCAAGCTCATGTCGACAGCACTGTACTCCAAGCGGTTCATCGGCGCATCGGCGCTGCTCATCTACGGGTACGCGTCGTACCCAATCGCAGAGCCCACCAGCACGCACTCATTGCGCTTGGCTCAAGGTCTGGATTCCCACGAACTTGACCGCAAGGACCCCTTCGCCGTCAACGTACGCAAAATCGCAGCCCGCGTCGGCGTCAAGAACCCGGAACGGATATCGATTCGTGTTGGTGAGGAGACTACTGGGGCATCGATAGGAGCTAACCTCACCGTCGGTCGTCGCGGTGCATGCATTGTGCTGCCCATGGAACTGTACGACGCCTTCTACGCGCCGTCACACCTCCACGAAAAGTACGACATCCCGAAGCGGGATGAGATCGACTTCGTGCTGGCCCATGAGAGCGCGCACATCGCCAAGAACCACTCCATGTACACGGGGGCCTTCCTACCGGCGTCACTTGTTGGCAGCTGCATTGCTATCCACAAGATCCCGAACAAGTTGATCGCAGGCATTGTCGGAGTACTGGGTATCGTCGGCGGCAACTGGTATCTGTCCTGGAGTTTGGAGCACGAAGCTGACGAGGTGGCTGCTGAAAGCGGCTTCGCTCGCGGGGGCATCAACTGCTTCCAGAGAAGGTTGTCCCGCAACTGTGAGATGCGGTCGGTGCTGAACACGTGGATGATCGACGAGCGCGGCAACTACTTGGCTGACACGTCCCATCCATTGCTGACGTCGCGCATTGAGCGACTTAAGCTCCTGGCCACCGCAGAGCCGGCCAAGCTCATGATCAGCTCAGATACTGCAAGTGATGAAGCGGAAGCGTACTAAGGACTCTCCCTCCTGCTGTACCGGCATCTTCTTCCTTTTTGTAAAAACAGTAACTTAATGATACATGAACATGTAGTACCTACAATCGCTTTGCGACTTTTTACTTCGAAGTGCACGTATGCAACTGAAGCACTTGGCGGCGACCCGGGCTAACAAACTTTGTTACTTTGTTACAAAGCGACCTGGGTGTCAAAAATTATGTCGCATCTATGTACCTTGACCCGCTGGATGGTTGGACTGCCTGGTTGGGATATTGGTAGGAGTCTCCAACGGCACCAGAGCGACGGCTTTCGTCGTTGGCCGTGCTGCTCGTCGAGATGAATGAGCTACACGTGTGGAAATCTTGCAATGATACATGAAAAGGCAGGCAACAATGACTGCATATTCGCTAGGTATACAAAATAATTATCTCGCTGGAGGGGTCTGGGATTTGCGACGACCCGGGTCGCCGCCAAGTGCTACAACTAGTTGTCAACTGTTACAGTTGCATACGTGCACTTCAAGACAATGCACATGCATTACCATTTGCTGCCTACCCGTTGAAAGTCTAGCCACAAAGTAAATTAAACAATAATAACGTTCTGCTATCACTCCGAGTCTACAGGAAGCTTCCCAACTTCATGATGAAAGCTGCATCATGAATCATGATTCATGATCATATTGGGCCAATATACACATATTTATTTTCTTTGGAAAGGGTGGTGTTAAAAAACACCAAGAGAAGGGTTAGGAGCTAATGCCCCTAGCAGCAAAGGCCAGCTCAAGCCAACCAATACTACAGAAATAACGTTGTTTGCCCAGATTGCAAGATGCAGTCAAAAGCCCACGCTTACCGCGCTTATCCGCCGAAGCCGTAGAGGGTGCGTCCCTGGCGCTTGAGCGCGTACACGACGTCCATGGCCGTCACAGTTTTGCGACGAGCGTGCTCCGTGTACGTGACCGAGTCGCGGATGACGTTCTCCAGGAAGACCTTGAGCACGCCGCGCGTCTCCTCGTAGATGAGGCCGGAGATGCGCTTCACACCGCCACGACGAGCGAGACGGCGGATGGCCGGCTTGGTGATGCCCTGGATGTTGTCACGAAGGACCTTGCGGTGACGCTTGGCGCCGCCCTTGCCGAGTCCCTTGCCGCCTTTGCCGCGTCCAGACATGGTTCAAGAAGAAGAGAAGCTTGGAGAGGAGAGGAGGAGGCTGTTGCTGATGCTCAAAATTGAGGAATGAGACTTGAGAGCTTCGTCGTTTTTGGTGCGCGGCAGAGGTTCAAACCGGTATTGAGACTCTGATACCGTACCGCGTATCTGGTACACGATTGCACACTGCGTTCTGATTCGTCCAAACATGATACGCAGCCTCCCCATTGGTCGAAACGCTTTTCGCGCGCTTTGCGTTTCCCGCCATTCACGCTGAAGCTCACAACCGCATTCCCCTTTGAAAGAGCAAGTCTCCCCTCCCTCTGTGTCTTTTGAGTGTCTTGCGTCCCGTGTCGTCCTCCCTCCTCTTCTCCCCCTTATTCCCCACAATGCGCACACGAGCACAGAAGCGCGCACTAATGCCAGAGCTGGCGCTGCAGCTGCAGCAGCGTCTGCGCGCGCTGGAGGCGGCCGCTGCCGCCACCGCCAACGCCAACGCAAACGCCCCTCTCAGCCCTCCGGCCCCCAAGAAGCGCAAGACCGACGACGTCTCCGCGTCACCGCTGCTGCTCACCCCGCACCACCCCAAGCCGCGCACGCCGGTGCTCAGCGCGCTCAAGACGCCGACTAAGGCCAAGGCAGAGATCAACAAGAGCGTCGCCAAGCGCGTGTCTCTGTGCAGAACGCTGCAGTACACAGCTTCAGAGGACCCGCACGCCGTGCTGCAGCGGATCTGCTCTGGACAGATGTTGCGCTCCAGCACGTCCATTGTCGGGCGATCGGAGGAGCACCAGGTAGTTCGCGACGTACTGAAGGGAGAGCAGCAGACGAGTTTGTTCATCATTGGACCCCCAGGAACAGGCAAGAGCTCGTCAGTCAATGAACTGCTGGTGGAGCAAGGCTATGAAGCGGTTGAGGCATTGTCAACGCTGAAGCGCAAGCGAAGCAGCAAGAGCGCCAAGACCGCGGTTAAGTTCAACTGCAGCACGTTCACAGACCCATCGGCGTTGTTTGCTGCGGTGGCGCAGCTGGTGACCCAGGAGACGAGCTGGAAGCTGCCGGAACGGCTGGACCCGTTCGGGATGGACGTGTTTGTTGCGTCCCAACGTGGTGTTGTGAGAAGCAATGGACAATCGGTGGTCGTCGTGCTGGATGAAGTGGACCAGTTGCTGCGTCTTCCGGTGCGTATGCAGCCGACGGTGAAGGAGGTTCTCCACTTCTTCGTGCGGTGGGCGGCGGCTGCACCTCGTCATGTCAAGTTCCTGGGCATCATGAACGGTGTCGACATGTACGAACAGATCTCGCGCGTTCATGTGACGGGTGACAATGCTGTCGACTCCCACGTCCCCCGTGTGGTCTTCGGCTCGTACACGCATCAGGATCTGCTGTTGATCATGCAGAGCTACGTGCAGAACGCACTCCCGGTAGCCGCGCACGCTTCCGACGTGTCCAACTTCATCGAGCCGCGAGCTGTTGAACTCATTGCCAGGAAGGTGGCTTCCCGCGATGGCGACGCCCGCCTGGCCATCAGCTTGCTGCAGCAGTCCGCGCGCCATGCGCTTCAGCGCGCAGGTGGTGCGAGCCCTTCGCACTCGGACAAGAACTCTCCGGCTGCGAAGATCTCGATGCGTGACGTACTTCAGTGCACGACCTCGATGCTTGCCTCTCCGGTTGTTCAGCAGATCAAGCAGCTACCAAGACAAGCGAAGTTGCTGCTGTACGTGGTCACTGCCCTCGCCCCAGGCTGCAGCGACAACGGTAGCAACACGAGCCCTAGCGGGAATCTCCGCAAGTGCGATATGAACCAGGTCAGTGAAGAGCTCGCGCGTCTACGCGGTCAACCTCAGACTGCGTGGGTGCCCCGATTGTCACGTGAAGAGCTGCAGACCCATTTGATGTCGCTCGACTGCTATGCTCTAGTGAAGAGTGGCAAGCGCGACAATTCGTCGCGGACCGCCGCCGCCATGTCAGTCCGCGCGTTCTGGACGACGAAGCTTTCCTCGTGCGTCACGATGGCCGAAGTATCGCGCGCTGTTCAAGACGACAGCTCGCTCTCCCAACTACTACAACTGTAACTATCAACGTCATTTTAACTAATAATCAAATTATCCCTTCAACTTCCAACTTCGTTCATCGGCGCCCTGTACTCACTGCAGCCACTGCAGCCGTCTCCGAGTGCATTTGGCGTTCCAGTGCCTTCTGTGCTTTTTGCACCAGCAACGCGAGCAGCGAGCGGTCTTTCGCTGGGCGCTGTTTAAGTTTCTCCGGCGCCGGGAGCCGTTTGTCCACGGCCTCTTGAACCGCGCGCGGAAGCTCGCGGGAGATGAATTTCAAAATCTCCACGCGATACATGCAAGTTGTCTCCGCGTCTAGGAGCATTGGGTCCGACGGTGACGTGGACGCCTGAAGCTGCGCAAGCTTCTGACGGATGTCCGAGCCCACAGCTTCCGCCACGGCGTCCGCATCGGCTTCGCGTGTCGGTTCAGTCTGATCGCGGTGCACGCGCAAAAAGCCCGTCACACGCGCAGTGATGCAAGCGAGCAGGTCGGTGCGGATCTCCGAGGCGATGCGACTCAGCTCGCGAACCGCGACATCCTCTGGAGAGCGGACGTCGGACGCGCTCTGAGGTTCGGAGACAGAAGTAGCCGAGTCAACGCGCAGGCGCTTAAGAGGCGAACGGGCTGTCGTCGGTGACGGTTTACTGGTTTGGAACCATCGCTGCTGGTTCCTGCCGGGCTGCTCTTGCTGATTGAAGCTGCCTCCTGGCGTGCCCACGTAGCTATCCCTCGGTCTCGGACTCGGAGTGGGGCGACTGCTAGGACTGAGATTCACCATGAGCGACTGCACGGGTCTCAGATGAAAAGACCCCGAGGCCGGAGTCCGCGGAGTCCTGATGTCGCGCGGCGTTCCAAGCCCCTGTCGAAGCTGCAGCAGTGCAAGTTGCGGTCCGCTGGCGCTCGCTGTCGGACTGGGTAACGCGATCGACGGCAGCGACCTGTGCGAGGTCGGAGCCACAGACGGCGAGTTGGCAAAGCCCGCGAACTCGTGTCGGTTCAAGCTTTGGCCTCCGTCGTTCTCCGCGCCGTTGAAGCGCTGCACCAGCGTCTGCAGCAGAGCAGCAAGCTGCTGATTAGTCCGCTGCATCTTGTGCATCTCCTCGCGCAGACCGCCGACCTCCGCGCGCAGCTCTTCAAACTCGACGCGCTCGATCGGCGTGCCTGCACCCAGCGGAGTGGACGCGCGCGCGTCACTGGGCGAGCGGCGCCGGATCTCACACAGCAGGTCTCTCCTCCCCCTGACGAAGCGCTCGTGGCGGAACTCCCACCAGTCTTTGGAGCTGCCATCCTCCACCGCTTCAACCGTCGTCTCCGCCTCCTCGGCCGCGGACGAGGCGCGCACCTTCCGGAAGCCGTAGAGATTGAGCTGCCGCACGAAGGAGCTGAACTTGCGGTGCTTGAAGTACGTGGGGATCACGTGCTCCGCGAAGGCCGCCGGCTGCTTCACCACGAAGCTATCGCCGCGCGCCGTCCAGCTGGCCAGATCGGGCGGGCAGCGCTCCAGCAGCTCGTACGTCTTCTCCAGGAACAGCGCGGCCTCCTCCCTCCGCTGGCGCTTGGCGCCGCGTGCGGATCCCTCGCCGCCTTCGGGAGTGTCCGCCGCACTGTCGGACACGGGCGTCGACACGCGGATGCGCAGTGGTCGCAGCTCCGCGTCGGCTAGTGGCGGCGCGCCCTCCCCCTCGACCTGCGCGCCCGACGCCATGGGCTCGAATTCAGTTGTGTGTGTGTGGGGACCTCCTCGTTCCCCCCTTGGCGTCGAGACATGCCCCTACAAAAACAAGAACGACGGGGAAAATTGGAAGCGCCGTCGCGGCTCTGCACGCCCGGAGTGGCTACAAGCGCCGGTGATTGGTCCGCAGTGCGACCCAAGCGGCGCGATTTGATGGGGATCGGCTCGGGATCAGAGCCGAGTCAGGCGTGGCGCCCAAGTGTATCTTGCGCGGTCGGGTACTGTAGTGGAATAGTGCGTGGCGCCGATATCGCTGCTATAGTACATGTACAAGGCAGCAGGACGCCATGTGAGCAGACTCTGTAGTGCTGCATGTACTCCCACGCTGCGGCCCGTACAGTGTACGGGCCGCAGCGTGGGAAAGTGAGCCGGAGAATGGCCGGCTCGTCTGCAGGCGTCTTCAAGGCCCGAAGGAACCGCCACATCTTCGATTTTTTTCTTAGCGTGCTTTGGGTGGATGCTCTCTTCTCTTCTACTGAAGCGGTGGACCATGCGGCTTCGATGAGCTCAGCGCGTTCTTACGTATGAAGCTCATGCCGGCGCTGGCCGTCGGATTTCGGTATCGCCGCCATGCGTGCGTTCCCCAAGACGAGCCAGCGGGCCGCGGGAGGGAGTCTGCGTGACCTGCATCAGGCTGCATGCGGGTTCACGCCGTCGCCTCGTCCACTTTGCGTGTCCTGTTGTCGACCTGGACCAGTTGAGCACCGAAACCACTGGTCCAGGCTCGAGCACAATTCAGCGATGGCCTGGTCGACGGACCTCGTGTGTGCTGCACATTGCTGCACGCAATCGATCGACGGCTTCGGCATCGGCAGCCTTCGCCGAGCGTCTCAAAGAGATCGAACTGCGTTTGTACCGTGCACACGCACGCAGTGTACATGTATTCAAACGCAGGTCACTCTGCCTGTCTGGCGGCGAGGACCGCTGGCTCGAACTAAAGTGCAAAATGCAAAAATGCACTGCAGAATCCCTTGGTGCTAATAAAATACGAACCACCGCCGCTTAAATGTACCAACCAGAGGCTCCTCCGCTGGGGATTACTGGATCCGTGGACATTTTTCAGCGTGCAATTGCCAACTGGAGACATGTTGAAGCGCGACACCCACTTTTGTCATTTTTTAAACTTGAAAAATGTATGCCGCGCTCTTAGGCCCTGGTTTCTCCGTCGGTGTCTGGGTCTGGGGATTACCTGAAACGATTTTGATTGGCCAGCAGTTTATTCTCCGACGGGCCATTAATTCCCACCCCCAAGGGGGTGAGAATAAAAAAAAGATTTTATTCTCAGATAGGCATCGAGAGCGAGAGGTAGGCGCTTTGCGATCGCGATCACACGATCGAAGACAAATATGAAGATACATGATAATTCTCTTGAATTCGTTGGCGTCCGACCTTCTGTTTGTATGAAAACTTTTGCGTTTCCTGTGCGTGTGTGCGCACACGATTTCGTTTAACCCTCGGCGATCTTTCCATACAATCCGGTGTTATTTTGGGGGCCAACGAGACCGCCGACGAATTTGTTGGCGCCAGACGCACAGAAAACCTACCGTGACACACGAAACTCAATACCCCATACTGATAGACGCTACCAGAGTCAAACGCGAAGGATGCGCGTGCTGGAGAAGGCAGGGCAAGCCGGAGGGTAAGTACTACATTATCTCAGAGTTCAACGACCAAGAGCTGACCCATAAGCTCCCGTCCTTCTACCACCCCAATTTCTGAGAGCACCGCTGCAGTATATGTGCGGATTTAATTGCGGGAGGACTAACGGAGCCCGGTACTGCAGAGCTACCGGAGTTGGATCCGTTCTTCATGAAAGTACAGTTCATCGTTAACTCGGAGATGTTGGTGGTCCACCCGTGCGCCAAGCTGGTGGAGAGCAATTGCCCGGGGTACGGGAAGGTAAGCTGCGAGCACGGGAAAATGCTCCAAGGTCAGGTACATCAGTGGTGTGTGGCACACTGTGTGCGCGTGCCATACAAGTTCTGGTAGGGGTGGGCACGAGCTCATGCTGACTGGTGTGCTTGTCAGGCTGCTGCACTACTTCGCGCTCTCGGAGGAGCAGATCGCGGCGAAGAATGAGGCGACATCGCTCGAGGACTGGTCGCCCGGTGTAGGTGACAGCGCGCTTACCGGACTGGTAGATGCCATGCTCACGGACAGCACGGACGCGACGGTGCCCACAGGCGGGGCTGCTAATGTATGAGCAAAAACAAACTCTTCGTCATTGTGTTTAAGAAACGTAGTGCAAAGAGATCGTAACACGGAAAATAATAGAGGCTCCTTCCCCTCCGTCAGCTTCACACTAGCATCGTGATTCCGTCACCCGACGCTGCGCTTTAGGCCGTCAAGTCAGCAGCAAACTCGGGTGGCATCGTCCGCCCGTATACTCTAGCGACATATTCCACGGACGTACATCAATACAGTCTTCCGTCCGATGACATTGCCTTTGACTGCTTTCACCTGACCAGCAGCGTCAGCGTCCGGATCCATCGCGTGCTGCTGAGTACATGTACCAAAAGTCACACACCACTTCGCTTAAGTGCGATCACAGGATAGTCACACAAATTCTTGCTACATATAAGTACTATGGTGCTGCCTCAGTAGTACCTGTGGCTGCGGCTCCATGGGAGCACTTGGGCAAGGGAGAACTCCAGTGACTGGAGCTCTCCCATGGAAGGTGCCCAGAGCGAGTTCCTCGTAGCATCGAAGACCTCCCCCATGAGCTTGAATGGGTATTAGAGGCGCGTGGCGCGAGCGCCTGGTTCGCGCTAGATTATGAAATGGTTGGAGCTCTGGGCGCGGAGCTCTGGTTGGCGCAGCACGAGCTAGCGAGTTTACGAGTGTATGTAAATTAACAGGTAAAACCCCAGACCCCACTTGTCGAGGGTCGTCTCTGGGAATTACTGTGAGCGTTAATCCCCAGACCCAGACACCGACGGAGAAACCAGGGCCTTAGAGCCAACCAGGTCCAAATCATGTTTTGCGTGTCGCCTCTCATTTGACCAAAATGGCTACCCCCAGCACCACGCCGAGCTCCGAGACGCCTCCACCGCGCCGCATGCAGCGCGATCTAGCGCGCGCCCTGTTGGACCCTCAATCAGGAGGTGTCGCCGGTGCGTTCCTCCAGCTTTTCCGCTCGCTGTAGCTGCTGTAGCCATATAATTAGATGCATTTCTGACGTGTATCATTCCAATGCCCCCAGCCTACGTGCAGCAGTGCGTCCACTCCACGAGCGTCGGCGTAGACGCCACCTTCGTCTTCTTGCTGCAAGTGATCGAGGAGCTGGACGACGCCATTGGCCAGTTCCTGCCGCCCGCAGCCAATCCACAGCCGCTGTCCCATGACCACGAAGTCGAACTCGGCACGCTGCTGTCCGCTGCGTCGCTGGTGCGTCCCCTGCAATGCTGTGGATGCAGTGGAATAGGAGCTAAAAGACTGTTTAATTGTTGCTGTTATTGTTGTGTTATTAGACTATTCGGTATGTGACGGAGCGTCAAGCCATGACGCCGCTGCTGCAGCGGTACCGAGAGGCGTTTGACAAGGTGTTGCAGTATCCCGAGTGGTCGCACAAGTGCTTCTACGGACTCAAGGCGGTGGCGTTGATGGGGTCCACACGAGCGCTCGAGAGCTTCGGAGAGCAGGTGCCTGCGGGCGACGTGCTGAAGCAATTGAGGTGGCTGTTCCCGCTGTTCCAAGACGAACAGGTTCAAGCGGAGCAGTTGGCGCTGCGGTTGAACACCCTGCTGCGTCCAGCCTGTGAATACGTGGCGGTGGCACTGCAGACCCACCCAGCGGCGAGGGAAGCTATCTTCACGGAGGTATGGGGTGTTCTAAGGGGTGGAAGGTGGAGCTGGAGAGTAATTGGGGGTTTATCTTCTTTGTGTTGCAGGTGCTGCCGCAACTATTGACACTGCTGACGAAGGAAGGAGCAGAGACACAGGAGACGACAGTGGCGGAGGCAGTTAAGGTGGAGCTGGCGACGACTGTGGCCGTGCTCTTGGAGGCGAAGTCGCCGTACACACCTCCCAACATGTTCGCCTTGTTGGCGCTTCCCTCGTTTGTCGAGGAAATGGAAGCGGATGAATCGAAAGTTTCCAGTAGCAACGCCATGTTTACCACGGATGCGGAGGCCAAGTCTGACAGGTTGGAAACTCTTGACGAAGGAGAGGAGAAGCATTCTGCCACAGCGATAGCAAGACAGCGGGAAGAAGACTGCTGCAAGGTGCTCTGCACATGGCTGGAGGTGGAATCTAGGCGAATGGTGGCAGCTCAAGCTCTAGCCGTCATGTACAGGGTCCTGGCGAGTGGCACCACGGCAGAAAACGTCACGAACGGAGCGATCTCACTCACGTCCCCGCTCAACGAGATGACCAACGCGTACGTATGCTTTGATGTTGGCATATACTTCGAAGTATCTACTTTTTATCTCATTTTCTCCTCTGTTTACCAGGCTGAGGGACACAGAATTGACTGCACTTCCTGACTTCGAGTTCATTAATGCGCTGCTCGAGTCGATTCGTGACATTTGCCTGTTCCAACAAAGATTGGCTATCCCCGCGCTTGAAGATGCTTTCAAGGCCATGCGCAGCGTAATGACTCAGCTAGAGGTGAGCGAGAGTCCTTTTCTTTTGACTGCACAACGCGTCGACTAATGGTTGCGTGAAATTACTACAGGCTGGCCTCGCGTTATTTTCTAAGAAGCACTCGACTGAACGGCGCAGTGCCAAGGCATCGTGCTCAGCGATCCGACACACGCTTGTGGAGGCGTTCCTCGCCTGGCTGCACCACCCCGACGCAGCCAATTTGCTCACGTGCCAGGTGGACTTCTTGCACAATGTGGCGGGCACTCTTGCCGACCCGCGCGTTTACGGTGACGTGCTAGCTGTTCTACGCGCATCTACAGTTCCAGAGGCCAGCATTGAGTACGATACTGGTCGTCGACTTGCCGTCGTGACACTTTGCCAGGCCATTAACCAGCTCGCCCGGTATTCCAAGTCAACGGCCAACCGTATCATATCGGGTCTCACTCGAGTGGCAGCAGCCTGTCGCTGCGATATCCACCCACTGGCTAATGAGTTAGTGACCCCTTTGCTGCCTTCAATGCTCGACGGATCGCAGTGGGGAAAGTTTTTGCGCCTTCGCACCGAAGCTGTTGCGACGGTATTGATTGGTTGCGCTGAAAACGACGAGTTCCAGGTACGTGTCTGCTGTGGTAGGCTATGGCAAATCTCCGTCTCATTAATGATAATGTTATGGTGTCGTGTAGGTTGCAAACCACCCGTGGATCAGCGACTTCATCAGCTTCCTGCTTGACCCCGTTGTATCGTCGGAGAACGTGCATTCGTTCATGATTCTATGCGGGTTGATCCGAGCAGAGCGCAAGCTGCTGCTTCACGTGGTGTCGTTCTGCATGGCAAACCCGCAAATGGTCACGCAGACTTTGCATGAACCTCTTGCTCGATGGCCGCTCTACGAAGAAGATGTCGAGCTGGTCGTCGTCACGCTGGAACTGCTCGAGGCTTTGCTGAGCGAAAATACTCTCCGAACTACGGTGGACGTCGACGCGATTTATGCCACAATTCTGCAGCTATCCGAGAACGCGGCAAGTGAAGGCCTGGATGTGATTTCTACCGTCTGCAAGCAAGTTCTCGCATCACTGAGCTCTCAGCAGTAGATTATTCAAGCGGTCTCCATGCGCGCGGAATATCTACGAACTCGCTGCGCCAGAGGAAGGAGGCTGCTCATGTGAATTACTGGGGACTAGCGCCCCTCCCACCCACGAACACACGTGCCAGTACAACTCGCCGATCGAAGGCGGGTCCGAGCACTGGTAAATAAGCCCTACAGACGAGTAGATCTGTATTTGAGGGCGTAAGCAATGTGTCATAGAGAGATTGGACGCCACGACGCATCTGTACGTGAATCCTTCTTGGCAATGGACCAGGAGTGACTGATACTCACACCCTTCTAGACTGTTGATGGTTTCCAGCTCGCCATGTCCGACGCAACCTTCCGAGTTTTGTCGCCACACATGCCCCACCATTGCCTTGTCCTTCAAGACCTCGAGAATAACATCCATACTCTCCAATCCACCGACGTACGAAAGAACTACACGGAATGTCCGCTCACAAGTGATCACAGGACTTAGTACGGCCAAGTACCGATTTCCATCTTTCGCTTGGGTTCTGCTGCTCGCCCACGAGACGTTGACGGGTAAACGGACAGGAAAACACTCTGGCATTGTCACTTCGAGACCATAAGTCCCAAGTCTCAACTTGAATGCTCTTGAGCTCCCCACTGCAACGTCACCGTCACTACGTTCATCTTTCACAGACGAATCGCAGTTTAGAGGGATTCTGGCGTTGCGTCTTCTACCAGCAGCAGCACTTTCAACGCTTCCGAAGGAGATGGCTGGATGGAATCGAATGTTGGCCAGCTCGGAGCTTTTTTGGCTTGAAGCTCTGCTGGCAATGGCTACTAGCACGGTCACCCTCACACCTCCGAAAAGCACAGGCATCGTAATTGTCTTTGAGGTGCGATACCGACCTCCGTCCACTACGACTTGCTTCAACGCCGAGTAGTGAACACAACTGCATTCTCGAAGTACGTCCACAGCGTACAAACCCGTGCATACGTCCCACGTCGCGCAGCCATCGACATCGGTCATAACAACTTGTCGTTCAGAGCTGCAGTTGTTGGTGATTTGGAGTGGAATACCAGCAAGTTTGATGTTGATGTGCGGGTTGAAGTAGTCGACTAACTGCAGACTGTACGTCCACCGGTAGACGTCGAGAGGAATCACCAGTTCCTGAACGGAGGAAGACGCCGTCATTGGTCCGCTGTACAACCCCGAGGCAGAAATTGTAGGATACACGGCGACAAGTGATGTCCATTCGAAGTAGTCGAGGTGGAAGACGTACAACGAATAGCTACCAGGAATGAGACGGCAGTTCGTTCTACCGTCGCCGTCCGTCACGAACAACTGTCTTCGGTCTTTGATAATTCCTCCGGAAGTATCACCAGGCGGCATTGGATCTTGGCCTTCCGAGATGGTCTGGTTATCCGACGAATTCAATTCACCCGCTTGACTTTTCTTTGAATGGTCTTCATCGGATGCGAATTGAGCCTTCTTACTCCTCCACTCTTCGAGGAAAGCACGCTCATCCATTACTCTCTTGTCCTTGAACGGTACAGTCACTCCTCGCAGCATCAGGTCTAGCTCTGCAAGTTCTCCTCTTGTGGAATGCTGCAGCAAGTCACGCTCGGATTCGGATAGGATTAACCGATTCGTAAAGAGCCGCTGTAGTCGAGTCGGGAAGCCTTGGGAGTACTCTCGAGCATGTTCACTCTTCCGAGCTCTCTCGATAATGTTCAGTTTGATTTTCTCGTAGCGTTGCCGCATCACTCGTCTCAGCATCGCTCGTGCTCTAACGACCGATATCAATTTCAAATTCAAGTTGGCAGCTATTGTGGCCCGCTTGGAGGCTTTAGCGATGCATTCATTGACAAACTCTTCTGCCACTTCACGTGTGATCTCAATCGCTCGCTTCTTCTGCAAGCGACGACGAATCGACATGAGTCGAGAGCCCATCATAAGGGTTGGAAGCACGGTCTTGGCTAGATTGGAGCTCAATGCATCAAACGAGATATTCTTCTCGATGAAAACGTGCACCTTTTCCACCGGATCGTTGGTCTGAGCACTAACGACTCGAAACTCGACGTGCCGCTTAACCCTCTTGTTCTGAGGAGCGAACGGATTTTGCTGCAGACATTCCTTGATTCCGTGTTGAGCTAAAATCCGTAGCAGGGTGCGATAAATGGACTGGATCGTCGGGAGAGCTCTATTCGCCGAGTTGCGGTGTGTGTATACGTCGATCTCATCCTCCACCTCTTGCAGCTTGAGTGCTATTCGCAACCGGAACTCACTGGAGCTGCTATCACCTTCGGGTATCGGCACTAGAACGATGCGGCCATTTCGACCGAAACGAATATTCTTTGCCAGCCGACGAGCAAACTCCTCGCACTCACGATTCTCTGTGGTAGAGTTTTCTTTCTCGCTTCCAGTATCAATGAAGTGGACACGAATCTCGTACGTCTGGATGATTCGCAGCTCAGCGAGAAGTACGTTGAGTTCATCAATACTTGCGTAAATGGATGTGGCATTTCCACACCCTCCGATTGCCTGAAGTTGCCATTGATTATTTTTCTTGGACCGGTAAGCGGCGGCTAGAGTGAACCATCGACAGCTTCCATTTGGTCTCGCATCAAACATACCAAGTACATGATGCTCGTCGACATCCTCAAGCTGAATACGAACACGTGGGAGTTGGTTTGACTGCTCGAAGTGGAAATCATTTCCTTCGTCCTCAGCAACTTTTTGTAGGGAGAACAGCACACAGAAGACCTTGTTTGACAGAGCAGTAAGACGAAGATATATGCGATCTACAATACCGTTGTAGATCGTCTGGCCTTGACGATAAGATATGCCTCCCCGTTTAGTGACTGGGCAGCCTTCGTGAACGAAATCCACGAGCTGGAAATCGTAGTCGAGCAAGACACAGACAAAACGCCATGGTGATCTGGGCCCGCCACTATCGCACATCACGGTTGATGAAACCAGGAGAGTATTCATGAACGGAAGCTTGTACAGCCCGGTTGGTGTCGGTGTCAGCATCGACAAGCTCGGTAGATCGTCCATGCGATGATTTTGCGCTCGAGAATAGTTATCCTAGGGTAGTCATTACACGTAAAATAAATTAGTACCTCAACAGAACGGAGTAGTGCTTCGACAACACGTTACCTGGATTCGTCTGAGATAGCTCACAACCTCCTGCAGCTCTGTTGATGCGAAATAAAAGCCAATTTTCTCGAATTCTGCCGAAACTTTCCGTTCTGTCAGCACCAGCTTTCGGTTAATCACCGATTCCATGAACGTTCGCTCTCTGTTGTGCCGAGATTGACCAGCCAGTGCGAGCAAATGACGAAATGCTTGGATCTGAATCTCTTCACCGGGGGACCGCTTGGCCTCGAACAATACAATCGCCTCGATCTTCTTTTTGATGTCCTCTAGGTTCGGGAAACATCCAGTAGAGGCCATCGAGTGCAGCACAACAGTAACGGAACCTTTACCTACATTGCGTGTGAATTCCATTGTAATCTCGAAAGAACCCATGGGTGGACGGACGTCTTCGGAGTTCACCAAAACATTCAACAAAGGGCTCAATTGCTCAATCCCAGAAACAATTGCGCTCGCTTTCTGCTCATATTCCGCTTGTGATCGGCAGACATGATCGTGACTTCGCTGGATACTAAATTCCAAAGCATACTGAACTAACACACGTACATCTCCAGCCTGCACCGCAGTCAGCAACAGATTCTCGAATGACTTTGAGCTTGCAACGCCCATGTCACAATGAGCATCGTCGAAAAAGTTCGCTAATAAGACGATCGATCCTTTGGTGATAGAGGGCACCCCACATACTGCAGAAGTTGTTTGTGAAATCGGTGTCCAGATCGGAGGAGCGTTTTGTCTCCAGAACACATTTCGATGAACGTTCACGATATTTTCAAAGCTTGAGTTATCTCGCACAGAACCGACCTCAGGAATTGTCAAGGAGATCAGTGGCTCACATTGGACGCTGTTAGGTACTCGTCCTTCACGGAATTGGCCGTGGGAAACCTTCCAAAGCTTGAACGAAGCAACGAGTCCTACGAAGCCGATTCTGGACCTCCAATCACGGACACTTCTCGCGTAGGATGGGTGGCCCCCTACGTAAACCGAGTTGGAACTTGAGGGGGCTTGGACCCACGCAGAGCTACCACCAGCACGTCTTCCATGCAGAGGACTGGGATTCAATGGACCAGTGGTGCCTACATGGCGTATTCGTGCACAGTCTATCAGCTCGTTGTCGAAAAATATTTGAAGATATCGGCAGTCGAACACGATTTTCAAGTTGACCCAGCGATTATTGGGCAATTCGTAGTTATTCGCCCAACATTCCCATTCTCGCCAACGAACACGGCAACCCCCATCCTCTCCTTTATCTCGATAGTTTGGAAGAACCCCGCGATCGTAGAGTGAATAGGTGGTCTCGTCATCATCAGAATTCTCGACGCGAAGTTTAGCGGATAGAAGTTTTGGTGTCGACTCGCTTCGGCCTGCCCAGCAAAAGTTGCACACCGTCAATACATGTACTGACCCCTACCTAAATGTATAATTCATGTAGTGCACTACACTAGTGCAGACAGCACCTTCAAACACGCTTGAGAACTCACTTCGTTTGCGTATCACTGCGGTTTCTTCACCTTTGTCAGCTGAGCAGCCGAAGACACTTCGGTTCGTGCTGCCACAGCACAACCACCGGACAAACTCGCCTGAGTCATCAAGCTCGGGTGATTTATGGCGTGCTCCATCTTCGTCGCTTTATTACGAACAAGTACGACGAGATAAATGTTAGAACCACCATTTTCAATCCGTGAAAAAAAAAACATCACAACGCTTACACTCTCGCTTTGTATTTTTCCGTGTCAGCAGCCTTGAATAATAGCATGGAGATCGAAAACCCGCCATTACCAAGTAAGCGAGAAGGTTCCGCGTTTTCGGGTCCTTTAGACGCTTCAGATAGCGGAATTTCGAGAAATCCGTCACCATACAGCGAGATCACCGCATCTGTACTGAACGAAGTAGTCGCAGCCTTGCTATTTGTCACGGCAACATCGTTTCTTGCTGGCTTCGTTGCACGCACTTCTTGGGTTATAGACCTATAGCATCACCCACATTGTCAACCATTTCAAAAACGCAAAAAGAAGTCACGAAAGTTCACTGTCGTCGAACCTGGGGGGAGCTGGCTGGGGAGAATCAGGCGTCACATTCTCCTCGACAGTTGGGCAAATCGCAATTGGTTGCACCGGTATCGGTTCAATTTGGTCTGCGATTGAGATTCCTTTGCTGTCATCTGCTCGTCGTTCCTCACTGTCAGCTCGAAGATAAGTCGGACGTCGTGCAACATTTTTCTTCCGACACACGAATGCAGAGCTGGAAGTTGGACGTTGCGGCTTCTTTAATGGCTTTTTGTTGCCATCCTTCACAGCTCCGTAGATGCTCAACAGCGTTTGCTGTCGCCCTGAGAGACTCATGCCACAACTCACACACAATTCAATCGGCCAACGGATCCGTTACACTTCAACTCCAGTATTTGTCAGAATCCGTATGCTAAACAATATGTTTTTAGAAATGAGTAAACGTCGTTTAGAAACAGCTTAGAAACGAAAGCTCATTGAGAATTTAGTTTACCAATGTCTCTGCAGGGCAAACCAGCGACGCTCGACACCTACATCCAAGCTGCAATCGATGCAAGCGCAGTTGAAACCCATGCACCTCCGAAAAAACCCAGAAGAAGACAAAAAAAGCAACAGCAACCAATAATTGCATTGCCGGACCCTTTCCACGTCAAAACTCTGGCACAGTCACCACCAGCTCCACCAATTCCTGCAAAACCAAAGCGCCGCAAACGACGGTCTAAACTCAAGAGTAGCATCGTGCAAAGTCGTCAGGTCTCTCTGGTAAAAGGCAAGTTTCATGTTCGCGGTCTCGTGGCAGTTGAAGAATTGGAAGATGAAGACGAAGCCGACGAGGTGCAGCAAGAAATTCGAGAAGATTTTTCTCGTTTTGGGGAGTTGCAAACAGTCGCAATTGTTCGGGAAGAGGAAGAGGGCAGTGGCCTATTGCCGTGTGATATGGTTGTAGAATTTCGAGATGCGGAGGATGCAGTGAAGGCGTTTACTGCGTTCAATGGGAAAGTGTTCGGAGGGAAGACAGTGACGTGTGTCTGGAGTGAGGAGGAAGATCTGGAGAATTTCGTTGTGGTGGTGCAGGGGATTTTGACGCCCGAAGAACTGGAAGACCCTGATGAGGTGGAAGATGTGAAAGAGGAAGTGATCCAGATTTTTACCAAGCATGGGCTAGTGAAAGGAATGGTGCTGGACGAGGTGACAGGAGATGTCACTGTGACTTTCAGTGATTCACAAGACGCCGTGAGAGGTGTTGACGCGATGAACGGCTCGCGATATGGCGGTCGCGTAGTAACAGCATTTTTAATCGGTGGAGAGGTAGAGGCTGGTGATCGTGTCGATAGATCTCAAGTGAAGACGAAGCGCGTGGCAACTTGCCTCGTTCAGGTACTTCCTTGTTGAAGTTAGCACTCGCTAAGATTTGTTCACCTTACGGAGTTTGGTGTGCGTATATGATTCTTTAAAGGTTACAGAGTCACCAGGATTGCAGGGTCTTGTTGGCACATTTTTGACGCGACTGGCGACTTTGCAGGTAAATCGAAAAAAAATGTGTTTTAGGGATGTAGCTGGATTTGCTAATGGAGAGCTGTGTCTTGGACAGGAACGTGCACATGCTCTGAATCCGAGACAAGACAAGCGATCTCGACGTTTAGTGCTGGGGCTGCATGAAGTGCGTCGAGGCCTTCTCAACAAGAAAATTCAATTCCTGATCATCGCGACTGACGTGGAAGAATGCGAGGCAGTTCAAGAAAAAGTAGCAGAAATAAGGGCGATCGCGGCGGAGCAAGAAGTTCCTTTGCTTGCACCGATGAATAGGTTCGTTCTTGTTATTTGCGATGTTTTCTATTTAGTGGATCAGCTAAGTGTATTGCTGCTCAGACGAAAATTGGGGCGAGTACTACAGAAGAAGGTGCGCGTGAGCTGCGTTGGTGTGTATTCGGTCGAAGGGGCAAACGATCTTTTCCAGCAGATATTGCAAACAATTTCGGCGAAGAAATAGAGTTGTCACCTAATGCGCGGATCCATGGCGATGAAGTTCTCCGAGCTGCCAGCATTGGTAGTACTGCTTAGGATCAACTCCAGCGCCGGATTCACGTGTTTTCCTAGAGCATACATACACACGTGTCAGATTTTGCGGAGACTTTTAAACAACTCACCAACACACCTCTTGTTCTTGTTGGCAGCATATTCATTGATGCGTCTGCAAGCTTGGACTTGGACTCTCGCGATAGCCTCGTTAGATACCGCCATATACTGCAAGAAGTCCACATCGTCGAGCAATGGGGTGCTGTTGGGTAGAAAACGATGCTCGATATTGCCATTGGCGTCGTTGTTGCTACTTCGGGTGAGTTGTGTTTCAAGAGCCTCCACAAGTTTCGATGTGACGCGGTTTGAGCGTAAGCCTCGCGCGATAAGGTATCGCTCCGAGCTCGCTGGGCGACTGGTCTAAAAACACATCACCAAGCACATTAGTGCATCCACTAGAGCCTACTCCCAAGTGCAGGAAACCACAAGGGATACCATACAATTGGTTTGACGATTGCAAACCGCTCAAAAGACCGATGCAGTATCCAGCAAAGCTCCAACATAGCAGGTGTCGCCAACTCGAACGTCTTGCAAACGAAATCCCCTCCGACGCGCAACACTGCAAACATGGCAAGCACCTCAGCCAAGATAAGCCGAGTCATCATGGATTCCTAAGAGTTCACACAATCAGTAACCAGTACCACAACTTCTCGAGGAACCTAAACAACAATTCAAACCTGATTGGATTGTGAGCGAGCATCAAGAAAGCCCCCGTCAGCCACAACCAAGTCCACACCTTCCGCATATTGTGTTCGAACCACGTCCCGGAAGTTGTGGATGTTCGCTATGGAGTAAAGGTTTCCTGTTCCATCCTCTCCGTAGCAGATTTCAAACAGCTCGCGAAGCTCCGACGGCAGACGCCAGTCACAATTGTTTGCTGCCTCCTTGAGCGTGATGCCGTAGCCGTGAATACGCTGCACATTCTCACTTTCGACCTTCAAACATCCACCAAGTCGCCATAGCAGATACTCGGAGAACCCTCCGGGGCCTCCACAGATATCAGCAAAGCTTAGCTGTTGACCCAAAGTTCTTGTCCATTTGAAAACATGATCCAACGTCACCAACTTCATCGCAGATCGATTCAGGAATCGATGTCTCCCCAGCTTCTCGTACGCGTTCGTCGCAGCGCGAGCGTTCAGGAACTGCGAGTTCTCGAGCTTATCGAACTTTTTCTTTTCTCGCTCGAGTTCTTCCAGCACCTTTAAGTATGGGACTTTGAATCCTTCCTTGTTATCCTCCGTAAGTGCAGCATCCAGCTCATCAATATCATTATCTTTGCACAAAAGATACAACACGCCGTGTTCCCCATTCTCCACACTTCCAGCCGAGAACCCCACACGCCTCGGCTCGAGCTCAGTGCCAGGCATCAATTGAGGCAACGCATCAGTCTTCATGCTTTTTGTTGCTTGCAACCCACGGCCCCGTTCGCGACGAGGTCTTCCGAACGAAGCGAAGCCCATGGCTTCCAGCATTTCCTCGTCACCATCCATTTTGTCAGTATCGGATCCCGTCGAAAAGCTCAAATGAGGAGATCAGATCACAACACCAAAGTCAACGCAACGATGGAGTGGAGAGTGCCATCGACTATATTATACTGAGTACGAATCTATTGCTGTGGCGTGTCCTGCATGCCTTCCTTTCTCACCAGCTTCTCTGCTCCAGCCACGTCCACTAAACGCTCCGAAACACGCAAACTCACTAAGCAGAAGCAAAATAAAACTTGCCAGTAGCAGAGTTGAGCGAGGAAGGCAGGAGGGCACAAGAACAGCTCCGGCAGCAGCCAAAGCATCTCTCACGCGCTCAACTGCTTGTCGTCAACTGCTGCCTACGAATGGGTGGACCCGTTCTCGCTGTTGCTACCTCCAGCCGCCGCGTTGCAGCTGCTCGTGGTGGTTCCGTTGGACGAGGCGACGCTTTTCCCCCGGGTCGCACGGTGCAGCATTGAATCCAGTTCTGCTTCGAGCTGCAGCTCACGCGCGATGCTCTCACTCAGCAGCTGCTCCAAGTACTTGA
This sequence comes from Phytophthora x cambivora, assembly GCA_033557925.1. Classification (NCBI taxonomy): domain Eukaryota; phylum Oomycota; class Peronosporomycetes; order Peronosporales; family Peronosporaceae; genus Phytophthora; species Phytophthora x cambivora. The sequence continues at coordinate 10,682,308 of JAUCEB010000011.1, read as the reverse complement.
TTCGGCTCTGGTCAGGAGCTAACAGCAGTGCCTCGCGTATGTTGCGCCCCTGAGCACGCTGGCGTGTGCGCTCCTCCGCTCCGAGGTGATACCGATCCAGGTGGAGGCGATTGTCTGCAGACGCAGAGCTTTCGGAATCAACTTCGTTCGTGGCTGGTGTCGTCATGTTCAGCTCGTCTGCTGTCAGCGTCGACGAGCCATCGTATCTGGCCGTCACACTTGGCGATATCTCGAAATCGTCGTCGTCACTCATGTCGGAGCAGTCCGACAGCGTCTTCGCCCGGAACTCATCGAAGTCATGAATCACGTCAATATCCAACTCAACCTTGTCCTCATCGAGATCGCCGCCAATAGGCATTACCGACGGGGAGTCGAGAACGCTGGGGCCCCGAGGACTATCGTCATCGTCGTAGGCCGAAGAATCGTCGTGTTTCTCGACGGGGTCCATGAACTCCATGTAATCCGGGTGGCTTTCAGGGTCCCACCGGAAGAACATGCCGTCCCATAGAACAACGCGCTTCAGGTTTGCCCGGGGATACAGCACACGGTTCGTCGGTCGGTACAAGGGGTTCTTGTACGGTCCCGGATTCTCCAGCACAGGCGTCCACACAGATTCAGTGCGCTCCCACACCTTATCCAACACACGCTCGCGTTCCGAGTTGTACAAAAACGTACCGTACAAACCGGAGATGAGGGAGTCCGAAATGTGCAGTAGGAACTTCTCGTTGAACTCGAAGCAAGTTGGGAATTGTCGCGTCATCTGCCAGACACAGTCCAAAAACTGCATCATCACCGGCGACCGCTCGTTCGGCTGATCTGTAATGTCCTTGCCCACGCCAATGCGATCTGCAAACTTGTGTCCGAAGGAGCACCATTCCTTTTCTACGAGACTGGCGAAACCGCGGATGCTACGGTAGAACGGGTCAAGAATGAGCTGCGCCAGGGCCACAAGCTGCGGGGTACGATCCCAGCCGTCACTGCAATGCACCAGCACCGAGGCGCCGTCTTCGTGGAGAACCTCTGCGACCCTACGGGCGCCGGACAATACACGCATCACGTGCTTAAGCCACCGAGTGTCTGAAAAGGCAAGCACAATTAAGTGAGTCTACGCACGAGCATAGCAATTCGAGCTCAAAAAGACCACCTACTCTCGAGGCGATTATGGTAATGTTTGTCGCCGTCTTCAACGCTGCTAGGACTGACCAAAGCTACATCGACGGAAACGCAACATGTACATGTAATTGTAAGTCACGAGTGCCGATAACGGAGACACGTTTCAAACTTACACTTAAGCGCATCCAACGACTCGCGCATCTTGTGAATATTAGCGATGCCCATAAATTCAATGGTTGCATTATCGTAGTGCTGCGAGTTTTCCACACCTGCACAAGCGATCAACAATACAAGATTAGCAAATTTTCGCGCATCCGAGCAATACTTTTCACCCACTGCGTACCTTTTCCTTTAAGCCGGTTGCCCTTGGTTGCAATGGGCTTGCGCGCGTCGATAATGTGGAGAGGCGGCGACATGTTTGAGCTGTTCTTGTTGGCAGAGTCGCGGTACGCGCGCAGAAGTATCCGGTCGGGCTCGGATCGGTTGCCCGCCATCCCGTAGTTAGGCTGGCTGGAGCGGGACAACACGCTTTTGTTCACAGGGTGACGCCACACAACGACAGGAAGACGAGCGCGTGATCGGAAGCGTGCCGATTGCACTAACTGCTCCTCTGACATGAGCGATGGCACCACCATAAGCTGCGGGTATGTAGGGCTGAAGCGGAACTTGGAATTCTTGAGAAGTCGCCACGTGATCACGCCTTCCTCTTCAGGCTGCTTCTTAGCCGACAGGAACCCAAGACGCTGATACTCAGCAAAGGGCGAGTACACAAACCAGCCGTTGTGTTTTTCCGGAAGAGGAGTTTCGCGCTGCTGCGATTTGTGGCCGTGATAGTCGAACGCAAAAAGCGTACTGATAATGTTGGGTGGCTTCAACCGCAACGTCATCAAGTTGAGCCACCGGTAGTCCGGCGTCTGCGGCAGCTGATCGTAGCCCTTCTTCCTCGAGTACGCGTCGTGCATCGCGAGTCGCAACGTACGCAGATCCTTGCAGGTGATGAGAAGCATGAGGCCATCTCGTGTGATCGTATCAATGGCAGCAAGGGGCAACTCGAACGAGCCGAACTTCCACGAGGAATCGTACGGCACGAACGTGACGCGGTACGACGTGACCTTCAGCACGCCTTGCACTGCGCGGTCGCTCTGCGTCATCACTACGAGGTTGGTCACGCGCTGGACATGCTCCACCACCTTCTCACCCGGTAGCAGCTGGAAGTGGTCGCTCACCATCGAGTCGCGGAGCTTGGAGCGTTCAAACGTGCTGGACACCGTCGACGCCGTCTCGTCGATAATCTCCGTCTGTGCTCGCGACGGGGTCCCCGCCGTCGAATTCTTCTTGCTGTAGAACATGACCTTGCCCTGCTCTAGCGCCTGCACGAAGTTGGCTCGGTCCTCGGTGCTGTAGAACGTGATCTTCTTGTTCACACTGGAGTTGCCCATCTGAATCTTGAGCTGCATGCCCAGTCTCGACTGGGGCTTGGCCGTCACAGCCGCGCAGCTGTACTCCTCCCTCTGGTCATGTGCCGACAGGAAGTAGAGCATGCGCTCCTCCACGTCCACCTGCAATTGGATGCTGGCGCGCTTGCTGCCGAGCTTCTCCAGTACACTATCACTCTTCTTGACCGTGAACGTGTACAGCGTCACCTCGGACGACGGCGGCGCGTTGCGGCTGAAGCCGAACACGTTGCTGCTGCTCGTGTACGTGGATCTGCTGCGTCCGTTCTCCACCAGGAAGTTCGACGACGAGTCACTGAGCGTATCAACAGCGCGGCCACCGTTCAAGTGCGACGACGGCCGCTCGTAGAAGCTGTTGCTCTGACACGTGCTGGCGTAGCTGCCGAGCGAGCTGCGGCCCACCGAGTCGGGCCTCGGGATCTCCATGTTGTAGCGTGGGCTGGGCCGCGCCTCCAGCTCCGACGTGTCGACCACCAAGGCGTCTCTGGAGCCGGACGGGGCTGTGGCCGCCCACTTGTTGCTATTGTTGCTGGGCGGACTGGAGGACAGGAACTTGCTGTCGTCTGAGCTCTGCATCGTCACTTGGCGCCTTGTGGGCGTGCGCGCGCGGCGCGGGCTGCTGGAGAAACTGGCGGCGGACCGCACGGGCGCGGGCAGCGACGCGCTGGCTGAGAGACTGGGGGACTCGCGCGCGGGCGGCGCGTCGAGCTCCTCGCTTGGTAGTTTACCGATGAGCTTCCAGACGTTGGTGGTGGCCTGGCCGGCCTGCGCCAGGTTCTTCTCGGCCTTGAGCAGCTTGTCCAGCGTGGCCGAGTCCATCGTGGACTGGCGTTGGGCCAGGTACGCCTCCTCCTGGGCCTCCGGAGGCTCCGTGGCAGGTGATGCGGGCAGGTCCGAGGCGCGCATCAGCTTTGGCGGGGGCGGAAGAGAGAAAACTACTGTTTGGTTGTTTTTGCGGGAGAGGAAGGCTAGTCTCGATATCACAGAAGCGAGGGTCGCTGAAAATTGATCAATCGAGCGAGCAATTGCAGGGGCTGGGGTTCACACTGCGCGGGGTCTCTCGAAGACGATGAGCTCCAGTCCGTTCGTCCGCACGGGCTGAGCCTGCGGTGGTGATGCGGGGATTGCTGCGCTGCGCTTCGCTGGCGGTGGGGCGAGCCTTGCTTCCTGCGGGACGCGTCTCGCTCGCTCGCTCGCTCTATTGTGCGCGGGGGGAACGGTGCCGGTTTCAGCGTCGACCGTCGCGTCGCGACAGCGCGATTATAGCCAATTGGCGACGTCTATGGATGAAGTGACGATAGCAAAGCCGGTACGCGAGAGCTACTTCAGCCAAGTGAACTTTTTAAATTTTACTTGTATTTTAATGTGAAGTATTAAAATACTTCACAATACTTATAAAAACAAAGTACTGAAGTTAGTTAGCTAAAACAATACTACGTAGTATTTATATACTGTACCTGAAACCAACTGGTTTTTTTTTAAATGCCGCACTCGGTCTTAAATTCTCTTGAATTCGTTGGCGTCCGACCTTCTGTTTGTATGAAAACTTTTGCGTTTCCTGTGCGTGTGTGCGCACACGATTTCGTTTAACCCTCGGCGATCTTTCCATACAATCTGGTGTTATTTTGGGGGCCAACGAGACCGCCGACGAATTTGTTGGCGCCAGACGCACAGAAAACCTACCGTGACACACGAAACTCAATACCCCACGCTGAAAGACGCTGCCAGTCAAACAGAGTCAAACGCGAAGGATGCGCGTGCTGGAGAAGGCAGGGCAAGCCGGAGGGTAAGTACTACATTATCTCAGAGTTCAACGACCAAGAGCTGACCCACAAGCTCCCGTCCTTTTACCACCCCAATTTCCGCTGTAGTATGTGTGCGGATTTGATTGCGGGAGGACTAACGGAGCCCGGTACTGCAGAGCTGCCGGAGTTGGATCCGTTCTTCATGAAAGTACAGTTTATCGTTAACTCGGAGATGTTGGTAGTCCACCCGTGCGCCAAGCTGGTGGAGAGCAAGTGCCCGGGGCACGGGAAGGTAAGCTGCGAGCACGGGCAAATATTCAAGGTCAGGTACGTCAGTGGTGTGTGCGCGTGCTATACAAGTTCTGGTAGGGGTGGGCACGAGCTCATGCTGACTGGTGTGCTTGTCAGGCTGCTGCACTACTTCGCGCTCTCGGAGGAGCAGATCGCGGCGAAGAATGAGGCGACGTCGCTCGAGGACTGGTCGCCCGCTGTAGGTGACAGCGCGCTTACCGGACTGGTACATGCCCTGCTCACGGACAGCACGGACGCGACGGTGCCCACAGGCGGGGCTGCTAATGTATGAGCAAAAGCAAACTCTTCTGTTTAAGACACGTAGCGCAAAGAGATCGTAGCACGGAAAATGATAGAGGCTCCTTCCCCTCCGTCAGCTTCACACTAGCATCGTGATTCCGTCGCGCGACGCTGCGCTTTAGGCCGTCAAATCAGCAGCAAACTCGAGTGGCATCGTCCGCCCGTATACTCTAGCGACATATTCCACGGACGTACATCAATACAGTCTTCCGTCCGATGAAATTGCCTATGACTGCTTTCACCTGACCAACAGCGTCAGCGCCCGGATCCATGGCGTGCTGCTGAGTACATGTACCAAAAGTCACACACCACTTCGTTTAAGTGCGATCACAGGATAGTCACACAAATTCTTGCTACATATAAGTATTTTCGATTATAAGAGTACATTAGCCATAGAAATGAACTGTCACTTTATTTTAAATTCTCTTGAATTCGTTGGCGTCCGACCTTCTGTTTGTATGAAAACTTTTGCGTTTCCTGTGCGTGTGTGCGCACACGATTTCGTTTAACCCTCGGCGATCTTTCCATACAATCTGGTGTTATTTTGGGGGCCAACGAGACCGCCGACGAATTTGTTGGCGCCAGACGCACAGAAAACCTACCGTGACACACGAAACTCAATACCCCACGCTGAAAGACGCTGCCAGTCAAACAGAGTCAAACGCGAAGGATGCGCGTGCTGGAGAAGGCAGGGCAAGCCGGAGGGTAAGTACTACATTATCTCAGAGTTCAACGACCAAGAGCTGACCCACAAGCTCCCGTCCTTTTACCACCCCAATTTCCGCTGTAGTATGTGTGCGGATTTGATTGCGGGAGGACTAACGGAGCCCGGTACTGCAGAGCTGCCGGAGTTGGATCCGTTCTTCATGAAAGTACAGTTTATCGTTAACTCGGAGATGTTGGTAGTCCACCCGTGCGCCAAGCTGGTGGAGAGCAAGTGCCCGGGGCACGGGAAGGTAAGCTGCGAGCACGGGCAAATATTCAAGGTCAGGTACGTCAGTGGTGTGTGCGCGTGCTATACAAGTTCTGGTAGGGGTGGGCACGAGCTCATGCTGACTGGTGTGCTTGTCAGGCTGCTGCACTACTTCGCGCTCTCGGAGGAGCAGATCGCGGCGAAGAATGAGGCGACGTCGCTCGAGGACTGGTCGCCCGCTGTAGGTGACAGCGCGCTTACCGGACTGGTACATGCCCTGCTCACGGACAGCACGGACGCGACGGTGCCCACAGGCGGGGCTGCTAATGTATGAGCAAAAGCAAACTCTTCTGTTTAAGACACGTAGCGCAAAGAGATCGTAGCACGGAAAATGATAGAGGCTCCTTCCCCTCCGTCAGCTTCACACTAGCATCGTGATTCCGTCGCGCGACGCTGCGCTTTAGGCCGTCAAATCAGCAGCAAACTCGAGTGGCATCGTCCGCCCGTATACTCTAGCGACATATTCCACGGACGTACATCAATACAGTCTTCCGTCCGATGAAATTGCCTATGACTGCTTTCACCTGACCAACAGCGTCAGCGCCCGGATCCATGGCGTGCTGCTGAGTACATGTACCAAAAGTCACACACCACTTCGTTTAAGTGCGATCACAGGATAGTCACACAAATTCTTGCTACATATAAGTATGGTCCTTCGAGAGATTTCAGAAAAACTCGAGGATGCGCGCACGAGCGACTTCTCCGAAAGTGGCAAGAAAATAATTAGGTACTGGCGACAGTAATATCCCCTGTGCGTGCGTACAAAAGCGGTGGAGCAGCTTTCTGTATTTGAGACTGCGTCAAACAAAACTTTACTAAGGTGCTAAGTGCGAATCGCGATTTGAGCACACCGTTGAAAAGAGGGGCGTCTCCTCTGTCGATTGAGCTATCGAACGTCCCCGGATTCAAATTTCCCGCCAAGGGGCGACCGTTTGAAAAAAATTATCTCATTTTGAAAAAAAAAAACTCAAAAATATTTGGGGGCTGTTTTGGGGTAAATCACCCCAAGGAATCGATTGGGAGCGGTCCCATTGGCTAATTCGATCTCCTTCCCATTTAAAAGTGCCCCTTTCCCCCAAAAAATATGGGGTCTACCCTTTCGGGCAAAATAGAAAAACGGCTGTATCTCGAAACTCCTGTTAAGTTCGATTTTTGTCTGCACATCTTTGAGGCCCGATATCTCGATAACTCTAAAAGCCGCTTTAGTATCATTTTGTTTGACGCAGTCTCATTTCTCTAGCCAGTCATTTTGACCGGTTGATTTTTCGACACTCGTGCTTGCAAGAAACGCATAGTTTTGGGCTCTGGACGTTTGAAGAAGGCACGAGTTAACTCTTCGCAGCGACGGCCGAGCGCCGCTCGGCCGTTCGCTCGTCGTGACCTGCTGACAAGCGTGCATTGCCTGGCAGTGTGTCTGCAGTTGTCTCAGAGAACCTTACCGTCGTACATGAAGGTTCCTCTTGCTCCGCGCTCGACTACCAGTAGGTAGACTTCTTGTGAACCAAAGGCTCGCTCACTGTGTGGTGACTTCGGTGCAGATCCCGTCGCAGCAGATGGGGCGTTTTTTAGAAGTAGCACTATGAAGTAGCGGCAGTGTGCCCGTTCGTTGAAGGTGCACTGGATGCTTTGCTCAAGGTGTCACCGAGTCGGTCGGTGACCGACGTCAATGCACAACCAGCATTGGCGATCGATCGGCACTCGAGTTCGACGAGGCATCGAGCAGCAGATATCAATGTACATGTACCGGTAGTAATACAGTTCTCAATGAGTATACACGTCAATGCTGCCGTACAATACCGGATTTCCCCGACGGAAGGGATCTGGTCCCAACCACCGATGATATCTGAACGTGTCTGCCCCCCCCCCCCCCCCCCCCTCCAGCCATCTCGGCATCTCGTGTTTCATGAGCTGCTGCTTGGGGATTTCCCAATGGGAACTGAGGTGTTTGAAGCTGTGATGGCGGTGGTGGACCCCGCGATCGAACGCTGCGTCGCGGTCGCATCGAGCCGCAATGCAGTCCAACGCAGTCTCCTTCCTCTAGTTTTGAGGTCCTACCTTGTGAAGTGTAAAACGGAACACACTCGTGATCATCGTGCCATCGCCGTGGTTTCAGTGCTCGCACCGCACACCGAAAAGCTAGGAAAAGCTGGGAAGAGCGCAACGCTGTGGCTTCACAAGCTGCAAGCACCGGTAGAGACTCTCTATTTGTCTCTACTAGAGAGACAAACTGCGCTGGGAGACGGGACTCGCACACACTGAGGCCGGGATGACTTCGTTCAAAACGCCACGTGGACGAGATTCTTTGGGAATATGGGGGGGTAAGCTTAGCACAAAGCTAGAAACCCTGCAGTCGATGTGATCTGATCTCGAGTCTTAGGCTGGTGACTTAGAAGTGACCAGGCTATACTTCACTGGCAATACAGCCCTGCACTTACAGCGCCGAGGCGCCCACCACAGGGTTCACGAGCTTGCCGATACGCTCGATCTCGATCTCCACCATGTCGCCGGGAGCAAGGAAGAGCGGCGGGTTGCGAGCGACACCAACACCCTAAAGAAATCACAAGCAGCAACAACATTTAGACCCCTATCCAGTTCAAATCCACGCAAAGAACTCACCTCCGGGGTGCCCGTGAGGATGAGCGTGCCCTTGGGCAGCGTGCAGTCCTGCGACAGCTGGCTGATCAGCTTGGCGACCGAGAAGATCATGTCGCCCGTGTTGGACTTCTGCACCTGCTCTCCGTTGAGGTACGTGGCGATCTCGAGCTTCTGCGGGTCCGGGATGACCTCGGGCGTCACGAGCACCGGTCCCAGCGGGCAGAAGGTGTCGAAGGTCTTGGCACGGCACCACTGGCCTCCCCCCTTCTTGCCCTGCCAGCGACGCGCCGAGATATCGTTGGCGCACGTGTAGCCGCCGACAAAGCTGAGCGCCTCCTCCTCCGTCACGTCGCGACAGGATTCTTTGAGCACGACAGCGAGCTCGCACTCGTAGTCGACCTCTGGGGGGTCTGACGCGACGCGAGGGATCACCACCGGGTCGTGCGGGTGCTGCAGGGCGTTGACGCCCTTGGTGAAGAGCACGGGGAACTTGGGCTCGGGCATGTTGGTCTCCTTGGCGTGTTGGCGGTAGTTGAGGCCGATGCCCAAGATCTGCGAGGGCACCACGGGCGCCAGCACCTTCTCGATGGTGGCGGTCTCGCCCGTGAACTGCAGGGAGCCCAGCGGGTCGTCGTCCTCCACCAGGAGCGCAGTGGAGCCATCGTCCGTGCGCTGACCGCAGCGGATGGCGCCGTGTTCGTCCACGAAGCGCGTGAGGGCAGTGGCCCTGGCGTCCGGACGGGAGGAGAAGCGGCGAGGCGAGGGGGTCATGGCGAGGTGGCGGGGGCGGATGCGGAGATGCGCGAGACGCTGCAGCGCGGGCATAAGGCGAGTGGATCCGGCGGCTATGCAGGCTGTGCGCTTGATGCTTTGATGAGAGGAAAAGGGCCAAAATGTGATCAGTGTCAGTACAGTGAGTGCAAGTCTGGATCGTTGACCTTTTAGAGTTGTTGCTGTATAAGTTTATTCGTCGTGGATTAATATGTGGTTGCGCGGGATCTAGATCTAATACCCTGTTGAAAGTGATCTTGATGGTATTTTACTACTTTGACAAGCATAATGTCAGAACACAATATGGTGTGGTGGACACGGAAATTAAGTTGAAGTTGCCTTGAACACCTTTTGCCGATCAACACGAGGAAAGGAATCACATTTTCGTGTACAGTAGCCAAAGCTATGCCTGCGCTAGACTCGGTTTAGCTACGGTAGTCGGTGTCAGATGCCCGTATATACATATGTCAGGTCTCTGGTTGCAGGTAGCGAGTCCTTGATCGATGTCGTTAGTGTTCTCCATTTGGTCGCATTCGTGGTTGTAGGTTTTCGTGGTCAACGCACACTATGACGTATATTTTCTACGATTAAAGACGCTCGCTTAGAGTTTGGGGTACGACATGTCGGTGAGCACAGCGCAGGTGCCCATGTTCTGTTTGCCGCGGCTGATGCGCACGTAGCCGTCTTCGCCCCAGTCGGTGCCCCACGAGTTCTTGATCTTGATGGTGGTGGCGTCGTAGCCGACGATAAGCACGGCGTGGTCTACCGTCGTGGTGTCACAGGAGGTGATCACACCGCCCATGTACTGCTTCCACGCAGCGTTGTTCGATGTGACCGAGGCGATGACTGGCTGCTTCTTCACGGCATCGAGGAGCGCGCTCTCGTCTCCAGCCTTGAGCTGGGCGATCTCCGTGATGCCCGACTTGGTGGGGGTGCAATTCTTCGAGCACGCTGCTGCAGTACCGCCCTCCACGGAAGTGTACGGGTAGCTGCTCTTCGTGCAGACTCCGTTGTCGCGAAGGTACTCCATCGCATACACGGGAGCGCCACCGTTGCAGCCATAGTCCTTCGTGTCACAGCTCACAAGCTGCTGCTCCGAGTACGTGGGCGCTTTCTTATCACCGTTAGCGATGCACTGAGCGGCCTCCAAAGCTCCGATGCTCGAGAATGCCCAGCAGCTGCCACACTGACCTTGCAGGCCAGGAGGGTTGACACAGCCCGATTTGGTCCAGTCGACTGAGTCCGAGTCCGAGTCTCCCGCAGTCGCTGTGTCTGAAGTCCTAAGAACAGTCGTCGTAGACTTTTTCTTGGTAGCAGGAGCAGGGGCCGCGGTGGCCGGTGCCTCAGTGGCAGGTGCATTTGTCACTGGCGGTGGGGTAGGAGGCGGAGTTGCAGGAGCTGATGTCGGCGCTGGGGTTGTTGGGGCCTGTGTTGCTGGTGTTTCGTCGGTACTTGGAGCAGACCACTGGTTCTCTGAAGAAGTCGGTGATGGGGTCCATTGAGAATTTGAGGACCCCGACCACTTAGCGTTATCGGACCCGGCTGGAGGTGTCCACTGAGAGTTCGATGATCCAGACGGAGGTGCCCACCCGGTTGGTTGTGGCGTCCATTGCGAATTCGGCGACGGTGTCCACTGGGTGTTCCCAGCATTTGAGCCTCCCCCGTTGTTCCACCAAGTGTTGCCGCCCCACCATGTGCCGTTGTATCCCCAGCCGTTATTCCCCCACCAGTTCCAGGAGCTACCTGTCGAAACAGTACCAACCTTAGCACTGTCGCCTGTGGAGACATCTCCGAAATTCCATCCTCCGTTCGTGTTCGTGTTTTCTCCATTGGTGCCGCTACCCTGGTGCGTTGGTTGGGACGTCTGGGTGTAAGAGTCGGAAGTGCTTTGGAAGCCTCTCTCGGCATCCGCGCTGTAATCGCCTCCATTGTATGCGTATTGACTTTGACCTGAAGTTCGAAGGTGACGCTCCGATACGAAGGGCGTCGGGTCCTCCGAAGCGGAATTCTTTTTGTTGCCACCATTCTCGTTGTCCGATAACCTTTGGGGCTTCTGGGCCTCCGGAGCTGGATTCTTCTCCGTATTGATGTGGGAGTTTGTCAGAAACTGCTTAAACTCGCTCATTGTCATGAGCGTGAACGGTCCGTCCGTGCCAAAATCCGCGAGCGGGTTGGCCTCCCGCGCTTCGTAAATCTGTTCCAGGGTCAGGTAGAATCGCTGCCGCTGGTCTTCAAGTTGATCCTCCGAGCTACGCGACTCCGTGACAGGGATATATCCATTCTTCGGTCCTGTCGGACCCCACACCTCCAGCCACGCGTTCAACTTGACTGAGACTTCGTCCTTCTCCTCCAAATAGCGATGGTACTTCGGCACGATGGCCGCGTGCATCGGTCGCGCGTCGACGAGTGTGTTGGTGTCCGACAGACCGGCCGCCATGACGGTCACCGCCAACGCGACCGTAGCGGTCGACACTCGAGGCTGCATCTGTGCGTCGTAAGCTTACCAACTCTATTGCCTGTCTCGACGTCCTGTGAATCAGCCAAACGAGTGAGTGCCCGCGACAGCAAGTTGCAAAGTGCCCAACGTAGAAGCGACCTGGGAACTCGGACTGCGATTGTGAGTTAGCCCAGGATCGGCCCACCGGATAGAGTCGGGATATGCGACTTGCACCTGTTGCCTGTCTTCTTGTGTTGGGACATTGCAGCGCACTGCAATGCCGAACTCGGTCGGCCAAGCAGTGGTTGCGGTGCAACTCGAAGTTGATATTATATCTCACTGTCGGCTAGACAATAAGGACATGGAGAGGTTCGAACAGCCAAAGGACACTACACAGTGTGTCTGTCGGCAGACCAGGGGCACCCGTGAATTCACGGCCCATGATTCCCATTGTGGCTCGGCAGCAAACATCTGTAAAGTTAGAATCCTGCAGGCTTAGCATATGCGAGTTCGACGAGCAGTTGGTACAGCGGCGTTATGCGCATACCAAAGCAGTTGTTTCACTGCAGAATCGATAACAAGAGAGCCTTTGAAGACTGATAATACATCGAGCACGATGCTTTTGGCTTGCCAGCGAGATGGTCCCAAGACGCTGTGGGCCCCAAACGTCGAGACCAGTCCAAAACCTACTGTACATGTATCGCATTATCTGAGCATTCCGTGGGCTTCATGTATATCAAGTTGCCGAACTTCGCATCTGCTTGCTGCCCTGCTAGGCCTCTCTTCGAGTGCGGCATGCAGGGATGAACTTCAACCCAGCGTGTTCATCATAAACCGCTGTGCCAAAGCTTTCAGACGGCAACACCTCGAAACTCCGTTTCGCTACCGGTATTCTCGGCTTGTAGTTTCCATAGCGAGCAAGGCTGGGTTGAGCGCCACCGCAGCTCACTGCCATTCCCGATGTTACGTTGAAGAGCCGAATCTCCCAGTGCACAGTTCACGTCACGTTGGTACCGGTACAGGTATTAATACTGTATTAGGAATATGCAACGCTCACGCCGCACTATCCAAGTGTAGATGTGTACATGTCTGGGGGCGCAAGCAAAACTCAAATGATGGCAATGTGAGAAGCTGGAGGTGTGAGGCTAATAGAGTGTCCCCTGGACTTCAACTTGGAGGAGGTTCAGCTGACAGCATGCGTCGTGGGTGCGCTGCATCAAGGAGATCGGGGGATAACCTCACACTGTGAGGTTCACAGCAGATCTAAAATCGATGATCGATCGACACCTCTTAAATTAATAATAGGATTGCATCTTCGCCGGCTCAAACTTCCAGGCCCGGGTGCAATTCGAAGCAGCAATGCTATGCCCGTTTGTCCAGAAGTACGAGGAGCTATCATACCTAGCACACGACTTGTCTGGGTGTTCGCATTGGAGTCCGGTCTTCAACGGCTCCAAACCTCTTTCGTGTGGATCGGGAGCGAAATGACGCCACGGCACATGGTCTTGAAGACCGACCCGACCGCCTTTTCGTCTCCAAAATCAATCAAGGCGGTCGGCACGAGGATGGTCTCTTTGGTTCTTGGATGGAGGCGATGATAATGTACTGTACCGATTTCGGCGCCAGGCCTTGCGTGTGACAACGATGATAGGGCGTTGCGACCAGCCCAACTTGCGGAGCACCCAACTGCGCCGGGCGGATACAGCTGATCGGGCTTCTGATCCAGCGAGCGCTTCCATTGGAAGTGGAAGTTCCAACGGTACAGGTGCTGGCGATCGCGTGGCTGTGAGTGCGGAGCCACTTTGCCAGTCGATCGCCGTTGGATCGCGTTGCCATGACATCTTGGCGCCAGCTGGCCGTGCAGAATCGTCTGCAGCCGGCACCGCGGAAGCATGAGGCGGGTGCGAAGTGACCAGATGAACAAGACGTCTCCGCTTCTTCAGGCTGGCGTACCGGTACCGTCACCCACGGTGTCCTTCGCGCCGCCAAATGGTCTGCTGTGCCAGGACTATCGGGTGTCCTACGTATTTAGATCACCGACGCATGCCCGGCGCTCCTCTGCATCCCCAACGCTTGGGGCGACTTCAACGCTCACTCTTTGATTTGTTTGCTCGGACCGAGTCGAGTCGAACGTAGCGCGTGAAAGCAATGCACCAATCCGCTACTTCATGTAGTGCGCTCCGCTGCATCGGCGTTGCGGTCATCGCGGCGGCCGCCATGTCCGGAGTGAGCGGACGTCAGATGCACGCCGGGATCGACTACCACCGCTACCTGGCGGAGCGAGACGTGACCAGGCAAGAGCTGGCCGACTGGAAGTCCTCCTTCGGCGACATGGTCAAGCAGAACGGCTGGATGCCGCCCTCCAGTAGCAACTCGGAGGAGCGCAGCGCCGACGATGAGGACGAGGACCATCTCCAGCGGTTCTTCATGACCAAGCAGAACATCTCTGCCATCCAGGCGCTCAACCCGAACGCCAACTTCTCCACCAACACACCGTTCACTCTGCTCACGAACGACGAGTTCGCCGCCTACGTGGGCAAAGCCTACCGGGCTTACAATGCATCGTCGGTCAGCAGTTCCGCTAGTCGCCGACTGCGCAGCTGGCACCGAAGCAGCAGCACGAAAACCACATACAGCAGCGGCGGTGACGCCACTTCCAAGACAGTGACCACCTCGGCCAGCAGCGGTACCCCTAGTAGCACGTCGGTCTTGCAAGGAACGGTAAACGGTGACACGAGCTACACGACGACTAGCGTCAAGCGGGTCACGACGACTGGCGCCGATGGTAAGAGCACCACCACCACAAGTACGACCACTTCTTCCGGGCCCGGAACCGAATCGACGACTGTCACGACCTCGTCAGGATCTGCGGCCAATGCGGCGACCAACTTTGGTTTCGGCTCGGGCTTGTCGTCGCTCTGGCAGCAGTGGGGGAACGGCTTCAACTTCGGTGGAATGGGCCGGAACGACTTCCACCCGGAGACCGTCAAACCTGCCGGTTCCGACTCGAGCTCGACACTGACAACGACAACACCGACACCTACGACGCCGGCACCGACCACCCCAATCACTGCCGCCCCAGCGACAGCAGCTCCTACGAACACCCCAACACCAACCACGGCAGCTCCCAGCGCGACCCAATCGACGTCCACGACTACGGTGAAGGCCACCGACACATCCACTACGTCAAGCTCGAACGAGGTGGACTGGACGAGCTCGAGCTGCATGTCACCCATTCAGAGCCAAGGCTCGTGCGGTGACTGCTGGGCGTTCTCCACCGCGGCGGCCATCGAGTCGGGCCAATGTATCCATGGTGGCCAGAAGTCGCTTAACAAGTACTCAGAGCAGCAGCTCACGAGTTGCGATACCCAGAACTACGGCTGCAATGGTGGCGCCCCCATCTACGCCATGGAGTACGTGCAGCAGAATGGTCTCTGCACGGAGGACGACTACCCGTACACGTCGTCGGACGGCACGGCGTCGTCGTGCTCTACTGGCTGTTCGGCAGTCGACCCGGGCCTCACCGGCTACCAGACAGTAGACGACGCGTCGGGACTTGCCACTGCACTCGCCCAGCAGCCGGTTATCGTCGCGGTGGCATCGGGCAACAACGCGTGGAAGCAGTACACGGGCGGCGTCATTTCGTCGTGTGATACCAGCGAACTCGACCACGCAGTCGTGGTCGTCGGCTACACTGACAGCGAGTGGAAGATTCGCAACTCGTGGGGTGAATCCTGGGGCGAGGAAGGTTATATTCGACTAGAGCGAACGAGTGACAGCACGGGCACCTGTGGCATGTACGGTGACATGTCGTACCCCACCTTCTAGGCGCTCAGGATATGTATGTTGTGTGTGTCGATGTGTGTGCGTAGAGTGAAGAATGCAATGTTAAACTGCGTCAATAACAAGTATTATGCGGTACCGGTAGATGAACAACATAAAGAGTGGAGACTTCAACTTCGAATTGACCAGGCACCGCTGAGCAGATGTTCCAGCGCCATGATATCTCCATACGGTCCACCACTTGCTCGCCTCTGCAACCTCTAAATGTACCAGTCGCGTGCATGCTGGCCCGAGAGAGCACAGCTGAGTGGGTCCGAGTTGGCCCAAGCCATGCAATACTGGCTGGACGGCTACGCGAGCAGTGCCGCGCATGGTTCCAGCAAACAGCGTGGTGTCGAAGCAACGCGTGACGACGTAAATACTTAGATAGAGGAACGACATCTTTCCAGCGTGAACTGGATGCAGTTCGATAGTCGGACGGATTTAACTCTGCCCCAGTCGACTGAAACACGGAGCTGGACTTGATGAAAGGCCCACGAAAACGAATGCACCACCGCTGCATTTGGATGTTTCCCAGTGACTGGCCTGGTCTGAAGCCTCCGAACAGATTTCTTAGATTTTTTGCTGCTCGAATGAGGCGCCCAACAGCTCCAACTGGATCGGCTCTTTTTCGACAGATGGACGGGGTGAACATGGCGATCAGATGGATCCACCACGCTCTACCGAGTGTGGCTTCGGTCTCGGTGGATGTGGCACAGTCTCCAGTTGGCGTTGCTATCGATTCTCATTGTTCGTTTCTCGTGCAAGTGCACGCCTCGACTTGATATTTTATTAACGCAGCAATGAAGTCGACTGCATGGGTCGTGACGTGTCTGGCAGCTTCAACGCTTTCAGTCATCGAGGGGCGGCAGATGCACGCCAGCATCAACTACGAGCGGTACCTGGTCGAATATGACGCCGCCGACGCCGATCTTAAAGGTTGGAAGGAGCAGTTCCTCGCGACATCTACCAAGAACAACTGGATGCCAGACTTCTCCGAAGAGCGCAGTTCCGACGACGTGGATGAAGATCTGCGCCAGCGCATCTTCATGAGCAAGCAGGACGTCCTCGAGGCGCAGGCCGACAACCCGAACGCCAACTTCTCCATCATGACGCCGTTCTCAGCTCTTACCAAAGAGGAGTTCGCCTCCAAGGTCCTCAATTCGTACGTTCGAGGCAACCGCACCAAGGGTGCCCCAGCTCCAGCAACGATAACTCCAACACCTGCCACCACCACAAAGCGTTCACTTCGCCAGCAGGAAGCTTACACGTTCACGAGTATGCAGGATATGATCGACGCACTCATGAAGAACATACAGCAGCAAATGGGCGGCTCGTGGACGATTGGTACCGTGAAACCTGCCACCGACCATGTCGCCGAGGACGCCGACACTTCCACCACCAACCACTGGAGCCAACCTGCCAACACTCATTGGATTCAACCTGCCAACAACCAATGGTACACACCCGCCACCGTAGCACCGATGCCTGTCACCGCAGCACCGATCCCTGCGACTCAAGCTCCTTCGCCAGCACCAACACCAGCTCCGACACCAGCTCCGACACCAGCTCCGACACCGGCTCCGACACCAGCTCCGACACCAGCGCCGACACCAGCGCCGACACCAGCACCGATCCCAATTACTGCAGCCCCGAAGCCGCGTACTCGTGCCCCCGTCGTTGAGCCTGTCACGAAAAAGCCTGCGACCCCGGTCCGCACAGAGAAGGCAGTTCTTAGCACGACCAACTCGGTCGATTGGTCTGCGTCTCCATGCATGTCTCCCGTTCAAAGCCAAGGTCAATGTGGTTCCTGCTGGGCGTTCGCCTCTGTGGCGGCGGTGGAGTCATTGCAGTGCATCAAAGGCAGTCGGTCGGGAGTGAACAAGTATTCGGAGCAACAACTGATCGGGTGCGATAAGCAGAACATGGGCTGTGGTGGTGGTGCTCCGGTGTATGCGTTCGAGTACATTCAGCAGCATGGCCTCTGCTCGGAGAGTGCATCCCCCTACACTTTAAGCGACGGTGGCTCGCCGTCTTGCCCTGCTAGCTGCTCCAAGAGCAAAACCGGCATCACTGGGTACGAACACATCGAAGAAGGCGACGAAGCCGGCCTCATCGAGGCGCTCAAGTCGCAACCCGTTGTTACTGCGGTTGCTTCAGGCAACGCAGCTTGGAAGCAGTACACGGGTGGCGTCATGTCGAGTTGCCAAACAAATGATCTCGATCACGCTGTCCTTGTTGTGGGCTACGACGATACCAGCTTTAAAATCCGAAACTCGTGGGGCGAAAACTGGGGCGAAGCCGGATACGTCCGCGTGGCACGGAGCTCGTCCGGCACAGGCACCTGCGGCATGCTTACGGACATGTCCCGCCCGAAGATGTAAATCCTTTTGTGCGTCTAAAGTTTTGTCTAGATGTAGATGTTCATGCGTCAAAGTATCAGTAAATAATATTCCACGACATACTTAAAAGTATTCATTCGCTGTCTTGTTTGCTTTCTTTGCTTCTGCAAGCGGCTATGGCTTCAAATTATCTGACTACGGCGATATCCGCTGAATCGGTCTAACTTTGCAGTAATCATATCTTACCAACTGTCTGGTTCACCGCAGCACTTGATTGCTGCCGTCAAGGCTTGAAGCACTAAGCTTAGCGAACAATAGACACTGAAATAGCGGTGGTAGTCATCTCGAGATTCTTGAGCTGAAAATCAAGAATGTCACCTCCGGTGAAAGTACATACGCCGGACTCACCCAGAGATTGGATACTGAAATCTCCGCTTGCCGACAACTGCCCCGGAGGCACTCGCTCTTGTTGTGGTTGCAGCGCAAACGAGTGGATAGATGCGAAGGACGGCATGGTCTAACATGGCAGGGAAATGTCCGATCTTCCAGCTGGGATGTTCAGATCGTGTCACCGACATGGCTTCACCTGAACTTGGGTGGAGTCTTGCTTTCTCTGTTCGCGCGGAAATCGAGAAGTGGCTTCATCGGACAAGTTGACGCTCGATCATCTGCAAGTAGATTGCGCCTGCTCTGGTCTGCCTTGACAAGTACGTCCTGCAATGCCCCAGAGCTCATTCCTGAATTTCCCTTCAAACCAACAAGTTCAACAGCAGTGCCTGCAATTGAAGCTCTCCAGGACAGCGCAACACTCAACATCGTCTCAATTCACTTGCCATCGTTCGTGTACGGATGCACACTTCAACTCTTTGCTTCGCGATAGCAGCCGCTGGTGCAATGGTTGTGAGAACGACTGTTATCGCCCGACCGATGCACTCTGATATCGACTACCACCGATATCTTGAAGAGAAGGACACCGTCCAGGCCGATCTCGATGAGTGGAGGAATATGTTCGGCGACGTTGCCCAGAAGAATGGCTGGATGCCAGTCTCGGAAGACCGCAGTGCTGATGATCAAGAAGAGGACCTTCGTCAACGAATCTTCTTGACCAAACAGAGCATTGCTAGCGTGCAGGTCGCCAATCCCGACGCAAACTTCTCGATCATGTCACCGTTCTCAGCTATGACCAACGACGAGTTCAACACGTACGTGATGAATTCGTACATTCGTGGAAACTCAGCGGAGAGCAGCAGCGGAGCGGCAACCCGCCAACTTCGCAGTGATACTGGATCAGACTCGACTAGCAGCGCCATCGATGGAAGTTCCGACACCACCTCATGGATGAAAACCATCGAGTCTCTCCTCCAGAACTTACTCAATGGGCTTAGCGCGGGGACTGTTCAACCGGCGAGCGATAGTTCTGCTAACGTACTCTCGGAGGGTACGAGTGAAGGCCAGACAACGTACCAGTTCTCGAATATCTGGGATTGGCGTCCTCACCAAAAGCCAACGCCCACCCCAACGACGAGTGCGCCATCATCTACGTCGTCCCCGACATTGACAGAGAAAGCAACTGTTAGTTCTGGGTCGGTGGATTGGTCGACGACTGAGTGCGTAGCTCCGATTCAAAGCCAAGGATCTTGTGGCTCTTGCTGGGCCTTTGCTACAGTGTCAGCAGTTGAGTCCGCACAGTGCATTGCGAATGGGAAAACGTCACTCACCAAGTACTCGGAGCAGCAATTGGTGAGTTGTAATTCCCAAAATTGGGGCTGTGGTGGAGGTGCTCCGGAATACGCGCTTGAGTATGTGCAGCAGAATGGACTTTGCACTGAAGACAGCTACCCGTACACATCGGACGTTGGCTATGCGTATTCGTGCAGCTCCAGCTGTGAACCGCAAGACACCGGGCTCTCAGGCTACTCACAAGTGTCGGGTGAGAATGAATTACTCAGTGCGGTCGAAGAGCACCCTGTGATTGTTGCGGTGGCATCAGGAAACAATGTCTGGAAGCAGTACACGGGCGGTGTGGTGTCTTCCTGTGATACCTGGGAGCTAGATCACGCTGTCGTTGCGGTGGGCTACGATTCTTCGTCAATCAAAATTCGCAACTCGTGGGGTACGTACTGGGGTGAGGACGGCTACATTCGTCTCGCTCGCAGCTCTTCCAGTGAGGGAACGTGCGGCGTCACTTCAGACATGTCGACTCCGAAGATGTAAGCAAGATAGGGATATATGTTGGGAGAATTCGGCCGCGTTGTAGTGATCTAAATCGATGTTTCGTAGTTGCGAAGATCAACGAAGTACCTGTTGTATTGATGCCCTCAGAGTGATCAAGAAGCACGGATGGACACATTGACTTACAGGAACACCCAAGCTAATGTCTTATGGCAGCTATTTTTTCTGCATTCTGGCGGATAAGATAAGATGATCACGAGAGCTGAAGCCGTGGAGGACGCTAAGGTCAGAATTCTGGCATTTACGATTCTTCATAGGTGCTTATGTCTTACCGTGCGGGAGAAGAGTGTGCGTGGAGAGAACCAGCGAGCTTCATCAAGTGTTGAAAGGATCTACCATCCTTCCATGTTGATTCAGAACCTGCATTTCCCAGACCGTCGCAAGTGCTCAAGAGACGAATGCATCGCTTACTAGTGCCACCGCTACTAGCATTTCTGTCGGCTGCTTCAGCAGCGACGACGTACTCGGTCAGATCGTACTACGACGCTGACAATGGAGCCCCATACTTCGTACATGTCCACGAATCACGAGATTGTGTGAGGGAGATGCAATCCGTCGGAGATGGCGCTGAGATCACGCTTGTCGAGTGCACAACCAACTATTTCAACTCCGTTCAGAGGCAGTTTGGTGTCTTGCCGTATATTTTACGGCTCCAGTTTGACAGTTCTGATTGCAGTCGACTCGTGTCTGGCTTTGGAGTGCCGTTATCAAACAAGTGCGAAGGCGGCTTGAACGTGCCGAATACAAAGGCGAGCATTGGCAGCCTCAACGTTAACGGATCAGCATCAATCCGGTGGTTCTCTCACGGCACATGCTCGGATGACTCGTGGCTGAACACAGATACTGTTGATCAGGAGACCCTCAAGACCCATTCTTGCGACGTCAACTGGCGCAAATGGTACAGCAGTGGCAACACACGCAGATTGATGCTCGAGAGCCTTTCGACCTCAGGTGGCAACATCATCTCCGCTACATCCACGAACTCTTCCACGACTTCAGGCAACAGCATCCCCTCGGACACTGGCAACGAGAACACTTCTACGATTGTAGGGGTGGGTTCCAGCAACGCTACCAACAGCAACACGAACACCTCAGTCACGGTTGGCACCGTGGCCTCGAACACAACCGATGATGTCAACAACAACATGAATGTGAACTCAACTCCAGCCCCAACCTCGACGCCAAACGCAAGCAATGGTGGAAGCAACCGTTCCATATCAACACCAGTGACGAGTACCGACAATAGTGGTGGCAGTTCTGCCACGGCAGCGACAACCACAGGTGAAGGCAGTGGCAACGTCGGCACTACAGCACCAACAATAAACACCGGCAATGGCAGCACTGGGGGTGATTCTGCTACTTCCCAGATAACAAGCTCAAGCAGCGAAGGCAGCAACGTCGCTGGCGATTCGAGCTCGCTCATTGTAGCCGACTCAAGAAGTGGCAGTAATGCTATCGTGCCGTCACCAACAAGCTCTGGTAGCGGCACCGGCATTGTCATTGGCATCACCTGTGGATGCATCGCTGCCGGTCTGGTTGCCTGCGCGTTAATCATGTTCGTGTATCGGCGACGCGATGAAAGAAAATCCGCAGACGATTCCTACATGCGCCCAACAACTCCAGCAACCTCCGGGGATTCAACGATGACCCAAGGAATGTGTGGACAGACCGGACTATGGACCGACGACATCGTCACTGCGAAGCGAATCTCGCGCAGCAAGGTTCAGGTCCGGAATCTCATCAGCCAGAGTGGATACGGACAAGTGTACGCCGGTGTCTTCCACGGTCGGTCGGTCGCCGTCAAAATGCTGCTCCCAGCTACCCGCACCGACATCAAGCACGTGAACAACTTCCTAGCGGAAGCCAAGATGGTGGCTACGATGGACCACCCACGCATCGTGTCTCTGGTTGGTATCGCTTGGGACTCGCTGTCCGACCTCTGCGTCGTGTTCGAGTTCATGGAAGGCGGTGACCTGCGAAGTCTGCTGGACAAGTACCAGCAGACCGGTCACCCAGTGGGTCTGGATCACCAGAAAGCCACCATCGCGATCCACATCAGCCACGCGCTCACGTACCTGCACTCACTATCGCCGCCCATTATTCACCGCGACCTCAAGTCGTGCAACGTTCTGCTCAATCGCGAGCTGGAGGCCAAGCTGAAGGACTTCGGTGTTTCAAGAGAGCTACGGGACGGCACCATGACAGCGGGTGTAGGTACATCGCTGTGGATGGCACCCGAGATGATGATGGGGGAGCGCTATGACGATAAGGCAGACATTTTCTCGCTCGGCGTGTTGCTGTCCGAGCTGGACATGCACACGCTGCCGTACGCGCGCGAGAAGCAGACGATGTCGGACGCGGTTCTGTTGCATCGCATTGCTACGGGTACAGTTCGGGTGTCGTTTTCGCCGTACAGCCCGAGGGAATTCCAGGACTTGGGTCATGCTTGTGTGTCTGGGAACCCTCGTGATCGCCCTACCGCGACCGAAGTGATGTACAGGCTTCAGGTCGTCCTTTTAAAATGTTTAGCTAGCAGCGAGAGCGATGGCCTGGAAAACAGTGGAATTTCGGGCTCAGTCCTTAGCTACACGATTTGATGAAGTCGGTCAGCAGTGTCGGGTTTGCTGTTTCGAAGTATTGAATAAAACGAGATTTGAGCGTCCGGGACGGAGTCCATACTTGTGCTGAGATCTGCGGATACGTACTAAGTATCGGTTTCCGTTACCACCCCCAAAATGAAAAAAACATGCAACTCATACGGCATATACTGGAGAAAGCCACTAAGCCCGCCTAAGCTCATATCTTCCAGCCATGTCTTCAGGCGTAAGATGATGATAACCTCGTGCAGAAGAATTTCTTGTTCGAGTGTGCACTACGATACGTATGATTCTTCCGTTCCAACGGTGAACCATCGTAACCAAATCCCGTAATTGCCTGCTAGCCGAGACGCGTGCCAGGTTTTCAATGAGCTTCGACACCATCGTAACGAGCCCATGGACATTTGGGGTCGAAAAGCTGGTCACAGATCACCTGGCGAATCAAGTTTTTGACTTCGTCTTTCCTGGACGCAGCGAGTGCTTCTTTCAGTATGGTCAGCGGCCAGTAGTCATTGCCACTTTCACTCAGAATTTGGAGAGCAGTTTCATTCTGAAGCTTGGCAGCAATCACGAAAGCCTTGTGCTTGAATTCGTGGGGTACGAGGTCATGGTTAGAAAGTAATTTCACCAGTTTTTTTACGTTACGAAAACGTTCTTGAGCAGCAGCATTGGAAAATGCAACAAGAATCGTGTCGGGAGACATAGTGGTGTCATACAGGGACATCATCATATCACTTTTCTTCCGAGTGGCTGACCCAGCGAACGCTTCTTCCACCATTTTGGCAGAAATACGGCCATCACGACGCAATAACGCCACCAGATCAGACTGCCCCTTCTCGGCTGCGACCACAAACGCCTTGCCAATCATCTCAGGCGGGAGGCAGTCCTTCACGTATAGCAGCTTGATGATTCGAACACCACTCTGCCCTCTTCTGGAGTCATATTCACTTAACTTTCCCGTTGCTCGCTCAAAAACGGCACGAACAGATTCGTCCCAGATGTGTTCACGCTCCAATAAAATTTTGAGGATATCACTATCCATATTCTTCACCGCCACAAATGCTTTGTTGATCGTCTTCGCAGACGCTCGTTTCTTGTCCAAAAGAAATGGAACTATGTTCACGCAGTCCCACGAAGACTCAACTGCTGTCTCGAAGCCCTTCTCGAATGCCTCAGATGAAACCCGACCCGTACCGAGCAGAAACTCCAGTGTGTCACTCCCTTCCCAATTCGCTGTTCTCACAAACGCCTCCCCGATCAATTTGGCGTCGTTGTGACCGGTCTCGTACAGATACTTCAGAGCATCAAGGTTTCCTCGACACGACAGCATAATAAACAGCTCGTCCTTCTCCGGCGTTTGACCGTAGATCCTGTCAGCAAGAGCCTTGTCTCCTGCATCCACCGCCGCGACGAACGCTGCTCTGAAATCCCACGAGCACCCGTCCAAGTCCATCAGATACTCCACCACAACCTTGTGGCCGCCAGAAATGGCGCGTGCCAATGCACTGCATTCAGATCCGAGCATCTTATGCCCAGGATAGTCCGTCACTTTTGCGTATTCCACCATGAACTTGACCACGTCAAGATGCCCGCCCTCTGCTGCGACTCCCAATGCTCCACGTGTAGTGCCACAGAGTTCAGCCTTCCTTAAAGTATCTGACCCAGGGGAAGCCATGGTGAGCAGCGTCTGTAACACCTCGAGGTGGCCATTGGCTGCGGCTGCCTCGATTGCTTCCAGTAACGTTTCCCAGCTCGTGTAGGCTGTAATGCCCCGACCCGCGTACTCTTCCGTCAGCACTTCCACGCATGTGATGTGGCCATGGGTTGAAGCCTCCAAGATGGCGTTTGCCACAGTGCCGTCGTCGATTTCCAGTATCAGGTGATCGAGCCACTCGGCGAGCCCCGTCCTGGCCGCCTCGATGGCAGCTTCGTCGTCGGTCATGAGGAATATGTCGATCTGCTGGAGGATGTGCGGTAGAGCGCGAATTTCAGGCGGCAAGCGCGCGCCTTTGAGTCGCGGATAGGGACTCGGAGGGGGTTCATTGGGCTGGTCTCGTGACAGGCCGAGGCGCGGGCGCTTGGTGGGAATCCGCCTGCTGATACCTGTGGAGCTTGGACGCTTCGGCATGATGGTGATAATGAAAAATGGCGGGAAATGCATAAGAAGCCTAAAATGACAATAAGTGCATTTGTTTTTGAAAAGCCAACAATTGATTGTTATTAGAAAAATTTATTATTGTGTTTCTTTGGATTTTAGCTTTTTGCAGGTTTTTGAAAAAGCTTGGCTTGTTAAAAGGGTTAAAACAAACCAAGCTTTATATTGTATCGAATTCGCTTTAAACTAACGTTAGAACCAGACGGTGGTTTTATCCCAACCAGGGTTTCGTAGTGAAAATTCACGGGGATCCGTTCGAATCCATGTATATTGGAGATATCCGAGCTTTGAGAGAACCAGTTGACGTGATGCAGAACCGTTGGCGTCAAGAGGATACCGACGCTTGACACTCCAAAAAGAACTTCTGGTTCCAATATTCGACGAGGACTGATCTGCAACTACTACTACACAGTACCTGTCAACCTGCACAGTTTAGGTCCCATTTGCAGCACCTCGGTCGTTGACCGCATCGTCGGAATCGCAACAACCTGAGGTGGGAGCGAGAAAGCTCCGGGTCGCAGTCTAAATCGATGTGTTGTTATAAATGTTGGTCACTGAAGCACGTACGCTATCCTTGGTAGCGTCAATCCTCGAGCAGCTTCTTGTTCCAGTTGTCGGGACTTACGCCTCGAGTTTCATTGTGGAAATCGCAGCAGTCGTTTCTTCGATAGTCGCAGCGGTGGCATATTCCTTCTTCGCAGCCTCTGTGCTGAGAGGGATGTACCATTCCTCCAGCATGCCAGCCTTGTTCCGTGCCTCTGTGTTGAAAGGAGGCTTCAGCGTACCCTTGTAATACTGCGGCACAATTTCGTGAAACTTAGCGATCGGGTCGTCACCGTCCCGCTCGCAGACATATCGGAACCAGCGCACTCCGGCGCCAACATGCGTTGTCTCCTCGTTGTAGTTCTTGTGGATAATTTTCAGGCTCACATCGTCGCTGGCCTTTTCAAATCGCTGGACAGCGTTTGGGAACACATCGAGTCCGCGTGCTTCATGAACAAGATGCACCATTGCCAGACGTTCCAGAATGCTCCCGCGGGTCTCGTACGCTGCATCCCACAGCCCCTCGTGACCTGCGATATCACCGTAGAAACTACCCAGCTCCGTAAGGCGGTGCGCCCAACTGTTAAAGTGTTCTGCCTCCTCGCCGGCAATGCGGACCCAGTCGTCGTAGAATGCACGCGGCAGGTTGTGCGACACGAACCGGCACACCATATCCCACATGAGGTCGATCGCGTAGCTCTCAGCGTGCGCCAAACTGAACATAGTCATTGCCGACACAATACGTTCACAATGGTTAGTTGTCTTGAGCAGCCTGTCCAACTTCCCGTGATAACTCGTAGCAGTCTCTCGAGGACAGTCTCCTGCGAACTCTGCTACCTGGTTTTGATGTTTGCCACTCACCTGTGCACGAAAGCCTTGCGAGATCCCTGTTTGGCCTTGTACGCTGGGACGACCTTGACGTTCTCGGGGCGCGCCGGGTGGTCAGGCACGTTGTTCACGTCGTCGTCCTCATTGCACACGACCTCGATTTCGCCGCTCTTCCACTGCGCCACGTACTTGGTCGTCTTCTCGGCCTTGGCAAACGCATCACCCGTAGTCAGCACGTCCAGCGCACACGCGAACAGCGTCGGAGTCTCCGTCATCTTGATTTGCTTCGACTTGGACGAGTGGTCGTCAAACACTGCACCGGTTTCTGTACGTTACTGCGAGCATCGACATGGCTACATTGTTGAGTTTCATCGAATACAGGACACTTTGCTCCACGCTCCACGACCAATATCAACACTACATTACACGTGCATTTCCCTACAAATACATAGACGTCGACGATAGAGCGCTGTGCTCTGATACAGATATTCATCGTGGTTGTTGAAAGTTGAAAGCCTTCGGGTACAAATCTCGGTACCACTGGTTCATCGAGAAGTTGTCGTTCACACTGAAGCCAAAGCTGCTGTGATCTGCCAAGGGCGAGTTCGAGGGACTCGACGAGCGTTCTGCACTTGATCTGTTCTCGCGTTCGTATCCCCACGAGCGGCCGAAATGTTGGCTTGGAGACCGCGGGGATGGTCTTCGCTCCGTGGACACTGTAGCCGATAAATACTCGGAATATCGAGACTTCACAGCCTCCAACATGTGGAGGCTATTGCCGTTTGATACCGATGGTGTCCAACGCGAAGTTGCCCCTGAAAATATGGATAAGCTCTACGTTAGACGCATTGCAGTCCTCTTGAAAAGTGAAAAGAATACTCACCAGTTGGAGTTGCCCATCCATAACTAGGATGTTCGATTCGCATGATAGCAGCTTGTATTTCCGATGAGTTCAGTAAGTCAGCTTTCATAGCATCAAACTCCGCACCTGTAATCACAAGCAATGGTCAGACCTATGATACAACAGATAAAGTTCATGGCTCACGTACGTGTGGTAGCACTATTGAGACCCTGAAGCCTCGATATTTTGTCATCCAACGCAAGTTCCAACCCCCTGATACCGCACTGAGCCTGTGACGATCGTCTTGCGAGTGTTGGTACTGCAGTAGAATCCGGTCTGCCAGTTGCCTTATGCTTGGACCGTGAATCCTTCCGGCTGACTCGTATAGCTATTTTTGCCGGAATATCTTTTGGCGGGGCTTCTTTTGGGGAAATTTGCATTGCGGAAGTCGATCTGGCAGATTCTGGAGGACAACAAAGACAGTATTAAGAATGCAGCAGTTCAAATTGGCTTGATAACAAGTCAATAACTTACTCAAAGCAGCGCACTTGTTGCGCAACTCTTCAGCCTCGGCTGATTTCTTGGCAAGCTCGGTGAGTTTGTCCTCCAGTGCATGCTCCACGCTGTGCAGTTTCTTGTCAGCTCGCAAAGTCGCTTTGGTCAACCTCGCAAGGCTTTTAATCGGACTGGCAGGTCCATCGTCAGATTTTGTGTCGCTCGACGAATTTCTTCTTACAGTGACATCGGTCTGTTTAACGTGTTGAACAGTATCCGGTTTGGCTTGGTCTGCAGTAGTCGAAAGGAAAGCAACAAAAGAGCTGTTAGCATCCGTCGACGCGTGAAGAGTATCATTAATCACAGCATTACCTTTTGAAGCACGTGGTTTTGGGTGTGTGGCATGACAAGCGCGAAAAGTTTGGAAGTCGCGATATCGAACATTAACAGACTGAGCGGTGTGGTGCTCGTTCCGTGGTTTCACCTGCAGTAGAACCCGAGCGTAGGGCGGGGTGTACGGCCGTAAATTCATAGTCGATCGTCTTGGCGTTTTTAGTACCTTCGGGGTTTTCCCGTACTTCCGGGTTGCAACATGAGGCACATTCGTAGGAGAGATCGACTTTGATACGTCCTTAGCCTCATTTTCGCCAGTACCAACTGCAATGGAGTTTGCAGCTTGCGATTTCGTAGACTTATCTTTTTGAGTTTCCACACACGGCGATTTATTCTTCCCAGCTCGACCAGTATCGACGCTATCGGACGCTTCCTTCTCATCGTCAGGCCTTGCTCTTTTCCGAAGATTTATCGCGTTTTGTGCCACGACTTTCATTTTCTGGGGCTCGGCAACAGCGGCTTTGGATCTCTGGGCCTCTTGTGGGGCGTCGACCTCGTCAGGTGTGCTTTCTTCTTCCGGCTGCGCCTCGTTCGGAGCTATTTCTCTAGTCGCACCCGTTTCCTCCACTGACTTCGGTTTTGCGGTGTAATTCCCGTCGCAAGCTTTCGTTATATCAGCGAATGTCGGTGTGTACGCGTGCGTTGAAGCATGATTAGCCCTGTTATCAGCGAACCCACGCAGCCAAATTTCCTCGCCCATCTCTTTTCTCACTTCCTCCGTCGGTCTCGTAAAGTCGTGCTCAAACTGCACAGGCAGCGTGCCCTCCAAAAACTCAGGGAAATCCTCTCGTGCATCACACTGCGCTAACAATGCAGTGGAAACGGTCAAATTTTTGGCCCGCGTTTCCACTTTGCTCTTCTTCCTCCTCTTGGACTTCGTCAGCTGCTTCCTCGTCTCCTCGTCCGACTGGAATGGCACGATATTACTCTTCTTCACCCAGCACCTGTATAGAAAAATACACAAAATACAATTCTTTTAGTAGAGAAATATTTTAAAATACAGCAAGAAAAAAACTTCAGTCTGACCGGCATCGCGCCGCGAAGTCTGCATTGTCCAGGAAGTCCACAAGCAGCCTCTCCTCGAGCCTCAGATTTTGTGAGCCGAAGGCCGAGCCAGGAGCGCGCACCGTGAGCAGCGCCGGCCACCAGGGCCACGTGTCCAGCTTGGCCCAGCACTTGACGGCCCACGTGTGCGTGTGGAACGGAGCGATGCGCGGGCTGTCGCGCGGCAGCTCCTCGTTGTACTCGTCGCCCCAGCAGTCGTACGTGACCTCAATTGTCTCGGTCGAGGGCAGGCGCAGCACCTGCGCCACGTTCCAGATGCCGTCGCCGTCCACCACGTCTGCAATAAATAAAAAGAATAAAATATAAAACATTAAAAAAAATAAACCATTTGTAGTTGTTAGTTAACGGAGAGTGGTCGGCATGACAGAAAAGACTGGAGATGAGTATGCGCAAGTGCAAGCGTTGCTTGGTACCTAGCCAGTCGCCCTCCTTGAGCTCCGGCGCCGCCGCACTCATTGCGCACTTCCAGCAGCCACACTTGGTCTTTGTAGGCGGAACGGCAACTGGCGAGTGGCGGGTCAGATTTTTGAAAATCAATACACTAAGTACGATTACGATAACGTGTGTAAGTTGTGTGCAAGCTGAATGTAGCCATGTTACAGACATGGCTACATGCGTCGCTTCAAGGTGCGCTAGAGATCTTTTGGTCAGCGAGAGCGTGAGACCATGGAGGCGATGCAGGAGGAGGTCGGCGCGGCCACGACTGTGGACGACGAGAGCTCAAGTGACTCGCGCGCTGGGCGCCACGGCAGCGCCGGGCTGTTCCTGTTCAAGAAAGATGCGGATGCCGTCGAGGAGACGCCCGAGGACGTGGCTGCGGTGGAGGCCGAGCGAACGGCCAACAAGCAGCTGGCGGACGCGCTGGCGGACGAGGAGCAGCGACGTCGCATCGAGGAGGACAGAGACCGGGAGAACGAGATCGCGGTCGTCCGCCAGATCAACGTCGAGTACTCGATCACGGCCGAGGAGCAGGAGCGGGAGCGACGTGTGCACGAGTACGAGGTCGCCAAGGTGCAGGACGAGATGGTGCGTCGCCGCAGCCAGGCTGAGGCGATTGAAGCTGCAGAGCAAGAGCGCACGCGACGCATCTCCGAGGCAGAGGAGGTGCAGGTGCAGGACTACAAGGAGCGCGTGTTCGCGCAGGAGCTGGCGGTTCAAGCCATGGAGAAGGAGCGTGTGAGACGTCTGAGTCTCCCGGAACATCGCGAGCGAGCCCCTTCTGCGGTTGGCTCGACGGGGGAAGGACCGGCAGGACTGGAGCGCTTCTACTCGTGCAAGAGTGTTGACGCAGACGATGACGAGGA
The DNA here is from genome assembly GCA_033557925.1 of Phytophthora x cambivora. Lineage (NCBI taxonomy): Eukaryota > Oomycota > Peronosporomycetes > Peronosporales > Peronosporaceae > Phytophthora > Phytophthora x cambivora. Next base: position 10,652,012 of record JAUCEB010000011.1, on the reverse strand, counting down.
CGCGGTGGGCGGATTGAGCGAGATCCCAGTTGAGCAGGCGTCGGCGTCCAAGGTTCTGGTGGACGAGAACTCGGAGTGGCGCTGCTTCATTGCGTCTGAGAACGCACACGAGGAGAAGGACCAGCTACATGGTACGCGCTAGCTGGGCTTGGGTGATAAAGCTGGTTAACAAGCTGCTGACGGTTTGGGGTTTTGTGCTTTGGTTGTGTGAATAGCTCTGCACTTAAGCTTGGAGGAGGAACTAAAGACGGAACGCCACGCCAAGTACGTGGAGCTGGTAGGCGACGTCCGCCTGCTCCGCTTTCTGCGTGGCCACAAGATGAATGTGTCAGTGGCTGCTACGAAATACCGTGAAATGCTGGCTATGCGCCAAAAACTCAACCTTGACGACATTCGTGATGATATCGTCAACAACAACATGGGACCTGATGAGTTTCCTCATTTCCAGAAGATCATCCCGCATCTCCCGTTCCTGGATACGTACGACATTTTCTCTGGTGCTGATGGTCACGTGTTCTACTTTGAAATGACGGGCTACGCCGACTTCCACAAACTATTGACCGAAGTGACCGAAGAGGAATGGCAAACGTTTTTCCTCTATTCGATGGAGTACCGTGCCCTCAAACTCGACCAGCTCAGTCGTCAAAATGAACTTTTGGTGCAGACCATCCAAGTTCGTGATCTCTCGGGCTTCTCCATCGCACGCTTCAACCCGAAGCTGCTCAAACGCTTGAAGCCACTCGCGTCGATCGCTACGAAGTGCTACCCGGAATCGATGCATAAGATGCTCGTGCTGCATGCTCCATGGATCTTCGACAAAGTCTGGAGTGGTGTCAAATCCATGCTTCAGGAAACGCAGTTGCGCAAGGTGCACATGGAAGGCAACTCGCTCGAGCGATTGTTGGCTCTCGCAGGTAGTCGAGACAAGCTGCCAAAGCTACTCGGTGGGCGAAGCACCACGCATGCGATTCCTCAAACCGGTTTCCTCGGTCGCAATGCCTTTTTGCTGCTGTGTGAAGATGGAGCAACACAAGCAGATATCAAGGCAGGCGGTACGTTGCAACTGCCATTCCGCATGAGTGCCAACGACACGCTGTGCTGGGAGTATGTGGTGAAAGAACGGGATATCTCTTTCGCTGTGAAGTTCCGCACGCAGGGCATTGGTGGTGCCGAGGAGAGCGAAAAGGTCGCACCCGAACGTGTTTCTAACGGAGCCCCCATCGCAAGCTCCTTCACGGCAACAGAGGACGGTACGGTGGTGTTGTCCTGGGACAACTCGTTCTCGTGGGCGCGCGGGAAAACCATAGCGTACAAGGCCAAGGTGGTGAAGTCAACGCATGACTTCTCCTCTCTTGATATCAGCGGGAATGATTGCGTCTGAAACACCAAGGCATTGTTGGCGAAGGAGATTTAGCAAGACATTCATTCACGCTGGGCCTGCATTAAAGCTTTTATATTCTTTCATTCATGTGTGTAGTGCGGGTCGCACTATACGGCAAACATTGAGTAATGCGAAGCACACTGAAAGCAAAACCAAGAGCTTCTGACATCTATAGTGCGTCACTCAATGATTAAGACTACCAGTGTTGTGCCTGGTGATAGCTTTCTGAAGAGAATGATACTGTGGTCGCGCCATCAAGTTGCATGATCCTACGTGCATGCCGTCCTGGAAAACTGCTTGATCAAGTTCCACCGTGATTATTCGCCCTGGGAGATTGCTTTGGAAGACATCTGCAACTACCGTGCGCTATGTGTTATTGGCGTAGACAAACGATACGAGAGAAGTAAGCAACAAACTGAAGTTACTGCCGTAGATTTGTCGCTCCTTTTCGTAAGTGGTCATTCTGACTAAAGGCTTATGCTCCGATGGAGCCGAGTTGATGCAAGAACGCCTCCGGATTCAGCAGCTCAGTGCAGCCGTACCAGATCGAACGTGGTGGCTGCTGTCCCTTGGCGTACGCCAACAGGTTCTGATACTCGTTGTAGTTGCCACCACCGATCATAAATACCATTACCTCGCGGAACGGCGATCGCTGTCGGGGCACGTCGCCATTCGCCTTGATCTGTGTGCACATAACAAACACAGTTAGGCATTAGGACAAAGTGACAAAGCACCGTTACTCGCACTAAAACCTCACCTTCGGATCCAAGTACAAGAAGCTTTCATCCTCGGTGTTCGGCTTCATCTCACAAATAGCATCCGTGACGCGAGTGACGTGCAGCTTCTTGTTCTCTGGCAGGAAGTTTTTGAAACTTGCAGCTGCTTGCGCCAGGAAACCCTGAGCCAGACCCTTGAATTTGCTCATATTCACGCCACCATCGGGTCCTGCACCATTTTCAGCTTGCAGGCTTGCTCCAACGCTAGCACGTCGCTGGAAAGCCGAGTGCTTTCTGAGGAACTTCCACGCCTGAGTGTACGCTTCTGGCTGCTCTGACGCTGTGGCACATTGTTGGTAGGCGTTCTCAAACTCCGCCATTTCTGCCCCACTCGCACCGCTCGACAGGAAGTAAATCATTAGCAAACGCATTTTGTCTGCCAGCGTTCCCATTTCCTTGCTCGCCAGCAGCTGTAACACCTCAGCTTTGTCAACGTGCGAGCCATCGATGAGCTTCTGCTCGAGCATTGAATAAGACGGGACGTGGCGCTTCGTAACACCCTCAAATGCTGCGTGGAAAATATTCGTGTGAACTTCCAGCATCTTCTTCTTCTCCACAAGTGCTGGTAGCGTGTCTACAGCAGCAACGAGATCTTTTGTGCCATTCATCAGCGCATCACTACCACCTGTCTGGGCCCGGATTTGCTCCTCTTTCCGTGTAACTTGTTTCATTTCCTCCTCATTGGCGTCAATTGCGTCCGGGAACAGGCTGCCAGCGTGTGTCTCGAAGAACTTATCGCTCGTTACGTCCAAATCGTATGTGCGATCCACCGATCGGCCATCATCGCCACCGTCCTCGCCACCTGAGGTCTTCACGGTCACTTTCACGCGGTTCATCTGAATGTTGAGGATATCATCGACCAGTGCCTGGTACGTCGATGGGTGATACAAACTCGACGCAATATCTTCATTGCGGTCCATAATAATAAGTACCGGACGCTGCACAGGCATACAAAGTGTTAGAGCATTCACTAGCGTCACTTAGCAATTCCGCCAATACCTGAAAGTTAGATGAGTTCTCTGTGAAGACACCATTTCTCGCATTCTAAACCCAAACACACAGATAAAGCCGTTAGTTTGGTGCTGTCTTCACAGCGTAAATACGATCCTCGTAACACATACCAGGTGCTCGCGAATCGTCGAGCTAAGTTGCTCAGCCACCATTCTCGACGGTCCATCATTATTCGGACACCGAATCACTGGCACGGTTCCAGTGGTAGCAAGCACGGAGAAAAGTCCCTTGACGATCGCGCCCATGGACTGCTCAATCTGCGTGTCCGCTACGTTCGGGTCGTTGTACGCCCGATAACTCTCAGGGAGATTCAGCGAGAAGAGACTCGGCTCGAGCGACACAAAGTTCGTGTACTGGTCGTACACCTTGGCGATCTACAGCACACACCAAATTCCACCAAAACAGAAAAGTCACAACACAGCACCATCTCACTTCTCTCCGTAGCCTGCAATCATCACTACACGTACCATGCTGGTACAGCCAGCCTCTACCGATGCCCGAGCCAAGTACTCGAGCGACTCGCGACTCAACGGGTAGGCGAAGTTGAGGTGCACGGAGCTGTAGAGCTCCTTAGCGCAGTCCGAGACGATGCGCTCCAAATTCTCGCGCGTGGGCTCGACGAAGTAGATGGCGGGGACGTCGGGGATGGCGTCGCGCTCCGTATCCAGCAGCATGTGCAGCGTCACGCCCTTCTTGCGCAGCTCATGCAGCTTGAGGATGGGCGAGATGATGTCGCGGCAGAAGCGGTCGTAGATCAGCACCTTCCACTGGTCGCCCCAGCGATCGCTGCACAGTTAGGCATACACGACGTCAGTATTTTATATTATGATACAGATACGCAATTTGTACTGCGGGTACTGGCGTACGCGGAGTCCTGCACTGCGTCTGCGAAGCCGCCGGCGCTTTCCGAGTTAAAGTCGAGCATGCGCAGCAGGTTCTCTGCGTGTGGAGAGCCAATCGTGGGTCAGATATAAGGAAGGTGGCGTGTAGGGGGGATAGGAGGGGGGAACACGCACCACGCTGCTTCTCCTGAAGCGACGGCGTCGCCGCTGGGGTCATCATCTTGGCCGAGGACACGTATGTGCGATTCTGCGTTTATGATTCCACTATCTTCGTATGACCTCTTTAAAACGATATTTGTAGATCTATATGTTTCAACGAGTAAAGAGTGATTGTCACTACTGTAGGTTGAAGTCCGCATTCCGCGCCTCATGACGACCTGCGAGCAGAAGCTACCGGTTGGGGCCGTGGAGGAGTCACACAACGCAGGCCAGCCTTGTCCTTTAAGTGATGAAGGATATTATCACCCGAGTGAATCTGGAATCACACCCATGCTGTACGTTAACATTAACCCTAAAAATGTGGAGCTCGTCGCTCTCTCAGGCGCAATTATATTCTGGCGCCTTGAAATCCCCGAGTATGTGCTCCGGTTCCAGCCAGTACCATGATACCGGGATGTTTAGGTGCACAGCGACATGGCTGAGCCGAGACGTACCCTTTCCTCGACTGCAGAGACTTTCTTTAGAGTCGCCTCCAGCATCTCGGTCACCTTGGAGTACATGGCGTTGTCCTGCTCCACAGCAGGGTTGCTTCCCGTGCTGCACTTGCTCGCGGCAGTCGCGTCGGTCGCGCTCTTGAAGCGCAGCTTGCACATTCCCTTGGAGTGCTTCAGGAAGCGCATGATGGACGCGAATGACGTGTTCACGACGGACGCGCCGTTGATGTTCATGAGCACGTCGCCGACCGCGAGCGACTCCACGCCCAGCACGTCGCTTCGGGACGAAAAGCCCTTTATCCGGGCCCCTCTCTCCTTCGTCACAGGCTCCAACACGATGCCAAAGCGGTCGCTCGGGTTCCAGAGCACGGACGTCAGTCCTTCTGCGCTGCCGGAAGAGAATGCGCTCGAGAACGAGCTGCGGTACGTCGAGCTGGATGACGACGTGCTGGTCACGCGGATGTCGACACTCAGCTGATGTAGTTGGGAAAGTAGTTCCTTGAGCTGCAAGGAAATAGTGCTCGAGTCCACGGGTTCCATCGACGAGGACACGGTGGACAGCTTTCTCGTCTTCATGAGCATCGGGATGTCATCGTCCTCGTCATCGTCCTCGCTCTGGTTGTCGTGCCCGCTGCTGCTGGTGCTGGTCAGGTCGTCCATGGACGCGGCGCGCTCGTGCAGCTTGGACACCGCACGCGCGCCCGCCTTTCGGACGAGATCGATAGTGAAGCTCGGCAGGCTGCAAGCGATGGCCAAGTCTACGGGGTAGCGGCCACCGCCGTCCTTGACCAGCGCCGCCTGCGGGTACGCGTCCAGCAGCGCGCTGAGCAGGAGACCAGGCGCCTTGGCCTTAATGGCCACGTGCAGCGGCAACATGCCTGAAAGATTCTCCAGCTGGCAGGCCCCAGAGAAGGCCCGCAGCAGCGCAGAGATGACGTCGAGCCCCACCGAGGGCTCCGTGCACGCCCAGTGCAGCGGCAACATGCCGAAGTCGTCCTGCGCCTGTGCGAGCATCGGGTTGGTCTCAACGAGCTGCAGAACCTCAGCCCACTCGCCCTGCTCCGAGAGCTCCAGTACGCGCGCTCGATTCGCGTCCATTATTGCGTTGCTAGCCGTGCGACTCTGGCTTCCCCGCTCGAAGGAATTCTGAGCTCTGCGCGTATCGAGCTGAACAGCGCGGATAAAATCGAGCCGCACGACTGACTGGGGCAATGTATGGGAGTAAGGCGTATCAAAATCTACGTGTACTGTAGTCCCACCCCGCTACTTTGCAAGCCAATATTCTGGCACGGGTCGTAATCAGGCAGACTGGGGATTTCTGGGCGAGCGCGCATGAGCTGCTCTGCCTCGAGCGGCAATGGGGTGCGGCACGAATCGTGCCCATTAATACATGTACTGCATCATAAAGGATTCGCACGCGTCGTGCTAGTCGCGCGCGTTAGTGAAAGGAGATCACCACGCGCGGCAGCGGCAGGGTTCGTGGCATGGCCGTTGCCCCGCCAGTTGACTGCAGTGGTGCTGGGATCTGCGACAGGTGCGCGTTCCCCAGCGTCGACGAGCGGGTCAGCACGATGACGGCCCCCCGCTCAGGTTGGGCCTCATGCATTAATGGCTGTGCCTATTACGGTATGCACCGCGCTGGCGGCTTTAGTGGTTGGCGAAAACGGCACAGGGCGATACTGCAGTGCGGAGTTGGAAGCGAACAAGCCCCCACTTCAAGCACTTCAGTTTTGGGTTTTTACGGCTTGACAACTTTTTACGATAGGTAATTACAAATGAATCCAACGAATCAGCGATGGGCACCGGGTAGCCACTCGTTGTGCTTAGAAGGAGAGTGCTCATTGCAGCCTTCATTTCCTTTTTTGAGCTATCGCTGCTAGTGTGGTTGCTGCTGCACCCTGCATGTTTTCCTCTGTTGAGCAAATGATAATTTTCAATCAGCTACTCTGAAAGAGGTTTAGTCGCCTCGCGCAAGAAATGTTAGATAATGGTTTATGATGCTCACCAACAACTACTGTATTGTGAATTCGGCTTCGATCCGATGCAAATTCGCTATCTTCTGTTCTGTTGACTTCACCACACTGTTGAAGTCGTAATCTCCACCCCCAGCATGTCAATTTCACACCGTGTGTTCGGACGTTTGTGCACCGATTAGTTTTGCTGCTCGATCAGTTTGTGATCGTTAGATGAACTTGGTCGCCTTCCTCCCCGGTGGCAGACTGCCTGCCAGGCAGTGTCTGAATAACTCGGTTCATGTTTGTGGTAGACATTGTCAGCGTGCTTGTTTTTGAAAACGAGCAAACACAACAGAAGTGCTTGGCCAAGGTTACCGGGCAGACATGGCACTACGTGTACTGTACCACGATTGCCATGAGTCCATCATGGATATGCTTCTGCAGCACATTCATTATGACTTCAGACTTCTGCTGTAATAAAGAACATCTGATATATATATACCACTCTAAAAGTTAATGCTCGATAACAGGTTCAAATACATTGTGGCTTGTAAACTGTTTAAATACAATCCTAAAGGATATTATTTGCTCGGTGTTCTTTACTGAAGATGAAGACTGTACTACAGTAACAATGGTAGACTCACGAGACACATCACTTACAGCCGGCGGGATGGATGGAGCTGTGGCGTACCGTCCGCGAGCCGGAGCCTGGCCAATCACGGGCAAAATCCAAAAATTTTGGCGAATTTTTTTTGAGACCTAATCGCCGCTCATTTCTACTAAAGTGGCCAATCGCAGCGCGCAGAACGTTCGTTGCCGGGAGTTGGCTACTTTCGCAAAAAACGCGTCGGTACGCACTTGAGGTTGCTCGACGCCAAACGCCAAGAAGCTGGGGCAGGCTCACTGCGCTGCGAGGACCACACAGCATGAAGCGCGAGCGATCCCCTAGCGCCTCCCTGCCCTGCCTGATCGCCGGTCGCGGCCTCGACGTCTGCCGCCCGCAGCGCCGCCAGGACGATGCTGTGACGCACAAGCGGATACGCGGACGTAGCAGCACTTCGTCCTTCAATGGCAGCAACTACAGCAACAGCATCAGCAATTACAGCAACACTGGCACCAATTTCAGAGACATTGGCAGCAGTAACAACAGAAACAGCAGCATCAGCGTCAGTGTCGGCGCCGCGTCGACCGGAGTGCTCTGCCAGCCGGCGCCAATCACGCCGACGTCGACGAGCGCGTCCCCTCCCGCGACGCTGATGCAGTTCGCCGACATTTTCGTGGACCCGTCGGTCGTATCACCGGCAGAGGCCGTGAGCCTCGCTGAGGAGATGGCGGCGGACTTTTACAGCGAGGTGTCGATCATGTACGACATGCTGTCGGATGTCAAGACGCCCACCTCCGAGAGCCGTGCCGTGGACGAGCTCATGCGCCGCATGCATAACGTTCTGGGCAACGCCGACGGTCTCGCTGCGCGAGGCGGCAACTTGGCGACGCAGATCAGCAACGTGCGCGGACTCTACAACGGCCTCATCCGCGTGTTCATCTTCCTGTATCAGCGGTACTATCGCGCCTTCGTGGTGCTGGAGGTTAGCGAGTTGCTGGCCGCGAGCTGGCAGCGCCTGCTGGCCTTCGTGAGCGAGTACCGCATCCTGGACGAAGTGTTTGTCCGCAAGGTGTTCGACCACGTCGCGCAGATCGTCGGCTCCGTCTGAGAAATAAGGCCAATGTCCCCAAGTATAAAATAAAGCGTGTTACTATTAATAACTACTACTACTACTACTTCTACTTGTATAGTACTTTGAAGCAGTACATGCACTACCATATACTACTAGTAGTAAGTTATATAAGTACTACTACAACAACAACTACTACTACTACTACATAGTACTATAGTACATGCATATCATTACATGTAGTCCTGCACAAGGTCTCGTCAATCAGGCGTTTTTTTCGTCTGATGATACGCTCTATTTTTTGGGCGCTATTTTTGCATCCCATACAAACATCCAGTGACAAGCGAAATAGAGATTGTGCGCAGATGGGCCCTTCTCGTAGTGGCAACTTTCAGTAGGCAAGTCGATTCCGCACTCCGGGGCCCATGGCGACCATGTGCGGCGCGTTCCGGCAGCTCACCAGCGCGTGCGTGTCTACCGCGGACTCCCCGCCGGCGCTCAAGGTCAAGGCTGGCGCGGCGTCGTCGCTGTCGTCCTCGCGGGAGCTGGCGCTGTTCTCCGGTCCAAGTGCGCCCTTGACGCTCGCAGGCCCCGCCACTCGCGTCGCGCGCAACAGCCGCGTGGGTCTGGCGGGCTACACGTCGCTGGACCAGTTCACGCGCTCCGTGGAGAAGGTGTCGATTCTGCGCGTGCCCAAGCTGCGTGCGGGCGAGCGCCTGGGCAGCATGTTCAGCTCCATGGACGCGCGGCTGGGCGTGCAGCTCGTGGCCTCGTCACGCCGCGACTTCCGCGTGTGCGTCAACTTCGTGCTGCCCGGCAGCGACGCAGAGGCGCTGGGCATCCACCCGGCGGCTCTTGTGGTGGCCGTCAACGGCCAGTCCATGCGCGGCGTGAGTCTGCCCCGCGTGCAGGCCACGATCCGCCGCGCGCTGAGCTCGGGGAGTGACGCCATGGCGCTGGATGTGCCCGAGCTGGGGGACTTCATAGAGATCGACTTGGCCCAGAGAGAGCACGAGATGAACGTGGACCGCAACCCGTTCGCACTCACGCAGTTCCCGTCGCCGCAGGGCCAGCACCTGCCAGGAGTGAAGCAGTTCAGAGACGACCGCGACGCGGACGACACGGAGCCATTGCAGATTCAGGAGCAGACGTCCCCCGCGCTCCTGGGGCGCGAGAGATCCAGGTCGTTCAAGCACTTTTGGATGTCGGACAGGTCCAGCAAGGCCTGCTACGAGTGCGAGCAGTTGTTCACGTTCTTCCGACGGAGACACCACTGCCGCTCGTGCGGACAAATCTTCTGTGCGAATTGCTGCGCGAGGCTGCCGCAGTCGTTCGGAGGGAACAAGGTGGACGAGTCCATTGAGAGGCTGAGGAAGCAGTTGGTGTGTCACACCTGCCACAGGCAACTACGAGAAGGGCTGCAGATGGAGCTCACGGGGGCGAAATTCGAGGACGACTCGCAGAAACCGGCGAGCTCACCACCGGCGCATACACTGATGCTGATGCCGCAGCATCTGGCCGAAGCCATGGAGCGCTCGACGTCGGACGCGTCCAATTACAAGCAGTTGGACAAACCTGAGCTGTTTGACAAAGATGACATCAGTGACGACATGCGTGTGACCGAGCAGCCTGAGAAGTCCCGCCCGCCGGTGCTGTTCAGCATGTTCCCTAAGGTGCAAATTGTAGCGAGTGCACAGCATTTGGCGCACCAACCGCATTTGCATGAGCTGACCAAGGAAGTCAAGCAAAGCGGGCACGAAACCGCGCGCAGGTTGAGGACATTCAGCGAACCGCAGATTTTGTTCGAGAGAAAGGATGCGCAGCATGTGTCTCGAAAATTGAAGCGCTCAAACAGCCAGACAGATCTTGGAAACCCGAGCAATTATCGCTGGAGTGAGGCCGAGTTTAAGCGTCTTGTTGCTGAGTCAAATGCGCAGGCTCGGCTTGCCGGTGCATTTCCTCCGACGTCTAACGCTTTGACGGCGCGCCCCAAGGCACTGTCAGCGTCCTTTGATACTCCACGATTTGGAAACGCTGCTCCGTGGACCCCGTTCGGTCCCGACAAACTAGCAACAAAAGATATCGGCATTCTTGCTATGATCGGACTCGCTAAAGATGCTCACGATGAGCTAGAAGATCCTGAACGTGTGTTCAGGAGAGATGCAGCTATGGAACAAATGTCGAAGGATGCTCGTGATCGCATCGAAGAGCGCATTTTTCATTTGCTGGACAGTTCACCGGCAGTATCGCAGCTTCTCATGGTAGAGCAACATCGGTGGATGCAAATTATCAACCTGTTTGCGCATCGAGCTGCACTAACCGTCTCGTGCGAGCCTGACCAAGGTGATTTACTGGACATTATGCAATATGTCCGTATCCAGTGTTTGGATGGTGGTCGCGTGCAAGACAGTTTCTTCATCGACGGTGTTCTTATTCACAAAAGTTTGGCTCGCAAAGGAATGAGAAGCGACATTTTAAATCCGCGCATCTTATTGATCGCCTCAGCGTTAGACTACCAACGCAAGAAAGAAACTATTTCGTCGTTGGAAAGTGTAGCCGGTCAAGAAGTGGAGTACATGCACATCGTGACGGAGAAGATTATGACTCTTAATCCCGATATCGTCTTGTTCGAGGGTCATGTTCATCGCGTTGCTGAAGAGCTGCTTTTCAAAGGAAACGTTGCCGTTGTTAAGAACGTTCGGCTGATTGATTTGCAGCGAATTGCACGTTGCACGGGGGCTTCAGTGCTGACGTCATATGATCACATTGACAAAATGTCGGATGTTGGGGTGATCGGTACGTGCAAGCGATTATATGTACTGCTGAGCGACCAAGCGCCGAAAAGTGCGAAGAAATTTGCGTTTAGAGCAAATGCTGACGGAATCTACGTAGCGGAAGAAGGACCCGGCATCCCTCGACAGCGAAAAAAGCGCACGCAGCGCCAGAATATTGTGTTCGAAGGAGGTATCACGTCGAAGGGGTGTACTTTGTGCTTGCGTGGAGGAACGCATGATGTTTTCACGGAGATCACCAACGTGCTGACTACAATCATTCGTGCTGCGTACAACATGAGACTTCAGCGATCTGTGGTGGCGGCTTATGGGTACATAGCTCCTAGCCAGCACCATGAACGTTCTGTCGCGGAAGAATGGTTTGCCAAATCGTCGACTTCCTTGTACATTTCGCTCAAGTCGAATTCACTTTCGATGCGTGCTGCTCTTAAAGAAACGCAGGCAATGTGCAAGTGGTGCAAGGCGCACACACGCTTCAATAACATTAGTTCGTTGCGGGTGGTTCGTGGAGCCGATGATGATGATAGTGCCTTCGCCAACACATCCATGATCGCGTCAGGTCATCCCAACTGGTGTACATGTGGAGCGAAATCATCATACTCCCTGAGGGATCGGATTCTGTTTTCTACTTGCTGGAGCTCATTAGAGGGGAAAACAGCATCGAAAGCAGATATGATGTGTATCGACTTCTACAGCTCGAACGACATGTCGGTGGGTCAATTCCTGGAGAATTTCTGTTTTGCGAGCAGTAAAGCTGAGTTCAAGCGAGCTTTTTCAACGTCAAAGTTGTCATTATCCCACGACACGGGCCGCGTGATTGTGCGAGTGAAGGACTTAAATGACTCCAAGGACTCGAGTGATCAGCTCCCCCCAGCAGAATTTCTCCGGGAGTTCAGCTATCGTGCTGTCCTGCAACAGATTCGCTCCGATGAAGTGCTTATGTGGTCACGCAACATGAGCGGTGGGAACGTCTCGACCCTTCTGTCCTCGGAGTTTTCGGTGGTCCCAAGTGACTTGTGGAACTACTCATTTGGCAAATTCCTAGAGGATATGTTTTACGGAAAGGCGATGGACATCGACTGCGTTCGCTTCCCCCACCTAGCTGGTGTGAGCTCATCGCGTGACGCCTCGTTGGTGCACTATTTCTCTCGCCGTGGACGGATAGTAAGTGTATACATCGAGCCGCTGGAACCTGTTCTTCACGTAGCCCTGCAACCTGCACTATGGCAAGATCACATTGATCACCAGGCTCAACTCGACGCCATCCATGATCTGTGCGATATTGTGCGTGAAGTTTACGGTGTGACAACGTCGAAGGTTGCCGAGTCGATGGCAGACCTTGTCACTCCGCTGCACGCCAAACAGAACTTGAAAATTTTGCGGAACGAAGTTCAGCAATGGTATTCCTGCTTCGGCGCGAAAATAGAGGCGAATCCCCCGCAGGATGTGTTCGCATACAACGCTCAGTTTCGTGAAATTTACGAGTACGCGGTTGGTTGGAGTTTGCGTATTACGCGAGCTGTGCAGGCTACGGTAAAACCAACTATGGCGAGCCTCGTGAACAGCCCGAAGAGTGCCCTCCCCAAGGCCTGGTTTGACCAGCTTGCACAAGAAGCGGACCGCTACAGCGAACCGTCTACCCCTAGTGTGCTAGGGACCACCCCAGTGAGCATCAATTTTCAAGAGCCCGGAAACTTGGCTCATCTCGCGAGTTTTGCGCGCAGCTTGGCTGCTGCTAATAGTGACTCTCCGGCAGCAGGAATGGCTAAGGTTGTCAACGAAGTGACGAATACTTTGCGACAGAATGGAAATACGAGCTCTCGTCAATCAGAGCCATGGGATACAGATGAAAGCTACGATCGTTACGATGAATCTAGCCATTCATTTCCGGCCGACTACTTGGCAGAAACGGAGCCGTTTCCGGCGGGGGCCCCGGTATTTGGACAAGCAATCTCCACCATGGGTGTTCCAGGCCATATGTCCTCCACAATGGGGGCACTTGCGTCCAAGAAAGCACTCGAAAACTTCCGGCTGACTCAGCAAGCGAAGAAGCCTGACGGTTTAGGGTACTTGGCACTTCCTAAACGCCTTCTTGAGTGGCACCCTAGCCTATCGTTGGGAGCAAACAAGGCTGCTGTCTTGGTCAATGCGAAACAGCCTACTTCGGTGGTAGCATACTCGCTGTTCTCAAAGGAGTACAGTCATTGCATCAACGAAAATATGCGGAAGGAGGCAACCCGATATGCTCTCGAGTCGAAATCCACTGAAAACGGCGCCCAGTCCACGACCGATTGCGGTCAGTCCGAAGAGACAAGCAGCATGTTGCGCATATTGCGCTCGGCTACGCGAAACAATGTCGACCATAGTTTCGTCGACGAAAACCAGTTCCAGTCGGCCATGCGCTTCAGCTGCAAGTCGTACTATGCGATGCAGTTTCATGCGCTCCGGAAACTATACTACGGTGGTGACAGAAACTACGTAGAATCACTTTGCAATTGCCAGCAATGGAATGCAGCCGGTGGTAAGTCTGGTGCTGGTTTCTTGAAGACTCGTGACGAACGCTTCATCGCCAAGGCCATCCCGGAGATTGAGCTCCAAATGTTCCTGAGTATGGCAAACGAATACTTCTGCTACATGGCGAAGACTTTCGAAAACGATTTGTCCTCTATGCTCTCGAAGGTGCTCGGCATCTACAAGGTGTCGATCTCGAACACCACCCAGAATGGTGATAGTGACCAAAACGTACGCATGTGCGTGATTGTGATGGAGAATTTGATGTACGGACGCGAAGTCGACTTCTCCTTCGATCTGAAAGGCAAAATGGAAGGACGCTACAAGGAGGACCCCAATGGAGATAGTCGCAGTGTCCTGTGGGATCGCAATTTCGTGGAGCTAGCAGGTGGCATCCCATTACCACTTCAGGAATCTGCGTTGTCGTTGCTCTTATCGGCCATCATGAATGACACAACATTCTTGGCGTCTGTCCAAGCAACTGATTACTCGATGCTGGTAGGCTACGATGTGAACAAGCAGGAGCTGGTGGCATGCATTATCGATTACATCCACAAATACGACTTCATGAAGATGATGGAACACGCTGGCAAGAGATTGATCCAGGAGGAAGGCGAGATCACCGTGCTCAACCCGAAGCACTACCGCAAACGTTTTTGCCTGGCCATGAACAAGTACTTCGTAACAATCCCATCCCGCTACACAAAGGTGACCACAGTTATGCGGAACACAGCGTCTACCACGACCGTCGGTAGCACCAACACAATTAACCAAGAAGAAGAGAGGGACTATGCGCAGCCCCCGTACAGCACAAGCACGACTGCTAGCAGCGTGAGCACGATTGCAAGCTCTTTTGTGGGTACCCATCGTCGCCAGGCGTAGGGTGGCAGCCACGACAAAATTATGATAGGCATTTTACTGTACAATAGCACACCGCCGGGATTCGACCACGAGAGATGCTCGCTCAACTCGGAACGCGCCATACCCATAAAATGAAGGTAAAAATGAATGCAGTTTCGCGATTCTTGTACTGTGTGTCTCTTCACAGACAGCGACAAGCTCAAACCAAATGGCGTTGTGAACGAAGATGGAGACAATCGTGCTGTTGGAAGCAATTCTCCGTGACTACTGTCCCCGCCCAGCTGTGTTGAATCCGTTCAAGCCTACGGAGAAACGCTGGCTGTCTGCTCTTCGCCCCGCGAAAGCTGTCCAACCACGTGCGATTGTTGGTAAAGTGCAGGTGGGGTCATGTGTCGAAGGTGGTGCATTAGTTGCCGACTTACGATTAAATTTTTTTCCGTTTGTGCTAGCTTATTCAACGGAATACCCCCACATCAACACGCGAAACAAGTACAACGCGCTCGACGTATTGGCTGCGCTTTGGGGACGTGAGTATCCGAAATGACCGCGACCTACCGCTTTACGTGCTTCTTTCTAGGGCGGATGATACTGTAGTGGACGATGATCGCGCCGTTCAGAGGATGGAGGCTAGTGCTCAACCTATTCTCCTTGACTGTGGCCCTGAAGGTCAGTGGAAAGGATCACACATGCCGCGCGTATTCGAGCAGGAACTGCTTGTCTTCGATCCAATGGTATTTGCAAGTGTTGCTATTGGAAAACCTGCGGCTGCTAAGCCTCCTACAGCTCAGGTACTTGTGTTCGCGTATGGAGCCTTTGAGACGTATGTTCCTCCAACGAAATCTGCAGAACAAATCGCGCTCGAGATGGAAGCGCTTTCCAATCAATTTCTGCAAACTGTTATGGACGTGGATCAAGACGAACTGCAAGGTGACAATGATTTATCGCTAGACGTACTGCAGCGAAATGCACGCCAGCTCTTTCGCATGTTTGATGAGGACAAGTCGGACTCAATCGACTTCAAAGGTACTGTACGCAAAGCTTACACACAATGGCATGCTTCTCGTCTTATACGCTGTTTGATTTCCAGAGTACAAGCAAATGCTGGCTTACATGAAAGTTAACCTGATGGAGTCTAAAGCTAAACGCTTCTTTCAGCTGGTGGACGATCAGAATAAGTGCGTGGTCATGATCAGATTGCACCTTGCTTGCCTTAGCTAAACTACTTGTGGGTGCTTTCGCAGAGGATACATCGATGAGCGGGAGTTTGTGATCGCAATGTATATCACCAACTACTTGCGCGCTCTTCAGAAGGAGAAGAAACAAAAGGAAGCAAAAAGTACTAGTGCTACGCAAAATTTATCACCAACGGACGTATTTCACCAATTGGACGGCGACCGAGATGAGATGCTCAACACGTTTGAATACGAGAAAGCATTGGAGCTACTTGGTATTCCGATCAGTTCTAAACGTGATCGAAAACGAGCACGCGCTAAGCTTCCGAAATCATCATTGATTTCGCTGGAGGAGTTTAAACATGCATGGGTGGAGTTAGTTGACGTCCGGCTGGAGCTGGAAAAGCGTAGCAATGGAGCTTTTAGTGGAATGATGGGTCAAAAGAAAAGCAAGAAACTCACGGAGATAATGCGAAATGCACTGCTGGATGAAATTTATCGCGAAGAGCAAGAAGAACTAAATGCTGCTCTGAAGGCAAAAGAAGAAGTTGTTCGCCTAGAGAAGGAGCGCCGAGCTATCGAGCAGGAAGAGTCCAGGCGATTGTTTCAGCAACAGCGACATGCTGCCACGTCAACTCGAACGAAGGAGGCACTCCGTGAACGGCAGGATAAGATTAACCGCAAGAAAGAGCGCATGATCAAAGATCGACAAGCTCGCGAAGAGAGGCGATTACTGGGCCGTGCTGAAGATGAGGCTGAAAAACGCGTCATTCATGAACGTGAGGTCGTTCAAGAACTGATGATGTCGAAAATGGAGCGTATCATTCGTCGCAAAGCACGTTGTGGCGATGATGTAGTGGATTTACGTGGTCGCGGGTTAAAAGAACTTCCCTACGACTTGTATCATGGTCGGGATTCCCTCGCATCCCTCTCAAGTTTGCTCATAATGGATATATCTCGTAACCAACTTCAGGATCTCCCAGGAACAATCTTCACGCATTTATTCTCGCTGCAGTCGCTGGATATCAGTAACAATAATTTGAAAGCAATCCCTGAGGAAATTGGTGAAGCCCGCGATCTACAGCTGCTTGATGCCCGCAGTAATAGATTGACTACCACCCCTGCAGCCCTAACAAAGCTTTACGAGCTACGCGTACTGCACTTAGCTTACAATCGTTTGGTAACATTTGGTTACAATTGCGATGGTCTTCGCTCGCTTGAAGAACTCAATCTGGCTAGCAATGCGCTAGAAGTTCTAGCTGATGGGATTGGAGAATCATTGGTGAACCTCGTGCGGCTTAACTTGCGCGGAAATCCATCACTCAAGCGGCTACCAGACAGTTTACAGCAACTGCGCAACCTGAGCATATGTGACCTCAATGCATGCGACCAGAAGCGGTTGGGCAAGGATGTCTTCGGTTCGCAGCTAAAGAATCTACGAAGTCTCAACTTGTCGTTCAATGCTCTCTCTACTTTACCTGATGGGATTGGAGCTATTATCAATCTTCAAGACTTGAATTTCAAGTCAAACATGCTTGGCTCACTTCCCGCAGCGATAGGAAATCTCTCCGAGATTGTTGAGTTAAATGGTGAAAACAATGCGCTCCAATGGCTTCCAACTGGATGTGGCGAAAACTGGGGATTGCTGGAGGTGCTGCGGTTGTCACACAATCGACTTACTGCGTTACCTGCTACACTTGGATTGTTGCATTCTTTGCGCACACTGCATCTCTCGAACAACCGTATTTCTGCTCTTCCTCTGGAGCTTGGCGCATTGATTAATCTTCGCGAGCTGGATGTGTCGTGGAATCAGCTTACGAGTATTCCTGATGAACTTGGATGCCTTGAATCACTAACGACGGTTGATCTATCGCACAACCAACTCGTTCAATTCCCTAAAACAATCGCAATGCTAACCCGGTTGATGTATCTGCGTTGCTCGCACAATGTTCTTGTAACACCACTGGACACGGAGCTTGGAGCACTGAAGTCCCTGCGCTATGTCGAGTTAGCCGAGAATCAACTCACTGATGTTGAGCCATGTCTCTACGAGCTACCAGAACTCGAGGTGCTGAATCTGTATGGAAACAGGATAACCATGCTGCCTCGTGAAATGGCGCAGCATTGTACTGCACTTCGGAAGCTTGACTTGTATAACAACCAGCTGCGAGCAATTCCATTGGAACTTGCTGGTGGTCTACTTACACAACTTGAGGTACTGGAAATTGGTCGCAATCCGCTAACACTTCTTCCCGAAAAGACTAGCAGCACATGGAAGTTGAAAGATCAGTACCAGTCGAGCATCGCAAACGGATACACGCCGGCTGAGACTAAGGCGTGGGTTGCTGATCGGAAGGTCTGCTACCCGGTGTTTGTACGAGTATGGGAGGAGCTCAAGGCCGAACAGCTATCATCTCATGCATTGCCACTGATCAGTGAAAACCCTGGCGCCATGATGAAAGTAGGCGGTATATCGAATCGACAAGTAACGAGCGACGAGTTTTGTAGACGTGTAGAAGTTGCGATGAGAAGTACTGCTGGTGATGACAATGAGGGCACTGGAGCGTGGCAGCAACGGTACGAGCGACTTGCTCGTCACTATTTCTACGAGTTCAAGCACGTTGGCCACACAATTGTGTTTGATGCATCAACTCAACGACAGGTTGGGGGAGTAAATTACGATGTCGAGACGCGTTTGCAGCGGCAGCGTTCGGAGCGCGCAGAATCTGCCATCCAGGAGTGCAACGATTTCCGAGCTCAAATGGCAGCCGTCTACCGTGCTGATAGCGACGTATTGGTACCAGCTACCGAGCAAGCCCATGAACGGCGTGCTCAGCACGAAAAAACACTACTTGGACGTGCTCGACGCGACGCACAGGCAATCAACGCCGGTGTCAAGGATCAAGTTGAAGCCGCAAGACGAAGACATGGTGAGGCTAAACAGCTTCAACGTGCCAAGTTTGCTGATGAAATGAAGCGCCTAGCTCGTGAACGATTACAAACTAAGCAGCAACGGAGATCTCAAGGCAAAAGTGGTAGGAAGATCGCAGCAGCTATAGAGGAGGAAGGCAACGCTCCTGAGCGAGAAAATTGATCAAGTAGCATAAGTGGTTGGTGAAATGCAGCTTCGATTCTTGTCGAAATCCCTGGTCTCATGCATCCTCTGCTGCCGCTGCAGCTTCTGCAGCTGCCGCAGCAGCTTCATCTTCGAGTTGCTGTGCCTGCTCTGCCATAGCAGTGAGGTCTTCAGCACGCGCAACCACAGCGAGCGCCCATACGTAGAAGCACGATGCGACTGGACTTGCAGAATCGACGTCAGCTTTAACGATGTCAGCTAAAGTTTGCTTGGCTTTGGAAACTGCTGCTGGTGTCGCTGGCAGAGCGTTCCGGATGGAGCGAAGCCCTTTAGCGCTAGTACTGTCCGCTTCCACCAAAGTTGACATCGAAGTCAGCGACGACTCAAAGGCTTTCAGACATGCTGTCAACATCGCTTCTCCCAGGAGGGGCGAAATCTTGTCCCAACTGGGCTGACCCGTAGCGGGATTGTAGAGTTCGCGTCGAGCGTAGCCGAGAAGTTCCAGTCCCGCAGCAAAGGTGGACAGTACCAGCGGCTTGAACGGCACGACGCGGGTAGATGCAATCGACAGAGTCGGAATGTGTGATACCAGGAGTGCCGTGAGGAAGGATAGACGAAGCTCAGCTTCCTTTGTAGCACGTTGCTGTTGGGCAACTTCGCTAAGCTCTTCACCTTCTGCTGGCGCCGGGAACTGAGCAGCCAGATTCTCCTCCTGGACAGCCACTTGCGCAGCAAACGCCACCAAGAATTCACGCAACAGAGGCTCATCACTAGAGACTCGTTGCTCGTGGTCCTTCATATACAATGCGCGCTCTTTCTCCTCCAGCGTGGTGAGGAAAAGCTCCGTAGCGTGTCGGAAGCGATCGATCTCCTTCCTGGTAAACGCGCGCGCCTGACCCATGGTATCCACTGAGAAGACAAGCCATTGCTCCAGTACATTCGGCTCCTCAGAGTTACTCTCATTGAACACGTCGGCATGTAGATAGCTCTTGTACTGCCCTGCGCGTGTCAGAAGAGCTCCAAGCTTGGGCACACCAAAGAACTTCACCCGTGGCTCTCGAAGCACATTTTCCACATGCACAAACTTGGGCGGGGCAGCAGGGAGCGGGTTACCCTCTGCATCAAAAGCAAGTCCGCCATCTTCACCGACAGGCGTAATCTCCTTGAACACATCAAATATGACTCCAATTCCCCGACGAACGCCCTCCTCATCCCCTTCATCTGTGGGCTGAGCCACGAACTTATCAACGACCGCCGACTCTGGATGCTTGGAGCTCGCCACAAAATGGACGACACTGTTGCCCTGCGGGTCGACACACTTGCGTCCAATGTACGCTTCTTCAGCATTCAAGGCCGAGCACATCCACTCTAGAAATCGCTGGAAGACGAGCGCCACACTGGGCTGAGTGTGCAGCTGAGCGTGCACTTGCGTCTCCTCCTCCAGCAGCTTCTCCCAGTCAAGTTGAAGCAATTGCTGGTCGGTGGTTTCGTCCATGACGCCACTTAATTGCTGTCGAGCATTGGCTAGAGGAGTGGAGAGACCAGATCGCTGTCGTTCCTCCTTCCGCGCCTGGAGCTGCTGCTGCTCCTCGACGTTGGCGACGTGTTTGAGCAGGTAGTTGCCCAGAAAGTCGACGGGATCTTCCGGCTGCAGCATTGCCAGCTGCGCCATCGCCTCCGTCAGGGGCCCACCCACAGCCTGCCGCAAGTATGCGTGGTCCAGCTCGAAGTTGTTCGCCATGACGATCGGGAAATGGCTACACTGAAGTTGAAGCGACGCGTCCCTTCCCACTCCGCACTTAACGTACCTTGCCTTAAGTACGCACTGATGTGGACCACATTTCCCGCCAAATCGCCTTGTACTTTTGAATTGGCCCCCAATCAACATGGCGGACCCTCTGATCGTGCCCTTCGCCGAGTTGTGCGGGGCGCTGCGAGGGCTACAGGAGCAGGTGGAGCAGCTGGCGCGCGTGCATGAAGCTGTGGACGACTTTAACTCGGCGTTCGGCGCCTTCCAGGGAGCCATGGCGCTGCATGCTTCGTGTCTCACGTATCCGAAGCCTCCAAAGGCTCCGATATCGCGCAAGTCGCTGCCTAAGAAGGACAAAGTGTCGCCAGGGACGGGGATCCCTCGGCCAAGCAGCAGCACTCAGGTGTCGCCCAGCGGCGATGAAGTACAGACGAAGCGTGACGGATCGTCGGGGGGAAATACCAAGGCTAAGAGCAAGGGGGACGCGGCAATGAAAACGGGCAATGGGGACAACCAGCAGCTGAAGAAGCGGGCGCCGACGGCTCCTGTCACTGGTATGAAGAGACACGGGAAGGTGGAGCCACATGGAATGGGGAGTAGGATGAAGAGACGGAAGACGCAGATGACCAAGGCACAACCGGCGTGGACGTGGGAACGGCGTACGTTTAGTGGAATTTGGATGTCTGCACGGTGGAGGATTGACTTGTTGCTGTTGTTGTTGTAGATGTTCGGGAGAAGATCCCACGCAAGTATCAGAGCCCGGCTGAGCTCAAGAAGCTTGAGAACATCGTACTCTACCTCAAGAACCGCCACTGTGCTATGTACGTGTGAGGCGATTTTCTTCTAGCTGCAACGTGGTAGTGCTGATGTTTTTGTGTGTGTGAGCGTTGCAGTTCTATTACCGACCTGGTCAAGCACAGTGGGTTGCCGGTGATACGCTGCAAGGAGATTCTGCAGACGCTTATGAAGCTTGATATCATCGAACGCAAGCGCGAAAAATCGGTATGCTTCCTGCGCATGGGCCGTTGTTGCCTATTCACAAACTGCATCTCACCCTTTACTTTGGGTTGTTGTCTCGTATATGCAGGGCTTCGTCTACAGTTTTGGCACTTCGAACTAAGGCTAGTAGCAGTATGAACTGCTGATGGCTGGTCGGGTTTTCTCCGCTCTCGTTGCTTGACAATGCCGTATTTATCCAATTGATGCATTACCGGTACCTTCACATGATCATGGTCGATGTCTCACTTCAATTCCGAGTCATCTTTTGTCTCCCATCGTTCGTTGATGCTCTCCTCCAGCGCCATGTCATCACGCGAAAAGCGAGGCGGTCGAGCGGGTGCTAGAGGTGACGTCTTTGGGGCCACTACTGCAGCGCCCCCACCATCTCGAACAACGTCCGCAAAGCTCAATGACAAGCTCATCGACCGTTCACTATTCTTTCGGCTCAGCACTTTCGCTGACCTCTGACCGTGAATCTGCTTGAGAGATGATTGACGCTGAGGATGGTAAGCGTGTTCCGTGGAGCTTTGGCGAACCAGACGCGCTTGCACGTCGATATGACTATCACCTCCATGGAGCTGTGGGGCAAGCTGCGGACTGCCTACGTGCCTCTTTCGCGTGTAATCGCGATGGCTGGCTGTTGAAGTTGCTGAGCGTGTTGTCATCTTTTCACTCTCGCTCTCACTGTGTCGTCGTGAGCCTGGATCGTTACGGTACGCGCTCACAGTGCGTGGCTGAGGACTTCCAACATGGTGGTAGGCCTGACGAGGCGGCTGGTGGTGATGATGGTGATGATACGCATACTGTTGCTGTTGCTGGTGGGTGTAAGGATGGAACGCGTACGGGTGCTCTATAGCACCAATATACGTCGTCACCCCCACTGCCGCAGATGTGGCTGCATCAGGCTTCGCGTTAACAGGAGCACCAGACCCTAAGATGGAGCGGAGAATATTGTCCGGGTGGAGTCCAACACCAGCCACTAGCCCCATTCGATTCTCCGCGAACACCGCCGGATCCCGTGACGCTGCAAGCAATGCAAGATGTGCCGCTGAAAACGCGCGTCGGATCTGCATGATGCGGAAACAATTTCTCCCCACATTGTTGCTTGGGCATAAGGGGTCTTCGATAAATACCGGGTCAAACTTGTGCGGATCGTATGTCTGCTGCTGTAACTGCTGATAGTCCAGCAAACCTGTCGCGGCGCCCATGCCATCCAGTGCTCGAGATGCCGGCAAGTCTAACGACGAGCGGTAACCGTATCGACGTAAACCTTGAGCAGAGGCTGCCTCGGCACTTGGTGATAATGACGGCCCGTGTGGTTGTATTGGCACTTGCCAATGTTGAGCGTATCCGTATTGGCTTGTGCGGTCGTCCACTGCAGCGTCATCCGCTGCGTACTGCTGCTGATACTGGTGCGGCACTTGATGCGGGTCACCCATGCCTGCCATGAAGGTACTTTCACGATTAAGAAAACACCGCGAAGCCACGCTAATACCTGTGGTGCGAGGGTCGAACCGATTGCCGTAGAAATCCAAAAATCCCATCAACATAAGGCCGAAATCAGCCACACCCGCCTGCACCGTCGATAGGCTGTGCTGTACCGCACGAGAAGCATTCGCAAAGCCATTCGGCATCGTGTCGCTATGCTCTTGGAGATAGCGAGCCACGAGTAGGAGCAACGCATACGATGAGAGCCCTCCGGAGTAAGCAACCGCTAAGCCGCGCTCGATAGCAAAGCTTTTCAAAACAAGCATCATCGGCGCTAGCGGCGGGAACTCGTGGAGCAGTGAGAGTACGACGTCGTTGGTAGCCAATCCATTGTGACCGGGACCTTCAAACGAGATATCAAGCCTTACATTGTATGGCGGCGCTGTGAGCAGTGTGATGATCGGAACAGCAGCATGTGGTAGCGTCTTCACTGAATCACGCACAACCCACGGTTCTTGCCTTAACTTGCGTGCAAGATTCTGCTGCCACGTCTCCTTGATGGCATTACGCCCTTCCAGTACGCCAGCAGCATCAGCAGGTGCATCACGACGAACCTTCGGCAGACAGATTACGAGGTCGACATCGCTTGATGGGAGTACAAGCCGTGATACATGTGACCCGTACGGCCGCACCTGGGCACGCGGCCACAGTGATTGCACTGTCGCCATGCACAACCGTTGTGCAGCAAGCTGAGCAGGAAGGCGGGCGTCGCTATCGGCTTGTAGCTGCGCCGCGAACTCACATAGATCCCAGTGCAGTTTACTCCTCGGAGGAAGTACCGAAAGCGGAACTGACACGAATGGGCCCAGTACGGAGTTGGTCGTAGCATACGTTTCTGGAAGAGGAAGCGCAGCGGTAGGTGGGCTTTCCACTTGCTGTTCCATGGACGACGGAGCTGGTGAGAACGGCGCCGGAGAAGACGTACAGGAGCTTGCATTACCCATAGAGGTATCATCCAATCCGCTCGCATTGGCAGAGACAGACATTTGCTGGAGTCGCAACTCCTGCAGATCATTTTCGACGTTGTGTAGCTGGACTGTTAAGGCTGCCACAGTTTGGTTTAGTGCTGTAATCTCTGAGGATGCATTAGCCGCTTGCTCATCCATAGCCTACATTTAGTAAATCAGCACCACGTCAGAGCATCACGCTGGGTAACGAATCGAAAACTCAACAAGTACTTACCTTGGTTTTCTCAGCCAGTTTTTCCTCCAGATTAGTCATCCGCTCCATTACAACCAGGATTTTGGCAAGGGTGTCACTATCAGCAGGCTTTTCAGTCTCCACCGGAGAGCCTGCCGATGTAGGCCCACGCTCACAGTGGCTAGCGTCGTTGTGATCGCTATCTGCCTCTTCGCCCTCTTCGACTGAGCCTTCGGATTGACTCCGGGTGTTGGCAGCACGATGGCACGCACACTTACAGCAGTGAGCACATTCTGTCCACGCATCACCCTTCCCGGTTGAAGAGTTAAAACAATGTTTGGGACTCTCATATATACTCGAACGTCCCTCTTTTCGAGCATCATGCTCCTCGGCAATCTCCTCCTCGTCATCCACGTTGGCATAATTAAACGGCCACAGTCGTCGTCGACGTTTGATAGCGCGTTGGCGATCGAAGAAGCCTCCTTCCCGATACAAAAAGTCAGACTCATTGTCACTGTCCGCGACACTTGACGTACCATCGCCATCCTCGCGAATCGGTGCGACTGTCAAACCTTGCCTGTCATGATCAGATACTTGAGTTGGCCCTCGCCGGTTTGCATCCATTCCTGCTATCTTCGAAAATGACGCCAACGAATATTTTCTCGTAGACCCGGGTATCCTTGTGTTAGCAAATCGCGACGACGCTGAAGAAGTTGAAGAGGAAGATGAAGGCGGAGGTGGAGGATCCAGACTTGATGTTGCAGGTGAACTAGAAGACGCGCCCTTGTCTGAAATACCGCTTTCTGGAGCCTTGAACTGCCAGTGATTGAAATGCCAATCCAAGGCAGGAGTTGAGGAAATGGTTCGATGTGCTGAAGTCTGCAACGAGAAGACAGACGGTAGGTACCATTCGAAGTTTGAAGACTCTGAAGTCGACAATGTATCATGAACAGCACCTATGGGTACTTCCGATGAAGATTGATTCTCTTCATCATCATCAATAGCCCGACGAGAAATTCGCGACTGTGAATGATGATCCCGCGGTGCCAATGAGAGGAAAAATGGTGTAGTTGTCGAGGAGTAAAGCGGCTGAGACCCAAACGTCGATAATGGCAACGTAGGAGCTGACGCTATTGACGATGTAGTTGTCCCAGTCGAACCAACATTAGAGAAGAAACTCAGCCGTGGACCACCATCATGAGTACTTTCACTATCGCTGTCACACTCAAGGAGACGCGGTCGATCATGTTGTGACGGTGAGGAGTCCGAACCAGTGGTGGCACCACTATGTTCACCAGAGTCCCTTTCGACGCTTAGTTGATGCGAGTGACCTTTAACCGACAACGACCCCAACGTTGTAGACGATTGCGGTGACCCCCCTTGCAGTCGACCACTTCTAACGTCACCTCCGTTATCCGCTAGGCCAGACTTTTTCTTTTTTGTTTTCTTCTTTCTCTTCTTTTGTTTTGGATGGGTGTCATCCTTTGAGGTGGGCACCGAGGTAATGCTCCATCCACCTGGAGTGAACTTGCTGCGGTCAACAGCCGTATCAATGACATCACGTAGAACGGTGTCAACGCATGCGAGGGCTTCTTCTTGTTTCCTGCGGAAGTGCTCACAGAGCTCGTGAAGTACGCTACTAAATCGTGTCTGCTGAGCTGCGCGAAATTCACTATCGCGTTTCCTCTGTTTCATCATTTTTTTGCGACTTGCACGTCGCCGCTGAGAGTGATTGGCGTTTAGAGCCTTGGTCGTGTTTCCATTGTCCGCGATTTTCTCGCCATCGGCAAGAGGGGCCGTTGCAGTTTCCTCCTTGGACAGATTTTCACACAGCAGCAATGAGCATTGGTCTTGAAGGTGTTCTGCAAGCAATAGCTTCATCACTGTTGCTTGTGGGGAGGTGATTGCGTCTTCAAAAGAGCTTGTAAAACAGATATCAACAGATATGCCTCGGCTTACACTTTGTTGAAACACTTTCAACACGTCCATGAGAGCTTCCAACGACGACCGCGCCTCCAAAAAAATCGTCGTCGAAACTGACTGATTCAGATCGCGCATGTGCGAAATAGTCTTGTCACCTAGCACTTTCAAGGCAGCCGTCTTTTGACTGTCATTTGCAGCCTCCCACTCGCGAACTAAATGAAGCTTCGATGCAAGACCTTGCAAAGGAATTTTCATGCTGGTGTCTTTCTTGCGTTGCTTCCAAGATGTCCAAATATTGAGTTCCTAACGCATTGATCATTCGAACAAAGTCAGTTTCGACCTTGGCAAGCGTATTTTGCAGTTGCATGCCACACGTACAATTTGATTGACGAATAGCGCCTGCAGCGAATAATATCCTTGCTCCTTGAGCCACTAATACTCACGCACAGAACAGCAACCCCGAAACATTAAACACTATCTGCATGTTTGCAACACACAACACCCAGCAACACCCCTCACCTTCATCTCTCCCCACACGCGATGCTTCAACGTCGCCTCTGACGGACACTCGATCAGAAAAGCACCACGTGAGATGACCTCAATCAGCTGGAAAAACTCTGCAAACTTGTCGCCCTTCTTCTCGGCCGGCTGGAAAAACTCCATCGACAACGCCACAGTGTCGCACGACTGCAGCGTGTTGAGCACTCTCATCCCCCTCAGCAGCTTCCGACTGCTCTCTTCGTACTCTCTAGAGTAGAAGCTGCCCACCACATCTCCGTCCACAGTTCTCACCACTGGCCGCTTCACAAATTCCCTAGTAAAACAACCAACTAAAACGTCACATACACATCCTCAAACCCTTAAAAACGACTCTTATTACCTTGGCGCTGTTCTGGGGGGCGTCTTGGTCGCTGCACGCTTGCTCTGGATACCGCTAGCCCCACTGACAGTTCGTGGCAGCAGCTGGAACTCTTGTACGCCGCCGCTGGAGCCTCTGGAGCGCGCCGCCATGTGCAGCAGCGTCTTGACGAAGCCCACGTCCTCCACGCAGCACAGAGACGCCAGCTCCTCGCCGCTCAAGCTGCGCAGCCACTTAAGCACCGCGCGCTTCTCCGGATTGTTGCCGTCTCGACGTCTGCGCAGCGAGACGGCCAGCTCCCCGAGTGCGCGCACGAGCTCCTCGCTCGACATTGCGGAATTGTCGGAGTGATGGTCGGGGTTCAACTGGACTTTTGTATCGAACTCTTTTTTTTACGAATAGGAAAGTGGAATTGAGCTGGGTATCCGCCAATGACAAGTGGATACAGTGAGCAAATGAACTTCAACAACTGCTGACGTTATGTTGAAAACGGGGGTTTAGAGTATGAGATGCATCTGCTGCAGAAGACTGAGTGCACTCACGACGGTCATGACGACGGCCATTAGGATGGCGATGCTTTGGCTTACACGGTGGCTCTTGCCGCCCAGTCGGAAGATGAAAAACGCCGGCAGCATGAAGCAGATCGTCGGGTTCGTCGTGGCGCCAAGCACTCCCAGAACGGACGCGATATCTCCGGAGCCCAGCGCCACCAAAAGCGCGGCGAGAACCAGCGACAATGACAGCCCTGCGTGACGCACCAAGTCCAGCCGCTGGTTTGCCAATAGCGCCTCGCGGATGTTGTCTCGGAGCGTGTGAACGAACAGCGGTACGGTGAGGATGAGAGCGATGCTGAAGCCCAGACAGCCGGCGACTACAGCGCCGTCGCCGTGGTAGTCGTTCTTGAGGAAATTTGACCTGGTGAGTTCACCGAACGTGAGCACCACGAAGAAGCCACACAGCGAGTACACGGTCGTCGCGATGCCGATGCTCCGATTCATGACCTTGTACATCCTTCTGCTGGATCGACGCTTGAGCACCAGGTAAATGGGAAGCACATTTGGATGACAAGTGTACGAGAACACGACGAGAGGAACCGCCCGCAGCAAGTGACTGAGGCGCAGGTCGAACAGCGGCAAGTGCTTGAACTGGTACGCTATCGTCGGGGCCAAACCTTCGTGCACGAACTGGAAGTACTTGATTACAATCACCAACGCCATGAACACAATGCACACAATCGAAAACAGCGACGAGAACCTCAGCGACTCCAAGCTTCTCAGCAGCGACAGCGGCAGCACCAAAAGCCCCGTAAGCATCAAGATCAGCGCCTGTCGATCCAGAAAGATGCTCTGACTTGAGCTCCCCAAGAACGTCCTCAACGCCAACTGAATGAGTTCCGCACTGCCCACGAGGTAGCCGATGCTCGTTCCGAACAGGTTCATGCACACCACCAGCTGCGTGAAGCCCGCGAGCTTGCGGCCTCCAGTGGCCGAAGCCAAGTCCATGTAGGACCGCGCCTGCCCCAGGTCCGAGCACTCGAGCAACAGCCGCAGCGTAAAGTTGGTAGCGATAGCCCCCAGTGCAATCAATAAGATGCCCAGCACGAGTCCCGACTGCTGCACGGCGTAGGGCAGCGCCAAGACGCCGGCGCCCACAATGGCGACGGTCATAGTGAACATGGAGCCTTTCACTGCATCGAAGCAATAGGTAGCAGTGAGCAATTAGCACAGGCAGCACAAGCCAGCAGGAAGGTGTGGTTGGTTACCTGATCCGGGCTGGATCTTCTCCATCAGATACGTCTGGAAGAAGCCTCCGCGCTTGCCAAGTCGCTGCTGCTGGCGGAAGAAATCGTCCTCGAACACGAGCGTCTCTCGCTCCGAGATGAGCTCGAAGTCATCTGTGAGAGGCGCGGTGAACGTGGAGCTGGCGGACGCCTCGGTATCCCCCAGCAGCCGCTCCGACATGCCGTCGTCCGGACCGTCCCCGAACGCCATCATGGTGATCTCTGAGAATGGATAGAAAATGAATCTTGAACTGACTATGGATGGATTGTCTTTTGGTTTTACTATGCAGTATTTTGAACCCACTTTTAGTGCGAATTGTATTCATGTTCAACATGTTCTTCGCCGCGCGCGCATCGAGGAACCAGTTCTTCCGGCTGGAAGGAGATGGCAAGAAGAATGGTAGTGAAGCAAATACTTAAGAAAAATAACCAGCAAGCATTCGTTCGTATACGACAGGCAAGGAAATCCGCATTTCATCACTATGATCCGCCTGCAGCTTTTTAGCAGTATTGAATCAGATCATGATTGGAGGAAATATATGAATCCGATTATAGCCAATCCTGGACATGTATTTTACTTCCGCCACGTAGTGGTGAAGATGCGGGTCGACGTCACCTCGCGCTTCCGGGAGCTGGCCCCAGCGACGCCCCGCGCTGTCGCCAGACGCCCCAGTCCCTTCTACGTGGACGCTACGCAGCTGGTGCGTCTGCAGACGTCGAAATCCTGCGTTTTATCAAAAGTTGTAGTCTATTTTATGGGAATTCCAATGTTTATACTATAATATGTTATCCCTTACCTTACAGTTGAGCAGTTTGGTGGAGTTGGAGAAGCTGCTGCAGCGCGTGAAGCCCAAGTATCTGCTGCCCAAGTGTTTTGTGCGGACCAAAGGGTCCCGCATGAGCGAGGCGGACAAGGACGAGCTGGACGCGGTAGATACAGTAGTTGACAAAAGTTGGGACTTTAAAGTAATATTGACGCTGCTGCTGGTTTGCAGGACCTGGTGGAGCTCATCAAGAACTGCAGCAGCAAAACTGACGACCTGAAGACGGCGGTGGAGGCGCAGCGTGAGTCCCTCGCGAGAAATTTTGTTTTTTGGTTAGCGAGACTAACTTTTTGTTATTGTTTATTTATATTTACTTATATTTTTCAGATGTTGTTTCGAGTGCGGGGGAGTACCAGAGAGAAGTGGTGGCCTACTTGTTGGAGGTACGGAGTGCGTGTCGTGTGAGTGGGTAGGAAGGACGAGGGCTGAACTGAGTTTTTTTTTCGCATTTGTTGCGCTTGCAGCGTCTGAAGACTATTGCCGATGGGGCGAAGCAGATGCAGAAGAAGAGATACCAACAGCCTTTCCTGCTATCGTCGCGGTGAGTTTTTTTGTGAGTGTTTTGCGACGGTAGGCTGACGTTGCTTGGCTGGTGCGGTGAAAGCTTGCTACCAGAGGATGACAGGCTGCAGCTGGACGCACTGGAGCAGAAAATTGAGCGAATGAGGAAAGAGGAGGCCAAGAAGAAGAAGAAAGAAATTACTGTCAGCGCCCCAAAAAACTCTGAAGTTCCGTCGCCGAGATCGTCGATGTCGCCGTCGAATAATGGCGCAGTGTCGCCGCTTGCTGTATCGTCACCAGTGAAGCAAGTGAAGCCGGAGATCAGTCAGCGCAATACCTCGAAAGCGCGGAAGTCGATGCCAGCAGCCCAGGTGCGCATTGATTTGGCGTCGGAGCGTTCCGGATATCGCACTAAACTGAGATGATTGTGTGTACGTATTTTTTCAGCACGCACCGGTGTTTGCTTCACAGAGTGATGCACTTGAGTTTACGGAAGAGGAAGATCGTCGCTTTCGCGTTGAGAACGTCATGCTGCATCGCCACTTCCAAGAGAACCTAGAAGATGCGAAGTACGCTGTTGCTGTGTGGCTGATATCCAGCTGGATATGTATCTTGACTGAATCGCGTGTAATATGTGCTTATCAACAGGAAAATGGAGTCAAAAATGGCTGAGATTTCGAACCTCATGGGTCAATTTGCGGACAAAATCATGGAGCAACAGAATGATATCGAGCTTATCCATAAACACGCTCAAGAGACGAAATCCAACGTCACTCAGGTGAGATTTTGCTTTCGAATGCCGGGCTATTGTGCTAATGACACACACTTAACTTGCAAACTGCTCTGGAATCATGATGAATGGGCAGAGTAACCGCATCCTGGAGCAAACGCAAAAGATCGGCAAAGGCTACGGCTTCATGATCTTCTGCTTCTATTTGGGATTCTCCGTTGTCTTGCACATGCTGCACTATTTTAACAGCTAAATACACTGGACGGGGATAGTGAGTGGAAAGTCAAGACTTCACGAGTGAGGTGCAACTCTATGTTTGACGCAATCTCTGAGACGACGATCTTCGCTTCACTTCAACGGTGCGTTCACCAGCGTTAGTATGACAACTCTATTAACTGTTTGTTTCATGCTCTACTAGATGGCATCCACAGCTTCCTGAGTGAGACCCTCGTAACATGTGAGCCCATCGGCGTTCAGCAGATCATCCCTGGCGCCCTTCTCCATCAAGTACTCCATGAGGTCGTGGAAGCCGTACTCATGGCAGTAGTGCAACAGCGACTGTCCATTCAGGTTCTGGGTGTTGATATCGGCGCCGCGCCGCAGACAGAGCTTCGCGATGCGCTTGTTGTTATTCTGGCAAGCGACCGAAAGTAACGTGTTGCCAGTGGCATCTTTGGTATCAATGCCGATCGACCAGTCCGGACTGTTGAGTAGCAGTTCGACCTCGTCGTATTTGCCGTGGCGACAGAGACTGAAGATGTTATCAAGCTGCTCCGCCTCCTTGACCGCCTGGGATACGGTATCGCGTTTCTCCACCTGCACGGCCGTGGGTTTTGTAGCGGTTGCACCTGCTGCAGGTGCTGCGGTATCTGCGGCATTCTGAACGAGCTCCGGACGAAGCATAAGGTCCTCGATGAACTGCGTCCCGAAGATCGCGCGGCCTGCTGTCCAAGGCGAGTACCCGACTGTCAGCCATTCTTCCAGTGCACCTCGAGGTCTGACGATTCCGACGCTTCTAGGTTGGTTCATGTTCTTGATGACCGGTAAATAGTTGGCCTGCATCTTGCAAGTCTTGGTGCTGGTCACTGCAGCGACGAAGTCTTTCGGGAGGCAAGCCACTCGTTGATGCAACGCCCCTCCGAAGCCTTCCACTGCAGTTTGGCTCTCGCCGGAGGCGTCAACAGGCTTGCGGACCCATGACGTACCCTCCCCTGGCGGAGGGTGGGTCTGATACCCCGGCGTCTTTTTCCCGATATGTGGTCCTCCTCCGCTGAGCTCGACATCATCTGGAGTTGGCGATATATCCACTGACGGGGCTACAGAATACCCGCTCCTCGAAGAAAGCAAAGAAGTACCAATCGAGCTGGTCTCCGATCTAGAAGATGTCGGAGCTTCATCTTCTTCTTCGTCGTCCTCCTCCTCTTCATTCTGCTCGTCCAAGCCATGAGAACCATTGCTTGGTTGGAGTTTTCGAGCCAATTCCGACTTCGTGGCTGGTACTCCCTGATTCATAGCTGACCGTGTCGGAGACGTTCTTTGCTGTTGAGCACGCATGCCAAGACCCATACCAAGACCGATGCCAAGCTGCAACATGTCGACACTAGCACCTTTTACGGCCGGAAGAGCTGACCCCAAGGCTTGTGTGATGCTGTCGATCATCTGCTTAGTGCTGGAATCAAGTGGCGGAAGGACAGCTTCATCAGATTCGAGAGTCTCATTTGTCGATACCCCAGCAATCTGCACTCGCGACTTCGTTGAACTCGCCGACGACGCCCTGCTGCCAGCAATACTACTTCGCTGTTGGTGGCGCTTCAAGGACAGTTGGGGAACCTGAATGCGCGTGAGCTCTCCCTTGCTGGCCGAAACTGGACCCGAGGGACTACCAGATGTGAGATCCACGACGATGTCGTGTTTCTTGGCGCTGGCCGTCACAAGTTTCACGCGGCGTTCCGTGTCTTCCGGGGGCTCCATTTTCTTGGTCATGTACTTTCGAAGATTTTGTTGCGAGTACCTCGCAGCTCCACCGTCTTTCGCAGCATCAGCGTCTGCTGCGCCAACCCCAAGCCCGACCCCAAGCGTGGCGACTTCACCTTCTCCTGTCGTGATAACCCCGTCAATCTCGCCGTCTTTGCCGCGGAACTTCTCCGTCGGCAGTATGGGCCGCGTCCAAAACGTGTCACCAGTGTTGCGATCGTACCAATAGGCCACGCCGTCCTCAGTGACGAACTCGTCGTACGGACTGTTTTGCATGTACGCCCAGCTGCGGTACACGACACTCGAACAAAGTCCAAGGGCGCCATCGGGATTCGAGTTCTTCATGAAGTCACCCGGCTGCTGTCGCCCTAGCGTCGTGAAAGCCTGGGGCTGATTTCGGCTGGACTGGCCGATCCAGAGCAGATGAATGAACTCGACCGGCGTGTTTTCGCGTGTCGTAGGCACACAGAACGGGTATGTGCGATCCACTTGCGTGGTCACCGTAGCGTTGAGTGAAGCCATGTTTGGAGCCAGGACGCCGCTCGACGGAGCGACTTGCACGCCAGGGACGAAGTCAAGGACTGCGAATGGCTCAACGAGCCAGAAAGTCCGAAAGCCATTTGCCTCCTCTTCACCGGTCTGCTCAGGGCGGTTCAACGGGAACCTGCGCGCGTCGAGTAACATCATCTCGCGCTTAATATCGTCACTGTCTGTTGAAGAGATGATATGCACTCGAGCTGCTACGACAATGCACGGCGGTCTTCGCACGTTGAGAGCATGTTCCAGGGCACGGAAGACGTATTCGGGTGTAGTGGGGTCAACGATGAGACAGACAAACATTGCCGTCTCATCACGTGAAGGTGCTGGTGCGACTGCGCGTCTGTCGAAGACTACGAAGTTGCCGAATTGTGCAGGGATGTACGTGGTCACCAGCATGTGGATCAGCAGCTCGGCGGACAGCCCACCCACTGCCATGTTGCCTGGTGTTGGTTTGCGCGAGAAGGTGGCAAAGAGCACGACAAGTGGTCGAACATGCTTCGTACGTCTCGCGTCGGTCGAGCCGTGCGGCGGGCTGCACGCGCCGATCTGCAGTGCTGCCTTTTGCACCGCTGAGATGGCCATTCGTGCTGATAGTCTCTCGAGCCAACTTGCGCTGTGGCCAGCATCAATGTGAACGTTTGGAACAGGCAGTGGCAATCGCTCCAAGAAGCTGGGTACTGGCATCGGCACGCAGCGAGGTGGCGGCAGCTCATAAACCCGAGGCTTGTACAGTGCTACAGGCTTGGTGTACTCCGTCACGAGGATCCAGTTGCGGAGTTGTGGACGAGCTGGGTTAATCATGATGACGCCGCGAAGAGGAACGGGGTGTTGACCGGTGCGGTCCTTGGTGGTCACCGGGGCTTTGGGGTGGAACTCACATACCGTCTCCGAGTACTTGGAGACCCACCGAGCATTTTGAAGAGTGTTTTTGAGTTTGAAGAGCGACGGCGGTCGATTTGTCTCCTTCCCCCCTCCAAGCATTCTCGGCAAACGATCAGTTCGCATCTGCTCGAGAAACGAGCGAAACCAAGAGCGCGTGTGGAGTTTACGACGCATCGTCTTGTTCCAAGCCGAGGAGAGCTGCTCCAACGCGCGGTAGATCGGATGTCGACACTCGATGACTGTGACATACTGCTTGAGTTTTCGATCATACCGGAGCGATGCCCGCTGCTTCATGAAGATTTCCTGGATCTCCTCAGCTCGGTACTTTCGTCGCAGTTGATCCAGCTCCCAGTTGGCGCACATGAGCGCGCTCTCAGTAGCGCGAACTTTTCTCGTCGCGTCCCTCGGGTCTTGATGCAAGTCGCAGTGGCGTCCATTGCTCGCACTCCAGCAGTTGAAACAAACCCTTACTGCTTCCTGCCGCGCCGCCTCTTTCGTCTCGGGGTCTTCCGGATCGATGGCATCCGCTTCATTATCTTGCTGTTGATACCTTTTTCTTCTGGCAGCTGGACTCGCACGCGATGTATCTTCGTGAAAGCCAGGATCGGCCAAGTCGCGGATGTGCGGAGGTCTCCCAGCTCGACTCGCCGTCTTCGCTTTGCTTCGGATGCTGGAATGCCGTGTCGGCGATTCAGGATTCGCTTCATCGGCTTTTGAACGCTCGGAGCGCTTGTCTCGATCCCGCGCTAACACAGCTACAAGCACCGGTTCTTCGCGCTTGCCTAACACGATTTCGCGGCGCCGACTGCCTGGTACTGGGCCATTCTGGTAGCGTGAGGCCTTACCAGATTTCCGACGCAGAACAACGTTGGATGCGATGAGCGACGATATCGAGTCGAACTTGGACACGTGCAACGCGCTGCGGATCGTATCCCGTAGCTTACTGTTCTTGGTGCCGTCAGCGCGGAAGAGTGTGTCGTTGGTCTGCCAGTCGCTGTTTGCGTCTTCAGAAGTCAACGGAGCGAGCTGGTCATCGTCACGGTCTTCAAACTCAAGAGGCAGAGACCGTCGTCGCTCAAAGAACGAGTCACCTGCTTCGCTGTCCGCGTAGTCACCAGCATCTTGAGTCTGCTCGCTGGAAAGACTACGCTCCGATGGGAGCACTGAGTCGCACTCCCACGGATTTGGAGACGACGTGATGCCCTCAGGCTGCAGTGATGGCAGGCTTCGCGGTGACCTGACGGATCTTTTGTTCGCGTTTGCTTCGCTCGATCGACGTGCTCCTGACTGCTGGTGTTGCTGCTCCTGCTGATCACTAGAAGTCGATCTGGCCGAGGAGCATGCAGGTGACAGAGGCGGCAACGATTCTAGCGCCGATGAGGATCGCTGCTGGTTAGTTCGTGCCTTCAAACTACCTCTCGTGTTCAAGACAGGAAGCTCCGGTAGTGAGCGATTTTGCAGTGGAGCTGCTGGCGTAAATGCCTGTCCCGGAGGCGGTTCCCACTGACTGACTCCTGTTGTGGCATTATAGTACCAGACCTCGCCACGCTCGACATCGCGCACCTCATGCCACTGATCACTATCAACCTGAGCCTCAACTTTAGCTGGTGGAGCGGTATCAGCACGTGCAGTGGTTTGCCTCTCTTCCCACCGTCGCCGACGACACAGGAATCCCCTGGAATGCGCTTGGATCAAGACGGCGCTGGTCTCAAGTCGGTTTTCCAGTGTCTGCTCACGCTTCCGCTGCTTCTTGTGCATCGCTTGCTCGGCTCTCAGACGCTCGCCATTGTGGATATCCTCCTGCCGATTTTGCTCTCGTTGGAACGCGTTCTTCTGCCACTCGACCCCGTGCTTCGACGGCCTCAAATCCGGGTAGAAGGTGTCTTTGCCCTGTCGAATGCGAGTCTCCTCGGCGTCGAAAGCCGATGGATCAACGGGTGTTGGTGGTTCTACCCTCTCGTGACTGGGTGGCTTGGTAGCTTGATCGTCGGTACTTTGGGACTCTTCGTCATCGTCATCGCTGTCGTCTAGAACTTCGATGGTCAGTCGTGCTTTGACCCCCTTTGGAGTGACGTTTGTAGTGGGCTCGGAGCTCTTCTTCGATGGATTTCGTTGCGTCTTGACGAGTCGCAGCAGCTCGGCAGTCTCCGCGTGCAACTGGACTAGACTGTCGTCGCCTTTGAAGACCACTGGAACTCCGTCGGCGGAGACCTCCTCGATCTGCTTGTGCTTGCGTGACTGGGTCCCGGTATTGCGCTTGGAGAAGAAGGAGCGCATGCTACTGCCGCATACTCAAACGATCCAACCTCGGCACAATTAGCGTGAACCCGGGAAGAGGCGACATGGCGGTAACGGCTCCTCTCAATGCAAACGAAATGTTTCGCTCGATCAATTTGGCCTCGATGCAGAAGTTTGGTCAAGGAGGTATCCTATCAGCACCTTCCTCGTCATTCCGAATTCTAACCACAACTTCTTCATCAGAGTATGGAGGGAGCTGTGTCAGCTGAGTGAACGATCAGAGCTTCTCTGGGTTTGCAACTTTTTAAGAAAACGCCCGGGCTGGAGAATTTTCACACACCATTTAATACTACATTTTCCAGAAAAACTAGATGACGCACTTGCCACCTCCTGCACATACCGCCATCAAGACTTCCTCGATCCATCCTAAAATTTGGCACTGTACATCGTTCATCGGCACGCTAAATAACCACCAGCAAACATTGGCTTTTTGCAAATAGCGGAGTCCTCAGCAAGTTTCTTGCGCTTTGAGCTTGTACTTGCGAGCGATTCCAATTTGGTTTTGCTATTCCTAGCTGCACTCATGTCGAGCCATCTCAGTCGTCAAAGAGCATGAGACCGCCGCCCTCTCTTCTCTCTCAACCCACGCAAGGCATGATCACTGAGGGCATGTGCTTTCACACTCAAGCATGCACAGCAGCGATGAGAGCGTACTGTATGCATCAATACGACACAGCCGTCAATAGAGGTATGGGGGACGAAAACCCGTACTTACAAAGCCGATTGCGAGCTCAATTCAAAAGGAGAGTTTGTTTGTGTTTTCATTTCGCACCCTTTGAACTCCCTGCAGGTACATTTCTCCAGCACAGAAAATACTTCTGCAGAACCGCTCCGCTTTTTGCAAGTTAAAGTATTCAAAATGCGAAAAACTTTCGTTCGGATATTGAGAGCAACAACATGCATGGAAATCCGCATCACTCACGACATCAAAACTACATCAGGCTACTCGTACTTCCACCACTGCTGGAAGTCCTTCTTTTGCTTGCTTAGCAAGTCCAGCTTCTCCAGCACGTGCTCACCTTGGCGCGTCAAGAACTCCTCAATGTGATGGACACCAGAGCGCGTGGTCGGGGGCTTGCTCTCGACGTAGTCCAAGATGCCCTCGTTCACTCTCATTATTTCATCACAATGGCCAGCCTGCAGCTTTTGCTCCACTTCAGAAAACTGCTTCCACTGCTTCGACAACGTGCCCTTGAGAACCGCCACATAGCCATGCTCCCATTCTTCCGTCTTCAGCGTCGGCTTCTGAGCAGCATATCCGTCATCACCACTTTGAGCACGTGATTGATGCTGCACTTCCGGACTCGGTTCTTCGCGCAGCGGGTCCAGGTTGAGGCGACGTCCTTGGTGCGTTCCACCGCGTGATTCAGCTGGCTTAACTGGTTGTGGTGCTCGCACTTGCGGTCGCTCTGATGTCCTCGCAGCAGCCTTTGACGGAATAGTATCGTTGAAGATACCGTACACTGCCTCCGAGAGAGACACGACGCCCTTGCGGTTCCGCATCCGCTGACTCTCCAATCTTCTCTCGGCGATGTCGAGGCGGAACCATGGGCGTCCACCCTTGAGTCTGCGACGATCGTCAAATTCGCGAACGGACCGACATGCCAACCAAAGTACAGATGCTTTCGCGAGCACGGCATTGCGTGATCGCGTAGTTGTGCCGCCGTTGCAGCGGATGAACTCTGCGTACACACGATCGGGCGGGGGGCTGCAGCCGTTCTTCATAACGACCAACACGCGGCCGTAGGAACGCGCAAGACAGTTCTCCTCTTCCTCGGTCCAGCGGGGCATCTTGTCTTGGCATCCAAACGAAGACTGGCGCCAATGTTCACTCCACTTCAACCGAACTGCCTTGCATTTTGTCATACCAGCATCTTCCCAATTGCTCGCGTCCCAGTTGAACTCCATGAATGTCAACGGCGTGAAAGAAAATTTCTTTCATCTAGGTATTGTAGTTATCCTACTCGTTTGCTATGTCGGTATCTTCAGATTCCATCTGCTCGAACGCAGTGATATCTTCAATCAACTCATGCACAGTAGAGTGCAACACAACACGTACGCCTCTCTTCGCTGCCAGCTTTGCCTCACGATTGCGCAGTTTCACGTTGAAGCCGAAGATCGGGCACTTGCCATTGATCGCCACATCAATGTCCTTCGCTGAGATGTTGCCAATGCCCAGTCGCACAGTCTGCATTTCACAACGCGCGGTTAGTATAGTCCACCAGCATCAACGGCAGTTGCTCTGCAACTCGTACCGATATTCCGGACATCTCATCCACTGTATCCTGGATGCTGGTAAGTGATCCAGCTCCGTCGGCCTTTACAATGATGGACTTGGTTTCGATCAGATCGTTCTCGTCTATGACGTCGCTATCATCTTCTTCGACTTCATCGCTAGTTTCCTCAACGTCTGACTCGCCTTGCTCGTGCTC
Source organism: Phytophthora x cambivora (assembly GCA_033557925.1). Classification (NCBI taxonomy): domain Eukaryota; phylum Oomycota; class Peronosporomycetes; order Peronosporales; family Peronosporaceae; genus Phytophthora; species Phytophthora x cambivora. Next base: position 10,613,189 of record JAUCEB010000011.1, on the reverse strand, counting down.
ATCAGCCTCCGTGTATTCAGCATCAGTACCCATTGTGTGCGCACCACCTTCGTCAGGTAGTAGACAGTCGTTGAACTCCAAAGCAAGTTCCCTGTCACAGCAGCAACAAAAAAAAAACTGTAAGCAAAACTTGACAAAGCCTTATCCTTGCATTGGACGTACCGCTGTTCGATCACCCGCTTCGCGCGGGTTTCCGGGAGCACGAAGAAGCCATGCTCGTTGGGAGCGTCCACGTTCTTCGATTTGTTCGAGTACGTGATGTCGACAACTGTTCCAGGCAGTGCACACTTGACTTCGCGTCCTTCAGCATCGCGCATGCTACGAACCACGCCGTGAATCATGCCGGCCACGAAGTGCTGCTTCGCTGTCAACTCGCCGTTCTTGATCAGAACACGCAGAACCGTTCCACGTCCCTTCAATGCCACGCTTTCGAGCACGAGCCCCTCAGCCGGCGTGTCGGATCCAACCATGGCATCCAGCCTTTGATCGTCAGCGAGACCTGTCACCAGCTCCCATACAGTGTGCTTCAGGTCGTCCAGTCCAGCTCCCGTCTTGCCCGAGATCGTCAACACAGGACTGTCTTGCAGCGCCACAAAAGCGCGCAGTTCGTCCACGATCTTCTCAACTTGTTCGTCCCCATCTTCACCCAGCAGATCCACCTTGTTGATACAGATGACAGCAGGCAGTCCCGCCTCCTCAATGGCACCAATGGACTCCTCCGTCTGCAGCAGCACGCCTTCATCCGCCGCGACAATCAGCAGCACCGCGTCAGCCACTTGCGCTGCACTTGAGCGCATCCGGAAGAAGTGAAAGTGTCCAGGCGTGTCCAGGAACGTCGCCTTCACCTCGGGCGTCAGCGCCGCCTCGCACACGTTGATCTTCTGGGTGATGCCGTGCTTCTCGAAGGGCGCGATCTGCTTGAGGCCCGCCTTCATCTGGTGTCTCAGCGTGTCCATAAGCGTCGTCTTGCCGTGGTCCACGTGGCCCATGACTGCGATCACAGGCTGCCGGACGCCCAGCAGCTCCTCAGGGACGTCCGAAGCAGCGTCAATCAGCTGAGGCTCCACGTCGTCGTACGCCACTTGCACGCCGAACTGCTCAGCCACCTCCTGGGCCACTCTGAAGGGCAGCACGATGTGCTTGACGCTGCGGAACTCGGCGGGCGGGTGGTCCTTGGCCTTGAGCTGGAAGCGGCGGTTCGACTTGGTCACCACGCGCTTGAGCACCTTGTCCAGCGGCTGTCGGATGGCCTTGGCCAGGTCGCGCACGCGGATGAAGGCCGGGATGGCGCGTGGCTGGGCGCGCGCCTCTAGGACGCGCTGACGTTGCTCCAGACGCTCCTGCTCGCGCTGTTGGGCCAGCGCCTCGAGCTTGGCAATGCGTGCCATGTGGTCCTTGTGGCGGCGAGCGCCGCCGCGCGCAGTGCGCAGTGAGCGGGCACCTAGCGGCGTGAGAGATGGTAATAGTATGTCGCTGCTGGCGCCGGCACGCAGCACAGACGCCGCCAGCGCCGACGCGCGCGGCCGGAGCATCAACCGCTGCAGCATCTTGTCAGTTGATGTACGTCAGTCGAATGGACGTGGGGATGGAGAGGGACGTGTACACCGCGTTTTGGAGAGTGACTATACCGGGTTTTGAGTAAACGTTTTGATTGGCTGAAAACTACTACCGGTACTATGAGATTTAGCCAATTAAAAGTATTATGGTGACGTCGACGTCGTCACCGCTGCGTACGCTCCCAAATTGAAGGAGTCGATCGATACTGAGCCTAGAGCTCACTCCGCGACTTGCTCCCTTCCCTCCCACAGTCGCCGACGATGCTGGACCCGCGCGAGACGTTCTCGGGCGTGATGGGCGCCTTCTGCTGCGTGTACGCGGGTCTTCCCTTCGAGGTGGTGAAGGTGCGACTGCAGACGCAGGGCACGGCCAACGCGTACAAGGGCGTGACGGACGCCTTCCGCCGCATCGCCACGGAGGAGGGCGCCTTGGCGCTGTGGAAGGGGGCGGTGCCGGCGCTGTCCAGCTCCATCATCGAGAACTCGGTGCTCTTCAGCGCCAACGGCTTCGCCAAGCGCGCGGTGCTGGCGCTGCACGCCAAACAGCGCGCCGAGCACGAGGGTGAGTACCAGCTCACGACGCTGGACGAGGCCATGATGGGGGCGTTCGCTGGCTGCTTCTCCGCCACGGTAGGATACAACACGCTGCAATACACTGGACTGTGCTTCTAGATGTACTGATAATTGGTGTTGTGTTGTCTTTGGCTGTTGTGCAGGCCATCACCTTGCCGGAGAACATCAAGTGCAAGCTGCAGTTCCAGCGTGGCCACTTGGGCGAAGGACGTACGTTGCAAATCGCAATATTGCAATAATTGCAACTGGTTTTAAAGGTGCTGACGGTTGTTTGGATGCTGCTGTTGAGCAGGTTACCACGGGCCTTGGGACTGCTTGAAGCAGGTGGGCAAGGAGGAGGGTATCCGCGGTCTGTTCCGGGGGTACTCGGCGCTGCTACTGCGCGACGTGCCGTTCAGCTTCTTCTTCTTCGGATCGTACCAAGCCATCACGTCGGGCGCGGTCAAGGCCCTGGGCAAGGAGTCCAAGAATGATCTCAACCCTGTCACCATTCTTGCCAGTGGCGGCCTCGCTGGCGCTACCAGTTGGGGCATCATGTTCCCCGTGGACGTGCTCAAGTCGCGGATGCAGACGGCCAGCTCGACGGGTCCGCTGTCGCTGCGCGGAGCCTTCCGCGCCGTCCACTCGGAGTTCGGCATCCATGGATTCTACCGCGGCTGGTCGGCGGCTGTGCTGCGTGCGTTCCCGGCCAACGGCTCGCTGTTCCTCGGGGTGGAGATGACGCACCGCATGTTCCGTTGGTACGACGCGAGGTTCGCCGCCGCCTGAGGAAGTGAACCAAGTTTAACTGCAGGCTGGTCGAGTCGAGGTGCATCTCATCTCATGTCATAAATAACTGCTGGCATGGCCAGAAACATTAGAATAGGCGATGCCGCAGTAAGTTCCGGTCGAGTCAATAGAGCTACAGCATGCGACGATGGCGTCGTCCACCATTCTTATCTGCCTGGTGCTTCGAATCAGGGGAGATGCACTTGGAATTGGTGGAGCGCAACGCTGGACGAGGAGACGCAGGCGTCGATTGAGCGAGATCCTGATCATTTGACTCTGCGGCGATGGCGGCGACCATGGATCTTCGAGACGCAGAGCACGCCATGACAATGGCGGCCAAGTCCTCGCCTGGTCAGAACAGTCGAGGCAGCGCTGGCACTGTGGACACCGACGACGATCTTGAAGAGTCGTTCGACCTGGACATGAGTGTTGAAGCCGTGGCGCAGCTCCTGGCGCTCAAGGCCGCAGAGCTGACCCAGTTGCAACGCACTCACGACGAGTACGTCAAGTCCAGCTGCGAGTACGAGCGCGAACTTGAGATCGAGGTCGACCAGTACGAGAAGAAGATGCAGCAGCTCGAGAATGTCGCGGTGCAGCTCGAGCGAGACAAGAGCGACCTGAGCTGCAGTGTCAATGGGACCAAGGAGGAGCTGCAGACCGCACATCGTCGAGAGCACATGCTGCAGACGCAGCTTGAAGAGATGAAGTGGAAGATCCAGAGACTCGAGCAAGCCAACGACGAACTCGAGACCTCGGCCCGCATCGCCCAAGCCACCATCGAGGACCTCCAGCACAAGTCCGAGACGATTCTGGAGCAGAACGTGTTCCTGCAGCATGAGAAGGAGGAGCTGCTTAGGCAGCTCTCGTCCATTATCATTGCTGAGGTGCACCCTGCCATGAGTGGACAAGTGTCAGTGTCCAGAAGTGCGAGCGCTCGCTATTCCCGTAAATCTTCCTCTCACTTGACAGAACCACCTCCCGCAGCTCCGGTTCAACCAGATAATACTCGGAAAGGCAAGAAGCGAAGAGGACGGCGCCCGGAAGTGCTGGAGACTTGTCTCCACCTCACTTGTCGAAAGTGCCGCGCGAATAAACCTCACGCTCACAATGGAGGCAGCGATGAACTCGGACCGGTCGCCGCGTTCTTTGAAAGGCTCCGAGTTTTCTTGTTCGGCTCCGAGCGCGAGCGCTGATCAATACGATTTTTGGCGTGGATGGATGGATAGACGAAGACTTCACAGGAACTGAGCTCGTTACCGAGTTGGGCTCACTTCCAAATCGGCTGTGCTCTTCACACAAGCGATACCAAACAAGCGGCAACACTTACCCTCGACAACGACCAACATGGAGCGACTTTCGATTGTCTCTGCGACTCTGACTTTGTTGGCGATTACTTGGAGCGGCATTGGTCTCATCGACGCCAAACCGTGCACGGGCAAGGACTTGAGCGTCTTCAATCAAGTGTCTGACCAAGTGAACAGGTGTCTCCAGGACAGCAAGCTCAACTTCCAGATTCCGCCTCGTTCGAGTCTTACGACGACTCAGCAGTCGGCGCTGTGCAAGTCGAAGACTTGTCAGACCATGATCGGTGCCGTTGACGACTTGGACATTCCTCGCTGCGAGGCTCCTTTTGACAAGAAGAACATGACTCTGCAGGCAGGGATCGACAAGTTTGTGTCATCGTGTGACACCACTACGCCGGCTCCGTCTCCGATGAAGCGGCGCAAACCCTTTGACGCATCGGCTTCGGGCTCGGACTCGTACTCGAAGAAGCGCCGACCGACGAACCTGGCCGCTACTGTGAGCTTTGGGACGCCGCAGCAGCTTGTGGTACTCCTGGCTGTTGGCATGCTGTCCCTGGGGCTTGTGCTTTAGGACGCCGACGAAGTGCAGTACGATGACCGTACGTATTGTACGTAGCCGACACGAGCTGCATGGCTCCTCCAGCCAGAACTTTCTTCACTATAAGGTCAATATATTCCATTCTTGCTACACCTGGCTCAAGATACCAATTGGTCTGGTACATGTACTTGAAATGCTGTTGTGATAAATTTCATCTTCAATGCAGTGAGAACCATGCCGGGTACCTTGATACCACGCCGATAAGGTCAAATATATTGTGTACGCTTTCTCGGTTTAGATATCAACATGCACACGTGCGCTACGCAGGCTTCGCGCTGATAGCTGGAACCTCGCTTTCACCTACTTGTCGTCGTGTGCACTTGCCAACACAGCGCTGTGCTGACCACCAGCTTCGATCTGAAGAATGTCAGCCTCGCCAAACTTCTTCTGCTTGACATCCTTCTTGTCACTCTTGGCTTTCTTCTTCTCGTTGTCAACCTCATTGCCATACGTGGCCTTCGACCAGTCCAATTGGCGTGGCTTGTTTTCGTCCTGATCTAATCCGTGGCCAAGTGCCAGCATATCACCGTATCCCCAAGAGAAAATTGCGTCGCTCTCCGTCAGCGCCAGCGCGTGGTTGGAGCCCGTAGCGATCATGCGGACGACGTTGGAGCCACCGTTCTTGGGCTTCGGGATCGTCACCTTTTGGGGACGGTCCTTGAAATCGCCGGTGCTGCAGGTTTCGAGCATGCCGAGCTGGCCCGAGTCCGCGCGTCCGAACGTGTATACATCGCCGTCGTTGGTAAGGACGACAGAGTGATGTTCGCCTCCATCCACAAACGCGACGTTCTTGGCGCTGAGATCCTCCACAAGCTGCAGCTCGGAGCAGTTGTCCGTGCTGCCAATTCCCAGCTGTCCGTAGTTGTTCAGCCCGCACGTGTACAGGTATCCGTTCGCGCTCAGTGCGAAGAGACTGTGGAACGCGCCGCAGCCGATAGACTTGACGACGGGGAGCTGGTTCTTTCCGAGCATCACAGGCTTCGGCTGCAGATGCTCCTTGTACACCATCTCGACTCTGTACTCTCCGTCCGCATCCTTCATCTCCTCATCGACCTTACGCCCCAACTGGCCCATTTCACTCAGACCCCACGAGTACACCCGGCCGTCGTTCGTGCGCACCAGATTAAAGGCGTTGCCGCATTTCACATCAGCAATATTGTCCAGCGTCTTCATCAAGAACGGGCGCGTCTGCTTCTGCTTGAACGCGGCCTTGGCCGACGTGGCGTCGCACCACTGCTTGCCCTCCTTGTCACGGTAGCAGCCCCACGTGTACACCTTGCCTGCGAGCGTCACGACCGCCGTATGGCAATCTCCACCCACGATCTGCACAGCCGTCGACTGCTTCGGGCCGAAGCCGCCGACTATGGCGGGAAAGTTCTCGTCTCCGTCGCGGCCCAGCGCTCCGTCGTCGTTGCAGCCCCACGTGTAGACCTCTCCGGCCGCGGTGATAGCAGCCGAGTGGAGGCCACCGCAGGCCACGCGCACGATCTCGAGCTTCATGAGCGAGCGCACCACGCGCGGGAACTTGACCATCAGATCCTCCTTCTCGTCTTCCACGCCGTGGCCCAATTGGCCGCAGTCGCCGCTGCCGAAGTTCAGCAATTGGCCCGCGCGCGCGCCGAACTTGGCGTCGATCTCGCGCGCGTAGCCCACGTACTCCTTCATGTTCTGCGCCCAGCTGCCGGCCTTGTTGTGCGTCCATTGCGCCTTGAGGTTGTCCACGAACGCGCGGTTGAGCGCTGCGAGCTGCCGCGCCGACTCCTGCGCGCGTGTGGTCGGCGTAGCGGACACGATGCGGCGCGCTTTTAGCACGCTGGGCGCTGCGCGAGGGAAATCTTCCGTCTCGTTGGAGGCGGAGGGCACCGCCAGAGACGCCTCGTACTGCTCCTTGGACACGCCGACGTCGACCCGTCCTCTCTTCATGGTTGTTCACTTTACGTCGGATGGAGGTCACGTTCTGGCGGAATATGTGGCGTACACAAAATAGGGATCTATAAAAAATAACTTGCTGGTTTTTACCGCTTTACTGGGTTTTAACTCTTTAGGACCGAGGTATAAACATTGTATTCGTTTTTCAACCTGATAGGGTATCCAAAACTATAAGTTTCTAGAAGTAACGAGGTGCACCAGACTCGATGCCGAAGGCGCTGATTGCTGGATGGACTTCAGTGGGCTTCACAGCGAGGAGTCCTCGCTGCGCGAATATTTCGTGAGAGCCCTTGGATCGACCCCTGCATCCGACCAGGTCGTGCGCATGGCGCTAGCCGCGTTGCAAACGCCTTGATAACGGGCCGCTCGGCGCTGCGATCTAAAACAGGATCTTCATGACGTGAAGTTCACGCCGAGTCAGCATTTGAAATGTGCTTGCAACGCGCGGTGTGACGACCGTCACGACGGGGTCACCAACGTTGGACCGACGGCAAAAAAGGCAACTTGCTTCAGTAGATCGAGCGGTACAGCACTGACAACACGGCAATGTGACGCCGTCCAGTAGCCGCAGCCACGTGGCGACGCGGTCTATCCCCGTGTCTGCATGTTCAGAAAGTAGTCCGACAACCATCGAGTATGGCTGTCAGCAGGAAAATCTATGGCGGTGTCACTCTTCGCGGCGTGTTCGACCCGGAATAACGCGGCGCCTAGAGCGCAGTGCTCGAATTTAGCAGCCGTGCAAATGAGGCCTCAAAAGTTATTCCTGCTGCTCTATCAGATAATACGGTAAGCTTAAGTTAGTGTTGACCGACGAGCGAGCAGGATAGTGCGGCGTAACGACACGGTTTGACTGCGTACGTTTTTGGATTTTTGGTAAATTCGTGGTTTTCCGAAATTTTAGCGAACCAATCGGTGCTGTCAGGTTTGACTTGCGTTCAGTATATGAATCCGCCTCCCAATTTTTTGCCTCTCCTCTCTCACACACACGCCAATACTCGCGGTCCCGCCCAAGCAACAGCCATGGAGCTCATGGATCAGACGGCCACGTGCAGCATCCGCGTGATCGACCTGGACGACGGCTCGGTGCGCTCCATCTCGTGGGACCCGAACGTGCCCGACCAGGTCTTCGAGAGCCTCGTGGAGTCGCAGCTGCGCGCGCAGTTCGGCGTGTCGGACGAGGCGTGGGTGGACCTGATCGACACGGCCAACTCCAGCCTCGTACACATCACCAAGGACGTCCTGTGCAACGTCAAGGACTCGCTGTGCCTCTGTCTGTCGCCCAAGACGGAGGCGCTGGCGCCAATGAAGACTAGCGAGGTGTTCGAGGTCGTGTTCCAGGACCACGCGCTGGGGATGACCATCCGCGAGCACAACGAGAGCGTCATCGTCAACCACTTCAAGCGCCGACCCGACGGCGCGCTGGGGGAGGCCGAAGCCTCGGGCCTCATCCAGTCGGACGACGTCATCTACAAGGTCAACGGCGCGCGCACCGTCGGCCGCAGCTACGACAACGTCGTGCAGATGCTGCAGACACAGACGCGTCCACTCAGCATCCAGTTCTTCCGGCCGTTCCGTCGCGACGGGCTGTTCGCTGTGGAGTTCCGCGGCGCCAGCCTCAACATGACCATCACTACGGACGACGTGAACGTCATCGTCAAGGACCTGCCCATGGCGCACCCCAACATCGTGGGCTACGCTGAGGCACACGGCGTGCGCATCTTTGATATTATTCATGCTGTGGACGGAGAGGTGATCAACGGACTCGAGTACAACCGAGCCATCAGCCTATTGAGCCGCAGCACGCGCCCTATGGTCGTGGTGTTTGCGCGCTCCAAGGTGATGCCCCCCACGCCGGGTAGAGCCACCGGCGTCATGTCCAACCGTTTCTCGTTCGCGTCCACTGTGGCGCCGTCGCCACGCCCAAGCAGCCTCGACGGTTTCGGCTCGCGACGCGGCTCCGGCGCGTCTGCCATGAGTGGAGTTGACGGCGAGAACATGATGGTGGAGGAGATGCTCGAGTTCTGCGAAGGCCTGGCCAACGACGGCGTGCTGAACGCCAAGGAGGTGGAGATGCTCAAGGACCTGGTGCTCGCCATGCGACCAGACGTGTGCAGCGCCGTGAAGAGGAAGAACAACAATGCGATCGTGGCCATCGTGCGGTCGCCCTTCATGCGGCTGTGGGACAGCCTGCTTAAGACTCGGGAGAGCATCCTGCTGGCTGGCCCCGTGTCGCTGAAGCGCAAGAAGCGCTTCCACCTGCTGCTCACAGACCACGAACGCCTGCTCTTTGTCAATAAGGACACTAACTTATTAGAGGACGAGATCATGTGCTCGCAGATCGTGACCGTGAGCTCGCGTTCCAAGTACCAGGAGCTCACGATCTCGACGGGCAAGATGGACTACGTGCTGATCGACAACTTCATCGGACCTGTCATCTGGGTGCGCGCCATCCTGCCGTTCACGTGCACGCAGGGACTTCTCAAGGTGGCCAGCAGCAGGCGCTTCCTCGGATCCAAGAAGCGGTATTTCGTGCTGCGCGGCAACCGCCTTACGGGCTACAAGAAAGAGAACATGATTCACCAGGTCGGCGCCAAGAGCAGCACTATCTCGCTCGCGGACGCCACCATTGACATCACGGACCCTCGCAGTCTCAGTTTCATCATCACCACGCCCGAGTTCAGCCAAGCTGGCAAAAAGCTCATCCTCACGGCGACATCGACTCGTGAGTACAACAAGTGGGCTACAGCATTCAAAGCGCAGCAGACAACGTCTCCAACAACTGCAGCATGATCTTAGCGAAGGGGGCTGCTGGTTCTTGGGATCAGCATTACTCAGCTCAGCTCGGACATCGAACCGCGAGCGAACAGGGTGAAAGCCTGCCTTCAGGGCAGCACAACGACAGGAAATAGTACTCTGCAGAAACCAAGGATGTGACTGCGACGAGCGCATTGTGCACACTGTGAAGTGGAACGGAAAAGCAAGTTTGTGGCAGCTTGTGCTGTACGTATGGGGCAAAACGCGAATGAATGAAGCCAAATACAAAGTTTATAGTAATCTACTTAGTTCCAAGCAGCTCTGTGTCTTTCGTGTACGCTTCGACCTCAGCAGCCAGTGCTTGGAACTCTTCCACGGGGGTCAAGTACGCCCAGGTCTGGTAGAACGCCAACTTTTTCTGTACGGTGGCTAGTTTTTTCAGCGCCGCCTTGCGTTCCCTCTTGGCCTGCTTGTCCGAATCACTGCCACGCTCGAGGTCGAGTTGGTACCGCTCCAAAAGAGCACGCGTGTCGCTGAGTGCATCAAGTAGAAACACATCTGTCCGTAGAATTAGCTGTACGTCCTGGATAGCCAACGCATTCGCAGCCGAGCCCTCAGTTGACTGCTTCTCCAGACAAGTCAAGCTTACATGCTCTACGGACTCGTAGCGAGCATCCGCACTGAGCACTTGACATATATCTAGCAGCAGCAACGCCGCTTCTGCAACGTCTTGTGCGTAGTCACCGTTGAAAACTCGAAGCACCAATGCATAGGCGAAGAGCACCTCGATCAAATGATAACGCAGACATGGCGACGGCTGCCTTCCACCAGGCAGCAATGCCCCCATACTCTCCGGTATCTTCTGTGCATCATTGCTGGTAAAGAGCCCAGCAGGATAAAGGACAGAAGGCTCGACAGTCACTGCCCCTACGGTCTCAACGTCCTCCTCCTCTTCAGCATTCTCCTCTCCGTCAATCTCCTCCAGTATCAACTGGCGTCGCCGTGCCGACGTCTCGCTCCGGTACTTGCGTTCACTCATCAACCACCACGGCGACCAGAGCTGCACAAGTTTGCCCAGTCGTCCATCCGCTACTTCTCCGAGGAACCTCTTCCTCTCTTCAGGTGTGAGACTCTCCAGTGTCAATTCCCCAGCTTCATCCAGCATCGCCAGCTCCTGCATCCTCTGGGCCAGTGCTTCCTCGTCGTCTTCTCCATCGGCCAACTGCTGCTGCTGCTCTTGAAACTTCTGCACCCTCTCCAGTAGCTCCTGGATGCTCTTCTGCTGCTTCTTCTCATCATCTCCTCTAGCAGATGAAGCTAGCTGCATCTCACTGCGCACGTGGCCCTCGAAGAACTGCTCTGTGCAGCCCTCGCCATGGGATCGATAGCAGTCCACGCTGCAGTAGGGAGTGTTGCAACGCGGACAAGTGTATCTCGCCTCGCGGTTCGTGCATACACGGCACACTCGAACCAGCGACGCATTAGATACCGACGGCCCTTCACCCAGCAGAGACGGCGCTGAAATAGTGCTGGAAGGCTTGACGCTCGTACGGAGCGAGCCTAAGCGGATCGGTACGCGCTCCATGACGAAATGTACCGACGGACGTTTTCTACCAGTGAATATGTAGCCATTTCGCTGCGCGTTATGTGCACTTGCACTTCGGTGGTCGACTAAAAACTACAGTACTGAGCAACTGAGCCATCACCACGACGCTCTGAAGGGGCAGTACCAGACTGTGAGCCAGCGCTTACGGGTGTCAATGATGGCGAAGCACGAGTGGAAGCGAGAGGGTGGAGCTGGGAAGAGCGCGTCCCCACTCACGCGATACACGCGCGAGGTGATCTCGATGTCGCGTTTCCCGTTGGCATCGGCAATGCTCTTCTTGACAGAAACGAGAGCACGGTACAGAGCTCGCGTGGCGTTCTCGTAGGCTTCCACGCGTGAATCTGCTTGACGCAATGCCCCGCCGCCGATTACGAGCGCAGAGAAGAGCTGGAAGATGAATTCCTGTCGGTCTTCGTCGGAGAAGACGTCGCAGTTGTCGGAGTCTGGGTTCGCCAGCATCTCCGTGAGCAAGTCGCTGGCGGTGCATCCGTCGAAGTCTTCGTCGATGCAGCCACGCACACTGCCGTCGCACGATACGATGCCCGCTACGCTGAGTTTCTCGAAGAATGCCATGCTGGTCACTTTGACGTGCAACCGCTCGAAATGCAGAGATGAAGCTCCGCCGCAGTTTTCAGGTTTGGTGGTCAACTCCTTCGGGGAAGAAGATGAGCCCTGGTTGAGGTGTGCTGGAAGCTAAGAAGTACCAATGTGTCAGCATGAGTACAAGATAGATTTGGGGTACGAGGTTTGACTTCGTACCGACAGAATGCGATGCACGCTCTCGTCTTGGAAAAACTCGGTCAGTAGCGCTTCGTCCGCTTCGCTGGGCAATCGTCGATGCACACGAAAGCGCTGCAGCTGGAGTGTGTCGCTCAAACTCCACTGGAGCAGCTTCTGTCGAATCTCAAAATCGCGCAGTGCTGGGAGTGCTTCCGGGAGGTGCTCGAATGGTCCCGTCGGTGCCTTAAGAGAACTTGCATCTGCATTGCTAGCGTCGCTGTCGATCACCTGACGCTGAGTAGACATAGCTTTCGATCTGATCACTGTGGGGTCTAAAGATTTGTGGCTCTTTCGTCGACGAGTCGGTCGTGACTCTTCAAACAGCGAATGCCGGTTCAACTCGGGGACAACTCAATTCGAAAGCCCTTGCGTCAAAAGCTAGGTTGTTAAGAATTATCTCCTCTCTGTCACTTCGATCGGGGAAGAGGGTATGCAGGACGCACAGTGGAGGTGCGTGCTCTTACTTGGCGAATGTTTTGCTTCGAACGGAGAAAACGACAAGCAGCGGGTGCCCATCCAGGTGCACTCGCATCGAGTCGTTATAGAGTGGAACGCGGAACCTGACCTCGCCTTCCTCTTCCTGACGCGCGATACGCTTGAGTGATAATGTGCAGTGGCCGTTGATCGATTCGTTTTTCACCCAGACTAGCATGTGCAGTTGTTCCAGTGGACGCGTGTGCTGGATCACAGCATTGAGCGACAGGTTCAGCCCATTGGAACCTTGACACCTCTCACCGATGACGTCGCATTGCTTCGAGTCCTCCCCAACCAACGGCGCAACGATACGAGTCTTCTTGGGAACCACCACGTTCGTGTCGTTCCATATCAACTGCATATTGAACACCCGCAGAACTGTTGACACAGGACGGTTCTGCGCCTTCATCTGTCTGACAACGCGAGCCTGGTCGAAATAGCTACCAGTCACCGCGTTTGAATACCTGTCTCCTTCACTCTTGCCGCTAGCCGTAGAATAGGACCGCGAGTTCCGACGTGAAAGCCTCCGCGGGGATGTTGTCGACAAGGCGTCGCTGTCATGCTGCAGGAAACTAAGCACGAAGGTTCCGTACACTGGGCTGTGATCGCTAATATCCATGCCGACACCATGGTTGACGGACCTGTAGTTGTCGATTAACCGTGGCGTCTGGTCTTTGGAAGTCGGGTCAAGCACCTTCTCGGGGATCAATTTCGAGTCGCTGACTAGCAACGAGTGAATCAAGATTCGATCGCACCAGCCGGGCACGCGCTTTTTCACTTTGCCTCCCTTATAAAACGGCTCCTTGTAGAGAACGCGCCAAACGAGTGAAGGCCACAATGGTAGCGACTCGTTCACGACACCGCGCTTCGGAAACTTTTTATAAGTTGGGTAAAAGTCTGGGAACTTGTGGGGCTCCGTGAAACCCTCGAAGACGCCCCCGTTGCGGCGGTCATTCAACAGCCCGTCGAACTTGTCGTGCAACTCAAGATTGCGGCCCTCCTCAAGCATGTGAAGCACCATTTGTGGGTCTAGCAACACGATGCGATAGTTCATGTCTCCCATCCACACCACGTGATGGAACTGCTCCGTCAGGTCAAAGCTGAAGTGACCCATAACACGACCTAGGCTGGCGTTCAAGTTCCGGATCTGCTCGCGGCGGTACGTATCATTTCGTGCATCCAAGTGACAGTTCACAAACACAATGGTAGTGTGGTTGATCATCAGCGCCACAGCGACGCCCCCCTTTGAGCCACTCGTGAGTTTGAATTTGTGCGCTCCCGCTCGAATCAGCTTAATCCGGTCCTGGATATCAGCGCAATAAAACACGGCCATGCCTGTGAACTTGGTGCCAACGAAAGCTCCATCCCCTCGACCGTGCACCGCATCAATCACTGCATCAGGAGGCTGGTTCTTGTGGTTCACCATAAAGTTGCTGTTTTTAAGCTCCATGCGATAGTATCGCGCGCCCTGCTCATTCCGGTTCAGATACGCCTCCACCGCGTGATACACATTCTCCGACACGCCCTCCTGTACTCCAAGCACGTACAACTGATAGCCATGCGGCAAGAAGTTCTGCAGCATTGTCGCCGAGCGCTGCTCATCAATGATCCCCTTTCCGTCCTCAAACGGGTCTGCCGCGCCCATGTTCCACGTACCCACCCACATCCTCACGTCTCGTACACTTGCTCGCTTACTCGCCTTCAATCCTGGCGACGCAGTAGGCAACGAGAAACTTCCCGTCCGTAGCCCGGCCTCGAAGTACGAGCGCGGAGATGTGATCGGCTTCTCCGCCTCGTCAAAGCTGTCATCCAAACTCAGGCCAGCAGACGACGAGCTCTGCTGGGCCACCAGGGAGGAGGTTTTCCGCGCCGACTTGAGCGCGAAATGTTGTGAGCGCATGCTGGCGATGTCTTCTTCGGTCTCGGAGCTCGTGCGCTGGAACGAGTCGCTCTTGCGCGAGGAGGCTTCATGGGCGGGCTTAGTGGCTGACTTGGTCGTAGCTGCTCCGCTCTTGCTCGCCCCGTTGGTCTTCGTACTGGATGCTGCAACGGCAGGAGGGGGCAGCGTGCGCAGCTTCTCCAGCATGAACTCGGGCTGCTCGAGGTCCGCCAGGTTGTTGCAGCTGAAGCTGCTCTTGACGTTGTTGGCGCCGTTCCAGTAGCCCGAGCGCAGCTTGACCGCCGCCTCCGTCGCGCTGGCCGCCGACGCCAGGCGCCTCGTGCGCGAGCGGTGCGAGGCCGCGGCGGCTTCGGCCACCGTCAGTCCTGTGAATCCAAAGCCATTGGCGCAGCTGCGCGACTTGTTCAAGCTCGCGCGCCGCGTCTGTAGCTGCTCGGCGGAGTCCTCACCCACGTCCGACTCGGCTGATAACCTGAGCGCGCTGATCTCTCCGCCTGCAAATGACTTGGGCGCGTTCTTGAGCTGGAAGTTCTCGCGCTCCAGCTCCTCCACGCGTCGACTGAGGCGTGCCGCCGTCTCCGCCCACTCACTCGAGCCGCGGCGCGGCTCCGCGGCCGTCTCCGCCTCCGCTTGTCCAACGCCCATACTGGCGTTGCGGCGCAGGCCCACGGCTACGGCTTCGTCCGCGCGCCGCCTGTCGGCCGCCTCCTCCTTGCCGGCGCTGCTGTTGCGCGGCGGCAGGCCTGGCCTCCCTGCGCGCGACTGCGGACTGTTGGCGCTGCTGCTGTTGCCACTGGCTGGCTGCTTCTTGAGCTCCGCGCGCTGCGGGCTGGACGACAGCTGAGCTGGAGACGTCGGCGGCACTGACGGCGTCGACGACGTTGAGCGCGCGGGCGACACGAGGCGACGCACGTCCAGCGTCTTCTTGACTGCGGGTCGCAGGATGTCTTGCAGCTGCTGCAGCGTCGTGGGCTCCTCGATCTGCGAGAACGCGCGCGTGACGCGGACCCGCGCGGGCTGCGCGGCGTGGTCCATTGCTGCTATTGGAGCTGCTGGCGCTGCGGAGAGTTAACTTCGGGTCGGAGTGAAGGCGCGGCGACTCTCCCCGGAAACGGCCGGGCGCGGGGTTCTTAGTTTTTTGTTGGGCGAGCTGAACCCACTCGTGGTGCGATATAGGGAGGTTTTGCACGGTTCAACATGTGGCGTGCCGCTGTATTTTCAGAGAAAGACCAGAGCACGGCGAGCTGATCGATCTCGTCAAATCCACGCAAGCTCGATTAGCCAAAAAGATTTTCTGCGACGACGGAGAACATGGCTGTGAAAGGTGAAGAGGACATGCTTAATGCATGCTTGCTGCCGCTGCGGCGTACTTGTACATGTGCATACAACAGGATGGTGGTACCAGTCGTTGTCAGCAGTAATATTGAGAACCTAGCACGTGGCACGGTGCACCAGAACACGGCAATAGTTCCGGTACCTAGGAGTATCTTCAAGATCGTTGTTACGCACATCGAAATCCCCAACAGTATAATAGTGAACACTCCACAAAGATGGCCATCATCGAGTGTTCGAGCGCATGAACAGACACCAAGACTGTCCTATTTTCCGCCGTTGATAGCTCTATCGGAGTAAGTAGTGCTCCTTCGCCAATCTGCTGACAAGCAAACGTCTTCGATGCGATGCGTCCGTAAACTCACTCTCTGTGAGACAGCACTGGCGTTCATCAGCGTCAGCCTCCAGCGCAGAATTGGGCGAGGAAGACGTCAATTCCAATTTGGGTCTCCAATTTGGGACGACAAGAACTAGGTTTTGGTCACCCCGTCCAGCATAAACGTATACATGGACGTATACTATTTTGATTTGGTTTCAGTATGCTCATGATTTTCATCGTTCCCAAAATTTGTGTTTTGCCGCCAAATCCGCAATAATGGCGGAGGACGGCGCGGCTGGGCGTCTGGACGCGCTGGTGCTCAAGCTGCGGCACCCGCTGGCCAAGATCCGCGCCCGGGCGCTGCAGAGTCTGTTGTTCAAGCTGCGGGAGCAGCTGGTGCGCTGGCAGGAGCTGGAGACGCTTCACAATTCGCTGGTGCCGGCTTTGCTGGCGAGTCTGGAGCCGCCGCTGGAGCTGCAGGCGCTGCACGTGCTGCAGCTGCTAGTGCAGAGCCAATCAGAGGTGCTGCTGACCAGTCTGCAGCGCTGCGGGGCGGCGCAGACGCTGCAGCGCGGCGCCAACAGCAACGCGGAGCTGCGCCCGACGTACGAGAAGGTTAAACTTTAGCTAAAATTGAGCTCTAAGTATAAAAAATGGGGTAGCAAGAGACTAAAAATTAGGTGTGTCTTACTGTGCTGTTATGACAGTTATTGAGGCAGATTTACGTCTTCAAGGTGGCGTCGAAGGAGGAGAACAGGGAACAGGTCAGCTATTCAAAAGAAGAAGAACAAGAACAAGAAGAGGAGGTTGCTACAAAGGATGAGAAGGTCTGGGCCAGTAGAGTGCTGGCTGATAGACGAAGAAACCCGAAGGTCGACGAGTTGGAGGCTCGAGGATGGAGGTTCGCTCAGGTGACGCTGGCGTCGGTGGATGAGCAGTTCTTGTTCGAGTTCGAGGTGAAACTTCGGCTGCGCACTGAGACGCAGGACCTGGTGGCGGCTTGTGCGGCCTTTCGGAACGACTTATTGAGGAATTTCCCGGCGGAAGTCTTTTTGCAGCGCCCGGCGGTGCTGCAGTATCTGCTGCATCTTGTGCAGCAGCCGATTTTACTTGGAAGTCCGGGGTCGATGAGTGAACGGAGCGATGAGTTGGTGGAGAAAGCTATGGAGGTGTCTATGGGTGTAAACTATTTTGATGAGATGTTGAACTCGACGTTCTCTAACAAGCGCGGGAATTTGTCGGGTGCTGTGGTTATGGCGAGCGTGAAAGCGATTGAGTCGTTCTTGTACGCGCTGAAGTTCACGCGGAGAACGTGTCTTAACCCGACACATGTGGTACACGCACCGAGTGTTCAGGTAGAGCTGTTTGATTCGTATGACACGAGACGAGTATTGTATCCACGTGCTAGGGTGGAAAGTGGAGTTGGCGTGGATAGGATACCTGAACGCAGGGCTGATGTCGATCAACGGGAACAGTACTCGTTGAGTGGAGCCATTTACAGGATATTTATGGGTGTTTTGCCATTGTTGCGCTCGGCACGACACCCGCGATTACACTTACTGAACCTCCTTATCACGGCATTGCCGGATTTGCTGGAAAAAGGTGGCACCTCGGCTGCAGAGATAGCCATTCAGGAGCTAGATAAGATGAGGCTTGAACGAATTTTTGAGGTCCTCGGTGGAATCTGCCGCCCTGTACCATTAGACGAAGCCGGGTCCAGCGTTATTGACCCTGACCTCGAGTTTACGAACTCCATGACATGGAAAATAGTGGAGCTGGTACTTCGGTTGTTGCACCTGTATCCGTCATCCCGATATTGCGTGGATACGGTACCGAGCAACGCAGACACGAATAAATGTGGCGAGGAGGGTGATCGTGATGTTATTCTCATTCCCCCAGTATTATGGCAGGCTGTAAAACTGTGGGCAGCCAACCCATTACTTCCTGAAGTTGCTGCCGAAGATTGGAACGATGAATCACTCGTTCAAAATCTGTCCAAGATTGACGAGACGATCCCCGCATACGTCAATCTGAAGCACTCATCCCAAGAAGACGCAAGAATGATTCTCGCTTTTGTGGAATTTGCCAAGGCTCATCGTGATCAGCTAACAGATTTTGGTCCTTGGGAGAAACCACCAATCGTGAACCTGGAAGTTGCGCAGAAAGCTATCCAAATCCGAAATGTCTTTGACAACCCGGATGCGGAGGTGATTGCAGACGCCACGCTTCAGGCGATCTGGTCACGATTGTCTGGCGGTGACAAACAAAAAGTGGAGCAGCTCTCTGAAAGTGATATTGAAACTATTGGGTTTATTCTGTGCGACCAGTTAAGTGAGCAAGGTGAAAAACAGACACCCATGGCGGCCCGCTTTTTCCGAGGCCTCATGGATCTTGTCAACAATATCAGCAACGAGACTAACGGCATCCCTGCTGAACGTCGGCGCCAATTTGTGAACGAGGTCTTGTGTGATTCGAAGTTTCTGATGCTCTTGCTGCTATGCCTAGCTAGGCTAGGCGGAGGAGCTGACGATCAAGTGAATAGCGCAGCATTCTGGGAAATTCTACAATTTGCATTGAACCAGCTCTTAGTCGCATCAAGCGACAACTTGGTACAACTGAGACCTGTGATTCCATTGCTCCAGCACTTCGCATACATTGAACCGTCCGAAGGGTCTTTACCAGAGCAACGCTCAACTCAGCCACAACTTGCTGATATCTTAAATAGGGTGGAAGCGAGTGTACCTGATAACGCAAGATATATCTTAATCAGCCGCTGTCTGCTCCATGAGTCATCGTATATCCGGAAAGCGGCTGCTTCGGGGGTTATTCGATTGGTGCCCCAATTAAATCCAGAAGCACTTGGCTGGATTACCAAGGAAAAAGAGATCCGTGAAGACCCGTTTGGATGCAGCTTTGTCCGCGATGATAAAAGATTATCACTCGATACTACGCTTATGGAGTCGCCGTTACCTGTTACCCGTACCTACGACTACCAGCCAAGCGAAAACGAGCTCTCGTCACAGTTAAGCAAGTTGACTCATCTACGCAAAGTAATTTCTGGAACGTCTTCTGCCTTCGAGGGGATGAGGGAGGCCGCATTCAAAGAGCTGATCATGCTTATTGAAAATGCGCCGGTGGAGTTATTTGCACTGTTTGAGGAACTGGATAAATTAGCCGATTTCATTGACCTGGTTCGTACTGTTCTCCAGGACGAAGTTAGTCGAAAGAACTCGTCGATGGTTCAGCTAGCTCTCCTCTTGTTTAGGGCCTTACTACTCCGCAGCCGGCTGTTGCGGTCGGCTATGCAGCGTGATACTAACATGCTGGAGTTCTTGCTGCCGTTAATTTTTCACTCGTCAGCAGCGATTCGGACGCAGATGTACTATATCATTCTCTTGCTGACGTGCGCTGCCGAAAGTTTCCTTCCTGAAGGAGCACCGGTTGATTCTGGAATCGATAGTAAAGCTGAATCTGTCGGCGAAGCAAAACTTCCTGAATTGATTAAGCCAACGTTTGGACTATATTCCGATCGTTGGGCTCGATGCTTCGTTGGTACTTGTTCGCTGGAACAACAAATGAAGGCCAGCTGTGCGCTGTTGACCAAGCGAGTTGATGTGTCATGGTTTCAAGAAGTGAAGGCAATAATCAACCAGATCCCAGGCCGCTCTGGTGGAATAAGCACCACCCCATTTTCTTCACTGCTCGACGCGGAGTATACACACATCGCTGAAAAGGTCCGGGATGCGCCATCGCACGGGAGGTGTCTAAACGCGATATATCATTTGTTGACGGTATGCACCGGGTGGCGTTATGCGCGCGAGCGCTTTGTTAAGGAATGGGAGGCAGATTTTGAAAGGTATTTCGCTGTACAACCTAAAAGTGAACGAGACGAGGTGATCATTGGTTCTCTTGTGAACACGCTCAGTGTCTTATTCTGCTCCATGACGAGAGGAGAGCAGTTGCGCGCACTTGTCGTTGTGAAGCGCAATATTCTCCCACTGATGAAAAGATCGCAAGGCAGGGCATTTTCCCTGCAAGTTGCGCGGTTGCTGCTCAATGTGAGCGAATCCAAGGTGGGAGATTTGTTTTTGTCACTGGCCGCTGATACTGATATCATTGCGATTATCTGCACCAAGTACTCAGCAATCTACGCGACAGAGCCTGTCCTTCACGCCGTAATGCTAGAGGTGCTGCTACGATTCGCTAGACCCATGGACGAGAATGCAGACACGCGTTTGTCACCGCCTTCACGGGAGAAAATTCGCAAGCGCCTGACGGAAATGCTTTCACCGTTGCTCACTATCGTGTGCCGTCACCGTGTTCCAGGCTCCTTTTTGGAGCGAGACGTTTTTGTCGTCGGTTCTCAGTGCATGGTAGCAATTTTGCGGACGCTTCCGCGTGAATCCTTGTTGGCCAGCGACAGCCCTTTGCAGCACACCGATAGCAATATCCTTCTCGACGGAAGTTGGACGTCTCGTTTTCTTTTCGACCATGCATCGCCCATTCGAGAGCTTGGGTTTCTAGCGATCGCGCATTCTGTATCGTTGGACCCCCTATCATCTCGGTTACTGGAAATGGCTTTTGAAACATCCACAGATGATACGGAGTCCGATGCTGTACGAGCAGCAGCCTGCAATGTTTTGACGAAAGAAGTTCTGCGATTTAATGAGTACCCTCCGGACCAACAATCTGCGATGGTGGAAATATTCCGTGGTTCTAAGTTTGCAGGAAGGGCACTGTGCTCTCTGTCAAATACTTTGAAGACTCCTAAGGTGTTTGCTAGTACTGCTAGTGCTTTTGCACGGCTTGTTCGAGTGCTGTACATGCAAAGTGAGAACTTAGTTTCGCAATTTGGCGATATACAGAAGGAACTAATGGCTGCTGGAGAAGACGATATCTACCCGGTATTGATACAGGTAAGTGTGCGTATTGCACGCGACATGTGAAGTTCGTTGCCATTAATGTCATGTTCGCATGCTTAGGCGCTTTCCCTCCGTGAGTGGAAGAATAGCTGCAATCGATACTGTTCGGGTTGCATGCTCCTCCCTCGCTGTGACGAAGACGCGTGGAGATGTTCACTTCTCCCAGCCATTTTAGATTTGATGATCGAATTGCTGAATCTCTTTCAGGCTGTTTGTCGTGATGCTGGTTATGATCAGGTGACATTCTTCCTCACGGTAAGCGCGCTGCTTTCATGTCGTTTGGTCAGCGGACAGTTGATGATCTAACTGAGTGTTTTTTTTCTTCACAATTTAGCATACGACTCTACAGTATCAACTAATGGAGCTCGTCGGGGATATCCATGCTTCTTTCGCCGACACGCTGCCAAAGGTTACACTGCGGAAGCAATACGAAGTGCTTGAGCTGTGTGCAGGAACACTCAGCATCCTCTTGGTGCAAGGTTTTGACCAGCATAGCGAATGTGATACAAAGCAGTTTGGAGCTCCGAGGACATCAGGATTTGGGGCAAGTTTTGTGGCTGTGGTGGAAAAACTGCTAGAATCTCACCACCCAATCGACTTTCGGGTTTCATTCTCACGTGTTGTGCCCGCGGTAAGAACTTCAAACATCGTGCTATTCTGGCTACTTGTACACTCGCCTAACTTGTTTCTGCTCCAATGACTGCTACCAGATCTCGTTGTTGATCCCTGGATCGTTAAATTCTTCAGACGGTTCAGTTATCAATGCACTATGCTCTGCTGTGTTTGATCTTTACCAAGAGATTGCAGAATTCAGGCCATTGAGTGCAAACTCCGCAGCTTCTGCCCAGTCAGAATTGCAGGGTCGTGTATTTCCTTTGACATCCATCCGGCGGGTCTCATGCGCACTCGAAGTACTACTCGAGACCTGCCCAAGTCTTCAGCAATTTGTTCAAATACAGCGAAGTCTGCCGTTCGCTCTGACATCTATCAAGGAGTCTTTTTCTGCAATTCGCATTGCCGGTGGATTTGGCGGAAAGCGAGCGAGAGGCAACAGCTCGAACAGTCAAGACGCGTATGTACTCGATCTTTGCGGGCGCATCCAGACACACATGGAGGTCATCAGCGCCATCATTGCAGGAAACAAGGAGAACCAGCGGCTTGCTAAGGTGCGTGGGTATTTCATCACTATGCGTTGTCATATCGGCACTTACGTTACGATTTTCTCGAATGCCCAGGATGACGGTCTTCTTACTGTGATACTATCGAATTGGAATGTGATGAAGACGGCTCACGTCCGTGGCTCACAGCTGCTGTTACGTGCGCTCCATCTTTTGGCGAACTATACCTACGGAAACGATAGTGCCAGAGCTTCTATGCTGGTTTCGCTGTCGCATGGATCGGGTAAAATCTCTGGTGGAGGCAATGCGCTATTGCCTCAACTGTTCGGTTTGGCGAGGACTCGAGGCGAAGTGGCACTTTCCCATCAAGTAGCAAATGGAGCCGCCCCGTCATCCGCCGAAGATATAGGCTTGAGCAACGCTGCTTGTCAAGTGTTGAAAACCGTGATGCTTAACACAGAGTGCGTGTTGGCGTCCATGAAGACCGGATCTGTATCTAAGATGGTGGATTCGCTTCAAGATCGCCTCAAGCAGACCCGGCAAACAAGCAAGGTAAATCAACTGGAAAATGAGAACCTCGCTCACATGCTCAGCGTGCTCAGCAGCATTGCTTGCAACGAGGAAGGAGCCCGGGTGCTCTATGCAAGCTGGGCCACTGTGCTCTCCCTTGTATTCGACGACACAATGCATTCGTCCGATTCGCAAATTCGACGAAGTGGATGCCTGTTGATGAGAAATCTTGCTCTTTCACAAGCGACCAAGAACAACTTCGGCATGTGGGAGGATTTACTTGGCGGAATTGTTGCGACTTCTGCACGTGTGGCCAACACAGAGCAAGGTGATTTGACAGCCTTGCGATATCTCTCAGCAGCGCTTTGGTCACTTGTCTACGACAACCAGAAAGCACGTGCGCTGCTCCTATCGAGACCAACCGCGTTACATCAATTGCAGCAAGTGCTCACTTCTCAACAGTCTGGTGCGTATCAACTTGCGTGGTTACCAACCACAGATCTGTATGATCGATCTAACATGTTTGCCCTGAATCGTAATGACAGAATCAGAGCAGATACCGGAGATCGTTGAAAACCTGCGACGTGTGCTGATGCTCGTCCAGGAGTAAATGACTTCTCAGCTGTCAAGGCCAAGTTGCTCCACTCCGTAACTCACACGAGCTCGTATTTATTCATCACTTTTGATACCGACACTTCGGTTTGCTGTGATACAATGGGAGGTTTGCTGCAGGAGCAGAACAACCTCTAAGGTAGCGTTCCTGGACCAATAAATAGATGTACTCTTCGGCGGCTAGGAACTTCAGGGTCGGTCCGAACAACATCGACCCTCAGATCACGGCAAATCGAAGTCTTCTTCTTCATCACTGCTGTAGATATCTTCATCTTCACCCTCCGATGAGCTACCGTCCTTCTCTATGCGGACATGAGTTGTTCCTCCTGGACTCACGATTCCCTTGAGAGAGTGCGACCCCACCTCTTCAACAATCATTACCGCCCTCTTCTACGCAAGGCAACACAATATCCACCCTCACATGTAAGCATAAATCCCCCTGAGACCATTCGAACAGCGCTATTGCGAGCCGTACCTTGGCAGACATTGCCTTCGCGTTTACACCCTTCACAGGGGTAGCCATTGCTGTCACACGTCGCACCTTGCCACCAGCCATGACTCCACCACCGGCGACGTGTTGACGATTGATGCCCAGCACGTACGAGTCAATGTCGTCGCGCCTGCGGGAACTTAGTTTCTTGAGGAGCCCCGGCGCCTCATCGTCCACTTCAGAGTCTTCATCTAGGCTATGCGAGGGAGTTGCGAGCTCCGGTGACTTGATCGAGCCGAAGTCCGGCAGCTCTGGCAACCCTTCCTTCGACGGGGTTGTTTCAAAGAGGTCATCCACGTGCTTCTTCTCGTACTGTGAAGACCACATCACAACAATTCAGTCAGGGTTTCGCTACAATTTCACCAAAAGTTCATCATGGTGCTTACCTCCTCCACGAACTCGCGTACTTGCTTCTTGAATTTGTTCGAACCAGCCCGAGCAATCTTCGTCGGAATGGCTGAACTAGCCTCGGCATTTGCTCGTTTGACTGCCCTCTTTGCTGGCTTTCGATGTGTAGGTGGCGATCGGAATTGCTCAAACGTCTTCTTCTGGCAATCTTTTGCTGATTTGCCAGGCACATACTGCGCCACCTATTGATCCATGCGCGCAAGGGTTGGTCAATTGCATTGTTGCTAGTACTTTCAATCTTGCTTCCCCGTACCTGAGCCCAGAAGTTTGAAGCGGTCGTTGGGATCTTGAGTTTCGCATCCATCAAAGCTTCCACCTGCTCTGCCGTCCAGACGTCCACCTCTGCTTCAGGTTCTGGTTGATCCTTCTTTTTCTCCTTGTCGAGCACGGGAGCGCGAGCCTATGTATCGTATGAATGGGTGTTAGGACGACCAAGGTTACCAAAACCAGCATTTCTTCTAGTAGGTACCTTCTTTGGTTTCGGCGTCTCGAATACATCATCACCTTGACTCGGGCTGGGGACATAGGGTGCTTCACTAGCCGAATCATCCCCGTCATCGATCGGTGTTGATGGCGGACTGTGGCCAGTCAATATATCGTCAATTACACACATACTAGAGTAACATACACACTGGAAACTCTCGTACCTGTCCTCCTCACAATAACTCGTTTTCTTTTTCGCCGATTTTGCTTTAGATGCCGTTTTTTCGGTCTTCGCAGAGCTCTGCGACTTCTCCACAAATGGCAGAAGGCGTTTATAAAAGTACGCCGGAATGCCTTCCTTAATGAGCTCCATCGCTGCGCGCGGGACACCGTCACTTCTTGCAGCGGCGCGATCAAACTTCCCATCCAACGAGACGTACTGTCCCTCTCTCGACGTAAACTTGGTCGTCCCTTCCCGTTTGCCAACAACAAACCGGGCAGACTCGCCGTCCACCTGTCCGATCACCACAAGCTGCACTCTCTCCACACCACCCTCTCCATCCTCCAGCACGGGCGGCCACTCCACACGCCACTGCTGCAACACAGCCGCCTTCCTATTCACACGACCACCTTCCTTCCGCTGCATATCGTTCTTCTTCCTGTCTTTCTCCTTCTCCTTCCTCTTTAAATCTCCCTCCTTCACCCTCTTCTTCCTTTTAATTCGCTCGGGCGACTGGAACGAGAGCTTCTTCTGCACCACAACATCCTTCTCCTCCTCCTCCTTATCCTCCTCCAGTTCCACATTTTTAATCCTCTCGAGACTGCTGCGCTTCCCCTTCTTCTTCATCATGGACCTGGTCACGGGCGTCCTCGTCATCATCTCCAGCACGCCAGCACGTCTCCTCCTGTGCTTAATATTGAGCTTGGCGGCGCTCCTGGTGACCACTGGAGAAAATAATTTGAGCTCCTTGTCCGTCTCTTCTCGTCGCTTTTTCTTCTTCTTATGGGACTTGAGCAGCTTTAAATGCGCAAATGGGTCCTCTTCTTCTTCTTCTGCGGCCTGGAGGCGCCTCTCGGGGGCGCTGAACGCCTGCGCCAGCCCGCGGATGGGGCTGTGACCCGTCTCGACGCGCCGCTTCTTGCGCGGCTTGCGCGTGGACTGCACCACGGCGTCTTCGCGGCCTAAACCCACCAGTGCGCTCTCCAGAACCGACGCGTAGCGCGTGCGGGCGCGCGCGCGCAGCGGCGCGGACACACTGCGCGTCATGGAGGACATGGCGAGCTTCCTGCGGCGCCCGTTGAGGCGAAATTTTTCAATTGGTGACGAGAAATTCAAATTATGTCACTAAAGTGGGAGTGAAGATGAGAAGGATGCTCGAAACGGTACACTGTACCGCTTGCGTGACACGCTGGTCTGACTATCTCTTACCGTTGACACATCCTCGCTTGTTCTTGTCCGACATGGCGGCGCTGGTGTTGGGGCGGCGCTTGCTGCTGCTGCTCGGCTGCAAGCTGCTGCTGTTCGGTCACGCGGAGGCGGCCAGCGCGCACTATTCGATCGATCTGAACGGCATCGCGTCGGGCACAGGTGGGTGGAGGAGGGAGGCAGATGTCCAGTTCGTGCGCAGCGGAGAGTATTTCTCTAATGTTATTGGCCTGCAGCTTACACGCTCACGGTGGATATCGGCTCGGTGGGAAGCTCAGGGTCGTCGGGTGGGAGTGTACGCAATGCTATTGGGGATATTGACTGGAGTGGGAGATGGACCAGTACTGAGAGACTTGCGGAATGTCGTGCGGTTGCTGTGAATAGAACGCCTTCCGACTGATTGCAGACACAGGGTCGTCGAATGATGCGGTGCTGGGGTCTGGATGCTGCGGGTCGAGTGCGGACGTGACGTACTCGTGTAGTGCGTCGTCGACGTGCTCGGATAGCGGCAGCGGAATGGTCACGCTGTCGTTTGCAGGGGCGAATATTCAGTGAGTCTTTTGAGTGTGTTTGTGCAGATTGTGATGCAAGGGTGCAGTGACTAATTGTTAATTGATCGTTGCTGACAGGGGTCAATTTATGACGGATAAGTGGCATTCGGACGAGATCGGCAATATTACCAAGAGCTTCATGGTCATTGAGAAGCAGGATACGTTCTACCGCTCGACGTACGACGGTATCACCGGACTGGCATATGATACTCTGGCTGCGTCCGATGGAGCCATTCAGTCGCTGTACAGTGTGCTTGTCGATACTGGCAAAACGACGGATTCGTTCGGCATGCTGCTGTGTGGTACGATGCAGCCGATGCTGCAGACTGGTGGAACCGATTTCACGTACCATTCAGGCCAGTTGTTGATCGGTGGCACGGAGGGCACCGAGGGCGAGAGCTACTACTCGGGCGATATGTTCTACACTCCCATCACGCGGGTGAGCTGAATACGGGATCTTAAAGGGCTTGAGACGATTTGACTGACTGAAATATTGCTTTATTTTTCTTTATTTTCAGGAAGCTTGGTATGTTGTCACAGTGACGGACATCGGCTACGGCGGCTCGAGTCTTGGACTATCTTGCGATAAGTATAACGATCCACAGGCTATCATCGACTCTGGTACTAGCAACTTGGCATTTCCGTCGGATGTGTACAATGCACTCATGGACCAGATCAAGGCGGCCACTTTGTCGGCAATACCCGACTTCGATTCCACTTACTTCGACGACTCGACTTCATGCTGCGACCAAGATTATTGTGACCCGACGTCTTCCAATGCTGCATTGTTAGAGCTCCCGTCGATTTACTTCACATTGGGGATGCAGACCAGCGACGGATCCACCAGCAAGCACTTCAGAGTTGAAATTCCGCCTGAGTACTACTGGCGGCCAGAGATGAACGGCAACAACGCTAGCACACCCTGTCGCGCGATTGGTATCTCCGAAGGAACGTCGACTGTTCTTGGTGACGTGTTCATGGACGGCTTGTACTCGTATCACGACCGCGTGGATGGAAAGATTGGACTGGCAGTGGCGCACAACTGTCCGAATGACGTCAACTCGACTAAGAAGGTGTACTCGTCGAGTGACTCCGACGATTGGTGCTCGTGTTTCTCCAGTACGATGAAAAAGAAGAGTTCGTGGACGACGTATACCCCGTGGGGAAGTGGATGTTTCTTCTGGCAATGGTGGATGTACGTGGTGGCTGCCAGCATTTTTGTTGTGATCGCCTGCGTCTGCGTGGTGGTTTGGTGGCACAAAACCAACAAGCAAATGAAGAAACTGCTGGAAGACGCATACACAGTCGGCAGCTCAGGTGCCCGCACTACTCGTCTGGCAACACTTCAGTCGAGCGGTTCTGGAAGAGGACCAGCGCTGGTACCTGCGTCGCCTCCTGACGGTTACTACACTGCTAGTGCGTCAACACCGAGGAGAGGGTCCCCCCGTCCGGGTCGGTCAGGTTCTAGGCAGGGAGCGATGCGTTCTCCGAGGTCTCAAGGAAGGAGGCCAAAGTCGAGGGAGCGGGAAGTGCCGATCATGGTGGAGCCTGCCTACTCTAATATGAGCTCTCCACGGTCGCCTTTATCTTTATCTTCAACTTCCAGCATCGCCCTCCTGTCGGAGCCCAATTCGTCTCTCGGGTCGATGGAGAGCTGGAAGCACAGATCCAAACCGTATCCAGCCGGCAACCAGTCCAGCTACAACACCAACCACCACCACAGCAACAACTACAACGATAGATGGGGTGCGTCTCTGAAAGAAAACGAATTCTAACAACTTGGCAGCCGAGTACAGGTATAGACAATGTATAAACACGAAAGTCATTTCTCCCACCGAATTTTCAACGTTGAGGTGGGCGTGTACGTAAGGGACAAGCAGAACAAACACTTTACATGTGCGACTTGTGTAATGCCCAATTGCGCTCTTTCGGTGGACTTTCGATCCCATTTACGATTTGCGCTCACTGTCAGCTTATACCGAGGCCTCGACGTGATTGTCATCTGACACTACTGGACCAACAACACGTTTAGCCCCACCGAGATGCGACGTTCCGCCTCGTCCACTTCAACTCTGGAACTTCGCAACTGTTTGCTTGGTACATGTACAGATACCGCCCACTAAGTTGTACACACAGTCAGTCTATACACCCTTAAAATCGGTAATGAAGCCTTATCGCTTTTAAGAGGAAAAATCCAGTTTTCCCGCCCAGAGGGATCTTTCACAATTCAAACAGAGCCCTGCAAGACCCCCCCCCCCCCCTCCGCAGCCCGCCATGACCTGCACAACTAAGCAAACGAAGGGCAAGTGGCTCACGATCGCGCAAAAATGGCAAGTTATCGAGGAGCATGGACGCTCGCAGCAGTCGCCATCGCTCGCCGATCTGGATATTCTGCGCAGCGCCACTACTGCCAAGTCAAAACTGGAGGCTGCCTGCACGCCTAAAGACCGCTCCCTCACGCTGCGCTGCCCAGAGCTCGAGGAACGGCTTGCGTCGTACATGTACGTGGAGGCGTGTGCCATGCCAGCTCCACCAACACGACGAGAGCGCGTTCAGCTGAGTGAGCTGTTGTACGTAAACTTCAACGTCAACCATCTGTAATACCGTATATTCTGAACACATATAATATACTGTAGGAACTAAAAGAGTACCACTGTACAACTTAGTGGGCGGTATCTGTATTCACGCCTCGAATTGTTTTTCGAGCAACGCCAGCAACGTTCGGTATGCAATCAGTCCACACGAACTATAGGAACCGGATAGAGGGTCAACGGGTTGTGGAGGTCGCATTTTGCTGTGCGTCCGCAGCAACGACGTACAGTACTCAAAATGCGATATGCAGTACTATCACAAGTTGTGATTCACAAACCGCCCACATACAAATTCCCATATGTCCGTCTTCTCTCGGCGTCCTTTTTCCTAAATTCGCAAGTTTTCACCTTGCTTTTATAAAACCTAGTCTTCGTCGTTATCACGTATCACAGGGTCCGTCTCTTCTCGTCTCTTCACTCCCCATTAGTGTTGTATTAGCTGCCACTTGTTGTGTCCGTCACAACCTGTTAAAACCACGTTTTGCCGATAAATCCAGCAGTTAAATCAGACACAACAGCCCTTCGTGTAGTAAACAGTAAAGATGTGTATATGAACAGGAATTTTGTGTAAATGCTTCAAAACTCTTGTGTTTTGATGAAATTACCACACTTCAACTCCACATTACTCCGTTCTGCATTCCGCATTTGCCGCATTACGCACTCGCGAAAGCAGACTGCAGCAGCAGCGGTGGGCAAGGTGGTAGGTCCTCTTCAACCAGATCGCTGTAGGTATGGAGACAAGTGGCATGGGGACACGGTGGGTCTGTTTATCAGGGGAAGACCCGCTAATCAACACTCCACGTGCCGCAGCAAGTCGTGAAGGAAGATCGCAATGCCAGGGGGTCGGCCAAAATCCGCTGTGGAAGCATTTTGATGGAGACAAGGAGAGAGCCACATGCCTTTAATGTCAAGGCGAAATTGTGAACGCGAAAGTCGAGAAACTAGAGCGCCACATCCTCAAGAATTGCGTTCGCTCGACGGCTGCAGACAGAGCCGCATACATTCAGCGGCGTCAACACACTCAACAATTCAACAGACCAAGAACCAATATCGGCGCGACATCATCCGGCGCTGCGAGGGGATAAGGCGAAATCGTCCAGCTAACGCAAATGATCTGAACAGGCTAGTGTCAACGACGGTTTTCGGCGACGGGTGTGCGCTTCGGCTCGTGGGGCGACCAAATTTTCAAGACTTGTGCTTGGCGGGTCGCCCGGGGTTGTCCACAAGTACATCCATTCGCATCTCCGAAACCTTCTCAAGCCGGAAACTATTCAAAAGCTCGTCTTCATCTACTCGAGCCGGAATGCGGACGACGAGGTTCCTGATGTCGTCTACGATCTCGAGAAATTCATGAACGGGGGAGGTTACAGCGAGCACATTGATGACGATGACGTGACCCTGGAGAACAGTGATGGTGACACAAGCTCTACCGACGGAGGAAACAGTGACGACAAAGACGAAGGCCTCGGAAGGAACTCACTGTACGATCGAGTCGATTACGGACTCGAATACTTTGGTTCCGACTCCGGCTGCTAGGTGATGTTCTAGTGCTTGTTGTGCTGCTAGTTCGAGGAAAGTGGTGCTGCTGAGCGCTGATAACCCGAGGAACAGCGTAACCGCTACTGCGGAAGCGACGGCGAGAACGAGGACTCCTCTCCATCCTTCGAGCCCGACAACGGCTTTGACTTTCAAGGTTCTCAGAAGTAGTCTAACCTGCATGGATCTCGTAGCATTTGCATTAATTAACTTCGCTTCTTAACATCGGTACCTCGTACGTTTCTGCTTCCCTTCGTGTCTGCTGCACTTGCCTTGCTGTTGTAAAGCTGCCATCACACCTACGGTGCGCTATCCTCCTCTGGTCAATTTAAGGCTTCCGGTGGGTTTTGCCGTGGATTAAACCGGATTAAACTGATTAATCAAAAAAATAAAACTGGTTTTACCGCGGCAAAACCAACACTACTCCCCATCACGCGCTCAATCTCGCCTGCGCCGTCCTTCCGTCCGACGTCGCGCGCGTACACGCCCACCGTCACTCTCGATTCCGCCGCCTCTCAGACCTAATGGCGGACCCGCGCGCGGCGCGCGGCGTGTCCACGTGCTCGGAGGACGACGACTCGCTGAGTCCGCACGAGTTCGTACAGCGGCAGATGGAGAAGATGCGCAACCTGGACGAGCGCGAGAACGTGTCGTTCCTGTCGCACCGCAGCAGCAACCACAGCGGCACGAGCGAGCTGTCGACCAACATGACGGTCTTTGAGAAGCTGCAGGCGCTGGCCCTGGCGGAAAATATCAAGTTAGACAGTTCGGACCATCACGATAAAGAGGGAGAAGAAAACGAAGAAGAAGAAGAAGACGACGAGGAAGATGATGAGACCTATGAAATATCATGGGACGGAGGTCCTCTCGGACTCTTATTCAAGGCCAACGCGAATGGACAACCCGTGATTCGACGAGTTAATAAGAAGGGAGCAGCCACTGGACTGCAGTATGCACGGGCGGGAGACGTGCTATTGGCTCTTAATGGGGTCAGTGTGTCTGCTACGCCCTTCAGTGAGGTGATTGAGAGGCTCAAGAACCCGGAATTCCCCATTAAATTGGACTTTCGACCTCTGAAACTGAGTGACTTGGCGACGGCGGCGACCTCCAAGTGGGGATTGCCTAACACAGGCTCTGTCCATAGTAGTGATGCTGCGTCGGCCTTCTGTGGCTCCCCAGTGAACTCCACCGCGACGGTGGACTTGAGGAGCAATCGAGGTGCAGGGTGGGGGGACTCGGGTCCGAGCCCCTCCAGTGAACCGCCGGCGGAAGAGCCGACGGATGTGGAGTACGATGTTGTGTGGAGTGAAGGACCGCTCGGGTGCGAACTTAAGCAGCGGAATGGACTTCCAGCGGTCAAGTCGGTGACGGGGACGGGGGTCACCCCCAGTGTGGCACAAATTGCGGCGGGGGATATTTTGGTGAGCATCAATGGCCTGCGGACTGAGGAGATTGGATTCAAGAGCACGGTGACGCTGATGATGCGGGCAGCTAAGCCGGTGTATCTGAGGTTTCATCGAGGAGGAGCGCGGCAGCCACCGTCGACTGGGAACAGCTTCAGTGAACTCCCGCCAAGCTACAGAGGACCTCAGAGCAGCAGGGACGATGAAGCAGCAGCGCTGGACCCCAGACAGTACACGGTGCTGTGGCGGGAGGGACCGCTGGGAATTCAGATTCGCACGTCCAGTAAGGGCCGCGTGGTGGTGGCTCGACTTACAGGTGCTGGCGCCCCTAATGTCAATGACACGGTGGCGCCGGGCGACATTTTTGTTCGCATTGCAGGGGTTGATGTCGACTCGTTGGGTATTGCTGGCGCCTTTGAACTACTAAAGACGGTGCAAAAGCCGGTAGTTCTCGTCTTTCAGCGGCGTGGACGCAGCCCAGGTCACAGCAATCGCTCGCACTCGCGTGACAGACGTCCCGGTTTACCTTCGCCGGCTCCAGCTCCAGCTCCAGCACCTGCACCATCGTCCTCTGCTGTGCCTTCGTTTAGAAAGTTGCGCGAAGAAGAAGCGGCGGCCGCTGCCGCAGCAGCGGGGCGTCCACCACTTGGCCGATCAAGCAGTGGTGGGCACAGCCCAAGAAGTAAAAGCCGTGGAGAATCTGTGAAGCAGTTTTCCAGTGGTCACTCTCAAGAACTAGAGAACTATGCAGCCTCGGATGACGGTACTAGCTTGCGAAGTTACGACTACCTGGATTCGCCTCGGTCAAATGCTTCTCATCCGAAACAGTTTGGCAATTCTCAAAATGATGACGGCGACAATGGACTACCCACCTACGCGGCTCTACCACCTTTCCCCGGTGGAGAGTCTCCTGCGGCTCCGCCTCCCGCAGGCCTTGGGCACGAAGACTATTCAGAGGAAGATAGTTTTCCGCCCGAGGTTCGGGATGAGAGTCCGTCACTCACTGGACTGCCTCCTCCTCCATCTTATATGGACGTATTCACGGCTTCTGGACGAGCGAAGGACCCGATCACAGTGGTTCCCGTATCTGCACGCAGTAATCTCCCCGGTATCCCTGACGACGAAGACAACGGATATTACGGTGATTACCTAGAACGCCCACCTCCGTTCGAGGCCCACAGCGACGACCCCCTGCCACCCCCGCCCGTGTATTCTGACTCCGCGTTGCCCCCTACTGAAGAAACCCCTAGCTTGTTGGGCCAGCCGAGCCGACTGCAGGAGCTCCGACGCCAGTACATTGAATCGGAGAGAGAACGGAACATGCTCGAGAATGGCGCTGCCACGATGGTTAGTACTTACTCGGATATCGACGACTCGGGTCTCGTGGTGCGTCGTAAACCGCAGCCTTTATACGGAGACGACTCGTTTGATGTCAAGGCGCAAGCTCCCCAGTTGCCTCTTCCTGAACTGTGGGTGCGCTGGAGCGATGGACCACTCGGCATCACGTTCAAGCGCAAGAACGGTCAGATTGTGGTGTCTCGGCTCACAGGATCGGGCTTTTCGCCAGGCCTGACTCAGCTTCGCCCGGGCGATTGGCTTGTATCATTCAACAACCAGTCGACTCGCAATCTTCGACTGGGAGAGACAATGGAACTGCTCAAACGTTCACCAAAGCCGGTGGACATGTGCTTTATCGTTCAGTGAGGGGTGCAGTAGAGGTGAATTATCTGCATTCGATCCCAGCGTCGTTTTTGCGTCATGTATCGCTCGGGAATAGCCCACAGCGTACTAGTGAATAGCACCCGGAGGCTATGTAGCTGATGGCGACGGATGTGGCGAAAGCTGGAGAAGACTTAGCCAGTGAAAGTGCTGGTCGCGATGGGAAGCGGCCGCATGTCAAATAAACCATTGTAGTGAGAAGGGAATTTGATTACTTAAGTATGGTTCTGCTACTATAGCGCTCTTGCCTTCGGAGCGCTATCGGTGTTTACTATCCCACGTTGCATGAAGTCGACGATTTCGCTACACTGAAGTACCCGACATCTTCGCTCCCACACCATGCAATGGGTTTCCGGGGCAAAATATCTATGGGTCTTATGCAGACTTCGCAGCATCGGTATTGCAAGTGTTCGGTGAGGCCACGGTAGCTGTAGGCGCGGACGAATCCTCTGCACTCATGTTGGACTGAGCACGCTTTCGAGCTCGGATGGCAGCCATCAAGCCCATCGGCTTGCTGGGTTTTGGCGCATTGACCACAGAGTCGACACTTTTCAGATCGACACTGTCATCTGGGCGCTTGCCACTCTGCTTTCGCCGAGCCTTGATAGCGTCAAATAGAAGAGCACTGGTAGGGAGAGACGCTGGAGGTCCTTGCGGCTTGATCGTATCTGCTGGGGAAGAGTTTGATGGTCGATCTTCAGTTGATATCCGCTGTTGAATGCTTCCTTCGCATGAACCATCGCGGACTGCTCTCTTCATCCAAGGAACTCGTTTACTGTCACTTTGTGCATGGATCGAAGGCATGTTTTCCATCGCTACTCCATTTTTCTGCTGCACATCATCGATCAACTCCTGAACAGCCTTCAATGTCGCCGCTGCCGTGACAGACCTGCTTTCACGCTCATCATTGAACAGCAGCGCGTGGACGTCTGCAAGGATAACCCGAAGAAAAGTGATTGCTCGGGTAGCTTCTCGAATTTCAACAGGTGATCGGGTGTCCTCCTCATCTTTAGCTGGGTTACGCTTTCCCGTGACACAAATGCCAGCACGCTTAGCAAGAAGTAGCATCAGATCTCGAGCGCTGATCAGCAGCAAGTTACACCGACTTAGCTGCTCACGCTCGCCTCCTTCAAGAAAAATCGGGAAGGCTTCGTCAAGTTCTCGAACATGCTCCAGAATGGAATCCATCTCTTCTAAGGCGCCAATTGCTTGAGCAACCTCGCGCATGTTCATTTTATAGTGCGCCTTCAGGTCTCTCTGTCGCTGGTTCGCCACCATCTCTCGAGCGTGAGCTTGGGCTTCAAGCAAGGCCTTTTCACCTGCTCCTTCGGGATCACTTTTCAAAATATCCTCTTGGAGGAATTCAGCGTCAGGTGTGAACCCCAGGCCGGAGTAGAGCTTTCGAATCTTCTCCTCGGCACGTACTGGGCAAGCCAAGCCTAAAAGTGTACAGGTGTGCGACTTGCTCGCTCCGTCTTCATCACCAGGCATATCGCTTGTGTTACTGGAGTTGCAGTGGTTCTGGAAGTTCGTCGCGGCAGTCACAAACGCCTCCTTCAGCTTGCAGTACCAGGCGTATTTCTTCTGAGCCATTTCGTCCTTTTGCTGCTTCTTCCATTCCTGAAAAGGTTCTTGCATCACAACGTGCAGTGCACGGCGCTCCAGCAGCGTGAGACCCGTTGTGCGATAGCCGTCGATGACGCTTGGATGCATCTTGGCTATGGTCTTTGGATCAGTCCGCAGTAGTTGCAGTGCATTCGTCCGCTTAATGCGACGCGCAAGCTCAGCTGGGAATTTGATGCCGGTCGGTGTCACGAGCTCGATCAAATCTCTCTCGGACAAGCGCGAGATGTTCACAGGTATCGCAGACCGCAATAAGCGCAGAGCCTCCAGATTCATAACTCGATTAGCATCTTCCCACTCCTGCTCTTGTCGCCTCTGCTCTTCAATGTACTCGTCCGTCATGACAAGAGCCATGTGGTACTTCTCCATTTCTTGCTCGAGGATGTAGTACTCCTTCCGAGCCGCAGCTTGAGCCTGTTTGTTCTCCAGTACCACTTCGGAAGATCCGATCTCCTGCAGCCGTTTAGAAACCTCAGCCACCTTCCTCTTCGCCACTTCGTACGGAATGATCTCCGCCACGGATATACCAGCCTGCTTCAGCTGACGCTCGAGTACTTTGAGCTTTTTCTTGAGTGCTTCACTTTCATCATCTCCATTCGCATAGAGCTCAGTCTGCCGCAGTTTGCTCAAACAAATGGAGTCTCGGTTATGAGCAGCTTGTCTGGCGTTTATCTCCTGCAGTCGGAGCTGTTCTTGTAGCAATTTGATCGTGGCCCGAGCGTCTTGAAGCTGCAATTGTTGCTCCGTCGAGAGCAGGTCTTGTTGGCTCTCCTGGTTGGCAATTTGAGCTTCCAGAGCTCGAATTCGTTGCTCACTGGCCTCAACCTCCTTCTCGAGTTGTTTCGCCTTCAGAACTGCCTCGAGTTCCTCCTCCATGTTACGGCAGTTAGAAAAGCTGCCGTACGAAAAGTTGGCCATATCCCATGGCGTATCACTGCTGAATGAGAAGTCGGACATTGTGTTCATCGTGTTGCGCGAAGACGAGTGATCGGACGTATGATTGGACGGTGATAGGGACGGCGATTCTTGTAGTACTATCACAGATGAAGTCTGTCGAGGTAGAGCTTCCGACCTCTCTCGAGTTAACGCTGACTCCCGATGGTCAGGGCTGTCGTCACTGGCCGAATCAGTACCATCGGCATCATCCTGTTGGTTCTGCTGTTGTTCTGCTTCCTCCAGTTTCTTTCGGTAAGCCACAAAGCAGCACGAGCAGATCCGGAATTTGTTCTCAATCACCGGCAGATTCACCTCGCGGAAGACCGAGCAGCGACTACAAACGACTTCGCCACACATCCGACACGAGTGACGTTTACGGAGCACTCCGAACTCCCGCATACACACGTAGCAAGCCTTCCGAGCACTGATAACATACAAAAAATAACAAACAACCGTTAGTGCCAACGTAATACAGTGAGTGAGTGAACCATTGCACTCACCTGCGTGGAATCCATTGGTCGCGTGACACGAAGTGGTGGTGATCCAGCAACAACCGCGTCGAAGCAGCAGTTTGACTCGCAATCTGCGTACCGTCGTCACTATCCGACGTGATACTCGTGCTGCCGTCCACAGACGCTCGCAAACTCTTTGAATGGGACTTTTCGTCCTCACTGTTGTTGCTGCTGCCGCTGCTGGTGGTCGAGTGTTTCTTCCTCTCTCTGCGTCTCGCTCTCTTGGCCTTCTTCTTGGTCGAGCCAACCCCTCGAGTCTTCACTCTCGTGCCTCCATCCACGAGGCTCAGCATGCTGTCGTCAAGCAGAACCAGCGGTGGAGGCTTCTCCGATGTGAGTGTGGGTCGCACCACGTTCGTGACCGCAAAGCTGCTCGTCATCCTCCCGCCCTGCTTGGAACTGACGGTAGCAGCAACCGCAGCAGCGTTGCTAGACGGCGACAGTAACACCGTATTGGCTCGAGCCAGCGCCACCCTCGTAGCGTTACTGATCCCTCCGGGCAAAAGCATCGGTGTCGGTGTCTTCTTCTTGTCGGCGAACGACGCGTCCTCCGCGTAGAGTTGAATGGTCTTCCTCCCTGTATGGCTCTCTCGTCCCAAAGGTGCATTTCTCCCCTTCCTCGGAGGCTCGGACAGCAGCGTAATCGACGCTAGGAGATCGTCGTCCAGTCCGTTGAGCAAGGACGGATCGGAGCTCATGAGCCGCACCAGAGCCTTCTGCCTGCTCGGAGAGCTCAGCACCCGGTCCATAGTCTCAGGTCTTTAGGTTTTAAGGCTGCTTGGTGCTGCTTGGCTTGTAGCAGAAATTCCTGACTGCTGGAAGGTCTTCAGAGTGGAGCAGATAGATGCACACCCAGCAGTGACACACTCACCCCCGTGCGATCAAAGCTCTGGAGGTAGCACTGGCTTGCGTTCGGTTCTTTTTCCAACTGCAGCCTTCACTTGCGTCGCTTCAACTGGAACATGCGCTCGTGCGATCGAGGAGGATTCCTCCACCACGGGCTCCTTTATTTTGACCGCCACATGGCTCCCTCCGACTCTGTCTGCAGTTCTGCGCGTTCGATGAAACTTCCGTGGAAACGACACACGCCATTTTCGTGCCGGGGAGCGTCTGGGGTGTGGGGTACTGCAGCGTGGGGTCTACTGCACCAGTGCACAGCTCGATGGTGTTCAGTAGTTTGCCACCAGAGTTCAAGTGATTGATTGACTGCTCTCCGTCCGCGATGGTACCAGGCACTGCAGGTCTGTCCATGATGCAGACGCTACGCATCGATTCATCTCGCCCACTCGCTTCTGTTGAGAAACACCGAGTGGTTCGATAGACCGAGGACGGTAAAGGAGCGATGACGCTGTTCCCAGTTCGATACCGACAACGGACCAGCAGCTTCGGCAAACTTAATGGGTCAGTCATGCCACCTATGGATACAACCCCAGCAGCGTCTCTATGGTGTTCGAAGAAGACTTGACCATACTCAAATTTACCTTGCAAGGAGTGGGTCAATGAAGGTCAGGCGTCAGACATCTCCTTCATTGCTGTGGTCTCACTTGCCACTTCACTGAAGTGACGTCAGGCGCCAAACCTGGACTGGAAGCTCACGTTCACCCGTACAACTTCCATCTTTACCAACCTCAAGTCGCGTTTGATCACGTCGCTGAAAGAAATCCTGCTCGCAAATCAAGACCAAAGCATGCTATAGCATCAGACGGATAGCCGCTGGCACCACCGCACCGACAAGGGTGTCGATGGCTTCTACACATAACGTTATACAAATGGTAGCGCCGTCGGAAGTAAATCGAGTTCGACGATAGAGCAGCAGTGCAAGCAACAATTGAAGAAAGCTGCATCCGTCGGCGTTCAATTGGGTTGATTGATCGATCCACGTCCAGACTGCCACAAGATGTATTAATACGGTGAGAACAGTGAAGTGCTTGACCCTGCATAGAGAGATCTGGATGGCAGCGATGCTCTAGCTTTGCCAACCTTCTCGTTGCCATGCACAGAAGAACGCCGTGATTCAGTTGCTGGAATGTCACTCCAGGATAGTTCTTCATACGACACGGAAGTCTTTCTCGTTTCCAAATCGCGGGTGAGTCGGGATTTCTGCCTGTCGTAGCGTGGTTGCTCTTCCCAGTCGAGTTGAACAGTGAAGGGTCGAGAAAGAGGAACTCTGTCTACATGAAGACCTTCCACTTTGCAGAACCGAGTCGAATTTGGATGGATGTCTGTTCTTGAGTCAATTCATTTTGATATTTTTCGGAGTGCGCTGGTTGGTGCATCTCTTCGATAATACTGGGTGTTGTTCACCAAGCGCCCAACGAGCTAATTGCATGATAGCCAACATCATCAAAAGGGAGCATTCCTGAGCTATAACAGCGTAAGCTTAACTAGCTGCGGCTGTTGCTGAAGCGCTCGTAGTTTGGACGAGTCTGCAATCCTATGGATAA
This sequence comes from Phytophthora x cambivora, assembly GCA_033557925.1. NCBI lineage: Eukaryota > Oomycota > Peronosporomycetes > Peronosporales > Peronosporaceae > Phytophthora > Phytophthora x cambivora. The sequence continues at coordinate 10,574,072 of JAUCEB010000011.1, read as the reverse complement.
CATTGTAACAATGCCACACGCTATTAGGGGGGGGTCGAACCTAGCAAAAACAGTGATGATTTTTGGTGCCGTTTCCTGTTGATTATTTTGACCAAATCCTGTTGATTTCTTGTTGCTCTATTGCTACCTACACCGCTAACGTATTATGCCTCCTCGTACGTGCGCTACAGTCTGAGATGACGATCGGCAGCGTGGACTTATCGCCCTTGTCCATCTCGAGGCCCTCGATGCGCTCACCGCCTCGATGAACTCCACGACCTTGCCGAACGTCACGTGCTTGCCAACCAGGTGCGGCGTGGGCACAGTCGTGCTGAAGAACTGCGACCCGTTCGTGCCCGGACCGGCGTTGGCCATGGACAGCAGGCCGGGCACCGTGTGCTTGAGCTAGAAGTTCTCGTCTAGGGAACTTCTCGCCGTAGATGCTCTCGCCGCCCGTGCCGTCGGCACCCTGGATCCTGGATCCTGAAGCTCTTGATCGCCTGTCGAACACAGCCTTCTCCTTCTGGCGCGCATCATCCGTCTTCTTCTTGAGCACTTCAAGCTTACGGCGCACCTCGCGGTTGGTCGGGTCCTGCGTGCCAGCAGCCAACAGATCCTCCTTCGCGCGCTCCAGGTCGCTCAGCGAGACCTCCACGTACGTCACATTCAGCACGCCGCCGTCTCCTGCTGGCGGCGAATCGCCAAGCACCCCCCCCCCCCCCTCCCCGCCAGCAGCAGCCAGCAATAGCAACATCATGGCCACACGTACGCAGACGCAGGAGACGGCCGCGTCCAGGGCCGTGCCCTCGTCCCCCCCCCCCCCCCCCCCCCCCCCCGGACAGGTCCATAGGCTCCTTCTTCGCTAAGTGCGAAAAACAGCGAGTGAGTACCCCACTCCATTCTGTTGATATTCGGGGCGGATCTTTGTTGATAATTCGGTCCATCTTCTGTTGATATTTTGGCGTCCATTTTTTAGGTTCGACCCCCCCCTAATGTGACGGACATCCAGCCAAAGCGAGTCGTTCGTACATGTGCTGCGAAGTGCGTACAGGCACCCCCGCCTAATTTGACCCTCTATCTCTCCATGTACCTCGTACAGGAAGTGCAGGCCGTGCTCAAGATTTGCACAGCGTAATCTACGGTTTTACTGATTTAGATTAGGATTTATGGGAGAAGTGTTACACTGCGTCGATGCGCGGCATCTCCAATACCTAGTAAGTCAGTAGATTTGCATCTATGTAAAACCTGTGCGAACTTTGTAACTCTGCACTGTTTATTAGTACCACTCCCTCAAATTAGGCGGGGATGCCTGTACTTCGAAGTATACAGCAGTAAAATCTACCTGCCTGTGCGAAGCTCAACACTCACAGCGAAGAAACATTGAAGCGAGATGCAATTTCGGATCTGCTTCTCCGCCCGATGGGTTTTCTGCTGCACCGCTTATTCATTGTTTCATTACTACATACTGGTAGAGCTTACCGAATTCGAGATTTCCTACATGATACCCCAGGATCATTGAAGGTCTCCCGTTTCATGCAAATTTAGCACTTTTCTTGCGATTTCGTGTATTCTTTGTCCATTTTTGCACCGTTTTTAGCGGAGTGGTTACGGCGACCTTATCTCTGATTATCTCCAATGATGGTAAAAGAGGGGGTGAAAGCGGCAAAGTTTGCAGGGCAAAACTCATGCTCAGTGTCTGATGTGCGTGCGTGGATCATGCTATCGTGTGGCCGTGGTCATCCTTGGTTTCAGCATTCCCGACGCAGGGCTATGTCGGCGCTCTCAGACATGCAAGTGGTGAGCGTGGGCGATACTTTTCTTGTCAGCAGTCGGCGCTTTGGTGATTTGAGAGCCATGACACCCGTCCTCCCCTTATTAAGTTTTAGGTTTATGTGGTATCGGAATTTCCGGGGTATCGATTTACACATGTACTTAGGGTTGCTTTTAGGCTTTAAGGTTGCTGTATGCTTGTCGACTGATCGAAGTAAAGGTCGCGGTAACGCCATTCCGTTTTTAGGGTGTCACTTAGGAAAAAGCTCTGCTTTAGGAAAGCTCAAATTCGGGTACATGACAATGTCATGTAAGCTGATGATGACATGTATTCACATCCCGCACTCTTCAGGCAACTACGCGGGTAAAGGAGACCAAACAATAAACAAAGCATAAGCCTGTACACGTACCTAAAAGGCCAAACCATCGGCCACACATGATCATTCGCAAATTTGCGTTGAAAAGTAACCAACCAACTCAAGCCCCACCCATGGTCTCCACAGTCGCTGTCCTCGCCTTCGCTAGCTTCGTCTCGCTAGCTGCTTCCAACGTCGAAGCCCACGGCACGCTGACCAAACCTGCGCTCACATTGACGGGCTCTGGGTATGGTGGCAACTTCCAATCCAGCATCCCTATGAACTCGCTGACTCCCCAGTCGGGCGACACGTTTACCAACTACCCTGACTACTCCAAGAATGCCGCGGCGTTTGGCCGTGCTTTGGAGGCCTCGCAGTACAAGTCGCTCAAAGAGTTCATGTATTCGACGCAGGACATGAGCAAGGGCCGGTTCAACATGCCCAAGACCGCCGAGTGCGGGTTCACAGACCCCATAAGCGGCGCAGTGCAGCCACTGCCGGCCCAAGTTGAATGGTACGGCGGCGGAATGATTCACGACGGACCCTGTGAGATTTGGTGCGACGACGAAGTGGTCATGCCGTTCACGCCCAACTGCCGCTCGACGTACCCGGACGGCAAGTTCTCGTACGACAAGTCCAAGTGCGAGAGCAAAAGCCGCCTCACCATGTACTGGCTGGGGACGCTGCTGGAGTGGCAGGTCTACATCGACTGCGCCAAGATCGGCAATGGTGGATCAGCGGCTTCCAACAACACCGCCGCCATCATAGCTGCGGCCAAAAAGGGCCCCAGCAGCTTCGCGTCTGTACCTGCCGGGACTGTCAGGGCGGCGGTCTAAGCGCTAGACTGGCGGGTGCCTGTGCATGTGAATCGTAGCGAAAACGTAACATCAACTGAGTCGACTATAGATGTAATGAACAATGCAGTACCGGATAAAAATACTTCTGAAACAAGAGTAGGCTTCAGTATAGGTAGGACCTGTATGTACGTATAGCCAAGCCTCGGACGAGCACGTGATGAGCTCAGCTCGTGAGGTTTTATTATGAGCCCAAAAACCTTAAGAGTCGAGCTCATGAGGTTTTAGAGCTCGTCCAAAAACCTCACGAGCTCACTCGAGAGGTGGAGCACAGCTCGTTCTTCTGCGATTTTATTCGTCCAAAATCACTATTTTCTGATTGGCAATATCAGGTGAAATATGATATATTTCGCAAATTGTAACCAATCACAAGCGCGTGAGAACGAACTCGCCTGCTGGAAGATGGCTACAAGAACGAGCTCGCAGCCATTTTGTCTGTAACGAGCTCGCTGCTCGCGTACTTAAGCGGAACGAGCCCGAAAAGTGGCAGTTTCGTGCTCGCGGTTTTTCGAAGAGCCCGATTTTCCACAAAACCCAGCTCATCAATCCTGAGCTCGTCCGAGGCTTGCGTATAACCCTCGCTGCAAGACCAGACCTTCTTAATATAGGCACTTTGCCAAAATACCCGGCAATGTGCCGGGATATAGTTTTCTGAAGTGCCGGATTTAGCCGACTTTTCAGTATCGAAAAACTAAAAGGAACGATGATAAAGCTCAAACCGAGTTCACCTTGAAAGGTGGATGGGCATGGGTGCCGGGCTTCCGTGCCACCATTGGCCACCGCACTGGCATTTACATCCGCGGATTGCCAGGTGCCCGCGAAGGATTAGCGCTTCTCCGCTATGGTAAAATTCTGAGTTGACAGGATGCACCGCTCACTAATGTTAATTTTCTTTTCCCTTGTCTGATTGCCTTCTATAGATGCCTTCACACACGCGAGGTACGCTGGTCGCGAAGCTACGACTACGGCTCTGTCGGTGCCACTGCGAAGGCCGAGTTATTTCGATCGAGACCTGGACGCTCCTGTTCGCGGAAGAGCCCGACCGCTACTTCGGCAATGTACGTGAGGCGTCAGGGCTATTGGAGCTTTAGCAGAAAGAAGGCTGACGCTGAGAGATGTTGTGGACTCGGTAGGTGTGCGAGCTGGACACCATCTTCAACCCCCACAAGGTAAGGCGGCGTCTTGGCAGCTTTGGCGTTCATATCTAGGGGCTCATGCTGGTGTTGTTGTTGTCGACAGGCGTATTACATTCAGAACGAGCTGTTCACCGGCTACACCCGGCAGGAGTTGAGCAAGGAGGCGATCTTGCGCATCTGCGCCCACCTAAGCTACGTGCCCCCACCGCTGAAACCGTGCGGGTACTGACACTTCACCCTAACGCGAGTCGACTCCACAGCGAATGTCCGAGCGCGATGCCGAAGGCACGACGGTGGAAACAAGCGGCAGGGAGGACGCCAAGAGCACGACAGGGAAAGCGGGGTGTGGCAAGACTCCAAGAACGACAGATACAACAGCGGGGTGTGGCAAGACTCCAAGAACGACAGATACAACGGCGGCTTGAAGCATGGAGACTTCATGGTCGCTACGGAGCCCACGATGCCGTACAACGACCGAGTAAACTCGTCCGCTACGAACACTTCATCTTGTATTGTGTACTCTCGACCTCGTATGACAGCTCATGGGCGACAGCGGCTTCATTACGCTGTCAAACTCAACTGCAGGTCGAAGTTGATTAGAGTTGTGATTGATTTTCATACAATTAATACATAGTTGTTGGTTTGACCCTCGGCGGCAATGTTAGAGTAGTGATCGTAGTTACTGCATCGACCATCTTGGTTCAGCTGCGTACAGGTGTAAATCCCGAAGGGAGCTGCTGTAAGTCATCGGAACCTGAATTGTTTTCAGTAACTTCCACCGCTTGCAAAACGAATTTCGGCACGTATTACGATGCCGCGGACACACTCGTGTTGCCAGCGCCACCAGACGTAGATGAGGTAGCTTCATGCACAAAGCACGCATTGCCAAAACCACATCTTCTTCGAACACAGTGTCGTGGCAAAATAAAAGGGTGGCGGAGCTGATAAAGGAGCTGGGTTGAGCCAACTTCGAGTCTGGATCAGCACTGATGACAGTATCGCTGCCTTCAGATATATTGCGGATGTCTGTGGTGACGACGCTGATCTTGAGCAAGTGTGGAAAGCGCGATGCCCTAGACGCAATCAGCTCCATACCTCTAACGGCCAGGTCACGTTGGATCTCAATACCAACCACACGAAATGCTTGCGTTTGCAGAGCGATTTGAGCGAGAACATTCTGCCCCCTCGCGCAAGACACCGTGTTGGAATGCGTACTGCAGGCCGACTTCAACTGCTGTGACGTTGAAGATCAAAGGCCTTGGGACCCTGCGAACAATGATAAGCGCAGCGACGCTGTGGAGTATAGTGAAACCAATTATGTAGGGTCTGTGCATGTGAAGCTGCTGAAGCCCGCTTAAGGAGTTGATGCGACTAACAGTCAATTTACTTTTTATTTCATCTTTATCCCCCGAGTGTTGCTGCTGGCCATACGGATCAAGTGCGACTTCCAATACTCCGTTCCAGCCAGCCCACGTGATTCAGTATGGACTACCGGTAGTCGTTGCGGGAAAATAATTAATACCTGTTGTTCTATCCCTGCTGACCTGTTGTGCCTTCACAGCCCCTGCTCGGCTGTTATCCACCCTGCTTACCTGTTTCACATCGACAGAGATTCAGCACTCAATATTTTGTACAGATTCATACTAAATACCCATTTTCGGTAGTGAGCGGTTGCGGGGAGCGTAGCCGAAGCAAACCCGCGAGGTATTTGCGTAGGCGGGCCCAGCGACGAGCATTCCAGCGAACAGACCCGTTGCCCTGTCCAGAACTTAGTTTTTCTTGTGCGGGGGTCTGGGGGTGCAACCCCCAGTACATAATGTGAGCAAGTAACAGGTAAGCAATACTGACGACAGCTCGGTAGGGGCAGCAAGACTCTTCCGAAGAGTGTCGAACAGTGAACGCCTTCTGCGGCTCGGACTGTCCGCTACAGTTCTCTGGATTTTTATATCCAGAGTCTTAAACAAAGACGCCCTAGGTGGGTTCCAGACCAATCGTGGATCCTGTATAAACACATTTTTGGATACTTTTGTACTTTTGTGATAGTTAGATATTATTCCGATCTGCTCTAAACAGATCTAATAGTTAATAATTGCTGAAAACATATGTTATCATGGATGGATGTTGACCCATCCGGTGAAGAACGACATTCGCGCAACACGAAAATGGAGTAACACTAGAGTAACAATCAAACGACTTTGGAGTAACAATAGAGTAAAAAACACACACTGTCCCTAAAAAGTTTAATGGCTAAACGGGCCCCTACCCTAAAGCGTAGCGCATTGGCGTTGTTCAGCACTGAATTTCGATGTAAACAAGGAGACATGAGCGACCCCCGGCGGTGTGTCGAGCCTTTCTCACACGCTGTATTTGGTCAGCTGCAGATGCTCACTTTCCCCCGAGGTTTTTCTTATCCCAGCAAAATCGGGATAACGGTCGCCGGTGGGTTAAGCTTGACAGCCAACCACCCTACCGCCGGTACACCCTGCTGTTCGATGAGCTCCCATTCTCCAATTACAATGGCCGACGACGCAGCACGAAGCCTGCAGCAGGTCGTGCCTCTATGCGAACGGGTTCGCTGCACCGACTGGATGGAGCTAGACCAAGCCCTTCGCGGCTCGAAAGGTCTCTACGGGCGCACGGTGGACTTCTTCTCGGCCCTTTTCCGTTCCTCTGACCGGCGTGTGAACATGAACAAGGCCCGCGACTGGTGGAAGAAGCGGAAGAGACAGCGGTCAGCCTCGAAGACCCAGCGCAGCTCAAGTTTGCGACCAGCCGACAGCGCATCCACCACCAGTTCGCTGTGAAGACGCTCAGAGGAAGAGGAACGAAGCTTGACGAGCACTGGGTGTGGCTCTATCCACTGCTGCTGACCGAGTTCCAGCGTCTGCGCCAAGCCGGAGTCACGCTTTCAAACCAACTGGTGGCAGAAATGGGCGTCGTCTTCATTGAAGATAGCGAGCACCCACGCTTCAACGCTCGGCTTACTGTGAAGGGCAAGCCATTCACCAGCATGCTGACCCCACGTCGCATCCAAGACTTCCTCGAGCGCTATAACATCGTCTACAGGCGTCACAAAGGCAAGAAGCAGATCAGCCTGGAGAAGCAGATGCAGATCGACAAGGACGTGGCCAAACACATGGGCGAGCTCAAGCGCCAATTTGAAGACGGAACGCTGATACCAGATGAGAAATACAACATGGATGAGAGCCACTTCGTCATCGACGTCGAAGACAGCAAGACACTCGACTTTGTGGGCGCTCAGTCGGTGAAGTATCGGAGCATCGTATCAGGTACGCTACTAAACAATATTGTGTCTGTAATCTGTGACTAATGTGATCGTTGTGATGCTTTGTCGAAAGTATTACTATGTGCGTCCTGCTGAAGGGAGGCAGCGATGCCCGCATTCTGTGCCCGATGCTAATCGTCAAGAACAAGGCCTCAAGCTACCCCATGCAGAATCTACCGGACAAGATCTCAGGTGTCTGCTACAGAACCTCCCCAAGCGCGTTCATCAACGGGCGTCTCATGTGTGAGTGGCTTCGCGAGCCGCGGTGCTGGGAACCTGGCGGTCCGTTCGCGAGCTCGCGTGTGCTCTGGATGGACAATGCAAGCGGTCACTGCGGTGACGGGGTTGAAGATACTGCACGCGACCTGCGGACGAAGGTGAAACTGTTTCCTGCTAATGCTACTGACAAAGGGCAACCTGCAGATCGTTTTCCTATCCAGCGCATCAAGGAGCATTGGCGTCGACTAGCAGAGCGGCGCAACATGGAAGCAATCCGCAACGGCGACTGGAAGACAGGTGCTTCGACGTCCGGAAAGCTTGCTAACCCTGGTAAGATGTTCTTCCTCAAGCTCGCAGCGGAGTGCATCGGGCTCGTCAACTTGGAGAATGACAAGAACGGGGACAACTGGGCCAAGAAAACCATGGTGCAGTGCGGACTCGACGGCCCCCGCGATGGTGTGTGGAAGATTGGGCAGCTTAGCCGAGATCTGCAGCAAGTGGTCGCTGCCTATCCTGAGGCGTTTGAAGAAGGCTACAAGCAGGGCGCAACGAGTGGCGGCATCTAGAACAAACAAGACACAGCGTCTAGAAGCATTTAGATTTGATTCATTTTGGCATCATAAATAAATACGATACGTCTTGCATAATAAAATCTATTCAATACGTCTTGCATAATAAAATGTCTTTGGCAGACAAAAGGACTTACAGGGCGGTTCAAGAGCCCCCGAAGGGAATCTCTCTGTGTTATCACTGCATGCTGACTCGAACCCGCGACATAGCGCGTAGCGCGACGCGGCTAAACCACTCCACCAATGCCATCGTTTGTTACTTATGTTAAAAAAAGTGTTGGGCTTCACTGCAATAAACCTTAAATAGTCGTACACCGTAATCGCTCGTGCACCAAAAATGATCATGCACAAATTTGACCATCCGACAAATACACGGTAATTAGTCGTGGCATGACTAATTAGGGTGAACGGTGTACCGCGAAAGGGTTAATACTGTATAGCAGGAGAATGTATTGATTAAACTATGCGATAATGCTATCTTCTCAGTTTTGAGCCTCTACGTCAAATTCCCACGCCATTTGGGGGTGTCAGATTTAAGAAAACTCGCGTGGAAATCGCATGCGATTTCGCCAGAGCGTTCATGTGATTTCTCTCACAAATCGCATGGGATTTGTCGCCAAAATGTTTCCAAATCACACAGGGGTCTCCGAATTGGAGACAGGCCGCTCTCGCTACAGAGACGTGGGTCCCGGAAGGCCAAAAGGGAAACTGAGCAAAATTTCCTTTGTTGGCCGGTGTCCCGTACCCGGGAATCGGGGTGGCATTCCATTCGGGTCCTTGGTGGGCCCGACATGCAGATCGCCGCCGCCCAGACTACCCGGGGCGAGCCAGGCCAAGCGAATGGCTACATCGTCGCGTGGGCCCTCTCCTCATACCAGTCGAATGGCACCCGGCTCCTCCTAGCGTGGGCCCACGTCGGAAGATGGCGCGAGACTTTAATATCAGCTGGCTACTACGACTGCGGGAAGCGTTCCCGTCCTACGTGGGGAAGCTGGGGACGGGTGTCAGCGCGCCGGAGCGAGTGTGCGCGAGGGCCAAGTGGGGGTGGTGTCACGCCCAAGGCCGGAGGACGTGCCAGGAGGTCCAGGTGAGTGAAGAAGGAGTGGTGTCATGCTTAGGAGCGTGTCGGCAGCGGCCGACCCGCGAAATCTTGTCTTTCACTGGCACATTTTCCTGCTAAGAAATTCATCCAACAAACAAGCTTTTATTCAACAGTTTAGTGTCGCCTACCAACCTACAACTACCAACCCAGAAGCCTCTTCGACCTCCTCACCACCCAGAGACCGTACTCCCTGAACAGCCCGCGCGTGCCCGACCCCTTGGCTGGAGGGAGCGCGACGTTTGGTGGAGAACCAGGGTACGCGGGCATTGGAGAAGGTCTCGGGTGGAGTGAGCTCAGGAGGCTCGTGCGCTGCCGCCGAAAAAGTCCGCGTGGAGAAGCGACTTCGGAGGACCAAGCTCGGCTGGTAACGCTTCTCGAGTTCGACATTTTGCCGAAGCTTAAGGCTCGGGGAGTTAACTCGTGGAGATGACCGAAGCTTAAGGCTCGGGGAGTTAACTCGTGGAGATGACCGAGCAGTTGAAGTCAACGAAGCGTTCCTGGGGCATGTCAGCCGAAGTGTGGGGTGACTTGGTATCGCGCCTTTGCGACGACGCACAGTGCTACGACCCTCATAAGCGTTACGAATTCTTCCTTGGTGGGTTGAGAAACCGTTGCTGGAAGGAGATTCTGATGGCCGTTCCACAAGCGGTAGCAGTGCTGTTTATAAGAAAATGCACTTGCCGATTGAAGACGTCAGCGACTTTGGAGACAGCCTCGACATGAACCCGGCCACGGATGACACTCTGATGCAGCAAGTGCTGTCTCTGCTGCAACAGACGCAATGTTTTGTGGTACAGTGGCAACAGGAACTCTTCTATGAAGGCAACGACCACGGATTCGACGCAGTGAACTCGACCAAGAGCGTTCCGATCTCGTCTGTGAACGCTTCTTCTGTACCAAGACCGTTCCATTGAGTTCGATGGGCCCGGTCAAAATGCGCACTCAGGAAGGCCAAGTGGTGTGTGGGCAATGACATCTACTTGGATGTATCCGCATTAGCTGTCCGTGGAACACAGCTACATGCTCATACTGCAACGTGTATGGGCATGCGTCCGAGGAATACAAACGACAATGATGGTGGCAGGGGGGAGAAGAATGTGTCGCTCCCTCCTCTTGTCATTGGAACGATATGTACGAGAACCGTTCGGCATTTGTGGTGGTGGGTCCCGACTTCGTGGAAACGGTTCATGCAAATCCGGGTGTGGGTGAGTCGACGGTATACGGTGTGTACGAGATGGGAACTGTGAATGAGATGTATGCAGGAGAACACTCTGCTTGGCGAGGCGTCGGGCACGAAGACTTTGCCGTGGTGACAACTGCAACGACCACGGGGAATGCAAGCGTTACTGGTCTGGATGTTGGTGGGATAGACAATGACGACAATGTCTAATATAAGGGGATCGAGGAAGATGCCGCGCACATCGAGCCGGCGGTCTTCCCCCCGAACGACTATGAGATGAACAAGGAGACGGAAGCACCTTGCAGGCCGCCTCTATGATCACCGCGCACGACGGGGAGTCCGTGTTGGAGACCGACCACGACGAGAACGAGAACATGAAAACGGAAGCGTGCACCTTGCCGGCCGCCTTCGTGAACCTCGCGCGCGACGGGAAGTCCGTGCCGGAGACCGACCAAGACCAAAACAAGATCATGAAGGCGGAAGCGTGTGCCTTGCAGGACGACTCTGTGAACCCCGTTCGCAACGAGGAGACCTTCTCGGAGACCGGCCACGTCGAGGACGAGAACGTCGGCGAGGGGTCCGCGTCTGCACCCGACCACGACTACGACGACAACACCTCGTGCGACGAGGGGTTCACGCCGGAGCCCGATCACGACTTTGAGAAGACGACGAAGCTGGAATCGTCCGCTCAGCAGGCCGCCTCCGTGAATACCGCGCGCGACGAAGAGTTCGCACCGGAACCGGACCTCGACTACGACCTGACCATGGAGACGGGAGCGTGCACCCAATAGGCCACCTCCGTGGCACCCCGAGCGACGAGGAGTCCGCGCCGGAAAACCGGCAGACGAGGCCAAGCATCGCAATGATGGCCATAGTCTCTGCTGGCTCCACGCCCCCGACCTGGAGCACGCCAGACGCTGGCTCCAGAAGTACCGCGGGAAGCCACTGTATTCCTAAGATGGCTGATCCCGGTCAGCGGTCTATCCTCCGGTTTTGATTTGATTTGCGTATACTTTAGACCGGCACAGTAGCCCATGAATGCATTGACCGTCCAGAGACTCACTCAGGAATTTACATCCAAACTAACCAGTCGATTGGGATATTCCGTGTTTCTACAGGTAAACAGCCGCATTTCGCTCAAGGAAGATGGTGACCACGAGAAGAGCCCGTGCCAGATCGAACGCCAGCTCCGGTTCAGCGTCGACCAGCGTTCGATCAGTGGTCCCAGCGAACCCTCTCCCGACGCAGGCAGCTGCCGCCAGAATGCGACACAGGCGGCGCCTGCAGCGCTTCCTGCCGTAGACCCCGAAGTGGCGGCTCAACTCGCAGCTGTCGCGCCAGCATTGCCGCGATCGCTGCCGCGATCGGTCTCCCGGGTGCCGTGGACCGACGCCAAGGCCCGACGTCGCAGGCCAAGCCTGAGGACGAACCAGACGACGAGCCGAACAACGAGAGCTTGTGCGTCTTGAATCTGGTCGTCCAGCTCCTCTCTAAACTCTCTGGCCTTTGCGTCGAAGCTGTCTGGAAGAACGGTGCCGTCGAACGGCGCAACCTTGATGTTGCGCAGGTCTACTCGTTCGGGTTTCTTGGCGTTGCTGCCGCCGGGGTTCTCTTCGGCCTCGCGAACGCCACTGGACTGATCGTTCTGCCGGCCAGACGTGGAGCGACGAGGTGAAGAAGGCCGCCATGAAGACGTTCGTGACCGGCATGGCGCGTCGTTGGCTCAAGGACTGGCGCGCGGCGAACCCCGCAACCACGTACGCAGACATGGGCGACGCGCTGGTGCACGAGTTCCGCCCCGTGCTGCTTGGTGTCGACGTCGCGAACAAGATCAAGAACGAGGAAAAGAAGTGGAACGAGACGTACTGCGAGTTCTCGGACCGTCTGCTCCAAATGGCAGACGCACTCGAAGGCAGGAAAAGCGAGCCTGCTAATTGGCGCCACGCACTGGTCGCGTTCGTGCGCAACGCTTACCCCAAGTACACCGACTTCTTGGAGACCAAAGTCGACCTGGAGAGTGAGCAACCAGAGCGAGCGCTGCAAGCCGCCGTTTCGGTCCTTTCTCGCAAATCCGAGACCGACGGTCGCCTACCAGACCGCTCGGGTAAATCTGGGCTCCCCGGTTTGAAACGGAGCCCAACTATTCTGGGAGCCCGGTTTCCCCGAAATTCGGGCTCCCTTCAGAGAGGGGAGTCCGGGCTCGGGCTCAGTTCGTCCCCTCCGTGGAGTTTTGCTGTTGATGTGCGAAACCGTCCTCTTTAAAACCTCCATTGCGATGCCGAAGGCTTCGTGATGGTATTATGAGCTTCTACGGGGCAACGCACGGCATTAGTATTCCATACAGCTTGTCGCACAGAGTCCATGTCACAGTAGCGCCACGTGCAAGTACCTTTCTCTTGTTGACCACCCACGAACTGCAGTAGACAGCCTGAGCAAGTCTGCGCTAGATCGCAAACCGAGCTACGGCTCGAAGAATAGAGCAAGTCGTCCTCCAGGAAGAGGCCAGGGATTCCGTCAAGATCAAAGCGGTTATTAGAGGCACTCATTTCAATGCGTCCTCTGTCCCCTGTATGCAGATTGCTCGCGAGCAGCCCAGCCATCCGGTCAAGTGTGCACACCAAGCCGACTAAGCCTAGGCTTGATCAACGGGTCGAGCCGCGTGCCTTTCGGGGGGGGGGGGGGGGGGGGTCCCGTGAAGCCCGATGTATCGAGCGAGCAGAATGAGAATGCGAGGAGTCATGGTAGAAGACCGTGAACCACCAGACATCGAAAAACCGTCGTAGGGGTTAAATAGGATCGTCTGCCACCACGAACTAATGCCGTGCGTCGCCCGGGAAAGCTCTGAATATTGCCGAACCGGCAGTTCGAACTCTACAGGTGATTGCAGGCTCCAAAACCACAATATCTAGCGGAGCACAAACCTAGATAGCAACAATACAGTTGTTTTGTACGTATTTGTTTAATGCTGGAAAAGGGCATCTCCTGCGCCTGCGTTTTCGCCTTCACCACATACCATTTCGATCCTATCACCGCAAGAAACCTACAACGCCACTGAAGGACTATCCTGCCTACTCACCAGGCGTGATGTGCGCGCGAGTGAACGTCAGCTAAATACCGGGGAGATTACAATGGCTGGGGTGTCCATGCTGATCGAAGAAGCGAATATTCAAGTGAATGACGTGTTTTTGGATGCTGGATCCGGCGTGGGGCTTTGGCTTCCAAATGCAGTCCTGCTGGGTGTGGTGGCGGGCGGAAATAGCGTGGGGGGAAACTCAGCACGTTATTGCCATATCGTCTCTTGAGCGTCTTGATTCGCTGTTGCAGTTTGGTTGCGCTCCATGTTGATGGCCTCATGTCTTTCTCCACTGACACCCAGTCAATTCGTTTTCCCGCTTGCTCGTACACCACCGCGAGCTGAACGAGTTGGCGATCCTCTTCATCTGAAAAGTCGGCCATTTTTCGCTTCGGATACTGTCTATACAAACTCAAGTAAAACGACCCTTTGGGTGTTCATACTGAAACCGAGTTTATTTTTTTTGGATTTGTAAGTCAACGTTGGGTCGCTGTCGACCGAGTCAATGTAGACTCGTTCAGAGTCGGCGTTGACTTCACTATTACTGAAACTAGTACGTTTGAGTCAATGTCGACTTGGTTTAAGTGTCCATGTTGACTTCGCGTTCAATAAAACAAGCGTATTCGAGTCAAAGTTGACTCGCTCTAAGTCATCGGTGACTTGGAAATGTGTATTCATTCATCGTTACGCAGCAGTACACACAACTACAGCCGGATGTCACTCTCAAACGCAGCCAATGCTTCCATAATCTTCGCGCATACACGCACGTATCTGTCGTGGTCCATCGAGCGAACGACGGTACCTGTCTTGTCGTGAACCAACTCATTTCGTTTCTCCCAGAACTCGAGCCTGGAGTTTCTTAGCATGGCTACCCTGCGCCTCAAGTAGCTTGTCTGCGGGCGTGGTGACGGATTGCTTCGACAAATTCAACTCAGTTTCCACCTGGGCAAGTTTGTTGCGCAAGCAACTTGAAATCGCCTTCTCCTCGGATAGTTTTGTAGCCGTCTTCTTCCACTCATGCACATTTGTCGTCACCACTGCCATCACCACTGCCATAATTCCTGAGTTCGGCCAGCTCCTTCTCAGCGGCGGCTAACTGCTCCTCTAATTTCCTTGAGCGTGCTTGTTCCTCCTCCAGCTGTCGAGCCCCTTTCTGCTTCTCTTCATCCTGCTTCTCTCGGAACTGCTGCAGTGCTTGCGAAATGGTTTTTTCAAGATGCGCATACCCCCCTCGCAAAGGGTGGGTTTGCAGGCTCCGAGCTGGGGCACCTTCCTCCTGCACGGCCACGGGTGTCTGCGAGATTGGAGGCCCTGGAGCTTGGTCTGACTCTAGCGATGCTTGGTTTCTGGCTGTGGTAAGCTGCTGAGCCGCGTGGATGTCGCATTGCTCGATCGCCAGGTGCTCGGCTCCACCACGTTGCGATAGCTTCGACGAACCCGATCCAGCGGTCTGCGCGTGTACGTCTGCTTTCAGGGCTTGGTCCGCTAAGTAAACCTCGTAGAACTCTTTCAGCAGCGCAGGCTCGTGACGCCTCAGCTCTTCTGGGTTGTCATTGAACTGCTTGAATTGTTTCAACGTGCTCAAATACTCGTAGTCCAAGTCGTTGCCGCTGTTCCTAGCAGCTGTGTATTTCTCCGCCCACAGACGCTTCTGGTAGTCTGCCATCTTGTAGTAATCACCTGCGTTGCGCCGTGGGCCTTGCCGGTGCTCGCCCTTTTCGTCTGCCATCTTCTTTTGTAGAGCCAAGCACGTGGACCGGAGCGCGTGCTTGGGTACCAGGGGAGTCGTCTCTTCATCGCGAGTCGTCGCCTTGTCCTCCGATGCACTCGCGGCGCCCAACTCGCGTGTCGCCCCGTGGGATCCTCCGCCAGTCTTCTTGGCAGTCTTCCTCTGCTTACGGGGGCTTGGCGAAGTGTCTCGCCCCTCCCCCTTCTTCCGCTTCTGCTTGCCATTGCCGGTGGCAGGCGTGGTCTTGGCAGCGCTTGCTGACTTGTCAGTGGGCGCGCTCGTCCGCTTTGTCGCTGGCTTGTCCGTCGCCTTTGCAGCTGTCTTGTTCCTCGTCATGGGCGCCTGGCGAGCAGCACCGCTAGCAGTCCCCTCGCTCTCTGCAGCCTGAGATCGCTTCGCCATCAGCACCTTGCCGCAGTGCTGGACTTGAAAGTCAACGGTGAGATCGGTTTTTGGTTGATCAAGGTGATCGAGGAAATTGATTTGATTGATGGAAATTGATTTTGAAGGATATGGATTTGACCAGTTGGAGTTGGGGGCTTTCATTTTTCAACAAGATGGAGCTGGCTCACGTGGAGCCGCCCGCAGAGTGGGAAGAAGCCAACTGGAGTCACATCGTCGCCCAGGTCGTGGCGGATACGGTTGAAAGTTCCTGGACTTGCCGGAAGTATGTGGTGCTTATCAGTGGGCTTCCTGGGGCTGGAAAGAGCGCGCTCAGCGAAGTGTTGGCTAGAGAGTTCAGAGAGGCTTTGCGTGAGAAACCAAACAAGGACGGCAGCTCTCGTCTAGTGCGGGTGTGCAGCTCGTCATTTGACGAAGTACATGCAGTGTGTGCAGCGACAAGGGACCCCACGCCGGCTACGTTTGCTGAGAAGGATATTGCGTTTTCCTTACAAGTTGCGGACGTGGTGATTACCGACGAGATGAATCTTACGGAGAGCGAAAGGAAACCAATTCTGGACACGGTAACCACTCACTTGAACGACATGAAGTGCGATGGAGAGGTGTGCATGGTTAAGCTATCATGCCGCGACGAATCGCACGCTTTTGAGCTTTACGCCAGATCGTGGCGATCGCTGTCGGACGATGAACTTCGAGCTCGATTATAAAAAATCCGTCGCAGATAGTAGTGAGGACATGGCCAAGGTTTACACCGTCGATCCCAACATATAGGATAGGACAGGCAAAGAGAGGCTGTATAGGAGGACTTTAATGCATCAGGGCCGTGTTACACAGATATGAGTGTTGTAATCTTTATGAACTACCAACGACGTGCTGTCATGTCGACAGCGACTAGGAATGGGCCAACGTTGACTGAAACAAGATACATAAATGGGCATCTTGGAGAGCCATTTCATAATATCGTTTTAGACGGGGCTCTCTTTGTGATAGGCCAATCAACATACATAAACCTGTGTATCTCCATAAATAATAACATGTGTGATTACAGGTGATTGAATATAAACTGGCTCTCCAAGACGCACATCACTGTACTCTTTGGTGTTTTCAACACCAAAACGGCCATTTCACAAATGAGTCAATGCAGACTCGTTCAGAGTCGACGTTGACTTCGCTATTACTGAAACTAGTACGTTTGAGTCAATGTCGACTTGGTTTAAGTCCATGTTGACTTCGCGATCAATAAAACAAGCGTATTCGAGTCAAAGTTGACTCGCTCGAAGTCATCGGTGACTTGGAAATGTGTATTCATTCATCGTTACGCAGCAGCACACACAACTACAGCCGAATGGCACTCTCAAACGCAGCCAATGCTTCCATAATCTTCGCCCATACACGCACGTATCTGCCGTGGTCCATCGAGTGAATGACGGTACCTGTCTTGGCGTGGACCATGTCATTTCTTTTCTCCCAGAACTCGAGCCTGGAGTTTCTTAGCATGGCTACCCTGCGCCTCAAGTAGCTTGTCTGCGGGCGTGGTGACGGATTGCTTCGACAAATTCAACTCAGTTTCCACCTGGGCAAGTTTGTTGCGCAAGCAACTTGAAATCGCCTTCTCCTCGGCTAGTTGTAAAATCGAATTCCGCAACTCCTTCGTCAACGCGGTAGTTATATCGTTGTCTGTGAGATCAAAATTCCTGCGTTCGGTCAGCTCCTTCGCAGCGGCGGCTAACTGCTCCTCTAATTTCCTTGAGCGCGCTTGCTCCTCCTCTAGCATCTCTCGGAACTGCTGCAGTACTTGCAAAGTAGAGAGTTCAAAATTCGCATACCCCCCCCTCGCAAAGGGTGGGTTTGCAGGCTCCGAGCTGGGGCACCTTCCTCCTGCACGGCCACGGGTGTCTGCGAGATTGGAGGCACTGGAGCTTGATCTGACGCTAGCGATGCTAGGTTTCTGGCTGTGGTAAGCTGCTGAGCCGCGTGGATGTCGCATTGCTCGATCGCCAGGTGCTCGGCTCCGCCACGTTGCGATAGCTTCGACGAACCCGATCCAGCGGTCTGCGCGTGTGCGTCTGCTTTCAGGGCTTGGTCCGCTAAGTAAACCTCGTAGAACTCTTTCAGCAGCGCAGGCTCGTGACGCCTCAGCTCTTCTGGGTTGTCGTTGAACTGCTTGCATTGTCTCGACGTGCTCAAAGCCTCGTAGTCCAAGTCGTTGCCGCTGTTCCTAGCAGCTGTGTATTTCTCCGCCCACAGACGCTTCTGGTAGTCTGCCATCTTGTAGTAATCACCTGCGTTGCGCCGTGGGCCTTGCCGGTGCTCGCCCTTTTCGTCTGCCATCTTCTTTTGTAGAGCCAAGCACGTGGACCGGAGCGCGTGCTTGGGTACCAGGGGAGTCGTCTCTTCATCGCGAGTCGTCGCCTTGTCCTCCGATGCACTCGCGGCGCCCAACTCGCGTGTCGCCCCGTGGGATCCTTCGCCAGTCTTCTTGGCAGTCTTCCTCTGCTTACGGGGGCTTGGCGAAGTGTCTCGCCCCTCCCCCTTCTTCCGCTTCTGCTTGCCATTGCCGGTGGCAGGCGTGGTCTTGGCAGCGTTTGCTGACTTGTCAGTGGGCGCGCTCGTCCGCTTTGTCGCTGGCTTGTCCGTCGCCTTTGCAGCTTTCTTGCTCCTCGTCATGGGCCCCTGGCGAGCAGCACCGCCAGCAGTTCCCTCGCTCTCTGCAGCCTGAGACCGCTTCGCCATCAGCACTTTGCTGCAGTCAAGGTTCTTTGAGAAAGTGATCCTACAGTTGAAATAAATTGATGTGGACCAATTCGATTTAGAATCAAGAGGACTCTAAGTCAACGTTGACTTGGTATAAGTCGTTGTTGAGATGGCTTCAGTAACAAGTGTCTAAGCCAGCGTAGACACGTTCCAAGTCGTAGTCGACTTGGTGACTCAATGAGAGACGCACGAGTAGATGCACATGGATATCTTTACAAAAAGATGCAGAAGTGGCGAGATAAGCGCCAACACAAGAGTGGATACGTCAAATTAGAGATTTACTGAAGCTACCAGTCACCACTTCGGCATTGCCGGAGCACGTTAGCGATCACACATAAACTCTTCCAGCGTGATGATGTATTCGCGCGGCATATCGACGGTGGTCAGCTCGTTATCGATGTGCAGCTCATCGACAAAGTCCACCTCGTCGTCGGGGCGCGGCTCCTCCGGTGCGTTGCGTCTCCAGGTGTTGAAGTACTCCATGAAAGTGCGACCAGGGATAGCGTGGCCAACACGATTAGCTCGTTCCAAGAGCTGTGTTGCTTCCGCTATGCCACGGGGGCATTCGAACGAAGCAACCGCAAGCATGTCCGAGGAAATGTGCAGATCCAGATAGCGCTCAAAATCATCCATCCGAAGGTTGCAGTTGTCGACGATAACGACATCCACGCCACGGTCGGGGCTGCAACACAGGAGTTCTCTGCATTGTTCGTAGCAGCTTCGATGCGCCTTCCAAAGCCGACTTGCGTCGAACACATAGGATCCTCCGCGCTGGAAGAAGAGGTCAGCTGAGCAAACCGATACGCGGAAACCAACCGTTGCTGCATAACGAGCGACCTCTTGAGCAAACGTTGTCTTGCCACTGCCCGGGAGGCCTCTCGTGATCACGAAGCGGGTACTGCATATACGCGCGGCGGTCCATCCGATACGCCCGGTAGTCGTCAACGATTCGTCGGACTTTGAACTCCATTTCTCACACGTCGAGTGTCGTCGAACCTGAAAATTGACGACTGGGTCTGCTACGGTTCTAACGGGCAAGTCCGGGAAAGGAAGACGGCATTTCTTAGAACTTTCACGTCCAAGATTCCGCTTATGATGTTGTCCACACCATATCGCCGAGCATAAGTCAACATTGACCTGGGATAGTCAACATCGACATCTTGGCCGGACCAGTTCCGCTCCTGGACGATCTCAGCGGCGTGGGCGACCGTCGGCAAGCATTCTGGTAAGCCCGGCCTCAGCGGCACGGCGAGCGTAGCGGACAGCGAGAGCAGCATGGCGAGCATGGCGGCGGCCGGCATGGGCGACAGCAGCATGACGAGCATGGCGGCGGCCGGCACAGCGAGAGCAGCACGACGAGCACAGCGGCCGGCATGGGCGACAGCAGAACGGCGAGCATAGCGGCGGCATGGGCGACCGTCGGCAAGCATTCCGGCGAGCCCGGCCACAGCGGCACGGCGAGCGTAGCGGTAGTGGGGACAACGAGAGCAGCATGACGAGCATGGCGGCGGCCGGCACAGCGAGAGCAGCACGACGAGCACAGCGGCCGGCATGGGCGACAGCAGCACGGCGAGCATAGCGGCGGCATGGGCGACCGTCGGCAAGCATTCCGGCGAGCCCGGCCTCAGCGGCACGGCGAGCGTAGCGGTAGTCGGGACAACGAGAGCAGCATGACGAGCATGGCGGCGGCCGGCACAGCGAGAGCAGCACGACGAGCATGGCGGCGCCCGGCATGGGCGAGAGCAGCACGGCGAGCATAGCGGCGGCCAGAGTAAGGATCAGCAGCTTGGTGGCGGCCTTGGCGGCGACGGTCGATGCGAGCCGGGCGACGGCATAGTTGGGGAAGCGCGCTGGAGCAGTAGCTGGCGATTTCGGAAATGAGGTTTGGGATTGAGCGCGCGGAAACGATCTTCTGGCACGGATCGCAGCGCGAGCGTGATTGGCCGCGAAATGGCTGGCCAATTACACGTCGCAAATTCAAACGACGGGGGCGCTGATTGGCGTAGATACCGGAGCGAGCCCACGGGCGAAAATCTGCGTGTTGCGCGAACTCAAAGCGCAAGTTGGAAAAGCGCGCGAAAAGCTGTGTGTTGCGCGAAGCTTGATGGCTGAAGCCAGGCTGATATATGGATACCACTTCGTGTGACCTTTGGATTGAGCCAATGCTGTGCTGATTGGCTTATTAGCTTCAACTTCAACCCTCGATAAGCACTCCGAATTATAGTAGTTCTTGAATTAGTGACTACCTAGTACGAGGGCATTTCTTTTGCAAGTTCTTCTGCAACAGAAATGATGGCAAACAGTGCCTTAACGTCGCTCGCCTCGCTACCTAGGCCAGTGTGGTGTCCTCACAAAACGCGGTACCCGTAGATATGAAATACCAACGAATGCGTGCACACAGTTTCTATAGGTGAGCGCTGATCTTGTCCGTCGAAAAAGCTCTGCTTCTGGGTGGTCAAAAGCTCACGAGACAGCACACTAATTCCCTCCTGTTCCTGGCTCAATCCAAAGGTCACACGAAGTGGTATCCATATATCAGCCTGGCTTCAGCCATCAAGCTTCGCGCAACACACAGCTTTTCGCGCGCTTTTCCAACTTGCGCTTTGAGTTCGCGCAACACGCAGATTTTCGCCCGTGGGTTCGCTCCGGTATCTACGCCAATCAGCGCCCCCGTCGTTTGAATTTGCGACGTGTAATTGGCCAGCCATTTCGCGGCCAATCACGCCCGCGCTGCGATCCGTGCCAGAAGATCGTTTCCGCGCGCTCAATCCCAAACCTCATTTCCGAAATCGCCAGCTACTGCTCCAGCGCGCTTCCCCAACTATGCCGTCGCCCGGCTCGCATCGACCGTCGCCGCCAAGGCCGCCACCAAGCTGCTGATCCTTACTCTGGCCGCCGCTATGCTCGCCGTGCTGCTCTCGCCCATGCCGGGCGCCGCCATGCTCGTCGTGCTGCTCTCGCTGTGCCGGCCGCCGCCATGCTCGTCATGCTGCTCTCGTTGTCCCGACTACCGCTACGCTCGCCGTGCCGCTGAGGCCGGGCTCGCCGGAATGCTTGCCGACGGTCGCCCATGCCGCCGCTATGCTCGCCGTGCTGCTGTCGCCCATGCCGGCCGCTGTGCTCGTCGTGCTGCTCTCGCTGTGCCGGCCGCCGCCATGCTCGTCATGCTGCTCTCGTTGTCCCCACTACCGCTACGCTCGCCGTGCCGCTGTGGCCGGGCTCGCCGGAATGCTTGCCGACGGTTGCCCATGCCGCCGCTATGCTCGCCGTTCTGCTGTCGCCCATGCCGGCCGCTGTGCTCGTCGTGCTGCTCTCGCTGTGCCGGCCGCCGCCATGCTCGTCATGCTGCTGTCGCCCATGCCGGCCGCCGCCATGCTCGCCATGCTGCTCTCGCTGTCCGCTACGCTCGCCGTGCCGCTGAGGCCGGGCTTACCAGAATGCTTGCCGACGGTCGCCCACGCCGCTGAGATCGTCCAGGAGCGGAACTGGTCCGGCCAAGATGTCGATGTTGACTATCCCAGGTCAATGTTGACTTATGCTCGGTGATATGGTGTGGACAACATCATAAGCGGAATCTTGGACGTGAAAGTTCTAAGAAATGCCGTCTTCCTTTCCCGGACTTGCCCGTTAGAACCGTAGCAGACCCAGTCGTCAATTTTCAGGTTCGACGACACTCGACGTGTGAGAAATGGAGTTCAAAGTCCGACGAATCGTTGACGACTACCGGGCGTATCGGATGGACCGCCGCGCGTATATGCAGTACCCGCTTCGTGATCACGAGAGGCCTCCCGGGCAGTGGCAAGACAACGTTTGCTCAAGAGGTCGCTCGTTATGCAGCAACGGTTGGTTTCCGCGTATCGGTTTGCTCAGCTGACCTCTTCTTCCAGCGCGGAGGATCCTATGTGTTCGACGCAAGTCGGCTTTGGAAGGCGCATCGAAGCTGCTACGAACAATGCAGAGAACTCCTGTGTCGCAGCCCCGACCGTGGCGTGGATATCGTTATCGTCGACAACTGCAACCTTCGGATGGATGATATTGAGCGCTATCTGGATCTGCACATTTCCTCGGACATGCTTGCGGTTGCTTCGTTCGAATGCCCCCGTGGCATAGCGGAAGCAACACAGCTCTTGGAACGAGCTAATCGTGTTGGCCACGCTATCCCTGGTCGCACTTTCATGGAGTACTTCAACACCTGGAGACGCAACGCACCGGAGGAGCCGCGCCCCGACGACGAGGTGGACTTTGTCGATGAGCTGCACATCGATAACGAGCTGACCACCGTCGATATGCCGCGCGAATACATCATCACGCTGGAAGAGTTTATGTGTGATCGCTAACGTGCTCCGGCAATGCCGAAGTGGTGACTGGTAGCTTCAGTAAATCTCTAATTTGACGTATCCACTCTTGTGTTGGCGCTTATCTCGCCACTTCTGCATCTTTTTGTAAAGATATCCATGTGCATCTACTCGTGCGTCTCTCATTGAGTCACCAAGTCGACTACGACTTGGAACGTGTCTACGCTGGCTTAGACACTTGTTACTGAAGCCATCTCAACAACGACTTATACCAAGTCAACGTTGACTTAGAGTCCTCTTGATTCTAAATCGAATTGGTCCACATCAATTTATTTCAACTGTAGGATCACTTTCTCAAAGAACCTTGACTGCAGCAAAGTGCTGATGGCGAAGCAGTCTCAGGCTGCAGAGAGCGAGGGAACTGCTGGCGGTGCTGCTCGCCAGGGGCCCATGACGAGGAGCAAGAAAGCTGCAAAGGCGACGGACAAGCCAGCGACAAAGCGGACGAGCGCGCCCACTGACATGTCAACATTGGCACTTGCAACTCAACATCGAGATATTACAAGTATACTTGCAACTCAACATCGAGATATTACAAGTATACTTGCAACTCAACATTGAGATATTACAAGTATACGATTTGCTCTGTCATGCTTCGTATCCGGATGTGTGTAGATTCGAATTTTAATATCGGTATAGTTGTATGATCAAGGTCAACAATGCCCACCTATCCGGATGCAAGAAGTGCGCCTTTTGCCCCCCCCCCCCTGTCATGGTAGGCGCCCCTCCACCGTCACTCGTCGAGATGTCACAGAAGCGCCGAGTAGGCAGCGGGCCCGACGCCCAGCCGCCCCGGAAGGCGCGAAGAAAAGCAGCGAGGACAGTGAACGCCGAGGCATCTGGTAAGCAAATCGCATCTTTCACTAGCAAAGCGTCGTAGCGATCTTATAGTAGACGTTCATAATGCCGCAGACGACGAGTTTGAAGTCGAGAAGATCATCGAGATGAAGTTCGTGCGTGGAGAGCCCAAGTACCATGTGAAGTGGAAGGGTTACGACGAGACGTCGTGGGAGCCGGAATCGAATCTGCATTGTCCTGAGCTCCTCAACAAGTTCAAGGCAGCACAACTTCAAGAGGCACGCGCGTTGAAGAAAAAAGCAACCCGAAAAGCGGACTTGCCTGACCGAGGTAGCATCGTGACGGCGAAAATTCCTGCAAAACACCAAGAGGGTTCTGAAGGTAACAAACAGCACGTGTTTGCCACATGCTCTTATGTTGGTTTAGGGGAAATTGTACTAACTGTAATAATGGTGCCCAGGTTTGGAGGAAGTGTACGAAGTGGAAAAAATTCTTCGCGAAACTTTTCGTTTTGGCTTGTCTTACTTTGAGGTGAAATGGAAGGGATATTCCCAAACGAGCTGGGAGCCTGCCTCCAATCTGAACTGCCCTGACAAATTGGAGAAGTTTAGGCGTCGCCAGAAAGCAGCACGTCAAGCTATGCTCGAAAACTCAGCTCCAGCTGAAGTCACCGATGCTACCGGGACGGTAGGCCATGACAGCCCTCGGAAAGGTACCGATGAGAACGAGAAACCCAGCGGTGGATCTACAGCTCGCCAAGTAAGCAGAGCATCGATTCCAGAAAATAATGGAGTGGTAACCAATAGGGATGGTTTTGGACGACTTCTAAACAGTCCAAAACACTTCCGGAAAACGGCCAAAATTCCATCCAAAATGCAAAACTGTTCTAAACTATCAGATAGCATATTATTAACAAGGGTTTTGGACTCTTTGCGACCAACCTCCCTGCAACCAGGCGCCGTGGTGCTCAAGGCCACGGCGCAGAGATCGGATTCATCAAAGCCGCATTGATATTCACCGCCATGCGGCTTAGCAATGGATGAGGGAATGCCAGAGCATGGTCGAGGACGACGAGAGCAGCAGCATGCTCGAGGAACTGGAGTTGACCAAGGCGATCAAGACTCGGCCAAGCTGCTCGCGCAGATCGAGTCGCTCAAGAGCTAGGTGTCTGCCGGCAGCCATGAGAGGAGATCGTAAAGGTGCTGACTGCAGACTCATCGGTTGCCTCAACTGGGTGGCCGACGCCAAGATGCCCACGTCCTTCAGTGCGCTGCGTTCCGTGCAGGACACGCGCGCGCGTCAGGTGGACGCCGTGCTCGAGACCTTCTCCGCCAGCGTCGGCGACATCACTCGCTAGATCAAGACAGTGCAGAAGGAGCTGTGCAAGAGGACCTCCGCTACTTGTATCAGGTGCAGCTCGCGGTGCTTCACAGGCTGTGAACGGCGACGATCCGGACTCGTCGTCGGCCGCCAGGCTCAGCAACGCCTTCGCTGCCGCCAAGGGTGTGTTCGAGCGCGTGCACGAGCGCGTGGTGCGCGAGGTACAGTGCTGCCGCAGCATGAATGTACTCCTGAAGTTCGCGCAGTTGCAGCTGCTATATGCGAAGGTGCTGGAGGAGATCGTGGCCCAGAGCAAGACTGTGCAGGAGACACCACTGCCGGCTGTACCGAGGTGCAATGCTGCCGCGGCATGAAGGTCCTTCTGGAATTCGAGCAGCTGCAGCTGCTATATGCGAAGGAGCTGGAGGAGATCGAGGCCCAGAGCACGACTGCGCAGGAGACACCACTGCCGGCTGTACCGAGGTGGAATGCTGTCGCGGCATGAAGGTCCTTCTGGAGTTCGAGCAGCTGCAGCTGCTATATGCGAAGGAGCTGGAGGAGATCGTGGCCCAGAGCACGACTTCGCAGGAGACGAAGCCTGACGCCGCGAGAATCATGGTTAAGAAGATGCAATACAGTTTTGAGTCGTATTTTTCAATGGAAGTTTAACATTCTGTATCTACACTCTCGGGACACGACTGATGGCGTGCAAGGTCTAGTTCATCCTTCTGAAGCGCGCCGTAGTTGATGTAGACAAAAGCAAGCATCTCGACCTTCTCCACGGACAGTCGGTTTCTTCTCTTTGAGTGAATGTGGTCAAAGATGCTCCAAGCTCTCTCGCTTGCTGCTGAAGACGTTGGTATCGCGAATACAATATCAGCTAGCTTCTTCAGCAGAGGATATTTCATGTCACTTTGGGCACCCCAGTAGTCTCGCGGGCTCGATTCTGAATACTTTGTTCGTAGATCTTCACCACCCCTCCGTTTCAAGCATTTAAAACTGAGAATCTCAGCGGTTAACGCAGCAACACCCGTAGAGGATATCAATCCGCATCGTTTGGCCAGTATGCACACTTGATCGTCTACTTGCTCGTCGTCATCACCCACAAAATCGTCGATGTTCATCGATGGGTCCAGCAAGAAGGCTACCGCCATTGCATTTGTGTGGACGTATCTCCACCGTTTCTGAATCTTCTCGCGAAAAAGGTCTTGGAGATGATCAAGATTAACAGCGGTGAGATTTGTGTATGCACCATCGGCTTGTGAGGCATCAGCAGCTACTACACCGTTGTCCGCAGGTGCAGCCGGGGACACAATTGCAGCTGCGTCGCTGAGAGCCCCAATGCCAGTTAGAACTTGCTGTTGTGTAGAGTCGCGCTCCTCCGAGTCGCTCTCATCCGATTCGTTCTCCGACTCAAAAGATAGTTCTGGCTCCGGTTCTGGGGACGTGACACCGTACACGGTGTGATATCGCAGCCACCTGAACCATCGATAGACCCCTGAAACAAACCCATTGTCAGCCTCCAGAGCGCAAAGGGCCTCGATAATGGGATCAAATAGCCGAACTATAGTTCTTAAGCTGTTCCAGAAAACATCATCGCGAACCAACGCTATCACATAGAGAAGTTTTTTCCGGTTTGATGCAGTGCCACGATATCGGTCCATGAACTGCTCATAATCGGGATTCAAGAAGAGTTTTTCCAGTGTCTCTCGGCTATTCAGCACATTGCGAAGGCAATTATGCACCGAATACCACCGCGTTGGGACTGGCAAAACCAAATTTCTGGCCTTGGAACCCGCGTCTCGTACACCTTGTTGCAGCTGCTTGAACTCGTCATAAAGTGCTAGATGATCCCGGACAAAGCGCGTTAGAGCCACGGCTCTTGATAAAACGGCTTTGACGAAAGTAAACTGGCCGATATCTTGCATCAGTAAATTCAAAACATGTGCAGAGCATCCTCCACTGATCACGTTTGGGCGCCTACTCTGAACTTGACTCGTCGCGCTTTTCATGTTCTTTGCATTATCAGTGACAACTCCAACCACTTGTGCTGTAGTCTCGTGTTCGACTTCTTCAATGACTTTGTCAATTTCTCCAGCAAGATAGCGCGCGGTATGTTTTTTTGACCTTGTCGACCATGACGACCAAAAGAGCGAAGGTAACCCGGGCGCAACTACCATGAAGTTGATAATGCTCGAGCCGTTTGTATCCGTCCATCCATCAGTAACGAGTGACACGTATGTCTGAGCATTAATCATCTGGATGACCTTCAAACGAATCTCATCTCTCACTCGTTTTAACAGCACCATACTGAGCTTGTGCCTCGACGGTACTTTGACGGAGGGGGCCACCAGAGCAATGAAGTCTCGAAATACTTGCGCTTCTACGAGAATGAAAGGTAGTGCGCAGACAAAAAACACCCGAGCTAGTGCCATATCAAAAGCATCTTGATCAATATCACGTGATGCAGGCTCCACCTTTGGATCCGTCTTTGACGCTGGCGCTAGAACAGGCACCGGTCGTAGCGCAGTTTGAACAGCCCTGGGGACACTTGGGCACTGGTTTGGCTTCACCAAGTGGTTCAACAAGTTCCCACTAGGTTTACCATTTTTCTTGAGTGCGCCGCAGTAGACGCACCGACCGTGTTTCTTGCCGTTTTCGCGTTCAATGGTGTAGTGCTTCCAAATCATGTCACGCGGTCGTCCAGTCTTCAATGGTGAAGACCTAGATCGCCCAGACGATCCTGGGGTGCGCGGGGTACGCGGGGTACGGGGCGTATGGGGCGATCCTGTTGGAGTTGATGATTGTGGTGTCCGGGGAGTCCGGGGCGACCGCGTTGAAGTTGTTGTGCTCGATGATCGAGCCGGAGTCGATTGACGGGGCGACGCTACAGGAACTGGTGGTGGGGGCGAGAACGCAGAACTTGGCGAGTCTTGCCGAGGCGAGAACATCACCCTGCGTGTGACTGCCGGCGACGTCAAGATACTCCTTGACGATCTCGGTTCTGGGGCTTCGCTTTGATAAGGGCTGTATCGATTTGATCTCCGTAAAGCAGACCCGGGGGGCGATCGCAACGCCCTTCGTGGTGGGGAAGACTCACGCAGAGCATGAGCAGGAGGCACCGGCGATAAGGTCGCTGGAAAGTCGCCCGCAGCTTCTCGGGATGTCGCCATGGTGAAGCTCTTTTCGCACTGGTAGGCGTCAATGGGTTCGCCGCAGCTTTCAAAGATCCTGGCGCACTGACTTTTGAACTTTTAGACACTTCTAAACTGTTTAAAACGTTTTGGTGTATTTAAAACGTTCTTTACTCTTCCGATCCAAAACCATCTCTAGTAACCAATGATGCTGACAATGTGGCTACCAAGAGCCGGCAAACCGATGATCGAACCGAAAATGACTACGAGTACGATTACCCGGATTACTTTCCCGAGACTACCGAGGAAGAGGCGATCTCAAATGCAGGTGGTGGTGTTGAGCCTAGGGGTGACGGGATCTCAAACAATGCGGATGCAGACGCTACGCCAGTACCGCGAGCAGATTCCAGAGGGTCAGGCAACGCTCCGAGAAAAAGAAAATCGCCCCGGCAGACAGCAGAAACAACCGCAACGCCCTCGCAAAATCGACGTACTCTTTCGTCTCACGGGAGTCGAGTATCTGGGAAGAAATCGAAAAGACGTGCGGACATGCTTGCTGATGAAGTGAACGTGGGTATTGATGACGATCACGAGGTGCTGCAATCGGATGGTTGTTCTGGCGAGAGTTCCGACGACGATTCTGAAGATGAGTTTGCAGATGAGCTTTATATTGCGGGTGATACCGGAAACGAAAGTTTTAGTGTCGAAACAGCAGAGGAAATTCGTGCGGTTGCCGGCCCCCAGGACTACATAACAGATGAAATGCTTCGAGGCATGTCTGACAATGGTTGGGAGTTGCTACCGGTAACCGACGAACTGGATGACTCGGACCTGTCCGGCGCTACGGATGTGTTTACGGACCCTCCTCAACTTACTGCATCGGCTATAGAGGCAGCGAAAACGATGAAACCTTCTGATCTTTGTTTTACTACATGCCGAAGACTCTCTGGACGGAGATTGCCGAGGAAAATAATCGTTACGAGCGTCAGACACGACCGGAAAGACTTCGACAGGCGAAGTTGTCCATTGAAAAGAAGACGGCCGACATCCACAAACGCAAGGAAATGTTTCAAGCAAAGAAGAAGGAGCTGGACGCGTTCAAAGACGTACTTGCCGCGGAGATCATGCATTTTCTGGCCCTAGTAATATCCAGGGCTATTTGCCCGATAAAGTCTCGACTGGAAGATCATTGGAAGACGCGAGCCCGTGGAGCGATCCCAGCTGGAACATGGTCGCGATTTATGGTTCGCAAGCGTTTCAAGGAGATTAACAGGTACTGTGACTTCCACGTTATTTTAATAAAGGGCCCACTAACACGTCCTTCGCTAGATTTCTCCACTTTACGAGCAACCAGGCTCCGCAGGCTAAGACAGACCGGGCATGGAAGATTCGCATCGTGATAAACAAGTTACAGACTACTTTCAAGGGTGGAATGGAACTAGGGCGCTGGGTTGCATTCGACGAGATGGTTATCCCTTCAAGAAGTTCACGGAACAGAATACGAGTTTTCCTGAAGAATAAGCCGCACAAGTACGGCACCAAGCTGGTCGCTGTGTGTTGCGGGAATACCCACTACTGCTCCAGGTATGCTCATTTGCGCTATGTTATGTAGTCGGTATCTGAACGCTGTGGATTCATGCTCAGGTTCGAGGTTTATTGCGGTAAGAAACAAAACAGTCAATTTGTTGACACCAGAAGTGGACCAGCTGCTGTTGTTCGAAACCTTAAAGCCTTGTGGGAACAGCGTCGGGTGGATCGATCCAAGAAGCAAATCATCATCACTGATCGCGAGTATTCTTCGGTGACGTTGGGGTTTCGTTTGATGGACATGGGGTACTACAATATCGGGACGGTTGCTACGACGCGTCTTGGCTTCCCCGAAGACTTGAAGACCGACAAAAAATCAGCTTCGAGAGCGATGCCGCGCGGCTCATACATTCTTGCTCGGAACAATACGAATCGTCAAATGTACTCGACGCGGTGGGTTGACTCGAAAATGTGCTACTTTGTGGCGACTGGGTCCTCCGCTAGACGTGCGATTGTGCGGAGGAAGCAAAAGGACGGCTCACAGGCAAACATTCCGTGTCCGGAGTTTGTGGTATTGTACAACAAGTACATGGGGGGTGTTGACAGTCACGACCAGTTACGTCTGCAAAGGTACTTGTTGCTCTGTTGCGGTTCTGCCGCCCATTACTTACGCCGAAAATGCTTTTGACTAGGTACTCCATTCAAATGATCATGCGACCGAAGAAATACTACAAGACTCTTTTCTACGGGCTTCTCGACATAGCTGTTATTAACGCTTTTATCACCCATCGTGAGTACGCGAAGTCGGTGGGGGAAAAACCTCTTTCACACGCGGATTTTCTCATTCAGCTACACGAGGAGCTACTCGCTCTCGGAGATGATGACTTCCTGGAAACGGTGCCAGTCGCCGAAGCCGCTGTTACCGAGGTGGAGCCAAGAACTAACCAGACACCAGTTTCGACGGCGTACTCGCTAGCAAGCTCGAAGCATCAATTGATGGTGTCGACGGACAAGACAGCGAAGGGCAAGTTCAAGTTTCGCGTGTGCAAGGTTTGTTCGGTACTGCGTGGTGCTGGCAGTCCTGGATCGAATCGACCTCCCGGCACAACGCGTCATTACTGCAAGCAGTGCTCCACTGATCGAGGACGACTGTTTTTGTGTTCCAAGGCGCGACATGTATCCGATGGTAATTCTGTATCGTGCTTAACATTTGGCACTCGAAATGGAAGAACAGAGATCAACTTCCGCACTCTGAAAAGGTCGGACGGATCCGAATGCGTCGGTCGAAGGAGGAGTTACGCGCGGAAACGATGGACACAGCTTCCTCAGATGCTGTACCGCCAAGGCAATACGAGACCGATGTTCAGAATGCCGATGGGGCTGCTTCGGTGTCATCTTCGCAGTTACCGGTTCCAAGTGTCGCGCGAAAGGTAGAGGTACAAGTGCATCAGCCAGAGCGGCCAGGCGCAGATGCAGCAGGACAGGATGAAGAAGGAGTAACTGCGACTGAGAGGCCCCCGGATAAGAGCGAGCGAGAGGCCGTGGCGGAAGTGCTGGCGGAGCTGCTCGGCGCGGTGGAATGTACGCTCAGCGGGGCCGAGCAGCAGAATGAGTCGGATAATTAGGTGTCACTGCGAAGTCGATCTTGACAAAATACGTCTGTAAGTGAGAGCGAAGCCAGCTTTGACTCGACGGCGGTCAAGCTGGTTGTCAACGCTGAGATCTATGTTTCACTGCGAAGTCAATCTTGACTTCTGCCATACAAACTTTAATACAAATACGCCTGTTAGGGAGAGCGAATCCAACCTTGGCACCAAGCTGGTTGTCAACGTTGAGATCTATGTTTCACTGCGAAGTCAATCTTGACTTCTGCCATACAAACTTTAATACAAATACGCCTGTGAGGGAGAGTGAAGCCAACCTTGGCATCGACAGCGGCCAAGCTGAGATCTATGCTACAATAAGAAAGCGATGACGGAATATATGTAGGCATGGGCTTCTTCATTGCATCTCAACATCGCTAACAAAATATGTATGCTTCTGTGAAGCTGGGCTAAGCACTTTCCGACGTACTAGCGTCTCAACGATACCCCAAGACGAGGAAACATCACCTCGGTTTGATACGTCCAGATAGCAAGCCACTCAAGCGCAGCGGCTTCCTGGACTCGAGCTTTATACTCGAGCTCTTTGAAAAAACCCTCCTTGGTATGATCCCGGATAGCATTCTCGTCGTACGATTCATCTGCCTCCATGGCGATATGGTGTTCAACATGGGAATCGAGAAAAGCGTCTAAGCGTTCAATATCCCACTCGCACAGGCGCTGTCGACGCTTTACCATAGTCAGCGTTATCTACACAGAGGTCAATGGCACGTTAGCGTTGGGAGTACACCTGGCACCACAGAACGCGTGAAATACCTTCGAGCCTTTCAGGGACGCTTGCAACCACGCGTAGATGTGACTCGAGTCTTCGTCATTCTGAAACTGCGCATACATCTCGTAGAGCGGAAGGGCGGCTAGAAATGCGTCTACATGGGTGGTAGACCTGAATCTAGGCTCGTAAACCTGTTGCATAATACCATTCGTTAGACTACGCCACAGAACTCAAGTAATTCGTATACCCACCCGGTCGCGTGAAGGTTTGCGTACTGGCTGGAGGGTGTGAAAGTCAAGGAACCCCTGGTGCCATTGAAATCTCTCCAACGTCTAGGCATTCATCGAAATTGAGCCATCGTGACGCCCACTGAAACACCAACGATACGTGCACGTACCTCCCCAACAGACTTCGGCTTGCCATCAATTTTCTTGTTGTTTGACGCTGTTCGGTTGACATCCGGCGTGAAAGCCTGTTGTATGCAAGCAGGAAGGTTAGATATCAAACATACACCACAAGTAGAACATTCATGCGCACCGGGACAGCCTCGTAGGTGTACTTAGGGTCCGAGAGAACAAAGTAGGAGGATTTGTCTAAGTCGGTATCTTGATCGCTGAGCTGCCCTTGGCTCTCGGAGCGCCCTCGCGCTGTGAGCTCCTGTTGGTTCGAGCGTTCGTCGTCATCGCTGCTGCTGCCGCCCA
Source organism: Phytophthora x cambivora (assembly GCA_033557925.1). NCBI lineage: Eukaryota > Oomycota > Peronosporomycetes > Peronosporales > Peronosporaceae > Phytophthora > Phytophthora x cambivora. Next base: position 10,541,455 of record JAUCEB010000011.1, on the reverse strand, counting down.
CAGTGCTGCTGCTGTCGGCCGCCGTGTCGTCGGTGTACATACTTGCGTCGGCCATGATCTTCTCGGAGAAGATCTCCCCCCACACGATGTGTACTGTACCACTGAGGAGCGACCGCGACTTTTGACAGGTTGATTTTGACTGTCGCTCGATTCTATGGAATGCCTCCATTTTATGTTATACTAGATCCTTACACTAAAACAAATATTCACTGCATCCGCCTGCAAAGGCTGCTGTTGCAGTGAGAGCCTGTTCTGGCAGCACCATTGGGTATTATAGCCCTCATCGCTGACGTCACCGCCTTAGCCACCACCATTTTGGTCCTCGGCGATCCGCCTGCTTTTAGGCGCGCTCCGCACTCTGATTCGAGATCACACTACGGACTGCTTGATCGTCCGGCCTCGTTCTGCAGGGTCTTGTGATCATTGATGCCATCGTTTAGCTTGAACACGCGCTTCTTCTCCTTCATGTAGGGCGCCTCACGCGAACGTTTGTCCGTGTGGGCTGACGTATGACCGCAGCCCAACTGGGGCGGCTCCGAGAGCCGCCCGATACAGTTGTATCGATAGACCTTGGGCGTCAGCGCGTAGTATTTGCCTAGGCGCTGATGGGCTCGTAGTCGAAGCCCCCCCCCCCCCCCTGTTGCGGCGTCGGGCCTGGTGCTGGGACAGCATGCTGTTCAGGTTCACGTGCTGCTGGAGTTCATGCGCGCCGGGCCTTTGAAGCCGCCGATTTGTAGTAGAGCTTGGGAAGTTCGCCGCTGCGCTGGTGGTGCGGCGAGTGCGCCTTGTACTGCGAGTAGCCGTAGCCCTACATGGTGAAGAGGAAGGAGGAAGTCAGGCGGGTGTACTGCCGATGGAATGGGGGGGGCTTGTGCCGCCAGCGCTCGCCTGCCGTCGAGAAACACGTCCGCAATGGGGCAACAGGCTGGCTAGAGTGAGCGTACCGAGATTGAGTTGTTCATCTTTCGGTTGTGCCTCGTGCGTCTCGTCGTTGCAGTAGAAGGCGTCCCTCATGTGTCGTGCCGTGCTTGCCCTGGGATACCGTCACAGCGATTGCCGAGCACGTCCATCAACCGCGATATTCAGCTCAGAACAATTCTCTCACTTAGCGAATGTTCGCATTATCCTGCGAATTACGCCAAGGTTTTTTCGATTGAAATCTCGATAGAGCTAAATGTTACGGCCGTATCCAAGCTTTGATTGGATAACTCTGACCAATGAGATTGACAGCCGGTGGAACCCAAAGAGTCGGGGCAGGCCGCTGGGGACCTCGCTTACCCTATCCCACCAGTATACAATTTTCTATATTAATCTTATCCCTGCAAAATCGGGATAAGAGCGGTCGCCGGTGGGTTAACCAGTGTTCTCCTATAGATTGTTTTGGCCCATGCCTAATTCAGGTGCACGACTAATTTAGGTGTAAATACTGTAAAATCTCGTATAAGTACGATCTTTGACTATTTAAGTCACACGACTCATTAGGGTGAACGGTGTAGAAGGGCACATTTATCGCCCATATAGGGCGTTGGCAAAACACGGTGTGAAAAGACCGTCTACATGGGCGCATCCTGTGCCCTTTTACACAAGTTCAACCTTGAATGCACCATCTTTTATGACAAGTAATAAACAGTACGATCAGTAATCATCAAACCATACCGTCAAAATTCCAATGCCTCTGACCAGCGTCCAACCCGAACCGGTACTCGATGTACCAAATTGCTGGTACACACCGGGTCGCGACGGCTGGCGAGGACACAAAGAAATCGGACAGCAGCGGCGAGAGCGGCCAGGACGAGGGGGGGGGCGTGCTACGACGGCGGAGCGAGCAAGAAGACGAAGACGCTAGCGAGGACGGCGGAGGCCACGACAAGGACACGACGGTTCTCGTTACCCGTGGCTGCGGTAGCAAGCGTCGTGGTCGATGATGCCCTACGCCGAGTCTGTCACGGGATGGGGCGGCGATTGTACATCCTTGAGCGTGGTGCGTGTGCGGGCGAATAGCGTGCGTGTCAGGGAGTGTGGTACTAAAAATCGTGATGAAGGTTTGATGGGATTGCTGCTTGTAGGCCCCGCGACTGGTGTCAACGAGCGTCGCGTCTACTGCGGGGACGCGCAGAGGCTCAGGACTGCCCGTCGAAGATGGGTACAACAGGGATAACGACACATCACGACGAAGAGGCTAAGATCCCGATGAAGAATCCAATTGTGCGTTGCATCCCAGCGTTGACGCTAGCTACAAGGTGCATAATGTTGCTCTATTTGCCTGCTTTAATGTCGTCTAACTTGGTGTCGTAGTTTTGGTTTGTAATATAGTATCAATCCAGTACGAGTAATATATGAAGAGGTTCAACTTATTATGCTGTATTGTCGATTCATTTACTGATGCTACCCATTTGCGAGTGAAGGATGTTATGCTGTGGGGTCGTTTTAACGCTGAGCTTTGCCAGTCTATAATGTTATGCAATGCTGTTACAGGTCAACTTTGCGCAGGCTTCAGTCGAATGAATGCTGGCAAGGCAGCAATCGGTGCAGGATCGACGACATCACCGCCGTCAAGACGTTCGTGGAACTGGTCGATTAGGTTGTCCAGCTTTCCAAGCTTCTGCATCTGCCGGAGCCTTTAACGCTGTGCCCGCCGCAACCGCAAAATACCCATGCGACATTAAAAAGGTAAGTACATTCTGCTGCGCCTTGTCTCCAAGCTCCAGTACCTCGCTTTTGTATGCTGGTGATGAAGTGTCCAACGCGAAGCCCATGTGTAAGAAGAGCATCAAGTATCCCGTAATGTGTCTCTACTCGTACAATGCTGTCTTTTTCACAGATTTAAAAGCATACACACGAGGTTCAGCCGTGAACCACTCGAACCAGATTGCAGACAACGACCGAGCCCCCTTCTTCTTTGAGCGTGTCGCCTTGGCTGCAAGTTGAGACTGTTGCTGTACGACAGTGAGCGACATTTCGCTGCAAGCTGAGTAGATCGCTGGGTTTTAGGTAAGTGTACGTTGCTGCGACTTAAACGCTATCATTCTTTCGTCGAGCCGTTTGTTCTGCATAATCAAGACGTCGATCTGCTCGGACTGACGTTTGGTGAGATCAACCAGAGCGGGCGAATGTTTCTCTTCGACATCATCAGCAGCGGATGCAGGTGTTGCGGGCGGAGTCACGAAGGCCTGAGTAATCGCCACGCTCCACGCAAGCAGCTCCGACTCATTGATGTTCAGCTCCACCAAGGTTTCTCGCATCTTTGTGATAAACGGGCTTCCTTCGCAGAGACGCAGCATGCCGGGGAAGTGCATGAAAAGCGTGGCGGTAAGAACGTCGGCAACATTGTCGTCAAGATTGAGCGCTGTATCGGCAAACCCCATGGTATTAGAGAAAAGCAACCGCTGCATTTTGCGCGCGCGGGCAAGTACTGGCGGGTCTAAGGCGGCTAGCGGCGGTAGACGCGCACCGTCTTTTGGCTTCCATCAGCTCAAGACGCGGGACACCTTCTGGTCAGCTTGAGTCGTACCAAGCATGTATCCAAACGCCTTGTTCACGCGATCCAGCTGCCAGCCACCACGCTCAATGATTCAGTTCTCCGCCAAGGTACCGTCGTTAGCATGCATGGCACCCCCACGTCGGAACGAATGCGAGGTAAGTTCGGGTGTCAAGCGAATGCCTCGTAAATCTGCTATCTCTTTAAGTCTAACCAGCAATCTGTTCACGTATGCTTGTACACCATGGACTGCTCTTTTTGACGAAGATTGTTGCGTTTCCTCTATCACAGGCTGCTTGTCATCGACTTCCAGGAGTTCTATTAGCGTCAGCTCTTATACGTCGTGAATATCATCGGAACTATGTTTTTTGTGATGAACTGATGAAAGATTCGCTGACTTGGCGCCTTCTGCATAGCAAGCGCCACAGCCAGAGCTTGCAGAGGACAGGTTAAAAAATTGGTTGGGTCCTTGAACAAAGATATTCCTTGCAGTAAGGCTGTTTTAACCCGTTTAAATCGAAGAAACACAACTCCACCTAAGTAAATACATAATGGCTTAGCAAAAAACAATTAAAGCAGCACATGCGAGTATTACTCACCAGGCAAGATGGATAATTGCCGCTTTTCAACGGTCTCCGCGTCCAAGCTTTGACCATATAGGTACCACATCATGGCGACCAGTGCTGCGTCGAGGTATTCACTCTCTGTAGCGCCCGTGGAATATAGTAGACGCACCATGGCTTCTAAGTATTGTTTCGAGCACGGAGGCGCTTGTTTCTCGTCGCCAACCTCCTCTCGGTTGCTGCAATACTTACCCAGCCCAGACAGATTTTTTTGGAGCTGAGATTTAACTAACGCTCCTTGTAGCGGGTACTTATCTACTAACCAATTCTTGACGTTGCCATAGTATGCTAGGCACGTATTTGTCGCCCGTACCTTATCGGCCGATGTGGCTAACGAGTAGGCAAACTTGTCGAGAATTACACGCAATACCTTACCAGTCTTATCCTCACCTATAAGTTGGTTAGCGGCGTCAAGTGTCATGCTCTCTGCGGCCAGATACGTCATGAACGAGTTTATCGCCGTCGTCATGGCCTTCTTGCTGTTTGCAGGCGCAAGTGATGCAATCGACATGCCAGCTTGCCCGCTCTTCTCCCTCTGAATAAAAAAAAACTCGTACCGACCAATTGGGTAGGAAACTGCAGGATATTTTTGGGATATGTATTCATATGGCGATTTGTATGGCATTAAAATATTCTGATTATTTCCAACCCAACCAGGTATGGTCGGAATAGTTGGAAAAAACTTACATGCCATATATCCTTATGATTCGTTAAATTGTTTGAACATACACTGTTGATTGGACAAAATCGTTTGTATTTGCGCTGCTTGGGGTTGCAGAAAAGAGTTGCGGTTGTAACAAAGTGGGTATTACTTCATAGCGTGACGGTGCCGACAACGACCGACGGCGGCCGACACACTTGTGATTGGGTAAATTAATAAAAGTTGTCTTTTGGCTTAAACTATTCGCGCATTGGATGGAAAGTGTCTATTAGTACAGCATCAAAATAGCTATTTTATAGTCGGGCACATCGTTATTTATCTTCAAGATTGGACAGCTGTTAACACGAAATGTGAAGACAGTCACTCCGTCAAAACGATGCTGCAATGGCTGGCAAGAAAATTATTGCCGTATCGCCCGCAACGAACGTCAATCGGGGCGGGCATCATGAAGGTGCCGCGGCCACAAGACGACTACCGGAACGGACAAAAGACGAGAATGACGCCCTTGGGTACAGTGAGGGAACCGTTGAGCCACCAGCGAGGGACAATAAGCGGCGTCGTCAAGATACTACAGCGTGTATAACGTCTGAGCAAGACGGTGTCTCTCTTCGACCAAGGCGTTGCGCATCAAGCGGGACAATCGACCTCACGGTTGGTGGGTCGGACAGCGGAAGTGGAGCAGAAGTAGCAGAGTGTGGCGACGAAACTATAATCCCTCTGACTCAGACAATATCAGTCCTGCGATCGAGCAAAGGATTGGGCAGCGGGCGACAAGTATGTTAGCAACTACGCAGAGACGACATTTCCGGTATGGTCAGCTCTCTGCGATGCTGAAAACGAGATATATCTTAAAGAATATGTTTGCTTGTCATGAACTTTAGATTCTTGTCACTCGAGCAACCAAGTCAGCCCCAGACCGCAACAAACAGATCTGTAAACAAGATTCTCAGGCAGCTTTCATTCCTGAGCAACTCCTCTTTTACAATAAGACATACGAGTGCACACACAGCCGTAAACCAAGAAACTGGAAGGGGTACTCTGGAAAACGACCCAACCAGTTTTCTCGGGCAATTGACTTCCCAGCGAAGGTAAGTTATTTTGTTGTAACTACTCTACTTAATGTCCAATATCCAACTGACCATGGCCAATGTAGATTAATGCGTGTGTGCACCAAGCAGGCCCAAATGCTTGGGAAGTTCACATAACTCGTCAACGTCTGGAGCATAACCACCGTGTTGCCTATACCCTGTCGTGCGCCGCATAAGAGATAAAGACGTCATTGTTGGTGTCGATCTACTTCGTCGGGGCGGAGTGAACCGCAAGAAGATTCCGGAGTACATTCTAGAGCACTCCAACACGGAACCAGCGATGAAAGACGTCCACAACCTCGTTGCACGACTTGAAAAGGAAGCGGTTGGATCCGATTCATTAGAAAAACGAATTGAGAACTACCTGATCGACTTCGCAACGGGAGGGAGTTATGCACGAGTGTTCACGAACACCGAGGTGAGTGGGTACAACAACATTTTTATGAATGTTCTACCTTAGTGTGTATGATGACTACAGGGAGTTGCGGAGGTCATCACACTCCAAACAGCTCATATGCGTTCGATGTTCGAGAGTTTCCCTGAGATTGTACTGATCGATGCTACACATGATACAAACAAATCCAACTACAAGTTGTTTTCTTTCATGATTCGTGACGCCTTCAGCAAAGGGCAGCATGTCCAGGTAAAGACTCAGCATTTAGAGGAGGCAAAAACTCAATGTATTAAATACTTCTTTAGAGGAGGCAAGAACTCAATGTATTAAATACTTCTTGTCTGCGTGTACAACTACAGCATTGTCTCGTTGGAAACGAGAAAAAATAGACTCTGAGGACCGCGATTCGACAGTTTAAAGAAGCGTGTCCGACATTCGATTATATTGCATGCATCATGGTAGACAAGGACTTTACTGAGATCGCGGTGCTTGAGGAAGAATTCCCCTCTGCGCGTGTTCTTCTGTGTCACTTCCACGTTGTGCAATGCCTGCACCGTGAAGTGGCAAATTCAATGTACAACTTTGATGCTTGGACGAAAAATGAGATGCGCCAGCTTTGTCGGCTGCTGGTCAGTGCGCCTTCAGAGCGCATGTACAAAGAAGTTATTGAAGCGATGAAGGTGGTGATTCGCAACAAAGCGAAACAAGATCTCTGGTTCACAATGCTCGACAATAATTGGACGCCGTGTAAGACTCGGTGGAGCTCAATTCATCGCGGGAACATCCCCCACGTGGGAAACCAAACCAACAATCGGTACGTGGTAGGATTGCTAATGAATGGTTTGAGTGATTAACATGTTAATGCTTGCTTGTGGGCGCAGATTGAGTCCAGTTGGCAGAAGTTGAAGACATTGGTGGATCGGTCAACAGGGTTAGATGAGTGCGTCGTAGCCCTCATGTTTTGGCAAGGTGTGAACGAACGCGAGTGGAGAAAAAAAGTGGATCGAATCGGTGTTTGTGTGAACACCACATACAGTAAGGAAATACTCCGGCTCTCGCAAGAGATATCGGAGCATGCTGTCACGTTGGTGAAGCAGCAATACGACTTCGCTTTGAAAATATCGACGCAGTACCATCACTACCCCGTGGGACCGTACATTATTATTCAATACAAGCCCCCTCCAACCAATGCTTCTTTGGACGACGCCTGTGACGAGTACGTCATCAACCATCTCCTGTAGACTTGCTCATGTATGTTTAATGTCACTCGGTGCCTACCATGCCGGCACATTATCTACGACCGAAAAGCTCTATCGTACGACGATTTTGGTACCCCAGAGCATTGCCAATTCTCGCTGGTTGATAAAGAATTATCAGGATTTGACTGCCCCTCCTGATTTTGAGGTAGAAGCTCCTCTTGCTTCAGTTCAACTGGAACCACGATCTGCACCAAAGCCCCAAGGCGAGAAATATAATGAGCTGCTTGCTGTGTCGAAGAAAATTGCTGACATTTCGTGCCGCTGGGGGACTCACGTGCATGGCACCGTTCTTCAGCAGCAATTCCGGAAGCTGTACATAATGGAGAATGTCCTGATGTAGTCAGCCGCTCGTCTGAAAGTGCTGCCATGGGAGAGAAAGCCACAACTGCGTCACTAGGCCATCCTCAAAACACCGCTCCGTCCAACAAGGGCGATGCTAACGATGACCATTAGACGACCCAGACTCTGAATGTGGAGCCGCTATTGACTATGGATGAGGCTTTGGGCGACTCAGAGAATAAGATTGTCCCCGCGTTTCTCGAAGAGTACAATTGAAGTGAGTATGCAACTTTAGAAGCTTCACCATGGAGTGAAGAGCACCTAAATGAGCCCAGCGACAGTGAAAATGAAAACTCGGAGAACACCCCATCGGCATCTCCTGCAATATTGAATTCAAGGTTGGCCCCGAACGACAGCCCTGATGATGACGTTGGGGCACATGTGGAGTCTGGAACGATGCCTGTAGTAGATTTTCGAGTGGCGAGTAGGGATATCGATGATGGCAAACGTGGAGGTGAATATGGCATGTTTGATGATAACTCATCAGCGGAGTTGGTTAAGGACGTTGTACCGGCTACCAAAGCAATATTTTACGATCCCAACGAACACTAATCTAAGTGGCTTGTCGAAACAAGCACAGCGGAAAGCATCAAACCGTGAAGCGATGAATGCAGCACTGAAGCGAATTGAGGCTATGCGGAAGGGGGAAACACCAATTTCGCTCGAAGTTGTAGATGAAGCCAGACAGATCGCGGCTCCGTATACGCTATATGCAAGGCGGCTTCAGGTATTACAAATTCGGCTGCTCAAACGATCGGTTGCGACTGTCGCGCACAGAAGTTGCGGAAAGGTGCCGATCCCGACCGATCGCATACAGGAAGTGCTTGCACTACCTGCACTTCGATCATGCACTACCAAGCTCTCTATGTTTTTGAGCCATTGGGATGACGAACACGACGCGTGCATCGCCGAAAAAGATTGTGTCGTTACGGTATTGAGAAAAAACTTACAGCGCCGACACACTGCAATTAATGCGCTACTGGTATGACATGATATCGCGCTTCAATGTTGTAAGTGACACGCTGGAGTGGGTGAGGGAAAACCCTCATGCTGCCTTTACGTGTGACGGCGTCCTTGGAGACGACGTGCCCCCAATGGAAGAAGTTATAAACGAGTGGAGCAAATGCCAGTACTGAATATGGCAACCATGGAGGCCATGACACTGTCTCAAAAACAACAACTAAGCGAACACTGCTTGGATGAAACGATCGAACGACTGATACTTCTCTGTGGAAGCGAGTCAAATGTTTTAACGGTGCCATCTAATTGGCTGAGCCTCCCAGAACTCCCTACTTCTCACCGGGTTTGTACAATTCCACCAGCGTTTGAAACATTAAAGTCAGTCGGTGCACAGGGGGTCGGTGATCAAGATGTATTTCTGGTTGCCGCCATTAATATCGACGAGAATCACTGGTGTGGAGTGGCGGTTGATATCAAGTCAGAAGCAATTACTATATTGGATCCGCAGCAAAACACCAACCGTATTGACAGAATCCGAGCTTTAGTGGAAGCCCAAGTAGTGCCTGAGCTGACCGAGCCGACTTCACGCTATGGATACACGATTCATGCCGAGCGCCAGTTTCAAAAGCAAACCGACAACTACAACTGTGGTGTATTTGTACTAGTGTTTATTGAGTTGGCCATATCGGACGGCTCACTGGGCAATGTTGTTGGCGATGGCGTCGTAATCAAGTCGGCGATGCAGCTTTTCAGATATCGTTATCTGTGCTTCAACTTGATCCCCAAGGACGAGTACTACTAGGAATTGGACTAATACACAAACTGCATATTACTACGTCGACATTTCTTAATTTCATACGAATTTGCTACAACATTAAAAGGTATGGTAGTGGTGCATCTGCACCCTTTAGCATCTATTGATTTATAATACCGATCAAAGTAGAATATTGTAACTTAGCCTACAGACTCATGACATACAGTTTTTAAACTCGGTAAATGGGACTTATACCAACGTATCGTATCAGAACTTAGATTAACTAACTATCTTGAAGTGAAGTCCACTTCAAGATAGTTGAAGTGTTTACCATTTTCCGTGCACTTGAATGTACTTATGATGTCATTCCGGTACTACAATACCAGTCTTCACCATATCGATCATGTTCTACCGTACGTTTACAGTAAAAAATGTAAAGTGTAGCGGGGGTACGAAGCAACGTCAGTGCAGCAATCGCAGCCAACATGTTGGAATGCCTAAAAGGTTTGTACCTGCCGCATTGGTATGTTTGCGACGCTGGGATGGTTTACCAATGTATAGTAGCAATAATTAAGCAAGACGCCTTGAGACGAATTTATTATCATCTAGTTTCAGAAACAAGAGCGAGGAAGATCAATGGACAACAAAATGGCACAAGGTAGAACGTTTTTTTTTTACGCTCAACATATGAAACAGTTGGCGGTGATCCGGATTACCGCAAAACGTTTTCGGTTTTCTCGAATTATTTATTTTTGCTGTAGTGCTTGAGTCGGATCGGAATAGTGAGCGATCTAGGGAGTGGGTGACATCGCAATGCAACGCCAAAGAGAAGAGCCAAAGGACAGAGAGCCAAACATGATGGCCCCATCACGTCGAGAAGATGATTTTGATGCACGATGGCGTCGAAATCGCGGCCCTGGGTGAAACAAGCGGCGCGTGAGCAAGTGTTGGAAGCCCTCGGGCTCGAGACAGTAGAGGAGATACGACGCGATTGGCTTTCGCGAGACACAGTGCGGAAAGGTCGTGAGTGGCAGCAGTCTGAGGGCGTCGTCATGCAGTTTCTCCAACAAGATTTCTCTAGCATCGAAAGCAAAGCCATCATTATAGACCATCGTCTGCACTGGTGACAACGATGTCCCCAAACCGACACGACAACAGAACCGAAAAGAAAGTAGGGTGACCCAGGTCGAAAAAGCCTCGAAACAGCGACCATTCTCCAGTTCTTCAGCAAGAAGACCAAATTTTAAAAACCGATAATGTTACCGGTATAATTTTTGAGAACGGATCACGGGTGGTGATCCGGATCACCGCCAACTGGTTCATATGTCAAGCTTCTTAGCTCTCATCGTTACATGGCATGAGAACTTAGGAGGCTTGAAATGTATTCGCCTATAGTATTCTATGATATAGGGCACTATATGCGTTTTCTGAAGTATGCTACGTCTACGTTTCAGAGTCGCATTACGGAGGAGAGGATGCTGCTACGCATCAAGCAAGCAATCTAGCGTATTACCAAAACACATAAACGCACACACATTAATTTGACACATTCTTCGAAAGAAGATTAAGGCTCAAGGTTGGATCACTAGCCATAACAATAAGATGTTGAGGTAGGTATTGCTCACGGTCCTCTTGAGATTCTAGGTGTATTGATCTACTATAAATTTAAAATGTTAAACTCATGTCATACGTGGTTTCTCTACTTCTATTGTGAAATCCGGGGACACGCTCTTAAAACAGCGATTTGGAGAGGCTGGTCTGCTGATTTATAGGTGCATAGAAACCTGGAATGCCGATAGCGAAGTCGGTGTTTTGGCTTATTATTAGTAATTCTGCGATTGATATATGTCTTGAGTATAAATCTATATGGCGTGCGACCGAGGGTAACTATTCTGAAATAGGGGTCAACTGAAAAGAAATAACTCTATAAAGTGGTAAATACGACTCTTCAACGTCTGATTTTGAGTCCGGTTTTCACCATTGAAAACACAATGTGAAAACTATACTGGTACTAATGTACTAAAACAAAGTTGATGGCCAATACATCATCGCAACTGCAATAAGTACTAGCAATACTATATATGTGCAATGGCCCTCACCAAATATTCCTGGTAGTGCAACGGGTACGTTGTACGGACAGTTCTTATGGGATTAATTCGAATATGTGGACCACAAAAGCGTAGCTAAGTGGATCAATACAATTATCAAGAGTAATATCTTATAAAAACACGTTTTGATATCTAATTGAGTAGGTTATTTGTTGTCAAGGCTAAGCAGATATGAGATTGAAGAGTTCGGAGAGAGTTGATAGCTGTTAAATACGGTTATTAACGGTCCGTTAAATATTCGGGTGTAAATGCAGCCCTTTAATGTCTTGTGTGGCGAAATGTGGGATCACACAAGGCTCACCGAGCCCATGGCGTTAGAGGCGCGACGTGATTTAGACTTAACCCCTTGAACGCGAGAGCCTAGACCGAACATGTTATGAGAAGAAGCTTAACGTGGACCGGTCCACGTTAAGCATTTTATCACTTAGAGTTTGTATGGCCCCTTACAATTTTCAAGTCACCAAGGGCTAGGTGGGATACCGTTTCCCTCCCGACAGCTACCACTTGTGGGCAAAGATCGCATGAATGGACATAAACCACTACAATATTAGGAGTCATAGGTAACAAATGTGTTTGCTCATCCCTTATATATTACTGCAGGTTTCTGACTGCCCCCATCCATTTTTCTCCGTCATTTCCAGAATCGCCGCGTGTAGCACAGCTGGCCTTCCAGGCCAGGTGGCGGGAGCTCACAAAGCTCGAGTGGAAGACCACAAACCGACAGACCTGTCCAATGACTACACGTATGTGGTTCCGGGAAGGAAGAAGCGTGACGGCGTCCGTGGACAGGACTACTTCGTGGCCGAAGAGGAACTAATGAAGCACCTGGACAGCATCGACTTAGGTACGCCTTCATGCAGGTTCATGTGTCTGGGATGTCACTAACATACGACGGTGTATTGTAGCTGAGCTAAGGACGCGGAACCGGGACGAGACTGCAGCGGCAAATACACCAGAAGAGCAGACGAGTGCAACGACTGGTGACGTTACCAGTAGGGATGGGCAAATGCATGCATTATGGTATAAATGCAGTGCACGGAGTTCATCAATGCCATCAATGCGGTGCATTATTGTTAAAACGAGTCACTCCAAAAATAGATTCTTGTTAAAGATAACCCTCCTGCTTCTGTTCCTCGCTGCCTTCGTATGATAGCGAGAAATCTTCAATGGCTCTATTTCTGCCGCCGCTACTAGCGCTGCTGACGCTTGAGCCCTCGCTGTCCTGATCTACTCCGTCGGCGTCCGCTTCGCCCTAGTCCTCGTCCTCGTCTCCTAGCTTGTAGAATATGTTGGCCTTGGCATCCTTGCTGCCAGCATTGCAGTAGATGAACACGAACTTTTCTACACGGCTCGCATGCAAACGGTTTCGCCGCTTGGTGTGATGAAGTCGTGGATACTCCACGATCGCTCGCTGGCAGCCGATGATGTTGGAATTGCAAAGACCCATGCAGCTAACGGGGCGAGGAGCGGATAGTAGTGTTCCTTGTCGGGGTCCTACCGACCTTGTTCACCCACCACGCTATCGGAGAGACTTCGCTTTCCTCCTCCCTCGTCTCAGCTGACCAGCGGCTCTTCTTCAGATACAACTCATCAGCCTCAGCAGCAATTTGCTGCTTTTCGGCTGCCGTCTCTACGAGGCCAATCCTTTCATCCAGTTGCTTAATGGTCTTGACAGTCTTGGCCAAATCGTTGTCGACGAAGTCGGAAGTGGATTTCGTTTGATCCATTAAAAATGAGATGGCCATCGTGTCCGTGTGTACAAACGCCATTTGTCTTGGATGGACGCCAGTACACTGGACTGGACGCTCACGGGGACGACGGAAATCCGCTCTGTGTACACCGAGCTCAGTTGAAGCTGACTAAACTGCCAATAGACCATCGGTATGCAGCATGTGTCCTGCTCGAGCATCGCGATGGCATCCACTATCGGCTCGACGAGGGTTTGGACCAGCTTGACACGCTTCCAGAAGCCCTTGTCTACCACGATGGCTTGGACTTCGGCGAGAACAGCGCGCCGACGCCCGAACCTCCGCTTCATGAACTTCGACTGACGAAAAAACTTGCCAACGGTCCGGCGGATGTCCAGTACACTCTTAATGCACTCGCAGCTTGAGTACCATCTCGTTGGCACAGGCAATCGTAGCGCTCGTCGATGTTCTTCATCACCTTCTTTTTGTAGCTTCCGAAAACGTGCGAGAAGCTGCAAGCGGTTCCGGAAGAACTTCACCAAGGTGACAGACCGAGACAACGCCGACGTCATCCATGGTATAGACAGCACATCCTCCAATATGAGGTTGAGGGCATGGCTACTGCACCTGTCGCAGAAAATCGGACGCGCTGCCTCCAGGATTTCCACGCTTTCTGCATCACAGGGGCGTTGTCGGTCGTCACAGACACCACAACGGTCTTACCAGCTGCTTCGTTGATCTCGTCAATCACATCACCGATCTCGCTCGTCACGTACTCAGCCGTTTGCTCATCTTCACCACAGATCCTCGTACACCAAAGTAGGGGCCGCATCAGCGGAGACACTACGACATAGTTGATCACCTTCTGTTTCTTAACACTTGTCTATCCGTCCGAAATCAAGCCCAATGTTGGCTCATCACGCAGCCGGGCGATTAAATCTGCTTTCTCGCGATCATACTCCTGCGTGAGGAGGCGCCCAGCAAGTGCTTTCCGATTCGGCAAGTATTTCTCCATGTCCGGCTGCAAGACCGTGAGCGCCCGACGCATACGAGGCACTTCGATGATGAGAAACGGCAAGCCAGCAGAATAGAAGCCTCTAGCAATCTCCGCTTGGAAGCGGTCCTTGTCCGTGTTGCTGACGCCGCTGGAAAATGCCGTGGCCGGCTGCGACTGTGATAGCGACATTTCAGTCATGACCGATCCTTGTGTCGCAGCAGGCGACCGAGGGTTGACCGGCTTCTTCCGCTTTTGACGCTTGTGCTTGGGCTTCGTAGCGGGTTCTCCGTAGCGACTCCACTTCGTACGCTCAGCGTCCGACAGCTGAGGACACGATGACAGGTGTCGGAGCATGTTGCGGCTTGGCTGGCACTTGTCAGCGTGGCGGAGCAGTGGCGGCACTTTGCATCTGGATACGTGGCCTCCGCCACGATTATGAACTCGTCCTAGGCGGGGTGTCGGCGTGGCATGGCGCTGGTGGGGCGAGGAAGCTGATGCGGTGTTGCAGTCGTGAAGTGGAGGGGCACTGCAAGGGCTGCACTGGTCGATGGGAAGTGGATTCGGAAATGAGGAGGTGGAGCGGTCGCCCAGACGCCATCAGCCACGTTCCTACGACACTGCGCGCCAACAAAAGTACATCGCGCGCGGCGTATGGACGAAAGAGTCCGGGAAGCACGAGAAGCATGTATCCAGTCACGGAATGCTGTCGTCACAGTTCCATGTCAGTTTTCGTTTATTGTAAAAATCCATCTCGTTTAAGTTAACCCTCTTCGTTTTTCCGTGCATTCTTGCATTTACGGTGCATTAATGACAATACTGACATAGTTGCACTAATCCCATCAATGCCACGATTGCATTTGCCCATCCCTAGTTACCAGCAAACGCCGTCCGGGTAGCCCGTGCAGCGATAGAGGCAATCCAACCGGAGGACGTGGCGGATCAGACGCAGTGGCGGATTCAGCCCTCCCTCCAATCGGTAAGGCTGAACCATTCTGTATGTACAAGTTTGTGTCGCCCTAATCGTGTATTGTATTGCTGTCGTGTCTAGTAGGCGCAGCGGAAGAAGAAGAACCCGTCGTTTCGACCTCAGCCCCAACGACACCTATTCGCAGCTTGGTGATCATTGAAGGGGTATCGCCGCACGACACAGCTTTTAGTGGTGAAGATGAGCTAAGCTCAGAACACGACAATGATGGACAGTCGTCAGTTAGTAAGTTTATATATGTACACGTTTAGTCGCTCATCTGCGCTCACTAACGTGTATCTGTTTGGTAATGTGTAGCATCTTCACCCGAGACGCGCCGTAACCTAATTAGAGACTTTGGGAGCGCTGCTCATGTACTTGCCCCAAGTCCCGCACACACCACTCAGCCTCAAGATCTCCCAACCGTACACGAAGGGGCAACAGGCGACGATCCCCCAACTGATACGGGTGTGGCAAACTTGTATACATATTTAGCAATTGTGTCTAACGTGTATGATCATTGTATTTGATTGGTGTAGTCGTTATCGGTCGCGGAGAGACCAGATCAGACGTTGTGCAGTACCCATGCCTCGACTCAGATGGAGAGAACGATGAAGGGTCTAGCTGGGACTGCGAGGAGCTCACTGGTGAGGGCGAACCGTACTATGGCATTGATGAAGACGCCCCATCTCAGCCTGAGCTTCTTTTGGATGCATCACTGTTGAATGCTGTCGGGGGCGCTGATCAAATGGCTGCTGGGGACGTGAACGCGCCGTTGCTGAGAAACATGGCAAAGCAAGGCTGGGGGCCGTTGATGAAGCAGACGCCGTATGAATATGTGATGGAGCCTTACGAGCCGCGACCATCGACATCAATGAAGACAGGCTATCCTAGATTGTATAACGGTGAATATGGACCTACCCCACGGGCGTTACAGGCTGCTGTCACGCCGTCCGGCGCTTTCTTCTATTTCATGCAGCCTGGACTTTGGGAGGATATTGCGGGGGCTAGCAACGACTACTTTGATGACGAGCTAGATGAGCGTCTTGAAGGCGTCTACAACAAGCAAGTTGCCCGAGAGAAGAAACATCCGGGGTTCAAGCGCAAGGAGCGCGAAAAAATCAAAGCCGACCTTGCCAAAACTGAAGCCATATCTGGGCGAGAGCTGTGTGTATTCACCGGGTTGCTGATTGCTCGCACCATCTGCCCAAATAAAGAAAAAATGGAAAATCACTGGAAGACAACTACCGAAGGTGCAATACCGCGAGGGTGCTTCGGCCAGTTCATGGTGCGTGACCGGTTCATGCATTTGTCAAGAAACCTTCACTTCAGCGATAATTCGGATCCAGAGGCTCTCAAAGATCGAGCTTGGAAGTTCCGGCCCGTCATCAACTCCCTGCAGCAACGATTCCAGGCTGGCTATCTGCCCCCCCCCACGATGGCCTTTACCGAGGCCATGTTGCCTTCCCAGTCAAGCTTCATTCGAATGCGAGTGTTTATGAAAGATAAACCACATCGCTGGGGGACGAAGCTTTTTATGTTATGTTGCTCTACGACCGCGTATTGTATCAGGTGAGTCTAGAGTGGCCACTCTTTTTTTTTTGTGCAAGTATCCTTATCGTGGACCAGACATACTAACGTGTGCTCTAATGTGCACCATACAGGTTTGAGGTCTACTGCGGGAAGCAAGAGCGCCCACGTGCCGGTACTTTGACTGACTATGATGCTGACCCTGCCGCCGTTGTGAGGAATCTTCAAGAGGTATTCGGCCCGACTGGACCGGGAACAGATGCCATGAGACTCTTCGTGACCGATTGATACTACACGTCAGTGCCATTGGCGCTACAGATGCTGCCCATGGGATTCTACTCGATTGGGACTGTGCAAACAGATCGCCTGGGGCTACCGGTGTCAATTGTTGGTGGAAAAAAAGAAGGCGAGAAGAAGAAGAAGAACCCCCCAAAAAATCGACCGAAAACCATTGAGCGCGGTACGTTTGAGGTGACGGACCACCTTCAAGTTCCTGGGGTACGAGCTTTCCGCTGGTGGGATAACAAAGCCGTTTACATGCTGGCTTCTGGTGGGAGCGTGGAGCTTGACCGGGTTGTCCGGCGAAACAAGCTAAGTGGTGAACAAGCTGAAGTGGCGTGCCCCCGAGTACTAAAAGACTACCAGACACTGATGGGCGGCGTCGACGTACATGATCAGCTCCGCTTACAAAGGTAAGTCCACAAGGATGTATGTACACTTTATGCCACTACGCTAAATATGTTTGTACATGCTGTACAAGTACTCGTTACAGCTTGCGATAAAATACAAGAAGTACTACAAGTCCCTGTTTCTAGGATTGGTTGACCTCGCAGTAATCAACGCCTACATTGTCTACAATGCGCGTCGTGCTGCTGATGGAATGAAGAAGCTTAGCCATGTCAAGTTTCTCAAGAAGCTACACTTACAGCTATGCCAGCTTCGTGACGAAGACTGGCATGCGCTGCTTAACAACACCGACTCCACACCTTCGAAGAAGAGCACGAAGTCATCGTCGGCAGGACACAACCGCGTCCAAAATGACAAATGGCGGGCCGGCAACAACCAGACTGGCCGCAAGAGGAGGACGCGTGTGTGCAAAGTGTGCTCGCTGCTAAAAGGATCTGATGATGTGCGGGGCGGTGACTCTTCGATATATTGTAGTGATTGCAAGCTCACTACAACGTCAAAGCGACCCCAAGCCTGGCGAGTGTTCCTGTGCGACAAAGCCCGACGTGAGTACAATGGTGTGCCGATGACCTGCTTTGATATCTGGCACCGCGTGTGGAGGAACGGGACGCTACTGTCGACGCTAGCGCGCAAGCGTAAGATCCGCGCTCGTACGCCTGCCAAGAACCGCGCTGGAGAATATGATGCGCTGGAGCTTAGGGCGTCAAGCGCAGAATCAAGTAAAGGCGAGGACGCGACTGAGCTGGAGTCGGGAGGGCGTCGCCAACAGAAGAGAGCGTGCACAACTGAAGTTGTGGACTAAGCAAATGTTGTCTACATGGTGTTCTAGCTTTTAGTATGGAAGTAGAACTTTGTTTTGCAACATGGTTGTCGCTGATAACATATGCATTGGTCCATCTCGATTTTGTACTGTATCGCGCGTCTTTATCCACTGATTTGACTGCGTTTTGTCCGCATACATACACGTTTGGTGGTAATCATGTATATACAGCACTCGTTATCATGAAGATACATGATAAACGAGGAGCCGGGTTAGCAGGTATAGGGTTACGGTGCGTCTATCCAGCATACACGATATATAATCGTATAGACTTTTGTATAGTAACCCTTACCCATACATACAAGTATTTTTAGGCGGATGGGGGCGCTGGAAGGTATCCGCGTTCAAGGGGTTAATAATGGCGCACTTTATTCTAGCGGAGAGATTAAAATTAAATACATGTACTGCTAGCGACGAAAAAACACGCTGGTGTTGTACCTTGCGCACGGCGTAAGGTTCAAAATGTACGTGGTGCCGTGCCCAGTATAGATGCTGAGATTTTTTAACGTGCGAGACATTTTCGCCACATGGATTAAGTACAGTTTGTGCTTATCCGAAGGTGACCAGTGGTCAGTGGTCACTGGCCACTGGCCACTGGCCACTGCAGCTCAAGTAGTAGTGGAGTAATACTACTAATATTACTACTACTATTACTACCCAACTGTTGGTATTCTCTGAAATTTATTTCAGAGCTAAGGAGGGATCCGAGTGGAGGTCTTATTCTTCAAAAACACTATGAACTGGTAATTTATAGGTAATATGTAATATTAGTTCCTAGAGGTATCAGTGAAAAACCATGTATGTATTCTACAGTTACTTTCATGAATCATAATACCCTCTGAATATAATAAATTACTGGGATGTTGCTTGTAACGTCCACCTCGTCTAGGTACGAGTTTTGGGGGTTGCGCGAAGGGACCATCCGACCACAATTCTACATTTAAGAAAAACGAGTTGCCTACACGTGTAGCCATATCAAACGCATAGACTAATTTATATTTTGGTTAGTTTTACTAAGAGAGCAAGTATTGATATGTATGCTGCTCTTCGCTCACGTGGTGCGTGCCTCCACCAAAGTGCATTTAGAACTGGTTTGGGACTATACAGTACTTGCATTTGAAATACAGGTGACTGGCACGATGCAGATGGTGCGGCTGCGAAGCAGCCGCACCAGATGCTCCTCTTGGTCAATGGTATGTGAACACGAATCGAATCTTATCAATACAGTTTCTAACAACTTTCTAAATTTCAGAGCTTCTTCGTGCGAAGCGCGGCTTTGTCTGCTAAAGTTAGCAATGTTTACGTTTAAAAGCGTAGTATCAAATGAGCGCGCTACCAGCCCATTCCCCTAGTTAAAAAAATGTACTTGTTACTCTCACTGATACTAATTTGAGTAAGGTGTTTTTTTTATTGGCTCACAGAATATTATCTAAGTAAGACTATATTTGGCCACAGAGTAATTAGGGTCGCCAAATATACTTCGAAGTATGATAGTTTGTATGAACCACACAAATACTATAAGGTTTTAGTTATGGATGAATATAGTCAAACCTCGGACCGTACTTGAAATTAGGACATACAAAAGCTTAGTCAAGCCCTGTTGGAGCATATCACAATTAATCTAGCCATTCCCGAAGTGTTATTCATCCAGTTTCGTAGTCATATTTGTCGCCCCGTTTGATGGTTTGTCGGAGCTTTGGGGACGGGTGTCATGAGCGAGCGCAGCGAGCACCCCGCCTGCCGTTTGACAGCCCGTGTGCGTAGCACGCAGCTGCAACCCCAGTACCTAGCAATGGTCTACCTACCAAGCGGAGGCGACGCGTGCGAGCCGCAGCGGGCTTAGGGTTCTGTCGCCTGCGAGCGCAGCGAGTCGCTTTTTTGGGTTCGCGCGGAGCGCGTAGCGGGGTGATAGGTTTAGAGGCACCCCCCTCCGATCCGCACGTTTTGTGTGCAGGTCGGAGCGAGGTCGGAGGTCGGAGATTTTGGGGTATGGATGAATATCCACGTCTTTCCGACAGATAAGTGAGCATGATTGTTTCATGACGGTCTCTATAGGAATAATAGCCTATCAGATGCATTTCTGAAGGTATTTTATCCAATGAGGTTTCTTAGGGGTAGGTGAATCGGTTCCGACACTTTCCGACAAATATTTGTCGGAAGGATGGCCTAAATACGTATATGTCTATACAAATGTCAAGTATTTGACATATTTTCTGAATATTTTTTGCATTTCCTACAGTTAGGCATTTTACTATAGTAGGAAAGTCGGTGGACCGGAAGGTGGGCAGGAAAACCAACACTTTGCAGCACAATTCAAACAATCAAACAGTCAATAAAAGACAGAGGAGACGGCATGAGTTTAGCTGCGTTTGTTCCTACAAACATCCAGAAGGCGCGGACTACAGCGATTGCCGCATTTAAGCGGATGCTGGAGGCGGAGAATGTTAGCCTGGAATTTGTCGAGGCCAGCATTCTCATGGATGCCTCCGGCAAACGTTTGGCGGCGACGATGGACCGGTTCGGCTTCTATCTAGCCACCAACGAAGGTAAGAAAGGTAAGCTAGCTCGCAACACTGCGACGTCTTACCATAGGAATGTTAAACTGTGGCTATTTGACAAGTACCCACACTTACGTGTGCCTACTGAGTTGATCTTGCTAAAGCAAGGAAAGACTTTGGATAAGCATTGCCTAAAACGAGAAATGGGTGGGTTAATTAATAAGGCCCCGCCTTGCACTAAGGAAGATTTGCGGTCTTTGGTCCGCTACGTGTACAGCACAGCACGCGTGCACGCTGACTACCAAGATGCCGCGCTAGCGTGTTTGATGTGGCACTGCTTTGGCCGGTCTTCGGACCTCGGCTACGTCCAGAAGCAGCACGTGTCAGTCTCAGCGGACGGCACCTTTTACCTGCGACTGCTGCGCGTCAAGGCATCGGAGGAACAAGGGCTTACGTTGATACCGGACAAGAGTGACTTCTTGACGTTCCCCTTGCACGCTCTTGCCGTCGCGCTTGCGACGCAGGATGCTCCAGGCGCAGCGCTGCTGGCTCAGTTGCCCGATCTCGTAAGTGAAGCTGCCGCGCCACTTGATGAGGGCGTCCCGCTGCAGGACCTACTGCAAACTGAATCGGTCTCGCTCGAAGTCACTGTGGTGTCGACGGCCGCACCTGTCGCAGCTGGGGAGGCTCCTCTGTCGTCGACGTTCGTATCCGCTGACCCGCCGCCATCGTCCTGGACAGAGACACAAACAGCAACGGCATCATCCCAAACCAAGAAACGCAGTGGTGAGGTCAAACGCGGCGAAGACGGTGTCCAAGCGTACGTGAACCGGATGCTCAAGCGCGTCGCCGAACCAGCTGGAGCCACTCCTGACTTGACCTCGCACTCCTTCAGGCGCGGTGGAGCCCAGCACGCAAACGGAGACGACCGTCTAGCCGCCCAGTGGATCTTCGATCGCGGTGCTTGGGATATGACGAAGACCAACAAGGCCTTCGCCTACATCACCAACACTGCGCGCGAGGACAGGAAGGTGGCTCGGGTCTTGAGCGGGTGGGCAGCCGGCGATGTACCAGCGATGGTTGACGTCGCGGCGCTTGATCATGCAAGTCGGGAGCGCCTTGGTCGCTTTCAGGTCTTGCTCTTCGGCTCCTGCACAGGTCTCAACCAGCAACGTCTCAACGTAAGTATCAAGGTCCTCAGCGTCCTCACAGCGTACCTCATCCGTTACTACCCCCCGTTGAAGGAACTCTCGCCATCGGCCCCGATCGTCACGCGTGCGGAAGAGTGCTTGGTAGCTGCCGGCATCCCGATCGCCGATATGCTCGCTTGGTCGGTCGCGCTGGACAATGAAGCTGCTCCACCTGCTCAAGAAAAACACCAACACGAAGCCCAACACCACTGCTCGAAACTGGACCATCTTCTAGCTGTCATTCAAGAGCTTACTGCCATGAACAAAGCCCTAACTGCGCGCGTGACAATTGTCGGATGAAAGTGCTTAGATTGTGGCGGCCTATAAACCGGGTAGTCCACGAACTCTGAGCCGCGGGTTTGCGCTCTGCAAAGCCAGGTATTGTCGACGCAGCATCCGCGACAACATCATCTCTGCACACCACCTGGCTGTTTGCCACTTTTGCCTTGATCCGCTCAACAATACCAGCCTCGTATTGAAGCGTCGGAGGGGCCATGCCTGGCGGTGCTGCCCGCTTTGCAGATGGATCGGCCTGGGACGAGAATAACTTGTGCTTGTTAGTCATCCAACCCAGCAAGGTTCTCCGAGCCACACCATGACGACGACCCCCCTCGGTAGCGTCCCATCCATTTCGCTCGCATGCGAGCACGATCTCGATCTTCTCCGCATTCGTCCGCTGATCTGAGCTCGACATCTTGGCAAGAATCGAAGTGTCGCGTTTCGGACAAACTCGACATGTACCTTACATTTCATTGGATGAAATTTCTTAAATCCTATTGGTCAGAATGCATACTATACTAATTACGACCCATGAATGATTGGTTGAGAATCATGCTATTTAGTCATTCTACTTTTTGACAGCTACCGCTCATTACTCCATTAAAAGCAGTTTCGGGTTTACTCGACTGTGGACGATTTCGGGTTTATTCGACTGTGGGCGATTTCGGGTTTACTCGACTGTGGGCGATTTCGGGTTTACTCGACTGTGGGCGATTTCGGGTTTACTCGACTGTGGGCGATTTCGGGTTTATTCGACTGTGGGCGATTTCGGGTCTACTCGACTGTGGGCGATTTTGGGTTTACTCGACTGCGGGCGATTTCGGGTTTACTCGACTGTGTACGCTAGGCGGTTTGCGACTCCGTGAATTCTCGATACTATGCCGGTCAGGCTTGACGAGCCAAAGCTAATATGTCCTGTGTGTCTGCAGGAGCAGGGTCTTGAATTCGGCCTGTAGCGAGGAGACGCTTGTGAGCTGCGATGCGTTCGTTTAAGGCGCCAGACTTGTGAAGCGGACGCAACGCGCGCAGCACGCTCCCAGAACCTTTAGCGTTGGACTTGACGTTCGTCTTCAGAAACGAGAGTATCGAATCTTCAGCACGGCGACCGAGTTGAAGCACCTGATCCTTGTAGTCGCTGGCCTGTGGTTCCAAGCCCGTGGCCTGTGGTTCAAAGCCCTTGTGGAGGAACAGCTTCATGAATGCGACGACGTGGCGGGACTCCGATTTTTTCTGGCGGTCGGCTGACTCCCAAACGCGAGGCACACGCGTGTACCACTCGAACCAAGTCGCAGACAGGTGTGTAGCTTGTTTCTTTCTTCGCTTTGGCTTGTGCTCTTGGTCTGACGATTCCCTTGTAGTATCCTCTTCAGCGATTTCTTGTGGTGCCTTCTTAGATTTCATCAGCGCAGCCTTCACGACGACTCCAGAATACCGGCACGGCAGCGCCAAATATGAATGAACCCCCCCTACAAGAGACACAAGCGTCAACTATCGACTTTAGCCGAAACCCCCCAGCCTCTAGCCAAGTCGACTATAGCCGGAAAAAACCAGCCTCCAGCCAAGTCGACTTTGGCCGAAAAAAACCCAGCCCCCAGCCAAGTCGACTATAGCCGGAAAAAAAACAGCCTCCAGCCAAGTCGACTATAGCCGAAAAAACCCAGCCTCCAGCCAAGTCGACTATAGCCGAAAAAAACCAGCCTTCAGCCAAGTCGACTTTGGCCGAAAAAAAACAGCCCCCAGCCAAGGTGACTTTGGCCGAAAAACCCAAGTCGCCGGAGCTCGTATCACTGTTGAATGATGACAGTGAGAAGGCCAGCGTCCCATTTGATTTTGGAGATGTGTGGGATATATCGCAGTCCGAGATTGTGTGTGAGACACAAACCCCATGCTTTGTTGTGGGCAAAACCAGCATGCGTTTGCTGGTGACAGCGGAAGATGTCCGGACAATTAAAGATCAAAATTGGCTGAACGATGTGATTTTGTCCTATTACATCCGAGTGCACCTCCCGCAACACGGCCGAACGTTTGTCATGGATGCAAACGTATTTGGACGCATCTACAGTGAGTTCGTTCAAGTGGAGCGAAAAATTGGACTTGCGCACGAGCGCTGTTGCGGTATCACCGCAACATTTCCGTACGAGAAATACGATTACGTGATTTTACCTATATGCATGGGCAATCACTGGACGTTTGCCATTGTGCAAAACCCTGTAGGCACTACGCAGAATCTGAGGAGTTGCCTTGTGCATGTAGACTCGAAAGAAATCTCCAGCATCGAAGCGATTAAAAACGTTGTCGGTGGATATTTCGACGCGGAGCTGCGAACTAAATATCCTGGCAACGCAGCACCAGAGTTCGTCGTGCGAGGAGTCCGAACAAGTCCGGCACCGATGACTGCGGAGTATTTGTGCTATACTTCGTCGAGCGCACGGTCGAGGCATTTCAAACCGGGAATACGCTTCTCTTAAGCGATATCAAGACGATATGCACAAGCCCAATGTCCGCGCGCTTCAACGCAAAAATGATGCGGAAGGAGATCATAGAGAGCCTGACACAAACGCACGCGTAGGCTCACTGGAATACGGGTCTCGGTTAATTCAATACATGTATTACACGTATACATACAAAACGTCGCTAGTGCCCCCAAACCTTACAGAGAACAGAGATTAGCACAGGAGCTAGAGCACCGCGCACCCAAATGCAGCACCGATATCTACGTAGAAGGCGCTACTCCTGGCACGACCACAGCTCGACAATACGCGGGCAAAACAACTTGAAGCACAACGCAGACGCACACTCTGTGACGCACCGCAAGACCCTTGGCACAGCACGACACGACCGCAAAAGCTCATCGTGATCAATAACACCGACCCGAATTGAACGGGCATCTCAGGGTGGAGGCCCTGCGCTCTTCCATTGAGCTACGGTGTTGGGAGGGGGGCGGTCAGTTGTCTTGTCTTGGGTGTGAATGTGTGCGCGGAGGGGTGCAAGAGACTTGATCAGTAGCTCTAATAAAAAGGAGACTGAACGCTCTAAGCCGCGTGTCGGCGACGTACAATGCCTAGCAGCCACCAATTTCGGACAGGAGGCGAGTGTCTATTGGCTGTAGAGAGAACCAATCAACGCTCATCGTTAAATACATGTCCCCTATTGGCTAATAGATTGGCCAATGGGATGCCTCAAAGGAGTTAGTTGACGTCGGACTTCTTCTAATTGTGCCCCCCCCTGTCCTGGAACCGGCCTCATTAATGAATTTGCCGGCTCCGGCCCACAATGCTCCCGGGGCCGTAATGCATGAATACACAAAATACCGTTTTTCTTGGCCTACAGGCCTCTAGAAGCGATTTCCTCGCGGCTGAGAGCCTCTCATGAAAGCTGACTGGAAGCACCGAAAACGCCCCCTAGACCTAATCTACCGTATATATTGTGTAATTTCCGATCTTACACTATTTCCGATTTTGCCCTGGCTTTGGCCTTTATCCTGTCTGTCGGAAAATGTTGGGATGTCGGAACGGCCGCGATATGGACCTTGTTAGAATCACCAACGAGGTTTGATAAAAACTTCGTTAATGCAACCTTCCTGCAACCTGCCAACGACTTTCCAGCAACATCATGTACTATATCACCCTGCCCTGACCCTAAAACCCATGCGGGACCCTGCTGGAAAACGGGTTAATGTCAAGGTTTAGCACGCCGTGGGAAGACTTCGTTTCGCACGTCGATGCTAAACCTCTCTGGCCGAGCCCGGTAGGCCCACCCTAATCTTGCAGCACTGCGCTTGATCTCCCCGGCCGAAGCCCGGCGACTTTGGTGGTTAGGTCAACTGCGTTGATTTTATGCAATCTTGTTGGTGACTCTAATCACTTCCTTTAAAAGACGCCCTAAGGGCGTCTTTGTTTCGTCGTCTGGTTTGGTTAAGGTAAATAGAACCCGTATGGTTAAATGTGCGAGCTGTGTGTTTCGCGACTCTTCAGGTCCCAATCACAAGCGCTCTTGAGGGGGGGAGATTTTAGCAGCGGCGAAGCAGACGCCCTGGATCAGTCTCCGGGCGCTGCCTCCTCCCTTCCTGTGGTTGCAGCCGATAGTCGGGTCACTGACAGCGCAGGCTCTCCTTGTGGGGGTAAATCCGCCAGAAGAAGTAGAAGCTAGGAGGTTCACTAAACGCTGGAAAGTGATCTTGCTGCAGCGTAAAAGTTTGCGCGGAACCACGCGCCACCCGTAGAATCTCGTAGGAGGCCTTCGAAGCCCAGATGTCTGGCTGTGAGCTTATTCGCTTTAGCATTCTTTTCGATGCCCACAGCCAGCTCCAGCCGCGGTGATAGCGGCGCTACACACTGCTAGCGCTACCGCCTTCTCGCTCAGAGTCAACCAGAGGGCAATTATGTCGGTGAGGTACTTAACCAGACGGCTCCCCATTTAACTACGTCGGCGACCTGGTAAAATCGCACCCATATGGTTAAGTCATTTCTGCCAATCATGCAGCACTCCGGTTATGGCTGACTTAACTTAACCAGATGAAAACAGCGAAACAAAGACGCCCTTAGTTATACTTCCTCCAGCATTAATTAGTCTCACTATAAATTTAGATTTGATACTAATTCTAATTGCGGTTACCACTTTAGCATTTTAAGTAAAAGTTGAGGGACAACATATTATAACTAGAGGGTTGGGCTGGTAGCGCCGTTCGTACTACTGTAGAATAACGTTTACGTGAAATTGTGCAGATATTAATACGGCGGCTGTGAAGCAGGCGCAGGAGATTTTAAAAACTACTATTAAATCAATAGTAGTTTTGAGCTTGACTATAATATATTATTATTGTATAATATTATTGTATTGCAATATATTACTATTACATTGAAGTACACTATAGTGCTCGTATAATACTACGTTTTAATAAAAATGTTATCGCGCCATATTCATGGCCAACGACAGGGAGAGGCAGTGTGCGTCCGGGTTGTAGTCACTGTCGAGAGCCACAGGGACACCAGCAGCGGTCATGTTCACGAGCCAGAGGGTTAGCCAGCTTCAGGATGAACTTGTTCGTCGGCAGCAGCACGGCAAACACAGGCTCCGGCTTGTATGCGACCGTAGTCTGGGGATCCTTGGTCGTCAGCATCTCGCAGTGCGAGATAGCGCGCGCGCAAAGATCGGCGGCCAGGGCATCGGACTGCATGGGGTGCATCTCATCTCCGTGGATGTTGATCTCAAGTCTGGCCTTCTTGCCAGCCTCCAAGATGCGACCAGTGTCATCATACTTAACCACGCCCTCTCACAGAACACGTCCATGATCTCGGGCAACATGGCGTCGTCCTCCTTGGCCTGCACGTGCGCCGGGGTTTGCTTGTTCACGATGTCATCGGGGGCAATGGCAGCAGTCATTCCCTCCGGAACCGAATGGCCGCCCAGGCAGTTGGATTCAATCTCGACGGCGACGCACTTGAAGAGTGGGGACCCAGGGGTATAATAAGCTTAGGGAGCACAGGCATGCCGCGGAACCACCCACCGATTTCCTAGGAATTCTTTTTGGGGGGTGTTCCCGGAATGCCGAGCCAAAAAGGTCATTTATAGTCAAAGAACTATCAATCAATCTAGCGAACAGACTTCGGCCGCCACCACCCTCAGTCTTGCTTTTTCGGTCGCCGCAGCAGCCCCCCCCCCTCCCCCGTACTCACAGAAAAACCTTCGCTGCTGCGGTGCCGAAGAAGCAAGACTCACCTCGGGATGGAATCACACAGCTACTCGCTATCTACGCCGCGCCGACGATTTCTCCATCTTCGAAGGACAGCCACCGCAAGCGCTGCAAACGCGAGGTCATCAAGCTGCCGGCTGATGTCTGTGAGCGGGAAGGTGCTGAAGCGGCTCAAGAACCGCATTGTTGCCAGCCGACTGCGTGAGCGCAGGCTGGAGGGCGTGCGTAAGCTCGAGGGTGAGGGAGAGAGCGGTGGCGTTGACGCTCTTGGAGGGGGAAGTGCCTTGCCTGGTGAAGCTGGTCACTACTAGTTGTCGACTGCAGACTACGTCAACCTCATACTATCGAAGGCACCGGTAGTGCTATGTGTGTTGTTTTTACTATAGGCAGCAATAGCATCTGCAGCAGTGCTGCTAGCCTGTATAATTTACAGCATGCTAGAATTTTCGATCAAGTCTGTACCGATTCCATGCTAATTAAAAGTGCTAAAGTTGATATGTTGTGTCTACCTGTTATTTTGTCTGATCGGACCCCAAAAAGTATGTTTTTCCTGGGCACCCCGATTAGCGATTAGGGCTTCAGAGTAAGATTTAGAATACGATTTACCATCCTCAGCTTGGAATTACTCTTATCATATGATAGCCATAGATGATGATGAACCCTTTACAGACAAGCAGTTTCCAATGGAAACTTTCCATCAGCAAAAGCCCGAATGCAGGTCCGAGTGACGGTATTCGGACTTTTCCCTGCACAAACGTGCTTTTAGAAGCCCTTACTTCCGATTATCGGACGTCCAAAAAGTGGGTTTTTCGACTGAGCCTCTTCGCCATCTTGAAAGTATGTTTTAGCGTCCATGATAGCGACATTGAAACCACGAATTGTACAACTACTATGGAGCCACAGTACTGGCATGTATTTAGAGTGTTATTTCACTATGGTAGCAATGTGTTCTACAAAACAAGACAAACGCCAATTTGTCCGGTAATAACGTATCATGTCTGAGCGCCGCCAATTGTTCACGTCCTACATGAACTACAGTATTGCTAGCAGCATGCTCGTTGAGACTGCCGCTATCTACCACCCTGGGAGTGCATGCATGCCCTTCGGGCATGTGTGTGTGAAGCTCACACTGTGAGCCGAGCTCATCATCCCTCGCTGACACATATGGTCGCAAATCTTAAGACCTTTTTATTGCCAGCCTTTTACTTTTGGCCCCCCTCCGGATTATCG
Source organism: Phytophthora x cambivora (assembly GCA_033557925.1). Taxonomy (NCBI): domain Eukaryota; phylum Oomycota; class Peronosporomycetes; order Peronosporales; family Peronosporaceae; genus Phytophthora; species Phytophthora x cambivora. The sequence goes on along the minus strand of JAUCEB010000011.1, from coordinate 10,512,216 downwards.
GTCTCTAAATAAGAGGACAAAGCCCGATTAAGAAGTCCGATTAGGCGGACAAAAAAACAGAAAGACACAATAATTACACTGTATCGCAAAACCCACACTCAAAACAGAGGTTCAAACCCAGGCCCTACTTAACGTTTTCACGAAATCTCTGGAATCGAATATTCTACCCAAACAGTTGGCAATTTCACGCAAAAGCCTCTATTTTTCCTTGAATTTTAAGAAAGCATGCGGTTTTTGAGATGATTAAACTATTTAACTTGAACTTTGTATGCTTTGTTTCGTGTGTACCACAGAGATACACAAAGCAATTAATCCCGGGTGGGCTGTACGTAATCCGTAAACGAAGGACTACCAGGAAAAATCTTCCAGATAGAATTAAAACTATCTTACAGTACGCTAATAGGCTTCGTACCCTGGCGGAACGTAGGTAACCGCGAAAGCGTAATACATTACATTACATTACAGTAATCAGCCTAAATAAGGAACGGGTGTATAATTGATGACCTCGAAATCTGTATACTTGACGAAAGGCGATGGGGCGATGGTGGGATGGGCAAGGTACTGAGACAAAAAATTCCAGCACTGTTTGTCCATTCGACAGATTTAAACCGTGAAGGTTGCCTCGGGTCGCTTTGTCTTCATAATAGGAATATGTTATCTACACTTGCAACCTAGGCCGATCGCACCCCCATCAAGTCCTACCAAGCCTTCGCAAAGTGGGCTGTCTCGGAGTACGGTCTTTCGGCTCCCCCGGGCAAGACGAACACTACAGTACACTACAGCGAAGTATCAGCCACTGGATCAGGGCATTATCCATTGCGACAAGCGGTATGTGCTTTTGCAGAAGATGCTGCTGGCTTTGGATCGCCTAGGAGAAGGCACCAAGAGCCTTTATACAGTAGATATATTACAGCGCTGTTATGGTGTGAGACGGCATGGTCCCCACTCGGGTCTCATCGACAAGTCAAGCTTGCAGTTCGTGCTCAATTAACTACAATCAATACAATGATATTTCGTCCAGTCTTTGTTATTCCTCCGTACGGTTTATTAACCCTATCTCTTTATATATATCAGGCGTTCCTTACTCAGGCAGATTACTGTACAGTACGCTAGCACTGCTAGCTCTAACAACAACGGCCAACACTTTTCGTGCGTGTTTTATTGCACTAGTGATTCCTTTCGCTTAACACGAACCGCATCTCTTTCCCCCCACATGCTTCTCTCGCCCATGCAATACATCTCTTTCCCCCCACATTTTTCTCTCGCCCATGCTGTACTACTAGGAACAAAATTAGTAATAATATGATATTAGTAATATCCTCTGTCCATTGGATGTCAGTCGTCACAATGCACACTGTGTTAGCCAGCACCGCATGAGGTTGCAGCGGCGGAGGGCGGCGTGCACCTCGACGTGGTGGGTGACAGGCGGCGGAGGACGACAGCGGAAAGCGTGGGGTGAAGGGTTGACGAGGGTGGTGTGCGCCGGAGGGTGGAGGAGGGCGGTGGAGGGCAGGCGGAGGTTCGGCGCGGCGGGTGGCAGGCGGTGGTGCGGCGGAGGATGGATGAGGGCGGCGGAGGATGGAGGTGGGCAGCGGAGGGTGGAGGAGGGCGGCGGAGGGTGGTGATTGAGGAGGAAGGAAGACGGCAGCGTGCGGTGGAGGACAGGCGTGCTGATCGACGCGGCGGAGGACGGTGGGTTGCAGGCGGCAGAGGACGGTAGAGGACGGCGGCGGGCAGCGTGCGGCTGTGGAGGACTTCGACTGACGGGTGACGGCGTGCAGCAGGGGGCGGCTGGTGACTGCGTGCAGCGAGGGACGGCAGGTGACTGCGTACGTCGGCAGAGAACAGGGCAGGACTGCGTGGCCGTCGGAGGCGGTGGACGACAGGCGGTGACGGTGGACAGCATCGGACTTCGAGCGGCGGGTGCGGCGGAAGATTGCAGGTGACTGCGTGCGGAGGGAAACGGCGGTGTGGCGGAGGACGCCAGAAGACGGCGGGTGGCTGCATGCGGCGGAGGTCAGCAGGTAGGTAGAGGTGGAGGAGGAGAGCGTGCAGCTCGTGGCGTTGGTGGATCAAGCGCTGCATGGCGTGTAGGGGATATTAGTAATATACTAAGCTTATTCATCAACATATTTTGCTTCGTGTATCAATTGCTACATGTACCTTGATCCTATGAAGGTAGCATGCATAATGCGTGCGAATCATATACCGCCGCGAAGCGGCGAGCTCACCTACAGTCGGGCTTTCATTAGTTATGTGTCCGATGTGTCTATTACATGTACTCGATTTGGTTCCCGGAATCTCGGTTGAATTGGTGAAGCATACGAAAGCGCCTTGAAGGCAATACAAGGACACACCGAGGGGGCAATACAAAGTCCTTCATATTTGTCGGCACTGCTCGTAATATGGGCATGATCACTTGATCTGCCTCCACTATAGTTCATTTACATATTGCCTACCCTGACACGGCCGGGGGGAGCTCGAAGTTTGAAGCGGTAACGGTAAGACTGAAATGAATAAAGTAAGAATCGATGTGACTTATCATTAACTTGGGACTAAATGCAAAAGGCTGAGAACCTACATGTCGACGTTGCGCCGCTTCGCCTTCTTGGGGACTTGCTGTTTGTCCTCTTCATCGCTTGGAATGAAATTACCAGCGGAGCCACTCTTTGCATTCGATTTGGTGTATCGGTTAACATTTATGTTGTGATCCTCTCGAATATGCTTTCAGTAGCTTGGCAACCTCCCACATCTGTAGATGTAGCAACGTCGTTCAGCACGTTTGTTCACTGGGATCACACGAATGATATCAACCGCATTGTTTTTGCGGAATTTCCTGTCCGCATTCACAGGATCCAAAAAGCAATACAAGCGGGTGGTTTCGGCGCTATACCCAACCCCACTGTGGATAAAATCTCTTCGAAACGTGAGAACATCACCCGTTTTAAAGTAAATCACCTCCTTGTCCTCCTCAATGGCGACTTGTTTATTCCAGTCGCACCCGTGAATGCAGGCACCATCTTGAAGTCCAATAATTATAGACGCTGGTAGGCGCGAAAAATCATACAGGTCCTCTGTGGGCGGGATAAGTAGAAAATCTCGGTACACCACTTGGTCATTTCTGCCGGGTAGTTACTTAACCCTTTCGCGATGAAAGGAGGCATTTTGCTTCCTTTAACGGTTCTTCAAGTGATGTACCCGTATGTAACCACGTTAAAGGAAGCAAAATGCCTCCTTTAAGCGACTTCAAGCAGAGAGTCACGCCAATATTTTCATAGTCATAACAGAAAGGTACAGAACCATGGCACTTTATCCACAAAAGTAACTACAAATCCCAAATGGAAGATTTGAAGGCTGCACATCACAGGCCTTAAAGGTAGCAAAATGACACCTTTAAAAATATTGACTTAGATTTGTATACGATAGTTTAGCCGAGTGGCTCGCGAAAGGGTTAATAAACATCGAGTGGCGAGGGTTTGCGCCCGAGAAAAAAGACCAGCAGCACTCAGAGATATGATGAAATAGTTTTGGGGTGAGTTCCACCGGCGCCTTGGTTGTCCGTCGCTTTTGGTCCGGCTTCAATCAAACGTTCCCATCGCGTTTACTCAATAGCGTTAGCAGCGGCCAGCAACTCATCACACAACTCCTTCGCCACATAAGAGGTCTTTAGTTGAATCCACAAACCCCAATTTGTCGGTTGGGAGGTCCGAAACATATGGCAAAACCCACCGTGTGAGTCTGTGAATCCCCACTAAGCTGGCTACTTTTTACGGTGTGTGGGTTACATTTTACGGTTTCTTAAATCTACCTTGAGGTCGCTAATTTGTAGTGGCAGAGGAATGAAAGTATTCATATGCTGTCTTTCGGTTCGGCAACGGTGACTAACATTCTCCCACGTCTGTCCTACACAACCGTACTGAGCGCTAAAACGGCTTCGCAGTAATGACCTCTCGCATTAGCTCTTTATCGCTGTCATCATTGAAGCGAAACACGCCCATCTTGCTGCCGCTGATAATTCTCGAGTGGCCAAGTGTGAAAACGGACACACCAATTTACGGTTCATCTGAAATAGCTGTGCAACCCACACGGTTCACCATCTGGGTGAAACCACCAGGATAAGTGTGTGGGTTCCTCTAAAGACCTCTATAATCGTAAAATCATATATACAATCATTTTCCCAAGAAATGTTCGCAACAGTTTTCAAGACATGTTTCCGACATTTTTCCAAGAAATGTTCACAACAATTCGTGACCCGGGTGGTGGGCCCGTTGGGAGGCGCAGTTCGAAGGTTAAACCAAATTGAACGATGTGTCGTTCGACAAAAATGCCAAGTTATCCTGGGAGGACAGCTAGAATAGCTGGATGGACGGCCTCACAGAGATTAATTCGTCCAAAACAAGTTGCTTGAACCACAGTCAACATTCGGACAACATCAAGTGTGTACCACACCACTCCTGTCAGACCGATTAATGGTATTCTTTAAAAAGAAATGGTATCTCCACCGACGCAGCTTCCTGATCCACGGGCTCCATCTCCGGCGCGCTCGACACCGCCGACAACACGTCCGCTCCACCGCCGGCTCGACCGAACTGCTGGCGGCAGCCTCGACTGAGCGTGCTGGGTGAGTCGCTGGACAGCGCTGCGGTGTGGGCGGACTACTGGTCCGTGGACGTGCAATGAAGGCGATAGTATCATCGTCAGTTTTCAGGAACGCTGTCGCCGATGCTGCGGCAGCTTCAGCGGCTGCATCGGCAACAACCGCACTGGAAGTTGCAGTTGCAGGATCGTGATGACACATGAACAGAGATGGTTGATGATCTCGCTGGGTGGCCGCAGCCTTCTCCTTGCCATCCTCACCCTCTCCACCACCAAACGACCGAGCAAGCGTCGCGCGTAGGAAGCGTCATGATGACGCCTCTCTATCGCTTCGACCGTCTTACGTCTCCTTCCCATGAATTTTCACTCGGCGCAGGAACCGCCTTACCTGCTTTCGTCGCCGGTGGAGCCACTAGCAAATACTTGTCAACTAATGCAAACTTGTGTGCTTCTGCAGTAGAAGCATACAAGTTTGCATTAGTTGACAGAAACTAGCAAGATACTCGGTAATTCACGCAACTCTACCAAATGTGAGAGAGCTCGACACACCTTTTGTGGGAACTACTCGAGATCATACATCTAGTGGACTGCACTGTTTACATCTTACTACCTCATATCGCCGCGGCAAACTGCTCAAGTTACGTCCCAATATCTACAAAATCAAATGGTTGATGAGTATCGATGAGAACGGATTTTGGAAGAGCAAACAATAACTTCATTAATTCTACACCCATGCAATCACACATGTTTCCTCCCAGCCTCAAGCAAATGCCCCTTGTTATTGAGAGCTATAGCTGGCGGGACCGGACCCATTTGTCTGCATTCGCTTTGCAGACTGCTTCTAGTGCAGTCCTCTATTTTCTACAATTTGTTTTAGTTAACGCGAACTTTAGCAATAGCATACCCCGCAACTCATTAATACACCAGCACCTCACTCTCCAGCGCTCGCTTCGCGAAAACACATCAGCGCTCAACTCGTGACGGCCACGAAGCCTTGAGTATACGAGAACCTGCCACAACCAAGCCTGACTCGAAGGACCTGATTGTGTATCGCAGCGACGGCTCCATGCCAAACTGGACGAAGCCCGACCGGTGCTGTGCCGTTGCGCACGCTGTATAAGCGTGCGCAACGGCACTGTGTGGACAACTAGCCGTTCTTGCCCCGCCCAAATCTCAAATTGCAGCCTCCGGTGTCAACATTACCGAGCATAGCTTGCTCTCTCCGACAGGGTTACGTCTCGCTACCTTGGACCGCAACAACTAGCAACTTGTTCTCCAACTGGGTCACGTCTCGCTACTCCGCGTCGCCTCTCATATTGCTGCCTCCAGCTTCAACGCCACCGACCGGAGCATAGATTGCTTCCACTTCCAGAAGGCTTGGGCGTCGTACAGATTCATCTGGGCCGGTGAGCACGTCGATCTCGTGGGGCCAGTCTATCTCGTTCTTGCTCATGTCATCTTTGTGCATCTCTTCCACGGTCACGTCGAAACTATGCTCGAAGTAAGGTGTTCACGGGCTCGTCGATGAGCCCGGAGATCATGCAATTATAGACGAAAAACCCGGTCGGGTTGCCGTAGTAAAAGCTGAGCGGGTGGTGCAGCTGGCGCGGGGGTGGCATCATAAAGGCGTGCTCGCCCTGCAGCGACGCAACGCGAACAGCGCGTCCGTCATGATCCACGAGTTGTCGAACCTTGATCGTCAACCGCCCTGGCTGATGTGTGTCTGACTGATCCGTCACGTCGGAGAGAAGACATAAGTTCGTCACCCACGGGCACTCGTGACCGACGAGAACCTGGTGATCGTGGGCTAAAAGTGCGCTGCCAAGAGAGCGAACGAGGCCTGCGGCCTCACGGAGCACGCTGGAACTGCCTAGTTGAGCTGGTGTGTGTGGTCCACATTAATTATACATCAGGTTACGTGGTCCACGTAGCACCCCTTATCACTCACGCGGCCCTGTGCGGCAACAATCAAAGTTTTCTCTTCGTTCAAACTTCGATTTTAGGAAGCCCTACAGATGTCGACAACATGTACACCTAACCCTAAGCCATCTAGTTGGGCTAAAAGAGATTTGACAGCCACCTCATTCGCTGATATTATGATCTCGCTATTTGATTGGACCACCGATGCCATGCAGTGACCAAGTCATAATGATATATGTCGGCACCGTCACGATATTCATCCATACAAAAATTAAGTAGGATGCATACGATTGTGTGAATCTGCAAATTACTGCAGGTACTATGTTTCAAGAGACATGCAAAACGAGTACCGTGATTTGTCTTATGGGCGCATTCTGTGCCCTTTTAGAGCAAATTACTTAGGCTTGTATAGTATAATTAAGACAAGAGGCTCGCGAAAGGGTTAACATGTACTTGCAACAGAGGAAGTATAAGAGCAACCCCACCGGTAGCGGCAAACGGCTGCTGTATCCCAAATTTAGCGTAAATTTAGCATCTGACCGAGGCACCGGTGTCGGAAAATGCGCCGCAAATCTGGCGAAGGCGGGTTTGTGCTATTTTCTCCCCCAAATCTGCCGAGGAAAATAGCGACCGTAGCGTTAGTAACGGACGCGACTTCCGACGATCATCGCACTTCATTTGCTAAAGGCCGTAGCATGAGCCAAGCACGGGGGCCAAACTACAGCATCGAGGAAGATAAAACTTTGTGCCGGGCCTGGATGTCTACGAGCGGTGATGGTGGTACGGGCACAAGCCAGTCTTGGTGTGAGTTCTATGGCCGCGTGAAGGTGACGTTCGACGAGGAGCTTCATCAAACTGACAAGTGGGTTGCGGAGCGAAACATCAAATCACTTGGGTCTCGCTTTTCAACTATTTCCCATGATGTTTCGAAGTTCGTCGCTTGCCACGCCAAGGTTACTGCGCTGGAGCCAAGTGGGTGTACGCCAACCGACATTGAGCATCAAGCCGTCGAGCCGTACGAGTCAGTAAAGAAGAACGGTAAGTTCCGTTTTCTGCAGTGCTGGAATAAATTGAAGGACTCGCCAAAGTGGGGAGCGTGGCGCATGCGCCGTGATGGCAAGAGCACGCCACAGAAACCAACTCATAAAAGGACCGAGCGGCTCGACGAAAGCGATACAACTGCGACAACGACTTCTGACCAGCTACAGTCTCCCGTCTCGACCGAGTCTTCTTCAAGACGTCCAGTCGGGCAAAAGCGATCTAAGCTGGAAGAAACCAACTCAACTTTGTATGCTCGACAAGTCCAAGCAGCTGAGCGAATGGCTAGAAACGGCGAGGCTAGAAACCGGGTTGCGCGTGTGCAGGTGGATCTCAACATTTTCAGTTTAGCACCGAACGCTAATGATCCAGAGGCAATGGAGTATGTGAGGTTACAATGAGGTTACAACGCAAGCTTATATTGGTCCGTGTCCGAAGCAAAGCGGCTGCGCTAGAAGCTGGTAGCAGTGTCGCGAACGAGGCTTCATGCAACGCCGACAGTACGGTGAACAACAGTACTCCCACCCCCGACGCCAACCGTAGCAGTAATCCCGACATCAACACTACTCCCGCCCCCTACATTAACCGCAGCAGCAACACCAACATTGGGTCAACGGACGCGGTCGTGGAAACCGTAGAAATCTTGCCCACATCAGCAGAATTCGCTTCCACATCAGATGAGCATGCAAGCACACTTAGCGACGCATCGATTCTACTGTCGCTTTAATTTCAGCAGTTCGCTATCTTCTTTATCGTTTGCTTTAGTTCTTCAACTTAATGTTTGTTTAGTTCTTCAACTTAATGTTGACATAATAATCTCTAATATGAATGTCGGCCTGGGACTTTATATTTCGGAAGTAATCGCCTGATTTAATGAATACTTCTCTGGTCCACTTCAAAATGAAGATTTCGGGTTTTCGGCAAAATATCGAGAACGAAAAGTCACCTGCAAAAAATAAAGGTAGCGTGTAAAAGGTCTTCTTTTAGCGCACACGCGCATATTTTTTATTCTACCGTTACACAAGTTTTTTCGCGTAATATCACACCTTCAAAGTCGTCAATTTAAGGTGTATATAGGTTTTTTTTCGAAGTTCAATCAATATTTAGCGATATTACACCAGATTTGAACGGTGGGCATTTTGTATCGATTGCAACAGCTGGACACGTTTTCGCGCCGTAAAACGCGCAAATAGCCGCTACACCAAATCGAGGTTTTACTCGACGATACCACGTTAAGTGTCTTTCGGCCAATCATAGGAGGATGTGCACGCATAAAAAAAACAAATCATCATTTTGAAGTGGGCCGGAGAAGTATTGTATCGCCTAAGTAAATGAATGCTGTTCAAGTCGAGTAAAGGTTTACTCCTGCAACCCGTGGACTTCCCACAAATGAGTCACTAGATCGTCGCGAAGGCGAAAGTGCTCGCGGCGGTTGTGCAACTTGAACGAGTTTGTAATTAGGTCAGCGACTGTAGGAGATTGGTGCATTGTTGCTGGCCGCGAGATGTTGAACACGGGAACACCACCGGGTTGAGCCGCACCAGAGAAGAGGTAGTCATGACCAGTGAAATTAGGATCGAAGCGTTCGTCCTCTAAAATCATATTGTGGAGGATCACACACGCGTACATGACTGCTGACATCGCATGAACACTCCACAGTCGACATGGCGTATCGAGAATGCGAAATCGGGCTTGCAATACTCCGAAGCATCGCTCTACGTCCTTACGACACCCTTCTTGGGCACGAGAATAATGCTTCTGCTTTTTCCCACGAGGACATTCAATAGGTTTCGCAAACACAGGCCACTCGGGGTATATGCCATCAGCAAGTAAATACGGCATATAATGCCGATTTCCTAGTGTTGTTTACAAACGACGTTAGAAATGCGTGTTAATATCAAAATGAACTAGAGTTGGCATCAAAACGAACCTGCGATAGAGAAATCGATACGAGGAGCTTTCCCCTGGAGCATCTCATTGAATAGCGGCGACTGGTCAAGAATGTTGATATCGTTGAGCGAGCCGGGGGAGCCGAAGTTGCAATGCCAGATTCGTAGATTGTAGTCTGCCACTGCCTCCAAGACCACAGTCGGTTTCATCTCTTTGCCTTTGTATTGGCCGGCATGGGCGGTAGGGCAAAGTCGCCACTGCCAATGCATACAGTCCACAGAACCTATCATCCCAACAAATCCACGACGTGCATTCTGCTCTAGCAACCCGTGCAGCTCTTCAATCGTAGGCGCCCTCAAGTATTCTCCACCGAAACACGCAATCACAGCGAAACAAAACCTTTTCAAGCACTTTATTGCTGTTGTGTCGGATAGTTCTAGATTCTCGTCGATCGCGTCGGCTGCACTTGCGTACGCAAGCTGACGTAGAGCCGCGGTTACTTTGAGAAGCGTCGAAATCCCCATTTTGCCAGTTGCATCAGGACGTTGCTCAAAGTAGCTGTCCGTAGCTACGACGTCCTCCATAATCCTCTGAAACAATTGCTGCCGCATTCGAAATCGGTTCCGAAAGTCGCCCTCATCGTATACAGGATCAGGTCCGAAGTACTGCTGCAGAAGTCGCAGGTGGCGACTGGCCGGATACCGCTTTTTGTTGGGGGCACGGCCCGGACGAGAGCCGCCCGGTGCTGACGCGACATCCGCGTCTATCGGGCAGGAACGGAGCATCGCTACAAACATAGTGTCATCTTCTTCGCCCTCTGCAAGAAAGTCCTCCACCCAACGATTAGCATCGGCAGCATTCATGGCTCGCGAGCTCTTCGAAACACCGCCTGCTGCGCAAAATATAGCGCGAACCGGTGTGAGAATCTCAATGCGCTATCTCCAAATCTAAAAAAACATGTGTATTTGCCTCCAAATATAGAATAGAGATGCCGCTACCGGTGGGGTTGCTCGAACGAGGCCTGCGGCCTCACGGAGCACGCTGGAACTGCCTAGTTGAGCTGGTGTGTGTGGTCCACATTAATTATACATCAGGTTACGTGGTCCACGTAGCACCCCTTATCACTCACGCGGCCCTGTGCGGCAACAATCAAAGTTTTCTCTCGCTCAAACTTCGATTTTAGGAAGCCCTACAGATGTCGGCAACATGTACACCTAACCCTAAGCCATCTAGTTGGGCTAAAAGAGATTTAACAGCCACCTCATTCGCTGATATTATGATCTCGCTATTTGATTGGACCACCGATGTCATGCAGTGACCAAGTCATAATGATATATGTCGGCACCGTGCCCCTTGCGATTTTTTACTATGGGGCACCGTACCCACTTTTATAGAAGGTGTGACGCATTGTGTAGGGCTTTTCAGGCCTATTGATTGGCTAATATGCGTTTCATCCAATTACAGACAGCGGCCTTTTTTCGACCAAAACATACTATTAGTGGATCTTATGTGTACCACACGAACAGGTAAAGGGTGTGCAGCCATGTGGTATTTAGTCTAATCTAAATGGTAGCAACATTTTGATTTGTGATTTGTGAGTCAGCTACACATTTCTTGGAGTCACGATCAGGGTTCGATAGTAGACTATCAGAGTATCACTGGTATCAGTGATAATATCACTGATACTGATACTGATATTGATATATCACCCACGATGAGCCAGTATCAGTGATAGAATATATATTCGCTAAAATATTGCGGGTAGTAGTGATAATATCACTGATACTTCCCAGAAGTTCAACGTGGGCGAGATCTTCAAAGGGTACACAAATAAGTGGTTCTCCGTCCCCGCCTTTCAGTCGGCTTCGCACATTCTCGGCTTGAAGCGCTCCGATGAAGTGTGCGAAGATCGACTGCCACTGGGGGGACCTCGCGGAAACGGCTCCATGCAGTGTGTGCGGCCGCCAGGTACATCATCACCTGTGCAGCAACGAGCTCTGCACCAAGCCTGACGTCGACCTCTCTAAAAGGTACCAGTGGCACGAACTCGTCTCATTTCTCTGAGTACTAATGCTTGACTAAAAACCAATCTTGTAGGTTCTGCAGCCTCGCGTGTGTCCGCAAGTTCTTCAATGAAGACTGAATCTCAAGAACTCACTCCGAGCAGGACATCTGGTATCTCATGCGCGAGCGATGCCACGGTTATTGACCTCGCACGGACCGAGGTCGAGCGCGAGCCAGAACTCACCCACGGTGTTCCGAGCCACATCAAGGGGCTTTATGCCAACGACGAGCACGAAAATAATGCAGTGGTATTCACTTCCACTTTGGCGCAATCTGGTGGCAACAGCAGCTCTGATAATGAGTCGGATTTAATTTTTGGGGATGAAGTTTCGCAACCAGCCACAGAGACCACTGCTGAAGCAACACTGAACGCGAAGGCTGACGCACTCTTGGATGAGTGGCTGGGCTTTAGAGTTGACTGGGCAGAAGTGGCGAAGCTGCAGTTTCCGACTAAAGTCGAGCAGGACAAGTTGGTGGCCAAGTTGAGCGTGCTCGACAGAAAACGGAATGTTCGCGTCTGGTACGTCGAACAGGTTTGTGGGAGCATTGATATATGCCGATGGTTTGCGGAGGTCGGCCAGATAGTATCCTTCGATCGCAAAACCTGCGCGCGTCTGGCTGGGACGTGGTGTTTCTACAGCGTTCCATGAACGCCCGGCTCCTTTGCGATGAGTCAATTACGAACGAGAACCGATAACTAGCACGCCCAACGTCAATGGCTTCTACACCACAACCGTGATGAGCTTAGGCGCATGGGGGAGGGCAAGCTGGCAGCGGAGATGAGTATCAGTGATAGTATCAGTGATATATCACTGATATTATCATCGCCTGTTGGTCGAGTAGTAGTATCAGTATCAGTGATATTGGTTCAGTGTTGAGTAGTAGTATCAGTATCACTGATAGTCCAAAATCCCCACTACTATCGAACCCTGGTCACGATATTCATCCATACAAAAAATTTAATTTTAATCCTACGTAAAAGTAGGATGCATACGATCGTGTGCATCTGCAAATTACTGCAGGTACTATGTTTCAAGAGATATGCAAAACGAGTACCGTGATTTGTCTTATGGGCGCATTCTGTGCCCTTTTAGAGCAAATTACTTAGGCTTGTATTGTATAATTAAGACAAGAGGCTCGCGAAAGGGTTAACATGTACTTGCAACAGAGGAAGTATAACTGTTATAATAGTTAGCGTCTAGTAAATCCAGCTAACATAGTACCCTAATTAAAAGCAACCCAAGATCATCAAAAGGGAGCACTCCTGAGCTATTGCAGCAGGCTCGCACTGTCCCAGAGGGAAGCTCCGGCTGTTGCTGAAGCGCTCGTCGGTGCGCAACGGTTGCCTACAAATTGAAGCTGCGCGATACCATTGTAGTACAATGGTATCGCGCGGCTTCGCACGTCCTATCCTATGAATACCATTGCGTATAGCATTGGAATCCATTGGATTCAAGCCGAAGCGAGTCGTTGGTACAGTACATGTGCTGCGAAGTGCATACTTCGAAGTATACAGCAGTAAAATCTACCTGTCTGTGGGAAGCTCAACACTCCCACTGGGAATCCCAGCAAAGAAACATTGAAGCGAGATGCAATGTCGGATCTGCACCTCCGTCTGATGGGGTTTCTGCTGCACCGCTTATTCATTGTTTCGTTACTACTGGTACCCCGGTATATGACATACATTGCATACATGTAGTTACAGTTTCTCGCACTCATCAGGCAACTACAGTACGCGGGTAAAGGAGATCAAACAACAAACAAAACATAAGCCTGTACTAAAAGGCCAAACCGTCGACCACACTTGATCATTCGCAAATTTGCGTCGAAAAGTAACCAGCCAACTCAAGCCCCACCCATGGTCTCCACGGTCGCTGTCTTCGCCTTCGCTGGCGTCGTCTCGCTAGCTGCTTCTAGCGTCGAGGCCCACGGCACGCTGACCAAACCTGCGCTCACGTTGACGGGCTCTGGGTATGGTGGCAACTTCCAATCCAGCATCCCTATGAACTCGCTGACTCCCCAGTCGGGCGACACGTTTACCAACTACCCGGACTACTCCAAGAATGCCGCGGCGTTTGCTCGTGCTTTGGAGGCCTCGCAGTACAAGTCGCTCAAAGAGTTCATGTACTCGACGCAGGACATGAGCAAGGGTCGATTCAACATGCCCAAGACCGCCGAGTGCGGGTTCACAGACCCCATAAGCGGCGCAGTGCAGCCACTGCCGGCCCAAGTTGAATGGTACGGCGGCGGAATGATCCACGACGGACCCTGTGAGATGTGGTGCGACGACGTAGTGGTCATGCCGTTCACGCCCAACTGCCGCTCGACGTACCCGGACGGCAAGTTCTCGTACGACAAGTCCAAGTGCGAGAGCAAAAGCCGCCTCACGATGTACTGGCTGGGGACGCTGCTGGAGTGGCAGGTCTACATCGACTGCGCCAAGATCGGCAATGGTGGATCAGCGGCTTCCAACAACACCGCCGCCATCATAGCTGCGGCCAAAAAGGGCCCCAGCAGCTTCGCGTCTGTACCTGCCGGGACTGTCAGGGCGGCGGTCTAAGCGCTACAGTAGACTGGCGGGTGCCTGTGCATGTGAATCGTAGCGAAAACGTAACATCAACTACGACCTCGCACAAGTAACTGAGTCGACTATATAGATGTAATGAACAATGCAGTACCTGATCAAATACTCTGAAACAAGAGGAGGCTTCAGTATAGGTAGGACCTGTTCCCAAAATCTCCATTTGAAAAACGTGAAAATGAGTTTCCTTTGCAACTGTAGCATCCACTAGAAGAGTTGCAGTGTCGAACAGTGAAAGCCTTCTGCGGCTAGGACTGTCCGCTGCAGTTCGTGGTCACCACTGGTCAACAAGAGAGAGGTACTTGTGCGTGAGGTTCTGGCGCTACTGTGGCATGAACTCTGTGCGATAAGTTGTATGAGATATTACCAGGTAAAGCTTGCACAGATCCGCTGAAATCAACGACGAAAGGACTTGTTCGCTTGAAGGACATGAAGCCCCCTCGTGTTAGGGCGGCACAGCCTGACACTATACCGAACTTGGGCAGCCCAAGTGATCGAATATACTACAGGTGTACACCTGTAGTATATGAGACTGCGCAAAACAAACTGATGCTAGTTAACATTTTAGAGTTTTCGAGATAATCGCCTTTGAAGTGGACCGTTGTCGTTCTTGAACTCTTCGCTCGTTCGCGTGGGGCGCTCCTCACGTTGGGAGGTTGAACAACGACCAACTTTTCCCGCGGTCGCCTGAAGATGTGGCGCACATGTTGATGTTGAAGTGACCGTGACGCACACCACGTCGGGGTGGGGTGAGCACATTCAGATCGGCAGAAGGAGCCTGGTCCCCTCGACTGGAGGGCTCAACTTACCGTTGCCAGTACGTTTCCGCTGTTAGATGCACAGCGCAGGACGTGCGTATCGCTGTACACTCGTTCGCAGACCGACGAGCTGAATGCGAACCGCTTCAGTTTGTTAAACGGAGTTCGACTGACCCGATCCTCTCGGCATGGGTCCATTTCGACACCTGCGCGTCAACCATCGGCGATGCACTGCGGGTCAGAGCAGGCCCTCCTTGTGACGCTAAATACGTCGAGGTCATGCGAACGAGGTGACGGAGTCCGGCAAGGTCTAGAACCTGTGAGAACAATTTCACTATGTGGAAGACACAAATACATTGATAGAGACAATACATACATACCCTTTGGATACCTATATCCTGAGTAATCTAATGAATGAGTCCTACCGCCATCCGTCTGCTTCGCTCAATATCAGTAAACAAAGGAGCATTCGTTTTCCATGATAATTTCTACTTTTCCACTTTCACTCATTTGGCGTAATGTCGTATAATCTACCTCCATACTCAAATTCACTCTCAATAATTGATTTTTCTCGTTTCTGCCAAACTGGCTCATCCCCCGTCCAAGAGAAAGCGCAAGGCGGCGCTCCATTGTTCACAAGTCAATCAGCCTCGCAGTCTCCAGTGGCGCCGAGTGGTTCACAATCCCGCGCGGAGAGCATAGCATGCCCACAGGCCTTTGCGCCGCTCAAGTCCGCCTCAACTCCACTTAGAACAACACGCAGCAGCCTCATGGCGAGCGCGGACGCAGCCTCCGCCTCCTCCCGACCAGAAAAACTCCAGCAGCAGCCGCAGACGGAGGAGGACCGCAAGGTGCACGAGATCACCGAGAGCTCCTCGGACGAGAGTGACGTCGAGAGGCCGCGTAGAACCCGCAACATGCACGAGAACGTCGAGGAGTTCGGCGCTCAGGTAGAAGCAGAGGCAGAGGCCGTTGAGGTTGAGGACGAGGAAGAAGAAGAAGAGGAGGAGGAAGAAGAGAAGACGCAGGACATGCCGGCGCCTGAGGTGGTGGAGAAGATGCGCGCGGGCGTGTACATGCCTGAGCCTGAGGAGTTCTACAACACGAAGAACGTGGCGGACATGCACTACCTGTTCACGAACGACAAGCTGAAGGAGGAGTCGCCCGCCGTGGTGCTGCGCTCCGACCCGTTCTGCATCCCGCGGGTGACGGACAACGTGCCCAACTACAGACCCATGCTGAACCCGCTGAGCATCTTCTTGGGGGAGGATAAGCTGCTGCCCGGGAACTTCCGACTCGACCCGTTGGAACGACCGCCGAAAGCCGGCGAGACTGTGGCCTCCTCGAAAGACGGCAAGGAGAAACTTGGGAGTGGACGCACATTGCCTGCCCCACCGGGAAGCTCGTCATCATCTACGAGCAGTGGCAAACAGTTTCGAGGCAA
Organism: Phytophthora x cambivora; assembly: GCA_033557925.1. NCBI lineage: Eukaryota > Oomycota > Peronosporomycetes > Peronosporales > Peronosporaceae > Phytophthora > Phytophthora x cambivora. The sequence continues at coordinate 10,495,925 of JAUCEB010000011.1, read as the reverse complement.
GACAAGCGCCTTCATGGGCACGATGCCCCGCCAGACCGAGTTTGCGGAGATTCCGGTTTCCGAGAAACTTTTCCAGCACCACGAGGTATTTCGACCTTTGTCGTCGATTCCAAGGGTCCCTACATCACCACGGGATAAGCGTCCAGCGACGTCGATTGGCAGCAACAGGCAATTCACCAGCACCAGGTCAGAGGAGAGCCAGGGTTCACTATCATCCGCGGTTGGGTCGAGTTCTTCCGGTGCTACAACGTCAGCTACACTGTCGGACGCGATGCTGCTGTCTTCTATTCAGCACACGCTCGATGTGGCGACTGCTGCGCTTACATCGTCTGACGGCACCGTGCCGTCGCTAGACAGTGCCGCCAACGCGATAGTATCGGAAGGGGCGCCCACTACGCCGGGATACCAGATTCAGCAGCTTCAGCCTTTGGATTCTGTCGCTGATACGCTCACAAACTATTTGCCGACTCGCAATGCATCTACTCACAGTCAAGACGATGGTCGGCCTATGGATGGACAATACTACAGCGCGCCAGGAGGATACAATCCTGCCATCGGCTCAGTGGGATTTACTGCTGGCGGTAGCTGCGCTCCTGGCACGTTCGGCAGTCTGCTTTCACCGGGCGAAACCCAAGCTGGCGCTCCGTACCCAGGTCTCTTTGTTGACAATGGCGAGGCGCAATCCACCAGCCAGGGCATGCAGTCCTTCAACACTGCTCTTAGCTCCATTTCTATCACGACTCCGACCAACAGCGCCGCGCATATTCACGCGGGTCTTATCACACCCCAAGGTGGTGTCGCAAGGTCTGGTTTAACAACTCCGCGTCGTCCTGGAGCGAAGAAGCCGCGCGCGAAGAACGTTTTTCGGCCATGCAATACCCCGGGCTGTACAAAGGGTGCTCGTGGTAAGTCTGGACTTTGCCAGAAGCACGGCGGTGGCAAGCGTTGTGCTGCTCCGAACTGTCCGAAGGGCGCACAAGGCAGCAGTAGCATGTGCCTCTTTCACGGAGGCGGCTACCGCTGCACGGTTGACGGATGCGCTACAGGTGCGCGTGGTACGTCGGGCTTGTGTGCCAAGCACGGTGGCTACAAGAAAGGCAAGGCAGGCACGGTTAATGGTAAGCGTGGGCCTGATGTAGATGCCTCAGCAGCCAAGCGTGTACGCACCGAAGAACCGGAGCAACCACCAGCCACTGTCAAGGCAGACTAACAGGTCGCTAAGACCGTATTTAATACCACGTAGTATCAAGTGTTCATTTGCTCCATCGCGTGCAGATCGAGTGCATTTAGAATTTATTCTGGAGTGTATGAACTGGAGACACCTTCAGCATCCCCCCGTCGAGCGGCTGGATTGCTGAAAACAATGCGTCGCTGCCGAGCCCTTCCTGCATGACAAATAGCACTGCAATGACGTCGTAGGATTTCAGGATATGAGGTGCGCGCTGGGTATTGAGTGAGCGGCAGTGTATGTAGGTACACTCATCGAGCTTCATCAAATCGATATCTTGTCCATTTGTAGTGGCGGGTTATTGATACCAAGCCTTACCCACTTCACCGGGCCGCACAGAACGTGAGGCCAAGCTGGCATAGACGTCTGAGGACGTGTTACCTTCTCTATTTGACGGGAGCTCTACGTAGCATTTAGCAACATACTGTAGTGGGTTTCGGTAACTCGAACACGCACGAGGGAAGCTGGCGCTTCCTGTTAACCTTCTTGTATTGTCTTCTTGCTCTAACGCTAGTTGTAGAGTGAGTGTGTTGCTAAGTGCTACGTAGAGCTTCCGTCAAATAGAGAAGGTAACACGTCCTCAGACGTCTATGCCAGCTTGGCCTCACGTTCTGTGCGGCCCGGTGAAGTGGGTAAGGCTTGGTATCAATAACCCGCCACTACACCGCCCTGTCAAGCCTTGGACACTTCAAAGCCTGTCTTTCATCTCGGTTTGTCCCGTCAACCTTGCTTTCATGATAGTTGAAGTTGCTGTGCGTTCATGTACGCGAACAGCTACCTGGGCTTGTACATGTAGAATCTTGTATCCTCATTCCTGAGGGTCATACTTTGGGGTCACCACTCCAGTGGCTGAGCTCGTCAGGTGCTGGAGCTGCGCACCTGCGCCGGATCGACGGGGTCCTATCTTCCTCCCCTCCCCGACCTGCATCTTGAGTTCACGGGTCCTTTCTGCCTCCCAACTCCTCGCGCTTCCCGGGGTCCTATCTGCCTCCCCACTCCAAACACTGCTTGAGACTCCATTGCCCCCCCCCTCTCATGGCGCTTTCTTGGGTCTTCAGGGTCCTGTCTGCCTCCCCTCACCAACGCCTATTCCGACACAACTTGGGTCCTGTCTTCCTCCCTTGATTCTTGTCGTGCCTTGAACTCTGCTCGTCTCTTTGCCCTGATGGCTTCCTTGTCGGCTTCCGTTGCGGATGGACAGCTAATGAACTCGTGCTCTCCTCTGCAGTGAAAGCATTTCTTCGGAGGTCGTGAACCCGAAAAAGATCTCTGTCCACCAGGTTTCGGTTGACCACCGACACATCGCTTCCTTCCAGACCCAACAGCAGCGTCACCCGCTGAGTCCTCGTTGCCCTCATTGATGGAGCCGCTGGTGCTTCTACGAGACAGAGGATTACTACTACCAGTAGAACCTTCCGACTTGAGTCTCTTGAGAGCACGGGTCTCCTTCTCCATTTCCAGGGCGCGCTCGTTCCACAGTGTACAGCTTCCTCACGCTGAGTTTCGCGTCACCACTGCGGTACTCGAGCTCGTTGCTCACCGCCTTGTGCAGAGATGCTGGCAAAAACTTTACCAGTACTTTGCACTTGCGCTTCACTCCTTCGTCACCAACGAAGAGTTCACTAACGCCATTGCGCATGATTATCTTGTTCGCCAGATGAAAGTACGCCGTCACTCTAGCCTCCACGTCGGAAATCGACTCATCGAACTTCAAGTTCTCGCCGAACATGTCGTCCATGTCGGGCAACTCCTTGTTCATGAAGCTCGTCGTGATCTCCTTGATCTTCGACATCAGGAAATCATCCGTCAAGTCGTCCTTGTTCACGTCCCAGCGCGTCTCGCACATCGTCTCCAGTAAGCACTCGTCAAACGAATTGCGCACCGACCGCAACACCGCCTTCGTGTCTTCCTTGGCGGCTTCGCACCTCGCCTCGGTGACCGCCACGTACTCCTTCCGGAGGTTGATCCACTCGAGCAGGGCTTCACGCGAAATGTCCTTGATCAGCGGTGGGTTGACGAACGCGAAAATAGGTTGAGGCGCCCGCGGCACCGCCACCGGCATCACCAGCGCGCTGACCGGGCTTGATCCTCCTTCATTGCACTCGTCGTACTGGCGAGCCGTGTCCTCATCTTGCACTTGCTGGCTCGGCGCCGTAGTGTCTGCCTTGTCCAGTTACGACACCTTCGCAACTAAAGATATCTTTGTAGTAGGTTTCGATAACTCGAACACGTACGAGGGAAGCTGGCGCTTCCTGTTAACCTTCTTGTATTGCCTTCTTGCTCTAACGCTAGTTGTAGAGTGAGTGTGTTGCTAAGTGCTACGTAGAGCTTCCGTCAAATAGAGAAGGTAACACGTCCTCAGACGTCTATGCCAGCTTGGCCTCACGTTCTGTGCGGCCCGGTGAAGTGGGTAAGGCTTGGTATCAATAACCCGCCACTACACACACTCACTCTACAACTAGCGTTAGAGCAAGAAGACAATACAAGAAGGTTAACAGGAAGCGCCAGCTTCCCTCGTGCGTGTTCGAGTTACCGAAACCCACTACAAAGATATCTTTAGTTGCGAAGGTGTCGTAACTGGACAAGGCAGACACTACGGCGCCGAGCCAGCAAGTGCAAGATGAGGACACGGCTCGCCAGTACGACGAGTGCAATGAAGGAGGATCAAGCCCGGTCAGCGCGCTGGTGATGCCGGTGGCGGTGCCGCGGGCGCCTCAACCTATTTTCGCGTTCGTCAACCCACCGCTGATCAAGGACATTTCGCGTGAAGCCCTGCTCGAGTGGATCAACCTCCGGAAGGAGTACGTGGCGGTCACCGAGGCGAGGTGCGAAGCCGCCAAGGAAGACACGAAGGCGGTGTTGCGGTCGGTGCGCAATTCGTTTGACGAGTGCTTACTGGAGACGATGTGCGAGACGCGCTGGGACGTGAACAAGGACGACTTGACGGATGATTTCCTGATGTCGAAGATCAAGGAGATCACGACGAGCTTCATGAACAAGGAGTTGCCCGACATGGACGACATGTTCGGCGAGAACTTGAAGTTCGATGAGTCGATTTCCGACGTGGAGGCTAGAGTGACGGCGTACTTTCATCTGGCGAACAAGATAATCATGCGCAATGGCGTTAGTGAACTCTTCGTTGGTGACGAAGGAGTGAAGCGCAAGTGCAAAGTACTGGTAAAGTTTTTGCCAGCATCTCTGCACAAGGCGGTGAGCAACGAGCTCGAGTACCGCAGTGGTGACGCGAAACTCAGCGTGAGGAAGCTGTACACTGTGGAACGAGCGCGCCCTGGAAATGGAGAAGGAGACCCGTGCTCTCAAGAGACTCAAGTCGGAAGGTTCTACTGGTAGTAGTAATCCTCTGTCTCGTAGAAGCACCAGCGGCTCCATCAATGAGGGCAACGAGGACTCAGCGGGTGACGCTGCTGTTGGGTCTGGAAGGAAGCGATGTGTCGGTGGTCAACCGAAACCTGGTGGACAGAGATCTTTTTCGGGTTCACGACCTCCGAAGAAATGCTTTCACTGCAGAGGAGAGCACGAGTTCATTAGCTGTCCATCCGCAACGGAAGCCGACAAGGAAGCCATCAGGGCAAAGAGACGAGCAGAGTTCAAGGCACGACAAGAATCAAGGGAGGAAGACAGGACCCAAGTTGTGTCGGAATAGGCGTTGGTGAGGGGAGGCAGACAGGACCCTGAAGACCCAAGAAAGCGCCATGAGAGGGGGGGGGCAATGGAGTCTCAAGCAGTGTTTGGAGTGGGGAGGCAGATAGGACCCCGGGAAGCGCGAGGAGTTGGGAGGCAGAAAGGACCCGTGAACTCAAGATGCAGGTCGGGGAGGGGAGGAAGATAGGACCCCGTCGATCCGGCGCAGGTGCGCAGCTCCAGCACCTGACGAGCTCAGCCACTGGAGTGGTGACCCCAAAGTATGACCCTCAGGAATGAGGATACAAGATTCTACATGTACAAGCCCAGGTAGCTGTTCGCGTACATGAACGCACAGCAACTTCAACTATCATGAAAGCAAGGTTGACGGGACAAACCGAGATGAAAGACAGGCTTTGAAGTGTCCAAGGCTTGACAGGGCGGTGTAGTGGCGGGTTATTGATACCAAGCCTTACCCACTTCACCGGGCCGCACAGAACGTGAGGCCAAGCTGGCATAGACGTCTGAGGACGTGTTACCTTCTCTATTTGACGGAAGCTCTACGTAGCACTTAGCAACACACTCACTCTACAACTAGCGTTAGAGCAAGAAGACAATACAAGAAGGTTAACAGGAAGCGCCAGCTTCCCTCGTGCGTGTTCGAGTTACCGAAACCCACTACACCATTCCTAAGTACCGACATATCTTGGTTAGCACAACGCGATCCTTGTACAAGAACTTGAGCGTCATTGCTCATAGCGGCAATAGCTCATTGGAGCCTACAGCTTCTTGAACTTGTTCGTGGCGTCGACCAGTTCCTTGGTGATTCCGGGCTCCATGGCCGAGTGGCCTGCGGTCTGCACCACGCGGAAGTCGGCCTCGGGGAAAGCCTTGTGGAAATCCCAAGCCGTCTTCATGGGGCAAACGACGTCGTACCTGGCACGAAAGGGCATCTTTAGCTTGTCCTGCATAATGACTTCTGCTGCTACAATGCCCCGTACCTTCCCTGGACGATAACCGTAGGAATGTGACGAATCTTGTAGGCGTTCTCGTTCAAGAACTCGTCCGTGGGGAAGAAGCCCTTGTTGACAAAATAGTGGTTCTCAATACGCGCGAACGCCTCCGCAAATTTTTCTTCATCCATCGACTTGTCCGCCGCATCCGTCTAAGCACAAACAAACACAACCTCGTTACTCCACCAGTCGACCTCCACAAAAAGCCACCCTATAGACCCCAACTCACAGGAGGGATCAAGTTGCTGGTCGTCTTCTCCCACGTCGTCCAGGCGAGCGCCGCAGGGATGCGGATCTTCGGGTCGTCACTCGTGAGGCGCTTGTGGTACGCCATCAAGAAATCTCCGCGCTCTTCCTCGGGAATGGCGTCCCGGTACGCCTCCCAGCGGTCTGGAAACAGGAAGTTCGACCCATGCTGGTAGTAAAAGTCGATCTCCTGCTTGCGCAGGTGGAAGATGCCCCTCAACACCAACTCCGTCACCCGCGTCGGGTGCGTAATAGCGTACGCAATCGACTACAACAACCCACAGACAAAAAAACAACTCTCCATCAATCAACCACCCACCCCACCCACCCAGCTCCACTCCCCACCACTTACCAGAGTGCTCCCCCAGGACCCACCAAACACCTGCCACTTGTCAATGCCCAAGTGGCATCGGAGCTTCTCCATGTCCTCCACCAAGTGCCACGTCGTATTGTCCTCCAACGACGCGTGCGGTTTGCTGCGTCCCGACCCGCGTTGGTCCAATAGGATGATGCGGTAGACCCGCGGGTCGTGGTAGCGTCTCATGCTGGCGGAGCAGCCCGCACCCGGACCGCCGTGCACCATGATCACCGGCTTGCCGTACGGATTACCGCACTCTTCGTAGTACAGTTCGTGCACGGGCGAGACTCGGAGCATCCCCGTGTTGAAAGGCTGGAGAGATGGGTACAGGAACTCCTCGGGGCTGGACAAGTAGCGCGGCTCGGTGACGACCGTCTCCGTCTCCTTCTGGGGCTCTGAGGACGCCGACGTCGAGTAGGTCGTGGCAAGGGACGTGAGCGCCATGGCGGACAGTGCCAGCGCCGTACGGCGCGTCTGCTGCTCGTCCTTGGTGGGGACGTTGACGGGACGTGGGCGGGCGTTCTTGCTGGTGGGCAGCGCTAGCAGCTGCAGCGTCTTGCCGCCCGAGCGCCGCAAGGAGGAGAGCTTGGAGCGGATCTTGAGCATCGTTCTTCAAATTGAAATGTGGCGTATAAATACGAGATGGGTTTTCTGAAGAGTGATATTTTCACTGTTGAGAGGGAGGTGACTATGGATGGAAGGTTTTTGTACATTTGCAGATCTTCTCGGTCGTGAAATCTCTGTGGATTGCGATACGGTTTGGCGTTGAAGTGACTGTTTCTAGCTGATGACCATGTAGGTTGATTGATCTCCTGCACCTGCTTCTGCTTTGGACCTTGCAGTCGGGATACGCCCTTGACGTATCGTGTGTATAGTTTTACTTTGGATGGCGTCGAGCTGGCATGGTCCGTGAGAAGCTGAAAGTGGTGTGGAGGTCAAGTTCACGTCTTTTTCTTCTTCAGCAATTTCTTGTTGCGCATGTCCTCCCGGAAGTCCTCGTATTCGCCGTACAGCGCACTGCACAAAAACAATGAAACAAGAACAATAAAGTTAGTGAGTCGGTGTGAAATAGGGATCATGCGATGGAGTTGAGACCGTACCTGCGCTTTTCTTCCTTTTGAATCTCGTCGAAGGTCGCCTCCATATTGATAGAGTCGTCCGAGTCGATCGAGTATCGCCGCTTCCGGTTCTTGCGGAACATGGCTGCAATGTGTCCGGGGCGGTACTCGCCGTCGTCACTCACCACGAAGCTATCGTCCGAGTCTTCGTCCTCGAACGGGTCACGACGCCGCATGCGCGACTCCTTCTGGAAATTATCACGGCGCTGTGAAGCCGCAGAGGTCGAGTGCTTATGCCGCAAGTCGTCCAGAGCCTGCTGGATCAAACGGTGGTGGCCCTTTTTGGGCACCAGCGACGGCAAGTCCGACTTCTCGATGGTACTGAGCAGCTTCACTGAGTCGAAGCCGTTCTCGAAGAAAGCTGGAGCGTACTCGCTCATGTCGACGCTCAAGCCCTTCAGCCACGACACCACCTCGCGCTGGCCCTCTGAGAAGCTCACCTCCTTCCGTTTCGCAGCGACGCTGGTTCGTTTCTTGGTCCCACTGGTCGTCTTGCTGCTGCCAGTGGATGCTCCGCCTACACCGCACACGCGCGGATACATTTTGTCCAGCATCGCCTTGCGCGCGTCCATAACAGGCGGCAGATCTCTCGGAGCCGATCCGCCTCTCGATGACGAGGCGCTAGACGGCCGCGACCCAGGTCGTGGGGCTCTTCCATTGGCCTGTGTGCTATTGCTGCTGCGCGCGCGCTCGGGCTCGCGGCGATCACCGTCACGATCGGTCTGCCCAGACAGCGCCTTGTATTTAAGCATGCGCTGTCGGTGTCTCTCTTCCGCTGACCTGCAACCACGACATTCAGTCCCCAGCCAGCAGTAGGTAAAATACACAAGCACCAGACTTACATGTTGGCAAGCGACGTCGGCGGACGTCTGCCTTGAACCTGCACTCTGGACGTGGGTAGGACCCGCCGAGCCACTGGCGGCGCGGACGCCGCTCTGTGGTTCGCGCTCGTAAGCGGACGGCGCTGCGCCAGCTGCGCTCTGCCAATCGAGCTCCTGGACGGCCCCGTGGAGACCGTCGTGCCCCTCCTGCCCTTGGCTATGGGCCCGCTGAGCACCTGCACTGTCCTCGAGTCTCTCTTGGCGCGCTCGCTAGCGTAGCCCTCCTGCAGCCTCTTCCTGGCGCTCTCCAACCTCTTCTGATCCCCTGAATCTAGGTAGAACAACAACACTTCATCAGCCTACCGTTCTACCTTCCACTCTACCCACTCTACACCTCGTGTTCTACCTCGTTTGGGTGGCGATGGACTGGGCGCACGCTGCCTGCTGCTGCTATTGCTGCTGCTCTTGGTGGAGACGCCCACCTGGTTCATCCACTTCTTCGTGAGGCTCGTGCTGTAGCCGCGCACCACCTCGTCGTCGTGCTTCTTGAGCTTGTTCACGGCCGCGCCGATCTTGGTGCGCGCCAGCAGGTCCTTGTCCACCTTGAGCGTCGTGAGCCGCCCCAGCAGCTTCTGCATGTCGGGCACCACGCTCTTGTCCGACTTCCAGCCGTCGCGCTTGGTCACCTCCGCGATCTGACGCGCCATGCTGGCCACGTCCTTCTCCCCCGTCAGCGCCATGCTCGCGTCTATGTGTGTGTACTAAGCTTACTAGCGCTTGTGCCGGCGTCGGTGCCTGCTTGCCTGCCTGCCCTGCCGTCCCCTTGTCCCTTGCTGACTACGCGGCCGACACCCAAACGTCTAACAATACCAAGCGAATGATGGGAAAAACCTCGCCAAGAGAGAAGCGATAAAACCTCAGTCTGGTGTGGTGACCAAACATCCACCGATAAGTACGCTAGCTGAAACTAGAATTTAAACACGCTCTGGAATATCAGATCGAGTCTAAATCGAGCAATCTAAATGCTGCGGCTGCGGACGCGCTGGCCGCCGCGCGCGCTGCGCACGACGGCGACTCGCCATGCGTCGTATATTCTGGGCATTGAGACGAGGTGCAACGTGCTGATTGCGTGGTGAATTAAGATCGTACACTGACGTGGTGTGCTGTTCTGGTAGTTGTGATGACACGGCGGCGGCGGTGCTGGACGGCGACGGCCGCGTACTGAGCAGCGTCATCTCGTCGCAGTGGGAGCTCAACGCTAAGTGGAAAGGTTTAGAGGCTGTTATTGCAACAATTTGCAACGCTTTCCAAACTGTTTTAACGTTGTGTTGGTTGTGGTATGGTAGGCATTGTGCCGGCGTTGGCGGCTCGAGCCCACGCGAACAACCTGCCGCACGTGGTCAGCGCTGCCATTGAGCAGAGGTGACGGTGGAGTGTTACGTTGAGACAATGATATTAAGTTGCTGATGGTTTGTATCCCCGTTTTGTGTAGTGGACTGGAGAGCGTGCAGCAGTTGTCGGCGGTGGCGGTGACGTCTGGTCCGGGGCTGGCGCCGTGTCTGGATGTGGGGCTGCGGACGGCGCGACAGATCTGTCTGGATAACCCGGACATCGCGTTCTTGCAGATCAACCATCTAGAGGTGCGTTGAAAGGATGTTTTGTATGTGTAGAATTGCCAGAGCTGATTGGTGTTGTGACTTGGCAGGCCCACGTTCTGGTGTCTCGACTGCCGCAAGTACGTAGTTCTACGCGAAATTTCACGGTAGAATTGGACAAGTTGCTAATAATTTTTGTACGTGAAATCATTAGCTGGAGACTACACGACCGGAGTTCCCGTTCGTCGTTCTGCTCGTGTCCGGAGGCCATTGCTGCCTTGTGCTCGCCAAAGGTCTCGGTGATTATGAACTTTTGGGCAACACGCTTGACGACTCCATCGGTGAGGCCTACGACAAGGTTGCCAGAATGCTAGACATTACTGCTGCAGGCGGGAAGGGCGTACATGGTGGCAAACTGATTGAGGACATGGCTGCTCGCGGCAACGATCGGGCCTTCCCATTCACAGAGCCCATGAAGCATCGAAAGGTGCGGGAGGAATGTCGCTGCGTGCGTGTAGCTGTGTATATAACTAACTAACTGACTGACCGCGTCGCCGTTTCCAGGACTGTGACTTCTCTTACTCCGGAATCAAGACGGCAATGCTTCGGGAAGTCAAGAAGGTAAAGTACTGCGTAGTCGTGGTGTGGTATGCCAATCAACTAATCTCGCCTGTCAACAGCTTGGTGAATTGGATGAGAAGACGAAGGAAGACCTGTGTGCCTCGTTCCAGGTAGGCAGAGTATGCACGTTTGCCGAAAAATGCGTTGGCTGATAGTGTTATTTTTCGTGATACTGTCAGCGTAAAGCAGTAGACCAGTTGATCACCCGAACGCGACGGGCCTGTCAATGGGGCAGAGACCGCATGGGGAATCGCATTTCGAGTCTTGTGCGTTCATTTTAGCTAATTGTTTTTTTGTACGTTCACTACTTCTGTGCTAACCATTTTTTGCGGCTATCAGGTTGTGTGCGGAGGCGTGGCATCGAATCAGTACTTACGCGGCCGCATGCAGGCAGCTGCAGAGGAGGAAGGACTCGAGGCCGTATTCCCACCAGCGAAATACTGCACTGACAACGGAGTCATGATCGCTTGGGCAGGGCTCGAGCGATATGCCAGAGGAATGCGCAGCGATCCAGAACCTGCGCGCTATCAGCCACGATGGCCGCTTGAAACACTGCAACCACTCTAGTGTCGTACCTGGGCTGGGTGCAGACAAACCGTTGATAGACTAGGTAGCAACAAATAGAGGAAGCGTTCATGAGCTTAGTGTCATTCTTTACTATATTTTCAAGCGGCTAGCAATGGAGAATTCTTCGATTTGGCAAAGCGATATACACTTCGAGCACTAACCGTGTTCAATTTCGCTCGATATGCGCCGCAATGTTGACCAAGAACTTATTGTTCTGGCGTCGTGTGCGTGTGTTGAAGGTCACTTGGACGCACCTGACTGCGTAGTAAAACCTGTCGTAGCCGTCGTTCTTCATGCAAAAAATGCTGCGATCCACCCTCTCTGCCAACCTGATGAGCTGCTTGAAGTGAATCCAAGGTTCCCACCTCTCGTGACCAACATGAGACCCTCTCCTCAGTCCTCCGGCCTCTGCCATACATAGTCGGCACCTCGGTTGCTAGCGTACTGTACGTGGTAGCAGTGTACTTCAGGACAAAAATGTAGGATTCAGAATTGAAATCACTTTCGAAGAAGGCGATGCAGCTTAGCCTGCGTCGTCGTTAGAGTTTGCAGCTCCTTCCAAATGCGTTCCATACCAGGAGGTGCGGCATCAGGATACGACCTAGGCTGGACAGTAGATTGCAAACTTTGGTTACCACCGCTAGGATTGACATCGTGTTGAGTCTCGGACAAATTCACACAGCTCAAGAAATTATTGTAGTTGATGTATCCATCCTTTCCGGCATCAAACTTTACTGCGAGCAATTTAGCATCCACGTCGCTAAGGGTAACGCCGAGGTAATCCATGACTAACTGAAATTGGTTGATGGTCACTACTCCTTGACTGGAGCGGTCGTATTTCAGAAAAAATGGCCTCATCTCGCGCTCCGAGGGTGCAATTGTACCTGCACTCTTTCGCTCGTGCCATCTTTTCAGGAACGCTTCCCAATTGAAAAATCCCCACAACACTTCACTGTAGTCTATCTCGCCGCTGTTGTCGGCATCAAAGCGAGTAAAGAACGCCATGCTCTGTTCTTTCGTCAGCTCGGCAGGATCTCCAGTACCATTTTCTCGAAGCATCCGCTGGAATTCATTGTAGCTTAGCGCCCCACTTCGATCGAGATCGTATCGACGAAAAATATCAACACTTTCGCTGGAGTATAGCAGTAAACGGCGAATTTTACGCATTGCGCTCCCCAAAGCACTCTCCTCGGCAACTAACTTGGCTTCCTCCAAACTGTGTCGGCGACCGTGTAGATCATACACAGCAGCTTCATCCCGGGTATTACCGGTGACTAGCTCCATCTCCTTCTTCGAAAGTGGCCCGGGCCCGATAACGGACCCACGCGTGGCCTTCTCGGTGTTTCCAAGAACTACACGAGTTTGGCGCTTTACTCGTTCTTGGTCACGAAGGGCCGCAATCGATGCTTGCTTCACCTTCGACTCCATTATGCACAATTCATCGCGGTACTCCAGCGTATCTGCGATTAACTGACGAACAGCCTGTGCATCGCGTCGCTTCTGCTCATTCACGCGCAGCTTACTCGCCGATTCTTTCAGTAGTTGTGTGTGGCGCAGTTGCGCTAGTCGTTCAACCTTCTCACGCTGTTGCTTCGCCGCTAGTACATCACGTCGTGATGCACGGAGTTCCTGCTGAAAGTGCCGTCGGTCTTCACTCCACTCGTCGGATGGTTCTTCAAGATTGACCACATCCAGCGAGTCGAGTCGTGGATTCAACCGTACAATTATTGGCTTGAGCAGAGGTTTTCCGTTTTGTTCAGTTGATGTAGTAGACGCCAACGAGATGGTTAAACTGCGAGTGCTGCTGCTTCGAACCGATGATTTTCTCTTAGCAGGCTGCTTCGGCAAAATATCATCATCTCGACTCGAATCTTTGCCTTCAATAGGGACTTCCGCCGGTCGAGCCACATCTTCACAAGTCGTGAGGTCAAGTGTCGATGCGTCTGCCTCAACAACTTCAACCTCTTCGTACGGAGGTGGTAACTCCTCGTCATCCTCTGTCTCCTGCCCGCTGTCATCATCAACCGCCCCATTGTCCTTGCCGTCATCAACCACGGGCTCACTCGAGTCGCCTGACTCACCCGTGAACAAGTCGAGTTCGACACTGCACTCGGCACCTTTCTCGCCGCACATGAGCACAACCCACTCATCTGCGCTCTCCTCACTCTCCGTTGCTGGAGCCACGATCATCCAGGCCAGCAGCCACCTCGCCAGCTCCTCTTTCGGTGGCGCCGGCACCTGTCCGCCGCCCGCCAGCCATTTCTTCAGCTTCCGGTCTAACAATTCGTCGCCACCTTCTCCCCCGCCAGGCGGTCGCCGCTGATCGGCTTCGAGACCAACGAACGCGAACTCGAAGGCGCGCAGCATCTGCCGCTGGTTCACAAGCCGCATCAGGTGCCCGCTAGGCGTCAACACGCCCCCCATCTCTGCTCCGTTCTCAGCGGGCTTCTCGAGGATCTCCAAGTCGAAACGCAGCGCAAAGCCCGGCGTCCGCTGCTCTGCCACTGAAACCAGTGCACTCACCACTCGCTGGCGACTCGGATCGCTGCTCCACGGCGCCATCGCCACCCGAAAGGCCTCGCACTCCCAGTAGAACGCGACGGTCATGCTAAAATACGCACTTCCAGGCACAGTCGAGGGCTGCGTCACTCGGTCTGCCTGGTCGCAGCTATTCTCAGACGCGTCATGGCCGGACAATTTGGACGTCACACAGTTCATGTTGCCCTTGTTGTTGGTGCTGAAACTGCTCGGCGTCAACAATCCGCGAGGTCTGTTTATGTACACCATACACCTGACTTCAGTGACATGTAGCCATATTTGCTCCCGACTAACGATTACCTAACATTAGTTCAATGTCGTTATCTCGAGGGTGTTTATTTCTGAGTCATCACCGTAGATACGGACAGAGAAAGACAGAGCAACTGCTGGACGAATCAGCTCCGAGTCGAGGTCTCGGCTGAAACTGGTCGAAGGTGTCGGCTGCGGAGGCGACAGCGACGATTGGCGCTAGTGCGTCACAATTGCTTCAGATCATAACGTACCGAGAGAGCGAGCGATGCACATGAGGGCGCTGCTGGGGCTGCTGTTGGCGCTGGCATTGGCGGCCACGGCTGCAACGAAGGACGGAGTGATGCGCACGCGACCCGTTCTACTCATGCCGGGCTTTGCGTCCTCGCAGCTGCAGTCCTGGAGCCACCACCGCTGCAAGACCGGATTCCGCAATAATCTGTTCCGGGATATTAAGTTCGGCGACCGACTGTGGATCGACGTGGCGCGGGTCTTATCGCAGAGCGACTGCTGGCTCCAATGCATGAAGCTGGACATCACGACCCAGGAAGAGCTCGAGTGCAAGCTGCGGTAAGTACGAGCTGAAAGATGGATACAGTAGCCATTTCGACTAATGATTGAGTTGTGCTGGTTGTAGAGCTGCTCAAGGCCTTGAAGCAGTGTCCGAGCTGGATCCGGGCATTGTGACAGGCCCGTTGTCCACCGTGTGGAGAGACATTATCAACGACCTGGTGCAGCACTTCGAGCTCGACCCGGATCAGCTGGTTGTGGCCACGTACGACTGGAGACTGCCACCGAGCAAACTGCAGGAGCGTGACAAGTACTTCTTCTCGCTCAAGAAGAAGATTGAGTACACGGTGGAGCTCGATGGCAACGTCGGTGGACTGGTGGTGATCGCGCACTCGATGGGTAATGGGGTCTTCAGGTATTTCCTCGAGTGGCTCAAGGAGGAGGTGGGGCGCAACAATTGGCAAAAGTGGATCGATCGTCATATCTCCGCCTACTTCGCTGTCGGCTCACCGCTGCTGGGAAGTGCGGAATCACTCGAGTTGATCTCGTCGGGCCTGACGGAGGGACTGCCGGTCACGCAGAGCGAGATGCGCAAGCTCGTTGTTTCGTTCGGTACGTTTTGCCGCGCTTGTTGTGTCCCCGAATGGTCTTAATAAGTGTCTTGTCTACGTTGTTACAGGCTCCATCCTGAGCTTTATGCCGATTCCTTCGGGTTTGAACTCGGCGAAAGACAACGAAGTGCTTATCACGGTGCGGTCACAGCAGGGGCTTATCCCTGGCGACGATAATGCATTGCATCGCAACTACACTAGCGCTGACATCGCATCAGGGCAGCTATTCCGCGATATGTCCGCTCACGACCCGATCTTCGCCAAACTAGAGACACTGCGCCAGAAGTTCTACGTGAACGACCACGTCCTGGATTTCTTTAAGCCTTGGGAACGTCCTCCTATTGCTTCGGTCTACAGTGTCTACGGCGTCAATGTTCCGGTGAGATGTAGTTATTGTATCTTATTTTCCTCAGCGCCGCTCGAAGTTGTCGCTAACAATTATTTTAATGATTGGCTTGACGCACAGACTAAAAACTTTTACGAGTACGAGAATGGAGACGCACCTGGGCATTGGTTCCAGCTGCAGTACTTGGATGAAGAAGGGCAGGAGCCAACTTGCAGCAAGACGGGCGATGGCACTGTTCCTTACCATTCGCTCTCCTGGGCTCACACATGGCTCGGCTCTAAAGGCTCGTCAGTGCGAGTCACCCAGACGCCGCAGTCCGTTTACTTTTCTGCAGAAAACATCACACGCGTTCGTGCTGTTCGTCACGGGAGCAACCATCATGCTGAATACTCGCTGCTGAATGGGAAGTTACCAATTTGTGAAGCAGACAGCGATTCATCGTCGTACGGTGCTAGCGGTACTACGAGCTTCTTTGCTGGGCTCTTTGGACCGTTCAACCGCGACAGAATCACGTTTTTCGAGAGCTCCAAAGAAGTCGATGGAGCCACACGCTCGGTGCGTGCACAGCCCACAAGTATCGATGATTTTTCTCTTGTCAACTCACTGTACTCGATGTGTTGTGTTGCAGACTGGAGTGTGGGAAATCGATGGCGTTGGACATCGCGATATTCTCTCCAACCCGGCATTTCTGCGCGAACTACGCGCCGAGCTGCGTCACATCTTCAACGGGAAAACGAACTCGGATAAGGTAAGTCTACCTGCATCGATTGCGGTCGTGCTCTGTGACGATCTGTACACTAACAAGTCACTTGACTGTGCTTCCATAGTCATCTCGCCCGCCGGTCATCGACAGCGACTGCTACTGGAACTATCGCTACGCTCGCTGTGAGTTCCCCGTGTTCTGCGAATACCGCTACGTCTTTGGCGATGTGACTTTCGATCAATCCTGCCGCATTCGACGCAAGGGCGACCTTCCTGCACCGCCTGCCCACACAACACCGTTCCTGGGTGTTTCAGCATCAAGTCCAAGCCTAGAGCAAGCTGCATTCCCCTTTACTGGGCCGTATTGCTCCGCGCCCTGCTCACCGATTTCCTCGTCCTCACCCGACATCACAATGTCTTCGTCGTCCAATTTCAATAGTCTCGGCTCTCTTCAACAAGAGCCGCTGCAAACATAAAAGATGGCGAACGTAGTAGAAGTATGAGTACCATTCCTACACGGTAGCTAGTAAAATATGAAGCTTCGTGTTTCTCCAATTGCAGATTGACATTTTCCTTGCCTAAACGGTAGGGTCTTGCTTGACTCGACTTGACTCAACTCAACGGGTCGACGTTCCTTACTGAAGCAGAGCGTCCGCGTGGTAGTTGACGTGGTCCTCCACGAACGAAGCAATGAAGTAGTAGCTGTGGTCGTATCCATCCTGCAAAATACGGCACACAACCATTGTAAGACACACGTCTACGAGCAATCTGCGAGATAGCGCATCAAAACTTACCTGCATGCGGAGCGTCACCTTCTGGCCCACCGAGTTGCACGCAGCCTCGAAAGCCTCCGGCAGGAGCTGCTTGTCGTGCAAGAAGTTGTCCTCACGGCCCTGGTCGATCAGGATCGGCTGGGTAATAGGACCCTGACTCAGGATAAGTTGCGTCGCGTCGTACTCCTGCAAGTAAAATGCATACCGTGTGTCTTGTCAGTACACAAGTTCCAACTTCCACTTGAAAAAAAATAAAACTCACCTTCCACGTCTCCTGGTCGACACCCAGGTAGCCCGTAAACGCCTTGATACCCCACGGGCACTGACTCGGGTGTGAAATAGGCGCGAACGCCGAAATGGACTTGTACTGGGTCTACACCAAACAGCAGTCAGTATCCCTCAATGCAAGTAAGTACTTCCACGGGACTTCTCGTACCGGGTTGCGGATTCCGAGCACGAGGGCTCCGTGGCCGCCCATGGAGTGGCCCATGATCGAGTGCTTGTCCTCGAGCACGGGGAAGTTGGCGGTGATGAGCGCCGGCAGCTCCTTGGTCACGTACGAGTACATGCGGTAGTGCTCGTCCCACTTGGGCTCCGTGGCGTCCACGTAGAAGCCGGCGCCCGTGCCAAAGTCCCAGTTGTCCTCGTCGCCGGGGATGCTCACGCCACGCGGACTCGTGTCCGTCGTGACGATGGCGATGCCGCGACTGGCCGCCACCTTCTGCGCCTCGGGCGCCTTGACGAACAGCAGCTCGTCGTTGCACGTGAGCCCCGCCAGGTAGAAGAGCACGGGCACCTTGTGGCTGTCGCTAGCGTTCGGCGGCAGGAAGATGCTGAACTTCATGGTGCACTTGGTGGTGGCACTCTCGTGCGAGTACTGCTTGATGACGCTCCCGAAGGACTTGACCTGCTTCACAAGCTGCATGGTGGGCGGAGAGGGAGCAGGCGGATACGGAAGTGAGTCAGAGGTGGCAGTTGATTGGGATCAATTCCTACGGTAATAACGGATCTGACCCAGTAGTTAAACACAAATTACAGAAATAGACTTGATGTATATCGTATTTACGCGAATAGATCGGATGGAATGACTTCAACGACACATTTGACTGCAGAATGTACATGTATAAGTACTTAAGTAGAGCACTTTGTATTTCATCATGCACGATATGTGTGGCCTAAATCATTGCGCTGACTTCCGAGAGTAGCGGGGCAAGTCCTGGGGCCACGTTCAAGCGACGAATAACCTCAGCGAGGCCCAACTCGACCGACAGACTACGGGCAGATTCGAAGTTGTTGAGCAGACGACCGAGGCCGACGATTATGCCTTCGACCGTCTGATGTTGCACCGAAGAGGAAACCTGAGCTCTGGAGATGCGGTCCAGGGTCTCAACTGCGCCGCAAACGATGGTCGTGATCACCACCTCCTCTCCGATCTCGAGCGCCAAGCAGCAGTTGCTGATGATGTGTGCACTTAGTACGCGAGCTTCTTGGCTGGTGGACGGGTCGGCGATAGTGGCAAACACAAACGGCAAGAACCGCGTCGAACCAGAGAGAGCCATGTCACTGAACCCCGGGTTGGCGAAGGCGTTCAGAAGCACAGCAAGCACCAATGTCTTCTGCGCAGCTGTCAGCGGCGAAGGCTCTGCTTCCGTAACATGCACAACCGCCTCAAAGCACGTCTTCTTCTCTTCGGTAGCGACTGATGCGTTTGCAGGTTGTAGCAACAGCACCCGCGACAACGCCAATGCCGGGAAGAAGAACGACGAATTGTGGCCCTCGGCCAGCAGTTTCTTGGCGATCTTCCACCACTGTTCACTCTTGGCCAAGTCAACTTCTTGGTTGTCCGTTGCTACATGCGCCAATAAAGCTTCAAGCGCCGCAACTTCATCGAAAGACAGCAGCCCCTGTGTGTTGAGGGTCTTGATGCGCTGCACCGTCTTGTCCAAGTGAAGCGCCGGCGTCCCTGAGATTTTAAACCGCCGCGACGCCAGATTCACCGACGGGCTGCTAGCAGCAGATGCAGCGGTAGTTGTAGCTGCCCCAGGCACAGCGAGATTGGCACGAGATGGGTCGTTGAACGGGATCGAGAAGAGCTGGTCGCCTGGTGCAGCATGCATCTGGTTGTTCATGTTCTCGAGCATGGGCCTCAACATCGCACTGTGCACCACGAACGAACAAGTCAGTAGAGACCACAACCATTTTAAAAACACAGTGGCGCGTACCCGAACGGCGAGTTAAGAGCCTCATTCGGCAGGTCGAGGATGTACTGCGGGATGCCCGAGCCCACGAGGAACTTGGCCACCTCGTCCGAAAAGTTGTTGCAATTGTGGCGGAGCAAATCGTACGTGGCGTCCGTGAAGCGTGCACTGTTGTCGCGCAGGAACTGCTCAAACTCCTGCTGCGAGCGACTCGTCTCGCCCAGAGCGATGGTGCGCACAGGGTTCATGCCGTAGCGCTGCACCACCAGCTCGGGAGCCATGGCTTGGATGCCGCCGCCGCCGAAGAAGTACTCTTTGCCAAAGACCAGCACGCCCGTGTGCCACACACCGTCGATTGTCTTGCCCAGTAGTGCGGGCGAAAGCTGCCGCGCCATGCCGTGGCTCAGGTCGTAGACGTGGAGGGTCACCATGTCCGTTGCTCGACTTCAGGCAAATTCGATACTGAGCTCTTCGCTGCGGATAAACGACATATTCGAGAATGTACCATGGAAACGGTACCAAATGTACGTCAGCAATCATTCATTTGGGCGACACATGGCTACACTAAGTGCAAGTTGCTGCTGGCGAGTCTCGGCCTCGCTTACTGCAGCGGCCGGTAGCCCTGGTTCTTGCTGTTGAGCGGGCCGTGGAACTTGCGCCCGAGGAAGAGCCCGGCGAGACCAGAGAGGATCACAAGCACCGTCGTAGTGAAGTACGAGACGGAGCCCTTGCGCACCACCTCGACGATCACCGCCTTGGGGGTTGCCACTTCACTGGTGGGCGGGGCTGGAGCAGTGGTCTCAGAGGCTGTGGAGGCGGAATCTGCTGCATCTCCACTTCCGTCGGCCCCGTCGAAGAAGCCCACCTCTTGCAGCCACCACTTCGGGTAGAAGATGGATTGCACCGTCAACATGTTCGCATAGAAGTTGGAGACCTGGTAGCCGTCGTGGAACGCCGTAACCAGGTAGTCGAACAAGTCCGCAGACGCGGTGTGAGCGCGCTGAGCATACTTCTCGCTCTCCTTTGTGAGGAAGTCCACGAGAGCCGGCACACCGCCATTCCGCTTGCGCTGCGCAGCCTCAACAATCACGCTGTTGAGCGTTCCATCCGCGTGGCTTTCAACCTCGTCCTGGACCCTCTTGACAAAAGAAATCGTGTACGAGTAGAAGCGCGCGGCCCAGTTGCCGACAAGGGCGTGGATCCAGAAGGACGACTCGCGGTCGAACGCGTAGAGCGATCCGCGAGAAAGCTGCTTAGGGACATCGCTCACCTGCACGAACACAGGCGTGTACGTCGTGGCGTGCGGTGCGTACTGGCCAAACCAGAGGAA
The DNA here is from genome assembly GCA_033557925.1 of Phytophthora x cambivora. NCBI lineage: Eukaryota > Oomycota > Peronosporomycetes > Peronosporales > Peronosporaceae > Phytophthora > Phytophthora x cambivora. Next base: position 10,475,459 of record JAUCEB010000011.1, on the reverse strand, counting down.
CGCGTTGTCGGGATTGTACCGGTCTAGGATGGAGACGAACGAGTAACTAGCTCGAAAGATCGAGATGGCGCGCTCGAAGTGACCGCGGTCGATATCGGCTTGAGTGACGTCGCCGTTCGGGGCCGCGTCGTATCGATCAGGGTCACCGTACGGGCCGCTCTTCGGACCCTTGGTCATATCGTACGGGGTACCCTCGTAGTGATCTCGCTGGAAGCGCATGATGTCGCGAGGAGACAGAGGGGAGGCAGGCTTGACACTGAACGGGTAGTCACTAGCCAGCACATCGGTGTCGGGAGACAGCTCCAATGCCGGGTTGGCGAGAGTGAAAAGCCTCCAGATGCGGCGAGTGGAGTAAAACTGGTGAGTTTCCTTGCGGGGCTGAGCGTACGCGCGCGTGAAATCAAACGGCGTGCCCTGGTCAGGCTTCCAAATGTTATTGCGGATGGCCACATCGTGCACGTTCGGAGACGCGAGGAATTCCGACGGCCGGCTCAGATCCAACTCGCGGATGACAAACTGGTTGGCAACGCCGCTAATCTGATCGTCAGGCACGCGCTGGGCAGCCCAGACCGCCGATTTTCCCGTGTCATCAGGCAAGATGTGGAAGATCCACGCCTCCTTCGTGTCCGTCACCGTGAGCGCCTCACCAGCCTCGTCGTAGACATCCCGTCCCTCCCAGACAGCGCCGTAGTATCCGTACTGGACAGCGATGTCTCCCATAAGCTGCACAGCTTCACGTGCAGTGGTGGCACGCTGCAGCGCAATGCGCGAGAGCTCCCCCACATCGAACAGCGCGTCTCCTCCTTGCGTCAGTGGCTTGCTCCAGAAGCGCGCGGGGCAGGTGCTCTCCCCGATGGCCACTTGGTGTTCGTTGATGATACCATAGGCGCCTTCGATGTAGGCGAACGTCTGTGCCACCTCCGGGATGCTGCCAATGGCAGGAGTCGCGGTCCAATTGTAGAAGCGCGTGTCGAGGTTCTCCGGCAGGTATTCCTTGCCCCGAGCGCCGCCCACTGCACCACAACAACAACCACCACCGTCAGCAAGCTCAATTATTCAACAACCCAGCCACAGCAACAGGTTGCAAGCGTCTTCTGACCGTAGCGGGGGTAGTCGAAGGCGGCCAGCACCACGTCGTGTTGCGCGCCGTCCTCGTGCGTCTGGGCCGGCACCTTGGCGATGCGGAAGTCGCAGGACGAGCAGTCGTTCGTGTGGGTCGTCATGGGGGTGCCGGTGGTTGATGCCTAAACAAGTCACGAAGCCACAGACTGTTGCGTCAACACCCGCCATCAATGCATTGCGCGTATTGAGTTGCGTTGACGCACCTTGGCGCCGACGATGATGGCCGTGCAGCGGTCTTTGGCCTGCGCAACAGAGGCCAGCGCAGCGAGCGCCAGCAGCGTCGGGGCTGCTCGAAGCACTCCGAGCATGGCAGGATTGGTTGGGAGGGAGGGGCTCCTAGTCGTCGCTGACGTCTTTCGCGAAGTGAGCGGTATCAACGTCACATGATGCACAAACGATGACCCCCTGTTGCGGTGGCGGGAAGGGCATTGGTCCCCCTGCTTTGGCACTGAGTAAACCATCATCACCCGGAAGAGAGAATGATGTGGGTACAAGCACCCGGGTGTGGTGATTCGGGAGAGAGCTCAGATATAGTCGCCAAAACCGGGGGATGAGAAGTTGAAGTGGTGGTGACGAGGCGAAGCGGAGACCGTCGTAAGGCAAGCTTTTGCAATACACGTAGCAGATGCAGTGTGTGCTGGCAAGCCATTGTGTGGACCTCGATCGGTGGTTGCAAGCTCCTAGCGTGCACCAAAATTCTCAAGTCGCAGCTCGTGTGTAGTTATTAATACATCAACGGGGTCAAGTCTCGACATCTTAGCTCAGTGAATTTATACGCAGGTAACGCAGAATTTATGCGTTACCTGCGTATAAATTCTCTGTAGCGTGTTACATGTAGGCTCGCTGTGAGCCTGTCCGGTATCTCTCAGTTGTTGGCGGTGGTTGCACCGTGCACTGCAACTTGCACGCTTCCCCGACCTTGGCAGTCCTGGATCTGCTCCCGTCAAGTTGTAACTCGTGTCGCGGTTGGTGGATTTGATGCTGGTGATCGACAATCGCAATGGCAGCAACGCGAGGCTGTCTTGTCAAGGGCAAGATGCGGCTCCAAACTGTTTTGCCGACGGGAGCCGTTTCTGGGCGGTCAGGCGATGAGGACCAGCATCAACCGTCCCGCTCGGCGTTCGACTGATGGGATAGCCGAGTGTGAGTGCTCGCTGCTCGATCTGCGGACCGTTTTTGGGGTGGCCCAGCTGGCGACGTCGTGCCAAGCAGAACAATTCGGAAGGCGCCAGACAAGGCGTGCCACTGGCTGGCCTCGGCCACGATACAGGGCGGTCTGCGTCGCCAGGCTCGTGGCGATAACGGAACGATCTTTCACTGTTTGACCAAAGGTCGTTTCTGAAGCTGGTCGGCAACTTGCTTGGCAACTTGCAAGAGGGTGTCGAGCCCCCAGGCGTTCGCTGTACTCGCGCCACCGACCAATTGTGCTCTTCACACCATGCGGTACCTGCAGACAGTGTGGGTCCTCGAAAAAAGTAGGGTCGCCCTATCTATGCCCATACACACATTTTCTCAGATGTATTCCCGCGAGGGCCAGTATTGAGGGTTGGGTGCAGTTCACAACACTTTTGTATCGCGCATTAGCGCATTGGCCGAGAACTCCAAACGTCATGAGCATAGTGGAGTTGCGCGACTCGCGTTTCCTGCGGGACGTGGCGCCCCCGCTCAGGGCACCCGGCAAGGCCGCGGCCGAGTCCCCCGAGGGCACCACCGCCAGCTCGGACGACGAGGAGAGCAACAACCACAGCCACGGCAGCAGCAGCGGCCGCCCGCCCCTCTGTGGCAAGCCCAACGCGGACGAGCTGTTCCTCAAGAGCATGCTGGGGCTGCTGAACAAACGCGGCTACAACGTGCGCGACTCGGCGCTGGAGACGTCCATCGCGTCCTCCACCGCCAGCTTGTCGCGCTCCAGCAGCCTCACGAGCACAGGCTCCACCATCTCGTCCGTGCTGCTGGCGCTGCGTGAGCCCAACCACGGCCAGACGCCGCTGCACATCGCGGTGCGCAAGGGCGACGTGCAGGTGCTGGACGCGCTTCTGGAGCACGAGAGCATCGAGGAGCTACTGGACGCCCCGGACTTTAATGGCAACACGGCGCTGCACTTCGCCGCCGGCAATTGGCGGCAGCCCACGTGCCTCACCATAACCGAGAGGCTGTTAGCGGCGGGCGCCAACGTCCACGCACAGAACAAACGCGGCCTCACGCCGCTGGCTGTGCACATGCTCACGCTCAAGATCGACAACCCGACGCTCGTGGTGAAACTGCTGGAGGCCGGAGCTGACCCCAACACGGAAGCCGAGGGGGTCGCGGTGTTGCATCTCGCGGCGCGGCGCGACCTGCCCGCGATTTCCGGGGTCTTGGTGGCCTTTGGCGCCTCCATGTTGTCGCTTAACACTGACGGACTCATGTGCTACGAAGTGGCGTCGAACCGGGTGAAGCAGATGATGGTCCGCAGTATCAACAAGGCACCCGCCTGCCTGCCCATGACGCAGCGCAGCACTTGCATGCGCTGCAAGTCCCAGACGCTGATCAACCCCAAGAAGGCCTTCGGGAATCTGATGAAGAGGGTACTGGGTCTGCACATGCGCGCCCACCAGTGCAACTGCTACCACTGCGGCATGCTTTTCTGCTCGCAGTGCCTCAAGGCGTCGAGCGCGGTCAGCGCCATCCCCTTCGTGCGTGACGACGAAGACCCGGACGACAGGATCAAGACGTGTCGATTGTGTGAAGCGGTGCTCCTGGAACGCAAGAGGAAGCAGGCGTCGCAACGCACGTTCGACATGCATCTCATGGGCTTCAACACATCCATATGAAGTAGATGACTGGCACAAAACACTGCGCACTTGAGCGCAGACAACACCACCACCACACAGGCGACAAGCAAATGTTTACATGGCGAGCGAGGAAAGCGCGCACCAAAAAGAGGGTGGCGGCGAGCAGGACTTACTAATCAGGGCGTTTTGTCTTCTCTATCTTCCGAAGATGGCTTTGCCGCCCGGACCGATAACTTAATATGAGCAGCGTGCATTTTTGTTTGTTTGTTCCCGTGTTTCGGATCATATTCGTTGCTGCTTCACTCGAACATGCTGCCAAGTCCGTCCCCTTCCGAGAGTCCGTCATCAGCATTAGCGCGCTTGGCCTCACGCATCGCCGCCTTCTCCTCGCCACGCTGGTTCTGAGTCGGGTCAAACGTCGGGTACGCGTCCAGTACGAACTTGCCCTGCGTACTGGTGGCCTCGATAGCGCGCACAGGGAATTGGGCGAATGCCGTGAAGTGGTGCAGCGTAATGGCAGTAACGACGGTGGTGTCCAGCGCCAGCGCGCTGGAGGCCTCCGTTTGCTCACCGTGGAACGGGACGTGGATGAAGTGGTCACAGATAGCGCGTTGCTCCTCCGAAAGCCCAGGGAACTGCAATTGCACCACATGCATCATGCAAGTTAGCAAAACCTTGTTGCAATAGTCTCTCTCACCCATCAACGCTGGGGAAGCTTCACGGCTGCCGACCCACCTCGTTGTCGATGACGAATGCGCTGGTTCCTTCGTATGGCGTGACATGCGCCGCTGATACATCACACGTAAGATATCAACCGTGTCAGCAGGTGAAGAGTCAGGAGTCCTGACTCAGGACCCAGATCCAGCCTGGACTGGTAAACAAGATTCGTGCACGACGCTTCTACGAAGGTGGCTTTAGATAAGACGCACCATAAGACCCTTGCGACTGCTTGCTCAGGCCGAAGATGGTGCAGCCCTTGGCTTTCAGGTACTCGCGAGCCTCGACGAAGTCGTACACGTGAACAACATCCACATACTTCTGCGCCCGGTGCGCACCGTGCGTCCCAAAGCGCTCGGAGCCGACTACGCCGTCGTCACGAAACAGCCCAGCCAACCGTTAGTCCACAATCATGTACCACATACAAACTTCATCAACTTTCAGCCATTTTTGACACGTACCGACCAAAACTTGGGTTGTCCCGAAGGCGGAGGCCGTGCGCAAATACGTGCCGAGGTTCTGTCGCCCGCTCTTGTTGGACAGCACCATGTACAGCTCCACGGAGCTGGTAGCGGAGCTCGTCATCGTCTTCTGCTGACCCAGTCGCCAATAGCGTAGTTAGTGACTCGCTGCTTCACTTGAGTGACTCTGCGACGTGTGAGAATCAGATGAGCGAGTGCGTGGTAACTCGATGCACTGCTCCTTGGCGTAGAACTTGCAGAAGCTGCGGTGAATGGACTTGCCCTCGCTGGCCTGGAGCACTTTGGAGTGTTTGGCAAACTCCGTATGACGCGCACGAAGCTGCCAAATGTTTTCGTCTTGCAAGTCCACCAACGGATGCAATCGCGACTTGTCCGCAACGAATTCCAGCTCGAGACGCTGCAGACCAGTGCTAGCCGAATCGTCTTGCGGGGAGATAGACGATGGGAGCACTGCGTCGTTGGTGAAGCGGAGAATGCTACGTAACATCCCAAAGCAATGGCGAAACTTCGCTGCAGGGTGCACACTCGAGTCGAGACACGAGCTGTCTCCGAAGACAGCGATGCGGCCGCCGTAGATTGACGGCACTTCGTACAGCCCCAGCACCGGAACATCAGTAAGTGTGTGCTCGGATCTGTTTAGTGTTCTTGCACTTTGATCAGCAGCGTCGATGTAGCCCATATATCCACCCACCGGGAAGTTGGTGAGGTACGACCCAGACCAGTACGGGAACGACGAGTCGTTGCCTGAATTCAGCAGTGAGACGCTGGAGCTGTAGACAACGCCGTCTCCGAAGGCGATGTGGAAGTCGTGGAGCAATTTGTTGATCGCAGGGATATTGGCTCCACCTGTTATGGCGTGCCATTTGCTTAAAGTGCTAGTGTCGAAGAGCTCCAGCGAGTCGAGCATTCGGTTGTCATACCAATCAGCGAAGACGATCAGAGACACGTTCGAGTATTTGATAGCAGCTTGCAGAGCAACGATTTCGTCCCGAAAGAACTCTTCCTCGGGGTCGACAATCATCACGACACCATATTTCTCGAGGTCCAAACATGAATATTCAAACGGCAAGATGTCCACATAGAAGCCTTCGCTAGTTAGGAAGTTCCACAGCTGGTGGTAATTGGTGTGAGGGTGATCGCCTCCTACGTCCATCAGATCATGTTGGTTCTCGAGGTTGTCCCGCGGTACAAACGCAGAAGGGTAGGGAATATTGTGAAACTGATCCCATAAAATTCGCTTGGATGCAGGTGGTGTTGGAACAATCTTGATCGTCACTGGAATTAGAAGCTCGTCAACTTGATTGGCGTTTTCCACTTCAAATCGCAGCTCTCCCTTTGCGATGCCTTCGAATGCAGCAGCCTTCTCTTTTACCTCAATGAAGACGCCAATTGAGCCAAAATACGGCCAAATCGCGAAAGGTGAGGAAGTCGAGACTGTAAGGTGTTCGCCGTTCTTGTCGCTAATCCACTCCGGGGGCTTCTTGATCGTACCCACGACGGATGCAGGATTCATAATGGTCAAGTTGACCATAAGCGGCAACGCGCTGTGATAAAGCGGCTGCGAGCAATATGGCCACATGCGGGGACAGTCTGTCATATCAATTCTGTCTGGGGACGAGCTTGGTTTAAGCACACTGCGAAGCTCCTTCCCGCTTTGCGTCACATTTTGCGCAGCCTGATGTCGGGTCCATAAACTCTCGATAACCTTGCTCGCCTTCGAGATGTTCAGTACTCCGTTTCCTTGCTCGAAAATGTGGTTCTTAACCACATGCTCAGAATCACGACGGGCTTCCAGCCTGTCAGCGCTTTCCAGTAATATTTGTTTCATCGACGCTGGGTTTATCAAACTCCATCTTTCTTCTGCAGGAATCATCGATGCGAGAAGAGCAATCGACGCCGACACGATTGGAGCTGATGCACTGGTACCAGATAGCACCTTGCATCCTCCAGAAGCGTCTGAACCTGGAACATCTTCAGCGAGTGTGACAATGTCGGGCTTAACGCGACCTGAACCAAACGGCAGCTCCCAGGTTGTCATACCACGAGATGAAAATTCAGCGATTTCGTTGTCTTTTGAAACACCTCCAACACCGATGACCTCCGCTTGATCTGCTGGATTCGAGAGCAATCCGTAGTGAGGCCCATCGTTGCCAACTGCAGATACCTACCAGAAAAATAAGTAGCAACGTGTCAGCATTAATAACCTCGTAGTGATGCTGGAAACGTGATAGCACCTACCAGGATAATCCCATTCGCCGCCAGTTCTTGCACTTTTTCAACGAACGGCATGTCTTGGAAGTCTGGACCTCCAGTGCTCAGGTTCAGCACATGAATTCCCTTGAACAACGCATAATTAAATGCATCAAGATACCACGACGTGAACGAGAGCTGCTCTCCAGTAAACATCCTGAACACGAACAGTTCTGCTTCGGGTGCAATCCCAGGACATTTCTCATCTGTGCCACTGATAACGCCCGCAACAAACGTCCCATGACCTACCGAGTCCGTATTCTTCGGTTCATGCGTCCAATTGATCATTTCCTTCACATTCGTCAGCTTCGACGACAAGCCCGTATCAAAGATCCCCACTTTCACTCCTTGCCCCTTAAACCCTCGGTCCCACAGCTCTCTCGCCCCCAACGTATCCACCAGCAACGCCGACTCCTTCCTCAGTCCAATCAACTCTCTCGCCGGCTCGTTCATCGCGCGTTTGCTGCCCACCGTCTGCAGTTTGTGTCCCTGTTGTCTCTGCTCGTCCAGCCCCAGCAGCTGCAACTTCCTGTACTCTTTGTTCACTCTGACGGCCTTAATCCGCCGCGTTCCATTGTTCTTCTCATATTTCTGCATTGCAGCTTCAGCGCCATGACACACAGAGCCTCCTACCGCTTCTGAGCTGCTGCCAACTCCACAGTAAAACATGCGCAACACAACGAAGTCTGTGGGCGCCTGTTGAGCGAATGGGGACCTCCCTGCGACCTCCAGACCGTAACCGGACGCGGTGGAGCTGATGCAGCTACTCACGAGCTGCTCCTGCGCCTCCAACGCGTCGTAATCGCGCAATTGCGCGATGAATTCCTGCGTTAACGGATTTTCGTAGAATCGGCAAACGTTTGACTGCGGCTGTGCGGCGCCAGCGAGCGGTAGAGCGGACGTCAGGCATATCGTTAGAAGCGCCGCGATCCCAGCTATCACCCGGTGGGTGTTGCGCCGCCACACGACGTCTGTGGGCCGCGCGCGGACCTCGAACCTAAGCGTCGTGACGTCCATGACGCTCCACTCATTAACCGTGCTGACGTGTGTTTTAACAACCTGGGTGAAGAGGAATGATGGTAGATAGTGGAACCAAGTGAAAAAAGTATAGTATCAGATTCTAGAGGAGCTTTTTGATCTGATTCGACTTTACTTCATTTTCAATCATGGTCGCGATCGTCGGCTTCGGCTCGCTGTTATCTGGTACTCTCCTGTGCATCGATACAATAAGCTTCTAGGAATTATGCTAAGTTTTAGCTAATGGGTTGTGGCTGCAGAGGCGTCGGCGCGCTCGACGTTCGGCGACAGCGTGCGCAACTTCCGCCTGGCGTGGGTGCTGGACTACCGCCGCGTGTTCGCGCACCCCGCCTCCATCTTCTTCCAGCGGGGGATCGCCAACCTCCAGACGAAGGTGCAATACAAATTAAAATGGGTACGAGTGTTCTGTACCACCTAAATATCTTAATTTGGGTGGGTTGTAGGAGATGGCGAGTCTGTCGACGGAGCCGGCACTTGGGTGCAAGTTCCTGGTCAGCGTGTTCGACATCCCGGAGTCGCTACTGCCAGACTTTTATGAGCGGGAGGAGGAGTTCAAGATCATCAGTGCCAAGTTCCAGGAGCTGGATGGGACGTCGGGGGAGGAGGTGGGTGGGTGGGTGGGTGGATGTGGGTGGGTGGTAGGGGGCAGGGGGCTGACGAGGTGGTTTGTGTAGGCGCTCATGTGCACGAGGTGGAGCGACGAGGAGTACATTGCCAAACGGTGAGGAGTGGTTTACTGTAATCGTCGTTGGGTAAGTGGGGCTAAATGAGATGGGTGGGTGGGTGGTGATACAGTGGACAGGAAACTTTCGACTCCAAGTACAAGGCGTACGGCTTGGATACGATTTGGGGTTGGGACGCGCAGAGCGGTATCCTTCCGTGCAGGGTACCGAGTAGTTAGGGTGAACCTGCAGGGGTTGTACATGTATTAACCGAACGATGTTGTATCCAGGTGTACCTCCGCCATTGTCTGCTGGCTGTCAAGAAGCTAGGACAGGTGTGTAATCTGAATACAAGTAGTTAGTGAGATATATGTTTGTACTAACGCTCTCTGGATGCAGGACGTGTACGATGATTTCGTTGCTACGACGTACCTTGGTGACCGCTCGACCACGATCAAGGAGTACATTGAGACCAACCCGTCGATCATGCTCGAACGCCCTCCTCCGCATCTTGTCGACCGCTACAGCGGTTAGCAACTTGCTGGCAGTAACCCACTGAAGCAAGGACGCATGAACTAAGAGGCGAACAATGCATGCAAGCACCATGAAACTTGCTCACATGCTCATAACACGCTGATGCTGTAAAACAAATCTGCCCTACCAGCAGTAACTTCTACGGTGCATGTATGTACCTCGTATCTTGACATGTACTAACTTAATGCAAAGCATGATCCAGGGCGCACAGTGTAACGAAGGATCGAATTTTGCTGTTGAAGCGAACTGGCCAGGTCATCAGACTGAAACCTCTGCCGACGGTTCCCATTTTGTCGTTTTCAGTCGTTGGCAGCATTCAGTCGTCGATTTCAAGTCCCCAGTAAACACCAACGCAGCACCGACTTTGATGAGGATTTCCGATGCCTCACATCATCTGAAGAAGACCTCGCTGTGGGATTACGGGAACCAAGCCGATGCAGAAGCTGTTCTGACAACGCCGGACATTTTCAGCAAGGCCACCGCAACTATCAGAGCTAGCCTTGGCGTGAATACTGCAGAGAATATTTGGGGATCCTTGGGCCAGCACCTGGAGAAGCACCTTCTGCTGCTGAAGGCAGTGAACATCAAAACCTTTGGTGCTTTCGGTCTTAATCAGAACAATGACCTGGTTTTCGTTCAAGACCCAGTGTTCCTGCACATGACGCGGCTGTGTTTGATATCCCGAAAGCGCGGGGGTCTCGTGGCGCCTGCTTTAGGGCACAGTGAACAAGTTCTGGACATCGATGTGAACGAGCTAGCCGCTGAATATTTGCAAAATTGTAGTAAAGACCTGGTGAAAGCCGTGATCTCGAGTGTTTTTGCGTGGGTGACAACGTGGGCCAAAGATGGTCAACAGATGCGGTTAAGTTTTCTTCCGGTGGGCGAATGGATTTGCGACGGCGAGAGTGTGGACTTTCGTTTCTCGGAATTATTCCGTGAAGGGATAGCACTCAAGAAGGCCGCTATGGAGCATCAAGAGGCAGAGATACCAGAAACCACTGATAGTAGTGTTGGCAACATGAACGACAATCAGTTTGAGGAGCAAGAACCACTTGGTGATCAAACGACCTGCCCACCTCGTTCTGCACGTAATCCGGTGGCTACTGAGGAGCTAGACCACATTTCTGCGAAGAATAATCTCGCAGTGGATACCTTCGCTTCTGCTGCCAAAGTGTCAGCAGTACAAAGTGGGTCTCCTGTTGGACGCTGTCGCTACAAACTACGTGCACCAACGTTTGCATCGATAGCGAAGCAGCTTCCACCTCATGGACAGAGTCGCAAAAAGCGCGCTGACGCTTCGGTCGACGTGGTTTCTATCAACAGCAAAGGAAAGGTGGCTTCTAAGAGGAAGCCCAACACTGATCGTGGAGTGACTCGAGCCGCGAAGCAAGTGGGCTCTGCGACACCAGGACTCAATTCAATTGAGATTGACACTGCTACCGAAGATATTCTCGCTGCTGTGAGAAAAATTCGCCCTGGGACTGCATCTGCATGTAGTGTTCGACCTTGCAAGAGCACGTCACGTTCAAAACCTGCTCCGGGTCCTACGGCGCAGCAACTGGATACTATCAATCGTTTACTCAAGAGAATTAGCAACCGGAAAAGTCACAGTATGCAAGGACTTAATGCGGTTGTAGTCGTTCTCAGACCGTTTAAGACTGGAGCGATCTCACCCCCAGAGTTGAGTCTCTCCCTGCGGAAATTAGGCGTTAAAATCTCATCGGGTGAGCTGAAGGACATCGCGGCAGCTTTTAGCCATGAAAAGCGTGGTTATATCGACATCACCAAGCTTATGGATGCTCTTCGAGGGCCACATCTAAGCGGTCCAAGACTTGATTTGGTGACAAGAGTGTTTCAACAAATGGATCCAGCACGCAGTGGGGTTGTGGATGTTGATGAGATGATCAAACACTATGACGTCGGCTTTCTTGACCAAGTGCGTGAAAGAAGACAGAGCAAGTGGGAAGCTCTTACAGCGTTTCTTCAAGAATGGGCATCCGTCTGTAATTCTACTGGCAACAGTATCACATTCGAAGCGTTCGTGCGGTATTATCAGGTAAGACTTTCGTTTTAGCGCGCTCATGCTATCTGCAGCCCTGCTAAGGTACTTTGTGTTTCTCCAGAATGTCAGCGCGTGTATCAACAGCGATGCAGAATTTGAACGGCTAATATATCAAGCATGGCCTGTACCAGAAGAACATCAAGGTCCAGAAACTCAGTCACCATCGGGAGGAAACAGCAAGAATTTGTCAACCAATATCACCCTTGGAGGCGTATCAAGAAATATGTCGACACAATCTGCAGTTGTTCCAGGAACACTAAATGGGACCGAAACAACAGGTGAAAAGGATACCCGCCCCAGCAAAGCGTGGTCATATCTCCGTGCGTTGCTACTTTTCCCCCAGCCGTACCAAGTTGGGGTTAGTAGCTGGCCAACCCTGGATAATATGTGTCGCCGACTCGGTGCCAACCGCGTTCTTGGCGACGGGAATGAGATCATGCATGCCAAGGCATTTTCCCACTCGCTAGCTACACTGGACAAGCGCTTGACGCCCAAGGATGCTTCCGATCTTTCATGCTTTGTGGCGGACCATTGTGCACCGTCACTTGATGACAGTGACTCAATCGTACTCTCGTCTCTATATCGAATGCTGACGACTGGTTGGAGCGAGGAATCTCCCGCCGATCCAGTAGTGGACTACAATTATGTTGAGTTCTACGCGTCTAGAGCCATCGAAAAAATCCGAGTTCGCGTTAACGGGTCTCGAACCAGAACAACCCATGCCGAAATACTGCCGCCAGTGGATCTGAATGCATTGGAGAAATGGTTGCACGCTTTTAGCTTCAACGGTGATTCACTCTTGATGAAGTACGAGTTGAGAAATGGTCTCATGAAAGTTGGCATTGACATCAGCTACCAGGATCTGGATTATCTCTTCGCGTACTTTGATGTTGATCGCCAGGGCTACATCAACTACGAGCCGTTTTTGGAGGCTCTTCGCAGCCCCTCGAATATGCTGCCCAAGCTTGCAAGACACCAAGAAAAGTCGTTGACACATGCAGAGACGAAGTCAGTGAACGATGCGCCATTGCAGCAACCAGCCATTTTGAAGTACACTGCAGCCCCGCAGCGGACGACCCGCCGAGGACAACAAGTTGCACCGCAGCCCAATTTCCGTCGCCGAAACTTGATCCATCGAGCAATTTGGGACCAGTCAACGAAGAAGGAGAAGTCAAACACTAGTGAAAAGTTCGACAAACTCGAGATGGAGCGACGTCGTCGCTATCAAGCAGCCCAGACCATCCAGACAACATTCCGTGCGTTCCGGGCTCGACACATCGCAGCACAACTTCGTCGCAAAGCAGCTGCCAAAACGTATCGTTTCAACACGCTGGCCCTGGAGCACGAGCAACTACTTACCAAGAAGAAGAAAGCGAGCAGAACTGCTTTACCAACGGCCTATGGCTTTTAACGTAAAACTCGTGTATGAATACTGTATGACCACATAGTTGAAGTTGATATGTTGCACTTGAGCAACTTAAAAACTTCAACTCGTTGCTAATCACGAGTTGGAATGTCAGGCCTTCAGATAGACTGCGGAGATCTTCGCTACTTGCAACGTTTACCCTTTTTGGTCTCGAACGACGCGGTCGTTGTTGGATTACAATCAGTCATCGTACGTGCGGACGTTCACGATGTGAGTTTAAGGATCTGACATTGAAGGCAAGGAATAACAAGAAGGGATTATTCTACAGTGGCGAAGTAACGTTCCCGCAGCCGCAAATTTCAGAGAATAATCCCTTCTTGTTATTCCTTGCCTTCAATGTCAGATCCTTGTGCTAACAACGCATAACGCCGCCGTTCACCGCATACACTAAGTCGTCTGGGTAGTACCCGCCGCTGTCTTCGAATTTTCCTCTGAATCGAGAAAAATGCGAGTGAGTTGCTGCTAGCTGCGATTATCGGGGCTTTTGTGGCTTTTGCCGGACTCCGTGGCGTAGTTCTTACCTGTGTGATGCATTCCGTTCCAGCGTGGAAAATGATACCGAGCTGGAACAAGTGGCCACGCGGCGCGACAGTTGTGTTAAATATGCAACTGGACCAGAATCAACACGAGAGTGAGGGCCCTTCAATTTGGATCTGATGTTATGTGCGTGGGCTATCAATCGCTATTTTTGTTGCCTCGCCAAGCTCGTCACGGCAAGCTCTCGTGACAACGCAATGAGACAGCGGCGTGAGAAAGTCAAACTCTGAAGATAAGACCGACGCAAACAATATTTCAGCGAGTGACGACCATCGTGAGCCACGTACTAGTAGAACTCCCTAAGCCTTACCACAGTCTGATGGTGAACAAGACTGAGGACGAGTGAGTCGGCCGCTGAATTGGGCTGAGAAATGAAGGTTTCTTGTTCTCGTTCGTCTTCCGACGTCGGTAGAGACGGCTATAGTGAGCGCCGCTGCTCATTGAGCGGTGAATCTCCTCCTAGACAGCAGACTCCACATTATTGAAAACTAGACTTCACACGCAATGGGCAGCGGTGCTTCAAAGCAAGCACTGCTCCAACGCTCCGGCAGCAGAATCGATGCCCTCCTCGCTGAAGCGGCCGGAGTCATAGCTGAGAACGATGATGAACGGCTTCTTGGGGTCACTTTGGCGCGGATTCCTCCTGGTATTCGCGCTGAGATGTGCAACTTACAGCGGCCCTCAACGGAACGAGCGAGGCCTTACGTCGAGCACTGGTGCCACGAAGCGACTGCAGAACTTCCTGTGGTCGATGACATCCCGGCTGATGTCGCTGATGAAAAGACTGGACGCGACGGTGAAGCAGAAGAGGAAGAAGGAGACGAAGGCTACTCGACAGACGACTTCGAGGACGACGAAGTCACGGAATGGAAGAAAGGAGCATCGATCGGAGCTGGTAGCTACGGCACGGTAAGCGCTGACAATGATGATGTGTGTGTGTGTGTGCGTAGCTGTGAGAACTTAACTCATCGATGTGCTTGCCAATTCAGGTGTACTTGGCTCGCGACGAAGACACCGGCTGTCTGATGGCAGTGAAGGAGATCCTGATTTCGGAGGAGACCGACTCTGCTATCCGTGAGGCCACACGGGAAGTCGAACTGCTGCGCAGCTTAAAGCACGAGAATATCGTCAAGTATTTGGGCTGTCATGTGGACAACGCCGCGCAGACGCTGTCCATCTTCACTGAATGGGTCCCTGGCGGCAGTCTCGAGCACAACCGCAAACTCTTTGGAGGCAACGAACGAGTCGTCCGCCGATTCACGCACCAGCTTCTTTCTGGCGTTGCCTATCTTCACTCGAAAAAGATCATCCACCACGACATCAAGGTAAGGTGTAGTGCAGTGGTTCTTTCGGTGACTCGCTGTTCGCTAACGAACTCGTGCGTTTTGAATGCTTTGCAGCCGGCGAATATCCTGGTTGACCAGAATGGTGTGGTCAAGATCGCAGACTTCGGTTCTTCTCGACTGATCAACAGCGCAACCATGGCCAACGCGTCTTCGCGATCATTGCACGGTACACCAAACTACATGGCACCTGAAGTAATCAAGCAGACTTCGGGTCGCAACCGCAAGGCCGATATCTGGAGCATTGGCTGCACCGTGCTGCGGCTACTGACAGGACGTCCGCTTTGGGGAGATCGTCACTTCGATTCACAGGCCGCGCTGCTCTACTATATCGCCAACCTGGAGCAATTGCCCCCGTTGCCTCAAAGCCTATCACCCGAAGCTCGCGAGTTCATCTTGGCCTGCCTCCAGATTGATCCAGCCATGCGTCCCAGTGCAGCGGAATTGCTCGAGTTCCCGTTCGCACAATACGCTGGGCACAGACCAGAACCCGTCGCCCCCGAGCCGGTGACAACCACAGCCCCTAGGCGCCACACAGCACCGGTAGTACCATCACCGCCCGTTAGTCCTTCTCACCGCCCGCGTCGATCGGAGCGTCGACACGAATCACCGAAGGAGGCAAAGTCCGTGATCAACAATTCTTCAGCCAGCCAGACAAGACGAGCGTCTCTTGTTGCAACATTGTTTTCGCCAGCGGATGTGATCACCGATACACGGGAAGACGCACCGGAGAAAGAAGCACCGGGTGTAGAATCTGTCGTCAACGCATTAACTCCTGCGAACTGTTCGTCCGAGGTAACCCACACATCTCGATTCAGTTTCGAGGATTCCACTACTAGGTCGGGGAACAATGAAGACCTGGGCGTGACTAGATGGGACGATCGACCGATCACCGCGGCCGCAGCACGAAAGGAGCGCGAGAAGTACGAGGCAGAACTCGCCGAAGCATCACGTCGCAACCAAGAGCGTCAGCGCAGATATCAAGAAGAGGTCGCCGCGTACATTCATGAGTCATTTGCTGGGCGATCGTAGGCATCCCGCGTAATGTATTTATTATTCCACTCCCGAGATCCTCGTTAACTTGCGGCTTGCGATGTGTCACTGCTGCCGCTACCGCCTTCAGCCTCGTCGCCGTCGTCATAAGCTTCATCATACCCATCGCCAAGCGAAGATGGAGGAAGCGGCGGGCCCAGTATCAAATTGCAGAGGAGACTAAAGCTTTCCGACACCAAGAAGTAGATGAGTAGCCACTGTACCCGGACAAACACCGCCAGCAAACAAATGAGGGCCGCGTAGACTGCCCATACATCGAGCAGTGCTGTCTTGTGCCACGGAGCTGTCAGGTTCAAAGTGGCCAAATGATCAAATCCCAGTCGTAGCGCAGCATCGATTACATCAATGGCACGAGATGTACCGCCAGCTCTTTCCAGCAATGAACCAACCCGCCGCGCCGCACGAGTGTACGAGGCATTCGTCAGCAATTCTGTAACAGCAGCGTGCACATACGGACCCGAGAGAAGATTCTTGTCCAGCGAAATTCCCGCTCCAGAGTCTGCAACACGCGCCGCCACATCTGGCTGGTCGACAAGGAACGGGATGCACAGCAACGGCTTACCCATCACTAGAGCTTCCTGGGCAGACACCATTCCACAGTGAGAAACTACCAGTCGAACTGCTGGGTGACTGAGCACCTCCAAGTTTGACAGCGACGAGCTAGGAGGTTTTAAGACCAACGACGACGGCAATGCCGGCGGCAAAATACCGCGCTGATCTGTAGGAAGTATCCAAAGCACTTTCACCGGCGGGTCTCCAGGTCCCATGAGCAGCCCTTCAACAAGCGCTTGAGCTTGCCATGCGTCAATGTACGCCATGGTCCCCAGGTTCAAATACACCACGCCACCGGTTGCTGTGTCCAGCTCGTGATCACCCGAAGCCTTGGAGCGAGGATGAGATGCGGTCCGCTGCCGCAGACGCATCGATGGAGTCGATTCAATTGACGCATCCAGCCAGCTCAGCAGAGCTGAAGGGAGAGGTTGACGCTCCAATTTACTCGCATTACCACCGGGAACCGGCAGGATGGGTCCCACAGCTTCCACAAGTGGCGAGAGAGGCTGCGGGTGCTCCAGTCCAAACGCCGTATTGAGAATAACCCGCGCTCCCTTGAACAAATCGTGTTGCGATCGAAACGGCGGCAGGTCGAGCTCGTATCGCATCTTGTTCAGCTCCATGAACGGCGGCGTCAACGCCACCGACAGCAACCTCGGGAACAAGATGTTCATACAGCGGTTCCAAAGCGACATTGCTGCGCTAAACCCTGTCCCCCACGCGGGCACGTAGCTCGGCGCTCCTCCCAAATCGAACAGCAGCGACGGCGAGTTCAAAATGAACGACACATTTAACTTATGCGCCAGATCCTGAGCCCCCACAGTGGCGATATCCACCACCAACAAGTCCGGAGCATTTACGTTACTCCCGTTGTTCTCCAGCTGAGGCAGCAACGCGTCGAACATTGGTCTCGCTGCACGCACGTAAATGTCGTTGAACATGGTCAAAATCCCTCGGAAGTTCGAGGCGTCGCGCGTCATGGCGCGCAGCTTGACCCGCAGATCTTCGGCGGAGATCGGGAAGGCCCCCGCCGACAGGAAGGGCACGCCGTAGGCGTGCGCCCACTCTTTCCCCGAGTCGTGGGTGGCGAAGGACACGCGATATCCTCGCTCCTTCATCTCGCTGGCCACGCGCAGCAGTGGCAGCGCATGGCCCTTGATGGCGATGGACACGAAGACAATGTGGCGCTTGTGTGGGCCCACGGGGGCCGCTGGGGGCTGCGCAGGACACGAAAAGTCCCCATTGTCGGACAAACAGACGGCGTCGTTGACAGCTGATACTGAAGCTTCTACAGCGTCTTCGGAGCTGGAACTTGGTGCAGAGCTGGACAAGACGTCGTTGTAGCTGGTCACGTACGTGGTTAGCACCAGTAATGTCAATGAAAGGAGAACCAGCGCGCGCAAGACGCCGCTCTGAAGGTGGCCATGTCGCGCCATGCTGCTTGGATTGGATGTGAGATGTGGACCACATGGGTGGATAGTGGTGTGACGTACACAAAGTGATCTTGAAGCGACGCGGAGTAACGGACGAGGGCCAAGTTGCAGGAGGAGGATAAGGCATTTCGGGTTCTGGTAAGGGAATAGCTGCAAGGAGAAGCGGTCAGGCAACAAGAGAAGGAGAAGGATGATTTTCACTGCGTCGGATGGCAAAACGTTCGAGGACCGCTCGGCCTGGCGACTGTACGAGTTCGAGCTCACCTACACGTTCCGGAACAAGAAGAACGAGACGCTCATGAAGCTGCCGGGGCAGATTGAAGGGTGCGTCATGCTCGAAGTTATAGAGGTAATTGGCTTGATATTAACGTGTTTGTTCTGACGTATTCTGGGTTGTTTGCTGCTCGGGTAGACAACCGTTCGATCTTTCGGACCTGGATGGATGCACCGTCATGCTACTGGATCATATCAACCAGGTGCAGATCGACAACCTGTCGAATTGCCGCGTGTTCATCGGTATGTGTTTGCATCTTTATTGGGTGCGTTAGTATGGTGTTAACGTGGGCGGTTTGTTGATGACGTTTAGGTCCGAGCTCCGAGTCGGTCTTCGTGAGGAATTGCAGCAACTGCGTGTTCACTATCGCCTGGTAGGGCTCCAGCTCATTGCTCGACAGAGGCACTGGGATACTAATGGAGACTGAAAATGTTGTCTAAATGTACAGCAAGCAACTCCGTACCCGAGACTGCTCGAGCTGCTCTATCTACCTGTATTCGCTCACAGACCCGATCATCGAGACCTCGCAGCAGATGACTTTTGCGCCGTTTAACGGAGCGTACTGCGGCATTGAACGGGTAAGCCGTGACAGCGACATCACATCTAGTAGTGCAGAAACTCATAGCATTGCTGGCACAGAACTTTGCGGACGCGCGGTTAGAGCCAACTAACAACCACTGGTCGCAAGTCTACGATTTCAATGACCCGGACAAGACTGGTTGCAACTGGCGTATTCTAAGTGCGTTCCAGCAGCAGTTCAATTCACTTGTCAGCGTGTTTATTTGCTAACTCAACGACTCGGTGTTTGTACCACAGAGCTGGAAGAAGAAGCTGCGCCGTGGGTCGTTGACATCGAACCGCAGGTTCCTGGTGCTGCTGAGTCGTTGGGTGCTTGCGTGAATCCTGTGGCACGGAACTCGGGCTTCATCCAGTACGCCAGCAGCTCTTCGTCTGCCTCTGGTGGAATGCAGTCGTTCTCGTTCAACACCTCTCAAAAGGAGGCAACGAAGGTGGTGCAAGCCACTACAACAGACACCCCAGTCGCACCCTCTGTCCCTGCTCCACCTCAGCCAGCGGCGCCTCAGTCGCTGCCGGTGGCTCCCACCACGTCAGTTGCTCCGCCTCCCGTCGTCGAAGCTTTGAGCATTCTACCGCCACCAGCCCCTGTTGAAGCTCCAACTATTGAAAAGCAAGCTATTGTGGCAGCTCCGGAGCATGTGGTTCCTCCGCCTGCGATGCCTCCGGCCGACTTGACCACGAAAGGGTACGTTACGTCAGACATGGCTACACTTTTTGGTGCTTGGTCTCACAATCTGCGACTTGTGTGCTGCAGACACGAAGAGCCCGCTGTGGACACTGCCGTGGAGCAAGTGACGGAGATGATAGGGATGATGTAACCAAGCAGAGCATGTCACGCCGATACTAAACCGTAGCGAGCATGAAGTGCAGTGCAGCGCTGTTGGTGGTGGATTCTCAAACATGGCTACAAAATATAACTTGATTTCAGTATGCCCTCACTTGTCACAGTCCAAAAAAGACCAATTACTCGCACAATTGACCAGCGCAGGCATGGCGCGGAATAGGAACACTGAGAACCCTCTTCGGGCCGCGACGCTGCGCAAATGGTACGCCCGGGCGTGGTGGGTGGGCGTTCATGTGTACGGCTACGTGGTGCTGGGCGTCAAGGGCGCGTTGAGTCCGCAGGCGCTGCCGATGGCCCAGTTCGTGGTCTACTTGGTCGTGGCGGTGGTGACCATCGGGTGTTACATTGTGCTGCAGTTGTCGTCGCCCGGGCAACTCGACAAGAGGCCGATGCTGGCACCCGTGCAAACCAGCTCCCCGAAGGAAGCTGGCAGCCCACCGCCCGTTGGACCCGAAGACGGCGACGACACGGAGTTGCTGGCGGACGGACTGGAGAATGGACAAACGAGGGACAGCGCCGACCTGCACTTCTGCAACGATTGTCATGTGTTTCAACCGCTACGGACGAAGCATTGGTACGGCCTGTGCTTGTTGTTATTGGTGGTGAAGAGATGGAGGTGGTCGTTGTGCACGAACTGAGTTGTGTTTTGTGTCTGCAGCAAGGATTGCGCTCGGTGCACGCGGCAGTATGATCACCAGTACGTGGTGATGATATGTATAGGATGACTGATATTCGAGCGAAGTGCTGACTGGTTGAGCTGCATGTGCATTTTGTCGTTGTTGTGCTGTGAAGCTGCGACTGTGTCGGGACGTGCGTGGGCGAGAACAACCGTCGGTTGTTCGTGCTGTACTTGTTGCTGCAGATTCTCGAGGGTGCAGTGATGATAGACGTGACGTCGTTGGCGTTCACCGAGAGAGACGACATCAACGACTGGTTCAAGACCAATGCGCTGTTCATTGTGCTGTGGTTCATGCTCATGTGCGTGCTGCTCATCGTCGTGCCGCTCTTTTGCTACCAGGCGTACCTCATCTCCACGAACCAGGTGCGTGTAGTGCAACACATAATGCAGTGTTCACTCGAGTGCAAATGCCCAACTGATAACACTGACGATGTTTTTGCTCTCTTCCTGTTGCACAACTTCAGACCTCGTGGGAGCACGCGCGTCATTCCTCCATCACCTACCTGCACAATCTTCCAGACAAACGTTCTCCATTCGACCGCGGCGTACTGCAAAACTGGTGGGTCTTTCTCTGCAACGGCGACCGCAACAAGTGGGTCCACTCCACCGCAGCCAAGCCGATGATACACGATGCCTCCTCGCTGGTATAACCCAAATACACAATTTTTGCTCCGAGACCAAATCACATTTCCGCCATACTAAAACCAAGTTCAATCTGTGTCATGTACACAAAACTCCACAGCAACTTGCCCACGTGGCACGAAGGTCAAGTTGGTCGCGTCATTGAGCATCTGGACCGATATTCCCGCTATGGTCCTGACCTCCGCAGTGCTCAATGCCGCGCTGATCGTGGCCTCTGTGGCGCTGGCGACTGGCGCCGTGCTGCTGTTCGCCTGGATCCGCGCGCCCATCGCCGAAGCCAAGAAGCTCGCGGCGGAACTGGACCCCCCACAGGAAGACACGTACCAAGACCCCAACGACAAGGACAAGCTGTACGCAAAATTTACCCATACCAACTCCCTATTTAATATTTGCATGCACACTAATTTTTGTGCATGTGATATGTTTGACCCATTTTCAGGATCCCATTTGGGTCATTAGGTGACGAGAAGGCCCAAGTCTCGTTGAGTGTGGTGATCCCCGCGTATAATGAGGAGCAGCGCATTTTGGTGACGATCAAGGACACAGTGACCTTTTTGGACGAGAAGAAGAGCAAGGACCCCTTTTTCACGTACGAGATCGTGGTGGTGGACGACTGCAGCGTGGACAGGACGGTGG
This sequence comes from Phytophthora x cambivora, assembly GCA_033557925.1. NCBI lineage: Eukaryota > Oomycota > Peronosporomycetes > Peronosporales > Peronosporaceae > Phytophthora > Phytophthora x cambivora. The sequence goes on along the minus strand of JAUCEB010000011.1, from coordinate 10,453,820 downwards.
ACGTGGTCATGCAGGAGGTCGAGAGGTACTCGGTGGACCGCATTCGACTGCTGAGGCTGCAGAAGAACCACGGCAAAGGTGGAGCCATCCGCAAGGGAGTCATGCGCGCTCGAGGCGAGCGCGTGTTGTTCGCTGACGCAGACAATGCCACAGAGATCAGAGACTACGACAAGTTGGCCGCAGCCATGGACGAAGCGCAGGCGACAGGCAGCAACGGAGTCGTCGTGTGTGGCAGTCGTGCACACCTGGAGGAGCAGGCGATCGCCAAGCGCAACCCGTTGCGGAACTTGCTGATGCACGGCTTCCACCTGATCGTGTCGACGCTGTGCATCAAGAACGTGCGGGACACCCAGTGTGGCTTCAAGCTGTTTGACCGCAAGGCAGCGCGTGTGCTGTTCGCGCCGATGCATATCGAGCGATGGGCGTTTGATGTGGAACTGTTGTACCTCGCTGCCAGCAGCAAAATGACTATCAAGGTGGGTTGGTTGTTGTGTTTGAAACGACTGGGAGAATTTCTGAGTGTTTTTTTTTCTCTTGTTGATCTCGGTTGTGGCGGTCTTTGCAGGAAGTTGCGGTGCAGTGGACGGAGGTACCTGGCTCCAAGCTGAGTGTGATATCGGCGACACTTACGATGTTGCGTGAGATTATTCTCATTCGTTTGTGCTACACTGTCGGCATCTGGAAGACCAACGACGGTGGATTCCGTCTTGCTAAACGACCGTGAACATAGTGATCCATTTGGCGTCATGTTTTTACTAAGTTTGGGCCATGTAGACCACCTGAAACTTAAATTCATGCCTATTTGTTTCGTCTTGGTTCTACGTTAAAAGCTGAAGACGACGACGGTCTGAGCTTTGGTCTATGGCAGATGAATTTCATCTATACCCGGTAAACGCCCGAACACTAATACGTTACAAGCAAATTGAAGTTGAATTTGCTCGTTATCGTATTGGTTTTCGGGCGTTTACCGCTTGGTATTTTTTCTGTGGTTCCACTGTCCCATCAAGTCCTGCTTTTTCGGTGCCTGGTTAAACGATAATCAAGAAAGTTAGGACCAACCAACAAGTTCTTCACGCCCATCTACAACGTACTCTTGCGCTCACAGTGCCGAGGGAGCCTCTCTTCTTCAAAGGCTGGTTGTCGCGTTTCGAACCTTGATTACCGAGATGCTTGCTAGATTTCATGTCCGTGGCGCGGTGAGAAGCGTCGCCCTCGTTCATGAAGCTCAATCCAGTTTTCCTGTTCATCTTAGGCGATGCCGCTACCGGCTTCTCTCGTGCAAGGTTTAGTGTTCGCTGCTTAGGTCTTGGAGCTTCCTTCGGAGTGCCGTTGCTGATGTCCTCTAACCCGCCTGTTTGCCGGCCCAGCGGTGTTAACCACGATCGAAGACCGGTGCTTGATTGCTTCGAACGAAACTGCGTCCGCCGTTCATTCCATTCGTTTCTGCTTGCATTGTTTGGACGATCGGGACCACTCTCAGCAGCAGATTGACGTCCTCCTGCAGCTTTCATTTTGTCCGTGACCGTCTTGACGGCTTCTTTTTGTTCGTTCTCCAGAGCAAGGTACTCATCCAGGTCTGCAGTGCTCTTTTTCACCTGTATCTCCTCGACATGCTCGATAAATTTTCCCAGGATGCCGCTCTTCTTCGGCCGTGCACTAAAGAATTTGCTGATAGTCTTCTGGTTCGTCCTAGGTGCTGTATCTCGTTGCTTCGGTTGTGTCGAGATCGACCCGCTCCGTTTTCTCTTAAGTGAGTAATGTTTCGTAGTCTCCTGTTTGTCGTACTTGTATGTCTGATCGGGTCGTCCTTCAAGACGGCTCTTCAGCGATGCCTTCTCCCCACCATGCTTCTTCTTCAGCTCGACCTTGTCATGAGATCGGCTGCTCAAGGAGTGTTCTTTGTTCTCTCTCGGTGTCAATGGTTTCCTCTTCTTCTTCTTCCGTTCTGGCGTCGTCTGTTTCTCAAAAGAATATTTCCTACTCCGTGTCTCGTCAGCCGGAGTTGAGCTGGTAAAGTAACTACTCATGAGCTTCTTGCTACCAGCATTGACCCTCTCCGCCTTCTCCTTCGCCAGAATTTTCTTGGTCGCCTTCATCGCATCCTCAAGACCCTGCACACACAGACACACATAACAAAAATCCCCATCAACTCCCAATCCAGAATCTAAACCGTCCACACTACCACGCAGACCTTCTTCAAGTCCGCATTCAGTCGATCAGCTCGTGTTTCACCCTCCACCTCTCCATCCACCAGCCTAAAGGTCCGCAGCTTCCGCCACTTTGCGTCCGACGAGATGTCCACGTCGTTCCGGTCGCACTTCCGCTTCAACATGATGGTCAGCGGCAGCCTGCAATTAAACAATAAAATCACCGCAATTGTCAGCTAAAATGCCGCCTCGGGTGGTAATTTTCAGGTGGCTCACATTTCCTGTGTGTCCACGCGGATCGGGAACTCGTCGTCCTTGCGGTCAATTCGCAGCACTTTGGACACGCGATGGCCGCGCGGGTCTCCAGCCACAAAAGCCTGGGCGGAAATTGACGATTTTGAGACTCACAGAGGGAATCAGAGCACGCGCATTGGCACACAGACGCTCACCATGGAGTAGTATTCGACCGTGTCGCCAGGGAACAGCGTCTCCGCCTGCAGCTCCGACGCCGAGAGCCCCACCATGGCCGTTGCACTCTCTCCACCACCTTTTTGCGCTTTAGTGACACACGCAGCAACGGATACTTAACCAGATGCGTAATAGGTTTCCATAGACACTTAATAAGATCATAGGAGTGGTATTGTATACTTTAGAAAGATGATTTGACACCAAATCAGATCAGATCTTCTTGAGCAATGATGAGGGACGGTGCTGCTGCTGCGGACGTCTTGGTGGTCCTCGCCTTCGACCACGCGCTGGTGGACGTGGACTCAAACGTCCACATTGCACGCGAGTTGGACGTCACCCTGTCCAATAATGTTTCGTCTAGTAGTGACCGTGCGAAGGCGATGGACAGTTTGTTCATGCAGCTCGCTCAAAAGCGTCCTCAATCGTCCTCCGCGGACATCCGTCACGCTGCAGAGCGTCTTCCTTTCAGTCCACAAATGTTGGACGCTGTCCGTCTCGCAGCGGGGGACTTCGGTGCAACGATTAAAGTCCTGAGCGATGCCCCCGTCCTCTGCGTGCAGAGCTTCCTCGAGACCCACGACCTGGCGCAGCACGTGGACGAGGTGGTGGCCAACCCGACGCACTATGAGGACGGTGGGAAGCGTCTGAGGGTGAGACCCTACCAAGCCCCCCACGTGCCTTCGCACGGGTGCTCGACCTGCCCCAAGAACTTGTGCAAGGGGAAGGTGGTGGAGCGCGTCCTGCAGCAGCATCGGTACTCTCGAGTGTTGTATGTTGGGGCCGGGGCTGGGGACTTTTGTGCAGCTACGAAGCTGGCGAGGTAGGCTATACTACATGTAGAGTAGGAGTAAAAAACTTTACTGGGGGGTGACGATTGTTTTTTTTTTCATGTTTGATTCAGGGATGACGTGGTGTTTGCTCGAGCTGGGGAGGACGGGAAGGCGTACGAGCTGTTGTCGCTGTTGAATGCGAGTCCGGATAGCGTTCAAGCCCATAGTTTGCAGTGGAAGACGGGGGAGGATATTCTTGCGTACTTTCGGGACTTGTTCTTCCGGCAGTACCCGGAGTGTCGTGCGTCGAATGCCCCTGAGATGTCTTTGACGAGCGGTGGGGGCTTCGAAGTGCCACGCGCAGTCCCTCCGACGCAGGGGGAGCTGCTGGTGGTTTTCGACTTTGACGAATCTCTAGTCAACGAGGACTCGGACGTCTTCGTGTTTGGGTCGTTCCACCCTGAACTGTGTCAGACGCTCTACGAACGACACGCTAAGAAGCCGATATGGCCCAGTGTGTTTGACGACATGCTCCAGGTCTTGTCGGACGAAAGACCCGATGTGACGCCGGAATTGATCCGCGAAAAGGTGGCACGGATCCCAGTGCAAGCGCGTATGCTTGACGCGATTCGGATGGCGGTGGAGCTGTTTGGAGCTGAAGTTAAAGTCATCAGTGACGGCAACACGTTCTACATTGAGAGCATGTTGGAGCAGCGAGAGCTAAGACAGCACGTGAAGGAGGTCTTTGCCAACCCTGTCGAGTACGAAGTCATGGACGATGGTCGCTCCAGGCTTCGTATCCGCCCGTACCATGCGGATCATTTGGAGCCGCATGGGTGCTCGTGGTGCCCTACAAACATGTGCAAGGGCAGCATCTTGGACTCGATTCGCAGTGCGAAGTCATACTCTCGTGTGATTTACATTGGAGACGGCACTGGAGATTTCTGCCCGGCGTCGCGTTTGTCAAAGTACGTCCTTGTATCGACTGCTGCCTCTGATGAGCTTATCGCTAACGACTGTTTCGGTGGTTAGGAACGACGTAGTGCTGGCGCGCTCTCACCTGCTCAGCGGAGAGCCGTACGCTCTGCAAAGACGAATCAACGCGAATCCTGGCGTCGTGCAAGCACCTGTGGTGCCTTGGAGTACAGGCTATGACATTTACCGGCATTTTGCAAAGTTCTGTCAGCCACCCTACGTCATTCCAAGCAGCGTCCCGAGGATCTCTGGCAGTGTGCTGGTCATCTTCGACTATGACTGGTCGTTGATCAACGAGAACTCGGACACCTTCATCTTTCAGAAGCTGTACCCAGAGCTGCTTGGTACGCTCCGGGAACGACGTAACAAACAGTCTTCGTTTACGAAAGTCGTGGATGATATGCTTGGAGATCTCGCTAAGGACAAGCCGGAGATCACCGCAGACATGATCAGAGACGCAGTTGCCCGCGTGCCTATCCAGCCTCGCATGCTCGACGCAGTTCGTCTTGCGGCGGAACAGTACAGCGCGGATGTCAAGATCGTTAGTGATGCCAACGCTGTCTACATCGAGAGTATGCTGGAGCATCACGATCTAGCGCAACAAGTAAGCGAGGTCATCACAAACCCCGCTGCTTTCAAACCGCTGGACGGTGGACGCAGCCGACTCAATGTCGGACCGTATCACGCGGACGATGTTGACCCTCACGGCTGTGCTTGGTGCCCGACGAACATGTGTAAAGGTCGGATTGTCGACACCCTTCGCCGCGCGCACCCGTATACCAGTGTGTTGTACGTCGGTGATGGATCTGGTGATTTCTGCGCAGCTACACGCCTGACGAAGTAAGCCGGTGCTTGATTCCTTGTTTCAACACTGTCCTCTGGCCTAACGTTATCCTCGACGTTTTGTGTCTGCTTTTCGTAGGAATGACGTCGTTTTTGCTCGTGCCGATGAAGCTGACGGGAAGTCGTATGGGCTACAGAAGCGGATTGATGCTAACCCCAACCTGGTTCAGGCGTCGGTAGTGCCTTGGAGCTCGGGTGACGATATCTACCGTCAATTCGCGCAGTTCTTTGACGCGCCACTTTTGTAAAGTTGATCTGCTGGGCCTACGTCGGACCGTGGGCTTAACCCCCCCCCCTCCGACCTTGCTGCAGTATTCCGCAATAAGCGTTGAAGTTCACTCCATATGAATCAATTACCTCAACCTATCGTTTCCTAGACCATGTTGTCGAGAGCCGAGTCGCGTCTTTGTATGTGGGGTTGGTTCAACCAACTTGGTTGACCTGAATTTGAGTGCTGACTTTTGTGGGCACGAAATCAGCGCTTAGTTTCTCATTAAAAGTTTTACCTTCCGAGATGTAAAAAAAATGCTAAAGCCAAACATGTAGTAGCCCCGGCGCATTTTGTTTCAGTGTCGATGTCAATTCCCAAGAACCGCTCTCCACTCTGCGACTTCACTCTAAACGAGCCCTCTTACAGTCGCTGCTTTTAGTTTTTCCAGCGTATTCCAGCAGCGGAGCTAGCTCCGCTTTGTACTGCCCCAATGTGTGCTGGCACTCATCAAACCACTTGCGCGTCTTCGTAACCACCACAACAGCGTCTGCATTAGTGGCGCTGGCTTCCATCTTGAACGAAGCATTGACTTGCGCTTCATGCGTCCATTTAGCTGCGTAGTTATTCGCGTCTTGAAATCCCTTGAACTTGCGCACTCCCTTCGTCATCGTCATCGTCGCGGCAGGACTGTGTAGAAACTCTTCCACCTTGACGTTATCGGAGAACTGCGCGTCTGGCATCTGCCAAGAAAATGGTTTGTCAAACTTCTCGATTTGGTTCTTGAGCCAGTCGATCCGCTTGGACACGAGCACTGGGAGCAACCCGACCTTCTCGTCATTTGCATCGCCACCACCGAAACACTCCAGTGCCTTCTCCAAAAGCGCTGGACGTAGGAGACTCGGATCAAGTTGCTTGAATGTGTTTGTCACTTTATCAACCGCGGAGTCGGTACTGTTGAGAACCACCCACTTCAAAAGCAATCCGACGACCTTGCACGAGCATAAGTCTTCTGTGGTGAGTTCTGCCGACTTCTCCGCTACCAGTTTGAATAGGGCATCTCGTGCGGCGCCGCTGTCCAGTCCATCGAGAATTAGCAGCTCCAATTCCATGCTCGAGTATCCCTCTTCATCTCCATACGTTGAAATGTTTTGGTCAAGAAAATCCAAAAATGGTTTACCAAAGTCTTTCCAGTCAAACGTGCTTGCAATTTCCCTAGTGACTGGGACGAGAGAACCATTATCCTTCTGGTTACCAAGCTTCGGGCAGTGATTCGCGAAAAAATCTCGCACAAGCTCGGAATCACCAGCCTCCACTGCCAACTCGCAAAACAGTCGAGTGAACTTGATGGAGAGAGTACCAGGTAGAAAATCATATTTACCCTCTCCGCGGAGTCTCGCGTTCCAATCGTTCATAAATGCGCGGAGTGTGGCAGCATCTACCGGTTTCTGGGCGTGGAAAACCTCAACAGCAGCGTCTAAGGGCATGGTCTTCGCTGCATGTTCCGCATGCTTCGCGGAAGGCCACGCAACAATCGCGTATCTAGCGTACTTGGTGTTTCTGTTCGGTCCTTCGTTGCCCATGTATCCTTCTTCCTTCTGGACTCCATGAGGAATCCACAGTTTTGACAACGTTTCTTGTCCAGGGTTTAGAAAGTTGAATTTTGTCGACTTGCGAATTCGCCCGAGGTTCGCGCCGCTGATGGAGTACCAACGCATAGACTCCTTGTGTTTGCTAGGTTTCCAATCCATATCCCAACCCGGGTCAAACTCAATTTTGTGAGTCAAACGCACGATGAATAACTGAAGCTGCTTGGCTGTCGGCACAAGCGTATTTGCCTATTCCAATGCGTGAAATCTCGCGCTGTCTACGCCCTTCAGAGCCCCAGTACCAAGGTCCTGAATACTTTTCACCGTGTACTCGTGAGACAGCAGCAGAGCAAACGGTTCGTCTTCATCGTCCATGTTGCCAATGAGACCAGCCAAGTCTTCACTCAGGGGCTTATCGTGAGCTTTCTCGAGGTGGCGCATCGTCGGTGGTAAGCAAATTGAGTACACCAACGCGAGACGGTAGCCCCTCGTCACCTTCTCCAAAGCATGCTCTGCATCAGCGTAGTGCACGGCGTAATGAGGAAGAAACGCCGAAGTTCCGTCTGCCTTCCCAAAATCGTGGCGGTGCCTCACCTCGCCACCTCGGTACACGACCAAGTCACCCCCTTCGTGCGAACTGGGCAGCTGAACGACCAACGTCGCGATCATACCGTCCTCTTTCTCCGTGTCTTGGTGCTTGACAAAGTGTCCTCCTTCACCATATACCAGCAGCTTGTACAGCACGCATTGAAGTGGGATATCCCTGTACCCCAATCGGTCTGCGACGACTTGGCCTAGTTTTTCCATACCGCTCTGCCAGGCCATGTTCTCGAAGCTCACTTGTGTGGGCTCGAGCTGCCAGCTCTGGCGCACCGCTTCATCCATCTTGGTCTCGAGATTGTGTCCGAAAGGAGACTTGTTGCACTTTTCGATCAGCTTCTGGGCGAGTTCGGCAGTAATGGGAACCGGGATGGACCCAACTTCACTGACAACTAGCCCCGGTGCCGCCGGCAAAGTCTCAGCTTGTCCTCCAAACGAATATTCCCCCGCTTGCTCATCTGCCCGAGCCAGTACATTGCTTATCTGTCTGGCGGTGCCCGAAGGAACGGGAACATCTTCGGGCTCACCTTTTCCACCAAATGGCCACTCGCTTTCTTCAAAGTCGCTGTCGCTCATTGCTTGCTTCTTGATGGGATGCCCCTGTCTTCGCAGAATGAAAACTGGAAAAAAGACGTTGAGCAGTAGTCCACTTCAATCGGTCGTGTGAACGGTACAAGAAAAAAATTGAACTTTTCTGAAAAATGAAAAGCAACAAGTGTACTTCTTGAGTCAGTCTTTGTCTTAGTCTATCCATCATGGACGCTCAACAGAAAAGTTCACATTTGTTCTGGTACGACAGATTAAAGTGGACTACTGCTATCGGTCGTGGTACAAGAAGAAATTTGAACTTTTCTGAAAAACAACAAGTGTACTTCTTGAGTCAGTCTTTGTCTTCGTCTATCCATCATGACGCTCAACAGAAAAGTTCACATATTTTCTGGTACGACCGCTTGAAGTGGACAACGTCTTCACCTTGTCCATTGTTCATTCTGTGAAATCTCATCTTCTGCGAAGGACAAGCAAACAATGAGCGACAGCGACTTTGAAGAAAGCGAGTGGCCATTTGGTGGAGAAGGTAAGCCCGAAGATGTTCCCGTTCCTTCGGGTACCGCCCGACAGATAAGCAACGTACTGGCTCGGGCAGATGAGCAAGCGGGGGAATATTCGTTTGGAGGACAAGCTGAGACTTTGCCGGCGGTACCGGGGCTAGTTGTCAATGAAGTTGGGTCCATCCCGGTTCCCATTACTGCCGAACTCGCCCAGAAGCTGATCGAAAAGTGCAACAAGTCTCCTTTCGGACACAATCTCGAGACCAAGATGGATGAAGCGGTGCGCCAGAGCTGGCAGCTCGAGCCCACACAAGTGAGCTTCGAGAACATGGCCTGGCAGAGCGGTATGGAAAAACTAGGCCAAGTCGTCGCAGACCGATTGGGGTACAGGGATATCCCACTTCAATGCGTGCTGTACAAGCTGCTGGTATATGGTGAAGGAGGACACTTTGTCAAGCACCAAGACACGGAGAAAGAGGACAGTATGATCGCGACGTTGGTCGTTCAGCTGCCCAGTTCGCACGAAGGGGGTGACTTGGTCGTGTACCGAGGTGGCGAGGTGAGGCACCGTCACGATTTTGGGAAGGCAGACGGAACTTCAGCGTTTCTTCCTCATTACGCCGTGCACTACACCGATGCAGAGCATGCTTTGGAAAAAGTGACGAGGGGCTACCGTCTCGCTTTGGTGTACTCTATTTGCTTACCACCGTCGATGCGTCACCTCGAGAAAGCTCACGATAAGCCCCTGAGTGAAGATTTGGCTGGTCTCCTTGGCAACATGGACGATGAAGACGAACCGTTTGCTCTGCTGCTATCTCACGAGTATACCGTGAAAAGTATTCAGGACCTTGGTACTGGGGCTCTGAAGGGCGTAGACAGCGCGAGATTTCACGCATTGGAAGAGGCGAATGCGCTTGTGCCGACAGCCAAGCAGCTTCAGTTTTTCATCGTGCGTTTGACTCACAAAATTGAGTTTGACCCGGGTCGGAATATGAGTTGGAAACGTGGCAACCGCGCGGAGTCTATGCGCTGGTACTCCATCAGCGGCGCGAACCTCGGGCGAATTCGCAAGTCGACAAAATTCAACTTTCTAAACCCTGGACAAGAAACGTTGTCAAAACTGTGGATTCCTCATGGAGTCCAGAAGGAAGAAGGATACATGGGCAACGAAGGACCGAACAGAAACACCAAGTACGCTAGATACGCGATTGTTGCGTGGCCTTCCGCGAAGCATGCGGAACATGCAGCGAAGACCATGCCCTTAGACGCTGCTGTTGAGGTTTTCCACGCCCAGAAACCGGTAGATGCTGCCACACTCCGCGCATTTATGAGCAATATAGTCGCGAGGTCTCGTGCAGAGGGTAAGTACTTACCGGATTATGTTATTTTACCTGATATCCTGTCCATCAAGTCCTGTCGACTTTTGTGTGAGCTGTTCTTGGAAGCTGGCGATCCAGCGTTCGTGCGAGAATTTTTCAACCATAACAAAGTTGAAATGCGGAAGAAGTATCCATTGGTTCATTGTCTGGGGCTTGGTAACCTGAAAGGCAACGGTTCTCTTGCCCCAGTCTTCACGAAGATTGCTCGCACGTTTGATTGGAGCGACTTCGGTGAAGCATTTTTGGATGCTTTGGTCTCAACGCACAAACACAAGTATGAAGAGGAGGAACGGATTGGATACTCAAGCTTGGAGATGGCGCTGTTAATTCTCGATGGACTGGACAGCGGAGCCGCACGAGATGCCCTATTCGAACTGGTAGCAAAGAAGTCGGCAGAACTTACCTCAGAAGAATTATGCTCGTGCAAGGTCGTCGGATTACTTTTGAAGTGGGTGGTTCACAACAGTACCGACTCCGCGGTTGATAAAGTGGCAAACACATTCAAGCAACTTGATCCGAGTCTCCTTCGTCCTGCGCTTTTGGAGAAGGCACTGGAGTGTTTCAATGGTGTCGATGCAAATGACGAGAAGGTTGGGTTGCTTTCAGTGCTCGTCTCCAAGCGGATCGAGTGGCTCAAGAACCAAATCGAGATGTTTGACAAACCTTTTTCTTGGCAGATGCCAGACGCGCAGTTCCCGGATAACGCCAAGGTGGAAGAGTTTCTACGCAGTCCTACCGCGACGATGACGATGACGAAGGGAGTGCGCAAATTCAAGGGATTTCAAGACGCGAGTAACTATGCAGCTAAATGGATGCGGGAAGCGCAAGTCAATGCTTCGTTCGAGATGGAAGCCAGCGCCATCTATGCAGATGCTGTTGTGACCATTACGAAGACGCCCAAGTGGTTTGCCGAGGGTCAGCACACATTGGGGCAGTACAAAGCGGAGCTAGCTCCGCTGCTGGAATATGCTGGAGAAACTAACGGGAACGCCAGGAAGAGAGCTCGCTTGGGGTGAAGTCACAAGAGTCGAAAGTGATTCTTCATAAGGTGTTGTCGCTCTACATCTACGAACTGCTTTCAAAATCGTGTTTGAAGATGTACACAAAGAAATGCTTACAACTTCACGTACCCTTGGGATTTGGGATACAAAGTAAGATGATTGTTTCTTACGCGCCGTTCGTCTCCTTGTTAGGCAGAGATGTCGCGAACTCCTCGAACCACGCCAAGCTTTCTGGGTTCTGCAATGCGTTCTTGTTGGTCACAGCGTGGCCATCAATGATTTTCTTCACCGTGAGCTCCACTTTCTTCCCACTCACAGTGTGAGGAATTGCCGGACAGGCCACGACCATACCAGGCATGTGTCGAGGGGAGGCTTGGTCGCGAATGCACTGGCGAACCCTTTTCTGGAAGGAGGGGGTACACTCGTGACCGGTTGCCATCACTACGAACAACAGAATGCGGACGTCAGGGGTGCCGTCTTTCAGCGTGTAGTTCTGCCCGACGACCACCGAGTCGGCCACTTCTTCCATTCGCTCCAATACTTTGTAGATATCTGCCGTCCCGATGCGTACACCACCTACAAGGATTGTTGGTAAGGGAAATCGATGCCGTAGTGGGCATTAGATAGATGATCATCCTTACCTGGTTTCAGCGTTGCATCAGAACGACCGCAGATAATAACGCCGCCGCTGTTTGTGATCTTGGCAAAGTCCCCGTGCCTCCAAATGCCTGGGAAGGTGTCAAAGTCTTTACACGCCAGCGTCATGAGTCAAAGCACAACTCAAACCGAGAATCAAACAGTTTCCACTTACAGGCGTCATGGTACTTGGACCCGCTATCATCGTTCCAAAAGTACAGCGGCATCGATGGAAATGGCTGCTTGCAGACCAGTTCGCCTTGCTCTTCAATGATTTCCTTGCCATCGTCATCAAAGATGCGCACATCCATGCCCAAACCACGGGTCTGCAGCTCACTATCGCGCACTGTACAGTACACACAACAGCGTTAACTAACTCTGCCCTTCATTTACGCTTGAGGAAGCACATTCATTTGGTGTACCTGGAAGGTTGGTGCAGCCGATAGCAAAACACCCATTCAAGTCGGTACCTCCGCTGATGGAGGCAAACTGTACGTCGCTCTTGATTCCCTCGTACACAAACTAAAGCGGTAGCGGTTAGTCATAGCATCGCATTTATTCCCCCAGCTACGAATACCAACCTTGAAAATATTGGTACTGGCGGGTGATCCTGTTGACGTGATTAACCTCAGCTTGGACAAGTCAAACGTTTTGCCAGGAACGCATCCTGAGTCCATGACGGCGGCCAAGTAGCGCGCACTAGTACCAAATACCGTAACGCCAACGTCCTGCGCAGTCGTTTGTAACAATGATATATAAGTGAAAGGCATTTAAGGGAACAGCAGCCAACATGAACATTGACGTACCTGCGCGAATTTCCACAACGCATCTGTGGATGGATACAAAGGATTGCCATCAAACAGAACTAGCGTTGCCCCAACGCCAAGTGTACTCACGACCCAGTTCCACATCATCCAGCCAGTGGTCGTGTAGTAAAACACGCGATCCTCCCGTTGAACGTTCAGATGCTGCACAAGTTTACATGCGATGAGTACGAGGCAAATACAAGTTTTCGTTAGCTACTAGCAGTAGAAATTCCGTAAGATGTTCAATGCTACACGTAGACGTACGATTGCGAGCTCCTTCAGATGGTTCAAAACGACACCAGGACCTTGGACAAGGCACTTCGGAAGCCCTGTCGTTCCCGAACTGTACATGACGTAGACCGGGTGATCAAAGGGCAACTGTGCGAATGGTATCGAGTCCTTCACAGGCTGCACTGCTTCCTCGATAAAGCGATCGTAGTAGACTGCTCCCCGGATTTTTGACAGATCCAGGTCGTGCTTGCTGGATATGGTAAAGCGGATGACTACCACCTTCTCCACGGTCGGTAAGTCATCAATAACCTTTTTCAGCTGCGGGAACATGTCGATTCGGTTGCCCTTGTAGAAGTAGCCGTCCGTAGTGAATACAACCTTCGGTGTGATCTAGTAACATTCGTTTCGGAATCGAACGTCAACAACATAGCAAGTGAGTGGAATCTAACAAAGCAGGTATGAGCGTACCTGGGCAAAGCGATCCAAAACGCCTTGAGCACCAAAATCCGGCGAACAGCTCGACCAGATTGCTCCGAGGCTACCGACCAACAACAAACGTGAGTCAACTAAAAAACTAAATAGATGTAGCTCAAGCAGCACGTGAACCTGGTGGTGGCAAGCATTCCAACGATGGCTTCCGGGACGTTCGGGATGTACGCTGCAACGCGGTCACCCGCAACAACGCCCATCTCCGCTAGTCGCGCAGCCAGCTTTGCCACTCGTTCATACAGCTCCTTGAACGAAATGACTTCTTCTTGGTTGCTCGTTTCCGCCTTGAAAATAATAGCCGGACGGTCATCTCGAAAGCGCAGCAGGTTCTCAGCGAAATTCAACCGAGCTCCCGGGAAAAACTTGGCACCTGACAGTTAGTCAACACAACCACACCACAACATCAATTAGCCCCCACATCTTCCGATACGACCTCGGAACTCCCCGCACCTGGCATCTTCTCCTTGTCCTCGATCACCTTCGTGAACGGCTGAGACGAGATCATGCCCGTAAAGTCCCAACACTGCACCACCAGCCATCCTGTAAGCCCCCACACTACTCTCCCCATTGCACAGGCAACTGCAGTCGTCTCACCGCTTCCCAGAACTGCTCGAGGTTGTCCACCGACCACTTCCAGAGCTCCTGGGGTGTCTCCAACGACACTCTGCACACCAGAGCAAATAGCAACAGCATTAGTCACCCACCCCCGCCCCCACTTAGCAACAGCTTGTGTCCTCACTTGAAGCGTCCGTTCACTAGCTGCGTGAACTTGGTCCAGTTGGAGGAGGCCAAAAGCTCTGCAGGAGGCGTCCACACTGCTCCACGAATGATACACCGGATAAGGGGGCGGTTAGCGCTGGTGCGACAATAGTTGATACGATTGCAGACGTACGAGGGGCTTCGTCCTCGTCGTCTTTAGCCACTGCAGTTCTCTTGGCGTCTGTGGGAACGACATCGTCGCCCTTGCGCTTGCCCAGCACCGCCATCATCCACGTGCGGTGGTAAATGGTCGAGTGAGGGTACCGGTACATTGTCCGAGGACACTTGAAGTCGTACTTTGCTGGAAATTCTTTCAGCAAAGCTGAAAGCACTAGGGTTTCTAAATGTACCTGTTTTGATTTTTATTGTTTTTAACGTCGATTTCAGATTTTAGTGTGTTGTTTTAATCAGTTTGACTTCGCTTCAGTATAGCGCTCGCTCACATGGGACACTCGCAATCTCGACGTTTGGAGCGCTTAGCAACGCAAAACCGCTATTTCTAATTCTTGTTATTTTGACGCGTTTCCCTCGATCAGGTTTAGCTATAGATATGCTTAGTGTCGGAGCGGCGTTTAGAAATGAACTTTAACGGGGAGTCGCGGTGCTGTTAAGTATCCGAAGCGTCGCTTCCTAAAGTAGCCCCCGACTCTTCGCCGCGCAAATCCCTAAATATGGTAGTGCTTACTCACTTGCTATTACTATACCAGCAGACATGAACCCATTTCAACGGTCACTCGCGACCCCTGGCGTTTAGAAATGAAGCGAGCTCACTTGCCAGCCGACCCTTGACGCACACCAGGCTTCACTGCATTTGCGCGCATCCAGAGAGTTCCGGCATACTGTATGGCAGTCGCATCAGCAGAGCAGCTCTTAGGGCAGCACCACCAACGCAAGCGGCAGCCTGCTGCTAGCGCTGCAGCATGCAGGGATACATGTATCAGGCTATTGCGGCGATTTGCTGCCACCACGACAGCGAAACTCCGTTGAAATTTGAGTGTGGTACGGCGCGTGTGCCTCCGGGCCGTTGCCACACTGACAGAAACTCCAATTGTATACACTCGCTGCATTAGTGAGTTGAGTGCCTCCATTATTAATAGCTTGTCGGTGGACAAGCTCCACTGGAGAGCTTGTTGTGATAAGTATAGATGTGGCGGCGAAGTCATACATACCACAGTACCAAGTTGCTTTCGTGTTCGACGCGCAATGTGTGACATGGTGCAGCACGGCTGCTCCTTAGTTGTGTAAATTACACAATATAATTGTATAATCTGCACAATCAAATTGGCAATACTAATTCACGTACAGCTTGCGTCAATAGGTACAGTAATGCGCACCAATAGGGAACCTGGTATAACGTTAGATAGAAAGAAGGCTATTAATAGTCGCATATTACTGTATCTCGTCGACAAAATATGCCTCCTCAGCTAGTAAAAGGTGGTTGATTCTTTTCGAGTGATGTTCCTCTGTTACAAGCTGCGAGATTGGCCGGCCTCATGCTTACACAGCCCATTTCGAGGGCTTCAGTCCACGAACACGTATTGGAGGTCATTTGTTAATATGTGGACTCCCTGGATCCCACATCAGCTCAAGCAAAAATGAAATGATGAACCCTGCGATTAAGTTCAACTGAGGTTTTGATCTTTATACTGTTGTGCGTTGCTTGAGGCTGAAACACAAAGTCCACACTTTTGCTGAAAGACCTCGTGCGCTTGCAGCGCGCTACTGTTCTTTCAGCTATAAGCTGAAAGCTACCGGGCTTGGCGGCGTTTCTAAGCGCGCAGCTTCAACTCGTAGTGTTTTTTACTGCGTCTTGCGACACTTTTGCGAAATCCTGAGGGGGCTGCAAGTGTTTTTTATGGAGTGTTGCAAACAGCTACTTGCTTTCAGTATGGCGACACGTGCGCAAGGGCCACATGGGGGCGACGCCTCAAAAGTGTGAATTTTACCCATATTTGCCTCCCGTATCACTCGAACATCTATCCACTTGTAGCCATCAACTTAGTGTGACTCTTAACGGTAGTTTCCTGCTTTAGGTTAACGTTTCAGGTTCTGCAGTGTGGTGCCGCACCAGGTGCGCCGTTAGAAATAAACATGAACGGGTGCGGAAGGTATTTTAAAAGCGTGAAAGGTCGCCGAAGTATCCATGTACCCACTTGTCAAAGTTGACAGAGTGGCCCACATTCAGCCAATCAGAGCAAATCACTAAAAATGGGCTCTGGGCTCACTTGCTTTCAGTATGGCGTCCGCAGCTTCAACACCCCGTTTCTAATGTCAACCACACAGTTTCTAATGTGCACGGTCAGTCTGCAGGCAGCCACGCAGGCCATAGGCACGGACCGTGCTTCAAGTGCCGCGTGGGGGACTACCCCGCGCTCGAGACCTTCTCCTTCGTACTATACGATGATAATTTCTACGCGGGCGTGCTCGAGGTGGCAGATCCGCATCCAGTCCAAGCTGCGCGTGGACGTGCACGCCGTTCTGAGCTCGTAATCAAGGGCGACGGAGGATCCTCGACCGAAGCGGAAGCCGCCAAGCGCCGTGCCATGTGCTTCACGCCCATGCAGCACCGCGGTCTGATGTAGTTCCGTCCCGGTCAAGTGTTTGCTCTGGTGCTGCAGGCATTCAACCGCATCGAGTTCGCCTTCTGCGCAGTGGAGAGCGGAGCAGCCACGCAGCTGGTGGTGCTGGTGAACCTCGCGGCTAGCGCCCGGGCGGCACCTTGACGCAATACAAGGAGTACGAGCTCTCCAGCAAGGCCGACGGCGGTGAGACGCACGCGTGGAGCGACACCAAGGCTGCGCTCACGTGCTTCGTGAGCCCCACGAACCCCAAGGGCGACTAGATGGACGTGCAGCAGATAAAGAGCTACATTGAGACCAACTGTCTCGACACCCGCACCATGATCATCGACGAGAGCATGGATCCGTGGGTGGCTCCGCCGTGGCGTCAGGACTCGCTCATCCACCAGCGGGAGTGGGTCAAGCAGCTCGGCGAGACCCGCCACATTAACGGACGGACGAGCTGGACCAAGATCTCGTCGGGCTGCGCATCGGCGAGCCACGCACGCCGCCGAGATCAAGCGCAAGGGGGTGTCGTGGTCAGTCAATTCGATGGCGCTTGCCTTCGTGTACGCCGTGGTTAAGGACGACGCTTACCTGCAGCAGACATGGGACGTGACCCCCAAGTGGCGCGCCAACGCCGTCCTTCGTGTGCATCGCCGTCCGCAGTCCGGAGCAGACGGCCGTGCTGCTCAAGGTCTGGAAGCCGCTCCAGTAAAACTACTGGTATTGAGTATGGCTGGCTGGCTATCGGAAAAATGTAAGCTTTGCCATTCTGAACCGCATTTCTCTGTATATTTGTGCGTTCACTCCCTGTCGGGTGACATGCGGTGGCCCAACCGCTTGAACTTTCCCTCCGAGCCGCGCACCACGCCCGTGTACTTGCCGATCAGGTAGCTCTTCTCGGCCAGCTCCGCCTCGAGGTTGAGGATCTCGAGCTCCAGCTCGCTCTGCTGCTGTTCACAGCGCCGTCTCGCCCTCCGACACAGCGGCGGTCCTTCGCTCCTGAGTTTCATCCATCAGCGACAGTGACGGGAACAATTTGCGTCCACAATGAGATGAAGAAACAATTTGAGCAGGAAGCAACACATTTGAAGCTGAAAGACCTCGTGCGCGAACGCGCGCTATGTTAGTACTTAATTGTACTTAACGGAAGTTGAAGTTGAAATCATTAGTAGTGTGGTGCACGCGATTATTGAGTCGAAGATGGCTACATGTATACTTGACGTTGCACTTGTTTGTGACTTGGTTGTAGTAACTTATTACAGGCCTTAGCTTTACCTTCGGGTTAGCTAGCAGGATGTCGTGCTTGGTAGAGAACGAGAGTGAGCGCCTCGCAGTTAAGGAGGGTCATTTATAAAATTGGATGGACGGCTGGCTGGCTACACGAGCGCCACGGCCGCTTCCGAGAGGCGGGGGCGTCCCAGGAAGGCGCGGGCAGCGGCGTTGACGGCCATGCTGTTGTTTGGACGCGCGTGGCTGATGGCGGTCATTCGAGCAACGGCTCGGAAGGTTGGACGTGCGGATGCACGTGGGGCGTTGAACGACGCGTTGGCGGTGGTCATGTTGTCCCGGACGCGGCTCAGCAGTTGCATGAAGCTCGAGTTGAAGCCCAGCTCTGGCGTGAAGTGGAGCAGCTCGACGCGTGAGAGCGTGTAGTGCTTGTCGAGAGGGATCTCCATGTCGTTGAGCATGATCGGCAGGATGGGCTTCCCCTTGTCTTCTGCGAACGCCAACTGGTCCTTGACAAGCTCGCTGTTGACGGTCTTCCTGGACAGCACCACGATGAACACGTCGCACTTGAGGATGGCTTCCTTGGCGGCGTGGATGCGCTCAGTCATGTCCGCGTACGTCTGGGTGCCGTCTAGGAGACATCTCACGGTGTTGTCCCGAAGTCGATCATGGAGACGCTTGACAAAGTTGTGGTGGTGATCGCCGTGCGACACGAATGCAAAACTGAGGTTGTCTAGCGTGGCAGGGTCCCAATCCGTGATGTTCTCGCCGAAGCCGGCCACGCTGGTGCCATTAGCCATGCGACGGCGGCTGCCAGTGACATTGGCCTCGCGTTGCTTCTCAATTTCGTCACGAACACCATCAAGCAGAAGGCGGAACTGCGCTGCAAATCGCTCTTCATCGTACTCGTACATGATCTTTCGCTTGTTGGCGTTGTTTACGCTCTTGATCGCTTGCTCGAAAGGAACCATTTGACGCGTGTAGATGTACACCTGCATTTCCTCTGTGACGGCAGCACCCTCAGGAGACACGGCAATGATTGGCTTGCCAAGCTGCTTGGCCAGCGCTAACTCCTTCAGACACCACTCAGAGACCGGGTAGTCTTCCGTGTACAGACAGATAATCACCTCAGCATTTTTGATGCCACGTGCAATCTCTTCGCGCCACACAGAACCACCGCCGATACCAGTGGGATCCATAAGGTCAAGCCACGACGTAATGTTCGCACGCTCGAGACTGTCGCGGATTTTCAGCGCGAATTCGCTGTGCGAATGCGTGTAGCTGATCATAACATCACGATCGCCGGCAGCCTGCTTGATCTCAAATTGCAACTGTGTCGAGGTTGTGCAGTCGACCGGACGGTAGCCATCGCGGTTCGTCTCCATTACGTCTGCACCTGCATCCAAGAGTGCCAGAGCCGTGCCCTTTTGCTCGCATTTCATGGAAATGTGCAGTGCTGTATCACCGTTGGGAAGACGATCATCGATATCTGCGCCGTGCTGAACGAGGCAGTCAAATAGGTCGACGCTCACATTCTTGGACGATGCAGCACATAGCAGAGGGGTGTGATCACGGTAGTCACGCAAGTTAACGTCGGCGCCTTTGCTCAGAAGCAAACGAACCACCTCTGGCTTGTTGACACGTGCAGCCCAGTGGAGAGGCGAGCGACCGAAGATATCCTGAAAGTCCGGGTCAGATCCAGCTTCAAGCAGCTTATTTACAGCCTGGATAGCACCATTAATGGCTGCCCAGTGCAGTGGTGTACGACGATGCATACCCGTGTAGCCATACTCGCCCACACAATTGGGATCTGCACCAGTTTTCAGCAGCCTTTTAATCCCCGCGATATCGTCCTTGGCTGCAGCTTCATGGAGTGGTGTAAGTGCCACATCAGCTCCCCATTCTTCAAGTTCATGTGCCACGGGGAAGTTGCCACGCATGTAGGCCATTTGCAGCACTGTGAGCGTGTTCATGTGGCCAGGATCTGGTACCTCCAGGTGATTAGCTCCAGCTTCGAGAAGCAACGTGACGATGTCGGGGTTATCGGCCACAAAAAGTGGTGGCACGCGGTCAGACCAATACGACGCCTTAGACTTGAGGTTCACGTTCGCACCATGCTCCACGAGCCATTGAACCGCTTGAATTTGGCCAGTGCTTACCGCGCAATGCAGCGGTGTCACTAGTGTCGTTCTGAAAATGGATGCAGCCATCTCATCTTCAGACGTCAGAGGCTTCGATACAAAAATCTGTGCAAATGTCCAGAAGAGGTCTCCAGTCGTAAAGCGCACCCGCGAGACTTTATCATAGCTGTCAACACGAAACCCAGCGTCCAGCAGCAATTGCAGCGCCTGGACGTTGCCCAAGTAGGCGGCCACATGCAAGGGGTTCTTCTTGGAGCGACCGAAGAGCTTGCACACGAGCCGTGCATCCGAGTACATTTCTTCCGCGAAGTCCGTGCCCAGGCGCTCCTTGGCATACTCGAGCAGACTCTCCATCTTGGTCACGTTTCCTAGTGACGTTTCCTTGTACAGGTGCTTGCGCACGTCGTTGATGACCCTCGAGCGCTCCGACTTGTACCTACTCCTTCGCCGCTGCAGTCGCGATCGGATGCCGCCCGTCTGGTCCGTCTCCTTAAAAGCTCCAAGCTGCATGCTCAGATGCTCCCGGAACCGCGCGAAGTACGTGAGCACCACGAAGTTGGCGAAGAAGGTGACGACTGCAAACACCACGTACAAAATGGCTCGCGCGCGACTGCAGTGGAAGTTGTTGCCTTGGAAGATGGCGTACGCGAAGTACAGCAGCACCACGAGGCTGAAGACCAGCACCACGACGCTCAGCAGCTCGCAGACCTGGAAGAAGACGGATCTCTGGATCTTCTGGCGGCCGCCGCCGTCCGCACGTCGTCGGAACGGCTCGAAGACCCTCAACCCAGACGCTGGGAGACCGATTAGCACCAGCAGCGGCGCCACGTGGTACACCAGCATGGCGTACACGACGATGGTGTCGCACGCGCCGCAGTAGTCGGTGCCTGCAACGCACGCCGTGGTCTTGGTGCGATGGAAGGCCAGCGCGTACCCCACGTCGTGCACGTACACGCCGCCGTGGGCCACGTCCCTGGACACCCAGAAGGTCACGATGCCCGCCACGCCCAGCGCCGCCACCAGCAGCGTGCTCATGCGCAGCCGCCACGTGAAGTACGAGTTGCGGCCGTAGCCCGAGCCCAGGAACGTGCTGGGCAGCGCCTTGGGCGTACCCCGCGGTGCGACGGCCACGGCGTCATCGTCCACGTCGCCCAGCTCCATGAGCGCCTCGTCCGTGGAGCCGCTGGGCAGCGGCGTGGGCGTGCGCGACGCCTTGTCGGTGGACGCGGCGGGGACTGTGGTGGACGGGCCCTGCGAGCTGCGGCGGCTGACGCGCTCGCCCCCGTGGCCGGAAAACGAGCCCTGCTCCGGTAGCGCGTGGTAGTCCGCGGCCTCCGTCATGGGCTGGCAGGAGGCCGAGTGAGTGTCAAGGCGAGGTGGAGGAGATGGAAGTCCCGTAATGGCGTTAGGTAAGGTCTTTACTAAAGGTACCGACGCTGGAAGCAGGCAAAATTGATTCTTTTGGGCTGCGATGTGACGCTTTTGTTGAATTTTTGATGCGTTTTGTAAGCATTGGAAGCTAGGGGAAGGGCTGAAAGGAGATATTTGGCGACGTTTGCTTGACTTTTAGCTGGATAAAGTGGCCTTTCGAGGTGGGAGAACCTCAAGCTGGTCAAGATGCAGCGCTCGCTTTGCTGCGGTCCGCGACAGGCAGCGTCCGGTGCGGCGAGGTCTGTGGCGCTCCATGGTGCTCAAAAATTGGATTTCGGGTCGGGCGGGAGTCGAACGCGGTGCCGTAGGGTACATCTCACATGAAGGACAACTGTGACTGACGTCTGGTAGCACTTCAATAATGAGCCCGTCATGAAATGTTGCTGTTGCCGGAGGCCAACAGTGTTGAACTTTGTTGGCCTAAGGCACCCGCTCCGATGGCAACTTGCCTGCAGCCATTTTATCGTACATTGTTTGAGTTTTGGAGTTGCAGCACTGCTGCTGCTGTTGCTCTCCGATACCGTTTCTCCGGCTACCTACAGCCTGTAGGCTACAGGTAGGCGATGTGGAAACGTGACTGATGGCATGGCCGACCATACTGGATACGGCCTCCACATCACGGTCCGGGACACGGGCACCTGGAGCAAGTTTTCTACCCGTCACTCCATCTACCGCTGAAGTTGAAGCCCCACGACCGCCTTGCCGCACCCGGTCCATTGCAACAAGCACCGCACATTATTGTGACTTTTCGACAAGCAAGGTTCCTGAAAACCTAATCGCATTTTCGTGTAACGGGAAGTACCGTATCCGCTCAGTTTACGCCCGCCGACGTTCAGCGGTGTTCAATTCACAAGCAAAAGCGCGGGAAGCCCTCGAAGACGCCAGCAGCGATGACGGACGAGCAGAAGCCACTGAGCGTGGACCCGCAGACCGAAGCGCCGGACGCCGAGACGCAGGCGCCCGCCTCCAACTCGTCTGCCGCGTCCTCGACCGGCACGAGTCTGGGCGGCCGCGTGCGCAAGACGACGCAGAAGTTCACGTTTGTGCAGGCCAAGAACGACGAGCCCGAGGAGTTCACGCCGCCTGTGGGCAAGGGCGTCAAAGTGCGCGACATGGAGTTCGTCCGGAGCAACGTAAGGGCGGCGGGAGAAGCGTTCAAAGCGCAATTCGCTACGAGTTGGCGCAATTCTGACGGTTTTGTTGGTGCAGCTGGAGGCGCTGGGCAAGAAGCAGCAGGACATGATCAAGCAACTTTACAGCGTCATGTACGGCCGTCGCTTCCAGCAGAAAAACGTACGTGGGTGGTGGAAATTGGGGTTTTAACCCTTACTGGAGCGGACGACTGACTAGCTGACTGGCTGATGCAGATGAAGCTGATTAAGGAGCAGCTCCTCGACTTCTCCGGCATCATCGAGCAGGACGAGAAGGTGATTGGTGATTGGTGCAACTTGTCTGAGTTTGGTGGTGACTCATGGTGTGCAATTGTTGCAGTCTCGCGAGCACTTGTTCGCCAAGATGGGCAAGTGGAAGCGCGTTTTCGTGCACGAAGTGATGGATCTGCTTGCGGTATGGGTGGCTTTGCGCGTGCTGGCTTGTTACGGTGGCAGTACTGATAATTTCTGTGCGTGATGTCATGTGGCTGCAGGTGGATCGCTCGAAAAAGTCTTTTGACGACGCGGGCAAGCAGCACGACAAGGAATCGCTTCTTGACCGGCTGATTGATTGGCTCTACAACCCGCAGGAGACGAAGGTGTGGAATCACGTGGTTGAGAAAGGAAACCGTGGAGTATGGACTAAGTCAGGGATCGTTTGTTGGTTTTGCAATAGCTCGGCGAGAAGAAGGCCGCCATTGCCGCCAAGAAGGAGAAACAGAAAGCTAACAAGCGAGCGAAAAAAGCGAAGAAGACCGTACGTCTTTGCTGCTTTGAATTGGTAGTACGCGTGGGGATGAACCTGTAGCTCACTGGCGGTTGACGATGCAGACTGAAAGCGAGCCTGCCAAGAAGAAGCGGAAAACTACCAAGAAGAAGGCTGCTGTTGCAGACGAGGAAGAGAACGAGGACGACGACCACGAAGCCACGGAGTCCGAAGGTGAAGAGTCATCCAGCGACTTTGAAGAGGGCGATAAGAAGACCTCCAAGAAGAGGAAAGCCACTCGTCGGCCGACGAAGCGCGTTGTAGAGAGCGACGACGAGGACGACGACGAAGGCGAAAAGGACGACAACAACGCTGCTGGCAAGGACGAAGAGCAGCCCGCTGCCGAGCCCGAGGAGGAGTCCGCCGTTGCTAAAAAAGAAGAGCCCGAGACGGACCCGCTGGATGCTGACGTCCGTAGCAAGGTCAGGGACATTATCGCCCACGGCAACGCCGAGGAGCTGACGGTAAAGAAGGTAAGGATGGCCCCATGTCGTTGATGCGCCAATTTGAACGCGAACTAACATTTCTGCATTACGTCATGTACATTCAGATCGTACGGCAGCTGAGCGCGGACCTGGGTCGCGACATGTCCTCGCAGAAGAAGGCAATCAAGGAGTTCATCACGAACGACCAGGCGGAGATCTAGTCGGTCGACATGTGTGCAGATAGTTAGCCGCTCCAACTTTGTTTTCTTCTGCTGCATCCACTCTGACAATTGCCAAAAGCTGAGTGCTTGGCGTCCTCACGTCCGTTCCAAGCCCGCGGCTTCGCCATGATAGCGTGGATGCGGCTTTGTCAGTGTAGGTAGCGCTACCGGTGGTCAATCATGTTCAACGCATTTCGAATGTTGCCTTTTTCGTCTGCCCTCTGTGATTGGCTCAGAAATTTGTAGTATCTGCTCGACGATTGGTCAATATGGCTTCAAGCTTCGCACTGACAGCCTTCCATCCATTTCGTGATTGGCAGCAGCATGGGCAAGAAGAGCAAGAGCAAGAGCAAGACGCAGGCCGTCGTGGAGCCTGAGCAGGCTGAGCAGCCGGCGCTGGAGTCCGAGCAGCCAGCGCTTGAGCCTGAGGTGGTTGAGGCCGTGAAGGAGCAGGTGAAGCACCAGAACGTGTCGGCGCTGACCGACGGCTTCGCCCAGAGCGCCGCGTTCTTCGGCAAGAAGGTGACGTACGCTCCAGCGGTGGCGGAGACGCCCAAGGAGCAGCCGGAAGTGAAGAAGGAGGCGGCGAACGACAAGAAGAAGGACAAGAAGGAGAAGGAGAAGAAGAAGGCTAAGAAGAAACAGGAGGAGCAGGAGGAAGGAAAGAAGGAGAAGAAGGAAGAGCAGGAAGAGGAGCAGGAGCAAAAGGAGGAGGCTGCGGAGGAGAACGCTGAAGAGGCGGAGGACGGCGAGAAGAAGAAGAAAAAGAAGAAGAAGCACAAAAAGAAAAAGACGGAGGAAGGAGAAAATGAGCAGCAGGAGGAGCCCACGATCGAGGACGAGAAGGCGAATCGCACGGTGTTCGTCGGCAACGTGTCGCTCGACGCCACGCAGAAGGACATCAAGACCCACTTCTCGGTGTGCGGCAAGGTGGACAGTGTGCGCCTCCGTCATATGCCCATTGCCGGCTGCGCTGTAGGCGAGGCTGGCAACCAGAAGCTCATGATGAAGGTGTGCGCTAACAAGAAGATCTTGACCACCGCCAAGGACAACTGCAACGCTTACGTGATTTTCGTCGAGGAGAGCAGCGTGGAGGCTGCGCTTAAGCTCAACGGATCGGTACGTTGAGTTGATTCCTCGCTACAAAGTCGAAGATTGTCGGTGCTGACTAATTTTTATTTTTTACAGACTCTGGTGCACAAGAAGATCCGCGTGGACCGGGCCAAACCTGTGATCGACGCTCGCCGTAGTGTGTTCATCGGAAACGTGCCGTTCAAGTGCACGGACGAACAGATGATGCTCTTCTTCGCGAAGCGCCTCCAATCTGAGGAGGAGCCGGAGCCGATTGAGAACGTGCGCCTCATCCGCGACCGCGAGTCGGGTCTGGGCAAGGGCTTTGGCTACTTGTTGCTGAAGACTCCTGCTCTTGTAGCCAAGACGCTGGCGCTTCGTAACCTTAAGATGGAGACTCGTGAACTGCGCGTACAGGTGTGCGGCAAGCGTTTCAAGAACAAGCGCGGTGAGGAAGATTCCAAGGAGGAGTTCGAGGGCCTACGTGCGTCTGCTGGTGCTCGCGCACGTATCCAGCTGAAGCGTAAGGCTGGACTTGACAACGTGGACCGTGGTCTGGCTACCAAGAAGATGAAGCGCACTGCCGCCGCGGCAGGACTGGGCAAGAAGCTGAAGCCCAAACACGCAGCACGAAAGGCAGCGAAGGCCGCAGCGGAGGCTGCTGCCGCTAAGGGTAACGGTTCCAAGAAGCGCAAGCACGACCACAGTGACAGCAAAAAGGCAGAGAAGA
Source organism: Phytophthora x cambivora (assembly GCA_033557925.1). NCBI lineage: Eukaryota > Oomycota > Peronosporomycetes > Peronosporales > Peronosporaceae > Phytophthora > Phytophthora x cambivora. Next base: position 10,428,143 of record JAUCEB010000011.1, on the reverse strand, counting down.
CCAAGGCCAAAAAGCCGAAGCACGCCGCTCGCAAGGCTGAGAAGGCAGCTAAGGCGAAGGAGTAAGGTAGATAGAGAGCATGCTAAAGAAGACAATGCATTTGTGAAATCATCGACGGACATGTTGGTATTCGTCGCCCGCAGAGCAGAAAGCGTCCGATGACAGCTTAGTTCGCCCGGGGCTGGAGAGGGGTATAGCCCGCTCGCTGCTTCCATCGCTTCAAGATTGCCATGACGAGCGCACATGCAGCAGCCCCCGCAGCAACACCCAGTCCCAGAAAGGCCCAATTATCAGCTGGAGACGACACCGTGGAGACTGCAGTAGCCTCAGCTGTGTCCGTCGTTTTCAACGCCGCCGTTTCTTCAAGTGGGAAGTCGCTCAGCGCCATGTACATGAGGCTCATAACTCCCGTGTGAGGCAGCGTGTTATTGTACAGCGCCACAATCCGAACGATGTCCGTCGTGCGCATGCGCCGAGGCGGGTCAAACGTGCACGTGCTCATCGAAATCACATAGCCGTCTTCGTTTCCAGCCTCGGTTCCAGAGCCATACTCGGGCACAGATGCACACAACAAGCCACCAGTCGCGTCGTCATACAGCTGAATCCCCAAGCCGCCACGATGCTGGTGCCCAACCGCATACACGAGCTCCACCTCTCGTTCTGGCTCCGGTGGGTGCTGGCGGTAAGAAAACAGTGGAATGCTACCGTTGTCCAGCCGCTGGCGCGTCGAAAGCGTGTGCACACATCCAGGGTGCGTCTCTGGGTCGCACACGGGCACGTCGTACTCAATGTTCCCCATGTGCTCGAGGCTCCCGGAGGCGTCGCAACAAGCCGCAAGATACAGCGGGCGGTTCTCCGGCACAATCTCAGCGTACTCCAGCGAGTAGCGCAGCTGATACTTGGCATTGCTAGCAGCAGCGACCTCCAGCTCGTCGTGCTCCAGGCAAAACTCGGCGTCTTCACAGCATCGCAATCCTCCATGGTACGTCTCGGCAGAGCACACCGTATTCTCTTCGAAGCGGAGCTGCGCATTGCAGCTGCCATTGCGGAAGGGGATCTCATTTACAGTTTCAGCAGTGAACACGTCCTCGGACGTGCAGGGGCACTCAAGACAGCGATGCGCGCGCTCGGGCGCCATCTTGCGCGTGTTGATGATGTGGACGTTGGCCATCCACTCGTCCTCGCCCTCCACCGTCATAAAGGCGTAGGGGAAGTAGAACTCCTGCGGGGTGCCGCGACACTCGGTGCCAGCGCCGAACGCGACGCTGCGGCTGAAGTTCTTCGGCTTCATGGGCGCCCAGCGGCTCTTCATGGCGTCGTACTGCTTGTGCGTGGACCCAAACACGTGGTGGTGCAGGTAAGCGTCGAACGTGGGCACGGGCACCACGTTTCCGTCCGCATCCTGCTCCACTACGTCCGCCTCGAAGCGGTAGACGGAGATGGGGCCCTTGGGGATCGGCAGGCGGTGGAAACTGTTGGTCACCTCGCCCTGGGACAGCGACAGCGGCGGCGTCAGCGCCGTGTAGCGCTTGGTCTCCGGCTTCGCTGCGGCGGCGAGCGAGCTCATCAGCAGAGTGAGCAACAAAGGCCCCATCGTGGACTTGAGCTCGGCACTGCAAATCGGGAAGTGAAAGGTCCCCAGTGGGTGGCGGACGAGGAATGATGGTCGGGGATAGACAACTTCAACATGAAAAGATTACGGACGAAGGCTCCAGCCACAAACCGCCTGAAAGCTTGCTGAAAGCTTACTGGCGACCGCCATGACCCGAAGATAATAGCGAAAACACTTTGGTAATTTACTCCAGTTTACAATTCTTGTATCATATCGACTCATCCTGGTGGTTGATGTAGCGCAGCGAGAGCAGCGCCAACAGTCTCAGGACGCCGATGAAGCACGACCCGACGTAGCCCTTGACCGTGATATGGTCAATCGTCACGGGTGAATTCGTCACGGGTTGGCAACCAAGCTCCGAGCCAACGTTTTCGTACAGTATGCGCCGAGTGTGCTGTTCCAGGTCGGTTCGTTCGGGCAGTCGGAAAAGATGAGCGCCGTAAGGATAGACATTGGGTATTTTTGCGGAGTGATGGCGTAGAGCCACTGGTATCCTTCGGGAATGAATTCTGCCGGGGGATTGAAGCCGATGAACCGTTCATTGAACGAGAAGAAAATGCAGTTCACGAGCAATCGCAGAGACTTTGACACTGGGTAAAGCGTAGACAAAGAGCTGTCCCATGTACGTCTGCATCAGCACCAGCAACGAAGTGATGCTCCAGTATAGCACTCCCGTTCCAAACCCAGTGAAACTGACCAACGGATAGAAGATCGCCGTGAAGAGCAGGCATCCAAAGAAGACGTACGGGATTTCGGCGATAGTGGAGCCCACGAAATACCAGTGAGTTGTACGTAGGCGCCGCGTTCTCCGGATGCAATCGGTAGCACACAGTTAAACGACACGATACCGTTAAACAGTGTCGTCATGAGCACCATACCCACGCCACCGTTGATCCTGGTACAGTAGCTCACGTACTCTACGTCCACGTACGTAAGTCCAAAGAGAAGCGCTAGCAAAATACCGATAACGAACCGCGTCATGTTGTACGTGGGTGTGCGCCAGTTACTAGTTAAGAGGTTGGACCATCCAACCTCAGCGGTTTGTCATTCCCAATTCTTCCGCATCTCACACGGAAGTATCCTCTGGCAATTCATACTGCGCTGATGCTATCTGATTGCCCCTATCCGATAAGAACCGACTTCGGTGGCCGCCAGGGAAAACATGTAACGTTACATGTAACATTCGCTCTGGTATTAAACTTATCAATAATTGGTTACCAAATTGGTTACCAATTATTGGTATTTGTATTTGGATTCAGCAATAATTGTTGAATCTAATCTGTAGCACGAGATAAATCTGTACCATCCACAAATCCAGGCTCGGAATACAAACTTTAATACTTAAAATTTAGTACACATCCTAGAATTAGAAGGCTCTTCACTCTTGTGCCGATCCATCATGAGCAGCTCTTCTGCAGCATCGGACGCCTCCGCCGTCGAAGACCCCGCAGCGACACCACTGGGCACCGACCCTCTCCTCACTATGGAAGCAATTGCGACGCTGGTGACGCTCGGACTGGGCTTGCTCTACTGGTTCTGCTGGCGTCCCAGTGCCTCCCCCTCCCCCACCAACACCCCCGCCACTTCCAGAAGCGCCAACGCAGCAGCCCCCGCCGTATCCACGAGGCCTCGGGAAGAACGTTATGCTGCATTCGTGGACACCGAGGTATCAGCCAATGAGATCGTGCTGTTTGTGGCCACAGGAGACCGCGTAGACCCCTTCCAGATACTGTTCGACGCGCTCCGAGTGAAGCTGCACGTCGTGGACTTGGGCAGGACTGCAGGGGGCAAAAATGTCCTGGAAGCTCTGCACGAGAAGTACCAGGAGCAGGTGAAGGGCGAGCAAACCGAGTTTTTGTTCGTGAGGGGGAAGCTCGTGGGCGGATTGAGGCAGCTACGCGATCTGCTGGTCGACGGGAAGAAGGACGAGCTCGGGAGCGAGTGCGACTGGAGTCATGTTCGCGTGGACGAGAAGAGTGACGCGGGGTTCATGGTACTGAGCGCGCAGAACGGATTTCAGTGTGTGCGGGATGTCGGCGATGATGCCGACGTCGCGGTGAGGTTCGAGACGAGACCACTGCATACGGTGGAGGAACTCCGCAACTTTGACACGACGACGCTGATCGGGTGTTCGGTGCCCATTGCGTCTCGATCGAGACAGCAACGCAGACGCAGCAAGCTGCTGGTTTGTCATGATATGAAAGGGGGATACCAGGAAGACCGGTTCAAGCAGGGCTGCAGCGACTTCGATGCCTACAGGTTTTATCAGTGGGATCTAGTGGATTTGTTCGTGTATTTTGGCCATGCGTTGGTATGCCCGCCACCTACTGGGTGGATCGCTGCTGGTCATCGACACGGCACTCGCGTGTTGGGCACGTTCTTAACTGAAGGTGAGCAGGGCACCGAGCTGTGCAAGGAATTGTTCCGGGATGTTCAGTCAGCTGAGGTAAGTTCATCGTGAGTAGATTGTTTAATGCGTCTGATAAGCTGACGGATAGTGGTGTTTGGTGGTTCAATCTGTAGATGTTCGCCTCAAAACTCGCTGCTATCGCTTGGCACGGTGGTTTCGACGGCTGGCTCATTAACGTGGAAAATGACGTCCCGGCCGAGCTGGTAGCCAACATTGACGTATTTTTGCGCACACTGCGCAAGGGGATGCAGCTCCAAAATCCGCTGGCACAGGTTGTCTGGTACGGAAGTCTTTCCAGATCGGGTAAACGCAAGTCATTCGTACGTCTGGATGAAGTGAGCACGGAATTCTTCAAGAATGCTGATGCGTTCTACGCAGACTATGGCTGGCTGCCCGACGACGCCAAATTCTCGGCTGCATTTGATCTCGACCGTCGCTATGACGTGTTCATGGGCATCGATGTGTTTGGCAGGCACGATATGCTTGGCGGTGGCAAGATGAATTGTAGCGAGCCGCTTCGTTTGGCTTGGAATTCAGGAGTCTCTGCTGCTCTGTTTGCTCCCGGTTGGACTCACGAATGCTACCAGCACGAAGAGCAAGAAGACTTCGTTGTTGTCGAGAACCGGTTCTGGGAAGCAGTACGAGAGAGTTGGAAAGTAAAGAGTCCGTGCTACGACGCGCTGGGTGGGGAAAACTGTTTGTACAGTGCCTTCAATATCGGTCGTGGTGTCGGTGTCTGGGCGGAAGGGAAGCGAGTGAGTACCGGTACCTGGTCTAACCTGACAGAGCTTGATGTGCAGCCAAACCAAGCGCTCCACGTTGGCAGCATCGTCACCACCGCAACGGGCTCGATGAAGGCAGCGATTTGCCATGACATGGCTTTTCAGGGGGGATCAAGCGTGCAGCTACAGGTAAAATCAGAGATTTGCCATGTTATACCAGCCGAGCCTTGGTTTTTCATTGCTGAGGTGAGATTTCTTGCGTGCTAGGGCCAATTGGTGGGGCGGGAGAAATCATATTTCAAGCTCTTCGGCGTGGACATCGAGTTCTCGCCGCGTCGTATCATGGAGCTTTCGTACACTACTGCGACACGCGAGGAATCCGTCTGCCTGCTTGTGCTGACAGTTTGCCCGGGTCTCGATCGTGCTACACACTACGTAATCCTGCGCTCGATGGACGACTCCGGGCCCGATGCTGGGGATAACCGCGTGGACCCCAAGAAAACCTTGTCAACGGTTGCCAAGGCGTCCTTGGAGAAGCATTTCTATTTGCCAGTGTCGACCGAGTTTTTCGACATTGAAGCGGTTAATGCTGAAGCCTCACTCGGAATCACCGCGGACGGGTGGTGCAAGAAGACGTATCGCCTGGGAGGTCAGCTTTGGGACCAGAAACACATCGTGGAGATCGGTGTGCTCTGCACCAAAAAGATAAGGAAGGTGCCTGGCGAACGCGAGAACTACCTCGCGTACATCGGAGAGGTCTGCGTGGTCGGCAGTAACAGCCAACCACTTGCGAAAGCGGTGCATCGTGACATCCACGGCCAACCTAGGTCGTGCAAGAACGCGACGCTCATATCCTTCAGGCGTAGCAATGCACACTCGGTCTCGTTTGCAGTGCAATGGGAATTTACAGCAGAGGGAGCGCCCGTGCGCTACGTGTTAGCGTTTGCTCGCACCGAAGGCGGCGAGCGGATTTTCGTGGGCAAGGGCTTTGACAAGTCGCTCTGGGTAGAAAGATATGTCTGGCAGCAGCGCGACATCAAGGAGGCCACGTCGTCGTCGTCGCACACGTCGACCCGCCTCACGATCGAGCTGCAAAGTGTTTCGTGGGCCGGCCAGAGTAGTACGGTCGTTTGTCAATTGCACCTGGAGGAGTGAGCTGTTGATAGAATGACGCGTGGGCGGTCATCGATGCTCCGCTCTGCAGTAGAGGGAGAAGATGTTTGTAGGGGTGCTACCGACTCGGTAGTACCAAGTGCCGCCAGAAGATAGGATTGGAGTCGATAAGAAAGAAGATGAAGTGTATCCTGCACAGGTCGTTCGAAGATTTTGGCCCGTGGTTCAGCGGCGCTGTGTCAGGCTGACACTGTCAGCGCTGGGTCGAGTCAGGGTTCTGGAACACTCTCTATACGTAGACTTCGACTGGTGTGGATTATGCAGCACGTCTCAGCCAAAGTGGTCTTGGATCTTGCGGTGCTGAAGTTCAGTTGAGTCGAGCGTAATCAGCTGGTTTGACATTTGTCTCAGCGAAGCAACTGTATGACCGCCGCGCAATCTTTCGAGCTCGGATCGCGCGCCACTGGCGCGAAATCAACAAGTTTCTGTTGACGCGCACCTCTTTTGCAGTGCGACTGGCGACGAAGGAGCTCTCGTTTAACGAAGCTCATTCCGGAATTTGCTCGCTATTCCTCAAGCACTTTCCTCATTCTCGTCTCCATGACGATGAACCCCTCCGACAAGAAGCTCGGGCTGGACTCGGCCGACGCACTGATGGCGCAGGGCCCCAACGTGCTGCACAGCTACGTGGCAGACAAGGTGCAGGCCGCCATGGGCAAGGCCATGCCCCAAATGGAGGTGCGCTTCAAGGACCTCTCCATCTCCGCCAAGGTCTTCGCCTCCAGACACTCGGACCCAAAGTCGCAACTGCCCACGCTCTACAACAGCGTCAAGAAGTCTGCGGCCAAGCTCAACGCGAAGAACCACACGGCTGAGAAGATGATCCTCAAGAACGCCAGCGGTGTCTTCAAGCCCGGCACCATCACGCTGCTGCTGGGCCAGCCCGGTTCTGGCAAGTCATCGCTCATGAAGGTGCTGAGCGGCCGCTTCCCGCTTGAGAAGAACGTGACGATCGACGGAGAGATCACATACAACAATGTCCCACAGGCTGATATCATGAAGCGGTTGCCGCAGTTTGCCGCCTACGTGACGCAACGCGACAAGCACTTCCCCACACTGACCGTGAAGGAGACGCTCGAGTTTGCGCACGCCTTCTGCGGTGGCGGAATCTCCAAGCGTGGTGAGGAGCTACTGTCCAAGGGAACCCCCGAGGAAAACACAGCAGCATTGGAGGCGCTATCAGCGCTGTACGCACACTACCCCGACGTGGTAATTAAACAGCTTGGACTAGAAAATTGCAAGGATACCATCGTGGGCAACGCCATGCTGCGTGGTGTGTCGGGCGGCGAGCGCAAACGCGTGACGACCGGCGAGATGGAGTTCGGCATGAAGTACATGACGCTCATGGACGAGATCAGTACGGGACTTGATAGTGCCGCGACCTTCGACATCATTAGCACTCAGCGTGGAATCGCGAAAACCCTGCAGAAGACGGTGGTCATCGCTTTGCTGCAGCCTTCACCCGAAGTATTTGAGCTGTTCGACGACGTGATGATCCTGAACGACGGTGAAGTCATGTACCACGGACCTCGCGACCAAGCTGTGCCTTTCTTCGAGAGTCTAGGATTCAAGTGTCCACCCGATCGAGATGAAGCAGACTTCCTTTTAGATCTGGGCACCAACCAGCAGTACAGCTATGAGGTTGATCTACCCATTGGTATGGCACACCACCCGCGTCTGGCGAGTGAATTCGCCGAGATTTTCCGACGTTCCTCCATTCACCAGCGAATGCTTCAAGCATTGGAAGTTCCACACAACCCCGAGCTTCTTGAGAACGTTGGTGCTCACATGGACCCGATGCCAGAGTTCCGCCGTGGATTCTGGGAGAACACCCGAACTCTCATGAAGCGGCAGACAATGGTCACTCTCCGCAACACTGCGTTCATTAAGGGCCGCTGCATTATGGTGGTCCTGATGGGGCTCATCTACGCAAGCACATTTTGGCAAGTTGACCCCACAAACGTCCAAGTGGCGCTTGGCATCATGTTCCAGGCAGTCCTATTCCTCGCTCTGGGTCAGGTTTCCCAGATCCCGACTTTTATGGCGGCTCGCGACGTGTTTTACAAGCAACGCGGAGCAAACTTCTTCCCGACGTCGACGTATGTTCTGGCGTGCTCTGTCGCCCAAATCCCGATGGCCATCGCTGAAAGTATCATCTTTGGATCTTTGGTCTACTGGATGTGCGGCTTCGTGGCCACAGCAGGCGCCTTTATCTGCTACATGATCATGCTCATCCTGACGAACCTGGTCTTCTCGTCGTGGTTCTTCTTGCTGACAGCAATGTCACCGGACTTCCACATTGCCAAGCCGTTCGCAACCTTCACCATCGTGTTCTTCATTCTGTTTGCTGGCTTCGTTATGACGAAGAGCACCATGCCTGGCTGGTTCGTGTGGATCTACTGGATCAACCCTATTGCTTGGTGCCTCCGTGGCCTCGCGGTGAACGAATACCGTGCTGGCAAGTTTGATGTTTGCATCTACAAGGGTGTCGACTACTGCAGTGACTACAACATGACCATGGGCGAATACTATCTCTCGCAGTACGATGTCCCGTCCTCGAAGGTCTGGGTGTGGGCTGCCATGCTGTTCATGATCGCGTGCTACGCCCTCTTTATGGCTCTGGGGTGCTACGTGCTTGAATACCACCGCTATGAGAGCCCCGAGCACACGATCATCAAGGACAAGGACGAAGAAACTGACGACAGCTACGCATTCGCAGCAACTCCGAAGGGATCCAGTACCAGTTCGACTGCTAGAGCGGTTGCTTTGGATATCGGACGCGAAAAGAACTTCGTCCCAGTCACGATCGCTTTCACGGACTTGTGGTACTCAGTTCCAAAGCCGGGCAACCCGAAGGAGTCCCTTGACTTGCTGAAGGGTATCAGTGGATTCGCCAAACCTGGTACAATGACGGCTTTGATGGGATCATCGGGCGCTGGTAAGACGACGCTGATGGACGTGATCGCGGGTCGAAAGACTGGCGGTAAAATTCAAGGGAAGATTTTGTTTAACGGCTACGAGGCCACGGACTTGGCTATCCGTCGTTGCACGGGCTACTGCGAGCAGATGGACATCCACTCGGATGCCACTACGTTCCGCGAGGCTTTCACTTTCAGTGCATTCCTTCGTCAAGACAGCACCATCCCGGACAGTAAGAAATTTGACTCGGTGGAAGAGGTGCTGGACCTGCTGGATATGCACGACATTGCCGATCAAATTGTGCGCGGCAGCTCGGTGGAGCAGATGAAGCGGTTGACGATTGGTGTGGAGCTTGCAGCTCAGCCCAGCGTGCTCTTCCTGGATGAACCGACCAGTGGTTTGGATGCGCGTTCGGCCAAGTTGATCATGGACGGCGTTCGTAAGGTGGCCGATAGCGGGCGGACCATCGTGTGCACGATCCACCAGCCGTCGTCCGATGTGTTTTACCTGTTCGACCACTTACTACTGCTGAAGCGCGGTGGCGAGACGGTGTTCGTCGGCGAGCTGGGTGAGAAGTGCCGTAAGCTGGTGCAGTACTTTGAGTCCATCCCGGGTGTTTCTCCTCTGCCTGATCGATACAACCCTGCCACTTGGATGCTGGAGTGCATTGGTGCTGGAGTCAACAACGGCAGTCGCAATGCGATGGACTTTGTCGAGTACTTCAAGAACAGCGAGGAGATGCGGATTCTGCACAACGAGATGGCTGAGGAAGGTGTCACCATTCCCGCACCAGGTCTCCCGGAAATGATCTTCCAGAAGAAGCGTGCTGCGAGTTCGTGGACGCAGGCCAAGTTCTTGACGACGCGCTTTATGCGGATGTACTGGCGCACACCCACGTACAACATGACGCGGTTCGTCATCGGCGTGTTCCTCGCATTGCTTTTCGGTCTCACGTACGTTAACGTGGAGTACGTAAGCTATCAGGGGATCAACGGCGGTGTGGGCATGGTGTTCATGACGACGCTTTTCAACGGTGTCGTCTCATTCAACGGTGTGCTGCCCATCGCCTCTGGTGACCGTGCTGCGTTTTACCGTGAACGAGCTTCGCAGACGTACAACTCGCTCTGGTACTTCGTGGGCTCCACCATCGCCGAGATCCCGTACGTCTTCTTCAGCTGCTTGATTTTCACGGTTATCTTCTTCCCGTTGGTCGGCTTCACTGGGTTCGGAACGGGAGTGCTGTACTGGATCAACGTTTCGCTGCTGGTGTTGCTGCAGACGTACATGGGGCAGCTCTTCGTCTACGCTCTGCCCAGTGTTGAGGTCTCCGCGATCATCGGCGTGCTCGTGAACTCCATTTTCTTCTTGTTCATGGGCTTCAACCCCCCGGCAGAATCCATTCCCGAAGGATACCGCTGGCTGTACGCGATCACACCGCAAAAGTATTCACTCGCGATCCTCGAGGCCCTCGTGTTCACCGACTGCCCGAACGAACCGACCTGGAACAGCACACTCGGCGCGTACGAGAACGTGGGCCCGGAGCTCGCTTGTCAGCCGGTGACGAATCTGCCCGTGACGATCGACCATATCACTGTCAAGGGATACGTCGAGTCGGTCTTCGAGATGAAGCATGATGACATCTGGAGCAACTTCGGCTACGTCTTCTTGTTTATCGGTCTCCTGCGTCTCCTGACTTTGCTGTCGCTGCGCTACATCAATCACCAGAAGAGATAAGCCTACGGTTTTCTTACCAATTTTTTATAAAACATTTCACGCTTACCAGAATAGCATTTTAAATTTATTCTTAAGTACCACGTCACGGATGACTCACCTAGTTTTAGCCAGCATTTCAGTGATAGAAGGGTAGCAGGAATGCGGCGCACGAGAACTTCGACATTTGCCTAGCAAAGTTCGCCCCGTTGGCAACCGTCGAACCACGAATTCGTTCTTGGTTCTACACTCGTTTGCTTATCGACGATAAGTTATCGTTGGTGGCGGCGTTCCACAATGTTTTAGTGTCGGGTCTTCCTCCATCCGACTCCGCTCCTTTCTCACGTCTGGGACCCACCGCAGAAATGAGTGTGGCAGTTGGAGGTCAACTGACTCACTCAGCTTATCGATGCGGAACTCGAGTGTACGCCGCATAAATAATGCCGTGCGCAGGTTGGATTGGGCCCTCGTGGAGAGCGAGCTGAATCCTCCAGACGGCAGTGATGGGGCCCCGTTCGAGCTGTGTGCGGCGACCCGAGACGACTGGGTTCGCTACGTCCAGTCCGAGCAGCAAGCGCTGGGGTCGCGCTGGGTGGCGTGGTGGGACGACAGGGTCTTCATTGTCGAGTTGCCGGAGAGTCTGCACGAAGGCCTTCTCTCTGGCGTCAGAGATGCGATTACCGAGGCAACCGGGACTGGAAGCACTCACTTGGCGACTCATGGAGCGTCGTATATCGGCAACCGTGTGACCTTGCCGGACGATATTAATGCTCTAATTGCCTTCCTCGAGCCAGACGAAAGCTTCGGCCCTATTCATGGCCTTCCTGGAGCAATTCTTCCACCGGGGTTTTCCTGGTCAAAGTTCCACACGCTGAAAGTGGAGATTGGGGTGTCTCAATGCTGGGGCCCCGCTATACAACAACAAGGGCAAGCTGGACAACAGGGGCAGGCTGGACAGCAAGGGCAACAGGGACAAGCTGGACGAAGACGTGGTACCTTAAACGAGAAGGCCGATGCGTGGCGGCAATGCCCGGGCGTGGAATACGTCCTCTCCATTCACGTCAGCGCGGGACTGCAAACTCGTGAGTACCGCTTGGACTCCATCGTGAACGGGCAGTTTGAGAACCCTGACATGCAGCACGCGCCAATCGACGACCACACCGTCGTGCAGTTTGACCCTTGGCGCTTGCTGGGGATTCCCGGCGGTGCTATTCTCCCTGCTGGCTTCAACAATCCCGTTCAGTTCAACCTGTTTGACGTTGTGGACCCGATCATTCAAGGGGAGCAAGAGGACATTGCACTAGAACGGGCTGCATGGACGCAAGCTGCTGCTGCTGCTGATGATGCTGGGCAGCCCCCGCGCCACCACCAGCATCGTCACTAGCCAAGCACCCACGGTAGCAGCACAATCTTTTCTTCTTCGCTGTGTGTTCACCTAAAAGCTGCTATCAATTCCTTTGTGCTAAGTTGCTTCGGTTACATCGTTGGTATACGTGACTGTAGCAAAAGCCGCTCATGGCCGCGCTTGCTGGCGCTACAGCGCTACAGTCTGAGCTGCCAAGTGGATGGCAGAAGCCAAGTAAGCCCCCGAGTTGTTTGTGTTGGCTCAAGCACGGTCAGAAACGAATGCTCTACCGGGCTCTACCGGACTGCACTAACAGCTCGGCAAGCGCTGTAGCCATTACAGTACAGTACCCGGTTCTGAAGATTGTTGAAGTCTGATGTCGGAAGATCGAGTCATCGGAAGATCGGGTCATATGATACGACCCGATCTTCGACTCGTATCCATCTTCCCGTTGAGACAGTCGATCTTGGAGCAGCGTCCTCGAATCGAGATTCTCAATCCATCGGCAGCACCGCGTCACCAGTTTGCAGACCCGGTGCCACCGGCGCTTTCAACGGTCCCACAACCGGACGCCCGGGAAGTTAAATCGGACAACAACAACAGCGACGGCAAGCTGACGTTCGTCGTTGGCTCGCTGATGCAACGGTGGTCGTGTAACTTACGGTCACGTAGCGTCGATGTCTGTCAAGCGCACACCGAGCTGAAAACCCCTGGTCCACCTTACCGAGAGGTCATGTGCCGCCACACTCCTCAACTCGAGCTGCACCGCTGCCAGTGGCAGCAAGCTCGGCCCTCGACTCATCCGCGCCGTGCTGGTGAAATTGGCGCCCCAGCTGGCGGTGAGCACAAACATTGGAGCCTGTCGTGCTGGTGAGACTGGGGGATTTTGCTCGACGTTGCCGGCCGGCTGCATACAAAGGTCAAGTCGTTGCTGGACGCGCGCCTTGATGACCGAGAATGGTGGTCACCATCGCGTATGGAGCGCGCAAACGTCGTGATGACTACGCGCACCAGCGGCTGCCGGTACCGCGCGTGGTCGGATGCTGGTTTAGCAAGTTGCTGCAGGACCGCCGCCTTACCGCAGCAAAGGATACTTTTTGCGGCGGTCCTGGCAGAACTCCTGCGGCTTCAGTGTCGGGGTGAAAGCGCGCAGTGCCAACGGCGCCGACGTCGCCCCGAGTCGGGGCCCGATGTCCACAGCAGGTCAGCGCATCAGCGCAGTGTCTGTCACGCGACTGTCGATTCGGTTGACCGGAGCGCCCCATACAAACGGCCAGTCAAACGGCTGGCTCCAGCGGTTCTGGTGTGAGAAAGGCCAGGATGATGCCGGAGCCCTAGTCGCAGGAGGCGCGCGTAGTGCAGGCTCGGCTTTGCATCCGATTGCTCGCACACAGCGTGTGTCGCATCGTGCGCTGTCCCGCACAGCGGCGGCGCCAAACCTCCGGCACGGAGACGGCGACACCATGCAGGCGGGGCCGATTGCGAGCACGCACCTAGCCGTCCACAGCGATGTTCATAGAGTACAGTATTTGGCTGGGCGCGCTTGACAGAACGACTTGTCCTCCGTGGCGCCTAGCGAAACGGCCCTCTGCGCACTTCTTCCCGTACATGTGCGCGCAATCCCGTCGCGCATCTACGCCCGCTCCTATTACGCGCATCCCCTAGCCGCGACGTTGCCGAGCCGAGCAGCTCTATTGGCGGTGCACATCAGTCGTCCCGCCGCCGATCGAGCCCGGCTCCGATCCGTTCATTCCTGAACTTGCTCGGCGAGAGCGACACCGACCCCAATTGACCAGCAGCAAGCGCTAGCTCGTCCCCCGTCGCTGTCTGCCATGTCGACCACCTCGGACCAGAGGACCCCGGGCCACGAGTCCGGCGCCGCGCTCATGGCGTACGGGCCGGAGGTGCTGCACGACTACGTGGCCAGCCGCTTCGAGGCCGCGCTGGGCCGCACCATGCCGCAGATGGAGGTGCGCTTCAACAACCTGTCGATCGCCGCCGACGTGGTGGTGGTCGAGGAGGACGAGAGCAAGACGGAGCTGCCCACGCTCTGGACCACGGCCAAGAAGGGCCTGGCCAAGTTCTCGGCCAAGAAGCACGTGGTGCGCAAGGAGATCCTGCGCAACGCCAGCGGCGTGCTCAAGCCCGGCACCATCACGCTGGTGCTGGGCCAGCCGGGCTCGGGCAAGTCATCGCTCATGAAGGTGCTGAGCGGCCGCTTCCCGCTCGAGAAGAACGTGGCCATCGAGGGCGACGTGACGTACAACGGCGTCGCGCAGGCCGCCATCATGCGCCGCCTGCCGCAGTTCGTGGCCTACGTGACGCAGCGCGACAAGCACTTCCCCACGCTCACCGTCAAGGAGACGCTCGAGTACGCGCACCGCTTCTGCGGCGGCGAGATGTCCAAGCGCGCCGAGGAGAAGCTGTCCAAGGGCACGGCCGAGGAGAACCACGCCGCGCTCGAGGCCGCCAAGGCGCTGTTCGCGCACTACCCGGACGTGGTGATCCAGCAGCTCGGACTCGACAACTGCCAGGACACCATCGTGGGCAACGGCATGCTGCGCGGCGTGTCGGGCGGCGAGCGCAAGCGCGTGACGACCGGCGAGATGGAGTTCGGCATGAAGTACGTGACGCTCATGGACGAGATCAGCACGGGCCTCGACAGCGCCGCCACGTTCGACATCATCAAGACGCAGCGCAGCATCGCCAAGAAGCTGCAGAAGACGGTGGTCATCGCTCTGCTGCAGCCGGCGCCCGAGGTGTTCGACCTCTTCGACGACGTCATCATCCTGAACGAGGGCGAGGTCATGTACCACGGCCCGCGCGAGCAGGTTGTCGGCCACTTCGAGGGCCTGGGCTTCCAGTGCCCGCCCGAGCGCGACGTAGCCGACTACCTGCTGGATCTGGGCACGAACCAGCAGTACAAGTACGAGACGACGCTGCCGTCGGGCATGGCGCACCACCCGCGCCTGGCGAGCGAGTTCGCGGAGCACTACCGCCGCTCGAGCATCCACCGTGACATGCTGGCGGCGCTGGAAGCCCCGTACGACCCGCAGCTGCTGGAGAACGTGAGCAAGGACATCGACCCGATGCCCGAGTTCCACCAGTCCTTCCTGGACAACACGTGGACGCTCATGGAGCGCCAGAACAAGGTCACGATGCGCAACACGGCGTTCCTCACGGGCCGAGGCATCATGGTGATCGTCATGGGTCTCATCAACGCGTCGACGTTCTGGAACGTGGACCCGGTGAACGTGCAGGTGCTGCTCGGTGTGCTGTTCCAGGCCGTGCTGTTCCTGTCGCTGGGCCAGGCGTCTCAGATCCCGACGTTCATGGCCGCGCGCGACATCTTCTACAAGCAGCGCGGCGCCAACTTCTACCGCACGGCCTCGTACGTGCTTTCGTGCTCGGTGTCCCAGATTCCGCTGGCGTTCGCGGAGACGATCGTGTTCGGCCCGCTGGTGTACTGGTTGTGCGGCTTCGTGTCGTCGGCGAGCGCGTTCATCGTCTACCTGGTCATGCTCCTCCTGACGAACCTGGCGTTCGCGGCGTGGTTCTTCTTCATCGCGTCGATCTCGCCCGACCTTCACGTGTCGAAGCCGATCGCCATGATCACGATCCTGTTCTTCGTGCTGTTCGCCGGCTTCATCGTGACGAAGAGCCAAATGCCCGACTGGCTGGTGTGGATCTACTGGATCGACCCCATCGCGTGGTGCCTGCGCGCGCTGGCCGTGAACCAGTACCGCTCGTCGGTGTTCGAGGTGTGCCTGTACGAGGGCGTGGACTACTGCACGCAGTTCGGCATGTACATGGGCGAGTACTACTTGTCTCTGTACGACGTGCCGTCCGCCAAGTCGTGGATCATCTACGGCATCGTCTTCATGGTCGTGGCGTACGTGGTGTTCATGTTCCTGGGCTGCTTGGTGCTGGAGTACAAGCGCTACGAGAGCCCGGAGCACACGGTCCTGACCAAGAAGACCGTGGACGAGAACGAGGCTGGCAGCTACGCGCTGGTGGCCACGCCCAAGAAGAGCAAGTCGCCTGTCGGTGGCGAGGCTTTCGTGGTGGACGTGAAGGAGCGCGAGAAGAACTTCACGCCGGTGGCGGTGGCATTCCAGGACTTGTGGTACTCGGTGCCGAACCCGAAGAACCCGAAGGAGACGCTGGACCTGCTGAAGGGCGTTAGCGGCTTCGCGATGCCCGGCTCGGTGACGGCGCTTATGGGTTCGTCCGGTGCAGGCAAGACGACGCTGATGGACGTGATTGCCGGCCGCAAGACGGGCGGCACGATCAAGGGCAAGATTCTGCTGAACGGCTACGAGGCGAACGACCTGGCCATCCGTCGTTGCACGGGCTACTGCGAGCAGATGGACGTGCACTCGGAGGCGTCGACGTTCCGTGAGGCTTTCACGTTCAGCGCGTTCTTGCGCCAGGACAGCACCGTACCGGACAGCAAGAAGTACGACTCGGTGGACGAGGTGCTGGACCTGCTGGAGATGCACGACATCGCGGACCAGATCATCCGCGGCAGCTCCGTGGAGCAGATGAAGCGCCTGACGATTGGCGTGGAGCTTGCTGCTCAGCCGAGTGTGATTTTCTTGGATGAGCCCACGAGCGGCTTGGACGCGCGCTCGGCGAAGCTGATCATGGACGGCGTGCGCAAGGTGGCGGACAGCGGCCGCACGATCGTGTGCACGATCCACCAGCCGTCGACGGAGGTGTTCCACTTGTTCGACAACCTGCTGCTGCTGAAGCGTGGCGGCGAGACTGTGTTCGTGGGTGAGCTTGGCGAGAAGTGCCGCAAGCTGGTGGAGTACTTCGAGTCGATCCCGGGCGTGACTGCTCTCCCCAAGGGCTACAACCCGGCCACGTGGATGCTGGAGGTGATCGGTGCTGGTGTGGGCCATGCTGCCGGCACGACGGACTTCGTGGAGATGTTCAAGAACAGCGAGGAGAAGCGTATTCTGGATGCGAACCTGGCGAAGGAGGGCGTCACGATCCCGTCGCCCGACTTCCCGGAGATGATGTTCACGAAGAAGCGCGCTGCCAGCTCGTGGACGCAGGCCCAGTTCCTGGTGGGCCGCTTCATGAGCATGTACTGGCGCACGCCGTCGTACAACTTGACCCGCTTCATCGTGACGTTCCTGCTGGCGCTGGTGTTCGGCTTCCTGTTCCTGGACGGCGACTACGTGAGCTACCAGGGCATCAACGGCGGCGTGGGCATGGTGTTCATGACGACGCTTTTCAACGGTATCGTGTCGTTCAACAGCGTGCTGCCGATTTCGTGCGAGGAGCGCGAGTCGTTCTACCGCGAGCGCGCCGCGCAGACGTACAACGCGCTGTGGTACTTCGTGGGCTCGACGCTGGCGGAGATCCCGTACGTGTTCGCGAGCGGCTTCATCTTCACGTTCGTGTGGTTCTTCATGGTGGGCTTCACTGGCTTCGGCACGGCGGTGCTGTACTGGATCAACGTGTCGCTGCTGATTCTGCTGCAGACGTACATGGGCCAGTTCCTGGCGTACGCGCTGCCGAGTGTGGAGGTGGCCGCTATCATTGGCGTTCTGATGAACTCGATTTTCTTCTTGTTCATGGGCTTCAACCCGCCGGCGAACGCCATCCCGAGCGGCTACAAGTGGCTGTACGCGATCACCCCGCAGCGCTACCCGCTCGCGATCCTGGGGTCGCTTGTGTTCGGCCAGTGCGACGTGGATCCTACGTGGAACGAGAGCACGCAGGCGTACGAGAACGTGGGTTCGCAGCTCGGTTGCCAACCAGTGACGGGTCTGCCCGTGTCTATCGACCACATTACGGTGAAGGAGTACGTGGGCTCGGTGTTCGGCATGTACCACTCGGACATGTGGACGTACTTCGGCTACGTGTTCATCTTCATCGCGGTGTTCCGTGTGCTGGCGCTGCTGTCGCTGCGCTTCCTGAACCACCAGAAGAGATAAGCTTATAGTGTCGCCACTCTCCTTAGACAAAACCTTTTGAACAAATAAACTAACTTAGAATTGAGCATACGCGTGCTGTTTAGCGCTTATATCTTTGGTGTCGTTACGCTAGAGCGTTGGCAGCGCGCTTTTCGCTCAACAGGCCTGGCATCTCAATCTCACTTTATCCTTTCTATTCATAGTTGAAGTAGTAATGTTGCACTTCGGTGACTTAAAGGCTTCAACTTAGTATCGTGCCGAACAGTGGACAAGACAGCAATGTAGCAATTCGAAGAGCTATCACTCCTGGGCGCATTCAGCTCAAACCCAGGGCGAAGAAGAGCTGGAATATTTGCAGACCGACTTTGGTGTATAGTGCGCCAGACAAACGCAAGGATATTACTTGCAGCATGCCAACTGAGACCCTGGTATTCATTCGCCCAGCCATGATACACAGAGCAGGCAGGATACATATTATTAATCAATAAACCGAGCACTCGATCTGCGTCGGCGTGTCAAGTTCGTATATCGATGGGACGTTTTGCTGTTAGTAAAAGCATATACACTTTTTTAACTAACAGTGGCATGTCAGGTGACTGCAAGCACACAAGTTAGCAATAGTTGACTATAATAGTACATGTAATGGCGTTTTCGTAAACCTCACCGCGACGTCGGCATTGCGCACGTCCCGCGCGCTCAGCACCATGAACCCCGTGTCACCCTTCTCGTCTACGCGAACATGGCTCCAGTCGCATTCGTCCTCTCTTCTCGTCGACCAGTAGATCGCGTAGCTGCTTCAATCCGCCCGCGAGCTCCCACCTCGTAAACAAAAGCTCTGTCCTGCTCCTGATACTTCTCTTGCAGAGCCAAGTCTACGGCGTGCAGCTTCACTAGGAGCGCGTCGAACAGCGTCCGAAACCTACGTGGTCTCCAGTGACCACGAACAGCACGATCGCATTGGCTGACACTCCAGTGTCCACGAATACAACATACAACATAGCGTCCTTCCCGAGGCCTCGTAGATACGGCAAGGCTGAACCAGTAAAGCAACAGAGGGCAGGCGCCAAGTGGTGTCGCTGGAGGGTCTTCGATAGCGAAGGCACCGTCCAATTCTGCAGAAGAGCTGCTAACCACTGTCATAGTTGAAGCTACAATGTTGCACTTCAGAGACTTGCCAGCTTCAACTTGGTTGATCCTGCTCTGTGTATCATCGCTGGGCGAATGAATACCAGGGTCTCAGTTGGCATGCTGCAAGTAATATCCTTGCGTTTGTCTGGCGCACTATACACCAAAGTCGGTCTGCAAATATTCCAGCTCTTCTTCGCCCTGGGTTTGAGCTGAATGCGCCCAGGAGTGATAGCTCTTCGAATTGCTACATTGCTGTCTTGTCCACTGTTCGGCACGATACTAAGTTGAAGCCTTTAAGTCACCGAAGTGCAACATTACTACTTCAACTATGAATAGAAAGGATAAAGTGAGATTGAGATGCCAGGCCTGTTGAGCGAAAAGCGCGCTGCCAACGCTCTAGCGTAACGACACCAAAGATATAAGCGCTAAACAGCACGCGTATGCTCAATTCTAAGTTAGTTTATTTGTTCAAAAGGTTTTGTCTAAGGAGAGTGGCGACACTATAAGCTTATCTCTTCTGGTGGTTCAGGAAGCGCAGCGACAGCAGCGCCAGCACACGGAACACCGCGATGAAGATGAACACGTAGCCGAAGTACGTCCACATGTCCGAGTGGTACATGCCGAACACCGAGCCCACGTACTCCTTCACCGTAATGTGGTCGATAGACACGGGCAGACCCGTCACTGGTTGGCAACCGAGCTGCGAACCCACGTTCTCGTACGCCTGCGTGCTCTCGTTCCACGTAGGATCCACGTCGCACTGGCCGAACACAAGCGACCCCAGGATCGCGAGCGGGTAGCGCTGCGGGGTGATCGCGTACAGCCACTTGTAGCCGCTCGGGATGGCGTTCGCCGGCGGGTTGAAGCCCATGAACAAGAAGAAAATCGAGTTCATCAGAACGCCAATGATAGCGGCCACCTCCACACTCGGCAGCGCGTACGCCAGGAACTGGCCCATGTACGTCTGCAGCAGAATCAGCAGCGACACGTTGATCCAGTACAGCACCGCCGTGCCGAAGCCAGTGAAGCCCACCATGAAGAACCACACGAACGTGAAGATGAAGCCGCTCGCGAACACGTACGGGATCTCCGCCAGCGTCGAGCCCACGAAGTACCACAGCGCGTTGTACGTCTGCGCGGCGCGCTCGCGGTAGAACGACTCGCGCTCCTCGCACGAAATCGGCAGCACGCTGTTGAACGACACGATACCGTTGAAAAGCGTCGTCATGAACACCATGCCCACGCCGCCGTTGATGCCCTGGTAGCTCACGTAGTCGCCGTCCAGGAACAGGAAGCCGAACACCAGCGCCAGCAGGAACGTCACGATGAAGCGGGTCAAGTTGTACGACGGCGTGCGCCAGTACATGCTCATGAAGCGGCCCACCAGGAACTGGGCCTGCGTCCACGAGCTGGCAGCGCGCTTCTTCGTGAACATCATCTCCGGGAAGTCGGGCGACGGGATCGTGACGCCCTCCTTCGCCAGGTTCGCATCCAAAATACGCTTCTCCTCGCTGTTCTTGAACATCTCCACGAAGTCCGTCGTGCCGGCAGCATGGCCCACACCAGCGCCGATCACCTCCAGCATCCACGTGGCCGGGTTGTAGCCCTTCGGGAGAGCAGTCACGCCCGGGATCGACTCGAAGTACTCCACCAGCTTGCGGCACTTCTCGCCAAGCTCACCCACGAACACAGTCTCGCCGCCACGCTTCAGCAGCAGCAGGTTGTCGAACAAGTGGAACACCTCCGTCGACGGCTGGTGGATCGTGCACACGATCGTCCGGCCGCTGTCCGCCACCTTGCGCACGCCGTCCATGATCAGCTTCGCCGAGCGCGCGTCCAAGCCGCTCGTGGGCTCATCCAAGAAAATCACACTCGGCTGAGCAGCAAGCTCCACGCCAATCGTCAAGCGCTTCATCTGCTCCACCGAGCTGCCGCGGATGATCTGGTCCGCGATGTCGTGCATCTCCAGCAGGTCCAGCACCTCGTCCACCGAGTCGTACTTCTTGCTGTCCGGCACGGTGCTGTCCTGGCGCAGGAACGCGCTGAACGTGAAAGCCTCGCGGAACGTCGACGCCTCCGAGTGCACGTCCATCTGCTCGCAGTAGCCCGTGCATCGACGGATGGCCAGGTCGTTCGCCTCGTAGCCGTTCAGCAGAATCTTGCCCTTGATCGTGCCGCCCGTCTTGCGGCCGGCAATCACGTCCATCAGCGTCGTCTTGCCTGCACCGGACGAACCCATAAGCGCCGTCACCGAGCCGGGCATCGCGAAGCCGCTAACGCCCTTCAGCAGGTCCAGCGTCTCCTTCGGGTTCTTCGGGTTCGGCACCGAGTACCACAGGTCCTGGAACGCCACCGCCACCGGTGTGAAGTTCTTCTCGCGCTCCTTCACGTCCACCACGAAAGCCTCGCCGCCGGTGGGCGACTTGCTCTTCTTGGGCGTGGCCACCAGCGCGTAGCTGCCAGCCTCGTTCTCGTCCACGGTCTTTTTGGTCAGGACCGTGTGCTCCGGGCTCTCGTAGCGCTTGTACTCCAGCACCAAGCAGCCCAGGAACATGAACACCACGTACGCCACGATCATGAAGACGATGCCGTAGATGATCCACGACTTGGCGGACGGCACGTCGTACAGCGACAAGTAGTACTCGCCCATGTACATGCCGAATTGCGTGCAGTAGTCCACGCCCTCGTACAGGCACACCTCGAACACCGACGAGCGGTACTGGTTCACGGCCAGCGCGCGCAGGCACCACGCGATGGGGTCGATCCAGTAGATCCACACCAGCCAGTCGGGCATTTGGCTCTTCGTCACGATGAAGCCGGCGAACAGCACGAAGAACAGGATCGTGATCATGGCGATCGGCTTCGACACGTGAAGGTCCGGCGAGATGGACGCGATGAAGAAGAACCACGCCGCGAATGCCAGGTTCGTCAGGAGCAGCATGACCAGGTAGACGATGAACGCGCTCGCCGACGACACGAAGCCGCACAACCAGTACACCAGCGGGCCGAACACGATCGTCTCCGCGAACGCCAGCGGAATCTGGGACACCGAGCACGAAAGCACGTACGAGGCCGTGCGGTAGAAGTTGGCGCCGCGCTGCTTGTAGAAGATGTCGCGCGCGGCCATGAACGTCGGGATCTGAGACGCCTGGCCCAGCGACAGGAACAGCACGGCCTGGAAGAGCACTCCGAGCAGCACCTGCACGTTCACCGGGTCCACGTTCCAGAACGTCGACGCGTTGATGAGACCCATGACGATCACCATGATGCCTCGGCCCGTGAGGAACGCCGTGTTGCGCATCGTGACCTTGTTCTGGCGCTCCATGAGCGTCCACGTGTTGTCCAGGAAGGACTGGTGGAACTCGGGCATCGGGTCGATGTCCTTGCTCACGTTCTCCAGCAGCTGCGGGTCGTACGGGGCTTCCAGCGCCGCCAGCATGTCACGGTGGATGCTCGAGCGGCGGTAGTGCTCCGCGAACTCGCTCGCCAGGCGCGGGTGGTGCGCCATGCCCGACGGCAGCGTCGTCTCGTACTTGTACTGCTGGTTCGTGCCCAGATCCAGCAGGTAGTCGGCTACGTCGCGCTCGGGCGGGCACTGGAAGCCCAGGCCCTCGAAGTGGCCGACAACCTGCTCGCGCGGGCCGTGGTACATGACCTCGCCCTCGTTCAGGATGATGACGTCGTCGAAGAGGTCGAACACCTCGGGCGCCGGCTGCAGCAGAGCGATGACCACCGTCTTCTGCAGCTTCTTGGCGATGCTGCGCTGCGTCTTGATGATGTCGAACGTGGCGGCGCTGTCGAGGCCCGTGCTGATCTCGTCCATGAGCGTCACGTACTTCATGCCGAACTCCATCTCGCCGGTCGTCACGCGCTTGCGCTCGCCGCCCGACACGCCGCGCAGCATGCCGTTGCCCACGATGGTGTCCTGGCAGTTGTCGAGTCCGAGCTGCTGGATCACCACGTCCGGGTAGTGCGCGAACAGCGCCTTGGCGGCCTCGAGCGCGGCGTGGTTCTCCTCGGCCGTGCCCTTGGACAGCTTCTCCTCGGCGCGCTTGGACATCTCGCCGCCGCAGAAGCGGTGCGCGTACTCGAGCGTCTCCTTGACGGTGAGCGTGGGGAAGTGCTTGTCGCGCTGCGTCACGTAGGCCACGAACTGCGGCAGGCGGCGCATGATGGCGGCCTGCGCGACGCCGTTGTACGTCACGTCGCCCTCGATGGCCACGTTCTTCTCGAGCGGGAAGCGGCCGCTCAGCACCTTCATGAGCGACGACTTGCCCGAGCCGGGCTGGCCCAGCACCAGCGTGATGGTGCCGGGCTTGAGCACGCCGCTGGCGTTGCGCAGGATCTCCTTGCGCACCACGTGCTTCTTGGCCGAGAACTTGGCCAGGCCCTTCTTGGCCGTGGTCCAGAGCGTGGGCAGCTCCGTCTTGCTCTCGTCCTCCTCGACCACCACCACGTCGGCGGCGATCGACAGGTTGTTGAAGCGCACCTCCATCTGCGGCATGGTGCGGCCCAGCGCGGCCTCGAAGCGGCTGGCCACGTAGTCGTGCAGCACCTCCGGCCCGTACGCCATGAGCGCGGCGCCGGACTCGTGGCCCGGGGTCCTCTGGTCCGAGGTGGTCGACATGGCAGACAGCGACGGGGGACGAGCTAACGCTTGCTGCTGGTCAATTGGGGTCGGTGTCGCTTGCCGAGCAAGTTCAGGAATGAACGGATCGGAGCCGGGCTCCATGGGCGGCGGTGGGACGTCTGATGTGCACCGCCAATAGAGCTGCTCGGCTCGGCAACGTCGCGGCTAGGGGATGCGCGTAATAGGAGCGGGCGTAGATGCGCGACTGGATTGCGCGCACATGTACGGGAAGAAGTGCGCAGAGGGCCGTTTCGCTAGGCGCCACGGAGGACAAGTCGTTCTGTCAAGCGCGCCCAGCCAAATACTGTACTCTATGAACGTCGCTGTGGACGGCAAGGTGCGTGCTCGCAATCGGCCCCGCCTGCATGGTGTCGCCGTCTCCGTGCCGGAGGTTTGGCGCCGCCGCTGTGCGGGACAGCGCACGATGCGACACACGCTGTGTGCGAGCAATCGGATGCAAAGCCGAGCCTGCACTACGCGCGCCGCCTGCGATTAGGGCTCCGGCATCATCCTGGCCGTTCTCTCAGCAGAACCGCTGGAGCCAGCCGTTTGACTGGTCGTTTGTATGGGGAGCTCCTGTCAATCGAATCGACAGTCGCGTGACAGACACTGCGCTGATGCACTGACCTGCTGTGGACATCGGGCCCCGACTCGGGGCGACGTTGGCACTGCGCGCTTTCACCCCGACACTAAAGCCGCAGGAGTTCTGGCAGAACCGCCGCAAAAAATATCCTTTGCTGTGGTAAGGCGGCGGTCCTGCAGCAACTTGCTAAACCAGCGTCCGACCATGTGCGGTACAGTAGCCGCGGTGCGCGTAGTCATCACGGCGTTTGCGCGCTCCATACGCGATGGTGACCACCATTCTCGGTCATCAAGGCGCGCGTCCAGCAACGACTTGATCTTTGTATGCAGCCGGCGACGTCGAGCAAAATCCCCCAGTCTCATTGGCACGACAGGCTCCAATGTTTATGGTCACCGCCAGCTGGGCGCCAATTTCACCAGCACGGCGCGGATGAGTGGAGGGCCGAGCTTTCGCTTGGGGCGGTGGCAGCGGCGAAGCTCAACGGGTGCGGCGGCGCATGACCTCTCGGTAGGGTGGACCAGGGGCTTTCAGCTCGATGTGCGCTTGACATCGATGCTACGTGGCCGTAAATTAAACCGACCACCGTTGCATCAGCAAGCCAACGACGAACGTCAGCTTGCCGCTTTTACTGTTGTTGTCCGATTTAACTTCCCGGGCATCCGGTTGTGGGGTGCTGCCGATGGATTGAGATTCTCGATTCGAGGTTGCTGCTCCAAGATCGACTGTCTCAACGGGAAAATCGGTGGATACGACCCGATCTTCCGATGACTCGATCTTCCGATGACTCAATCTTCCGACATCAGACTTCAACAACCTTCAGAACCGGGCACTGTAATGGCTACAGCGCTTGCCGAGCTGTTAGTGCAGTCCGGTAGTGCTTGAGCCAACACAAACGACTCGGGGGCTTACTTTGCTTTTGTCATCCATTTGGCAGCTCAGATTGTAACGTCAGCAAGCGCGGCCATGAGCGGCTTTGCTACAGTCATGTACTGTATACCAACGATGTAAACGAAGCAACTTGGCACAAAGGAATTGATAAGCTTAGTAGCTTTTAGGTGCGAATGGAAGAAGAAGAAAAAATTGTGCTGCTACCATGGGTGTTTGGCTACTGACGACGCTGGCGGCGGCGTTGGGGCTGCTGAGCAGCAGCAGCCCGTTCTAGTAGTTCAATGTCCTCTTGTTCCCCTTGAATGATCGGCTCCACAACGTCAAACAGGTTGAACTGAACGGGATTGTTGAAGCCAACAGGGAGAATAGCACCGCCAGGAATCCCCAGCAAGCGCCAAGGGTCAAACTGCACGACGGTGTTGTTGTCGATGGGCGCGTGCTGCATGTCAGGGTCCTCAAACTGCCCGTTCACGATGGAGTCCAAGCGGTACTCACGAGTTTGCAGTCCCGCGCTGACGTGAATGGAGAGGACGTATTCCACGCCCGGGCATTGCCGCCACGCATCGGACTTCTCGTTTAAGGTACCACGTCTTCGTCCAGCTTGTCCCTGTTGTCCTTGCTGTCCAGCCTGCCCTTGTTGTCCAGCTTGTCCCTGTTGCCCTTGCTGTCCAGCCTGCCCCTGTTGTCCAGCTTGCCCTTGTTGTTGTATAGCGGGTCCCCAGCCTTGAGACACCCCAATCTCCACTTTCAGCGTGTGGAACTTTGACCAGCAAAATCCCGGTGGAAGAACTGCCCCAGGAAGGCCAGGAACAGGGCCGAAGCTTTCGTCTGGCTCGATACCGGCTATTAGAGCATTAATGTCGTCCGGCAAGGTCGCACGGTTGCCGATACACGCATCGCTCCACGCTCCTCCAAGTGAGTGCTTCCAGTCCCGGTTGCCGCGATAATCGCCTTTCTGACGGCAACGACAAGGTTTAGGTGCAAACTCTCCGGCAACTCGACAATAAAGACCCTGTCGTCCCACCACGCCATCCAGCGCGACCCCAGCGCTTGCTGCTCGGACTGGAGGTAGCGATCCCAGTCGTCTCGGGTCGCCGCACACAGCTCGAACGGGGCCCCATCGCTGCCGTCTGGAGGATTCAGCTCGCTCTCCACGAGGGCCCAATCCAACCTGCGCACGGCGTTATTTATGCGGCGTACACTCGAGTTCCTCCGCATGGGTAAGCTGAGTGAGTGCCTCAGCTGACCCCAACTGTCACACTCATTTCTGCGGCGGGTCCCAGACGTGAGAAAGGAATGGAGACGAAAACGCTGCAGCCGGCCAGCAATTACGTCCATCAAAGTTGTCTTTCCGGCGCCGGATGAGCCCACAAGAGCCGTCAACGTACCAGGCTCGGCAAACTCACTGACTCCCTTGAGAAGATCGATACTTTCCTTCGGATTGCTGGGGTTTGGCACCGAGTACCACAAGTCTTGGAATGCGAGAGTTACTGGCACGAAGTTTTTCTCACGCATATGAACGCCAACGACAACATCTTCCGATAGAGGAGGTGATTCCGAGGACGCATTGGAGCTCTTGGGCGTTGAGACCAGGGTCGGAATGGTCTCTAGACCTGGGTTGTTCAAGCTCGATATCCTTCGGTGTGAGAACAAGGTTTCTCGGACCGTCATAGCGCTTATTCCAGAACGAACGCACCCAGCGCCATGAAGAACACGTACGCCCCAGTCAGGTAGATGATGTCCGCCCAAACCCACTCGCTTCTCGACGGCACGCTGTACTCCGACAATAAGTACTGGCCCATCGTTGCATTGAACTCACTGCAGTAGTCCACACCCTCATACACGCACACGTCATATTTTGCCGCGCGATACTCGTTCACATCAAGCGCACGGAGACACCAGGCCATGGGATTGAGCCAATAAACCCAAATCAACCAGTCGGGAATCACTTTTCTTGATGCCACAAAACCTCCAAACAGACGAAGACGGCGATCGTGAACGTCGACATGGGCTTGGCGATGTTGAAGTTAGGCGACACTGCCGTCAGGAAGAAGAACCACGCCGCGAAAACCAAATTGGTCAGGACAAGTAGTGCGATGGAGATGAAGTAGTTAGTGACCAGCGTGGGCGGCGAAGCCGCTAGACCAGTGAGCCAAACACATCACTATCAAAAATGGCCTGCGGAACAAGTGCCACGGAGTTCGCGATCGCATACGAAGAAGCTCGAGCAAAGTTGGCTGCTCGCTGCTTGTGTAGAAGATGTCTCGGGCTGCCATGAATTTTGGGACCTGGGAGGTCTGACCGGGTGGTCGCTTGAAACGTTGCACCAAGTCTTCGCTGCACGTCGACGGGATCAGCTTGGTAGAATGTGCTGCCGTAGAATAAGTCCATTACGATCACCATGAGCGCCCGCGTCCGGATAAATGCATGGTTCCTGATTGTCACCATCCACTGGCGGCGACTCAACGTCTTCGTGTTTTCCCAAAACGACTGTCGGAACTCAGGCATGGGCTCCAGGTGCTTGCCTGCGTCTTCCAATAGGTGCGGGCGGCCAACAGTTTAACCAAATTGTAGTAGACCGTTGACTGTCGAAAGAGCTCAGCAAACTCACTTGCTTTGCGCGGGTGTTTCACCAAAGTTCTGCTTCGTATTTGCCCTGCTGGTTTGTTCCCAGATCAAGTAAGAAGTCGGCGACATCGCGACTTAAACCCCAGTCTCTCAAAGTACGGGAGCGTCTGCACACGAGATCCGTGATACATGACTTCACCGCCGTTCAGGATCACTACGTTGTCGAACAGATCGAATACCTCCGGGGCTGGTTGAAGCAGCGCGATGACAACCCTCTTGTGCAACTTATTGGTAATACTCCGCTGCGTCTTCATGATGTCGTACGTGGCGGCGCTGCCGAGGCCCGTGCTGATCTCGTCCACGAGCGTCATGTAATTCATTCCAAACTCCATCTCGCCGGTCGTGACGCGCTTGCGCTCGCCGCCCGACCCACCGCGCCTCATAGCACTACCGATGATTGTATTTTGACAGTTCTGCCGTCCGAGCTGGTCGATGATCAGATCCGGGTAGTGCTTGAATTACGCCTTAGCCGCTTCGAGTGCTGCCGTGTTGTCTTCTGGAGTGTCGTTGGAGAGCAAGTCCTCGTTGTGCTTCGAAAAGCAGAATTCATGGGCAAACTCCAGTGTCTCGCGAACCGTTAAGGAGGGAAAATGTTTACATCACGTACGCCGCGAACTGCGGCAGTTGCTTGACAAAGTCCTTCTGTTCACGCCCGTTGCACAAGATGTCGCCCTCGAGCGTGGCATTTTTGCTGTTGGGGACCTGACCAGCCAGAACGCGCATGAGGGACGACTTCCCGACTCAGGTTGGCCGAGTAGGTGGTGGTGCCTGCGTCCCGAATCGTTGATGACCTGCTCGAATATGAGTCAGAATGTGCCCAGTCCTGGTCAACGTCATCGCTGCCAACTTTCTCTTGGTGAGGCTTCGCCGTTGGTAGCAATGCTTCAGCATCATGCTAGTGTGCGACTGCAACGCCTGCTCATCGGTGCACCCAAACGAGGTTATCATTTCGGTAGCATGTTCAGGTTTCAGCCACAGGCTTTCATCCAAACGGCCAACGCAACGGCTTTTCTTGCAGAATCTCTGTGCAGTAGCCGTTTTGCTTTGGAGGTTGCAAAACGCGATGGGCGAAGGCATTTTCACACTCCACCGTCTCGAAGATACATCTTGGTATATTCCTCACTGCACAATCCCTGCTGGCGCTGCTTTCTCGGTGCGCAATGCTGCAGCGCACGACAGAGTGCCATTGTCGCTTTTGCTGAATTGGGGTGAGCATGGCGCCAAAGATATCGTCAGTACTTGGATTTCACGAGCGCGAGCAGCTCCACAAGAACCCATCCATCCTGGCGTACACGGGGGACGTGGGTCGAAACTATCTCGACCTCGGGGACGGCTACGAGGATCAAGAAAGAGAACAAGCCGCGACCGCCCAGCCGCGTGGTCAAAGCCACACGGACGCAGAGAAGAAGAAAACGACAACCAGATCGCGCCTCACATCAATTTCGACCAGTCTGCTTAGTGCGCGCACTGCGGTAACCACTCGCGCCAAGAAGTTCCATGTACGTGAGTCCACCCGCCAGGCCATCAGCCAACTCCGCAAGACTATGACAAAGGGTACATCGTCCAGAACTGAGACCAAGGAATCCGTGGCGCCCGACCCCCACATATCCAACCAGTTCGACAACGGTCAGCTCAATAGCGACCGCTTTACCGACGCGGGGAACCAAGTCGGAGTCGAGAACGCGGGCTACGAGTGCATGTACGCCGAGGTTAGTCTGGGGAACGCACTGGAGTTTCGCCATTCTTCTCTGGACTCAACACCAGCCAAAGGCAGCCGACTATCCAAACTCTTGCCGCCGCGCGCGTGGATCAAAAGCGCCAAGCAGAAACAAAGATCCAGCGATGAGCTCTACTAGGGTTTTGGTGGTTGACATACCCTTTTCATATTTTAAAGTTGAAGTTGATAGTTGAAGTTGACCATTGCAGAGTGTTGGTTCACCATAGTTTTCGCACACTAAAGTGTATCCATATCGGATAAGTCCTATGCCATCGCTACGAAAGAAATGCACGCGATGAATCCCATACATACCACGCGATGGGAAGATTCGGGCGGTTAGCGAAACCGAATCTCGGCCAATTAGCGTCCGAGCGGTCGGTCCCAGTCACGAATACGCCATCCGTCGAGAATGCGCGACTCGAGACGCGTCAAGGCCGAACCTCTGGGCAGCCAGGTGGCGCCGCGGTCTTCGGGCGGCTTCAGCACCGAAGCCAGCAGCTCGTCCGAGATAACGGACCCCCTCGTCCTCAAAGATCGGCAGACGGCGCAAGGATACGGGAGCACGACGCCGGAAGTGCAACAGGGAGAGCAGCAGCAGCAGGAGGACGGGGTCGTGGTCAGCGACCAGGTCTTGGTCTCCGCCATTGCCAACCTCAGCGCAGCCGTGCGTAGAGATTCATTGACGCAATTTGAGAACGGTGGAGGACTAGAAACTGACTGAAACTGTGTATTCTACTTGGTACTGTAGTACAATCTGGCGGTGATCAACTACGCGCTGATGATGCTGGAGCGGTCGTACCCGAACTCAAGTCCGGGGCTGCGCTCGACGGTGGACTCGTGCTCGTTGGTGGGGGCCATCGTGGGGCAGCTCACGTTTGGCTATGTGGGGGCAGTGATGGGGCGTCGCAAGGGGATGATCTTTACGCTGCTGCTGTCCATTCTGGGGGCTGTAGCCAGCGCAGTGCTGCCGTGGGGCACCGACTCGGTGTATCAGGTGCTGGCAGCGTGCCGCTTTGTTTTGGGTGTAGGTGTTGGAGGGGTCTACCCGTTGTCGGCGGCCTCAGCTGTGGAGTCGACAGATAGCGATGACGACTCAAAGAAGAGCAAGGTCGTGGCCGCAGTCTTCAGCTTCCAGGGCATTGGCCAATTGCTAGCGCCACTCATGGCCTACATCATGCTGGTTATGAACGCTCAGCGAACAATGGGGTGGAGGGTTTTGCTACTGGTCGGCGCGTTCCCTGGATTGTTCGTGCTGCGACGAGCTTTCGAGGTCAAGGAGGACCTGCCGCCGTCGCCGATCACCCCGCCTATTGTGCTCAAAAGGATGGACGCAGAGGTGACGTGCAGGTCGAAGTTGTGGGAGAAGCTGCGAGATAGCACGAAGCTGCAGCGCAAGCTCTTTGGGGCGTGCGCGAGTTGGTTCCTGTTCGACGTCACCTTTTACGGGAACGTCATCTTCACGCCGATCATCTTGCAAGACACGTATGGTCTGGATAAACACCACTTCGCTGACGTCGCACTATGCTCGTTGGTCGTGGCAGCCATCGCACTGCCCGGCAACCTGCTCACCGTATTTATTGTCGGCAAAATCAGCTTCAAGGCGATCCAGATTATGGGTTTTGTTGTCATGGCGCTGCTCTTCCTGGCGCTAGGATTCTTCTACGAGCAGCTCCTGGATTACAGAGGACTATTGCTCGGGATGTACGCGCTCACATTTTTCTTCTCGAATTTTGGGCCGAACGTCGGCACATTTTGCCTCCCTGCTGAGATTTTCCCGGAAGACGTGCGCGTTGAGCTCAATGGAGTCGCCGCAGCTGCCGGCAAGCTGGGTGCTGCAGTCGGTGCAGCATCGTTTGGAATCATCGAAGCTCATTTTGGTGTATCGTATCTCTTGATTCTCAGTGCGACGGTCTCTCTGCTTGGAGCTGTCGTAACCTACAAGTTCATCCCTTCGAAGCACTACACCCCCTAATAGGTTATAGACCGCTAGACTAGCGCAGCGCTTCACCTACCTGCTACTCGCATAATATCATGCAATTATATATCGATCTAGCGCATTCAAGTCGATGCCCACGTACGCTCTTGTCTTTTTTGTCGCTGCTTGAGAGTGCTTTTGCGACGAGTGGTGCATTTTACTTGCGACGAGCAGCGTTTCGCTCTCGTTTCGCCTTGAGTATTTTGTCTTGGTTAGTCGCCTCATCTCGAAATGCCTTCAGCAGATGACCCCCAGCTAGACTGTTTCCGCCGCACAGTTGCGTGAACCGAGCATGGGTAAACCGAGTGAGCATTCTGCCATCAATGGAGCTGTTGATGTTGTCGGCAAACTTTTGAAACCCGCCCTTACGCACCGAGCAGATCCATTTCCTCACACGGTCATTGTCCCATTCGCGGATCGGGATCACCCGCTCTTCTTCACCCTCTCCAGCTTCTTTCACATCAACTCGGTCTGTGCTGACATGCGGGGTATCTTCGAGCATCTGACCAGCACACAACAAAGTGTGAAGGGTGTGTTCCGTGTCTATCGACAACGGCGAAATCGTAGCGATCACACTGGCTCGTGAATTCATGCTCCAAAGACAGCCCTTCAGGATACGAGTGAGAACGCTTGCTCGGTAGGGAACAAAACCCGTGTTGTCCTCGCATCCGATGGCCCGAACGCACTCCTTCAGCGCTAGGTGGCTCTTGTTAATCTCAATCGCTTCCTTTCGCCGGGCTGCGTCATGGTAGAATGAATCTTCGTTGCGTTCGCTGCCAGCCAGATCCAGCAACACGAGCTGTCCGTAGAGCTCACCTAGCTCTCCCTGCTTTGGACTGCGGTGGCGCAGGTTAACGTAGCATACCAAGTGGGAGCGCGACGACTGATGATTCACCGTTGTCGATTCAGTAGTGCGCAAGTCCTTCACACCCTCGAGCACCTCTAATATAGAGTTGGTGGAGTCGGCCTCCACTTCGGTTGTACCAACCAAGCCCGTATTGCCTTCTCCATCATCACAAACCAGCACCTTTGTGCGATCGTGGATGAGGTCTAGTAGAGCAAACAAACGTTAGTCCGTAGTTTCATTTAATCTCGGCACCCCCAACGCACCAAAACACTTTGATCCAGCGACCTCAACAGCTGAGACCGAGACGGCAAAGTCCACGTCGCCCACCGCCTCGGTGAAAAGGTCGTCCGAGATGTACTGGAAGAGTCCACTCATCGTGTACGTCTTGCCGGATCCCGTCTGTCCGTACATCATGCAAACAGACTTGCCACCCTGCATTGCGTGCAGCAGCAAGTGCTTGACCGCATCCTCGTAGATCGTCTCCGTGTCAACTTTCTCGTCGTAGCACGTGGAGAAGCGCTGGTGGTGCGAGACCACGTACTTGTGCCGCATATCTGCTAGCACCAAAAGCACCCATGAGCATACACTCCTAGTGTACAGAGCCACTATACCCCTCTACCCCCGCTGCGCGTACCGGGGTACATTTTGCACTCGTGGATGACGATCTCGCGCTGGCCGACGGCCGTGATGACGTCGAACTCGTGCTTGCGCAGCTCGTGCGACAGCAGCGGACGCTTGCGCACGTACACGTGCATGTGGTCGCTGCCGGGCGCCTCTCGGTTGGCCTCATCGTTCTCTCCAACGCCGACTCGCAGTCTGCTCTCCATCTGCTGCACGTACTGACTGCGCAGCTCCCGCAGCGTGCGCTGGAAGTCCGCCGCATGCACCTTCCGCGCTGTTCTGAAGAGGTGAAAAGCTGCGAATTAGCTGCGAGAAATGTAGTGTGTGAAAAACGGCGGGAGCTACGCACCGCTTGTCCATATTCTCGCCGACAGGGCGCCATTCCCGATCTGGCACCATCGTCCTTGCGCTGTTTGCTATCCTGGCTGGCCTCTTGCTTGGTGCACGGCAAGTTCTGGAGTGACGTCCATGCAGCGGTTGAAGTCGCAAACATTCCCAAGGGCGTTTTCAGTCGTGTGGACCACGTCTCGCAGTTCGAACTGTTCGCATTCGTATTGTGCGTTCTACAGATTTCGCCCTCACTTCTGACCTCGGTACCACTGTCGTCACTTCCAAGGGATATGTATTATGAAAGGTTCCTATATTTCTAGCTAAGCAGCCACGCACAACGATCTCCGTTACGATCTCGTCCCCGTACACGCAAGAGTTCTCGTTAATGCTACTAAAGACACCCCCGATATGGCGGAAGCAGTTGCTTATCGCGCGTATCTTATGCATGCCTTGTCTGGTCTCGACGCTCCTCTCCATACCACGTCGCTGCTCGACCGCGTATGGTTCCTTGTCGATATGTTCATTGCACTTCATCTTGTCATATACCGCACTCTAGTTATTGTGCGCCGATTACGCTGGTTAAAAGCTACGATGATGCAGGCATCCATCAGTTGCAGATGGCCGTAGTGTTTGGAGGAAGCTTGTGCTCCTGCACACTAAGGCTTACTACCTTTCGAAACTAATAATATAAGCGACTTACAGGTTATGGGTTAAACACGGTGTCAGAAGTGAGGGCGGAATCTGTACTTAAAATTGCCGTGGGCGGTTCTTTGAATCAACCGCGCAGCAAATCGCGCAAGGCTGTATAAATGCATAACTCATTTGTTTACAAAGGCATTATGTGCAAAACACCGTCAAAACTATGTTCACCACACAACTGCAGCCACATCAACATGGTACACTGTACCTGAAGCCACATCCAAATAGGGTACATGGTACCCGCTACAACAATTCTAGCCAATAAGAGTGAAGCGTCGGTTTGATGGCGGTTCCGTCAATAGGCCGAAAACGGCAAATTTGAACGAAATTCACAATAAGACTGTTCTCAGTTCGTAAGAGCATCTCCACCGGTTGTGAGTAAAGCTAAATTTTGGCTCTTTTCTAGCCAAATTTACTCAAATATTTAGTTTCGTCCACTCCACCGGTTGAGCAAATCCGTGAGCAAATAACGTTTGATTTTACTCACGCGAGATTTTTGAACAAGTTTGCTCACGAGGGAGGATTGTGTAGAGCTATGAGCAAAGCTTTGAGGCTGCGACCGGTGCAGCAGAGCCCTGCCTTTGTCGATAATGTTATCCTACAGGATCGTTTTCTGCGTACTTAAGGTAAAGTTTTACTCACAACCGGTGGAGATGCTCTAAGAGCATCTCCAACGGTAGGGCAAATTGCAAAAGTGATAGGGCAAAGTGAATACTATTCACTATTCACTGAATAGCGTAGGTCACACCCCTGTGCGATAAAGACGAGACTATTTTTGCGCACTACATGTACAGCAGTGAGCTGCAGCGGTCCATTCTTGTACCGTATTGCAAAGTGCAAATTGCTAACCTCTGCTTGCACGACGGAATATACCGCATTTCGCATGTAGAAAGCTACAGCGGCTTAACAGATACACCTTCAAATTGACCAATCAACGACGTAATAGAAAAGTGCACGAGATCGCATGTTGAGCGATACACCCGTAATATGGGTATTTTACACATTTGTCTATTTGCGTGGGAGCCTTTCAAGTGCATGGCTGAGGATACCGCTCCGCAGCTCGGCGAGTGCAGCGGCCAGCTGCGTGCGTCGAGACCTACGACTGCATCGACACGCCCACGGAGGAGAGGCCGATGTGCTGAAGCTTAGCTGCGTGCAGGGGGCCAACATGACGGCCACGGAGCCCGCCCTCATCTGCCACACGTACATGTCGTGCATCGCCCAGATTGTGGCCGCCGGCAAACAGCTCGCGGGCGTCAACCACTTCTGCTCGGCCATCTGCCCACAGGAGATCCTCGGCACGGTGACCTTGCGCAACGCCGCAAGCGTCGGCATTGCCGTCTCGTAAGCTTACTCGCTCTCGGCCTCATCCGCCGGTCCAACTCGTCTTCGAGCTACCGGTAGTCAACTGTATGGTAGCTTCCCCCACGGCACCACGAAGCGTGGTGCCGTGGGGGAAGCTACTAATACGTTGTCCTCTGTTGTTATTACAAGTCGCTTCCTCCGACGACGGCGGTCGCGGAAGAAGAAACATGGCGGCTCAAGGCCTAGAAGATGCGCGAATCGAGAGCGCGACCACGTTCGCGCTTATGGCCGATTTAACAAGCAGTATTTGAGTGATAGACCCACGTACACGGACGAACAATTTCGGCGTCGCTTTCGCATGGGTAAAACTCTTTTCCTTACGCTAGTTCGAGTTCAAGGCCAGGCTGATACTACTAGTAGTATCTACTTCACATGGAGAAGGGATTGTACTGGTAAATGGGGTGTACATCCCGTCATTAAGGTCGCCGCTGCTATAAGAATGTTGGCTTACGGGTGCTCAGCAGACTCGCTCGACGATTTTTTTTCCATTGGAGAGAGTACAGTACTTGAATCGCAGGACAAGTTCATCAAGAACGTGATCTGCTTGTACGAGTCTGAATATCTTCGCCTTCCAACCGAGCAAGACTTGTCTAAAATTTTACATGTCAATGCTATGAGAGGTTTTCCTGGAATGATAGGATCGATTGACTGTATGAAGTGGGCATGGAAGAATTGCCCCAGCGCAGGGCGTGGTGCATTTCAAGGTGCTTCTGGGGATGCAACCGTGGTTCTCGAAGCAATTGCCACACAAGATTTGCGAATTTGGCATGTATTTGTCGGCATGCCTGGTAGTCACAATGATTTAAACATTCTAGATGCCTCTCCATTGCTCGCTGAATATGTCGATGAGCGCGCTCCTCGTTTTGCGTACGAGATAAATGGGAGAACCTTTGATTTTCTCTATTATCTAGCTGATGGTATCTACCCAGAATGGAGATGCTTTGCGAAGACAATATCGACACCTCTAAACGATTACCAGAAAAAAATATGCAGCGCTACAAGAATCCGTTACGAAGGATGCCGAGAGAGCCTTTGGTGTCCTTCAGGCCAGGTTCGCTATTGTTGCAAGGCCAGCGAGGACGTGGTCCTTAGAAAAAATAAAGATGACTATGAAGTGTTGTGTGATATTACACAACATGATCATCGTTGATGACGAACGAACGGGCCGAAGGACATCTTCATCGCTTTACGCTTATACCGCCGGACATGGCTACGCCCGCCACAACTTTCAATGTCAACGATTGGATTTCTCTGATAGACTTCCAGAGTCGTTTACAATCAGACATCGCCGCGTCATGGACTCCACAACACATTTTCGGCTTAAGAGAGATTTGGTCGAACATATTAGTAAGCTACCATAGCAACAAGGCTACTCGTCATGCTTCTTTAGTTTTTCTAGTAACTGCTTCTGCTTAATGAAGAGGTACTCTTTGCCAAAGTCAGACAAACCTTCGGCTGACGCGCACATAATCGCCATCTCGGCTTGGTCTTTCAGAGTCTGCTGCTGGGCCTCTAGAATCGCAACCTTTTGCTGCGAAACTTCAAGTTGTTGCTGCATAATTTCTACTTGTGCAGTCGTCGCTTTCGCAAGCTCACGCTGCGAATTTATCATAGCTCTATCAACCTGCTCTTCCAGTTTCATCTGCTTTGCCTTTTTTTCCCGACCAAACTGGGTCTACTGCGCGACGGTGACTGCGCATTTCTCGGCTCCGGTGATAATAGCACATCTTCTTCATCAAACATAACTTCACGCAGTATTTCATCAGTGTCGGATTGATTCTCAGTGTTGCCACCTTCTAGTCACACCACATAATATTACAACACACCGGATCATATTAGAGCTCAGAAATAAAATATTGACACCGAGAAAATATTGGTATCAATACCTTCTCCTTCGACGATGGAGGTTAGCGAAAGCCTACTGCGCTTTCGGGGCTGCGGGACGTCGCGCATGAACTTTACACTCTCTTTGAGAACGTCTTAACAGTGCTCGAGACGGAACGACTCAGGTTTAACGCGGGGCTTTCTTTTTTTCTTTGTGGTGCCATCCTTGACACCTTTCTCGTACTCCGCCAGCGCATTTGCGCTCAGCTGCTCCCGCTTCGCTGTGAAGCGATTGTATGCTTCCGCAACATAATCTGCATCCGTCCATCCGCTGTGGTCCTCTGCCTTAGCCTGGACGTAATAATACATTAAGCAAAATTGTAAGTTAAAATAAAATAAGTGACAAGAATATTCATACGTACTGAAGCAAGGCACGACGCATAAAGAGCTGCGTCGGGACGAAAAAGTCCCGACCACCGGCTCTGTAGCGCGCAGGAGTTTCTGGAGTTTCCACCAGAGCCAGCCAGAAGGACGAACGCGTCGAAGATGCGGCTCCAGAATAGCGTGGATGACTGGTCCGTGCCCGTAGCGGCATCCTCCGATACGTTGATGTAAGAACGGCAGAGGTAGGTGTCCTCATCCGGCGACCATGGCGCGGCGTTCGGCATAACAGGACGTAGAGAGAGCGTCCGAGCTTTCGATATGGGCGGCGTGTGGCGCTTGGTGTGCCCGCTCCGCGGAGTAGCAGCTTCTTTGTGCTGCGAGGTCGCTTTCAGTTGGAGACTACAGCGGTTTTGCACTTCGCGGGGGCTGTAGTGAATAGAGGGCGTCTATTCACTACGGATCTGTCGTAGTGCGCAATCACTTTTCAGATGCTACTTCACTGTTACTTTTGTGTCCCTATCACTACACCGTTGGAGATCGTTTTTTTTGCACTTGCGTAATTTTGGTCATTTTTGCGTATTTTGCACTACCGTTGGAGATGCTCTAAGAACTGTTGCTTGCGCCCCTACGGCGGTTTGACATAATGCGACATTATAATGCTAATGTTGCGAGAGCAACTTTAGGAGCAATGGTACAACTGTACGGCTCTGCAACAACAGCAATGAATGCAATAAGCGGCTAAGAGCATCTCCACCGGTACGGGCAAAATCTTGCCAAACGTAAAAATGGCCGTCGCCTTTGGCATATCGCGAGCCACCGGTGCCGGTATAACAAAGCCAAATATAGAAATCACCTGCCAAACGCCATTCGGAAAGTCAAAATTAGCATTAGAGATACCCGCAGGTCGAAGTGGCCATTTGGGAAGATCACCAGCGACGCAAACCATCATGTCGAGGGCTCGCGGTCCAAGCTACAAGCCGCATGATGACAAAGTTTTCTGCCAGGCATGACTTACAGTTAGTTGCGACCCAATCGTAGGTATTTACCAGACGGGCGACGACTTTTACGGAAAGGTCAAGGACGCCTTTGATACCGAGCTCCGAGGTCAGGCTAAGTTCGTGGCGGATCGAACAACGACGTCGTTGGCGTCTCGCTTCTTGACGATTTCTGGTGCTCTCTCCAAGTTCGTGACTTGCCACACGTCTGTCGTATCGAATTGCGCGAGTAGCCACACCCCCGTTGACGTTGAGCACGACGCTGTCACCTTGTACGAGGCCCCAAACGGCCCGTTCAAATACATGCAATGCTGGTACCTGCTGCGAGATTCTCCAAAATGGGGGGGGGGGGGGGGCATGGCGCTTAAGCAACGACAAGAAAAAGACCCCAAAGAAGCGCACCAGGGACCACGTCGAGTCTAGCGAGTCAGACGTGGCTACTCGTTCGCCTTTGGCAGGTGCGGGTGCTAGACTGGAGCTATCGCAAGAGCAACACGACGATGAAGACAAGAGTCAACTCAGCACTACAGTTGGGCGCCCACAGGGAGCTAGCAAGGCGAAAATGGAGCGCGCGAATCTGGCGCTTTATGCTCGTCAGATGAAGGCGGCAGAGCGGGCGGTATCGAACGCAGAGATGCGCATAAATGTTGCTCAAGAACAGCTTGACCTTAGCCTATTCAGCATCGCCATCAACCAGAACGATCCTTTGGCTGCAGAGTTCTTGTTACCCAAGAAGCAATCGGCGCTACAGCGTCTGCGTGCGGAGCTGCAGCGTACTAGGGGCGCTGAGATCGCTGCCGTACCACCACGTGTGCCCACACAGCCTGAGCCCGACACTCCATTAGGTACAGACGAGGATTCCAGCCGACCGAGCGCAGTCGTTTGAGTTAAACGCGCACCAGCCCTAACTATATTATGAATTCAATATATTGTGACTGCTTTTGGTGGTCACTTTTGGGACCCATGTGCTCAATGAGGTCGTTCTGCAGCTGCAGATGTAGTCACTTGTTACGTAGCTTCGCTGTCCGCAACACGAGCGAATCAACATTAGGGAGCCCAGGAAATGGGTGATGGCCTCGATACTTCCAACACAGGCATTCCACCTGGCTGGTACGCTGGATCGAAAAGATACCCATGTGGATCGATATCTGTCTCGTCGACCACTATCATGTTGTGAAGAATGACACATGCTTTCATGACCGTCTCCATGTCGTTAGCGCCCCAAAGCCGGCATGGCGTATCGAGTATGCGCCTGTAAGACGCCAAAGCAGCGCTCGACATCTTTGCGGCACGCCTCTTGCATTCGAGCAAAGTGCTGATACTTTAGACCCAACGCCTTCTCTGTAGACTTCACAAACACCGGCCAGCTAGGGTAGATGCCATCAGCGAGCAGGTACGGGGTATCATAAGCGTGCCCTACAAGTGATCACTTAGTTATCGTGCTCGTTTCACGACAATGTAAACAGGCGTACCGTACCGTTGATCTCATAGTGCACTGTAGCTGCTTCACCACGCAGGATGGCATCAAACACGGGAGACTGCTCCAAGATATTCAGGTCGTTCAGAGAGCCGGGCGAGCCAAAGTTGTAGTGCCAGATCCTCAGCTTATAGTCAGCAACCGCCTCAAGCACCTTGCTTGGCTTCTTTTCTTTTCCTTTGTGCTGTCCGGCCACTGCCATAGGACAATTCTTCCACGTCCAATGCATACAGTCTTTAGATCCCACCATATCGACGAAGCCGCGCTTTGCGTTTCATCGAGTAGCTCACGAATCTCAGAAGGTGTAGGCGGCCTCAAATACTGGTGAAAATACAGCGATGACTGCTTCACAGAAGTGCTGCACACAATTCTTCACCGTGGTCTCGGACATCTCCAAGTTTTCATCAATGGAATCGAATGACGATGCATATGCGAGGACGCGGAGAGCACTGGTCACTTTGAGTAGGGATGAGATGCCGACACGTCCCGCTGCGTCTCGCTTTTGCTCAAAGAACGAATCGTATTGCACCACCGCGGTCATGGTTCTAGAGAATAATTGACGGTGCATACGGAATCGACGCCGGAAGTCATGCTCGTTGTAGACTGGGAATGGGCTCATATATTGTTCAAGAAGGCGGAGGTGTCGTGAATGGTAGTCCGCTTGTTCTTCGACCGACCAGGCCTAGACCCACCAGGGCGACGCTTCTTGGTCATACCCGGCGGCCGTTGCACGAACAGGAGCTGATGAAAGAGCTCTTCCTCATCGTCGTCATCCTCAACCAACGACCGCGCACTCATCAACACCGTGATCGGATCCATCACCTGCGTCAACGTCAAGCACACCACGGGTTTGGCCGCCGAATAGCCGTATCGGTGGAGCGCCTGGCGAAACCAATATCATCTAAATTTGAATTGGCCTGTTTCTGTGTTTATTGCCAGGATAGCATGACCGTACCGGTGGAGATGCTCTAAGGCAACACCAAGCAAGGCATTATAACGAGCAGCCCAGCAGCATCTGATGATCTACTATCTACGGGCGTGGGAGCGTCGGTGGAACAAGTATGCAATTAGACAGCTCCGCAACAATGTCATCGATTACAACAGCAGCAGTAACGAAGGCAACTGGAATGGACGCATTTATTTTTGAGAGGAACAGTCCTATGGTGGGCATGTATATTCGTGTTGCTTAATTGGCAGTGAGCTATTGATTTCTAGCTATGAGCATCGTCCAGACGCTTAGCAGTACTAACCGCTCTGTTAATGGCAACATCCCAACTCGAGTACCGTGCTAGGTCAAAATAGCGTCAGCAAAATAACGCATGTGATTATTTAGCATACGCTTCGCAAAATGAAGTTATTTACACGGATAGCCTGATACCTAAAAGCACCCTCTGGATTTATTGGGTTCATTTTTGATAAAAAAAACTATTTTGCACAAGATTTGACTAAGATTTTGTAGAAGTTGCGAAAAGCATCTACAGGAAAGTAAATCAGTAAGATTAGCAAAACTGTATGATCCCCGATTCGCTAAATCAGACCACCAAACTAAGTATACCTAATGCCAAATAGACTACGATACTACTCCATTTCAGAATAGTTTGGACATTTCAGCCGGGTTTGTGTTTCACAAAAGTTTGGACAAATATTAATTGGCTGAAAATTGCATTATTGGGAACGTATGATTGGCCAAGGCCAATTGTTTTGTCCAATTGTTCGTCTTCATTATTTTAGGCGTTTCAGGCCATCAAACGCGGAGTGGACGAATGGGCCGCGGACGGTCTACAGAGCTGACGCAGCGTGAGCAGGAGCTGGTTGTACGCTATCTCTGCGAGCGCTACCGTGCAGGCAAGCTGGCATGGGGCGCACAGAAGGCGGCAGCGCAGCATTTTGGTGTCGACCGAAAGACTGTTGGTGCAATATGGAAGAGGAGAGATGACCTTTCCAGCAGAAAGAAAGGAAGGGTAGGCAGGAAGAAGAAGCACACACTCGCAGATGTCGAGCA
Source organism: Phytophthora x cambivora (assembly GCA_033557925.1). NCBI lineage: Eukaryota > Oomycota > Peronosporomycetes > Peronosporales > Peronosporaceae > Phytophthora > Phytophthora x cambivora. The sequence continues at coordinate 10,386,229 of JAUCEB010000011.1, read as the reverse complement.
GAAGATGGAGGCGGTGTCTTTGTTGAAGAGACAGTCACTCAGAGCCACTGGAGCCAGCATTGGCGTGGCTACAACGACTTTGTGGCGGTTGGTGAAGGATGGCTCTCTCCGTAGAGTGTCGTCGCGCATCAAGCCGTTGCTTACTCCGACGCACATGCAGAAGCGTCTTGACTGGGTGGTGCGCTTTGTCGGGCCAGGTATGCTACACACATTTACAGACAAATATGTTTTTCTAATTATATTTTTCATTGTCATTTTAGAACTGCCGTTGCGCTTTCATGATTTCTATGACTACGTCCATATCGATGAAAAATGGTTTTTCATCGATGTGGAACGCAAGAAATTTTACATCACCCGAAATGAAAAAGTTCCTCAGCGAGCCTTCCGAAGCAAGCGTCATCTGCTGAAAATAATGTTCCTCGTTGCCGTAGCCCGCCCACGATACAGTGATGGGCGTCTTGAAGAGCCACTTTATATTTAATCACCTGTCATCACACATTTTATTAGTTATTGGTTCATAGAGGATAATGTACTGAGTGAGCGAATACCACTCGATCAAAATTGGCGCGAAACTTGGCGCCAAAACGGTTGGCCAATCCAACTCTTCAGCATGGCCATCAAAACGTACGGCTGCCAGTGCTTGCTGGTAGTGCTTGGCTGGTACTCCTGCCATATTACATTTGCGCCAGCGTCTAGCAAGTTGATGCCTCGAGCCAGCCTCACTAAAGCGCAGCAGCTCCAGCTCTGTGACCACCACAGGTCGCACCCGCGCATGAAGTGCATGGCGCTGGCTCAGTGGTGCCAGGAGACGTTCGATTTGGACAGGATGCCGGGGAAGAGCACTGTGAGCAAAATTCTGCGGGAGGAGGAGAAGCTGCGCAACGTCGACGTTGACTACCGCGACGTTCGGCGCATGCGCCCCGCTGAGATGTGGCTGCTCGAGCGCAATATACTTGAGACACTAGCTTTGTATGAAGGTCGGTCAAGTCTTACTTACTATTCTGTTGTTTTTCTTGCTAGGATGGCCGCTGCTGAACTCGGCATACCAGCTTCTAAGCTACCGCAGCTTACCAGAGGCGGCTGGTGCAAGCATTTCCTGGCTCGACACGGCTATCGCGTGCGACGTGCACATGGAGAGATTCATTCGGTGGACGTTCCCGCAGCAATGAAGGGCGCGGCAAAGCTACGGGCCAAGATCGCTAAGTACGACTTGAACAATGTGTTCAACGTCGACGAAGCCGCCTACTTCTACAAGGCTGTGTCGCGGGTGTCCGTCTGCCTCGGCGTCGCTCCCGCCCTGAAGGTCAACAAGTCGCGCATGACGTTCCTCGTCGGCTCCAACGCCACGGGGACAGAGAAGCTGCGTCTTTTGGTGTTGGGCAAGTCTAAAAAGCCGCGCTGGCTGCCGGAAAAGCCAGACAGCATGGACTATATTGGGACCAGCAAAGGCTGGATGACCACGCCCGTGTTCAAGGAGTGGTTGGTAGAGCTGAACAAGAAGATGAAGGCCGCTGGCAGGAAGATCCTGCTGCTCTATGATAACGCACCTGTGCACAAGGAGCCCGAGGAAGAGCTGACGCACGTGGAGATCGCCAGGCTGCCGAAGAACACCACGGCCATGCTGCAACCTATGGACCAGGGTGTTATTGCTTGGATCAAGGCAAGGATCCTAAACGACAGATCGGGCGCTGCTTTGATGAGAGTTCTGTGCGTTGAAGATGACGCGTATGCTATCGATACAGCAGACGCGATGCAATGGTTGGGAGACGCGTGGGATGCCATGCCGACGAAGGTGCTTGCGAACTGCTGGAGACACACAGGTCTGCTTTCAGATCGACTAATGAGTGTAGACCACATTATCAATTAAATCAATACATTGTCGCCTTGTCGCAAGGGCCGGTGTCCTATCACAACGCGAGCCCCGCCTAAAATGATATTATCAGGTGGCTCTCCAAGACGCCCATCACTGTACGCTTCGCAAAATGAAGTTATTTACACGGATAGCCTGATACCTAAAAGCACCCTCTGGATTTATTGGGTTCATTTTTGATAAAAAAAACTATTTTGCACAAGATTTGACTAAGATTTTGTAGAAGTTGCGAAAAGCATCTACAGGAAAGTAAATCAGTAAGATTAGCAAAACTGTATGATCCCCGATTCGCTAAATCAGACCACCAAACTAAGTATACCTAATGCCAAATAGACTACGATACTACTCCATTTCAGAATAGTTTGGACATTTCAGCCGGGTTTGTGTTTCACAAAAGTTTGGACAAATATTAATTGGCTGAAAATTGCATTATTGGGAACGTATGATTGGCCAAGGCCAATTGTTTTGTCCAATTGTTCGTCTTCATTATTTTAGGCGTTTCAGGCCATCAAACGCGGAGTGGACGAATGGGCCGCGGACGGTCTACAGAGCTGACGCAGCGTGAGCAGGAGCTGGTTGTACGCTATCTCTGCGAGCGCTACCGTGCAGGCAAGCTGGCATGGGGCGCACAGAAGGCGGCAGCGCAGCATTTTGGTGTCGACCGAAAGACTGTTGGTGCAATATGGAAGAGGAGAGATGACCTTTCCAGCAGAAAGAAAGGAAGGGTAGGCAGGAAGAAGAAGCACACACTCGCAGATGTCGAGCAGAAGATGGAGGCGGTGTCTTTGTTGAAGAGACAGTCACTCAGAGCCACTGGAGCCAGCATTGACGTGGCTACAACGACTTTGTGGCGGTTGGTGAAGGATGGCTCTCTCCGTAGAGTGTCGTCGCGCATCAAGCCGTTGCTTACTCCGACGCACATGCAGAAGCGTCTTGACTGGGTGGTGCGCTTTGTCGGGCCAGGTATGCTACACACATTTACAGACAAATATGTTTTTCTAATTATATTTTTCATTGTCATTTTAGAACTGCCGTTGCGCTTTCATGATTTCTATGACTACGTCCATATCGATGAAAAATGGTTTTTCATCGATGTGGAACGCAAGAAATTTTACATCACCCGAAATGAAAAAGTTCCTCAGCGAGCCTTCCGAAGCAAGCGTCATCTGCTGAAAATAATGTTCCTCGTTGCCGTAGCCCGCCCACGATACAGCGCAGCCAAACATCAATGGTTCAACGGGAAGGTTGGCCTGTGGCCATTCGTTCAGACGCAGTTAGCGCAGCGCAACTCAAAGCTGCGACCAAAAGGGACCCCATTGATGGTTCCAGTGAGTGTGACTCGCGAGGAGGTTCGGAAAAAGCTTATTGAGGGCGTAATTCCCTCAATAAAGCGTATTTGGCCCGGTAAGTGATATTTACATTATTTTTTCGGATCTGAAAGTGGTAACTAATATTTAATTATCTGCTTTCATGTAGGGAATAAAACCTTATTCATACAGCAGGACAATGCAAGTCCCCACTGCTTTGTTGATGATCCAGTCGTCACTAAGGCATGTTGCAGCGACGGATGGAACATCTCTTTGATATCGCAGCCAGCACAAAGTCCAGATTTTAATGTACTGAATTTGTCGCTGTTTTCAGCGCTTCAAACGCTGCAACAAACGAGGCGAATGAATACGGTCGCCAGTATCGTTGAAGCCGTCGAAGATGCGTTCCACGAATTGCGTAGGAACACACTGGATAACGCGTTCCTGACGCTGATGTCTGTCATGGAGAAGTGCTTAGAAGACGGAGGTGGGAACCGTTTTCCGATTCCCCACATCAAGAAAGCTAAGCGTCGCAAGGATGGCGAAGATCTCCGGTCGTTGCCGTGCTGCGAGGAGGCATACCGCACTGGTTGGGTGGCTAAGTACCTAAAATAATAAATTGGGTAGTGCCTATTCTCTAATTTAGGTATCATCCTTTGAATTTTGTGATTGGAGATATTTGCGTAGAGTTCTAGCCAATCGGAATACAATATAGGGCTCGATTTGATGCTTGATTTACATGTGATTGGCTGCGCTTAGAAACATATTGAGATGCTCTCGTGAAAGCTCACAATTTGTGGAATTGGGAACGGTGCCCAAAACCTGCATTGGGTTCTTGGAAGATCCAAACCGGTGCTACAAAGATGGCTTGTCAGTTCAAGCCATGTTTGGCCTCCTCTGTAACAAACATCGTACAAGATCAACTAAATCTGCTAGATTTCCAAGACAGAATGCTACGTGTAGAATACTCTCCTGAAAACCGCACTAAAATCGGCCACGAAATCATCTTAGGGTACAGCTTCAAAATGAAATGTCCAAACTTTTCTGAAACGGAGTGGTACACTATTTGCTATGCAATACAATGTACCACATAAGGACTCTATTTAGTGCTTTTCACGGTTCGGAGGTACCTGGTGAAGGTAAAACGGGCCAATGAGAGTGTACCTGCAGCCTGGTATTTTGCAGTGCAGGATGCCTTCATTTGGCCGTTTTTATCGATTTTACTTACAGCGTCGGGCGCTGCAGGTCGCCGGCAGGTGATGCAGGTACTTGCTGATTGTTCAATTTGCATCTCTCATTGGGAACTTCCATTTCGACACCGGAGCTGGGCAGTAGCGAGCCCTCAAAAGCTCCTGCAAAACGTGAGGGTCTTGCCACTCATCTTCACTGCACTCCTCACCGCATGAATCTTCTAAGGCTTGGCTTAAAGCCGTCACTCCCAGAAAAAGATTCGCAGCTGCGCGTGTGCTCTCTCGAACCTTGATGCCTACTCAACCACCAGCAACACGGTTTGTGATTAGTAGAAAATATTTTATCAAACATTCAGGCACCCTCATTACTGACTGGTTGGAGGATATCCTTGATTGGCTGGTCAAACCTACCTGCTTCCTGCAAATCTCTGAACCGTGAGAAAAACGTTTTAATGCTACATATTGTATATTTCATCTCTTTTGGCCAGACGGCAATAACATACTATATTTTTTGGTAGCGGGGTAAGTTTTTCACACCAAGTTATCACCACAGAAGTACAGATTAGTGTTAGTGTAACCGAAAAATCCTCATGGAAGACCCTCTTACGGCTTTTAGAGGCGCTGCAAAGGAGAGAAAGCCCGTTTAGCAGCGCTGAAAGTGACCAATCGGTCTTTTCAACAGAGGAGAATACATTTGTACGTGCCTATTACGGAAGTAGGGGTTTGGTAGACTGACAACATAGCAGGGCAATATGAAACAGCCGGGTCTCATAATCATTTAGTGAAGTAGATGAACGACATAACATGGTCACAAATGTTTATATTGCTAGCAAAAAAGTGAAATCTTTATATTTGGGGGGGGGGGGACGAGTTGTCGCGGTTGGGACTGATGTCCCTACAACGTGCTTTGAGTTGGTTTGTGTATCCGTGTGTGCCGTGTGCGGAAAAGTGTGTGTAGATTGATGCGGGCATTAACTTGTCGCCGTTCGGGACGTTGACGAAATGGAGCGATCCGACTTGAAACACGGACCGTAGTACACATTACGCAATCGACGAGCAAGAATCCTTGCGGTGTCAATATCAAATATACCCAACGCGTTCCCAACAACGCCAATAGTGAGGGCGATGTGAACAATACAAAGCTAAGCTTATCTAAAACATGTATTTCCAGTCACATAAAGGCCTAGGAGGGGAGGCGCTGATACCACCGAATTTAGAATCCGTATTCGTCCGTATTCGGTGTATATTCAGTAAGGTTTGGTGTAAATTCGGTCGTAAGGCAGGGTGCTGAAAAAGGGTTAGGTGTTAGAGGAGGGGTGAAATTGAGCCCGCAAAATCCATCCAAAAGAACGTTTTCGTTTCCTCGACCACGTTATTCTCCCATTGTTTCCGTTCCCTCAAGACGTTCGTGTTCGTTAGAGCTTTCTCATGAGGCCCTTCATACCTCAATAGTCCTTGATGAGGCAGGTTTTTAGGCTCTGAGCACATGCAACTTTCAGGATTTGTGCGCCATGACATCCCCCTCAATGTACCGTGGAATACCAAATATTGTCCGTCTAAATTCGGTGGTAGCAACATCGTCCGGCCTAGGAGGGGGTGCCACGGCATTGCTTGTCTTTGTAACGCATCTGCGTTATATTACGCTGAAGTTTACGCCATAGATTACGGTACGACTTACTGTATGCTTACGGCAAGTTATTACGGTAGTTTACGGTCATGGTATGCGACAAGTTTACGGAGAGCCGTAAACTCGTTGCAGTGGATAGATAGCTGGGAGAAGTAGATGCAAAAGGGTATCGGTAGTCTATCCTAATTCACTTTTCAATTTGCCACGCAAGCAAAACCCCAGCTTCCTCTACGTTACATAGTAGCCCTTGTTGTGTCGAAGCATCATCTTCCCCGACCCCGGGCCATCGAGCCCAGCATTTGAAGAAGTCCAAGCTTCGCCTTGCCCACTCCCGACCGTCGAGCCATGAAATTTTGAAGACTTGCGCCGCAGTGATGGAACAGCTCACCACGCCGCAAACATTTGGAGAGGTGTGTCGGCGGGGATTTTAACTGCACGCAGGATACCAGAATGGATCGAAATTATCTCCGCACTACAGCGGATCTCACGTCGCCAGCATTAGCCTTTGATTGCAAACTGGCTGCTCGTCGACTCTGTCCGCCCCCTGAGTATATGCCAACAGGGGAGGCCACGGCGTAGCACGACAAGACACCATACGTACCGGTATAGTTTACCAGTCGGGACGGAAACACCGCCCGGCTGGCCCGGTGATACAGTACTGGGGGGGGGGGGGGTCACACACGGGTGGGATAGTTTGTAGCGAAGTTTGTCACCTCGGCCCTCACGCGGACCACCACGCAGTGAGAAACCACTTTCGCTCTCCAATGAATCCGTTCGCATCCGCAAACCGCCTAGGATATACCCATGTCCTGTTGTGTCTAAAGTCGCTGTCGGGGTGGAAATGATAGCGTTTTTCTCGATACCCTTATCACGGAAGAGCCCCAAACGGGGGCACACAATCCAGGCCTGGGATGACCTCAAAGTCTCGATTCGCAAGGAGGTGCTAAACATTATACGTCAGAGGCGACAAGCGAGTCGGGCCAGCTCCAGCCAGAAACTCAAGAGGCTGCGTAAACAAGAAGTTGGACTCAAAGAGCAAGTTGCTAAGGGTGCTCCCTCGGTAGACACACTCACGGACGTACCGTAAATCACGGCGGTCATGTAACGCACCGTAATCAAGCGTTCGCTTGTTAAAAAGTCTGCTAGGATGCCCTTTTTGACTCGACGACCAAATTCCTAAAGCGACCCCCAGTCCTACAACCAACATACCACCCCGTCTATAAACCAATACCCGACCAGACTGTATTGATAGGTCTTACGATTCCTCAACTACTCCTTCGCTAGCAGGCTTTGGTATCGCGAAGACATCTCGGGCATTGCAGGGGCCCGTCGCTACGAAGCCGGCTTTCCGAAACCCGTTACGGATGGACTCCTCGCCGACCTCGTCCCACGCTTGCAGTACCGAAGCGGCAATATGACGCCGCTTTCTGGGCTGTATCAGTTAATGTACCGTTTTCAATAACAAACTTAGTATATAGAACTCTCAGTCTATCCTTGAACGGTTTCATAACGGCGATGTCCATCGGCTGCGCCAATCCTGTCACTCCAGGAGGCACGTAGACCACGCTGATGTACGCATAGTTCACCAGGCGAGTCTGGATGCACTCCATCTTATGCGTATTGAGACTGTCAAGAGCTTAGGCGGTAGGATCTTGGATGTCGGGGGCCCAAACCTTGTCAATCCACTCAATCATGACCTTCTTGTCTTGGCCTGTACCGTATAGTAACCCCTGTCCCAGTCGGAGTGTTTGTCCTCCTTTAGCTCGTCGTGAACAATTGTTCTTGGCGTCCCCGCAAACACGATCATCGGCTGAGGTTTTGCGACCCGTCGCCAACGCATAGAGGCTCGGAAAGAGTCAGGTGTTGTAGCTGATAAATAAATGAAACGAAACTTAGTAACATAATTCTAGATTATAGCATTAACAGACGTACACTGAATAACATCCACCGTTTGCTCCAACAAACTCGATCGTGCTGTGAGGATTCATATCCCCGCACACCGAGGTCTGGTCCATGTTGAAAACGCACTAGTATTTGTCCGGCATACCAACAGGAAATAAAACATCAATTTCGATGTGATGCAGCATCGACTGTGAAAAACGATCTGCAACAATCTAGTGCAACGTTACTAAAACAAAAAATAAAAAAAACGCAACGATAAAAACTACCTGCTTTTCAGGTCGCGGTACCCAACCCCGGTGTGTGATCCGTCGGTAGCTGAGGCGGTTGCGGCGTAAATAAAGTGTACATTTTGACAGCATCTCGGCTTCGTCGAAGTATGCGAGGGCATATAAAATACACTCCGTTGTGATGCAAAAGTATTTTGTCCCTCGCATGTGCCTAATCCAGCCAAGTAATCTGACAGCATCACACGTTATTAAACCTAATTACACCAGTAACTGAACAATTATCGCAGTCTTACCGTTTCTCATTCTCTGCGCTACCTGAACCTTAGCACCTATAAAGGCTTGTAAACCTGCCTTTTGCTGCTCCCAACGCCATATGACACCGTAGTAATTGGCGACGGTTTCAATTTATTCGCCGCGGTCAACACGCTCAAGAGCACGTAGTTTGTCAGCGTTCCTAGTGCTGAACTTCCTGGTCGCTGTCATCTGGGAGATGAGGGAATGAATGGCACCTCGTTCAAGTAGGAAGCCCCCCATGTTGAGAGTAGGAAACTTTTACGATATTTTTTACGCGTGTCGAACTTACTTTTTACGACGTTACATGACCGCCGTGATTTACGGTAATGGATGCGGTAACCTTGTCAGATAGCACGGGGATGACACCGACTGTGCATGTGCGGAATGCCATAACGGACTGAATCCAATCAAAATTAGTGATACGTCTGGATCGGTTGGTTTGAGAAGGTACTTGACAAGACATCCAAAACGTTTTTCCGACGCGTCAGCATGTAGTTTGCAGATAACGAGATACACCACCTGGCCCCTGTGAGTGGGGACCCATCAAGGCGGGTACACAAAAAGCTGACTTTCTTGCAGACGCCTGGACTCTTATTTTTCAGCACGAGGGCTCAACAATGAAAGCGCGGGAAGATATGCTGCGTTGACTGGGAGAGAAAGGGCAGCAATCGGAGGTCTTACGCGAAATCACCGCATCAAACAGAGAGGCGGAGGTGGCGGTGGCGACCGGAACTTCACGTCCTGGTAAAGCGTGCGACCCCGATAACCTGGGCAACGACTGGTATCGGGACTTTTCCGAAATTCTAATTCCAATCCTCACCAGGCTATATAGTGTATGGACAACAGCAGGGGTGCTTCCCACCAACCTTTCTTGTTGCCGATATCTTCTGCCTGAAAAAAGGAGGGGACGCTCGCAACCCGCTGAATTTCCAGTCGGTCTAGTTACTTGACAGGGACTACAAAATTATGACGCGGGTGCTAGCGACACGCACTAGCACAAAACTGCACTGAATAATTCATTCCGAACCAAAATAGCTTCGTGCCTTTTCGGGTAATTCATGATACTCTTGACCTGTTTTGAGCGGCACAGGCACATGCAGCATCGGATCCGGCGCTCTCGGAAGCGATGGCGATTCTCCTCAAATTTTGTAAGGCTCACGACTTTGTGGAGAGAGAGTTTCTATATGCGGTGCCGTATTCATAATTGGGATTTACGGTGCATTATATGCGCACAGGGGACTACACGCAGGCTAGATTCCTGGGGAACGACACCCGATCGAGGCGGTTGGTGGTGACGTGCGGTAATCGGCAGCGCGGTCCACTTTTTCTGGTGCTCGAGCACTTTATCGTAAAAATGACTGCGATCGTCGGCTCACCGGATTGATTCTTCTCAGTAAGGCGGGCACATTACGTTAAAGGTGGCCGGATACGCGGATGTCGGCATGTCTGCAGCGTTAGAGGATCGGGCAGGCGTGACAGTGGTTAAAAAGTCTCTAGAATTAACGCAATATGGATTGACTTTTCTTTATTAAGCGTGAGCCGCGACACCGCGGTAAGCTTCTGTGCAGTGATCAAGATGACGGTTACTTCCTCAATCACTATACTAGAGCAAGTGGTGTCAGGTAGTTTGAGTAAGTGGACTATCTGTGGCAACTGGCAAAGGTTTTAGCTGACCACTTAACAGACCCTTTGTAACGGGGTAAGAAGTACCGTCACTAGAGTACACTATAGATGCAAGAGGAAGCTCGCAATAGTAGAACCAAGTGTCAGGTTTGGGGCAAATTTAACTCTGTTTATTTATGGAACGGGAGCGGGAGTACCCGTTCTCAAATCTAAGTCGATGCCTGAATGGCTGAAATGGGTATGGCTCCCCACTTCCATCCAATCAGATAAGGACAACTGTGCACACGCTAGCCGTGTGCCTGTACCTACTTTTGTGTATATAGCCATAAAGCTCCTACCTACTTTTGTAACTCTGTCTACCTACTTACGTAACCGTAACCAGCCCGTTACACCCTTGTAATGCAATACTCGACGACAGGCGATCACGGAGGCACTCTGGTCAACGCAATCATCATCTCTAAGCTGCTATAAATTGGACGCCACTGTTGGCCTACGGCGATGGAAGTGGCGTGCATGCAAGTGTTTTTTTTTATATAGAAGGGGTAGCTGGAGCTCCGCGTGTCCGAGGACGCGGTGTTGCCGCTGGGCACGACGCTCTCGGCGTTGCGCTTCAACGCTGGACAGTTCGCGGACGTGTACAGCACAGGTAAGGGCGATGACTTCCCGGGGGTCATGACGACTGCAGTCCCCCGGCTGCGACGTCGGACCTGACCACGACCTACACCAAATCATACACGGTCAAGGGCTGCGAGCAGCCCAACTACATCAGCAAGAAAGACCGCATCTACGCACAGCTGTCGGATAGCACGCCCACCAGATTAACATCAAGGGCATCCATCCACTGGAAGGACATGGATGGCAGCAACTGTGTCTCCAAGGCGTTTAATAAAATATGTGTGAATATACGTACGTGTAGTAGGGACAGGTCTATTTTCGGGTGAAAAATATTCACACATACGACGTGAGACTGTGCGGTAGCGTCTTAGCGACGACTTCTGACCCACTTGGTCTAGCGCGCTTTCGGGGCCAAACCGTCGGGACAATCCTAGAGCCACTGTGGAGAGCTGTAGCATTTTGCGCACTCACTTCTTCCAATGCGACTCATTCTGAAGCTGGTGCACAAGAATATCAACGACATCCATCGCTGCTGCCACGCGAACTACCACCTTGTGGCAGGTTTGTCAATTTAGGCCTTCTTTGCAACAACGCTCAAGAGCCTTGTCGTACCAGCCTTCATAGCGATATCCTCGTCGAGCTTGGCACGCTGATGCCCCTCGATTCACCGGTAATATCTCAATCGAGCACGAATGTTTGGGCGCTTAATCTCAGTCTGAGTATCGTGCAATCATGAAGATCAGCGTGCGACGTTTACCTTACCTCAGACAGCTCATCCAGAGAAAGTTATGGATGCATTGTTCGTTGCCGCCCAAACACACATCCCTGTACACTATTCTCATCTCCTTGACGCGTAGTGCTGGAATAAAGTCGCCAGCATTCCCTGAGGACTCAAACTCCGGCGCGGCTACCTAAGATTATCTTCACCAGTTCTGCTATTATATTCTAAAGATATCCCCAAAGAAGAGCCGATGCTATTTTTACTCAGGTTTGGTTTGAGCGTGCCTCCACCAACACCGCTATTTACCGCCATCTAGACAGGTTGAGCACTATTACCGTTAAATCATTCTTTACAAAATCTGCTTGAAGAGAACGAGGATGAGAAATCTACTGTACCAACTACGACCACCAGAAGCAAATGTAAAACATACGCCCGGTGGGTCAATGCCTGGGCGCACGCCAACCAAACATAGGGACCGGCACATGCATCATATTCGATTGCTCCAACAGTACTTTGGTCCTGACTCCCGAGGAGGCTATGTTTCGCAAGCGCTATCGAATATCGAAGAGCTTGTTTTTTTCTTTTTTTCAGAATACAAGTGGGGCAACACGTTATGACTCATACTTCTATCACAAACAAAATGCAGCGGGTGAAGTGGGCATTTTAGCGCCCTCAAGATAAATAATGCCAACTTCGCACTGAACTAGAAAAATACGTTTTTCCGTATGCAGTGGCCGGAAGTATATAATGCGCGGCTAAAACGACCGTGTTGGTCGGATAAATATTGCTTGTAAAAAACAACGAATGATAGAAACTTGTCCGTGTCGTGACAGGTAAAACAAGTTACAGCGCGGTGAAAACTGGCAACCAGATTTACAATATTTTATGGGAAATAGTGCATATATTGATGTTGCCATATATTTTTAGGAAACCCTGCTGGTATGTTCGGTTCAATTTACTGTATGCATTGGATATGGAATAATTGTCCGATGGCTCTGGCTGGACAGCACAAGGAAAGGAGAAATGTCTAACAAAGACCTGGGGGTCGTTGCGGACTAAAACTTGTGTATATGGCACTACAATGTTGGTTCATCTGGCACGTTGAACGACATCAACATTTTGGAACAGCCTCATCTCTTTGACAGGATGCTTCGAGGCGAAAATTACAAGGTGTCTACACTGTCAACGGGGTGTGCACTTTGGTTATATAGTGAACGAGCGAACCTCTGAGGTAACTATGATTCGGTGGCGGACAAGTACAAGCCCATCGGGCGTAATATGTGGGAGGACGTGGCTACAGAGTACAACCGGCGCAGGGCGAGGGGTTGGCTGGAAAGAGACTACGACTCGCTCCGGCGAAAGTTCCGTAGCTTGTACGGAAAGGCTAAGCCTACAGGAATCAACGGAGAGATCCCTGTTAATCTGCGGCCCATAGTGTTAGCCCAAGAGGTCCAGCGAGCAATAGAGCTCAAGGGTGGGGCTCAAACGTCTCACGACGGACTCGACCGCGGTCAAGACGACGCTGACTTGCTGCAGGAGGTAGCAGAAGCAGAGGACGTTGCATCGGGGGGCCGCTCCCGCCAAGATGAAGTGGAGGACAACGACGAAGATCCAGTCATTCGAGGCTCGGAGAGTGAAGACGTCGACGACGAGGAGGAGGACAGCCAGAGCTTGATGGACGACCTCACCCAGTACGGGCAGGGCGAGCCGGATGACTCACAGGATGTGGCGACTTTCAACGTGGGGACTGTGATGACGAGCCAGGGTAACTTCGAAACCTCTGTTGGGGCCGACGTGTGGTCGGAAGGTGAAGAGGAGAACACACCCGAGAGCGCCAAGACTCTCCCGCCTACGACCCGAGTGCGCGTCGGTGGAACTCCACCAGAGTCAGGAAGGTCCACTGACGTGAATGCAGAGGCTGTCAACGCCCCGCAAGATTCCGGTGTTCAGAACGCCACAGCAGGCTCTCAGTCATCGGTTACTGCAGTCGCCACCCCCGTAGCTGGGGGTGGAGCGGGGGCGACATTGCATGGGGAACAAGCCAACGCCTCTGCTGTCAGAGCGAATGCTACCGGAAGGCCGAAGGGGGCGAGACGAGCGTCGCCGTCTGGTCGAGCGACGTTCGCCTCGCCCGACGGACCCGCACTCAGCCGTGATCCTATGCGCGTCGCAGACGATGCGCAGGAGATGCAGCGTCATTCCAAACTCGTACATGGATGAAAAAGTATGCTGTATTTGTGACTGTTGGTATCCTTGCCGAGAGCTTTCCCTGAAACCATTGCTGACGTCACATGTGCTGATAAACGCCATTGAGAAAAGATTGAAGCCCCCGCCCGGACTCCCGCCAAAGTTGCTGAAATGCTACGATGTGTCGGATCGGGTCCCGCAATTAGCAGATACGCTGTTGTCGACCAAGGGTGTTTTTGTTAACGATCAAGCGGTAGAACTGTGCGTATGCACAAGTTGCTACCGGTCCCTTATGAACAAGAGGCTGAGGCACCCGCCCAAGTTTTCGATTGCCAACGGCCTATACATTGGATGGCTGCCTGGCGATTTTAACGATACGAACCCTACGGAGCATGCAATGCTTAGTCTGGCTCAGCCGACAAAGATGCTGTCGGTTGTCCGGGGTGGACGGCACACCACGATCCGCTCACACGCGTATTATTTCCGAGTGCAACCGACAACTCCGGTGTCGCTCTTGCCTAGGGAAGTTGTGACTGATGGGACGATTGGTGTAGCGGGGCTACACATTCGGCTAACCTCACCTTAGTGCAACACGCACTAAGTGGATACATTCAGGTGGGCCACATCGCAGTGTGGTCACCATTCATAATAGGAAGCAGTCCTATTGGTCAGAAAGCAGGGTCTTTCTACCAGTAATACTTAAGCATTAGGTCAGGGTTTCTGCGAACCACTCGTTGGCAGAACCCCTCTTTATAGATATCAGTTTTAGGAGGAAAGCCACAGTTAACAAACAATTCAGTTCTCATTTTACCGCAAAAGCTACTATTTGTACCTTTATTTAGATCTAATTATACTTGTGGATACAAGTATACTTAATCTAAGTTAAATACACCTTACGCTTCCTCATACACGTGCGCTCACGTGTAAGCTAAAGTATTGGGCTAAGTAAGCCCATTACACCTGGTAGCACTTTGTAGTCCGTCCAACGACCGACTAATTACGTATTGAATGAAGTTCGATACGGGGGCCGAGGACCTGCCTGTGGACGCGAGTATGTCCACTGGTAACCCAAACACGGGTGCAACGCATGTTGCACGCGAAGACTGTCTCCACCTGGCGGATCCAGAGTGGGAGGCGCTCCAACGACTGTCGACGGTCATTGGAGAAGCGGCCGTAGCAACGATGCTACGCACGCTATCGCCGACAGAGCAACACGGTGTTGCTCTAGGCTTCATCATGAAGGAACAGCGCGAGACCGCTGCTCGCGCTACGGTGTCGACTCCGTCCACACCGCGCGTGGAGTCACTGAAGCTCCACGTGAACAGCTATGTTGGAAGAGAGGGCGAGCCTCTCCTCCGTTGGCTTGTCGAAGTCGACACTGCCATTACGGCTCGACGTATCGTCGACCCGTTGTCGAAGGTTGCGTTCGCCATGTCATGCCTTGGCGGACGAGCAAGGAGTTGGGCGTATGGACGCCGACTCACTGACCCTACGTGCTTTAGCACGTACGAGGTGTTCAGGGAGGAGCTCAGACAAGCGTTTGAGCCCCCGCAGAATGAGTTCAGATCGAGGGCTGAGTTCCTCGACCTGCAACAGGGCAAGCATGACGTGCATGCTTACGCTCAAAGGGCGCGGTACTTGGTCTCGAACATCGTGACCAACCCGATAGACGAGGCGACAAAGGTCGTCACGTTCATGAAGGGCCTGAAAGATGGGCCTGTGAAGACCTATCTCTTCCGAGAGTACCCAAGTACTCTCGAGTCTGCGATTACCCTTGCGATGCAAGAAGAGTTTAGCCTGCGACAGGCTAAGCTCCATGTGAACGTCCCGCGGCCGATGCCGCGACCGACGGTGAAGCCGACGGGAGGTCCCGAACCAATGGACCTCTCGAGTGCGACGGCTGCTGGGTCTCAGCAGCGTCGTGGACCAACGAATGTCCGCTGTTTCCGGTGTGGAAACAACGGTCACTATGCCCGTGAATGCACAGCGCCTGTGCAGGCGGCCAAGGGCCGGCGTGACGATACCGGGTATCGCCACGGGCAATAAAAAAACTAGAGCGACCAGCAGGCGCGGGGCGCCCTGCTGGTGATGCAGTCGAGCGTGTCGATATTGGACACGCCGTATTGAAGACTACTGCCCCCAGTGAGAGTCACTCTCACTGTAAGAAGCAGGATGACAGGCCGAACCTTGTCATCCTGAAGGTTAACTCGAAGAGAGAGAAGTCTCTTCGTGCGTTGGTGGATTGTGGTGCGTCGAACAACTTTGTTCGACTGCAGAGCCTAGCGAGGCTTGACTTCGAGGAAGTGAAACTACCTCGAAGTCTATTGGAAGTAAGACTGGCAACGGGTGTCGTTGTCAGAACCGAGAAGCGTGTCGTACGCGTACGCTTCTCGTATCGGAAGAGAACGTTCGTGGACGAGCTTATCGTGCTTGACTT
Source organism: Phytophthora x cambivora (assembly GCA_033557925.1). Taxonomy (NCBI): domain Eukaryota; phylum Oomycota; class Peronosporomycetes; order Peronosporales; family Peronosporaceae; genus Phytophthora; species Phytophthora x cambivora. The sequence goes on along the minus strand of JAUCEB010000011.1, from coordinate 10,370,229 downwards.
AGACGATAAGTTCGACATGGTGTTGGGCATGCCGTGGCTTGCACGGCATGATCCAGTGATCGATTGGACGAAGCGCACGATCGTGCACTTCGGGAGTAGCGGCGCGACAGTGAGCGATGGCCCTGTCGGCGCAGCACGTGCACCTCGCGGTGCACGCGACCCACCAGGAGAGGCAGCGCGACGCGCGGCTGTCTCCGGTCACCCCGCGCGGACGCCGACGACTGAGAGGGTCGTCGGGAGAAAATGTGAGTCGAATCAGAAGACTCAGATTCGATCGGATTCGAGAGGTTCTCGAAGCGTCAAGAGTGACGCGGTCGTGTCGACTATTAGTGTCGACACACAAGTTCAACAAGAGGAGCCAGTCACTAATAAGGACAGTGACTCGGACGCGTCAGCTCAGGGAGCTGATGCGATTGGCCCTAACGTCGAAAGACGCTCCGCCGTCAGGCGTCGAGGTAAAGAAGGCGCGTCGGCTCTGGGAGCCGACGCTGCAGGCAGTGCGGACGGTTGCAAACGTCCCGCACCGGAAATGCTTGCGTGCTCGCGTGCAGCCGGGCTGCACGACGAAGCGGTACGCGATCAAGCAGGGCTTGATTGCGTGCGCCCGCGGGAAGAACCCGCCGGCGACAACAAGAAACGCATTGCGTGCTCACGTGCAGCCGGGCTGCACGAAGAAGCGATACGTGATCAAGCCGGGCTTGATTGCGTGTGCCCGCGGGTTGAACCCGCCGGCGATCAAAAGGAAGATCTGTCCGCGGCCGGGCCCGGACAAAACAAGACGCGCGGAACCGGGTTCCGCACAAGAAGCGAACGGCGCAAGCGAGCAAAGCTGCGCAAGTCTCGGTCAGGGACCGAGGCGCTACTCGCAGTGTCTGCCGGGCAGACACAGGAACTGGAGACGACCGTCGAGACACTGAGTGTCTTGACGCGTACTAATACTGGTCTCCAGTATAAGAAGATGAAGTTGGAGAACCCTCCGACATTGGCGTCGGAGTTGACTTCGCTTCCAGTCACGAGCTGGAGGCGCTTCGCCCGCGACCTGCACGATGGACGAATCGAGCAGATTTGCATCCTCTCGGATGTCGAGAGGATGAAGTGTGAAGCGGAAGAGTTGAAGCAGCTCGTCGCCGAGGGCGTCGACGCCCTCAGCGCCAAGTCGAAGAAAGAACGCTTCGACTAGCAGAGCTGGGACTCGCTGAAGTCGAGCCCCTTCTACGAGGTCTTGCGTGAGTACAGAGACGTACTCCCGGACGATATCCCTGCGGAGTTGCCGCAGGACAAGGGTGTTCAGCACGAGATTGATCTTGTGCCGGGGACGAAATATTGCGTGACGCGGCAGTGGCCACTGCCGCGAGAGCAAGTCAAGGCAATCGACGACTTCTTTGAGAGTCGTCGCAAGGCTGGACAAGTGCGGGAATCGAAGTCCCCGCACAGCGCGCCTACGTTCTGTGTCAAGAAGGCACAGGGCGGGTGGCGCATCGTTCATGCTTACAACAAGCTGAACGACGCAACGGTACCGGCGCAAACGCCGATACCGCGAAAAGATGTGATCATCGATTCGATGGCTCTGAGCACTATCTTCAGTGCTCTGGACCTGAGAGACGGATTCTATCAGATCCTCATGCGTGAGAGTGATATACCTCTCACGGCGGTGAGCACTCCGAGCGGTATGCTCTGGGAGTGGCTTGTAATGCCGCAGGGATTAAAGAATGCCCCTGCGACGTTCAACAGGTGCGTCACGCACTTGTTGCGCTCGGTGCGCGACTTCGCACCGAGCTATTTCGATGATGTGTTCATCCACAGCCGGGCTGTGGACGGGAAGTCGGAAGTGGAGATGCACAAGGAACATCTCCGCAGGTTGTTTGCGCTCATGCGCAAACACAAGCTCTACGCGAACCTGAAGAAGTGTATCTTCGGGGCTAGCGAGATACCCGTCCTTGGGTGTCTCGTAGGGAGGAACGGCGTACGCCCTGACCCTGGAAAGGTCAGAGTGATCAATGAATGGCCTACGCCTTCCAATGTCAAGGAACTGAGGCAGTTCCTTGGGCTCGCTACGTACTTATGTAAGTACGTGAGCAACTACGCGGGCAAGATTCGCCCGCTGTCGCAGCTCCTAAAGAAGGACGCTGCATGGGTTTGGACTGCTGAGTGTCAGCAGGCCTTTGATGCAGTCAAGCAGGGCTTGACTGAGGCGCCGATCTTGGCGGTGGCCGACCAAGATCGCCCGTTCCACGTCGTGTGTGACGCGTCCGATTTCGCAATCGGATGCGCTCTAATGCAACACGATCACGAGGGACGTGATCGCGTGGTCTACTATCAGTCACGTCAGCTGAAACCAGCTGAGCGCAACTACCCGGTACATGACAAGGAACTCCTTGCCATGAAGTATGCACTCGCGAAGTTTCGAGTGTATCTACTTGGGAGTAGACCATTTGTGGTCTACACCGACCACGCATCATTGCGTACGGCGATCAAGTCGCCGCACATCTCACAAAGAATGGCGAGATGGCTCTCATTCTTTGCGGAGTACAACTTCCAGGTTGAGTACAAACCTGGAAGGTTGAACGTTGTGGCCGACGCGTTGTCGCGTCGACCTGATTATGCGGTGCACAAGGCCGACGCCAATGCAATTGGCGTCGCACGGACGTCTACTCCCTCGTCGTCTTTGTTAGACGACGTGAGGTCCGCATACACGAAGGATGCGGACGCGAAGCAGTTGTTGGACTACTTCGCTGCTCCTTCTGACAAGACTCGTCAGAAGTTAGCGAAACATCTCCGTGCACGTGTACACCATTATCGTGTACACAATGGGCTGTTGCTTTACAGCGCAGTCGACGACAACGCTGACCGCATTGTCGTGCCGGACGATCATGAGCTGAAGCTCAGGATCACTTACGAGTATCACGATGCCCCGACGTCGGGACATCCGGGTCGTGAGAAGACATACTTGCTTCTCACGCGTGACTTCTATTGGAGTCACCAGTACAAGTGGGTACGCAAGTACGTTCGTGCTTGCGAGGTTTGCCAGCGCGTGAAGCCTGCAGCCTTCTCGCAGGCTCCACTTCAGTCACTACCGACTCCGTCGGAGTGTTGGCAGTCCATTTCAATGGACTTTGTGTTTGGTCTTCCGCCTAATAACAAGCGGAGGACTGGTATTGTGGTCTTTGTCGACCGATTCAGCAAGATGGTGCATCTTGCTGCAGTACCAGCCGAAGTGACAGCCAAGCAGACGGCACGTCTGTTTGTTGACTTGGTGTTTAGACACCATGGCATGCCGATCGACATTGTGTCTGATCGTGATCCGCGCTTCACAGCGCGTTTCTGGCAAGAAGCGTTTGACCTTCTTGGCACGCAGCTGTCCATGTCGACTGCGGATCATCCGCAGACCGACGGACAAACCAAGCGCGTCAACCGAGTCTTGGTTGACGCTTTGAAGAGCTACGCCCATTCGTTCAAACAATGGAGCGACTGCTTGCCGATGGCAGAGTTTGCCATCAACAACTCGGTGCATGTCTCCACAGGACATACACCGTTTTACGTGAACGCCATGAGGCATCCACGCGTACCGAGCGTACTCGGTGCGGTAGCTCCTTCCTTAAGTGGGGGAGGGTATCCGGTTTCAAACAAACCGAATGAACACGCTGATACGAGCAACATATCAGCTGTGTCGACACGCGCACGGACTGCGCGTAGTCCGAACGACGAGAGCCTACGCCGGGCGTAGACACTCTCAACAACAACAACCACACACAGGCCGGGCCTGCAGTGAACAAGGATAACGGGTTGAACAAGGAGTTCAACTCGAAGGCAATGGACTTTGTCCAGCGCCGCCAAGCCGTAATACGGTTTGTGCAAGATGCTATTGCAGCTTCTGTCGATCGACAGAAGTTGAATGCAGACAACAATGGCAGAGGAAACACAAATGAATTCAAAGTGGGTTCATTAGTTCTGTTAGCTACACAGAACCTAGCTAAACATGCAGTTTCCGACTTCGGAGCAAGCAAGCTTGCCCCGCGCTTCATCGGGCCATTCACCGTGTTGGCGAAGCATGGCAACGCGTACACGCTAGACATACCGTCCAGCATGCGCCTCCACCCAACCTTTTACGTTGGGCGGCTGAAGCCGTACTCGCAACACGAGTCACCTACGACCGGTGACTCGGCGCGATCCTCGCCTCGAGCGCGGAGACGCGATCCGTCAGGCGAGCGACGAGCGTCCCCAGGTCGACCTGGATGTTCGAAGCGGTCTGCCCGGCCTGACCGATCCGGGCCTTCAAGAGCTTTAGCTCCTGCCGTATCTCGGCGAGCTCAGCCGTCTAGAGGCGCTCCACAGCCTCCAAACGATCCCAGACCTCGCCCGGCGACGGCCCGTGGCGTCTTTCCACCACCGCCGCCCCCGTTGCGAGATGCACGCGGGGAAACTCGCTGGATTGTCCAGCGAATTGTTGATCATCAGATCCGGACCCAAGGTCCGGTTCATTTTCGTATTCGTTGGTTAGGATACTCTCCTGACCACGATACATGGGAGCCGCGGAACGTCCTAATGAGCGACGTTCCGGAAATGGTGACGGAGTACGAAGCCCGCCACCAGCAGCTCCGCCGAAGGGCGTAAAACTTGAGCGAGAGCTGTAGTCGCCTACAGCCCTCGGCTGAGTGTTGCGCTCACCCTCAGCACTCTCAGACGACAACTGCGTGATTAACTTCTCACGCAGTGTCTTCAACTCCACGGGCACACTAACACCAGTGTACCCGAGAAGGTCCCGTTCGGAAAGCCGCACTGCCCCGGGTTGGCACTGCGCGCACGCAACGCCAGACGGCACTGCGCACGGAATCCCCGCCTCGACTGCACCTTCGTGCAGCCGCAAAATCTTGGGCCGCTTCGAGAAGCGCTCGTAGCGCTCACTCGCAGAGCGGACTCGCTCACGGTAACCAGCCGGGTCGCGGTTGAAGTTCTCAACGAACGCGCCCCAGCTTTGACAGAGTGCCTCCCACTCTGTCACCTTGCTCTTACGGGAATGCTTCTTGTTCCCGTAGAATCGGAGCTCATGGAAGAGCCCGATGTAATAATCACGTCTTTGATCCGTCGCCGGATCAAAGTCGAGCTCCTTGGTGACATCGTCATCAACGATGGCGCTGCAGGAGTACAGCGCGTACTTGCTGACCGGCGTGGTATTGCCGTAGCGAGATCGGATCTCGCTCGGAGACGGCATCCACGGGTCGCGCGCCGGCTTAGCGCGCGACGTCACAGTCGCAGATGGAGTGGAGTCGTCATCGTCTCCACCCCGCGGCGTAGATAACGCCCCAGCATCTGCGAGCGGCCTATCGCTGCCGCTACGCGAGCGCTTGGAACTCGAAGCGTCCGAGTCGTCATCGCGAGGACGACGAGTCCCCACGCTAGCTTCATTGCGCCCTGTGGACGAGGAGTCTTGCTTCTCCTCGCCCTCCTCCATGTCGACATCATTGTTGACATTCAACTCCACCATGCCATCGAAGAGGGTTTCGTTGGCATAGGTGACTTTGCGCGCCTTATACTCCCCAACCGAGATGGTACGCTTGGGGGAGCTTTGCGTCGTCACCGTGGAAGTGACGACGGACGCCGAAGAGGCTGAAGATGCGGCAGTCGTCGCTGTGCTGGCGACGACTGTGTTGCTTGCTGCAGGTGCAGCAAGCTCGTCGGAAGTCTGCGTCGTTGGCGTGCTCATTTCGAAATGAGCACGATGTTCTCTCCGAAGAAGACTTTGGATTGATGTGTCGAGACCGGCACATCAAGTCCTAACGGGGGGATGGTGTAGCGGGGCTACACATTCGGCTAACCTCACCTTAGTGCAACACGCACTAAGTGGATACATTCAGGTGGGCCACATCGCAGTGTGGTCACCATTCATAATAGGAAGCAGTCCTATTGGTCAGAAAGCAGGGTCTTTCTACCAGTAATACTCAAGTATTAGGTCAGGGTTTCTGCCAACCACTCGTTGGCAGAACCCCTCTTTATAGATATCAGTTTTAGGAGGAAAGCCACAGTTAACAAACAATTCAGTTCTCATTTTTACCGCAAAAGCTACTATTTGTACCTTTATTTAGATCTAATTATACTTGTGGATACAAGTATACTTAATCTAAGTTAAATACACCTTACGCTTCCTCATACACGTGCGCTCACGTGTAAGCTAAAGTATTGGGCTAAGTAAGCCCATTACAAGTCGTCTAACAGTCACCTGTTTCGCTTTGACGTTGTTCCGCCAGCAACCCTCACACGCAGAGCCTTGGAGATGGAACGCAAAGGCTATCTGGGCTGCAGCAACACGAAATTGTGGGTGCTGGAGTCACCCGCACTGTTCTGATGCAAACACGTCACCATTATAGGCAGCATGACATCGCGCCAGAAAGCAACAACGTATAAGCGATACGATGCGCGCGTGCCTCGGTTACTGGATCAGCTGAACTGGTACAAAAGCAACAATGCATTGTTTAAAAAGAACCAGGTTGGGATCGCTCCAGAATTCCCATCAGCTATGGAGACGCAGGTAGTGTTGGACCGCTCGAGCGACGCTGCCGACGCAAATTCGACTACTGTTTCGGAAGAACTTGATGCGGCCTGCGCGCGTTTTAACGCCCCGGAACCGGCTCACAGTGATGTGGCTGCCATCGATGAAACGCGCGAGCAGCGTTCTGCTGCTCTTGTAACAAATTTTGAGGATGGGGACGACTCCCAGCGAGTGAGAAGTGCTTTGGACAACCGAAGTTCGGGCAAACAAAATGTACTTGTGCGGAGGTCCTCGGCAATCCTGTCGGATTTTGATAAGGCGTTTTGGGTTCATGCGTTTGTTGAACTCTTCCCGTTTGGTCGCGGCGGTCTTGACGAACCGCGCAGCGTGGACATTGGGTTGGCCGAGTATGTTCGCCACTGTGTAAAACTGTCGTCCCGGCGACATGCTAAACATCATTCCTTCACGCTGGTTGCGTTTGATGTTCTAGCGCGAAGCCATGCAAGCAGTATACATACGCGCTAAAATGTCGCCTGCTACAGTGGCAACTGCTGCTAATGTTCAAAGAGACGAGCTACTTCAGCATTTAGAAATGCAGGAGGCACGATTAAAGAGTTTGGCAACGAGCCGGGGCATTTTTCAACCGCCTCGATCTCAGAGCATTAGGAACTTGTACTCGTTTATCACGACGGGAATGAGGGCACACTTTGGATCGAATGAAGAACGCGCCCGTGCAAGATCGGATTTGTTGGCGATACAACTTGCCTACGACCAGCCGTCCATATTTTTTACGATGTCTCCGAGCTGCGCTTCGTGCTTTCACATTGCGGCGCTGACCGGGGACTTGGATGCGTCGCTGTTGGAGTCCTTAGAAAGCGAGACGCAAATTCGCTTAGAAATGAGCTAGGCCCGACTTGGAGAGGTGGCAGCTTCAAACCCTATGGCTTGTGCTCGGTAAGTTGTAAAGTATATACCCCATCATATTGTGTCGCTAACTGGGAGAACTACGCAGGTACTACCACGCGCTTGTTGAAGTCTTCGTAGACGTTTTACTCAACTATGATCGTGCGAATGAGCGCCCCCGTGGTACCGGCGTTTTCGGCGTTACGAAAGCATTTTTCTTGTCGACCGAGGCCCAGAATTCTACTGGCGATCTTCACGGGCACATGCTCATCTGGATTGAAGGGATGCCGACGACAACAACGCAATATTACGAAATGCTGCAGACGGGTTCTTTTCGTCGGCGCATTGAGAAATACGTTTCAACTCTTGCGACTTCTAGCTACCCTGTCACCCCGCGGGAGTGTCCAAGCTGCCGTTCCGATAAGCTTATAGCATTGTCGGCCACAATGCAAGCTTTTGAAAAACCCGGTCGTGGTTGCATGCGTCCGACAACGGCGAACTGCGAATCGTGCGCAGAAACTTTTGGAGGGTCCGAGCTTGTTGAGAAGCAAATTTCTCTCGAAGCTGAAGCGTTTGGCATTGACCAGGGTGATACCGCCGACGCTGCTATTCACTTCAGGATCGCGATGCCTCAACCACTCGAACGTTTGCCGATCCCGAAGAGTGAAGCCGCTCTAATCGCTTCCAAGGCGTTACTCAGCTATCAAACGCATTGATGGTCGCATGCAAAATCCTGCTTTAAGCCGACAAAGCGCACTCCAAGCGGGAAGAGCTGCAGGATGTTTTTCCCCAAAGAGGTTCGCTCCAAGACGGAATGCGGCGTCGATGGAATGGTACGCATCGCTCGGCCGATAGGTTGTGAATATCTAAACACTTACGCGCCAATTTTGAACGCTGTTCTCAAAATGAATCACAACGTCAAGTTTTTGAGTGCTTGTGAAGGTAAGACCGCTTCTGGAAACCGAGCTGCAAAGAAGACACCATATCACTTACATGTTGCTTTTGTGATGCCAGGTATCGAGAAGGCATATTATATGATGAAATATAGTACCAAGGCGCAAACAGAAGTGGAAAATCCGCTCGCGACCCATATTCACGCATTTGACAAAGCAATTTCTAGGCGTGGTGACGCAACGGACGCAGTTCTTGAAGGCAGGCGACTTGTACAATCAATGTGCTCGACTTTATCGCGACCGCAAGAGGTATCCGGACCAATGGCGGCGCTGTTTGTGCTGCGAGGATCGCCATTTTACTCGTCTTGCTCTTTCGTGAAACTTTTTTGGGCTCGCTCAAGAAGGTTGTTTTCGAAAACGACGACGTCGATGTCATGCTGCAACCGCAATCATCCGGAGGATCATTCCAACCGTGCAGTGTGCTTATGGATTATATTGAGCGACCCGAGGAGCTAGCCGCCACTTTCCTGCTCGATTTTTTCCAGCTGTGGACCAAAACGACGGGTGTAAAAGGATTTCGTTTTCGTCTCCAGCACAGACAGCACAACTCCCATTCAATGCACAGACGTGAGATTGCCAGTGTTGCCACAATAATAGGGTGTAAGTTTCCCGACAACAGGGAGGCCAATTTGCGCGCGATGAACTGGTGGCTTTCCAGCAATCTATGCTGCTACTTTTTCGCCCTTTTCGGAGTCAGGTCGATCTCGTTCCGAATGGTCTGACACTTCATGATGCGTACAAGGTCTGGTTGGATACAATTGCGTCCCAGCAGGCTCGCGACTTTGAGGTAAACGCGATGGATTATTATGATTCACGAGAGCTGGCTTCCACCCGAACCGATCCTGATACTTTAAGATACCGTGAATGCGTTGAAGCAGAGCCAGACTACGATGAGGAAAACCAACCAGCTGAGAGTGATGATCTTTTTGAGTCTTGTGCCGCATATGGCATTGAGATGGAGGATGGCTCAGCCGAATTGTTACAGCCCACTACAACTTACATTTCTCTTCTACCCAATGCACTCTCGTCGGCGTTTCTGGTCGCCCGGTCGGGCAATGTATCCATATCCGCTGCCGGCATTCCCCAACTTACAGGGTCGCAAGTGGATGATATGATTGCGGGTGTATATCAAAATCAGCCGAGCCGGCCAGTCCAAACCACGACCGCCCAAATCGATACGACTGCTGCTTTGCCTACCCGCGTACATATTTTGCTCGACGCGTACACTAATGACAAGTGGGTTGACCCCCAGAAGCCGAAGAGGCAGAGCTAAGATCCCACGCCTCATTGAGTGAAGTGGCAAAAACATTTCGACTGAATCGCAAACAACATAAAATGTTTGTTCATGCTGGCCGACTTCTTCTGCAAGCACTCACCGTGGAAAGCGTGCCTCCTGCTGACCAAATGATAGGATTTCTCGGAGGGCTGCCTGGCGCTGGTAAAAGTCAAGTAATCAAGGCACTTCAAACTCTAGCTTTCAATTGGGATAGTTCTGAGGCTATCAGAACGATAGTTTATCAAGGAGTGGCCGCCCAAGCAGCGAACGGCCAAACCCTGCACAAGTTTTTTGGCTGGGGAATAGATTCCAGAAACAAACGACGACAGTACAGTGCTCAGCAAAGAGAGCGCTTCGCGCGCTTGAAAATGTTGATTATCGACGAGGTTTCGACAATGGACAGCGGGGTTCTGGACAGGGCTGATGCTGCATTGCGCGAAATTAAGGCTGCGCCCGATCGCCTTTTTGGTGGTATACACGTGATCTTTGTTGGCGATTGGCTACAACAATTACCTGTTGCAGGATGTCCAGCCTACTCTGTTCCGGACCCGGCGCGAGACGCCAGCAAAATGCGCCGCTGCGATGCAAATAAGTACTTTGACCGTGTACGCGGTAACCAGGCATATCAAAACGTGAACTATGTCGAAAATATGCGCCACCGGAACGACCCTGAATGGCGAGATATACTCAACCGGTGGCGTATTGGTGATTACCTGGAGAGCGATGTTGAGACTGTGAATGCTCGCTGCTTTCGTGAAAGTTGGACGGTTCCGGTGAGCCTCGACGATTCGTTTTGCCCGATTATTGTAACATCAAATGCACTACGTTCAGAGTTCAACGCCGAGTGTGCAGCCGCTTTTTGCAAGGAAAGCAAATCTTACGCGAGTTTCCAGCGCTTGTCACGCGGGCCAAACGTTTGGTGGTTATTGGAAGTGACCGGCGGAGCCTCAACACAATCCGCGATGACAAGACCGGAAATATGGCCATGCGGCTTCGAATTGCCATTGGGATGCCTGTACAGTGTTCGAAAAACGTGTCCCTCTTTTTAGCTGTTGCAAATGGGTCGATAGGGCACGTTGTCGCGATACAAAATTACCCCACTGACACGTAGTTTCGAGGCGGACGGACTTATGTACGCGATCCATCTTGAAGTGCCAGAGATTGTTTTCATTCAATTGCGCGGCCACGAGAAGCGCATCTCTATGAATGATCTTCCAGCGGGTGTAGTTCCGATCCGGCCTTGGAAAGAAAACTCCGTGGAGGTTGCAATCCGCGACAGGAGGTTCTCCATTGGAATCAGACAGGTCCCGCTTGTGCCGGCGTTTTCGCTCACAAGTGAAAAATGTCAAGGGCTTACTGTCCGTAGGATGGTACTCACGCCTCTCCGACATTCAACGAGATGGTCGCCGCAAAAATCTTCGTTTTATGTTGCCGTCACACGTGTGACGTCGATGGCTGAATTATTCTTGACAGAAAAACTCACACTTGAGTATCTCTCCTACTTCACTCCAGAGCCTGGGGCGTTAGCAGAGACAGCTAGGTTATGCGCTCTAGAGAGCCGCCAAGCTTAACCCTATTGCGAGGGATGGCGCTTAAAACCAGCCACATGACCATGTTTAGCAAAACAAGGTACCTTTTCGAAATTACTACTAGGATATAAACAGGGACAAGCGACGATCAACCTTGTTTTTACACAGCAAAGATCAATATTCATACTATTTTTCGTAATATATTCAGCTAGCTATCCTCAGATTTGAATATTGACTTAAAGGAATCACGTTTCTACCAATCAAAGCAACTTGCGGAAAGCGCTCTAAAACATGGCATCTAGCCATGTTTTACGTTTGAGCTGGAACTGTCTTCCTCCAAAACCTCCCTAATGTGATGGTTTTAGTTGCGGGAAGCGGGGTAAAACAGTGTATCTAGGCATGTTTTACGATTATTGTATGGAGGGGTACCATACTGAGATCAAGTCAAAATACATCGCAATAGGGTTAATACATATGTACGTGCTGCCAAATATACTGTTGTGGGGTGTAGTGCTCTAACCAAACTCGCGCTGCGGGTGGAGTCGCTAGCCAGCTCGAGCTTCCCAACGGACGTGATCTTCGCGGCGTGGTTCTTCATAGCGCTGATGTTACCGAATCATCGTGTGTCCTCCCTGAGCCTCCTACAACAACTGAGCCGCCCACGACCCAGTCGCCGCTACAGTCGCTGCGCAATCATGGTCGCAGGCTGAAGATTTAAACTGGCTAAGTAGATTACCTCGATTTGTCAAAACGTAAGTAGGTGAAAACCTACTTATAAGTGCGAGAAAAAAATAAATTAGAGGCTTTCAAAATGACCGTTTTTTTGCGGAAAACGGTAGTGAAATACACGTAGTGTTGACCACAAAACGACGTGGCGGTTCGCGCCCGGGCAAGTTGCCTAGCATCGACAGGCTGGCAGGATTTATGCAGAGCTCTTCGACCGAGATTATTTCAGTGCTTCGCCGACGTACAACGGAGAGCACTTCCGCCGGCACTTCCGGATGAACCGGGATCTATTCAAGAAGATTGCTTCCGACATTGAGTGCCACGACCCCTACTTCCGTCAGAAAGCCGACTGCACGGGTAAATTAGGGCTCACCTGCTACCAAAAGTGCGCTGCTGCCATTTGTGCTTTGGCGGCGGGTTCATCTGCTGACGGCCTTGATGATCGCTACCGTTTGGCTGAGTCGACGGCGTTGGAGACGCTGCGACGATTCTGCGAGGCTGTAGTAGCCGTCTACGGGGGGCCATACCTGCGTTATCCTACCGAGCAAGATCTAGCAAGGTTGCGGGCACAGAGTGCAAAGCGTGGCTGACCAAGTATGCTGGGGTCTATCGACTGCATGCACTGGAGTTGGAAGAACTGTCCAACAGCATGGGCGGGCCAGTACAAGGGGAAGGAATCCGGTCCGACTATAGTGCTGGAGGCAATCGCAGATTACCATGGGCGATTCTGGCACTGCTTTTTCGGCATGCCGGGGTATAATAACGATCTCAACGTGTTGGATAGGTCTCCAATAGTTGATGAAGCTATGAATGGCGTTGCCCCTACAGTCAGTTTTGATGTGAACGGCCACGCATATGATATGGGGTATTGGCTGGCGGATGGCATCTATCCATAATATGCGTGCTTGGTCAAGACAATACGAGCCCCCATCGGAAGGAAGCAGCAACATTTTGCCAAGATGCAGGAAGCTCAAAGAAAAGACGTTGAGCGAGCGTTTGGCATGCTGCAGGCGCGCTGGCACATCTTGACGAACCCTTGTCGCCTTTGGAGCCAGAATGCTATGAAGTCGGTCATCGTGGCATGCGTCGCTATGCACAATATGATTATCGAGGACGACCTGGCGTGTGGTCAATCGAGCGAATATGTACTGGATACGCCTCCGACAGTGCCTTTTGTTGTGGAACCACCGCCAGCTACACCGAGTGCTAACTCAAGGGGCGTACTTCGTGCAGTGGAAAATCGAGATGTGCATCGCGAACTTCGACGCGATTTAATGGAGTACCGATGGAGCACGCTAGGAGATCTTGTTTAGATTAAATCTAAATTTTCAGCAACCTAATTTACTTCACATTATCAGTAGCATCTTACTTCCCCTGGTCATTTGCTCAGTTCTCCGCTGATGTTGCAAGGTTCATTGGCTGACTTCCTGCCGACGCAGTGCACTGAGCCGTAGCTTCGTGAAGGCGTCGCTCGGCCAAACCCAGCGCCGTGCGCTCTTCGACTAGTCTGCGTTGCGCGGCCAGCAAAAACTGTTGCTTCTTGGCTGAAAAAAGGCTTGAGCTTCAGCACTGGTGTCGTTGTCAAAATTCTGGAGCGCTAGCTGATCATGCATCATTTCATTCTGGTCGCGAAGTAGATCATTCTTGATCTGGATAGACTGCGCAATTTTAGCTGCATCCAGATTTGCTTTTGCTGATGTACTCAGCTCGTGGGCCGCGCGATTCGCTTTCTTGTTACCAACCGGGCGATTGGTAGGTACGGATGCTTGTGTAGGCGCTGTCAGCGAATCGGCAGGTAGACGTTTCTTCGACGACAATGCAGCAACACACCCAACCCACTTCGGCTTTTCGCGGAGAAACTACCAGCCGTGCAGTAGTCTAAATGCACCCCCACAAGAGTCGATGTATATCGTGAGTGCTTCGTCGATGTAGTTTTGCTCGGTCCAGCCCGAACGCGTGACCGCCTTCGACTTGACGTAGCAGCCGCAGAACTTGGTCATCTTCTTCTGGATAGTGTCTCTCCAATGCGCGGTAATACTGTCTTTGGCCCGCTGTTTCTCCGGCTCACCCAAACGGATCACTGCAGCATTAAACGCATCCGCAACTCTACCAAAGAAAACTGATCCTTTCTGATACCTACCGACGATGGGATCCTCGCTAATCTCTCAAAAGCACTTGTACAACAGCAACTGGTCTTCTTTTACGAACGACTTTCCTCGCCTGGCGGAGGAGGCCGAGCTGGAAGTTGGAGCCGGAGAAGGAGCGTCAGGTGTAGTCGATGCAGGAGACTCAGTCTCGCTAGCCAACATGAAGAAAGAAGGCTCCGCCGCAGTGGGAGAGGCACGGTCTTGTACGGGGGACAGCAGCTCCCTCGAAGCGGCAAGAGACTCCGGCCCTGGGCCAGAAGGTCTCATGCTTGGTTTGTGAGCCTTCAGGATGTGATTTGCGAGTGTCAGAAAAAATTTCACCACTATGGTGGAATTTTTGTCGAAACTGGACCTTCGACAGCTATTGCCAAAATTGTTCCGGACCGGTGTGGACGTTATTGACTTTTTCTTAACAAATATCGCTATTGGTGGAATTTTTGTTGACCGATGGAGATGCTATTAGCCAGTTTAATTCCTCTCGCGGGAATCACAATAACATGCCCGAAAAACACTGAGGACATGTATTATATTAATATCGATAACAAGCTGGTCTCAGGAAAATCCAGAGCTGTTCCGTGCGAAGTGGCGGCTTTGTAACTGAAGTGGAATAGTTGGCAGATCTCTGGCCGCGCGAATAACGCCACACGCCAAGTTCTGAACCACAATGAAGATCATGGGCCGCCTCAATCTCTGAGCACAAGGATTTCATCAACCTCAACGTGCCTTGCGGAAATGGCCGTTCATGGCACGTTTGCAGACACTGCGACACCTATTTCGCAACAAACACCAGCGAAAATGCAGACACCAATTCGACGTCTCCATCTTCAGAGCTTTCCGAACCAGATTCAGAGCCACGACAACCTCCAATCAACCCAGCAGTAGCGCTTCTGTCGGCTATGTCAGCTAATCAACCTCAACCGACAGCTACGAGTGCTGCGCTTCGCGGGTATCCTCCGGGGCAACCTCCGCCGCAGACCATTGGCGCTGCGCCACTACGGGGGAGGATCAAGAACTACAAGACGCATCTCGAGAATTGCATGCACTGCGAGGACTATCTGACACGTCGCCAAGTAGTAGAGACTGACGTACAGCAAATACAAGATGCTGATGCAGCCTCGGGCAATTCACTGGGAGATAAGCGCGATACATCCTCGCAAGTTGCGTCGAAGAGACAGCGACGCGTCGCTGAATTCTTCACGACACTGCCCCAAGAAGAAGCAAAGAATAATTTTGAGAACTCCCTTCTAGAATTTCTAGCAGACAACGGACTTGATTTCAGCTTCATTGAACGCATGTCGACTCTTCGTGTGTTTGAAGATGCGCGTAAAATGCCTGTTTTGGAGCTGCTGAACCGGAAGAAACAGAGTAAGGACATTTTGGATCGGAACGCTTTAGAATGTCTGAAGCTCTACGTTGATGCGCTAATGGAGTGCCAAACGAGTACAGGTGGGCGCGTCAACTTCTTGTCAGATGGTTGGCAAAATATATCTCGTGAGAACCTGCTTGGCTGTCTGTTAACGCTTTTTGGCAACGAGGTGGCGTATGGACTTTTCCCCACAGCATCGCACCACGACGGCTTGACTATAACCATACAAATGGAGAAAGTTATGCGAGATATGCTAAGCGATGGTTGGAAAATTGGTGCCATTGTCACAGACAATGCTGGGCAGTGTGCGCGTGCAAGGAGGATTTTAAGTCTCCGCTGGCCTTCATTTCCTTGTGTAATCTGGTTCGCACATACCACAAACAATTTGGCGAAGGCTGTGCTAAAGTCAGAGTATTCGACTATAACAAAGCAAGCGTCTCGTGTTGTGACTATACTCAATGCCTCAGCCTCGAAGTGGCTACTTGAAGCCAAAGCATGCATTGTAAAAAGATATGGGTACTACCTTAATTTGAAGCAGCCTTGCGAGACTCGCTGGAACAGCATGCAAGGATGTTTTGCATCTTTGCTTCGTGTTCGTGGATCACTCCATGATTTTTTTCACACCTTTCGAGATGCCGATGACCTACCCAGCGAATTGCTTGTGCTTCGCAGGCAGTCGTTCTGGGAGACGTTGGTCGACGCCGAACTAGTCGTGCGGCCACTTGCATATGCTTCTCTCAGGTTACAGCGAGATGATAATACGTTGGCGGATGTCGTCATTTGCTATCTCGACATTTTTACCGGATTCTCCAAGTCAGAGCACGGCAGCAGTAACCTCACTAAGCTGGTAGAGAAGCAATGTCACTCGTGTGAGCAGCCGCTGATGTTCTTAGCACTCTTCCTGCATCCACTTGCTGTAGACGCTCGCCAGAAAATTGTGAACAATACCCCAATAACGAAGGTAAGTTCGATCTGCCGATTAGGTGACTATTATTACAGACGTTTGATAGGCGAAGACACGTCAAATCGGTTCACAGACATGCTGCAGTGGCTTCAGGGTGGTCTGGATACACCATCATTTGAAAGTGTGGTCTCTATTCATGGTTTTTGGCAATTCGTAGCCGCCGATATGCCTGAGAGCAAATTACCCAGACTCACAATTGTGGTGCTTTCGATCGTGGCTAACACTGCTACTTGCGAACGGTATTTCAGCGAGTTAGCCTTAATTCACACGGCGAAGAGAAATCGAATGAGCGTCGACAAGGTACGAAAGACCGCTATTGTCCGAAAGCACGGTCGCGAGTCAAGGATATCAACTAAACGGACAGCCTCTACCACCGCTTCGGCTTTAAAACGACCCATCCGCCTCGATGAACGCCCAAGTGTTCGCGATTATCGCTTTGAACAACCAACTGAAGAATCAGACGATGAAAGTGACGACGACGCTTCCGATGCTGCATTTGAGTTTTGGCGCGAGGTTCTTAGTGACCTGACCGATGACGACGATGACCAGGCAACACCAGATCGTGTTGTGCGTACTGGCATTGCTGGGTACGAAGTCGGAATTCCTCAGGGTGATCGTGGTGGAGTTTAGGATGCGAATAATGCCCGACATCACGTGGATCCCGAAGATCAAGTTCGTGACGAGCACGGATACGACACTCTACAGGGAATCATCGGTGAAAATGGCGGCCAAGATGGCGAGGTTGAAGATGCTGAAAGGGAGAAACGAAAGCAATTTGAGAAAATGGTTCGCAAGATAGCACGCTATGCAAAGGAGGAGTTTTCACCAGCTAACCAGGAACTGTTTCCAGCCAACCCCCATCTTTTGACGTCGTTTCCGCAAGAAAAAATCGTACCAGACGGATTGCGAGGGCTGAAGGTGACACTGACTGAGCTGAGCACGCAAGCAAATGAGTCTTCAACGGGATCTGTTCCAGGTAGTTTTTTTTAGTAAGGACGCGTGGTCAGGCAACATTCTTACGGGTGGTATGTGTGTATGTGTGAGCATCATGTCACTTTTTGAGTCCGCTACGTCTTCGTCGCGGGTGGTGAACTGGGGATGGCGCTGTTCTTCTGCGCGTGATAATGATCTCTAGTTAAGCCATCACCGAACAACGTCTCGGCTAAGGTTGCACGGTAAATACAGGGTCACTTATGTGTCTGGGTTGCTTGCCCGGAGCGAACAAGTTATGGACTTTATGCCGGCGTGAATGCACTGAACTGCGTAATAAATTGTTATCAACTTTCTCCAACTCTATTTTTTATGAATATTATTCCCAAGAACAAACACCATGCACGCGTGTTGCCTCCTACAACCATGAGGTCACTAAAAAATTCGTCAGACGTATCCAATGCCGACACTGTGCACATAAGCGGCGCCATGAACTCACCATCCGCCAGGTTGGCTTCTGCATTGGTAGCCAGCAGTGAGAGAGCCTGTAATGGGCTTACTTAGCCCAATACTTTAGCTTACACGTGAGCGCACGTGTATGAGGAAGCGTAAGGTGTATTTAACTTAGATTAAGTATACTTGTATCCACAAGTATAATTAGATCTAAATAAAGGTACAAATAGTAGCTTTTGCGGTAAAATGAGAACTGAATTGTTTGTTAACTGTGGCTTTCCTCCTAAAACTGATATCTATAAAGAGGGGTTCTGCCAACGAGTGGTTGGCAGAAACCCTGACCTAATACTTGAGTATTACTGGTAGAAAGACCCTGCTTTCTGACCAATAGGACTGCTTCCTATTATGAATGGTGACCACACTGCAATGTGGCCCACCTGAATGTATCCACTTAGTGCGTGTTGCACTAAGGTGAGGTTAGCCGAATGTGTAGCCCCGCTACACCATCCCCCCGTTAGGACTTGATGTGCCGGTCTCGACACATCAATCCAAAGTCTTCTTCGGAGAGAACATCGTGCTCATTTCGAAATGAGCACGCCAACGACGCAGACTTCCGACGAGCTTGCTGCAGCTGCAGCAAGCAACACAGTCGTCGCCAGCACAGCGACGACTGCCGCATCTTCAGCCTCTTCGGCGTCCGTCGTCACTTCCACGGTGACGACGCAAAGCTCCTCCAAGCGTACCATCTCGGTTGGGGAGTATAAGGCGCGCAAAGTCACCTATGCCAACGAAACCCTCTTCGATGGCATGGTGGACTTGAATGTCGACAATGATGTCGACATGGAGGAGGGCGAGGAGAAGCAAGACTCCTCGTCCACAGGGCGCAATGAAGCTAGCGTGGGGACTCGTCGTCCTCGCGATGACGACTCGGACGCTTCGAGTTCCAAGCGCTCGCGTAGCGGCAGCGATAGGCCGCTCGCAGATGCTGGGGCGTTATCTACGCCGCGGGGTGGAGACGATGACGACTCCACTCCATCTGCGACTGTGACGTCGCGCACTAAGCCGGTGCGCGACCCGTGGATGCCGTCTCCGAGCGAGATCCGATCTCGCTACGGCAATACCACGCCGGTCAGCAAGTACGCGCTGTACTCCTGCAGCGCCATCGTTGATGACGATGTCACCAAGGAGCTCGACTTTGATCCGGCGACGGATCAAAGACGTGATTATTACATCGGGCTCTTCCCTGAGCTCCGATTCTACGGGAACAAGAAGCATTCCCGTAAGAGCAAGGTGACAGAGTGGGAGGCACTCTGTCAAAGCTGGGGCACGTTCGTTGAGAACTTCAACCGCGACCCGGCTGGTTACCGTGAGCGAGTCCGCTCTGCGAGTGAGCGCTACGAGCGCTTCTCGAAGCGGTCCAAGATTTTGCGGCTGCACGAAGGTGCAGTCGAGGCGGGGATTCCGTGCGCAGTGCCGTCTGGCGTTGCGTGCGCGCAGTGCCAACCCGGGGCAGTGCGGCTTTCCGAACGGGACCTTCTCGGGTACACTGGTGTTAGTGTGCCCGTGGAGTTGAAGACACTGCGTGAGAAGTTAATCACGCAGTTGTCGTCCGAGAGTGCTGAGGGTGAGCGCAACACTCAGCCGAGGGCTGTAGGCGACTACAGCTCTCGCTCAAGTTTTACGCCCTTCGGCGGAGCTGCTGGTGGCGGGCTTCGTACTCCGTCACCATTTCCGGAACGTCGCTCATCAGGACGTTCCGCGGCTCCCATGTATCGTGGTTAGGAGAGTATCCTAACCAACGAATACGAAAATGAACCGGACCTTGGGTCCGGATCTGATGATCAACAATTCGCTGGACAATCCAGCGAGTTTCCCCGCGTGCATCTCGCAACGGGGGCGGCGGCGGTGGAAAGACGCCACGGGCCGTCGCCGGGCGAGGTCTGGGATCGTTTGGAGGCTGTGGAGCGCCTCCAGACGGCTGAGCTCGCCGAGATACGGCAGGAGCTAAAGCTCTTGAAGGCCCGGATCGGTCAGGCCGGGCAGACCGCTTCGAACATCCAGGTCGACCTGGGGACGCTCGTCGCTCGCCTGACGGATCGCGTCTCCGCGCTCGAGGCGAGGATCGCGCCGAGTCACCGGTCGTAGGTGACTCGTGTTGCGAGTACGGCTTCAGCCGCCCAACGTAAAAGGTTGGGTGGAGGCGCATGCTGGACGGTATGTCTAGCGTGTACGCGTTGCCATGCTTCGCCAACACGGTGAATGGGCCGATGAAGCGCGGGGCAAGCTTGCTTGCTCCGAAGTCGGAAACTGCATGTTTAGCTAGGTTCTGTGTAGCTAACAGAACTAATGAACCCACTTTGAATTCATTTGTGTTTCCTCTGCCATTGTTGTCTGCATTCAACTTCTGTCGATCGACAGAAGCTGCAATAGCATCTTGCACAAACCGTATTACGGCTTGGCGGCGCTGGACAAAGTCCATTGCCTTCGAGTTGAACTCCTTGTTCAACCCGTTATCCTTGTTCACTGCAGGCCCGGCCTGTGTGTGGGTGTTGTTGTTGAGAGTGTCTACGCCCGGCGTAGACATTGCGCTCTCGTCGATCGGACTACGCGCAGTCCGTGCGCGAGTCGACACAGCTGATATGTTGCTCGTATCAGCGTGTTCATTCGGTTTGTTTGAAACCGGATACCCTCCCCCACTTAAGGAAGGAGCTACCGCACCGAGTACGCTCGGGACGCGTGGATGCCTCATGGCGTTCACGTAAAACGGTGTATGTCCTGTGGAGGCATGCACCGAGTTGTTGATGGCAAACTCTGCCATCGGCAAGCAGTCGCTCCATTGTTTGAACGAATGGGCGTAGCTCTTCAAAGCGTCAACCAAGACTCGGTTGACGCGCTCGGTTTGTCCGTCGGTCTGCGGATGATCCGCAGTCGACATGGACAGCTGCGTGCCAAGAAGTTCAAACGCTTCTTGCCAGAAACGCGCTGTGAAGCGCGGATCACGATCTGACACAATGTCGATCGGCATGCCATGGTGTCTAAACACCAAGTCAACAAACAGACGTGCCGTCTGCTTGGCTGTCACTTCGGCTGGTACAGCAGCAAGATGCACCATCTTACTGAATCGGTCGACAAAGACCACAATACCAGTCCTCCGCTTGTTATCAGGCGGAAGACCAAACACAAAGTCCATTGAAATGGACTGCCAACACTCCGACGGAGTCGGTAGTGACTGAAGTGGAGCCTGCGAGAAGGCTGCAGGCTTCACGCGCTGGCAAACCTCGCAAGCACGAACGTACTTGCGTACCCACTTGTACTGGTGACTCCAATAGAAGTCACGCGTGAGAAGCAAGTATGTCTTCTCACGACCCGGATGTCCCGACGTCGGGGCATCGTGATACTCGTAAGTGATCCTGAGCTTCAGCTCATGATCGTCCGGCACGACAATGCGATCAGCGTTGTCGTCGACTGCGCTGTAAAGCAACAGTCCATTGTGTACACGATAACGGTGTACACGTGCACGGAGATGTTTCGCTAACTTCTGACGAGTCTTGTCAGAAGGAGCAGCGAAGTAGTCCAACAACTGCTTCGCGTCCGCATCCTTCGTGTATGCGGACCTCACGTCGTCTAACAAAGACGACGAGGGAGTAGACGTCCGTGCGACGCCAATTGCATTGGCGTCGGCCTTGTGCACCGCATAATCAGGTCGACGCGTTGTCGCGTCGACCACAACATTCAACCTTCCAGGTTTGTACTCAACCTGGAAGTTGTATTCCGCAAAGAATGAGAGCCATCTCGCCATTCTTTGTGAGATGTGCGGCGACTTGATCGCCGTACGCAATGATGCGTGGTCGGTGTAGACCACAAATGGTCTACTCCCAAGTAGATACACTCGAAACTTCGCGAGTGCATACTTCATGGCAAGGAGTTCCTTGTCATGTACCGGGTAGTTGCGCTCAGCTGGTTTCAGCTGACGCAACTGATAGTAGACCACGCGATCACGTCCCTCGTGATCGTGTTGCATTAGAGCGCATCCGATTGCGAAATCGGACGCGTCACACACGACGTGGAACGGGCGATCTTGGTCGGCCACCGCCAAGATCGGCGCCTCAGTCAAGCCCTGCTTGACTGCATCAAAGGCCTGCTGACACTCAGCAGTCCAAACCCATGCAGCGTCCTTCTTTAGGAGCTGCGACAGCGGGCGAATCTTGCCCGCGTAGTTGCTCACGTACTTGCATAAGTACGTAGCGAGTCCAAGGAACTGCCTCAGTTCCTTGACATTGGAAGGCGTAGGCCATTCATTGATCACTCTGACCTTTCCCGGGTCAGGGCGTACGCCGTTCTTCCCTACGAGACACCCAAGGACGGGTATCTCGCTAGCCCCGAAGATACACTTCTTCAGGTTCGCGTAGAGCTTGTGTTTGCGCATGAGTGCAAACAACCTGCGGAGATGTTCCTTGTGCATCTCCACTTCCGACTTCCCGTCCACAGCCCGGCTGTGGATGAACACATCGTCGAAATAGCTCGGTGCGAAGTCGCGCACCGAGCGCAACAAGTGCGTGACGCACCTGTTGAACGTCGCAGGGGCATTCTTTAATCCCTGCGGCATTACAAGCCACTCCCAGAGCATACCGCTCGGAGTGCTCACCGCCGTGAGAGGTATATCGCTCTCACGCATGAGGATCTGATAGAATCCGTCTCTCAGATCCAGAGCACTGAAGATAGTGCTCAAAGCCATCGAATCGATGATCACATCTTTTCGCGGTATCGGCGTCTGCGCCGGTACCGTTGCGTCGTTCAGCTTGTTATAAGCGTGAACGATGCGCCACCCGCCCTGTGCCTTCTTGACACAGAACGTAGGCGCGCTGTGCGGGGACTTCGATTCCCGCACTTGCCCTGCCTTGCGACGACTCTCAAAGAAGTCGTCGATTGCCTTGACTTGCTCTCGCGGCAGTGGCCACTGCCGCGTCACGCAATACTTCGTTCCCGGCACGAGATCAATCTCGTGCTGAACACCCTTGTCCTGCGGCAACTCCGCAGGGATATCGTCCGGGAGTACGTCTCTGTACTCACGCAAGACCTCGTAGAAGGGGCTCGACTTCAGCGAGTCCCAGCTCTGCTCGTCGAAGCGTTCTTTCTTCGACTTGGCGCTGAGGGCGTCGACGCCCTCGGCGACGAGCTGCTTCAACTCTTCCGCTTCACACTTCATCCTCTCGACATCCGAGAGGATGCAAATCTGCTCGATGCGTCCATCGTGCAGGTCGCGGGCGAAGCGCCTCCAGCTCGTGACTGGAAGCGAAGTCAACTCCGACGCCAATGTCGGAGGGTTCTCCAACTTCATCTTCTTATACTGGAGACCAGTATTAGTACGCGTCAAGACACTCAGTGTCTCGACGGTCGTCTCCAGTTCCTGTGTCTGCCCGGCAGACACTGCGAGTAGCGCCTCGGTCCCTGACCGAGACTTGCGCAGCTTTGCTCGCTTGCGCCGTTCGCTTCTTGTGCGGAACCCGGTTCCGCGCGTCTTGTTTTGTCCGGGCCCGGCCGCGGACAGATCTTCCTTTTGATCGCCGGCGGGTTCAACCCGCGGGCACACGCAATCAAGCCCGGCTTGATCACGTATCGCTTCTTCGTGCAGCCCGGCTGCACGTGAGCACGCAATGCGTTTCTTGTTGTCGCCGGCGGGTTCTTCCCGCGGGCGCACGCAATCAAGCCCTGCTTGATCGCGTACCGCTTCGTCGTGCAGCCCGGCTGCACGCGAGCACGCAAGCATTTCCGGTGCGGGACGTTTGCAACCGTCCGCACTGCCTGCAGCGTCGGCTCCCAGAGCCGGCGCGCCTTCTTTACCTCGACGCCTGACGGCGGAGCGTCTTTCGACGTTTGGGCCAATCGCATCAGCTCCCTGAGCTGACGCGTCCGAGTCACTGTCCTTATTAGTGACTGGCTCCTCTTGTTGAACTTGTGTGTCGACACTAATAGTCGACACGACCGCGTCACTCTTGACGCTTCGAGAACCTCTCGAATCCGATCGAATCTGAGTCTTCTGATTCGACTCACATTTTCTCCCGACGACCCTCTCAGTCGTCGGCGTCCGCGCGGGGTGACCGGAGACAGCCGCGCGTCGCGCAGCCTCTCCTGGTGGGTCGCGTGCACCGCGAGGTGCACGTGCTGCGCCGACAGGGCCATCGCTCACTGTCGCGCCGCTACTCCCGAAGTGCACGATCGTGCGCTTCATCCAGTCGATCACCGGATCATGCCGTGCAAGCCACGGCATGCCCAATACCATGTCGAACTTATCGTCTAAGTCAAGCACGATAAGCTCGTCCACGAACGTTCTCTTCCGATACGAGAAGCGTACGCGTACGACACGCTTCTCGGTTCTGACAACGACACCCGTTGCCAGTCTTACTTCCAATAGACTTCGAGGTAGTTCCACTTCCTCGAAGTCAAGCCTCGCTAGGCTCTGCAGTCGAACAAAGTTGTTCGACGCTCCACAATCCACTAGCGCACGAAGAGACATCTCTCTCTTCGAGCGAACCTTCAAGATGACAAGGTTTGGCCTGTCATCTTGCTTCTTACAGTGAGAGTGACTCTCACTGGGGGCAGCAGTCTTTAATACGGCGTGTCCAATATCGACACGCTCGACTGCATCACCAGCAGGGCGCCCCGCGCCTGCTGGTTGATCTAGTTTTTTGATTGCCCGTGGCGATACCCGGTATCGTCACGCCGGCCCTTGGCCGCCTGCACAGGCGCTGTGCATTCACGGGCGTAGTGACCGTTGTTTCCACATCGGAAACAGCGGACATTCGTTGGTCCACGACGCTGCTGAGACCCAGCAGCCGTCGCACTCGAGAGGTCCATTGGTTCGGGACCTCCCGTCGGCTTTACCATCGGTCGCGGCATCGGCCGCGGGACGTTCACATGGAGTTTAGCCTGTCGCAGGCTAAACTCTTCTTGCATCGCAAGGGTAATTGCAGACTCGAGAGTACTTGGGTACTCTCGGAAGAGATAGGTCTTCACAGGACCATCTTTCAGGCCCTTCATGAACGTGACGACCTTTGTCGCCTCGTCTATCGGGTTGGTCACGATGTTCGAGACCAAGTACCGCGCCCTTTGGGCGTAAGCATGCACGTCATGCTTACCCTGTTGCAGGTCGAGGAACTCAGCCCTCGATCTGAACTCATTCTGCGGGGGCTCAAACGCTTGTCTGAGCTCCTCCTTGAACACCTCGTACGTGCTAAAGCACGTAGGGTCAGTGAGTCGGCGTCCATACGCCCAACTCCTTGCTCGTCCGCCAAGGCATGACATGGCGAACGCAACCTTCGACAACGGGTCGACGATACGTCGAGCCGTAATGGCAGTGTCGACTTCGACAAGCCAACGGAGGAGAGGCTCGCCCTCTCTTCCAACATAGCTGTTCACGTGGAGCTTCAGTGACTCCACGCGCGGTGTGGACGGAGTCGACACCGTAGCGCGAGCAGCGGTCTCGCGCTGTTCCTTCATGATGAAGCCTAGAGCAACACCGTGTTGCTCTGTCGGCGATAGCGTGCGTAGCATCGTTGCTACGGCCGCTTCTCCAATGACCGTCGACAGTCGTTGGAGCGCCTCCCACTCTGGATCCGCCAGGTGGAGACAGTCTTCGCGTGCAACATGCGTTGCACCCGTGTTTGGGTTACCAGTGGACATACTCGCGTCCACAGGCAGGTCCTCGGCCCCCGTATCGAACTTCATTCAATACGTAATTAGTCGGTCGTTGGACGGACTACAAAGTGCTACCAGGTGTAATGGGCTTACTTAGCCCAATACTTTAGCTTACACGTGAGCGCACGTGTATGAGGAAGCGTAAGGTGTATTTAACTTAGATTAAGTATACTTGTATCCACAAGTATAATTAGATCTAAATAAAGGTACAAATAGTAGCTTTTGCGGTAAAATGAGAACTGAATTGTTTGTTAACTGTGGCTTTCCTCCTAAAACTGATATCTATAAAGAGGGGTTCTGCCAACGAGTGGTTGGCAGAAACCCTGACCTAATACTTGAGTATTACTGGTAGAAAGACCCTGCTTTCTGACCAATAGGACTGCTTCCTATTATGAATGGTGACCACACTGCAATGTGGCCCACCTGAATGTATCCACTTAGTGCGTGTTGCACTAAGGTGAGGTTAGCCGAATGTGTAGCCCCGCTACAGAGCCCCCCAGTTTGTTGAGCTTTGTTGCTCAGTGCACCTGCGATCTCGAAAGTCCTGGAAGTTTGAGTCGGCTCCTCCTCCCAGAAATATAGATAGACCCACCGATGACAGCCCAGTGCAGCGGCGTGGGGCGATGTAGCCCATTCACCGATATAATTCATGTCCATCTTGCACAATAGATACTGACGTACTGCGAGGACACAATCGCAAACCGCAGCGAGGTGGAACGGCATGAGGGCGACGATGCTTCCCCACTCTTCGAGTTCTTGTGCCACAGCGTAGTCGACTCGGCCATATCCGGTTGCAACGGGGCAATTGCTGCTGCAGCACCCGTTCATCTACCAGTCGCACATGTTCGCAGGCTTTGTGAGTGTCGACGCCAACGTGGCGAACCCGGGGCTGCAGGGTGCGGTGGGGCGCAGCAACATCGGTGACTTCAACATGAACGAGATGTTCGACTCCACCACAGACAACGACCCGCGCTCGCACGAACCCTGGATCGCGGATTACGCGAGGGTCGGCACCGTGAAGGTGTATTTCCGAGCGCAGCGGGGAAATGATGTTTTCCAATGGAAGGATAAAGACACGTTGCAGAACTACAAGAGCCAAGTACATGTAGCCATTCAAGCCGAGGGTTTTCATTGATCGGGCAACCGATACATGTTTTGTCCCCAGCCGAATGTGTCAGTAGTATAGATAGAAATGCGGTTCGTCCAGGGCCGCTCAAGATCTTGCGCCGCCGGCCACAAGCGCGCCCTCTAGCGGTCAAGACCTGAGACCACGGCCACACGGCCTCACGCCGCGTCAGCCTTTCAACAGCCGATGCCGCTCCCCTTTACTACATTAGGGGGCAGCTCACGTTACCAACCGTCTCAGCCGTGCGGCACAAGCTCGTTTCGGCTGTCGACTTTCTCCCTCAACAGCTACACCCCGTTTCAGCAGAAGTCTTCGGACAACGACACGCCCATGCTGCTGCGTTGCTCCCCCGGTTACGCTAGCTGAGGACCAAGCTTCCTCTCCGGCTCAGCAACAACCTACAACTTTATGTCTAAGCTCGGGCTGCGCAGAGCAAGGGAGATCGATCGGCAGCCATGCAAGCGGCCGCCAAGCAGACCGGCACAAAGACCAAGGAGGCCATCGGCTACGCGAACGTTCACTCCATTCACTGTGCTCACCAATTGGCTCGCTTATGCTCACACTGTGCTCTAAATTAGCGGAGTGGTTACAGCGACCTTAACGGTGAGACATGTAAGGTTGCTTTAGGCTGTGTAAGGTCGCTTTAAATAAAATTCAAAAATTCAAGCGTAATATATTATCCAAAAATTACAAACTCGGATTAAGTGCGAAATATATCATTAAGTACGATATATTTACTAAGTACGAATCTGGAAGAGCTCAGAGCCGTTCATTCATCCTAGAATTTGCGCGCGGGAGTGAGGATTTCGGGACAGCAGAAGTGCGGAGCGAGCTAGACGAAGTCCAAGCAATGCGCTACGCAGGAAGTCGCATGCTCCATGCGAAGGGGGAGGCCCACACGGTAAGGGACACGTACCTGGCATGTTATGGCGCGTGCATATCACTGAATGTTTTGTGGCTGTGCGTTTTGTGTGTGTTGTGGGGTGGCATCTGCACAAGAAACCAGACGTTACGCTTGGCATCGGGAGGGATGGCAGCAACAACAACGACTCTATTTTGGAACAAGACGATGAATTGGACGAAGACGAGTCGCTCTCCTTCGTCGAGCTCGACGCTGAACGAGCATCAGGTATGTGGGGAGGGGTCTCGCTCGGATGTATGGCTATCAGTTGTTAAACCTCTAACTTGGTGCATGCATGTAGCGGGGGTTGGCTGTTAAATTACAAGCTCCGAAGGCTGGTAGCAGCCGTCGCGGAGCTCCGGTAGGTATTATGGTCGCTTTAAGGAGATGTTGTTTTAAGGTTTGGTTGCTTTAAGGTTCGGTTGCTTTAAGGTTGCTTTAAGGTTTGGTTGTTTTTAAACATTAAAAGTAACCCATTTCTCATTGCATGTTACACCAAGAAGCGTCGCTTCTCCGACATTGTAACGTGGTACCCCCATTCTAGTCTGGAGGTATCGGCTTGCGGCAACAGTACTCATTTACATCCAACTCTGAATCTGTATTAAGCGCATCAATGCAGCTCTCCTTCCGTTATGCATTACTCCTTAATCTATTCACCACCATTTCCAGCAGTGCACGAAAAGCAAATTCATCACTCTGACCAACTCATGTAGCTCTTCTGCCAGCTTGTAGCTGTGTTCTTCGCAGTCTTCCAGCAGAGATTTAAACTATACCTGCGTACGTAACACATCCTCCAAGTTATTGTTTAGCTCCTCGAGTGCGTTCTCTAATACAGCGAATTTGACAACGCCCCCCGACGGCGCAACAGCAGCAGCGGCAGCAGTTACTCTGCCGCGTAGCAGCATCGATTCCCGTTGTTTATGGTGGCGACTTCGTCGGCTGATGCGGCTGATCGCTGGGCGTTTCCGCCGCTGCTGCTCCCGGGCGGCATTTCCAGTCCCTGAGGGATCTTCGGGAAATCTTCAAGTCCGACGCGCGTGTGGTATACTTGTTGCGTTGTGGCGCACACAATACTGTGTAGTTAACATGTACTAGGGGCCCACACAATCTCTAAATTTAGAGAAGCACCGACGGCGGGAGGTAACTTGGCAGTGTAATCTATTTTAAATTACCTTCGTTTAGGTCGCTTTTAGCTCTAAGGTCGACATAATTCCTGTCGTACGTTCGAAAACGTAAAAAAACAGCTGTACTTAAGGTCGCGGTAACGCCATTCCTAAATTCGTTGCGTATTTGTGCAGGGGTGCGGCAGCTCGTTCAGCCTATCTCGGCGTGATTATATGGGGGCAGCCCCACCTCGAATCACTCCGTGAACGTCGATGGGGCTCGCCTTCGATAACCTGAACGAACTGCTTTACCCCCAACGTGCTTTAGTATGCTCAGAGGAAACGAGCCACTCTTGAATTCGCAGATCGCTAGCCCTCTCTCTGTAGCGTAGTCGAGAATTTCAGCATTTCTTGCAGACCACCTTGACAAGTAGTGTAGTGTAGTGTAATCGCATCCGAATGAATGCAACCATCATGTCGGACTTGGGATTTGGTTGAGGTTGATTCCATGTTGGCGAACGCCCACGATTTAGTCACTCCCCGTGAAGGATCTCAACTGCATCTTGATGCGCTCACTAGAGCGGGAAAATTAGAGCTCCACGAACAACATGACAGCGGCTCCACGCGCAATTTAATGCATTTCGTAGTTGTAACACATGTATACCACGCCGGTGAACACCGCGCGAACAAAGTATACCACCAAGGCCGCATCGTAGACGAGAGCTACCACAGCCCGCATTTCGCACAACTGGAAAACAACCTGACGTTTGATCTTGAGGACACATGCGGAGCGCATTCTCCCCCTCGAAGTATGCGTCGGAGTTATCTGTGCTTACAGGGTTCAGCTCAAATTCATCGCGCTTGAACGTCTCAAACGTACACAGTCCCAACCCCAGCAGCAGCAGCCCAGCGACCGGCAGGATATGATACTTCAGCTAGGCTTGGTCTTGCTGAATATGACCCCGGCGCTGGGCTGCATGGTCTTGCTGAATATGACCCCGGCGCTGTGCTGCATCTCTGACCAAGCATGACTTCGACTTCTGCAACCGTGTACACAATTGCTACATAACTTTTATAACCAGTGTAAAACCACGAAACACCGCACGTAAAACTAAATAACCAGGTTTTTCAGGTTCAACTGGGTTTTGCAACCAGTGGGTTTTCCAACGCTGCATGGGGCTACCCATCCCTCATTCTTCGGTATTCCTAACATACTGTAACATCCATAAAGTCTTGTAATAATCTACACGGGCTAACCTTCATGCAATATTGAGCTAATGCAATTGGCTAATAAATTTCGTACTTACCTGGGTGGACGGAACAGGTAACCTGCACGAAATTTATCGTTTCGCGAAGGATATTGTTTCCTACAATAACAAGATAGTAATAATTTCTGATAAAATAGATGACTGATTTCGAAGGGTATTCGACTCACACAATTTCTGATAAAATAGATGACTGATTTCGAAGGGTATTCGACACACCAACTCGCACCACCTCCTGTCCTGAAATAAATTTCAAAGAATTGGCAGTCATATCGTTTGATAAAGAAAGTGCTGCTATTACTGAGTCGGGTATCACAAGCAGCACGGTGGTGTGGATACATAGTAGTGAATGATGGTAGCTTTCAGTGACCAATTACTAATCTTTCATAAATAAATGCTTTGATTGACATCTTCGCTGTTTATTTATTGAAGTATTCTGAAATTTAAGTATGCGGTGATGCGTCCGACAAGATCACATGCCAGCCATAGGTGCTCAATCAAATCATCGCAAAGACGGGCATAGTCACGCACATCCCGTACCGTACAAATCGGATTGAGTGAGACAGACGGATCGAGTGCGACGCTCGTAAAAACCCGCAGCTGATTAGCAAAAAAAAGTTGAAATGCACACAATTATAGAGGTGACACCCCGTCCGGGTCAACGATGATTAACTGTTTTAATTCGTAGCGTGTACAATGGAGCATCTTCACCCGAGACTCCTTGAACGCGAAATCTACCACTTCGGTCGCGCGGTCCGTACGGCGTGATCCCAGCCCTGATAAAACCCTTTCTAATAGTTTCCTCCGAAGCAATACCCCATGCTTCACTTACGAACAGCGACAAAAACGCTCGTCTTTCGTCTGCATTCTTCGGAAACGGGTTAGATTTGTGATATTTCTCGTAGCTGGCACTGCATAACAATTACGAAAAGTCAGATGTAAATCATTATAAGAACGATACATTGTCACGTGCCAGATGTGGTCTTTGAACGGTTTCATCGCAGCGACATCCATAGGCTGACAAATGCCAGTGACACCTGGTGGCACGAACTCCACTTGCGTGCAGCTGTGTTCTTGCAGTTCGTGATGAACTGTCTCCATCTTATGGACCTTCAAACTATCAAGAATAAGAAGGCGACAGGAGCTGATACTTGGCTTCCAAATCTATTATATAACAAAGTGAATATCAATATTGAGAACAATACTTGAAGCAAAAACAAACATCTTCCTCTCTCAATCCATTCCTTATATGGGGGCAGCCCCACCTCGAATCACTCCGTGAACGTCGATGGGGCTCGCCTTCGATAACCTGAACGAACTGCTTTACCCCCAACGTGCTTTAGTATGCTCAGAGGAAACGAGCCACTCTTGAATTCGCAGATCGCTAGCCCTCTCTCTGTAGCGTAGTCGAGAATTTCAGCATTTCTTGCAGACCACCTTGACAAGTAGTGTAGTGTAGTGTAATCGCATCCGAATGAATGCAACCATCATGTCGGACTTGGGATTTGGTTGAGGTTGATTCCATGTTGGCGAACGCCCACGATTTAGTCACTCCCCGTGAAGGATCTCAACTGCATCTTGATGCGCTCACTAGAGCGGGAAAATTAGAGCTCCACGAACAACATGACAGCGGCTCCACGCGCAATTTAATGCATTTCGTAGTTGTAACACATGTATACCACGCCGGTGAACACCGCGCGAACAAAGTATACCACCAAGGCCGCATCGTAGACGAGAGCTACCACAGCCCGCATTTCGCACAACTGGAAAACAACCTGACGTTTGATCTTGAGGACACATGCGGAGCGCATTCTCCCCCTCGAAGTATGCGTCGGAGTTATCTGTGCTTACAGGGTTCAGCTCAAATTCATCGCGCTTGAACGTCTCAAACGTACACAGTCCCAACCCCAGCAGCAGCAGCCCAGCGACCGGCAGGATATGATACTTCAGCTAGGCTTGGTCTTGCTGAATATGACCCCGGCGCTGGGCTGCATGGTCTTGCTGAATATGACCCCGGCGCTGTGCTGCATCTCTGACCAAGCATGACTTCGACTTCTGCAACCGTGTACACAATTGCTACATAACTTTTATAACCAGTGTAAAACCACGAAACACCGCACGTAAAACTAAATAACCAGGTTTTTCAGGTTCAACTGGGTTTTGCAACCAGTGGGTTTTCCAACGCTGCATGGGGCTACCCATCCCTCATTCTTCGGTATTCCTAACATACTGTAACATCCATAAAGTCTTGTAATAATCTACACGGGCTAACCTTCATGCAATATTGAGCTAATGCAATTGGCTAATAAATTTCGTACTTACCTGGGTGGACGGAACAGGTAACCTGCACGAAATTTATCGTTTCGCGAAGGATATTGTTTCCTACAATAACAAGATAGTAATAATTTCTGATAAAATAGATGACTGATTTCGAAGGGTATTCGACTCACACAATTTCTGATAAAATAGATGACTGATTTCGAAGGGTATTCGACACACCAACTCGCACCACCTCCTGTCCTGAAATAAATTTCAAAGAATTGGCAGTCATATCGTTTGATAAAGAAAGTGCTGCTATTACTGAGTCGGGTATCACAAGCAGCACGGTGGTGTGGATACATAGTAGTGAATGATGGTAGCTTTCAGTGACCAATTACTAATCTTTCATAAATAAATGCTTTGATTGACATCTTCGCTGTTTATTTATTGAAGTATTCTGAAATTTAAGTATGCGGTGATGCGTCCGACAAGATCACATGCCAGCCATAGGTGCTCAATCAAATCATCGCAAAGACGGGCATAGTCACGCACATCCCGTACCGTACAAATCGGATTGAGTGAGACAGACGGATCGAGTGCGACGCTCGTAAAAACCCGCAGCTGATTAGCAAAAAAAAGTTGAAATGCACACAATTATAGAGGTGACACCCCGTCCGGGTCAACGATGATTAACTGTTTTAATTCGTAGCGTGTACAATGGAGCATCTTCACCCGAGACTCCTTGAACGCGAAATCTACCACTTCGGTCGCGCGGTCCGTACGGCGTGATCCCAGCCCTGATAAAACCCTTTCTAATAGTTTCCTCCGAAGCAATACCCCATGCTTCACTTACGAACAGCGACAAAAACGCTCGTCTTTCGTCTGCATTCTTCGGAAACGGGTTAGATTTGTGATATTTCTCGTAGCTGGCACTGCATAACAATTACGAAAAGTCAGATGTAAATCATTATAAGAACGATACATTGTCACGTGCCAGATGTGGTCTTTGAACGGTTTCATCGCAGCGACATCCATAGGCTGACAAATGCCAGTGACACCTGGTGGCACGAACTCCACTTGCGTGCAGCTGTGTTCTTGCAGTTCGTGATGAACTGTCTCCATCTTATGGACCTTCAAACTATCAAGAATAAGAAGGCGACAGGAGCTGATACTTGGCTTCCAAATCTATTATATAACAAAGTGAATATCAATATTGAGAACAATATTTGAAGCAAAAACAAACATCTTACTCTCTCAATCCATTCCAGCATTACGGCTTCATCACACCATGCTTCCTTCTGTACTGTGTGCAGGACGTCACTGGAGCCAAATTTCGGGTTCCACACTTTGTGAGAGACAGCCCCCCCCCCCCCCGCACACCCGCGAATATGATGAGTGGGGGCAATTTCTGACCCGTCCCAGACGCAGCCAAAAACATTGAGGCTCAAAATCCATTTATTTGGCCACCTAAATACCAAGAACAATAGCAATTATGAATAACCCGATAAAACGAGTAGGATTGTGATTTACCTTGAACCACATCAATGGTTGGCAACAGTGGTTTTACCCACCATATCGATGAACACAGCAGTTTGATCCATGTTGAAAACGGATGCAATCTTGTCTGGCCCGCTCTCGCCTGAAATAATTCCCTTTTCTTCAATTGTGTGCTGAATATACTGTGTAAAACCATCAGCAACAAGCTAATAAAACAAATTTAGTTATTCACAACTATGTTTTCGATATAACCAAGCATGCCTCCATGTCTAAACGCTTTTGCCTGTCTTTGTGGGTAATCTGCCTAACCGAGAGGCGATTTCGCTTCAAAAATCCCCTAAGAAAAGACACGTTGCCGCCTCTCGTTCTTCGACTTGAATTGCTTGGATCTAAACGCGCAAGGATAATGATCAAACCACGCATAAATACACAGAGAAAGCGATTTTTTCGCATTTCAATGATCCAATCCATCAATCTAGAGAATAGTTAGTAACACAGAAACTATCATTTTAATCGAATTATTCAAACTTACTGTTTTTGAGGTCTGGGTTGCCTACATACATGGCTGCTCTCTTTGTTGATGGAGTGAAAAACATGTTTGGCGCCTCTTTGGTAGCCGTTTGGATCGTGTTTTCTTGCTTTTTACATCTATAGTAGGTGGAGCGGTTTACACGAGCTGCCGCTGCTGCGGCCACAACAATGATGCCCTCTTGTGCCTGCAGAGCACTGAGTTTGGTCTTGTTCTTGTTCTTGGGACGCCGTGGTATCACGCCTGAAGGCTCACCTGAAAGGCGCGTGAGGGAGGGGTGTCAAAGCGAAGAGTGCCGTCGGTCGAAGAGCGCCACACCAACAATCCTTTTTACGGCGTAAATATTCTCTTTTGATTTGCACATTATTTTAGGAGCAGAAGTTTTTACGACTGTCTCACTCAATCCGATTTTTACGGTAGTTTCGAAGTGTGAACAATCAGATGAAGCAGATAGCGGGACCCCGGGGTCTCGCTTGGCCCTCGGGGCTCTCACCACACCGATTTTGACATCAGTATAGCAATTTATATACGAATGTATTGATTGCGCAGCTTGGTCCATCTACTTTCTAGCCGAGCTGAAAAACTGCAGAATTGAAGACTGGTTGGGTTTCATCTTGTTCTTCGTTTTGGTAGGCCGCCCTGACTGCATCGATCCCTGTAGCAACGTTTTCGCCAGGCTCGTGGGTCGGTGCGTTCAAAATGGCTTCAGGCACGGATAGGTGATAGTTGCTATACTCTTTCGGAATGGAGTAATACTTTGCCGCAAGTGATTTCGCTTTTTTGGCTGAGAGTTCTTTCGTGGGGTGACGCGGAAGTTGCACACTGGCTATTCAAGCCTTACAAAAAAAATTAATGTTTGATCCGAACAGCTCCACCGCCTTCCGGATGCTAATAATGTTGTTTGATTCTATTATAGCGAAAGTGCTGGAGCTTGCATCCGGCGAGTTTACTGATTTCCGAGCAGTACAAGTTCCGTTATCAATCTCAAACATAAAGTTTGATGTGTAGCCTGCAGAAGGCGGAACAAAACATTTCGTGAGGAGCATGTTCCAGGCAACGAAGAAAGGATGATCAGGCGCATTATGATCGATAAACACCCCTTTCACGCTTTGTTGACTGCTTTCACGCTTTGTTGACTTTATCCACTAAATACATTGGTGTGAATAGATCCAGTCCTTGAGTTGCTCCACGGCACCAAGGGATGACTCGATCTGCAATATTGTGCGAATGCCCCGAAAGTAGAAATCACAGAACTACCTTCTTGTATGGAAAACTCACCGAAAGCATCGCGAAAAACATCGTCACAGCCTTAGACTTATTTTGCCCGCCAGAGTTATCCAAAAGGCTGAAACTTATTTCAGCTGGACGCACATGCTTGCTTGCATCGAGCTGGATCGTCTTCAAACGATAAAGAAGACGAAGGCTGGAAAGTGTGTCTGCATCTTTTTCCTGCCCACGCTCGTCATAAAAGAAGCCATTGTTTATTCCGTGTGATATATCGGCGACAACAAAGTTTTGGATAATCAAATTGCTTTTGAAGTAGTCCTCTGGTGGTCGGCAGTGTCCGTAGTATGGCATCGAAATCCCACCTCCAAAATCTTCTGCTTGGATCTGCATACGACAATGGAGGCCACCCGTAGCTTCATTAGCTACGTTGCTCTCAGAATCATAGTCATTATAATCGAGCATGTCGTCAAATGTGTCCGGAATAACATCACTTGGAAAATGTTGATCTTGTGCGTGAAGTGCTGTGTAACCTTTAATGAAAGATGACACAAATCAGCGCTGCGCAATAGCTTCATTTAGGTGAGTTCTTTTCTCGAGAAGAATGTTTATCTGTCTTCTTCGGAGATGTTGTCGCCTTGAAGAAGAACTTAAAACCGCACATAGCAGTCACACATGTCCTCAGCGGTTCTTGTGAGCCCAACACCAGGATAATAGATGCGAACATACTGTCTGAAGCGAGAGTGACTTAATGTCCTTGCTCCAGGATGGCACCTTTTGAATTCTTCTTCATATCGGGCATGCACGACTTTTCATGTTAGCCTTGGCTCCGTGAAGTACTGCCGTGGGCGACTGTGCGCGCATGGAAATCCATGTTCCAATATCTAGGTCGCACAATGAGTTTTGAAATGGTTAATGGCTTCTGCAGTAAAATCAAGCCATGGTTTTAGTTTTTCACGGCGGGTATACAAGGCTCTCGATACCATGCTCTAGAGTATTCCTCAATCTTGCTATACGACTACTGCCAACCAGGATAATCGCCCAAATCACACGCTCCGATAGCCCTTGTCGTCGAAGTTGCATCACAACACCTTCCGACTGCTGCCACTCCGTGCCGCCTTGGCCCGTATCCCAAGAGTCCCAGTCACGTCTTATCTGCCTTCTCCTAGAAGAGCTGTAGCCCGATCGTACGCTGCTGCATTCCTATCTGGCGTTTTCTTTCGTTTACGTCGGGGTCGAATCGACTGGGAGCCACATTCAATACGACTCCCCATCTTGACCAGGCACCTCCGCTTCCTCTCGGAGTGTTACCCTTCGGCCCTTTTAAGGTGTGACAAAAAAATAATTTCAGGGTCAGCTGGTCACGATTCACCATCGTCCAACAATGCCTGCCGTGCGAAATCTGCTATGCTCCGTGGTTTCTGAAAGGTTAAGGCGGCTCGGTTGGTTCGACTGCACTGTAAGTACCTATGTACGTTTGCTAGAGAAATTAGTGTTAGCTTTGAGGGGAATACAGGAGTGACGTTCAGTTCTCTTAGGCCTTCACTATGGTCTATGAGTACACATACTTGCGTGATCGCAGGTCACGCGGTGATGTCAGATGGTCCATCCTCCACTCTGACACTTCCCCATAACTCGTGACATGAAGTTACATGTAACGTGACTAGTCCAAGTTTGCTAAAGAGCTTCGCGAAGTGTGTTGGCCCTAGAGACTTCGTGAATCCACCCACAAGCATCTTGGTTGTGGGGCAATACATGAAATTCACTTCGTCGTCTCACACTGCGTCCATAATCGAATGGTAAATCACATAAAGTGTCTTCTACGTGTTGGAGCCTTTTTTATTTTTGTTTTTGCAATGGTAGACGTGTTATTAGTCATCATCAGAGCCTTCTTCAGCTTCACGCAAATCCGCTTGCTGAGGAATTGCACCGTCCCACGCAAATCTTTCAAATCCATCTCAGCGCCGATATATTCGGCAGTTGTCGATGAGGTTTCAATGCGACGTTGTCTTTTGCATTCCCGTACAGCCATGAGTTTGCAGTATTCAAGACACCGATTTCCTCCCTCCGATGTTATTCGCCTCCGTATAAAGTTGTAACAGAGCTGCTCCGTCATTTCGCTGAAAACGGAGCCCGATGGATCGAGTTACCGAGATGTAGCAGACTATTTTCTGATGCACGAAGCAATGACCCTATTTATGCGCATTCCTGGGAACCACGATAATTCCCGGTGTCGTATTGGTTGTGTAGCATCAGCATTATACCCTCAATTTCATCGCCGTTTTCGTATCCAAGGAGAATATCGTCGACTTAGATGATGATGGTCAGAATTTTTACAGGGTGCTTGTAGACACATGGACTAGCCCGATTTGGTTCAAATCTGAGTTCACGCAAGAAATCATCCAGCACAGCATTTTATTCGCGTCCAGCCTGTTTCAATCCATTAAGCGCTTTCTTGAGTAGCCATATTTGACATGGCTGACCTGCCTCGAATCATTTCAATTGTTTAACGTAGATCACCTCGCTTGATCCTGCCTTGACATATGCCGTCGGTACATCGCCTTGCCAAACTCGCAGAAATCTGTGGTTGTATTCTGCAAGGAACACCTCAAATATATATTAGTTTCACGACTGGGGCATAGGTGCCAATCCAGTCGACCAGATAGACCTGACCACAGCCTTGCGCGCCTGCCCGGGCTCTTGGTTTTTCAATGGAGCTGTCTGCATGGCGCTAGACGAAAATTTATCATGGATCCGATAACATGAGCACCAGCAGGGGGGTGGTCGCTTTAGTGAATGTCCCTCGTCCAGAATTGCCTGTTTCCACATCGGCCAGTGTGGTGATTTCGCGGCTTCTTACCACTTGGATGATCTTACTTAGCACGTGGAACACGACTCTGATGTTGCGCCTTGCAATGTGCTCTGACCTTCTTCTTCTTCAAGTCATGTTGAACTCAGTAGGGTGTGCGTCGGTGACTGTGTTTATTTCAGCATCGCTTGAACTTCCCCGCATCGAGTCGCCAGGCTAATCGTCAAATCGGTCGTGTGAAGAGGAAATGAGAGCTTGGGGTGAAAATGGCGGAATGGGTGGGGTTGACGGGGTTGCCGTCAAAACGGGCATGGGTCAACGAGCGACCCGGGTGTCAGTGCTTGTTGCTGAAGCCCAAGAAACGTGACATTGCAACTGTAAACGACACGCGCTCTACCTTCACGACTGTAAATAACGTGACCGTTGCGCTCATTATCATGCCCAACAAAAAATCCACGTTGTCGATTCGGCCGAAATTTAAATCGCGTCGTCCGGTGACTTGATTTGACAGGACGACGACATTTGCACCGAAAACATGCATGTCCGTGAGGTCCGGCTGGGACCCAAAGTAATTCGCGTATGATGTTGGGGTGGGATCACTTATCGAGGTCAGACGGTTGCGCACACCGCCGCTCAGACGGCATATTCCCAAATGGTATCCGGCACATTTGCCCGGAGCACGAGACAACGAGCAGCATCAGCCAATGTTCGATTGGTGCGTTTAGCGACTCAGACATGATAGTGTGTCTCCGGCTCTGCGTAATGGCGTTCAATTGCCGTATCCGCGCACAATCCACCGGAAGGTTCATGAATACTGCGGTGGAACGGCCACGCAAGATCAGCGGGACATATTTGTCCTCTTGAGAGCGCTGGCTTCGTTTTGGTGCAGCCCGACGATGCGCGTTCCCTAAAGCGCAAACTTCACAGGAAAAATCAGGATCTTCTTGGGCCTGCTGATGTGCATTCCGCACACCAGGTTGCTGCGCTCAAGATCAAGGATAATTTATCTGTAAAGATCATTCTCAGCGATTGATAGATATTTAATCGTTGTATATGCACCTGTGTTTCAGCGGTAAGTGAAACTAAGAGTGCCTTCAAATGGACACCGACCAGTTTCGTATCGCTTTTTGTCTTACATTCAGTATGACTGCGTTGCAATGCAATATTTTCCGAGGCCTCATCGCGGTTGGTTTGTTGATCTACTTTCGGAAAGGTATATTTTGAACTGATCTGCTTTCTGTTTGCTGCGTCTTCTTTTTGCTTCCTTACCTTCTATTCACAGCGCCTGTTCGTGGGCGGTACCTCTTCTGCAGAGGCGCGCGGCACGAGGGAAACGACCAGATCGGTTCCGTCAGCCAGACCCCGGCCTCTGTGGACCTTCCCCGGGAGCAGCTGCTTGCTAGACCAGTGAGGACACTGCATTAGTCAACACCTCCCCCACAAGCGCTGCTCCCGGATCGTCACTCAGGTCTGTGTCAGCCTCATTGGCTCATGCCACAGAGTGCGCGCTTGTGGGCGAGCTCGTGTCGACTCAGCGCCTTCGTCAGCAAGTCCGCCGGGTTCTCGTGCGTGGGGACGTACTCTAGCGTGACGAACCCGGTCATTCACGCCTCCTTGAGACAGTGAAAGCGGATATCAACTGCTTTTTGGGCTCCACTTGTGCCGTCTTTTTGAAGCGTTTAATCGTAGACTGGTTGTCGATCTGGAGGGCGAGTGACAAGTCCTCGGGCCCATCTTGCGTCGTCGCGGTGAGGCCTTCCATTGCGATGAGCTTGATCCATTCTGCCTGCTGCAGTTCGTCGCTTGCCGCGATGAACTCGGCGGTCGTGCTGGACAGCGCGATCACGGACTGCTGGCTGGATTCCCAATGAACGGGAAAGCCGAACTAGAAGACCACGAACTCCGACACCGACTTGCGGTCCTGCAGATCGTTCGCCCAGTCGGCGTCCGTGGCAACTCTCATGCCGTCCTCGATCGGCCGCAGCACCAACTCGATGTCCTTGGTCTTCAGTAGGTACCGTAGCGCGTACTTGGCCGCGGCCCACGCTTCCTTTTTCGGTGTGGCGCAGTGGCGTGCGAGCTGATTTACCGCAAATGACAGATCAGGGCGCGAGATACAGCAAACCCCCAACGACTTGGCGGAACAGCTTGGATTGCATCTCGGCCACTTCCTCCGCCGATGGTTCGTCTGCGAGCTTGTCGATGTGCGTCTTCGGCACCATCGGCGTGTTTTGAGGCTTAGATACGTTCATGGCGAATCTGTTAAGGAGCTCGTCGACGTAGCTCGACTGCTAGGGGTGGATCGCACCGTTCTCGCGTTGGACCCTCATGCCCAGGAATTGCTGCGGTTCGCCCAGGTCGTTGACATGGTACTTGCGGTTGAGAGTGACCATCAGGTGAAGCACGTGTTCTTCGTTCTTGTCGGCGATGGGTACGTCGTCCACATAGAGACAGACAAGCAGAGGACTACCGTCGACCAGCTTAACGTACAGGCACGCGTCGCCTGTCGTCGGTCGCAGGCCGTACTGGCGCAGGAAGCCGTCGATCTCTTGGTGCCATTGCCGACCGGCCTGTCGTAGTCCGTACAACTCTTTCTTGAGGCGCCATACCTTGCCTTCATGCCCTGTCTTTTCAAATCCTTTGACTTGCTTCACGTACACGGTCTCAACCTGCGGCGTCTTGAGGTAAGCGGCCGGCACGTCTCCTTGGCGCATCACCATGGCGAACTTGACGACGAAGGCGAAGAACACCTTGACACAGACCAAGTCGATGACTGGGGCGTGAGTCTCGATGTAGTCCAGGAGGTACACTTGACGGTCGCCTCAGGCTCAATCGATCCGTCGGCGGCAAGCTTGAGGCGGAACTGGACTGTGTTATCCAGCGCTCGCGTGCCTGGCGACAGTGTCACAAGCTTAAACGTGTCGTTGTCCTCGAGCGCCTTGATCTCGATGTAGACTGCTCGCTCCCACTCGGGCCACTGCGGTGACCTCCGCGCATCGGCCATGTTTAGTGGCTCCCAAATCACTTCGGCGACACAGAAACGCTGCCATAGCTGGGAAACCCCACGGTCTGGTGGTTGAGAGCTTGTACCTTGATTCCATAGTGACACCAACTGCCTTTCTTGGGCGGCTCGATCATGCCGTCATCTGGGAGAGGAGCGGGGAGCTTA
The DNA here is from genome assembly GCA_033557925.1 of Phytophthora x cambivora. Taxonomy (NCBI): domain Eukaryota; phylum Oomycota; class Peronosporomycetes; order Peronosporales; family Peronosporaceae; genus Phytophthora; species Phytophthora x cambivora. Next base: position 10,328,921 of record JAUCEB010000011.1, on the reverse strand, counting down.
GCCTTGGGTCGACTAGTAGACCCCGCTGAACTCTGAGCCGAAGGCTTAGCGACCTTGGTCGCCGAACCTTTGCCCGCTGAACCAGAACCCCTCGGACGTTTGCCACTGGCACTTGACCTGGAACCAGCCGACGCTGAGCCCGAAGGCACGTTGCTTTTGCCGTGGTACGTTTGGTCGAACTTGTCGTCGTCCTCATCGTCATCAGAGGAGTGGAGCCAGCTCAGACTGCTGCCAGGGGAACCAGGCGCTGGTTTTATGGGCAGTGGCTCCCACAACTCTGGGACTTCAGTCATTGCTGAATCTTCCAGCTTCTCCTGAGAAGCATGATAGTATACCTCCGGGACAAAGTTCATCCACGGAGTCCGATCCAGAGCTTGCCAGTAAGTTGCTGAGACCAACATATCCACCAGAGCCCGTTTCCCGAACCGATCGTGGAGCATATGACTCTTCCGAGCTTCCGCTTTGGCGTCCCAGAACGACTCGCGAGCGAGTAAGAGCTCTCGGATGTCAGCCCGAATCTTGTCCCACGAGAAAGGAGCAGGAACCGCACGCCGAGCGTAAACCAACGACACTTGATCCGGAGATCGTTTTAACGCCCGAAATTTCAGCTGCCGGAGGACGCTCGGCCGGAGTTGCAGTTTCAGTCGGTCCGACAACCGCATCAGACGAGTCCCCCGAGGTGTGCTGGGTGCAGATCCAGTTAGATCAATCGGAGCGGGATTAGGTTGACTTGCTCCTGCGCCCCTAGAAGGACTACCTTTCGAGGGTGATCCAGTCAAAGAGAGTCGTCTCGCCTGACGGACCGGCTTGTCTCGGAAGGAAATAGTGGACTTGGTTGTCGTTGAGGAAGCAGACGAAGGCGTCGCTGGCTGAATTGGTTTAGGAGTGATCGAAGCCGGAGACTGCGAACCAGCAGAGCGTGAGCTAGATCGAGAACCAGCCTGCAGTACATATGGGCCTACGTCATCCGTGTCTTCATCTCTAGCTGAGACTTGGATGGAAGTCCGAAAGGCTGGGGGAATTGGGGAACCGTCACGATAAAGTCGAAGCAGTTGGTGAAGCCGCTTCCAATGATCTCCCAATGTCACGCCTCCGGCAAGGAAATCCATCAACTTGTCTGGCGAGAAAGCACTGGCCGACGACAACCGAGCTTCCAGATCCCCGACGTGGCGAAGAGTGGTGTTCTGCTTTCGCTGTAGCTCGGCGAAGTTGTTCGTGACTATCAGGAGCTGATCCTGTAAGTCAGACTTTTCCGAGCTGAGCCGGCCACACTCTTCAGCTTGTTCACTTCAGACTTCAGAGCATCTGCCTCGACCAGTGTGGTGGCAGCTGACGCCTGTTGCTGAGATTGAGAACGCTCATCCGCCAACAACTGGTACGTAGCGGCATGCGCATCGCGTTTTTTGGACAATGCGCTCACTAGACCAGCGCACTCAGTCCGGAGCATGGACATCAATGTCCGAGAATCCGCCTGAGTGGTTGGCTGAGCCTCCAAAACTAAGGTGCGTTGAGTGGCCAGCTGCAATAAGCGGGTGGTATTCATGACACGAGCAGCGAAACTCTCTACACCGTAGCAGCGGATCAACGCTAGCATCTCTCGCTCGGCAGCCAGACGAACATGTGCGTCAGAGAAGTTGACGGGCCGAAGAGGATTTGCTTGGAGAAGTTCGGCGTCAACACTGCCGAGAGCACGCAACCTAGCAAGCTCCTCTTCCGAGAAGTGAGGGACAGGGACGGAGTGGGCAAGGCCGTCTGGCATGACCACCAATGTCTCTTCACGCCGGATATCGTAGATGGAGGCTGGCACCTGACTGAAGGCGCGGGCAACACCCCCGCTCCAAGTCTAGGCACGGGTCGCGCCAGGACGGCCAACGCGGGTGTGTATTGCACCGTGGAGGCGGATTGCAGCGTGGAAGTGACGAGTGGGGTAGCGGCGCTTCCCCCGGCAGCTGCTGCCAACTGCAACAGCGCGGCAGGCATCGGAGTGAGCGGCGTGAAAGTCCCTGGCACCGCCAGAAGCGTACTGGTGGCCGCCGGCAGTGTGAGGGACGTTCCCGTCGTTCCCGATGTAGTACGGATGCTGCTGGGACCCGAAATGGTGGTGGTTGTGCTGCTGGAAGCCGCCGAGAGTGCGTTGGACGTAGTGGGCACGCTGGTGGAGCCACCCATGCCCGCAGACGCTACTCCCGAGTCACTGATGCCACCTTGCGCGGCGCCTGAAGCGGTAGTGGATGAAGCGGACGTTGCGAGAGCCGCAGGAGTGCCTTGTGGCGTCGGCGCTTGCCCACCGTCGCCGGAAGTGGAGGCGGAAAGCTGCGTTGCAGCGGCGAGGTTGTCGGACATGAGCTTAGGCACGGTGCGGACGAACTGCGAATGTGGTTGGCAGTCTGGGCCGTGAAGCCGCTGAGTGTTGAGGGAGAATGACCCACAGATTCGGCAAAAGTTGACGGGGACGGGACGGGGCGATTGACGGCATCCTCGATGTGAGCCGAGATCAAGTCGCAGTTGAACTCGTTGACCCCAGGTCTCATAAGGGACGGTTGTGACGAGGTACGCTCGAATCTCAGGCCCAGCAGACCTTTCGCTCGGCCGCCGTACCCCCTCCGCACCCATCAAGATGGATGGTGATTGGAGGAAATATGACCAGCTGGTTATGTGACATCTCGACTCCGCCGACTCGTCCCCACCATGACTGGTAGCTCAGCGGAGAAACCGTTCGCTGAGTCATTGGACTCTCAGTGGAACCCTGTTGAATCGCAGAGGAGGACATTGAAGGACACTCTGATTTATTTCGGGGATCAGCGGAGTCTCTCTCATTCCATAGGGACTCAGCATGGTGGTGGTGGACGTTCGGAGACGCCTCAGTTGGTGACTCGGCAGAGGCTCAGAGGCTCAGAAGTGGTATGGGCGATGAGGCTCTGGGAACGGTCGCAGCGAAGAGGCGGTCATCAAATGATGACTGACCATAAATCAGGCTCAACCCATGTTCGAACCCATGTGACGCACTGTCTCATCCCCGTGACGCGCATCCTTCGACTAATCAGAAGAGTGGAGTAAGGGATAATCACGGGTCTACCGACATGTAATCCCAGGTCTGCCGACATGTGATCAGAAGCTTGCTGACAGGTGATCACGAGATTGCTGACGTCACGAGAGACTTTAACGAGATTCAGCCAATCGCTGAGCTCAGATCCAAGTGGAGACTCAGAGCACCGCAGGTTCCTGAGAGTCAAGACAACGCTGAAGAGCCGCACGCTGAAGTGACTGCGGGCCGCTCGCCATAATATCTTTCTGTCTTTGTTTGGGTGCGCTCCGAAAGAAGCCGAGCGCCCCCCCCCCCCCCCCCCCCCTGATAGGTCTTTGTTTGCATGTGTAAAGTATTAATCAGAATCGAATTTGCCCCGAAGGACGCAGTGCTAAGTGTGTTGCTGTGGAAGAGGGTGTCTCAGGAGACTCCAACCAAAACTCAAGCCCCATATAGACCTTGTGGGTGTACCTCGGTGTGAAGGGGTACTCATTTGGCTATTTCATTTCATTACACGTCGATAGGTTGAACTAGGCGACTGCAATCAGCGTGTATTTCATATTTTCGGGTAGAAGGTGATCTACTCTGAGATTTCAGGCAGAACAGCATCTGGGATAGTGGTTCTCAGTGCTGTTAGGAAGAATTCGTGTGGCGCTGAGCCTGGGATAGTGGTTCTCAGCTCAGCCGATTCGTCTACGTCAAGACGTGGTGCGCGGAAGTCCCAGGGTGCAGAGGCGAGAACCCTGGATCAAGACAGGCTCATCCCGAGCCAATTCTCGGAGCCACCCTAGGTCGGGGAGGGGGGGGCGAGTGAAGACCTGTGTACGCGGCTCTCAGCTGGAGCCGCCTGGAGGAAGAAGGAGAAGCAAGGGAGACTGGGTCTGTAGTCTCGGAAGAAGCAGACAAGTGCGTGTGGAGTTGTGTCTACATAAAGAAAACCCCGGGGCAAATCGGGTCAAGACACGTGCGAGCGAAGGCCTGTTGAGCGGGGAGCCGGCTTGGTTTGGAGGACATCCAAGGACGACTGGACAAGGAACAAGTGGACGTGGTTGGCTGACGTCTGGGTCCAAAGCGTAGCCCCAGCAAGAACCGTCAAGGGGATCGTAAGGGAGGGGCACACGCCGCGTCAAGCCAAGAGTCAGAGTTCGGAGGTGTTGACTGAGTCTTTGTCGGGTCCAGCTGAGGTCATTCAGCTGAGACTCTGAGACTCTGAGACCCCCTGAGCTTAGGCCCAAGGTTTGCTGATTCAAGTTTAGCTCAAGGTATATTCTGGACGCTGGGAAGTTGCCCGCACCTCACCACACAGCTGATCAGAAATCATATATGAAAGATTTTTGTGTGCCGCATCCTCGCGAGGCAGTTGCGGTGTTCGACTTTCGTACGCGCTGATAGTAGATTCGACTTGGTATCATATTGGCAGGTGCCGTAGTACAAGCAGCACAGGGGCTCTCTTGCAGTGCACTTGCGCTGCTTGTACTACGGTACCCGTAATCCAAATCGTAATACAGTCCGTGTTGTGGTTTCTTGTTTGGGTGATGGACACCAAGGACAGACAAATTCGAAGATATCTTCCCTGCCTACAAGGAAAATGGCTAAGCAAAGCACGACGTGACGTAACATGCAGCGGCGCCGCGCGCAAACTACAGAGGGAACAGGGGCTGCGGCGTCAGCGGCAGCAGCAAGATCGGCAGCAAAGACTGCCGCCTCAACCCCACCATGACACGCAGAGCCGACTGCCGCCGCCACCACGGAGCCTGCCGCCGCCACATCAACAGCCAGCTCTAGGAACTCCGCAACAGCAGCCATATCTACAACGCAAACAACTTGAGATTATGCAATTGACTCTGAAGATGAGATGGAGGTTCAACGTGGACAGCCACCAACTATTTCAGCACCACCACAACCACTACATCAGCTTGAACAACAGGAACATGAGATTATTGAAATTGACTCGGAAGATGCGGATGAGGCTCAGAGTGGACGACCACTACCTGTAGCATCGCCACATCAGCTCGAACAAGAAATGCAACGCCATGTAGCTCTAGCGCTATAAACACATAATCTGTCGCATCTATTATAATTGAAAGCAAGATACAAAATGCAACAGGTATTTAATCTTAATCTTAACTGGATGGGTCAACATACCAGCATAACTTAAATATCACACCGGCTATCTACAGTTACAGGTAATTCGAGTAAGCCAAAACTAATGTGTCGTTATCGACAGGTATTTTGCACAAGACATGACTGAGATTTTATAGAAGTTGCGAAAAGTGATTAGCTCGTCTAAAGAAAAGTATATCAGTAAGTTTAGCAACACTGCATGATCCCCGATTCGCTAAATCAGACCTCCAAACTAAGTATAATGGCACATACAGTAGATTATGCAATATAATGCATTGAGCCTTTCACTAATTCTGCCGTGATAATTCTGGCGTAATTACAATCCCATCTCGATTTTAATCATGCCTTGTGTTAGCTAATTCCATTGTTAATTCAAGGTGGTCCGAACGTGGCCGACTTATGGTGTCGATGGGGAGGATGAATTGAGGTGGAAGAAGATAATCCAGCCCGAGTTAGAGGGAAACAGGGCGAATGGTGGTTTGCTGTCCGCCATTCTGTGTTTATCCCGCCGCATCTCCATCGATTAGCTTGCAAAAGCCGATCGCGGGTGTTAGGGGAGGTGCTCCCAACCAAAGGCAGAATTAGCATTAAATAAAGGTAGGTCACCCTTTTATGGATCTAATCCGCATGACTTAACAGTCCACCCGCCAAAATCGGTGAAAGTCACAATACCTTCACATCATAAAAAGGGTCTATTTTGTATAGCTACATAATATGTAGCTGTACAAAATGCAACGTATTATGGTGCCTTTCATCGTTTTTGACCAGACGGCAATGAAATACTTTAGTACAGTCATTTCAGTAATTATTCTGGGCTCAAAATTAGTCTACTAATTCATGAGCCCCAGATAGCAGCCTGTTCATATTTAGTCTGGGCAAAAATATTCATAATTAGTCTGCCTCTGCTGGACTCTTTTTGACGGTCTTGTCCAGTGAGTGACTATGATGCGATAAACTATCATTGGGTACTGATTGGACACAACGCAACTTTTACTCCATAATATCGAGAAAAAAATGCGTTTGATATATTATAACAAAGATCCCTAGGAAGTACCTACGGGAAACCGAGATCGTAAGGGGCACGTCGAACAAACAAGCAAGCTAGACAGAAGACAGTCAAGCTGGGCGAAGCCTAGAGAATGCAGCAGCCGTAGTGATTGAAGAGGCACTTGTTTGATATGGCCGGTAGTGAGGGCCATAAGTGCATCCAAATATACGTTTTTCAACTGGTACAGCAGACTAATTTAGGTCATCAAAATTAGTTTGAATTCAAAATTGCAATACTTGGCAATTTCAGTCACCAGAACATCTATTGCAAGTCAGCGTTAACTACCTTAACTACCGTGCTGGCGCTCCAGAAGCGTCTATTCTCCTTCAAAAAGGGAACCGCCTCCAGATTCACAGGCAAAATCCCGTGGCGATGGTACGAAAGCGTATGCTTTGCGCGGCTGAAGAATCGCTCTACACAGTTCAATGTCAGTTGAATGAGCTTAACAGCAGGAATCGTCGCCTGCTGCTTCCGGGCAAGCTTTTGTTTTTTCATCGCGCGGTCAGCAAAGCTCGTTTTCTTTGGCAGTATATCCTCATCCGCAGCAATACTACCGGTGCGAAAGGCAAAAAGCTCCAACAGGCGTCGCTGCTTTGCCGTCAGCTCCTCAGGTCCAGAGCGCACAGCGGCGACGCATGCATCTTCAAACTCAGGGTTCTTGACGACGTCAGTATCGGCCGCAAGGTGGCTGGGGACGCCAGCGTAGGTTGCAATGAGATCGTCGAAAATGTCTCGGACATCAGCGAGCGTTACACCGTCCTGGTGTTGCAGCATCTGGGATGCGCTCTCGAAATCCTTTAGCTGCCTCAAAAGCATATCCAACTTCTTGACCTCTCGTCGAGACAACATTCTAAAGTCCTCTGAAGGACGCTCAAAAATACAAGAAGGTACAATATCATTAGTAGTATTTCGTGAGTGTGCTTGCTGGTGCCCTGTGGTGCGATTGTACGTCAAGTTCAGTTCGTTTGCTACGGGTAATGGCTGCCGATGACGTAAGGCTTACGCTCCGCTTCTCTCCGTTATATCTTGGTGGACGAGTCGTCGCGGTTCGGACTGAGGTGCCTACACCGTGCTTTGAGTGGGTTTGCGTCTCCGTGCGCGCCGTGTGCGAATAGGTTGCTATGCATGTGTAGTTGCGTGTGGATTGATGCGGACTCTAACTTGTCCCCGTTCGGGACGTTGACAAAATGGAACGATCCGACTTGAAACACGAAGCGTAGTACACATTACGCAGACGTCGAGAATGAATCCCTACGGTGTCAATATAGATATTTCGCAGAGTGTATTTCCCATACCCATAAAAGCGATATGAGGTCGTGTGGGAATGGGAAGGAATTTGGCAGTTTGATCTTTCGCGACAAGGCAATTCCACAGCATCATCCCCTCTCTAAAGTGATCCGTTTGGGATGGCCGGTGAGGACTGATCAGATTTTTGCAATGGGGACGCTACTGCTGGCTGCTGTGAGCAGTTCTGTGGCCTTAGGACCTGCTCTTCTGTTACTCGACGCCGGCGACGAGCAACAGGAGCTCCCTGAGCGCCCTATCAGCGACAAGGCTGGCGTAAACTGTGTGAAGGACTTCCGGTTCGACAAGGCTGGCATCCTCCAGCTCGTAGAGCTGCTCGCTCTTCCAGAGTTTGTCATCACCGCACACCGCGACCAGCGCCACCGCACGGAGGCGCTGTGCATGCTTCTATACACGACTAGCTACCCACGCATATTATGAGAGTATGACACTTAGCCAAATGCTCGAGATTACTATTGTATGGATACTTAACCGCTAGATGTGCTACTTCTTGCAGTCATCGTGTTGTACAAGCGCTTCCAATGTCTAATCTGCTTCCAGGACTCGATATGCAAGAAGAATATACGTCGCTATGCTCGTGCTATCCGAGATAAAGGTGCGTCAATGCACAACGTGTTTGGTTTTATTGACGGCACCAAGAATGCTATCTGCCGCCCCTCACCTTGTTGTGAGGAATATTTTCCTCAAAACCACCAATTCCACTGCACAGAATTTTCACCGAGACTGCTGAAGCCAATTTTGTTTGGTTTTAGGTAATTTTTACAGGAATGGGATCGGAATCCGTGCTGGGAAATATCTCGAATATCAAAGAAATCCAACCGAACTGCGAGCACAGCAGACCAACAGGCCGCGAACCAGTCGTTACGTGCTGGATTCCGGATGTCATCAAGTAACTTTGCTGCAACATTTTTCATCAAGTAACATTCGTGCAACGTCCCGGTTGCCATTACGATTGGCGTATCGTTCGTGGGATTTCGGCCGATGAAATTGGATAGGTCTAGCCTACACCGACGCAACTGCCGACAAAACTAACTGTCAGTCAACGTAAAACGGGCGTGCATGATAAAATATGATGTGCGTAGATATATTATCAATCAATCAAATCACTCAATGTTGTGGCTTAAGCAGGAGCTATTTCTGAGCCAGTCACTTCGTAAAATGGGAGCAGCCGTCGATCCCCCTCCGGACTCCAGGCCGGAGCCCTCGACATCCGACTCCGTGCTGCAGTCCCCCTGGAGCCCTCGACTTCCGACTTGGAGATGCAGTCCACCTCGGAGCCCCCGACACCTGACCCGGCACTGCAGGAGCCCTCGGCACGTGCTGAGGTGTCTGCCATTGCGGGCCTAATTGAAGAGGTATTTTCCCAGCCAACACAACGTCGAATGTACTACTCTATCAAACAGAAACGACATGCACTTCTAGCAACAGAAATTTTCAGTCAGTAAGAAGCTGCAAGGTCGCAAACAATTCCGTGGTGTGCGCTCAATAGGTGGCAGAAGAAGAAAGAGAAGATATTTGCGTTCAGAGGCAGTGAGAAGACGCTTTCAGGAGCGCCTGGGCACCCCGAAATCGTCCAACTTAAAATGGGGCTCTTCACATTTATGAAAGGCACTCGTCGTGAGCCGATTCCTCACCACCGCCCATCGTGGCTTCATACGTTTGTGACGAGCACCCAGAGTGGCTAGAGGGCTACTCCAGTGGCAAGAAGGACAGCTACACAGCCTACAAATCTTTGTTAAGCTGCTACGACGTTTCTCATACCGACACGACTTCGTAGCAAGCCTTGTGTGTCCGGGCTTGATCGTGCAGTTGCGATGTCACAGTGCACGCTCGAGAACTTGGGAGGGCGCTTGCGAGGACGCGCAAGCATCAAACCCGACTCCTTCAGAAGAGTACAAGATGATCAGCGTCGGCGCGCGCTCAGGTTCAATCACCACAACGGCCAAGGCTTCTCCTTCATCGAGGGCTCCTATCCGTCGAGGATTTTGGGAATCTTTACCTCGTGCAGTAGCAATTCGCGCTTGGTGACCCCGAGTACGTCGGTTGTGAGTGGCGAGGTAAACCTTGCATTACTACTCACAACCGACCTGCAATAGTAGTATTGCAAGGTTTACCTCGCCACTCACAACCGACCTGCTTGTACGAAAGGCTGGTAGAGCGATCTAGCGCCCGACTTCGTGGAAACACCCAATGCGGAATTATGCACGCTATCGCACCTTGCATTTGTTGATATTGTCGAGGACATTCCACTCGCTAGCAGCCCTTCGTCCAAGCAGGTGGGTGACGTACGTGTACCCGGGTTCGTGGTTGCCATCTGAGCACACGGAGGTAGCCTACGTTATCCAGTCTTGAATATGACTGGCTAGGGCGTCGCGATGCATCCTCCCGAGGATATGGAGCTGGTGATGCTAGTGAAGTCGGTCGCGCAGTACGTAACCGGCAAGTGCGGCAGGTCATTCAAATACAAGGCGGAGGTAACGATTGAGATGATGCGCGCTAGACCGAGATCGTGTAGCACGAAACGAGGTGTGCCCATGTTGTTATCCGTATTAACTTTCTAGCTGCTCAGCTACTATCTAATCTACAGCTTTCGTTTATTCGCTTCGACCGGTAGTTAGATTCTACTGTAACACACGTAACCCAGATCTGGTCAATACCCTTTCTTTATGTCGGAAAGATGTCGGAAAGAGGTAGAATGTCAGACCGGTTGCGATGCGGAGAACGATTAATCTACCGTAGCTATGACAGCCATAAACACACAATAGGAAAATAAGTGCCCAAAGATTTTAAGCGGGCGCGTAAGAAAAGCTGGGACATTAGCTGCGTTACAAGAAGACACTATCATGTGAGTCCTATCCGCGCAAACGTTACGGTCCTTAGATGCGGACCCCGCCTTCGCAACTAAGCGGTGTTCGCGGTTCATAGGTATTCCTTTTTATCACACATGTATCCCTCTTTTGTCTATAACCTTCGAACTGCGCCTCCCCCCGGGTCCACCACCCGGGTTCCCAATAAAATATAAGTGTACCGGGTTGGCGACTTGTCGGTGAGAATGAACAAGCAAGGTGGCAGCATGGGGGTTGAAGTTGAGGTGGACCACGTGGTTCTGAGCGAAAAGATCTCGTGAGGAGGTTGGCTACACAATGCGAGGCGAGATTTGAGGTCGCGAGACGAAGAGAGTACATGACACTCTCGAACTAGCCAAGATGAGGAAGAGTCAGGCGAACGAGTTAGGAGTCGTGGAGAAAACGGAGCACGACAAGGTGGACGTGCACGAGTGGATGGCGGACCACATGACGAACGAGCGGTAGTAAGCAGCGTCCAGTGCGGCTGCAAGGAGAGTGCGGGTGGGCGTCGAACGAAGGTGTCGACAGGATGTACAGAGTAGAGCTGAGGCTCGAGTTTGTCGATGGCTGCGCGTGTCGGACAGGCGCGAGTGGGCGTACGTTCGGTGGATAAGTGAGCGTTGCGTTGTCCCGAGTTTGCTGACGGCTGCACGATGTACGGGTAGGCGCGAGTGGGCGTGTTCCCGGTGGCTAAGTGAGCGTTGGGGTAGTTTAGTTCGTAGTTGCTAGGAATTGTTGAGTAGTTGCGTGAGGGTGCTGGGTGAGCGGACAATGGGCGTTCGACGGCAGGCGAGAGTTGATAGACGGACGAAGACGAGAACGAGAGCGAGCAATAGACAGGAACGCTCGTGAGGGTAGTTCCGCCGCGGAGACGTCAGTTGAGTCTCCGTCGGCCATCTGGTGTTGATCGGTCTTTGTAGGACATGCACAGACGCAGCACCCACAAGTGCGCCAAGGTGTCCAAGAGGACGGGATGCCTGAACTGATGCGATCCGCCGGCAGGCAGGCGTGACTAGATCGGTTTAATAAGCTATTGGGGGGGGGGGGGGTCAGGATTAAACCTTTCGAGAACAGAGGTTATTGACTTCATTTAAGTGTAGTATACAAGCCTTGTTTTTAAGCCATCAACTGGGGCATTTTGCCCCCTTTCATACTCAACGGTACTACGCGGTACGGGCTGTGTACAAACTCCAACTGTTTTGCTGCTCCAAAAGTCGGTAGGTTATGCACTAGGTGGGGCATTTTGCCCCCTTTCATACCGTAATATCGGTGTTAACTGTCACACCCTTGGTGCAGCCCAGCCCAATTCAAAAAAAAAAAACTCAGCTGCAGATAGTGAGAAAATTGATGTTTGACACACTCTATTTACAGATACCGAGCTGGATTTTATCAGCCGGCTAGAGAGTAGGTTTCAACTCTGAAGCGTGTGGTGGCTTAGCGAGCGCAGCGAGTCCGCCTGCATTTGAGAGTCTGCGTGCGGATCGCGTGGGTGTAAACCCAGGACCCAACACGGATCAAGTGAGACCGGCGAACTTCAATTTTTAGATAAGGCGAAGGTAAGGTGACTTTGGCGATTTCAAATTGGCAAGGGATTGCAAGTTAGCAGAGGCCAAAGTTGAATGTAATACATGACGCACGTCAAGTGACCATCACTCATGTCCGTATTTATTGGTGTCGCCTTTCTTCCAGCGTATACAAATGAGTTGTTCTAGGTTGTGTCACAGCGCGTCAAGGGGTATCTCTCCACTAGCAGACATCAAATCAAGGTCTTTGGGGAAACCCTTATGGATTCCTCTGAGCGATCGACCTTGTGTAGCACTTTCAGTTTGATCACCGGAGCGTTCGCATAACGCTCCAGTGCAACAGGCCTAATTCTAACGCTAGCAGCGCATTCGCTGTGGTTTTAGCATGTGTAGTTTGATTCGCCATGCTTTGTCGCACAATTTCCACACACTTTGAAATTATAATCCGTCGCCTTGCGAAACGGGTTCGCTGGATCGAATGGACCGAAACACACGAACCGATTTCATTCATTATTTGGAATTGCACGACGTGTGCGTCGCGAACATGCAGAGATCTCTCCGTCAGATTCATCGATGTCGCTCGAATGCTCGCCATTCTCCGCACTCTCCACATTCTGCTGCGCAAAAGCAATGTCTGAAAACGCCATGTGACGCCTCTCCTTTTGGCGCATTTCCGGACTCGCAGGTGGGTTGTATGGTTCTGACCTGCGAGTGTACTTGCTGTGGTTCGTAGTGGGCGTCTTCACTGTCGCAGGTCTCCTCGGTGCTGGCGCCGTCGTGTTTGGCTTCTTCTCCAGCTGCATCAAGCCGTACGCGCTTTCTCAGACGCTCAATGATGTCTATTCGCGACGTATTGATGAATGGAGCCAATCCAAAGTCAACTAAGGTGATCAGCTTCCCCGAATGTATGATGATGACAGCGCGAGTAACTAAAATATTCCCAGATATTGGTTAAGTTCGCAATCGCAAAACGAGCTGGAAAAAAGATCTTGTGAGAGGGAAGTGGAAGCAGCTCTCTTCACACGATGAACTATTTGAGTGGGTGACGTCACGAATTTGTAAAACGAAAGAAGAATTTGATGCTGTTGATGAGTGCAAGCTTCTCGTTCTTGACGTATATCAATCCAATGATGTACAAGACGCAACGTGAACCTACGTTCGGGATGGTTATCATTTGTAAAAGCCTCCTGCAGAATTTTGAAACGGCTGCTGCTGATGAAGATCCTTTTTCGCTTTCATGCGATGGGACATATCGCTTGACGGACGTAAGGGGACATTGATGATCATTGGTGTCGTAGGCGTCATATACGGCGGCAACAAACAGCACCACCGCCAACGTTTTTATCGGCTTTGTTCGCACAGAGTGTGAACTAGCGTAGAAGACGTTAAACGACGTTAGATTACAATGCCTGCACCAATTTCTGGGCTTGGAGCTAGAACCAGCAGTCTGCACAGCCGATAATGCTGCTTCTATTAAAACGTGATATCGCAAAGTGTGGACGCATATGACGATCGTCCCTTGCTGGTCCAATGTCAGTCGCCCATGCATCTCTTCCGGCAAGAATAAGTACGTTCCTGGCGTTCACTTCCTCACAAGTGAAAGCAGATATTAACAGAATGTACACAACACTTCGCAGTACTTTCCATAGTGCTGGTCCAACAATGGCGCAACATTGGAGAGAACAAGTACGCTGATTCGTTTACGGAGATCTATCTGAAGGCGCAATTTGAATCTTGGTTTTTTGGCACAACATCAAGTCGACAAATGTAGCAAAGCCCACATGGGCCTATTCCTTCGCCCCGTGATGATATTTTTTTGGAGTTTTATATTTTAGAATTCTATACTTTGGCGGTGCGCATCGGCTCCGCTCACAATCCAACCTTTTGGAGAGGCATATTTGCTTGAGGACCCGTATCGATCCGCTTACCGACGTTGAGAGCTCTAATACGGTAATTTTTAGTGCTCTTAAACAGCTACACAGATTGGATGCCGTCCACGATCGATTGCACCCACTATGACATCGCCATTCTAGAAGCTGGTTTCAGTTATGAGGCGGACCGATTCCAGCAAACGGCTGGTCATCGTGGACCGTCCCAGAGGACTCTTATTATTGGATAGGTGGGGACACTACCGCTACTCCGTCCCCGATCTCACCGCACGGACGTGTAGCGTTTTAAATGATATCTCGTTCTTTAAATTATATTGCGTCTGAGCCGGAACTCTTAGTCGACCGCTCGAAGATGCACCAGTTAAAGAAATATAATGCGGACGCTGCGTAGGTACACCGAGTGAAGGGTGACTACGACTGTAAGGCCACCGAACCATGCTGGCGACAAGAACGTTTGCGCCAATATGATATCGTCGCGCTTGTAACACCGTCCAGCGTTTCATGATAGGCTCAATTTACATCCTTATCCGGAGTTAGCGGTCAAGATGCTACCGACAAAAAATCACCTGCACTGGAGTGCGATGAAGGCGTAAGACGTCCAGGTAACAGCATTGCAACGAGGGATGACAGATCAAGCGTCCACTGCATTCACCAAAAATACTGTAGGAGATGGCTATCAGCATGCACCACGGAGGAAGGGACACTGCGAGATCGGATCATTACTCGTGACCAAGAAAGCTGAAAACGACTTGAGGAGCGCCATCGTGTGCCTGTCCACTTGATGTAGTAAACGAGGATAGCTGAGAAGTGTTGTGGATGTGGTCAGCTGTGCTCTGGGGTTGAACATTGCATACGCTCCTCGGGTAGCTATTACATGCACATCCGTCGACATAGCAACTTTGCCAAAACGTGGCGACGAGATCGGAATGGGGTTACACGTTATTCATTCCATCCGAGATTACCTGGATGACAGACTAGCTGCAATGGCACCTGGTTATATTCCCTCCATTCGCTGCTAAGGGCTTCCCAGATCTCGGTAAATCTCTCTCCATACAGCCACTGGTGGAGGGCCTCGGGTGCGGAGATTTCCCCCAAATGGAAACATTGATGCAATCTCATTGAGTAGACACCACCAGCATCCTCGCCAACGCACGTTAGAATACTTCTTCCCTGCGCTCACTCCCGATCGCAGATATACCAGCAAATACGGCGTGAGTGCAAGGTGGATCGGAGAAGAAAAATTGCACATCGCAGGGCACAAGAAGATAGAAGTCGAGCAGGAATCCTACTGAGCTACCCATTGACGGGGGTCACACGCACCGTAGCGTTGAGGAAGCGTAGCACACTAACCGACAGACGCATCACATCTCTGTTGCTTCTTACGCAAAAGGCCCTACCTTTCCGGTCGCCTGAGGTACCGGGTACCGAACGATGTAGGTTAGAGTTAAACTGACTTTTATTAATAACACCCACAAGTTCATATCTACTGTTTTCAATATGTATACTGAATCTATGTCTAACTAGCGATCTTCTTCAGCGGTTGGCTCTCTGATAACCCTTAAGTACGACCGACCCCTAACTAAACATATTATCTGAGGAAGGTCTACGTAGAATATTATGCCTGAGAGGGCCTGGTGTATAGCACTTCACAGTGGTGTGTGACACTCAATTATTGTGGGTCAGACCGGACGGTGTGGTCCACACCAGATAATACCACATTTCCTTGATAAGGACGCTTGCTATTGTTGTCATACCTAGGACGTAAATGGATTCGGCGCTACTGCCGCCCGTCGAGACAAATGGCTGCGTGCTTTTCGCAAACATTCATGTTATAGAAGACGCACGTTAAATCTGAGGAAGTAACATTCATGGAGGACTCAGAGATTTTGCACCGGGTTTGACAGCCCGCAGCGTTTCTTTTGGTTACCGTCTCTAGGGGGGAAGGCGGGGGGGGGGGGGGGTCGGCCCTAATCAACCCTTATGGGCGGCTGCCTGACGCCCGACCGGTCCTGAGGGCGGAATCGTTCCAAACATATTGGTGATTACTGGTCGTTACGTCAGCAAACTCTTTTTGTTTGTCTACGTTTACGTCCTACATCAGTAAGCATGACGCGAAGTGTTTTACAGCTGATTAGTGGATTTGGGGATGAGGTAGAAATTCTAACAACGATGAAACGCGGGTTCAAGCTTCACCTCGATCCCAACATTTCATCTTAACGGTGCCTATAATATATGACTACAAGTTCTGTGATCGCTTAACTACAGCGCTGTTGTGTCGGATAGATCGCGCAAGGCCGATCGCTATATCGGTGTGACTGCGCGTCATTTTGTTAATATGCTCCCACATACTATCTTTTATGTCATATATGGTGCACCTCGACTTGATAGAGGCCCACGTGATTCTTCCAATACGGCTGTTCAGTTGTGTATAGCGGAAAGTGACCAGAGCTTTGACCAATGGCGATCCGAAAACCCAGACGTTGCCCAAGTCGAAGCTGCGCAAAAAGGTCAAGAACATCATCTCAATCCACTTGGATGGCAACTGGGTGGGTTTTTTTCTGTTCAATGAGAATAGAGTGACGAGTCATCATTCGGGTGTGATTCATGGGTACGAGCGCGCTAAACATGAGTGGAGGGCATTTACTATGACGGTGACAGCATCGTCTACAAGCACAACGAACTGGTGGATCTTATCGACTCCTGCAGAAGCTTCGGGATGAACCTCACGAGGAACACTAATAATGAATGAATCGACACCGCCGGCACTTCTTCCCCATCGACAGCCAGGCATCGCAGCTGGCCTTCCTTTTGGTGTGATACAATGACCATTCCTTCGAGTTTTGCGTGCATCATCTCAATAAACATTTCGCTTACTTCACTATGGTAGTGTATAATCAGTTGATATCATCAGGCCTGGTGCGGTCCCGCTAAAAAAAGACGTGTTAGCCCTTTCGCGGTAGAAGGGCAGCTTTATCGCCCATATAGAGCGTTTTTAAAACACGGTGTGAAAGCACCGCCTACAAGGGTGCATCCTGTGCCCTTTTACACAAGTTCAACCGTGAATGCATCATCTTTTATAACAAATCATAAACAGTACAATCAGTAATCATCAAACTATACAAATAATAAGTAGGATGCATACGACTGCAAATCACTGCAGGTACTATGTTACAAGAGGCATGCAAAAGCGAGTACCGTGATTTTCCTTAAGGGCGCATTCTGTGCCCTTTTAGAAGTAAATTACTTAGGCTTGTATAGTATAATCAAGACAAAAGACTCGCGAAAGGGTTAAATATGATTTCTTTTGATATGAGCGACTAGTACGTTTTTATACAAGGTCTGCGTAGTTCCAACCATTTTAGTGTTATTATCCAATTAGACGTCGTACATGAGAACACAAGCGTACAATTGGCAGACTTCAACCTGTCAGTTTTTTTTAGCAAAGCATCACCGCTTTTGGTTGGGCACTGATGCCGTTTTACCGTAAATTTGCGAATGATCTCGAACTACACATAACATCATCTAACTGCAGCGGTGCTCAATAGGAAACCAGCTTCAACAGTCGCAGCGGAGTTTATGATACTGGCCAATACCCTGCGCAAGTTGGTCTGCAACACGACGAAGGGTATACCCAGATACTACCTCTCAACATGGAAAAAACGATCCAAGCCTGGGTCATTATCGCCAAATTGTGCCCGACCCGGTTGGATGCGCCTACATCATAAAGAAAGCAACCGAGATATCGGAGTTGGATGCCTGCCGTGTTGTCACATGCGGTTGATATACCATCTTCATGCAGCACGATCCTGACCTCACTGATCAAAATGCCCAGGTGCTTTTGACGACGCAGAACTCTGCCGACTTCGACGACACTCAATTGCCTTTCAGCTCACTGGTCAAGGCGATCATTGAGTCGAATGCGTCTACAGACCAAGTGCTCAACATGGAAGAGACCGTGTTCTACAAAGCTGGAAACGCGTTATTGCTGCGCGTCGATCAAAGAACTTGTTGACGGTTAGGCCTACTGCAATCTTCCACATGAAACATTGCTTGCGACAGCGCGGCTTTATTTGCGCCCGTCCCCGGTCTTTACCCTATCAGTAGGCCTGTCAACGCTCGGCTGTGAACACACTGCAACCCATTTCTTCACAACACCCGGGGGTACCCTTCGAACCCCCCCCCCCCCCCCCCCTCCATAAAAATACTATTGTGGTATACCAATGGCAAGACCGGGAAGGCAGCCCGCGTGCATGATCTACTTAACTCAGTCTATAAGATGGAAGCTAGGCATCAGGCACACCCTGCTCAGCAGATCGGGTATGACGTCGGGAATACTCGCCTACAATCTCCACGATCACCACCACGCAGAAATACTGCGGCATTCTCGGCGCCTCGTACCCCTCGAACACCACGAAATCCAAGGCGCGCCATCAATCCAGATTCTCTTGGTCGAGATCCAGTACAGGCTCCTTCAGCGCAGATACCTACGTTTTCAACTCCATATTCGGCTCGTAGGTCGCAGCAAGAACTACATTCAAGGCTTTGTTGAGTGTATCGCTTTCATCACGCGTGACTTAGGCCGCATAGATGTGGTCATGCCAAAACGTACGCAGCTCCAAAATTATATCATTGATCTTGCATTTTTGTTTATTGAAAGCGTGTCAAAGGCGATATCGAACAATTTTGCGTCTTCTATTCATTGACTAGTGACCTTTGGAATGGACGAGACGGACGCAGTTATCTCTCTCTCGCTATTCGCTACGTGACCGACGCGTTTGAGTCCAGGAATTGGACGCTTGAAGTTCAGGACCTCCGTGGAATTCTCGACGGCATTGCTATCGCCGCGGCGTTAAACCAGATTATGGATGAGTGGTTGTTTATTAAGTTCTATTGCTCCAAATTTCCGTGTGATGGTGGGTCCAACATGGTCAATGCTGCCGCCAGGGTACATTTAAGCGATATGGCATGTACGGCTCACTCTCTCCAGTTGGTGGTTGCTGGTGCGTTGATAAAAAAGAAAAAGAGAAATCGGACGTCGGAAAAACCAGCATGGGAGGTGGAGGTCGACAGCGAAATCACTGAGCAGATCGTTGACCACGTCGAGGACGAGCAACTCTCCGAGGTGGACCGCAACAATATGGAGAATATTCATAATCTCGCTGTTGACGAAATGGGTACGTTCCTTGATGAAACAATTTTGAGTTTGGAGCGCGACGAACTGGATTCAGTGCGTAATGTTGTTCAGCATTTCCGAACGTTAGCAGTCTACTTTAGAAAGTCACCCAAAGGACAAAGCCGTGCTGTGCCCGGAACAGTAAGAGTGATACCTCAAGTAACGAAGAGAACGTGAAGTGCACACATTCATCGAGGATAAAGTGAACGGAACCTGGCAATAATGCCAGCGACCACAGGTTATCGACAGGTATCGAGTTTTTCGGTTTAATTCGATCGGCCCAATTCTGGCGTGCCAACAGGGAGATACTATAAAGCCCCGTGGCAAAAATACTCGAGACCCGTGACAGTAACAATAATGTGGTACAATAGTCGGTAGCTGTAGACAATCAAAACTGACGTTACTAGAGCAAACAATTATCGTGCTGGTGCTGTGTGTAACGTCGCTGTCCTTAAGCTTTTCTAGAGAGGATGACATTTTAATTACAGAAGGAGTGTGTATCACTTAGCTTGTCTTTCAACAATTTTTGCAGAACGCATCGAAGTCCCTAGTTGCCACCCTCACCACCTTCAACTGCTTACTCCGCTCTCCGAATTCAAATCTCTTTTCATCCAACGCAGAATTCAACAAGGAGCACATTTTGAGCTCATACATGGCGTCCTGTAGCGTCTCTTGGATCTTGCCATGGCCGCGCCCCATGGCTGCGCCTTTGCAAGTTTAACCCATGTATGTTGCGCGAGTGTATCAGATTAATCAAATACTGCATATTCAACGAAAGCGAAGAGTGTATCCCTTCTAACAGGATATGGATCTTAATCTTCTCCGAATGGGTCAACATTCACCAAATAATATCATTTCCTAGCAGGATATTAAACTAACAAGGTTCTTTTAAGGTATTTGTGGTCTAATTGTTATCGAATTTATAAAGGTATATGAGTCCCTTTTAAACAAAAGTATCATTATCGATTTTTAAAGGTTTTTTGCTAGAGCCGTTTAAAGACGAGTGGCTGGTCAGCTGGCGGCTCTCACGCTTTCGAGAAACGGGCAAAACAAAAACTCCGTTGTGCTTAAGTACCTCTGACGATGGCCGGTGCGCCGGATTCCGACTACGAGTGCGACACGTGCGCTCGCGAAGACGAGTTCCTGGGCGGCGAGAGCGACGAGGTGTCTGCTGCTGGATGCTTGGGGGTACCGGCGGCCGCCGACAGCGTCGGGGGCAGTCTACTCACGCCCGCTGCCGAAGCCATTGACACCTTCCTGCAGATCCAGAAGCTGGGCGCGTTCGGCTGCTGCAAGCAGGTGTGCCTATCGGGAAAGCAAGAACAGCTACATTGTCTGCTTTCGTCTCCCTCACGCATGAGCAAAGACGAAGCTAAGGTTTCTCTCAACACCATGTTGGCAATGTGCTCCTTGTTTGCCGACGGCAAAACGACACAGCTCAAGAGACAAAAGTCGTCCATCAAGACAGCACTGAGCGCAGTGATAAAGGACGCGCGCTAATCGCGCAGCAGAAACCTCGCCAGCGTTTTGCGTACTACGCTCCTTACGTTGGGGGTTTATGTAAAAAGGCTTTTGAAAGTCTATTTAGCATTTCGCACCGAACGTTGCACCTCTATCGCATGCAGATTCAGAGTGGGGATATTTCAGCACGGCGACATGGAAACCATCAGAACTCGAACTCGAAAGACATAGATGAGAAGACGCTCGAGGACTGCATTTACGATGTTGCCAATACGATTGGAGACGTGGTGCCTGTTCGGACCCGAACAAAGAGGATTATTAGCGGTGTGGAGCGTCGCTACTATTCTTTTGATAAATACGTGCTGTTGCCGAGCCACTTAACGTGGGACCAGCTACATACGAATTTTCTGACATATTTGGACGACAACTATATTGACACTCCACGTTCTTCGGCTTCGAGCTTCAACCGCATCCTGGCAAAGCGGTGCCCCAAAATTCGAATTCGGTCCCCGCGCAATCAGGTCTGCGATGAGTGCGCAATCAACTCAACTAGACTTGGATCCAGCCCTGATGGAGCTAATGGCAGAGCATGTTCAGGCGGCGAAGGCGATGCGGTGAGTCAACTGGAAACTGTATGGTACTATTGATAAAGCCTAACTTTTTTTACATTTGTTATAGTGATGAATACGCAGCCGACGTTTCCCACGCTAGCCCCATCGATCTCGTTCTCATCATGGACTACGCACAAAACCTCACCCTTCCGCTCACACCAGACACCCCATCCAAGTGGTACTTCCTATCACTCGTGTCTGTTTCGATGTTTGGTTTATACTGTGCAAACGATGAATCTAACTTCAACTATCTCTACAGTGAGATGAAAGGGGGTAAAGGGCCGAATGAAGTCATCAGCATGCTGCGGCACATCTTGCAGCTTCATCACATGTTCAATTCTACTGTGGAATCTTCAGGCGGGCATCATGCCGAATAGATGAAGGTCACAGTGTGGTGTGATAACTGCGGAGGTCAAAACAAAAACTCTTACGTCATCTGGTTTCTACTGCTGCTTGTGGAATGTGGAGTCGTGATTGAAGCCAACCTGAAGTTCTTCCAGAAAGGCGACACCAAAAATGCCTGTGACAGAGGTTTTGCGCATGTGAGGCGCCTCGCGCGTGTCTCTTGTTGGAACATGGAGTCTCTAGTCAGCGCGGTGGATTCTGCTTCATCCACGAGCGTTACTGTCAGCTGGGAAGACAAGAACTCTCATTTTTTGGGATTTTAAATCATTTTTGAGCACTCGGTACCGCAAAGTAGTTGATATTCAAAAGTATCAGATTTTTACCGTGAAGAAGAGCAACCCTGGAAAAGTAGAATGTCGGCGCACGCCGACATCGGACCCGCAAGAAGTAAACGTGCGCAAGGGCAAACCTGGTAGCAGTACCATCACTCCTTCGTTGGCGGATGTCATGGCGATAGTGCCGAAGCTGAAGGACCCCCCACCCAACATTGAAAAGAAGCTGGACATTCATGAAAAGGTGCTCCCGTTTGTGCCTGCAGAGTACGCGAATGACCCATTATACCAAAAACCGACGGCTGTAGTGGAGAGCAGCGCCAAAAAGATCAAGCAAGACCGCAGAAAGAGGTATGCGGAACGAATGAAGGCGAATGAGGCGGAGAAGGAGCAGGAAGAAAAGGAGGCGGTGGTGTAGGTAGCTGTGATAACTCTTAATGATACTATTGTTTAAGGGTAAACATTTTAATGATACTTTCATTTGGGAATGAAATCTCTAAATTAAGAGCGGCGGTAACGGTTCGCTAGATTTGAGACGGATTGAAGCTGAATTAGATTCTGGTAATAGCGCCATTCGAAAGATCAGTCTTTTTACTTTCCAGTCGATGAAAAAACAAGAATTTGGAAAATAGTTTTTGGTGGGGGGTTCTTGTTAACCCTTTCGCGGTAGAAGGGCACATTTTTCGCCCTTTAAGGGTGTTTTCAAAAGACGGTGTAAAAGCACCGCCTACAAGGGCGCATCCTGTGCCCTTTTACACAAGTTCAACCGTAGATGTACCATCTTTTATGACAAATCATAAACAGTACAATCAGTAATCATCAAACCATACAAATATTAAGTAGTATGCATATTATCGTGGTGCATCAGCAAATCACTGCAGGTACTTTGTTACAAGAGTCATGCAAAGCGAGTACCGTGATTATCCTTATGGGCGCATTCTGTGCCCTTTTAGAAGCAAATTACTTAGGCTTGTATAGTATAATTAAGACAAGAGGCTCGCGAAAGGGTTAAAAGGGACTCATATGATGTACGTAGAATTCATACCTCTGGTAGGACTCTGGATCTAAAATCCAGAGAACAGAATCGGTTGATTACGTTGCAAGTGAAGGAACGAGGTGTTTCATCGATTTAGGTACTTCGCATTCAAGTGGAATGTCCAACAAGATGGAACAGTTGCTGGGAGATGGTGCAGCGTTTTATTGTTCTGGTGCAAGGCATTGTTAGTTTATTTGCATATTTGAAACGCAGCGAGGGTCGCACCGAATTTAAGGACATGGTATCGAAGCTTCGACGGCCGACCAACTCAGATTGACCGACTATTAAGTGCTTAACAACGCTTCTAGCCCCATTTGCGATTGCGATCGACACGCTAGGTGACTAAATATACCCGACGCTACCTCTCGTGATTCCAGCCATTTCTGGCATTAGAAAGCACTCGGAACGAGCCGATTTGATTGCTCCTCACATGGCTGTGGCAGATGAGGAATTTTACCTAACTGAAACAGGTATCATGATGAATGAGTACCGCAAAATTTTCCTAAAACTATTTGACAACCGCTTCTCGGGTCTGGAGCACAGTGATTTGATGTAGATTGCTTATTTGGATCCTCGCGTAGGCAAGAGGATGTCTCACTTGAACCCCGCGGATAGGCAAAGCGCGTGTGATGCTCGTATTGCTGCAGCAAGTGAGCTGGCGAGCGAATACGGGCCGCCATGCTGTGAAGGCGACGAAGGCAGTGGTAGTACCCACCAAACTCCAGTCCAAGTAGCGCAAGAAGCACGCAGCTTTATGGACGATTACATGTTCGGGCCTGATGAGATTCCCGAACAGCAAACCGATTTAGAGAGCGCGTGTGCGGATGAGTTCACGCTTTATTTGAGCGAGATCAAAATCGTGAAGCAAAAGGATGATCCTTTCCTGTGGTGGCGGGTGAATGGCTCCAAGTATCCGAATTTGAGTCGACTTGCAAGGAAGTGGCTGGGAGCTGTTGCAATAAGTGTTCCTTCCGAACGAGCTTTCTATGCGAGTGGAAATAGCTTGACGCTCTTACCCCTGCCATGGTCCGCGGTCTGGTTTTCATTTCCCAGAATCCAAACGTTGACTACATCTAGACAAGCCGGTAGCTAGAACGTTGACTCTGAAAATGAGATGCGTTTAAATATATATTGCACTTCTGTTATCCCAATTCATGTAACCTCCGTTTGTTCGTTCGTCCAGAACCCCGTGATCTCGAACATCTCCAGGACCTACCGCCAGCGCCAGAATGGTGAGTCAGGAGATTCTTCAGCTTAATGAGGCCGATCTCCTCGCCGCGCAGTGCGTACGGGCCGATGCGACCGTATAACATTATCTTTATCTGCTATGACCGTGCCATCTCTCCGCCTTGATCACGTAGCTGCTGTAGCAGCCGACGCTGCTCCGATCGAGATGTCATGGGGGCTCACAGCAGCAGGATGTAGCCCAGGACGTCGCCCAACTTGATGCTCGTACACGGAACCACCTGATACCCCACTGGCCCGACATCATCTCGGTCTTGTTGCCCCGGTGGCCCTAGTTGCAATTTGTCTTGAAGTTCCGGTAGATTTTCACCACCGATGTCACGACGCAGTGGTAGATCTGCAGGTGATTGCGCTTCGCAGCGTCCTCCTTGGGCACTGCATCCAAACCATGTCCAGGACGAACGACGTCTCCGGCAACACGTTGTTCAAAATGCTCACGAGCGACACCCTAAAATATCTCCAACAATATCAGCGTATATCAACGACAACAATGGCAGATCACGTTCGCTTACTCGTTGCCGCGACCGAGTTGGAGGTCAAATACAACCCCCCGCAGGCATCGTGCCGATTCACCGGTCGCTGAGGACTCGTTTTCTGGTAGCGCGGGGCGTCCGGGGCCATATTGTTGCCAGCAACAAACGCATCTTAAAGATGACTTGCTCACCCTCGTACTCAGACACCAGCGACCAGCGCGTAATCCAGTAGCAGCGGCAGCGCGTCGTCGTTGCGCCAGACCTTCACTTGCTGCAGCAGCAGCTGCAGCGTGTTGAAGCAAGAAGGCCACCAGCGGCTTGCGCACCCACCCGACTTCGCTATGACGGAGACCTTGACGCCTTTTGCACCAGCGTGACGCTGCGTCTTGAGTTGCTTGAGCCGACGGTCAGCGAGAGCACGAGCTGCAGAAGCAGCAGCTGAGCCAGCGCCGAGAAGTCGCGCGTCACGCGCAGCAGCGAACTCGAAGCGGAGGTCGCAGGCTGAAGCACCAATATCAGCAGAGCCTACAGCGCGAGTTTGAATTATGTGTGGACCATCTATTTCATAGCATACCTAGATCAAGTATAATATTGGGAGCGTTCAGGGGAGTTCGAAAACGTTCGAAGCGTTGAACTCCCTCGGACGTCCGGAGGTGCAAAGAGGGGGGCTCGGCTAACGTTGACAGGCCTTCCTATCAGAAAAGAAAGTGACTTGGCTATTCGGAAAGAACGTGGTGCCGGCGTCACGGGAACACAAACCGGTTGCGGATCACACTACTCGTTTTCAATTATCGAGAATGCTACCGAGCCGCAGGTCGTGCTTGTGTCCCTCCCGGCAAATATCACACCCCTCTTCCAGCCACCGGATGTGGTGGTGTTCGCGTCGTTCAAGGGAAAGGTGCATGTTCTCGTAAACGAGTTTCCGGTTGAAGATGAACCTGGCGGCAGCTCCATTGACAATGTAATTGCGGTCAGACATTCTGCCATGTTGAATGTTTGCAACAAATGCAAAGTCGTGTTTCGGGGTGTAGGACCTGTTCCTCTGCCACTTCTGAACATGCTGCACATAATGGACATCTACACACACAACAACACCGACAGACCTTTGACTTACAGCCTGGCTTCATGCTGAGTTGGCTATTTGCCACTTATTGCGACGCTTCCGCTACCGGTCACGAAATCGAAAGAAAGAAAGAGAAAAACTATGCCAATGAGCGAACAGATTATCATGACCGGCATGATGAAGTAGATCCGAAGAAGAAACCGAGAGGCAACCAGCTTACACCCCACTTCGAACTCGTAGATGTCGTTGAGCATGTCACCGTCTAGGTTGCTGACACAAGCATAAATTCACAGACATAAGTGTTATTTGACGATTCGGTGTTCGGGAATCAATTGCATTTGCATGAACTTACTTTTCCGCGCGGGGGATTAGCCATGCCATTGTGCACAGCGACATCCCTGATCCAATGCACTTCAAGCCCGTGTCAACTACATCGACCCTCAATAAGACCCGCTGTAAACCAGCTGAGCTGTTAACGCTTGTCCTCAAAAAGAGAACGGACGGACACTTCAATATGAAAAACCTCACTGAATTTATACCCCAAGCGAGGTGATGAAATCGTCACATGTTCGATGACTTCAATTCGGTCTAGTTCTACTTACTTACCCATGTTGACTACTGCAGTGTCCTCACTGGTCTAGCAAGCAGCCGCTCCCGGGGAAGGCCCACTAATGCCGTGCGTTGCCCGGGAAAGCTCTGGATATTGGCGTATCGGCATCTCGAACTCTACAGGCGAGTGCAGGCTTCTTAGGACGAATTGCTCGCCAAACTGCGTGCGTTTTTATGCAGGGCGACGATTTATTTTCTGACCAATGACAACCCATGGAAAATTTATCCGTAGGGCTTCGCGAAGGCTGGGATAAGATTTTTGAATTACGACATTATATATAAATACGTATACAGTTATCAATATCTATCGGAGCACAAACTTAGTTAGCAACAATAGAGCTTGTCAATGCTGGCAGCAACAAGTCGTTTTTTTGTCCGATTATTCAGCAAAATAATTTTGACCAATCACCAGCAGCCAGGTTTGACCACCCCCTTTTGTGTGGCAACAGCAAGTCAAGATTTTTTCCGCACACACCAAGACTGCAATGCCGCGTTCAAGCACTCGGGAGCTCGCTTTGCGCAGACAGAAGATTACCCTCGATATCAGAAGAGAAGCCGCCGCTCTACGCTGCCTCTTCGACGACGACGACGCAAATGAAGACGAGATGGACATTCTTCACGCAGCGGCGTACCAGCGGGTGCTCGGATTTCGATACTTCGATCGACCGTCATCATATAGGCGCCGAAAGGACCGCTGGAAGCGGCTGCTCTACGACGCTGTATTTCTGAATGCAACTGAGTTCTTGGAGCATTTTCGTATGGACCGTGAGGCGTTCTTCCATCTTGTAGATATCGTCAGAGAAGATCCCGTCTTGGCTTCAAGGAGAAGCTGTCCGTTTCGGGGCGGTGCCGAGCTTCATATGATGATGTTGCTCAAGTGCCTCGGAAGCTTTGGCAACGGCAGCACATGGTCAAAGCAGGCTCAGTTTCTCGGTCTCGGAAAAGGAACGATTGGAGATTATTCTCGCCGCGCATCTGCATCTGTACTCGCACTGGAGGGCAGCACACTAGTGTAACCGGATGAGGCCGAACGCAAGCAGATTTCTCAACGGATCTATCGCAAATATGGATTCGTGAACTGCATTGGAATGGCTGATGGTACTCTGCTTCCGCTTGAGTTCAAGCCGGAAACCAAAGGAGAGGAATACTATTCTCGGAAAGGCTACTACGCAGTAAATGCTCTCGTCATGATGCGATGATGTTGCTCGAGTGCGCCAGATTGTGGTGGGATGGCCTGGATCTGTTCACGACAACCGAGTATGGAGAAACAGTCCCCAAAATCAGAATAAATACGTTTTTTATTTCAAGACAGCGAGTACATTCTGGGCGACTCTGCGTTTCAGGCTTCCCGAGTGATGATCCCAGCATTTAAGAAACCTGTCGGTGTGTGATGGATCCGAGTCACGCTTCCTTCAACACGCAGCTGGCGAAGGTTAGGATTAAATCCGAGCACTGCATTGGCCTTGTGAAGACAAGGTTTCAATACCTCAAAGGAATCCGCTCCAAACTGAAACGGCGACGTCATTTGCGCAAGATAATTCGCTATGTAACATGTGCGTGTATATTGCACAACTTATTAATTGCTGAACCGGTTCCTGAGCAGTGGGAGAGTGAAATTCGGACGAGTTGCAATCTTGAAGAGGACGACGAGCTGAACATGGCTGTTCCTACTGAGACTGATGGTGAGATGCGCCGGAATCAGCTCCTTGCGTATTTGCTGGAGCTCCGAGGGTAGCGGGGCTGAGGAGTGGCAGAGGTAGCACCATGTCAATCTCTTCCTGGAACATACCTTCGGATTTTAGCTTCGATCTCACTCGAAGCAGCGTAGCAAGACGTTGCGTGCGCCAATGTTCCGCCTCCACATGAAGTTTTAACGCGGTTGCGTTCGATTCTGCAATCCGTGCCGCCGATTCATGTGCCTCATTCAGTGAGTGTTGTTGACGTAGCAGCAGTTCCACCCGTTGAATCGATAGTTTTTGCAGCTCAATTTCTTTTTGCTGCGCTAGTTGCGTCTCTTTTAGGGAAATCAACAGGGGGTGGTCTGCCAGAGAGGTTCGCTGGTTTTTCCCACGTGTTTGCCCGGTTACAATGGTCATCAGCTGCCCACCGCGTTTGTTGCCTGGTCGAGCTGTCGAATTTGACGCGGGGGTAGTGCTTTTGCCGTTGCTGGGCATGGACGCTGCAGTCGGCTGAGAGCGTTCAGCATCGTTACCAGGGGCGTGAAGAACACTATCCGGACCCGAACAACCCTCATCAGCACTACCATATTCTGAAGAGGAGCTCTCGCTACCGGGGTCGCTGTAAACAAAACCAGGTTGAGTGTTGAGCAATAGTGGCCGAGTATTTGGGCTGTCGTCCATTATCGGCTGGAGATCATAAAAATTCGGGCACCTGTGCAGAATAGCTGCGCGAAGGTCGGTCTCGTTCTGCACTCCTTGCCCGGTGTTGTTGAGCCAGTCAGCAGCGACTCGAAAGCTTGTTTCCAGCCCTGATATCTTACTCATGACGTCCTTGGGGCTTCTTGGTGTCTTGACTCCACTATCTGCAATCGCAGCAACCACTTCACCAGCAAGTGTCTGCTTTGTCTCGCCAGTCTGACCATCGCCGCCGCGATTGCGATTGTAGTTGTTGCCATCCGTCATCCACTTGATCAACACGCTCAAGGAGCTAACACTCGCGCGGGGCCCGTCGTTGTACCAAGGAATGCGCATTTTGGCTGGCTGAACAGTATGATCCTGGTGCTGAGCCTTCACCATAGCGTTGTAGCACCGCTTTCCGCAGATATTCTTCTTGAGCTGCTCGTCGGCTCCGAATGTGGAGAGCATGCTTGTCAAGCACATGCGGTGAACACTCTGCGAGAAGCCGCTGTTTTCGCATTGAAGCATGTCAGAGTCTTCCGCGGAGACTTTCTTCACACGGCGACATAACTTCAACTTTCAGGTTAACATGGCTGTCGAAGTCACAGCTTGCTGCTGGCGGCGGACTTGGTCCCCCTGCTGGTGGCGGCGGACTTGGGCTTCCTGCTGACGGCTTCGGATTTGGAATTGCTGCTGATGGCGGCGCACTTGGTCTTGCTGCTGATGACGGACTTGGTCTTGCTGCTGATGGAGGCGCACTTGGTCTTCCTGCTGGTGGCGGCGGACTTGGTCTTGCTGCTGATGGCGGCCCTGGTCTCCCTGGTGGCGGCTTATGGCAGAAAAAAGTTGTTGTTGCTGCGGGCCGTCTTGTCTCGACTTTTTGTTCCGTTAGCGAGATTTTTTTCCGGCCAATCACAGGCCGGGAAAAAAACGAGCCGACTTGCGCAGAAAAAAAGCGACTTGTTGCTGCCAGCATTGACAACCCCTAATACAGTCAGGTTCTTTTCGTAGTTTTTTTAATGCTGGCCACGGCTGACCAAATACAGCGAGTGTGAAAGGCTGGACGCACCGTCGGGGTCGCTCATGTACTCGCCCCACCCCCTTGTTTACTTTGAAATTCAGTGTTGAGCAACGCCAATGCGCTACGCTTCAGGGGCCCCATTTAGCCATTAAACCTTTTGAAGCACGTGTGGTTTTTACTCTATTGTTACTCCAAAGTCGTTTGATTGTTACTCTAGTGTTACTCCGTTATCGTGTTGCGCGAATGTCGTTCTTCACCGGATGGGTCAACATTCACCCATGATGACATAGGTTTTCTGCAATTATTAGGTATCAGGTCTGATTAGTACGGATCTTAATGATATCTAACGATCACAAAATTACAAAAGTATCCAAAATGTATTTATACAGGATCCACGAGGGGTCTGGAACCCACCTAAGACTCTGGATATAAATATCCACAGAACAGAGGCCGGCGTCTGGCTGACGGAACCGATCTGGTCGGTTCCCTCGCGCCGTGCGCCTCTACAGCAGAGGTACCGCCCACGAACAAACCCTGTAGATAGAAGGTAAGGAAGCAAAAAGAAGACGCAGCAAACTGAAAGCAGATTAGTTCAAAATATACCTTTCCGAAAGTAGATCAACAGGATAACAGCCACTTCCAGCTCTCTGATGTCTATGACCACTCGAAACGCAGCATCTCCCTCGGTGACGACCGCTGCGTCGAAAGGAGCGCCTCCCGCAACACCTGTATTCGCCGGCGCGACTACGCGACGCATTGTGTCGGCGTTACCTGCTCGCCCTCGAGCGCCGAGACCGGCAGCTCAGCCGGCGCCTCGGACCGCGCCAACACGCCCGGCGCGTGCCCGTCGTCAAGTCGCTCCACCGGCAGCAGTCCCAGCGCCCCCGCCCCGTCGCCCGGCTCGCCGTGGCCAGTGCTGGACGGCCGCACGGCGACCAGCAGCACGCCAGCGCGCTCGCCTTGTAGCTCAACCCGACCCAAAGCCTAGCGACGTTGAGAACGACCCCGACGACGGCGAGCACACCGACCCGCATCGTGGTGGAGGCGGCGACGGCTCGCGCGCAGACCAGCATCGTGGTTGAGGCGGCGATGACAACGGCGGCGACGATGATGGCACCGATGGCGCTGCCAGCGACAACGCTAACGATACGACTCCCAGACGCGCACCGGTCGAATCCACTGTACCGGCCGGCCAGCTCCTCTCGATCGACGACCATCGCGAGTTGGTCGTCCAGCTGCTGCCTCGAGGTGGACGCCCCAACCCCAAGCACTTCACTGTGCGGCAATTCGACGGTCGCGTCCAGACCGGCGCGTTCGACGCGGGCATCATCCCCTGGTACAAGCAGTTCCGCAGCCAGCTCATCGGTGCTCAGCTGCGTGACGGGTATCGCTGGTCCGACGCGGTCCAGTGCAGCATCCTGCTCACTTGCATCAGCAACGAGCCGGCCGATGTCTTCAAGGAGCTTTGGTAGACGACACCCGGCCTCACCGTCGATCAAGGCCTCGCTTCTCTTACCGAGAAATACTTGACGAAAATCGGCGAGGCAGCCATTCGCGACCGCATTCGACAGGCTACCCACCGCGCCGACGAGTCATATGAATCGTTCGCTCAGCGCCTCTAGACCATGGTGGACGCGCTGCCTGGATCGCGCTATGTCGAAACCAACGCGATCGCGGCACTCGAGGCATTCATCTCGACCACCAGCCCCGCGGAGGTCAAGTAGGTTAAGTTCTTTGCAGCCACTACCGCGCAGAACAAGGAAGCCGCACTCCCGACGCTCTCCAACGCGATCAACTTCTTCACGCTCTTCGACTAATCCGACGGCGTGAAGGCGCCGGTCGCAGCACAGAAATTACCAGCACCGGCAGCCAAGCGAGCCAAGCACAACCGTGGCGCCGCAACTAGCGCCCCGCCCCGGTGATGGCGGTGGTGGCAGATCGCAAGCGCAAGCGCATGATGCGTGGTATGACAACTGACGGTGTCTACATCCAGCCCAAGAACGTGACGGCGGACACCAAGTGTCGTGCGAGTGGCCAACTGGGCCACATCTCCTGGGACCGGAAGTACCCGCAGTTCCTCGCGCAGAATACAAGGCTGATGTCGGCCAAGCAGTGTAGGAGGACTCCGCGTGAGAAGCCGGCGTCGGATAGGGCGAGTTCATTCTCGACTGTGGCGCTTCGTACCATCGGACGGGCCAGCGCGACCAACTACGAAACACTCAAGAGATGTTCCGAGTCGCTGACGGCAGCCGCAGTCGTTACGGCACAGATAACTACGACAACACGACAACGGATAATATGTGCCATAAGCTTAAGGCGCAGATAACATTTTAAACTGCAAAAGTGCGAATCTAAGGAAATTTTAGAAACTACATAGGTTCGCATGCCACTCGAGCCTCTCGTTCACCAATTATTTTGTGCATAAACCCAACGCCATCCGTACCGGTAACTACCGGTACCACCGTTTTCATAAAATCTCAAAATCCAATTTCTATCAATTACAAGCCACTCATTCCAGTTTCCTCCCATTTCCTCCCAACCCCCTCGCCGCCGCCGCCGCCGCGCCTCGGCCGTCCCGCTCCCTCGCCACCACGCCCCCGTCACGCTTCTTCGACGGCACGCCCCCGTCGCCTCCCTCACCGCCATGCATCCCCGCGCATCCGTCACTGCCGCGCTGCCTCGGCCGTCAAGCTCGTCGTCGTCACGCTCCTCTCGGCTGGAACGCGCTTCATGACCGGCACGCTATCTCGACTGGCACCCCCCTCTTGGAAGGCACGCCCCCCTCGCTGCTGCCGCGCTTCCTCATCAATGCCGCGCGTTCTCCCCCTCATTGCGCATCCTGGTTGTCACGCTTGTGCAGGTTATTTAAGTCGTCACGCAAAAACGACGGGTACTGCCTTAATTTATTATTTTAGTTTTTGATGTTAATGCCTATCGCACGGAAGGAGCACTGCATTTACTCGTGTTAGTGCTTGGCTAGCTGTAGTTGGTAGCTACGACTGCAATACATACTACTACGTAGTACGTAGTATGAAGTATTTGGTTTGATGGTATTATGATCACCAAGTATTTTAATACTAAACATAATTGGTGACACGTTCACCAACTTTCACCAATGTTGGTGACTCGTTCACCAATTATGCTGACTCTTCGACATGTATTAACAGCAGTACATGTACTAAGCATAATGAGTTTGACGTGCTACGTGTACATGTACAGTGGGGCCCCCACTACTGGGGGCGTTGCCGGCGACAACTCCGGAACGTAAGCGTGAGTTGGCTGGATACACTGGCCTGTGTACGCCACACAATTGTAGAGATCAGTCTCTAAATACTATTTCCAAACCGGTAGATACCGTCCCAATTGAACGTAGGGCCTTCTTCTAAAGCACAGATACGATTATGTGCTGTACTGTAGGTTGTGGGTGCAATACATGTACGTACATAAGGTGCTTACAGTACTGTATGTGCCTTAACTGTGTTATCTGCGCCGTATGATTATCGTGTTGTCGTAGTTATCTGTGCCGTAACGAGAGTCGACGGCAGCACGATAAGCATAAACACCGTTGACGACCATCACTTGATCACAACGGTGCGGTCTGCCCGAAACCAGTACACGTCCAGTGCGCTCGTCGTTCCCAACGTATTCTTCGTACCCGGCCTTTCCTCGACTTTGCTTTCAGTGTTCCGCCTCGTCGAAGCCGGCCATCACGTTGTGTTCGACAGCACGTCTTGGCAGGTCACCCGAGACAAGACACGCCGTCCCGTGCTCATGGCTGTTCCACGCGACGGCATCTACGAGGTAGTCACGCCTCGGTCGACGCTGCCCGCGCTCGCAGCAGCGGTTGCCGTCACGACCACTCGCCCTCTGCGTGACGAAACGCTCAAGAATCTGCATCGCCGACTCGGGCACCTCAACTACAAAAGGTGTCGCGCTGTCGCTCGCCAGCTCGGCGTCCATATTGTAGGGGGTTAGGATACGCCGCTGTGTCTGGAGTGCGCGTTGGCCAAGGTTTCGGAGGCACCAGCGCCACGCATGCGCAGCAGCCCACAGGTCGCAGCCGACCGCGTGTTCCATATCGACCTTGCAGGCCCAGTCGAGAAGGCCTATGATGGACCCACGTACTTCCTCGTCGCTGTCTGGCGCAGCTACATCCGGGTCTACGGCCTCAAGACCAAATATGAAGCTGACGTGCGGGTCGGTGACTTCTTAGCCTTCGTCGAGAGGCAATCCGCTGTCCTTCCACCGACCTCCAGGTGCTTCGAACGGACGGCGGCGGCGAATTTCAGACTCGCGACTTCCGCGATCTGGTGGCGGCCGACGGTCTCCGGCATCAGCGCTCTGTGCGGTATCGGTCGAGCCAAAACGGCGTGGCCGAACGAGCGATAAGAACAGTCTCGGAGATGGCCTGCGCGATGCTCCTCGGCTCGAAACTCCCCCACTACCTCTGGCTCGACGCCCTACGGCACGCGGCGTACATCTTGAACCGCATCCCGCGCCCCAGTGCGAGGATCACGCCGGAGGAGCGGCTTTTTGCCGTCAAACCTGAGCTGCGTCGAGCACCCGTGTTCGGCCAATCCGTAGTCATTCGCGTGCCCGAGCCTTCCGTCGCAAGCGCTTCCGGTTTGACGGGCGCGACGAGCTCGGTGCATTCATCGGCTTGAATGAAACCATCAAGGTATATCGGGTGTATGTCCCGGGGAACACGCAGCGCATATGCGAAAGCGCCGGCGTGATCGCACTCGATCGCATGCTGTATGACGCCAAGTCGATCGACGACGAAGAGATCGAGACACACTACGACGAGCCGGCCCAGATCAGCCGTAGGACGCGCCGAACGCCCGCCGAAGCAGAGCACATAACAGAGATCATGCGAAGCACGCACGTCTCACGTGAAGAAGTTGAAGCAATCAACCGCTCGGCATCCTTGACCGACCGCCGCCGCTCGGAGCGCATCCCGACATGCCTGTCCAACCACTTTTGCAGCATCTCCACGTTCGCTGGGCTCCCATTGAATATTGGGAGGTGAATCAGACTTGCCCGTGGAACGATATGTGGCAGCGCCGGATTTCCACTTTGGTTTTCTTCAAGTTCAGCGAGATGTATTCGGAGATGACGGAGGCGATCGAACTCGTCCTGAATTTCATGAGTCGTTGGCGTCGTGACTGCTGGGAGCGGTATCACTGGGTGACTATGGATCCCGATTTCGACTATTACGCCACTCCCAAGCTCCGAGCCATCCCTGAGCTTTCGGACATGTACCGTGGCCGGAAAGACCGACACTCCGATTTCGACATGTCGGTCTTTCCGGTCACGGTACATGTCCGAAAGTGGTTCCTCAGAACCCCTGCTATTGGATTACTCGGGACCCTGAGCTCCAGATCTCTCTACAGGATCAGCTTGCCATCGTCGATGACTTGGAGCCGACTCGGACTCAATGGGTCACCCGTCAGTCTGAAGATGCGTTCCTGAAGCTGGATCCTGCTCTACTTCGCAACCAATTGCTGAGTGAAACTGAGCAGCTCGACAACCTGCTCCTTCCCAGTTCCAAGTACGACGAGGACACTTTGGCAGCTGTTTTGGCCGCGGTCAGCAAGAAGAAAAGGAAGTAAGCTTCAGTCGTTCTCCAAGTCGCTTTCATATCTGAACTTGCTGCATAACAATATATTTGGTTTCTTTGCTTCTGGTTTGGTCTTGGATCTCATCTCGTTTTGAAGTCGTCAATCTCCCTTCTTTCTTTCTGGTGCGCAACCTCACTTTCATACCGTCCACTTAACCCGCTTGATAACACAGACTTTTACAAATAACTTCTCATATAAAACACCACACACACGCGCACATCCCTCTTTTATCTCAACCTGGGTTCGCTACTGAGTTTCAGGCTCAGGTAGCTCATCCCCAGCTTGCATAGCGCGGAAACGTGCTTGTGCTTTGGCGCTTTGGTTGAAGTCATAAAGTAGCGCTCCGCAGCTCAGTTGGGGCATAGGCAGCCAATCCGTTTCAGTATAGCCTTTCCACTTCATCAGATACTCCCAGACCCGTTTCGAAGTGCGAGTTCGCTTAACCCAGCGGACATCTTGGATGCTCTCAACCTTGTATTCACTCTGAGCTTCATACGGGCTGTCTATATCCTCGGCCAGAAGAGCAGCGTCGAAATCGTCTTCTTCGGACACTTCGACCTCTTCAGTTGGGCGATCTGGGAATAGAGCTCTCGGCTTCAGCCTACTCGCATCGACCCAGGGGTACAACTTGTACCCTGAGCCCTCGATCTTTAGCTTACACCTGAAATCATCTGACGTCTCTAGGATGCGGAACGGCCCGTGCCACAGATGAGCGAACTTCTTGGTCAGACCAGGTTGGACTCGAGCTAGATAGAACCAGACTGCGTCGCCAACTGCGAAACCCATCTTGAGCCTCTCAGATAATTCCTGCCAGATCTTAGTTTGAGCCTCGGAGCGTTTAGCCTTAGCCTGAGCTTGCAGATCCTTTGTCCAGGCTTGAGCGTACTCGTATTGACGCTGAACTCCTCGACGCCACTCATAGGCGGTCTTCTGGTCCAGACCAGTTGGTCGAGGGCCAAGCATAGCTGATACCGCACTCTGAGGGTCCCAACCATGAACTAAGTAGAACGGGGTGTCGAGACGAGTGGCGTCGAAAGACGTGTTCAATGCCCACATCAATTTCTCTACCTGGTCGTCCCAGTCACTCTGATCGGGCTCAGCTACATAAGCTCGAACGGCTCGGATTACAGTCTGGACCGATCTCTCCTGTTGCCCATTGGCCTGAGGTCTGTATGCCAAGGTGGCCCTCTGTCGACTTCCCAATCTCTCTCTGAATTTCGCGAACACCTCGCTCATGAATCTAGGATCACGATCATGACGAATCATCTCACTAGCACCAAAACGCTGAAATACCTGTTCCATGTAAGCTTCCGCGACCTCCTGAGCTGTAGTCAAGCTCATCGGTTTACAGATTACGAAACCTGAGAACATACACTGGAATAGCAGAAGAAAAACGTTCCCACGGTCTGATTTGGGCAGATGAGTCACGAAATCCATAGAAACTGCTTCAAACGGCCGAGTCGCTAGAATATTTCCAGGTGACGGACCGGGATTGGGCGGAGCTCTTTTAGCAGTCACACAGTCTACGCATTCCTTAACGAAACGCTCCACATCAGCGTACATTCCAGGCCAATAATATTCTCGGCGCAGCCTTTCAAACGTCCGGGTAATACCTTGATGGGCGCCTTGAAAATCTTCATGATTCAGATGTAGAAGATCGGTTTGGGGCGACTGAGGCACTAGCAACCTCAAGATGTCAGCTTGATCTCGCGGGCGATTTGGGGTGGCTCGGCTCAAGTAATACAGAGCTCCTCGAGAATCCAGGACGAACTGATTCGCGATTTTAGCCACGTCTTCGGCTTCAGCCGGGGACAGTTCGGTCAGATCTCC
This sequence comes from Phytophthora x cambivora, assembly GCA_033557925.1. NCBI lineage: Eukaryota > Oomycota > Peronosporomycetes > Peronosporales > Peronosporaceae > Phytophthora > Phytophthora x cambivora. Next base: position 10,291,984 of record JAUCEB010000011.1, on the reverse strand, counting down.
TTTCAAATAGTTGCGCAGCCTTCGGATCCAGAGTTCAGACTCTTGCTGAGCCAAAATACGCCGCCATCTCTCGGCTATGGCTATGGTTGGAGTTGCAGTTTCAGGGGAAAATCTAGTGACCTCTCCTCCAGACACTACTTCCTCACTCTGAGACACGTCCCTGTCTTCTTCTGCAATCCCTTCCTCCGCTCGTGCCTGGTTTCGGGTGACTACAAATATTCTTGCGTCTGGCGACAATGGATCAGCTGCTTGGGTCAGTGATTCCGGCTCAGGTGCAATCTCTGATTTCATTTCAGCTGAGCTGCTGAGCCCACCTTCCATTACGAGAGGTTGTTCTCGGACCAATTTCTCTGCAATGCGATTCAACTGCTTCAGCTGGGCCAACTCCACAGGGTTATCCAAGGTAATTGCACTCCGAGCCACTAAAGTCTTCGACGTCAAATAATCGTCGGCGGCATTGAATTCTCGTTTGACATGAACTAGCTTCACCGATTTAAACTTCTGGCGCAATCCTTCAAATTCATTGAGTAGAATTTGGAGTCTCGGATTTAAACATTGGATAAGCCCCTGAGCTTGTTGGATAGCAATCCGAGAGTCCCCGACCATCACCACTTCCGAGATTCCTTTGGCCAAAGCCATCTTCGTCCCTTCGATCAACCCATGATATTCAGCATCATTCACAGTGGCGTCGTCGAAATGAAAACCTCGGGCTTCGACTACATCCCATGAAGGTAATTTCCACAAGATACAGCCAGCTGAGCCTCGTCGATCCGACATCTTAGCCGCGCCATCAAAACGGAGCAGCCAGCCTTCATAGTCCGCTTCCAGCATCTCTAGACTGATATGCGGAGCTCGAACAACTTGTCCCTTGGCTGGGATGAGATTCTCAGCTACTTGATCAAGCTTATCTCGGGGAGTAATACCAGCTCCCATGATCGCCGCCAGGCCATCTTCGTCTCGCTGAATCTTGTGGATCTCTAGAGGCCATGGGGCTAGTCGCACTGCCCATTGTTCGCAACGCCCTTCAAGAGATCTTGACTTGAATATCCATTTCAGAACTGAATGCCGAGTGTCGACTTTGATCAACTTAGTCCCAACTAGCATCGTATAGAACACTCGGAGAACCCGAGTCAACGCCACTACTTCTTTTTCAGCCGGGTGATATCGGAGCTCTTGATCGTGCAACACTCTCCCTGTGAAACGAACTGGGAAAATGATTCCATCCTATTCCTGGCCCAAAACTGCGCATGCAGCCCACGGGTTAGCGTGAATGATGATGACGAACGGCTCCTCTGAAATAGGGTGTCTGAGTAGAGGAGTCGATACTATTTTCCGTTTCAGAACTTCGAACGCTTCTTTAGCTCGGCTGAGATCTCGGCCTGCTCGAATCTGTTCGTCCGTCAACTCGTAAAGAACTGCTGCAACCACTGGGAGATCTTCGATGAACTTATTGTAGTAGTTCAGACTCCCCAAGAATGACTGCTCTCCTTTCAGAGTCTACGGGAACGGCAAGTCTTTCACGCCTTTGGCAATCTTCGGCTTGGCTCGGATTCCTTCAGCTCCAATCTCATGAGACAGATACGAAATCGTCTTCTTGCCGAATTCACTCTTAGGCAGACTCACCGAAATTCCCCAATACCGCAAGCGATAGAGAAGACGAACCAGATCGATGCATAGTTGATCCCAAGTATCTGCTCCATATGCGATATCATCGATGTATGAGCTTCGTCCCAGAACTGGGTTCAGTTGAGGCGGGGCTGGGATATTCCTCTGGAATACTGTCATACTATCAGTCAGAGTGCATAAATCCTCTTCGACTGAGTCTCCAACTTGAATGCCCAGAAATTCCAACACATCCGCATCAACCTGAGCTTCTTCGGAGGCTGGGAGACGTACGAATCCCCACAGGCAGTTGTCTAGTATCTGCTGATAGATCAGCGGGGCGTTCTTCAATCCGAAAGGCATCCTAGTCCACTGGAAGTGTCCAAGCGGACAGATAAAAGCTGAGATATGCTTTGCTCTCAGTGTCATCAGCACTGCCCAGAAACCACTGGCCATATCCAAACTAAGGAACCACATCGTACTCTCAAACCCAATCAACAGATCGTCAATCAAAGGTAGAGGATAGTGCATGAGCTTGATCAGCTAATTCACAAGTCGGTAGTCGATACATAATCGGATGTCGATTCCATTCTCCTTCATCACAATGACGATTGGCGAGGCCCAATCTGAATCTGAGTTCTCGATCAACTTAGTTTGAACCAACTTTTCGAGCAGCTCATAAACTTTCCGGAGATGCCGAGGCCGGATGGACCTGGACCTCTGAGCTACCGGTTTAGCGTCTCCCACATCCAAATCACAGACTACGCCTCTGGCCGGAGCCGGAACCGCGTTACCATCTCCCAAAAAACTAGCATGATTTTTCTCCAAAATCGCTCGGACTTGAGCCTCCATTTCGCTAGTAGTCACTCCAGATTCTCCGATGTCGGCTGTGGCTAGATCGGCTTTCGGACTGAGATCTTTCAGCTCGGGGATTGCTGCCAACTGATTTATCAGATCGTTCAACAACTCAGTGCCTTGGTGAAGGTACACCGTCGCTTCTTCTTCATCAGAGAAATCGATTTCTAGCCGCATGCATCGTCCGAGGGACTCCTTCAGTCGGAAAACTGGTTCAGCTACGAAATCAACCGGCTCAGCTTTGAAGACAGTGGCTAATTCCTTCTGAGCGTCCTGAGCTGCAACACCTCCTCCGCCCATTCTTCTTGACTCGACTTCTGACTCAGATTCACCATTGGTCGTGTTATCTTCGTCTTTATCTCCCAGCTCACTGACCCCCCCTGGGATCAAATAAACTGGGAGCTCCAGGAAGCTTGCTTGTTGCACACGAATCCGCCGAGAGGTGGGGTGCTCTTCACATGTTGACTCACTTCGACTGATCCGACTTGTTTCCCCCGTCGAATTGTCACGAGGGAGTGTGTCCACCAAGTAAGCTGAAGCTTGAGGCTCAGACTTACCGAGTTCGGCGCTTTCTTTTCCGGGTGGTCGCTTGGCCAGCAGCAACATATTGGGCCAAGTATACATCGGTTTCTCAACTGCAGGAGGACCTCTGAGCTCAGCTTGTCGTGCAACCAATTCTTCCAGCTTCCGATAACCAGCGGAAGGTTCAGCTTCGTAAGCTAAAGCGGCCCATTCGTTATACTTCTGAGACTTGGGCCTGGCGAAATGTTTTCCTTGAGGCATATATCCTTCCTCGATCAGGCAAGCTACTACTGTGTTTTGAGTTAAGTTAGCCACTCGGTTGGAAACATTCACCACTTTGACAGCTTTAGGTTTCCTTCCCGGCCCGTAGATAAATTGTGTCACCCACTGATCGCCTCGTCTGGCCCACTCCTGAACTTTGTCCGGTTTAGCTTGGTAATATTTGACTGGAAGGGTCACTGACCTTCCTGGTCGGAGCCATACAGACTCAGGCAAGGACACATCTACTTCCAATCCGACATGGTCGATCCCAGGACCTCCAATCAATAGTAGAGACTCCTCATCTGGGAGCCGAACTACACCTTCGCGGGCACAGATCCGAACTCCAGCAGCCACCATGAAATCCATTCCCAGGAAACAATCCAAACCTGCTCCAATGTTGCCCACCCAGACGTTCATCACATAAACCACTCGGATACCGAGGGTCAACTTGATTTTTGCTTGAGCGGTAGCATACGTCGGGACATCTCCGAATCCTACGACTCGGAGTCGGTGGTCACGACTGAGCTTGAGCTTCAACCTACGTGCAAGGTCTAAGCTTATTATGCTCGTCGTAGCTCCCGTGTCCAACAGGATCTGAGTTGGGTGATTGAAAATTGCTCCATGCACCATTGCCATATCGCGTTTCTCTCCAACCAAAGTGTGCGTACTCCACCAACCGTAGCGTTCACCATAAGTCAAAGTGAATTCAAGATGGTTCTCAAACTCCAGCTCTGAGCTCAGGTCGTCAAATTCGGCCGTACCAGAAAAAACGCAAGCTTCATCAGATGAATTCATACATTTGGGGTTATCGTCGTGCCAACATGGAAGGGCTGGGCCCACGTATGCAAATGCACACAACGCTTGGGACTTCGGCTCGTCACGTACTGGTTCCCTAACCAGCGAGCCTAGTGGTTTAACGGCGTCTCGGGCTCCGAGCTATCCACCAGTTGCCGAATAATCTCAGGATCAATGCACTCGAGGGACCCCCCAGCACGGATGGTCTCACGTACGGCTTTGAGTGCCGCCCACATGTCACACAACTCTCGACGATGATACTCTCCGCACTTCGAACACGGCTGACGTCTGCAATACTGAGTGGGGTGGCCTTCGTCGTGGCAACGTCCACAGATGAGCTTACTCCAGCAATTATCAGCGTTGTGGCGTTTGCTTCCGCATTCGCTACACTTAAATTCTTCGCGTTGGAGGGTCCCTCTCCCGTATGGTGGCGTATCCACTTTTGGTTTCCATGCCAGGCGTTCAGCGACTCGGAATATGTCTTCTTCAGTAACTGCGGCCGAGAATTTGGGCTCAGTCCCAGATGATGTCACCGTTGGGCTTGGCTGAGGCTCAGAAGTCTCAGCTCTCAGGGCGTGATGGCTCTGCTCGACTTCAAACTCCTCCTCGTATCGAGATGGAGTCTCATCCGTGAAATGGGCATGTCGCTCAGCGTCGCTATCAGCATTCCCACCTTTAGCTAAAAAAGCTCGACCTTCAGCACGTCGTGGCTGGGGTTTGAACCTGCCGAACTGTAAATTCTGCGCTGGGCGTTTCTTCTGTTGATAGTCTCGATCTTCGTGACGTTCGTCTTGTCGCAGGGCTTCAATTCGTTTCAGGGTCTCTTCCAATTCACTCAGTGTATCAAACCGTTGACCTTGTAATGTCGTCCTCAGACGAGTGTCACTCAGTGCTTTGATGAAACGGCGGATGTGAGCTTCTCGTTCTGTAGTTGGTCTCTCGAAAGCTATATCAGCTTTCGTGGCGGCTCGGTTGAGCCGATACAGGAACATCCGAGGGGTTTCCGAGTCACGAAGCTCCATCGCATAATACCGCTCAGCTTTTGACCCGATACTCCGACACCACTCCTTCTTGAACACATAACTTCTTTCAATCTGAGCGAGTTGATTTGGGGAGTTGGGCACACCAATCCTTCAATGATCCGGAGAGTCTCATTCTCAGCTGGACTATTCGGGTCTCATCCCACGGGGCCATAGTAGCGTAATACATGAAGCGCTCCCACCAATTGACACGATCATCGAGTGGGCCTCGCTCATCGAACTTCTCGAGGGCATCGTGGGGGATCATAGCTTGAACCACCACTCGAGTTTCGGACCCAGTATCCGAGTTCTTGGTCTGAGATGCAGTGCCAAACTGACCTTCTAGCTCGTCCTGAGAGGAATCACTCGAACTCGAGCTATCCGATCCCCAGTCATCATCATCGGGCCTCTTAGATCTCGTCGCACGGGTTTTACTGCTTCGTTTTGACGTGGACGTCGAGGTCCGGGTCGACGACTTGGTTCGGCTACCTCGGGGTGAACTTTGAGCTTTAGTGGTCTTATCATGTGATTCAGCGGGCTCATCTTGACGCTGATTCGTCTGCACCATCTGATGCATGGCATCCGTCAGCCTGTCAAGCTTCGCTAAGACCGGGTCGATCACGGTTGAGATCACAGACAACTCAGCTGAGGTTCGGGAGGGATCCGATGAACTGGTCAGGTGGCTCCTTTGAGTCCGCGAGCTTGCTTGACGAAGAAACTGTTCTTGGTCAGCTTGAAGCTGACGGAACTTTTCTTCACATTCAGCTACAGCTCGCTCGTGCGTTGCTTGCGCCTGAGCGTGTTCTTCTCTCAGACTCAGTAATTCTGCTTCATGCTCGGCTCGTGCTTTAGCTGCATTCTCGTTGTGAGTCCTCTGTAGTTCCTCTTGTTTGGCTCTGATTTCAGCTTCCTGAAGTTTCTTTTGCACTCCCAGAAGGTACTGGGCCCGAGCTTCGTCTTCTTTACGTCTCTCGGACTCAACAATCACTCGTCGCTCAGCTAATTTGTCCAAAGCTTCAAGCTGTTTACGCTGTTCAGTCTGAGTTGCTCGTTGAGCTTCAGACATCCAGCGTGGATTGTAAGCGAGCCTCTGTAGCCTCTCGCTGGTTTTGTTCAACATTGAAACGGGCCCAGGCAGCTTCTTTCAACTGAGCTGCTCGCTCGATTGCCAGGTCCGCTCTTTCCTGAGCCGCGGCGTAAGCAAAGCGAAGATTTTCCATGTTAGAACGGATCGCTGACGGGGTTGGTTCCAAGTCAGGTCTCGTATCGGAATCCCCTGGTCGCCACTTGGCTATTCTGGACTGCCAGGCAACGGGATCTGAGCCGGATGATCGGCTATAGAAGTTCTCGATTCCATTCTCGCTTGAGGGGCACTAGACTGAGGCGGGTCTGGTGTAATGGAGATCGTCATCCCCGGGAATGAACTCCGAGCGACTCCTGTCATCGACCCACGCATCACTATAGCAGTTGACATGGGGAGATGCGTCCCTGCTCCGAGCATATAATCGGTGACTGACATCAGAGATGAACCCGAGGAGCTGTATTACATGTTTCCACTTTCATCCGTTGCCATCAGGGACATATCGGAGTTGGGACCAGCGCCCACCATGCTGGGCACTGAGTCACTCATGGCTTCAGGTCGGTTCTCGGACGCGGCATCGCTGGAATCACACCAACTTGGAATAGAGCCTCTTGCCGAGGACCTTATCAGCAATAGACGTTTGCGGGCTGGTTCTTCTTCGAGGCTCGAAGCAGGGCTTCTAGGTCTGAGGCCAGTCAGCTGAAGTCGCATGACTACTTCGGGACCCAGAAACAGCTGAGTGTCCTCATCCATAATAACATCTCCATCTTTATCCAACACGAAACCAGCTCGAGACTCATTTGTCTGGGCTGAATTGGTCAGCTGTGGGTCTGAAGGCGAACGAACGTAGTATGGTGTCGATCCCACCGCGTACTTCCAAGCCGTCAATTCAGCTCGGATAAAATGTCCGATACGCTCAACTTCCAACCTGATCTGGGATTCAGACACTCTTGACACTTCCGATAGTGTATGCCAGACTGGGAGTTGGTTTCGGAACTCATACCCGGCCTCATGTAGCATAGTTTGCAACAGGGCGACACACGCGAGCGGCGGCATCAGTCCTAGCGAGACTCGGACTGCTTTGAGATCAGACACTACTGGGATCCGACGGCGTTCAGCATTGAAAATGTTCAGCCACCGAGCTGCGGGAGAACGCGTCACCGACATTAGATGTCTGGCGGTGGCTCCAGCTGCTCGTATGAAACCCCAGAGGTCATATCCTTCATGACGCGGCGCATATGCCACATCCACTGGGTGTACTATTCCAGGAGGGAGAGACATTCATATCTCGAGCTGGGATCTGCCGTACGTGATCATCTCAACCTCAGTCATCTCAGGCGGGTGAGCTAAACTAACATTCTGAGCGTCTGCGCCCTCAGGAACGCCTCTCAGCCGCTGGAATGGCCGTTGGTCTGGCCAAAGTGAGCTTGACCAAGCTCCACCACTTGTCGAACCGAAATACCCAGCTCCTGGGGCGTAATTGAGTCGATCAGGGTCCGTCCCAGACCAAGTATGACTTGGCTCTCTCGCTTGCAATTCTCGACTCCCCAGCAACCTCAGTGCACCACCCTCGACTTGGCTACTACGAGGATTCGCAGCAGTTGGCTCCGGGTTAGCACTTGAGAGTCTGGAAGTCGCTGCGGAAGCCTTCAATTCATCTTGATGCGTAATATTCTGGTGCTCGATGGGCATAACTTGGCTTCGATTCTCGTCACTTCGGGTACTTGGTTGAGCACCCGCTTCATCACCTTGGCCGACTCCAGATGGCTTCATCTCGGGCGAACTTAGTGATGGCACAACATCTTCCGGCATTGGGGGGGCTTCAGGTTCAGCGCTTGGTTCAGCTTCACTTGGGTGTGACTCTTCCACCTCAACGCTGGGTGCTGAGACTCTCGAAGTCGAATGACTTGGTTCGGGCTTCTCAGCTTCCTTCGGCTCCACCTCAGCCGGCAATCCAGCAACACGCAGGCTCCGCCGAAGCGAAGACTCGGTCTTCTTACCTTTTCTCTTTGACGCACTTGGACTTGGCTTAGTCGACATAGTTGACTCTCGTCCGTCCAAAGTCGTATCCTGATCCGGGCACGCGCACCAGTTGTGGTGAGGTGCGGGCAACTTCCCAGCGTCCAGAATATACCTTGAGCTAAACTTGAATCAGTAAACCTTGGGCCTAAGCTCAGGGGGTCTCAGAGTCTCAGAGTCTCAGCTGAATGGCCTCAGCTGGACCCGACAAAGACTCAGTCGACACCTCCGAACTCGGACTCTTGGCTTGACGCGGCGTGTGCGCCTCCCTTGCGACCCCCTTGACGGCTCTTGCTGGGGCTACGCTTTGGGCCCAGACGTCAGCCAACCACGTCCACTTGTTCCTTGTCCAGTCGTCCTTGGATGTCCTCCAAACGAAGCCGGCTCCCAGCTCAACAGGCCTTCGCTCGCACGTGTCTTGACCCGATTTGCCCCGGGTTTTCTTTATGTAGACACAACTCCACACGCACTTGTCTGCTTCTTCCGAGACTGCAGACCCAGTCTCCCTTGCTTCTCCTTCTTCCTCCAGGTGGCTCCAGCTGAGAGCCGCGTACACAGGTCTTCACTCGCCCCCCCCCCCCCCCCGACCTAGGGTGGCTCCGAGAATTGGCTCGGGATGAGCCGGTCTTGGTCCAGGGTTCTCGCCTCTGCCCTGGGACTTATGCGCGGCACTCAGACTGAGCGCCGCGTACACAGGTCTTCACTCGCCCCCCCCCCCCCCCCCCGACCTAGGGTGGCTCCGAGAATTGGCTCGGGATGAGCCTGTCTTGATCCAGGGTTCTCGCCTCTGCACCCTGGGACTTCCGCGCACCACGTCTTGACGTAGACGAAACGGCTGAGCTGAGAACCACTATCCCAGGCTCAGCGCCACACGAATTCTTCCTAACAGCACTGAGAACCACTATCCCAGATGCTGTTCTGCCTGAAACATCAGAGTAGATCACCTTCTACCCGAAAATATGAAATACACGCTGAGTGCAGTCGCCTAGTTCGACCTATCGACGTGTAATGAAATGAAATAGCCAAATGAGTACCCTTTCACACCGAGGTACACCCACAAGGTCTATATGGGGCTTGAGTTTTGGTTGGAGTCTCCTGAGACACCCTCTTCCACAGCAACACACTTAGCACTGCGTCCTTCGGGGCAAATTCGATTCTGATTAATACTTTACACATGCAAACAAAGACCTATCAGGGGGGGGCGCTCGGCTTCTTTCGGAGCGCACCCAAACAAAGACAGAAAGATATTATGGCGAGCGGCCCGCAGTCACTTCAGCGTGCGGCTCTTCAGCGTTGTCTTGACTCTCAGGAACCTGCGGTGCTCTGAGTCTCCACTTGGATCTGAGCTCAGCGATTGGCTGAACCTTGTTAAAGTCTCTCGTGACGTCAGCAATCTCGTGATCACCTGTCAGCAAGCTTCTGATCACATGTCGGCAGACCCGTCATTATCCCTTACTCCACTCTTCTGATTAGTCGAAGGGTGCGCGTCACGGGGATGAGACAGTGCGTCACATGGGTTCGAACATGGGTTGAGCCTGATTTATGGTCAGTCATCATTTGATGACCGCCTCTTCGCTGCGACCGTTCCCAGAGCCTCATCGCCCATACCACTTCTGAGCCTCTGAGCCTCTGCCGAGTCACCAACTGAGGCGTCTCCGAACGTCCACCACCACCATGCTGAGTCCCTATGGAATGAGAGAGACTCCGCTGATCCCCGAAATAAATCAGAGTGTCCTTCAATGTCCTCCTCTGCGAGTCGACAGGGTTCCACTGAGAGTCCAATGACTCAGCGAACGGTTTCTCCGCTGAGCTACCAGTCATGGTGGGGACGAGTCGGCGGAGTCGAGTTGTCACATAACCAGCTGGTCATATTTCCTCCAATCACCATCCATCTTGATGGGTGCGGAGGGGGTACGGCGGCCGAGCGAAAGGTCTGCTGGGCCTGAGATTCGAGCGTACCTCGTCACATGCATGTTGAAATTTTTGACCAGACTCAGCAACGGGCTACATGAGTTTACATGGGTCAATCATGGAGTGCCTTAGGCGTTCTAGAAGCATATCCCGCTACCAGCGTTGACCAAATATGACACCACGTAGAACTTTTAGTCTACGTAGCGGTAGCCAGGGTCGATGTATTTAAGGCCGTTGTGCAGGTGCTCGCCGCGGACTTGAGCAACGGGATCTATAGCGACATCCACGAGCTTTGGCCCGCCGCCACCAGCTCGGCCAACCTAGTCGTGCTAATGCGCTCCGCGTCGTAGCTCATCGTGCGTGGTCACGAATCATTTCGTGGCCAATTCGCCTACCGAGGCTTACGCGGGTCTCACAAACATTTACAGGGCTTCGTGTTGATTGCGAATGTCACCTTGATGCTGAAGTCGACAACCTGCACTTCGCGCCAGGACGTCCGCTTTCTGCACGACTCCCTAACATTTGGCGATTCCAAGGAGCTTATTTATGATGTTGCAATGCGAAGAGAGTGCTTCTGCGTTGTTAGTCCAAGGAGAAATTACTCTTTACAGCGGTAAATCAGGCTTTGTCGCCCTGATGCGAATGACACGTCCTCAAATTGCGCTGCAAATTCAGGGTTTGCCCCTCATTTTTCAGAACGAGATTCATGCACCATTTTGAAGATGTATTGGCAATTTGGGTTCATATATGCTGTGATTTTGCTTTGAAATACAACAATCAGCTCGAAATGAAATTTTCAGGCCAGCGCAAAAACGACATGGTCTAAGATTGTGAGAACGTCAAAAAAAGGAAGGCAGACATCGTTTCAAAACTCTCTGCCACCACTTCCCCCGCGGTGTGATAAAAATTGCCATGTTCAACCCTCGCAACGCTCTGAAGATCCTGCCGCTTTCCTCGGTGTACAGCTCAGCGTTTATTTTTCGAGTTGCTAGCGGAATTTCCTGATATTGGTCAAACGCGATAAAAACAATCAACCTTTCATCTTAGTGTCACACGAACTGCCTCACCCAATACGAGCGTGGGAGTGTAGGAAAAACATGAAGTAGCCTCATACGCCCATGTTGCATCATTTTCAACTATGCGGACATATTGGTCAATAGGCGACCCGTTGGTACATGTTTAAAGAGCTCGTCGCAAAGACAAGTTACATTGTGATAAGTTGCTTAAGTGTGAACGAAACGGTTTTAGCTTCCACAAGTGCTGGGAAAGTCTTTATAGTGTATTACATAATCTTGCCAGGTGTTATTTAGTATATTTTCCAAATAAAGCAATATTACAGCTGAATCTGAATTTTTGAGGGGGTGGTGAAGCAAAACACAACCATCAGACTGCACGACGGACGTATCCATCGAAGCAATCCTTCACTGCAAGTAGTGCAATGGTCTAATAGATCTAGTATGGCGAATTTGAGTTAACTAAGTTCTTGTTCATGACCAGGTCAAGCATAGCTTTCGAATGTGCCCGAACAAGATATTTACTTTTATATCCCCGAATATCAAATCTACAGAGGTCTGGTGATCAACCAGTTATATCTGATATTGGCCTTGATCTTGAAGTCCCAGCGCTGCCGTTAGCGATCGATGGGATGGTGCTTTTGCACCCTTTTCTCAGTGTATAAATGCTGTTGATAACAACTGATTTAATATGATTAAAGATACAATGTCCCTGAGCTGACATAAAAAGAAATATTCTCGGTGATAGTGCAGCGGTACGTGGATACCAGTGAGCGTTTCCAGCAATGTTTGACGCCGGCGTGTTTTCGTAGTTAGTGTGATTAGTGTGGAGGTACGCACCAACTCAAGGCACGGTGTTCGCTCCATAACTGCATCACCCGAATCTGTTTTCAACTCGATGTGTTGATTGTGACTGCCACCTTGATGCCGGGTGTAAAGTTTGTGTGGCGTGATGTGCGGTTGGTGGGGCATCGATGATCGATGACATGACATAACCACGATGCTACCTCCGTAGGACTACAGCCAACGTTCTCACTCCATTTCAAACTTCGAACTTGCGGATTTTCTGGATTCAAATCCAGAGTTGTTGGGTGAATCCGACAAATGGTTCGATTTTTGATATGACCGCAACATAAACCGTTGGCATAATGCTGCAATCACTTCATACTAGAACAGGATGTTGTTTGTAACTCAATACACATGCAGCAGAATAAAGAGCATGAAAATATCTCACACGAGCAATAACCTGCTGCATTGTTACATTGATTTTTAAACACACGCTAGTCCACAACGAAAGACGGCCGCTTTCTTACCATGTCAAATCTAACCCAAAAGCTCGGTCACTTTCGTTATCGCGGTGCACAGCATACACGATCAAGAGCTATTCTGACCATGCGGCAACGTATTCGTGAACTTGGCGCGCAAGAGCACAGTAGAGGAAGTCCGTGTTCAAGCGACGAATCCGTTTAAAGTATGTCATGCCCCGGCTCGAGCAACAATGCAGTGTTTATTAGATGAGACGGTTTCAAACGAAAAGATGCTTCCGAACCTAAGTACGAATCGCGATTTAGGCACACCATTGCAAAGAGCAGTGTCTCCTCTTTCTATTGATGTATTCAGGTTCCCAGAAAGCTCAACTCAAGCAAAGTTGTGGTCGCTTGAACAAGATGCCTTCCTCGAGACTGACTTTTTTTCAAAAAGTATTATGGTGTAGATAGAAGTAAAACTGGCAGCGGAATCGATTGCGACTACTCCCAGCTTCTAATTCAGCGTCCTTCATTGTTAAATTTGAGTGTGAAAAGCGATATCAAAAATCGTAGGTGTATATTTTGATTATTTTTGGGTACACAGTATCCAATATTTGGGCTTTTGGGTAAGTGGTGGGAAGGATCAATTTGATCTGTTGACTCCAGGAATCACGACACACACGGTCACCAGAGGCACGTTAATGGGCAAACGTCATTGCCTTGCCTTGCAGAGACTTATCACCACTGTTGTCTTCGTTGATCAGTTGGACGACACAATGGTGTAGCTTATCATCGTTCAAAATGATCCTTCCGTCCAGGGGTAGCTCATCAATGCAGACCGAGTCGAACAGCTTGACCGGTGGGACATACGCTGTAGAACCTCTTGAGAGTCTGGGCTCGAAGAGCTGCCCTCCGACACGTGACTAACGACACATTTTTTGCAGGGAATCGAGAAGCTCGTGCTACCGGGCTTGACTGCTGCTCGGGGCTTGGCCGTCGCTGAAGCTTGGCCGCTACTGGGGGCTGGACGGCCGCGGGGGCTCGACCGCTGCTGGGGGCATGACGGTCACTGGGGGCTCGACCGCTGCTGGGGGGGTCACTCCCTGCTGGGAGCTCGCTCGCTGCTGAGGGCAGAGCAAGTTGCGTCAAGGTCCATCGCTTTCTTCAGTTTTGGGGCAACGAAAAATTCACTATCGATACACCTGCAAAAATAGGTGCAGCTGGGAAAGGGCTCGCCCTGAAAAATTTCGTTTAAGTTCGAATTTTATTAGCCAATCTTTGAAGCCGTTTTTCTCGATAAAACCAAATGGCGCCGTAGCATCATTTCGTTTGAAACCGTCTCAGATGCTCTCGTTCTTAGTTTGTTAAGGCAAGTAAGGAGCTGCTAAACTTGACCAATGGTGACCAGCATATTCTAGTTTCCATGTGACAGTGTGGGGCGCTTCGCTGGGAATTCAAGTTCGTAGTGGGTTCAAAGCTCCGCCTGCGCGATTTTCTATACGTTACTGTCTATAACGGCATTTGGGGTGGTATTTGCCACAATGAGGGTATCGATCTGCTCCAAGATTGAAGTGGCGTATCCCTCTATTATATAGTTAGCGTAGCAATACCCGTTTGCGTTTAATATTACGGTGGTAACCGCAATTAGTCTCATGATAGAATTAGCATCATGCATTAATTAGTCTCACTGCATTTTTGTTGTGATACTAATTAGTGTGAGAGCTTGTCGATCGAGTTCGCAATTAGTATCACTTGGGCTCATGAATTTTGGTGCAGTGAGACAGGCTCGACCCTCCTGTTCTACTGGCTTTTATCCTTTTAATACTATAAACTATTTCAAATTACAAAAAGTACTCCCGCAAGGTAGGAATCTGAGTGGTCTAGCAATAGCGACAACAGCACAGCAGTGTGTCATAGCATTCATTTTTCTTTGATCAAGCAGTCTAGATCTATACTGATCCATACACGCTTCGAAATCAGCGACGAAATGCCCCTGTGGTGGATGCGGCAAGCCTGTTGGCAGTGTGCACTCATGCCCTGCTTGCAACAGTTGCAAGCAGGCAGCATGCCTGCCTAATAGAGAAAAACTGAGCTAGTGGATTGGGCTGGTAGTGCTGTTATTCATAGGCACGATTGTGAGATGCGAAAGTTTGTATGCTGGAAGGCCAAATCTGATTTTACACGACATTTCTTTAGGTTTCTACAGAGTTTAGCGGTTTGACAAACAACCGCATTGATATTCGGTCAACAGGGGCATCTGGTGCGGCTGCTTCGCAGCCGCACCATTTGCATCATGTACATCCATGGTTAGTTAGGAAGTTGGAGCCGATTTGCGCTGAAACAATATGAGTTAATGTGATTAAGGAAGGTATATGAATATGAATATGAATATAGTGGACTTATAAAGGTGATACCAGCGACAATCGACTTCAGGAGGATTTGGTCGATCTAGTATGTGATAGAAAACGATGTGTCCTTATCAGTCAGTTGGTAGCTTTCAATCAACTCGTGTCTACTCACAAACTGCAATCACACTCGAAGACTAAAGGCAAAGCGCAAAAACTCATCAGTCTTTCAACGTATCTACTCATCTCGCGCCAGACTCATATAATCGGCGGACTCGGCCGTCGTGGCAGCCAACCGGCCCTGCGGGGCTCTATATTGAGCTGCCACGACGCCGAGCGAGCCAATACGCAACATATACTTACTTATCATGCTTATCATTTCTCATCTACGCTATTAACTTAACCGCAGTGCTAGTTGGATACTATCGAGGAGACCAAGTAGCCGGAGAAGAAGCTGGAAACGAAGCGATGGATTTTGCATGATTTGAGATTTAACGTATAATACCTTTTAAATGCACATGTATACTGTCATTGCAACGTACATTATCGGAATAGTGCATGTATGGAACTTAAAACCAGGGTTCGATAGTAGTGGAGATTTTGGACTATCATTGATACTGATACTAATACTCAACACTGAACCACTATCACTGATACTGATACTACTACTCGACCAGCAAGCGTAATAATATCAGTGATATATCACTGATACTATCACTGATACTCACCTCCGCTGCCGCTTGCCCTCCTCCATGCGCCTAAGCTCATTACGGTTGTGGTGTAGAAACAGCTGACGTTGGGCGCGCTCGTTATCGGTTCTCGTTCGTAGTTGACTCATCACAAAGGAGCCGGTTGAGAACACGCGTTCTTGGAACGCTGTTGAAACACCACGTCCCAGCCAGACGCGCGCAAGTTTTGCGATCGAAGGATACTTGATCTGGCCGACCTCCGCAAACCATCGGCATACATCAACGCTCCCACAAACCTGTTCGACGTTTCAGACGCGATCATCCCGTTTTCTGTCGAGCACGCTCAACTTGGCCACCACCTTGTCCTGCTCGACTTTAGTCAGAAACTGCAGCTTCGCCACTTCGGCCCAGTCAGCTCCAAATATTGGTTGTTAGGCAACAATTAGTACTCAGAGAAATGAGACGAGTTCGTGCCACTGGTACCTTTTAGAGAGGTCGACGTCAGCAGAGCTCGTTGCTGCACAGGTGATGTACCTGGCGGCCGCACACACTGCATGGAGCCGTTTCCGTGAGGTCCCCCCAGTGGCAGTCGATCTTCGCACACTTCATCGGAGCACTTCAAACCGAGAATGTGCGAAGCCGACTAATGGGCGGGGGTGGAGAACCACTTGTTTGTGTACCCTTTGAAGATCTCGCCCACGTTGAACTTCTGGGAAATATCAGTGATATTATCACTACTACCGGCAATATTTTAGCGAATATAATATATTATATTCTATCACTGATACTGGCTCATCGTGGGTGATATATCAATATCAGTATCAGTATCAGTGATATTATCACTGATACCAGTGATATCCTGATAGTCTACTATCGAACCCTGCTTAAAACTCACCCAGATTAACGTATGATTCCATTTAAGCCTCCATGTTCACCTGCTATATCATATACTTTGACCTGTTATCATTTCCAAAAATTCAATACCTTATACAAAAAGGAGCATTTATAAGACCCTCTCATTTAAAATTTGTATTGAATCGATACCTACTTGGCCTGGAGCGAATTAATCCCTATTGGGCTGTCCGTACAACGGTACCCGTCGCACTACCAGGATAAGAGAATTTTTTATTGATGATGTCAAGAGCATTTACCACCTGTTTCGGCAGCTTAAGGCTGCGAGGGACCAAGTGAACCGGAACAGCGCCGAGGCGTTGAAAATTGACCTGATCTCGAAACAGATGATGCTGATCAAAGTGCTGTCAATTTTTCCGGGACATCTATCGGCGATCGTGTTTACGCCGAAAGAGTTCACGTTGGAAAAGATTGAGTCCAAACTCTGCGCAATCTTTGGGAACAAGAGCAAGGCGCAAATCAAGGGTTTGACGAACATGGCTTCGGTGAATCGTGTGGATGCCAAGGCGCTCAAGGCTTCTAAGCCAAGAGGTTTGGCCCTCGGAAAAAGGGAGGCCTCATCCCAGCTGGACGTACCGAAAACCATCAATCCTGGTATGTCATGCTTCTACTGCGCTGGAGTCCACAACGACATCACTAGTGGTCCCCATCTCAAGAACAAATGTGAGAAGCGCAAGCGCGACGTTAATCTGAAGGTCTTCCAGCGCAACATCTGGTCGTACCCTAGTGCGCTTAAAAGGGCGCGGAATGACACAGAGCCGACACCGAAGATGACGGGCAGGAAAGCTCAAGGCGCAGCCAAGGGAAAGGAGCGAAAGGTTGTATCATCGGATGAATGTCTGCCCAAGGACGCGACTGGAAGACAAGGTATCCTAGTTTGCTTGACGAGGAAATATGTCGAACCAATAACTCGTGGGTGCTGGACTCAGGCTGTGGGTTCGGCTTAACCGGCGAAGCATCGACGTTCGTCGACATGCGACCCGACACGTTTGCACAAGGGTCTAAGCATTCTAATACACACGTTGGCATAGTGAAATTGTATTTGCATGGTCCGCAAGGAATTCGACCGTTTCTTTTTGAGAATATTGCGCTCGTTCCAAACTCAAACTCAAATATTCTTCGTGAATATTGGCCACAGAAAAGTGGGTACGAAATAATTAGATCACCAACAGGTGAATTCAAATTCGTATTTTTGGGCAACGAGTTAGGCGCGTTCTTAAGTTCCCGGGACGATTCCCGGGAAAATAGTCTCGCAACTTCCCAAAATAAGAACGAAAGTCGGGAATTTATGGTATTTACATAACTTACCAAATAGCATTAACCTACGCTTCGACTAAAATATTCTGAAATTTCGCCACCACTCATCATTCACAGATTTAACGAAGGTAGACATCATGACGAGGCAAGTTCTGATGCAATGCGAGCATACGGCAGGTGAGTACACAGAGCTCATGAGTGTATGTGCTTTGGTGTATATGGATGGTCTGAACGAACGTAGTGATAAGTGCATGGCCCCTCCATTTTTGTGGAGTAAGTACCTTTCTGGAGTGCTAGCACGTCCTGGACGCTTCCAGCGTCGGTACCGAATGAGTTTCGACGCATTCAGCCAGTTATGTAGTATGGTAGAGCCTAAACTACGTGTCTTGCATCCTTATGCTACTGTTCGTGTTGAGATTGTATTGCATTGTATGCTGCGATGGCTAGCTGGCGGCTCTTACGAAGACATTTCAGCTATTGCTTTGATGACTGTACCTTCATTTTTTCGTTATGTGAATTCTGGTATGTCTGCATTACTTGCATGTGAGTCGTTAGCTGTAAGGTTTCCAAAAACGAGAGATGAAATGAAGTCACAATGTGATGCTTTTGCCACCAAAAGTATTGATGGGGCGTTGAGAGGTTGTGTTGGCGCTGTGGATGGTTGGTTGTGTAGAATTAAAACACCAACCAAACGTGAAGCAGCTCATGTAACCTCTTATTTTTCAGGACATTATCACTGTTATGGTATTAATGTTCAAGCTTCGTGTGATCATCTTTCCCGTTTTACTTCATTTTCCATGAAGTGCCCTGGTGGTGCAAATGATGTGCGTGCCTTTCAGTTATCCTCCTTGCATAACGTTTGTGCTAATCTCCCACTTGGTGTCTATCTAGTGGGCGATAACGCATACATACCTACAGAAGGAATGCTAACTCCATATACTGCTGCTGATGGGATGAATGAAAGGAAAGATACTTTTAATTTCTTCCTTAGTCAGTTGCGTATTAGAATCGGGCAGGCGTTTGGACTAATGGTTACAAAGTGGCGCATACTTAAAAAGCCTCTGGAGGTACCCTTAAAAAATGTACCAACCGTAGTCCACACAATAATGCGTCTCCATAATTTCTGCATCAACAGCAGAGAAAATGGATACGGCAGCGTCGACGTCGAACGCATTTTCGTGCAGCATCAAGATGGGCAGGGTGATCTCGGCTACATTCCCTCCAGTATCGAGGTAACAACACAAACCCCAAGAACCTGCGTTCTCAGAGAAGGCCTCTCCAAGTTTATTTGGTCCCAAGGCCTCCGCAGACCAAGTTACAACCTCGTCAGAATCTCCGTATAATCCCCACGTGATCATACGTCATGAACACTCACAAGTCTACCACCGTTAGCAGCTATAAGCATAGGTAACCTCAATCAATCAGAAGTAAAACTCGCAACAAAATGTTTATTTGTCCCGTTAATCACGCCTACAGGCAGACATCCATCTCGCTACGGAGCATTGCAATGCAGCGTTGGAGATCAGCAACCTCAACGTCATCCTGGTGTAGACCTGCTTGCATGAGCTGGGCAAGAGTGCACTTCATGTCGCTGACCGAACGCTGTAAGCTGATCAGCAGTTCGACGCCGTCCTTCTTCTCACGTACCGCGGCAGCATGCATCGTTACCTCATGCTCCGCCTTGCTACGTGCATCTTTTTGGCGTTTCAGCGCAATGCTCTCATAAAAAAACGAAATCTGGCGCTTCGTCAATTGCGTCCTCTCTTCGTGTGTCACGAGCTCTCTCAATACTTCTACTACACCATCCGATCGCTTTCCTATAGCCTCATCACACAATATCAAATATATTTTATCAAATATATGCTATCAAATATGTGTTATCAAAGTGCCAAAACCATTTTAATGTGTACTCACCGTTGCGCGCTTGGGTAGGCTTTGCAGCAGACTCCTGGACAGTTGCGGCGGTCTCCATCGAGTCATAAGCCACTGATTCTGGCAGGAGATTAATCACGCACTGGTGGAGGTTTAGGCGTGTAATCGTGGTCAGCAAGTGAAGGTAGAAGACGTTCACGCGCCCGCCATGGAACGCCTCGAAGGGTTTGTGGTTGCCTGACTTGGTGAAATTGGCGAACACCTCGCGATACTTGCTCGTCACTAGCTTCCACATCACCCAGAGCTTCGCGCTATCATGCGGGCGGAAATTTACGGCGGCGACGCTGGTGAACTCGTTCTTAATGCGAAGCAGAACATTGAAGGTTTCGTTATCCTCGTCGTTGTAGTCAGCCGTGACGTTCTGCAATAGCCGAACCACTACCGGTGGTGCGGGTATCCAGAGCTTCACGACTAGCGAGGTCCCCTAGACTTGAGAGGCGCTCGCAGTGCACATCAGAGAACAACACATTTAGCAGTCTAAACATGCACTCCACAGTCCTGCGAACCGGCGCGCCTTGTTGAAAAGGATTGTGCACTACGTCTGTGGCCTGGATCGTCTCCGCTACGATGAGAGCCGCTCGCAAAGCCGCCAAATACGAGGCTTTGTTCAGTGAAGACGGTGTGACTTTCTGACGCCGACACTCGGTGCGCAAAGCGTTGGCTCGCCACGTCTTGTAGGTTTCCATGGCGCCTTCCACGCGGTCAAGCTCCTCCATCGTTGCTGGGGCTTGGAGCTTTTGGCTTTTGAACTTTCAGCTGAAGCGACTCCCACCACTCGTCCCACTCCCACCGGCGCGAAATAAATTTGGGAGCGGGAAGGTCTCGGGAGATCAGGCTGTGCTCCACCGGTCGGCTGCGCCAATCAGATCGCATTGTAGCATCCCGGGAGCTGGGAGCGGGAACTTAAGAACGCGTCTTAGCAGTTGTGGCTCGAGCAATAAATGGCGCATAATATGTATAACACAAAAATGTCAAAGAGCGACAAGGGTTGTGCAATGTGATCAATGCACAGCCATGTAAGAATTGAGAAACTAGAAAGCACATTGCAGGAGTGGCACGTAAAAATTGGTCATCTCATTAAAGACAAAATAATAGCAATGTTGAGTCAAAACATAGTAGCTGGAACGCTCACGCTACCAGCATCAGAGTTATGAAAGATACCGTTCGTTTCCGACATGTCGTAGCGCGGCAAATAGGAAACTTTCGGTTTGAAGCGTTCATCTACGTTCAGCGAGCCGCCCAGCCACAGCAATTTCACCGCGCTTTGACATGTCGCATTGATCTGGCTCGCGTACAGATAATGGCATACGAGGTAGCCAATGATGTGTAATTTGGAGTGATCACTTGGCATCACCTCGATGTTGTGAATACCAGAAGACTGGAATCTTGAAGTACCGGAAGGCAATACCACCGCACAGGTCATGGTGTAGCGGGGCTACACATTCGGCTAACCTCACCTTAGTGCAACACGCACTAAGTGGATACATTCAGGTGGGCCACATCGCAGTGTGGTCACCATTCATAATAGGAAGCAGTCCTATTGGTCAGAAAGCAGGGTCTTTCTACCAGTAATACTCAAGCATTAGGTCAGGGTTTCTGCCAACCACTCGTTGGCAGAACCCCTCTTTATAGATATCAGTTTTAGGAGGAAAGCCACAGATAACAAACAATTCAGTTCTCATTTTACCGCAAAAGCTACTATTTGTACCTTTATTTAGATCTAATTATACTTGTGGATACAAGTATACTTAATCTAAGTTAAATACACCTTACGCTTCCTCATACACGTGCGCTCACGTGTAAGCTAAAGTATTGGGCTAAGTAAGCCCATTACACCTGGTAGCACTTTGTAGTCCGTCCAACGACCGACTAATTACGTATTGAATGAAGTTCGATACGGGGGCCGAGGACCTGCCTGTGGACACGAGTATGTCTACTGGTAACCCAAACACGGGTGCAACGCATGTTGCACGCGAAGACTGTCTCCACCTGGCGGATCCAGAGTGGGAGGCGCTCCAACGACTGTCGACGGTCATTGGAGAAGCGGCCGTAGCAACGATGCTACGCACGCTATCGCCGACAGAGCAACACGGTGTTGCTCTAGGCTTCATCATGAAGGAACAGCGCGAGACCGCTGCTCGCGCTACGGTGTCGACTCCGTCCACACCGCGCGTGGAGTCATTGAAGCTCCACGTGAACAGCTATGTTGGAAGAGAGGGTGAGCCTCTCCTCCGTTGGCTTGTCGAAGTCGACACTGCCATTACGGCTCGACGTATCGTCGACCCGTTGTCGAAGGTTGCGTTCGCCATGTCATGCCTTGGCGGACGAGCAAGGAGTTGGGCGTACGGACGCCGACTCACTGACCCTACGTGCTTTAGCACGTACGAGGAGTTCAAGGAGGAGCTCAGACAAGCGTTTGAGCCCCCGCAGAATGAGTTCAGATCGAGGGCTGAGTTCCTCGACCTGCAACAGGGCAAGCATGACGTGCATGCTTACGCTCAAAGGGCGCGGTACTTGGTCTCGAACATCGTGACCAACCCGATAGACGAGGCGACAAAGGTCGTCACGTTCATGAAGGGCCTGAAAGATGGGCCTGTGAAGACCTATCTCTTCCGAGAGTACCCAAGTACTCTCGAGTCTGCGATTACCCTTGCGATGCAAGAAGAGTTTAGCCTGCGACAGGCTAAGCTCCATGTGAACGTCCCGCGGCCGATGCCGCGACCGACGGTGAAGCCGACGGGAGGTCCCGAACCAATGGACCTCTCGAGTGCGACGGCTGCTGGGTCTCAGCAGCGTCGTGGACCAACGAATGTCCGCTGTTTCCGGTGTGGAAACAACGGTCACTACGCCCGTGAATGCACAGCGCCTGTGCAGGCGGCCAAGGGCCGGCGTGACGATACCGGGTATCGCCACGGGCAATCAAAAAACTAGAACAACCAGCAGGCGCGGGGCGCCCTGCTGGTGATGCAGTCGAGCGTGTCGATATTGGACACGCCGTATTAAAGACTGCTGCCCCCAGTGAGAGTCACTCTCACTGTAAGAAGCAGGATGACAGGCCGAACCTTGTCATCCTGAAGGTTAACTCGAAGAGAGAGAAGTCTCTTCGTGCGTTGGTGGATTGTGGTGCGTCGAACAACTTTGTTCGACTGCAGAGCCTAGCGAGGCTTGACTTCGAGGAAGTTGTAATGCCTCGAAGTCTATTGGAAGTAAGACTGGCAACGGGTGTCGTTGTCAGAACCGAGAAGCGTGTCGTACGCGTACGCTTCTCGTATCGGAAGAGAACGTTCGTGGACGAGCTTATCGTGCTTGACTTAGACGATAAGTTCGACATGGTGTTGGGCATGCCGTGGCTTGCACGGCATGATCCGGTGATCGACTGGATGAAGCGCACGATCGTGCACTTCGGGAGTAGCGGTGCGACAGTGAGCGATGGCCCTGTCGGCGCAGCACGTGCACCTCGCGGTGCACGCGACCCACCAGGAGAGGCAGCGCGACGCGCGGCTGTCTCCGGTCACCCCGCGCGGACGCCGACGACTGAGAGGGTCGTCGGGAGAAAATGTGAGTCGAATCAGAAGACTCAGATTCGATCGGATTCGAGAGGTTCTCGAAGCGTCAAGAGTGACGCGGTCGTGTCGACTATTAGTGTCGACACACAAGTTCAACAAGAGGAGCCAGTCACTAATAAGGACAGTGACTCGGACGCGTCAGCTCAGGGAGCTGATGCGATTGGCCCAAACGTCGAAAGACGCTCCGCCGTCAGGCGTCGAGGTAAAGAAGGCGCGCCGGCTCTGGGAGTCGACGCTGCAGGCAGTGCGGACGGTTGCAAACGTCCCGCACCGGAAATGCTTGCGTGCTCGCGTGCAGCCGGGCTGCACGACGAAGCGGTACGCGATCAAGCAGGGCTTGATTGCGTGCGCCCGCGGGAAGAACCCGCCGGCGACAACAAGAAACGCATTGCGTGCTCACGTGCAGCCGGGCTGTACGAAGAAGCGATACGTGATCAAGCCGGGCTTGATTGCGTGCGCCCGCGGGTTGAACCCGCCGGCGATCAAAAGGAAGATCTGTCCGCGGCCGGGCCCGGACAAAACAAGACGCGCGGAACCGGGTTCCGCACAAGAAGCGAACGGCGCAAGCGAGCAAAGCTGCGCAAGTCTCGGTCAGGGACCGAGACGCTACTCGCAGTGTCTGCCGGGCAGACACAGGAACTGGAGACGACCGTCGAGACACTGAGTGTCTTGACGCGTACGAATACTAGTCTCCAGTATAAGAAGATGAAGTTGGAGAACCCTCCGACATTGGCGTCGGAGTTGACTTCGCTTCCAGTCACGAGCTGGAGGCGCTTCGCCCGCGACCTGCACGATGGACGCATCGAGCAGATTTGCATCCTCTCGGATGTCGAGAGGATGAAGTGTGAAGCGGAAGAGTTGAAGCAGCTCGTCGCTGAGGGCGTCGACGCCCTCAGCGCCAAGTCGAAGAAAGAACGCTTCGACGAGCAGAGCTGGGACTCGCTGAAGTCGAGCCCCTTCTACGAGGTCTTGCGTGAGTACAGAGACGTACTCCCGGACGATATCCCTGCGGAGTTGCCGCAGGACAAGGGTGTTCAGCACGAGATTGATCTCGTGCCGGGAACGAAGTATTGCGTGACGCGGCAGTGGCCACTGCCGCGAGAGCAAGTCAAAGCGATCGACGACTTCTTTGAGAGTCGTCGCAAGGCTGGGCAAGTGTGGGAATCGAAGTCCCCGCACAGCGCGCCTACGTTCTGTGTCAAGAAGGCACAGGGCGGGTGGCGCATCGTTCATGCTTATAACAAGCTGAACGACGCAACGGTACCGGCGCAGACGCCGATACCGCGAAAAGATGTGATCATCGATTCGATGGCTCTGAGCACTATCTTCAGTGCTCTGGATCTGAGAGACGGATTCTATCAGATCCTGATGCGTGAGAGCGACATACCTCTCACGGCGGTGAGCACTCCGAGCGGTATGCTCTGGGAGTGGCTTGTAATGCCACAGGGATTAAAGAATGCCCCTGCGACGTTCAACAGGTGCGTCACGCACTTGTTGCGCTCGGTGCGCGACTTCGCACCGAGCTATTTCGACGATGTATTCATCCACAGCCGGGCTGTGGACGGGAAGTCGGAAGTGGAGATGCACAAGGAAAATCTCCGCAGGTTGTTTGCGCTCATGCGCAAACACAAGCTCTACGCGAACCTGAAGAAGTGTATCTTCGGGGCTAGCGAGATACCCGTCCTTGGGTGTCTCGTAGGGATGAACGGCGTACGCCCTGACCCGGGAAAGGTCAGAGTGATCAATGAATGGCCTACGCCTTCCAATGTCAAGGAACTGAGGCAGTTCCTTGGACTCGCTACGTACTTATGCAAGTACGTGAGCAACTACGCGGGCAAGATTCGCCCGCTGTCGCAGCTCCTGAAGAAGGATGCTGCATGGGTTTGGACTGCTGATTGTCAGCAGGCATTTGATGCAGTCAAGCAGGGCTTGACTGAGGCGCCGATCTTGGCGGTGGCCGACCAAGACCGTCCGTTCCACGTCGTGTGTGATGCGTCCGATTTCGCAATCGGATGCGCTCTAATGCAACACGATCACGAAAGGCGTGATCGCGTGGTCTACTATCAGTCGCGTCAGCTGAAGCCGGCTGAGCGCAACTACCCGGTACATGACAAGGAACTCCTTGCCATGAAGTATGCACTCGCGAAGTTTCGAGTGTATCTACTTGGGAGTAGACCATTTGTGGTCTACACCGACCACGCATCATTGCGTACGGCGATCAAGTCGCCGCACATCTCACAAAGAATGGCGAGATGGCTCTCATTCTTTGCGGAGTACAACTTCCAGGTTGAGTACAAACCTGGAAGGTTGAACGTTGTGGCCGACGCGTTGTCGCGTCGACCTGATTATGCGGTGCACAAGGCCGACGCCAATGCAATTGGCGTCGCACGGACGTCTACTCCCTCGTCGTCTCTGTTAGACGACGTGAGGTCCGCATACACGAAGGATGCGGACGCGAAGTAGTTGTTGGACTACTTCGCTGCTCCTTCTGACAAGACTCGTCAGAAGTTAGCGAAACATCTCCGTGCACGTGTACACCGTTATCGT
This sequence comes from Phytophthora x cambivora, assembly GCA_033557925.1. Classification (NCBI taxonomy): domain Eukaryota; phylum Oomycota; class Peronosporomycetes; order Peronosporales; family Peronosporaceae; genus Phytophthora; species Phytophthora x cambivora. The sequence goes on along the minus strand of JAUCEB010000011.1, from coordinate 10,266,411 downwards.
GTACACAATGGACTGTTACTTTACAGCGCAGTCGACGACAACGCTGATCGCATTGTCGTGCCGGACGATCATGAGCTGAAGCTCAGGATCACTTACGAGTATCACGATGCCCCGACGTCGGGACATCCGGGTCGTGAGAAGACATACTTGCTTCTCACGCGTGACTTCTATTGGAGTCACCAGTACAAGTGGGTACGCAAGTACGTTCGTGCTTGCGAGGTTTGCCAGCGCGTGAAGCCTGCAGCCTTCTCGCAGGCTCCACTTCAGTCACTACCGACTCCGTCGGAGTGTTGGCAGTCCATTTCAATGGACTTTGTGTTTGGTCTTCCGCCTGATAACAAGCGGAGGACTGGTATTGTGGTCTTTGTCGACCGATTCAGCAAGATGGTGCATCTTGCTGCAGTACCAGCCGAAGTGACAGCCAAGCAGACGGCACGTCTGTTTGTTGACTTGGTGTTTAGACACCATGGCATGCCGATCGACATTGTGTCAGATCGTGATCCGCGCTTCACAGCGCGTTTCTGGCAAGAAGCGTTTGAACTTCTTGGCACGCAGCTGTCCATGTCGACTGCGGATCATCCGCAGACCGACGGACAAACCGAGCGCGTCAACCGAGTCTTGGTTGACGCTCTGAAGAGCTACGCTCATTCGTTCAAACAATGGAGCGACTGCTTGCCGATGGCAGAGTTTGCCATCAACAACTCGGTGCATGCCTCCACAGGACATACACCGTTTTACGTGAACGCCATGAGGCATCCACGCGTACCGAGTGTACTCGGTGCGGTAGCTCCTTCCTTAAGTGGGGGAGGGTATCCGGTTTCAAAACCGAATGAACACGCTGATACGAGCAACATATCAGCTGTGTCGACACGCGCACGGCCTGCGCGTAGTCCGATCGACGAGAGTTCAGTGCCTACGCCGGGCGTAGACACTCTCAATAACAAGAACCACACACAGGCCGGGTCTGTAGTGAACAAGAACAACGGGTTGAACAAGGAGTTCAACTCGAAGGCAATGGACTTTGTCCAGCGCCGCCAAGCCGTAATACGGTTTGTGCAGGATGCTATTGCAGCTTCTGTCGACCGACAGAAGCTGAACGCGGATAACAATGGCAGAGGAAACACAAATGAATTCAAAGTGGGTTCATTAGTTCTGTTAGCTACACAGAACCTAGCTAAACATGCAGTTTCCGACTTCGGAGCAAGCAAGCTTGCCCCGCGCTTCATCGGCCCATTCACCGTGTTGGCGAAGCATGGCAATGCGTACACGCTAGACATACCGTCCAGCATGCGCCTCCACCCAACCTTTTACGTTGGGCGGCTGAAGCCGTACTCGCAACACGAGTCACCTACGACCGGTGACTCGGCGCGATCCTCGCCTCGAGCGCGGAGACGCGATCCGTCAGGCGAGCGACGAGCGTCCCCAGGTCGACCTGGATGTTCGAAGCGGTCTGCCCGGCCTGACCGATCCGGGCCTTCAAGAGCTTTAGCTCCTGCCGTATCTCGGCGAGCTCAGCCGTCTGGAGGCGCTCCACAGCCTCCAAACGATCCCAGACCTCGCCCGGCGACGGCCCGTGGCGTCTTTCCACCGCCGCCGCCCCCGTTGCGAGATGCACGCGGGGAAACTCGCTGGATTGTCCAGCGAATTGTTGATCATCAGATCCGGACCCAAGGTCCGGTTCATTTTCGTATTGGTTGGTTAGGATACTCTCCTGACCACGATACATGGGAGCCGCGGAACGTCCTGATGAGCGACGTTCCGGAAATGGCGACGGAGTACGAAGCCCGCCACCAGCAGCTCCGCCGAAGGGCGTAAAACTTGAGCGAGGGCTGTAGTCGCCTACAGCCCTCGGCTGAGTGTTGCGCTCACCCTCAGCACTCTCAGACGACAACTGCGTGATTAACTTCTCACGCAGTGTCTTCAACTCCACGGGCACACTAACACCAGTGTACCCGAGAAGGTCTCGCTCCGAAAGCCGCACTGCCCCGGGTTGGCACTGCGCGCACGCAACGCCAGACGGCACTGCGCACGGAATCCCCGCCTCGACTGCACCTTCGTGCAGCCGCAAAATCTTGGACCGCTTTGAGAAGCGCTCGTGGCGCTCACTCGCAGAGCGGACTCGCTCACGGTAACCAGCCGGGTCGCGGTTGAAGTTCTCAACGAACGCGCCCCAGCTTTGACAGAGTGCCTCCCACTCTGTCACTTTGCTCTTACGGGAAGTCCTCTTATTCCCGTAGAATCGGAGCTCATGGAAGAGCCCGATGTAGTAATCACGTCTTTGATCCGTCGCCGGATCAAAGTCGAGCTCCTTGGTGACATCGTCATCAACGATGGCGCTACAGGAGTACAGCGCGTACTTGCTGACCGGCGTGGTATTGCCGTAGCGAGATCGGATCTCGCTCGGAGACGGCATCCACGGGTCGCGCGCCGGCTTAGCGCGCGACGTCACAGTCGCAGACGGAGTGGAGTCGTCATCGTCTCCACCCCGCGGCGTAGACAACGCCCCAGCATCTGCGAGCGGCCTATCGCTGCCGCTACGCGAGCGCTTGGAACTCGAAGCGTCCGAGTCGTCATCGCGAGGACGACGAGTCCCCACGCTAGCTTCATTGCGCCCTGTGGACGAGGAGTCTTGCTTCTCCTCGCCCTCCTCCATGTCGACATCATTGTCGACATTCAAGTCCACCATGCCATCGAAGAGGGTTTCGTTGGCATAGGTGACTTTACGCGCCTTATACTCCCCAACCGAGATGGTACGCTTGGGGGAGCTTTGCGTCGTCACCGTGGAAGTGACGACGGACGCCGAAGAGGCTGAAGATGCGGCAGTCGTCGCTGTGCTGGCGACGACTGTGTTGCTTGCTGCAGGTGCAGCAAGCTCGTCGGAAGTCTGCGTCGTTGGCGTGCTCATTTCGAAATGAGCACGATGTTCTCTCCGAAGAAGACTTTGGATTGATGTGTCGAGACCGGCACATCAAGTCCTAACGGGGGGATGGTGTAGCGGGGCTACACATTCGGCTAATCTCACCTTAGTGCAACACGCACTAAGTGGATACATTCAGGTGGGCCACATCGCAGTGTGGTCACCATTCATAATAGGAAGCAGTCCTATTGGTCAGAAAGCAGGGTCTTTCTACCAGTAATACTCAAGCATTAGGTCAGGGTTTCTGCCAACCACTCGTTGGCAGAACCCCTCTTTATAGATATCAGTTTTAGGAGGAAAGCCACAGATAACAAACAATTCAGTTCTCATTTTACCGCAAAAGCTACTATTTGTACCTTTATTTAGATCTAATTATACTTGTGGATACAAGTATACTTAATCTAAGTTAAATACACCTTACGCTTCCTCATACACGTGCGCTCACGTGTAAGCTAAAGTATTGGGCTAAGTAAGCCCATTACACATGGAGTTGGACCGACAGCGAGAGGTACTTCAACAGCAGCAGCAAGAATTTGAGCACGAGGCACCAGCGACAGCAGTAATGAATGTAAGGCTGAACGGGATATGGGTGCCACTAGAAATCGACATTCTGTCGCTCCGCCGAGCCCTTTGACTGCCTGGGCATGATATTATTTCTCGCGGGATCTACCACGAGTTCACGCCGACACAGCCTGCCAACGCAATTATGGATGATGAAGATCACGCTGAAGACATCTCCATGCACTAGTTAAAGAAAGGGAATACGTATTAAAAGAAAACGAGGAATATATTTCAACTGATAGTTACTCAATGTCAACACTTGTTCGCATTAGCTTATCAAAAGCTTGGTGTCTAATTCCAGTAGCCATGTAACCACCGTGGTGGAATGTGCCGAAACAACCTTTATCGTCACACTGCGTACACGCTCTCATGTCAACATCCAGAACGCGACCTGGATACAAACGGAAACCCAAGTTGATATGCTTCTGCAGCCAAGGTTTTAGTAACCCGAAACAAGGTTCTATCGGATCAAGTTGTGGGCAGTAGGGTAGACATGTATCTTGGCGTTATCCATGGAGACTTTGGAGCGGAAGAGGCCACGGATTTAGTCGTGGAGTCACGTGCTTCACAAGAGCGGTGTGAAACTTCTCCCTCGTGAACGTTACTTCGGTGCTTTCCCACGCAAAAAAAGTAATATGTTCACATCGAGCGCAGCGACGATCGAGAGTCTCTTTTCGCGGTCAAATGGCATCTTCACCATGGCTCTTTGACCAGCCATATCTCCGTTGAGCATGACCGTCGTCCTTTACGGTCTCGTTCAAAACCACGAGTTGTTCGGCAAACGAACAAAATGGCAGTGGCTTCGCACGATAGACCTCAATTTCGGCTGGCACAGCCCCCTCGAGTCGCTTTTGACAGCACTTTTATGCTAAGGTTGAGATCAAAATTGAGTACTCTGCATATAGTAGCTGTCGAAACCGTAATTGCTGGGTATGCCTTGGTAATAAATTCTTTAAGCATCCAAGTTGCCCAGTCAAACAAGGGGTTGGAGAATTTTCCTAACGTAATGTACCATTTATGTCTCCGTTTTGCCTGTCAAACCGTATATAGTGTCAAGTGGAAACCCGTGTTCTCTCGTCGTAGATACGAATTGGCAGATTTACCAGACCGGACACTTGACGTTTGTATCCGATCAGTACCTACTTTTCGAGTTTTGAATTAATCCCTATTAAGTTTACCGTACAACGTACCCGTTCCACTACCAGGATAAACTACATATATATTCAACCCTGACACGTACATTCATATAAAGTACTCAAAAGCAATTACAATTCTCCAATCCTTCGGAGAGAGGCTCTGGTTCCCCGATTGCATACTGATTTCAGTAATTTGCATCATATACATTTGGCGGAATTCCGTTAAAGTCTGACGGGATGTCATCACCATTCTGATTACGCCACTTTTCACGTCTGTGTTTAGCCACATGGTGCGTGTCGCATGGATCAGACCGTGCGTTGATAATGATTTGGGTAAGCGGTCACTTGATGACCAGACCCTTTGTAGCTTCTGCAACGTCCCATCACTAACATCACTCTGAGCCCCCGAGCAGACTCCAGCTGGTACCACCTGCCAGATCTACAACGCAAACAACTTGAGATTATGCAATTGACTCTGAAGATGAGATGGAGGTTCAAAGTGGACAGCCACCAACTATTTCAGCACCACCACAACCACTACATCAGCTTGAACAACAGGAACATGAGATTATTGAAATTGACTCGGAAGATGAGGATGAGGCTCAGAGTGGACGACCACTACCTGTAGCATCACCACATCAGCTTGAACAAGAAATACAACGCCATCGGCGCCGACAAGAGATGCAACGTGAGCTACTACAACTTACGCAGCAAGAAGAGCAACTAGGACGCCAAATACAGCAACAAGAAACCCGCTCGTGCCTGCCACGCACTTCGCCTGCACCAAGGCGTACGAGGTACAACTATGAAGCTATTGTCGGTGCGAAGGTCGGCCGGGACGGTGGCCTCCGTGCGTGGATAAAATGGAGCAACTCGTTTAAGCCCTTGACTTCGTTGACCCCAGAAATGCCGGCGCCTTTCCTATGGATGGTGGTTGATGAAAACCAACCAATGCCAGACGATGGCCCTCGATATGAGATCGAGCGTCTGACAGGTGTAGTTAGGTACGTCAACAATGAACTGCGTGTGGAGGTCGAATGGAAGCCAACACTGGAACGGCTGTGCTTCCTACGACCGATTCACCAAAGACAGGTGATCGAGGAATTCCGTCAGGTTGGACACGACGCCCGGGAATATTACCAGGCGATGTATATATCGAATAGATAAACTTCAGTACTTACAGTAACAAACCCGCGACTTCGCACGGAACAGCTCTGGACACCTTTTCAAACGTTTTGGTCAATGAAGTTGTTGAATGGCACTGTAACCGAATGCAATACAGTAAGCGCGGTCACTTCCGGTACTGCTAAAAATAAATAACCTGAACGGGATGATATAATCACTTTAGAAAGGGTTCTAGCGGCACTGGTTTGGCGGGAAGCACTGCACACCAGCCATCGCGAAGCTCCACGCGCCAGTCATTACCACTTCTGTGGAGCCGTGGAGCAACCACACCCCGCAGTACATCCATAACTCAATATCAACAGAACATGGGAGCCTGGCTGAAGATAAAGCAGAAGCGGGGGCTCATCGAGAAGGCAGCGGAATGCCCGGCTATGACCCAGGATGAGTTGGCGGCGTGGGCGAAGGTGACCTACAAGCTCAAGCGTGCTCCTGCGCAGACGACCGTCTCCGATATCCTCAAGAAAGCTCGCTTGATCATGAGCAACGACTACGGCGATGGGAGGAAGTGCAAGCACCTGCGCGTGACGTCATTGGCGCTGGAGAGCGAGCTCTGGGCGTGGATACAGAAGCTGGAGTATCAAGGCATATGCCTCTCTCGTGAGCTCATCCTGATGGAAGCCCGGGATATACAGAGAGCCCGCTGTGATGCTTGGGAGCTCTCCTTTTCGGATGGATGGCTGACGGTTTTTCAGAGACGACATGGGCTGCGTTCCCGCCAGCGGCATGGAGAAGCTGGTTCAGCGGACCCGGCAGCTGTTACACTCGGCCGGCAGCAGCTGCAGGAGCTGACCGATCTCTACGAGGCAAAGGACATCTACAATATGGATGAGACGGGCCTCTGCTACGCGATCGCACCCGCCAGGTCTATTTTTACTAAAGGCGCGCGTGGTGTCAAGCTTGGAATGTCGTGGATGTGCATCAGTGCCACGGCTCGCCAACGAAAATCGTTGCTGTAGGCCAGTATAATAATAGTTAAAATATTCTCCAAATATTATACCCAACATGAGCCACTGGTTCGTGCCAGGAAAGCGAACTCCGCTACGCGCTCGACCCTCAGTTCAAAATTGACCGAAGACTACACACGCAACACTACCAACAACTTCTCTTATGCCACGCCAACGCCTTTACAACACGATTTGGTGGTCCTTGATTGGATTGACAGGCATGCGAACGGCGTGTCCTCCAGCGCGCTGACACTTTGGCGTAGAGAAAGGGTGGGAGATTTCGGCTGCACAGATTCGCTATTGGTACAAGCATCGTGACCCCATTCGACAAGCCTACGAACGACTAGCTGTGAATTCAGGGTGGTGGAGCTCGCTCGCGCCTCGGCGAGATAGAAGACATGCTCTTCGACGACATCGTGTTCATGCGCGCAGCACCAGAATGTTTCTCGCCAGTGGATTCAAGCCTCAGCCATCTACTATGCTCGCACAGTGCTGAACGACGACACCTTCGCTGCTTTAAAGCGGTGGCTCGGTGCATTTATGCGCCGCTACGGCCTTGCACTAAAGCGTACCACCAATCTGACAACTCTAAGTGATGATGAGCTCGTACGACGTGCTATCAGTTTCATGAGTTATCTATCGGAGCTGAAACCACGGGTGGATTTGGCTCGCACTGTCCTCATGGACGAAACAGCAGTATTCTTCGAGGACCCGCGCTGTGAAACGGTGGACTTTGTTGGTGCACGCCACGTGGTGCTGCGCTCCACCGGCTTTGCGTCGATGAGGGCGACGGCCGTGTTGGCCGTGACCGCCGAGGGCACCGAGCTGCCGCCGCTAGTCATTTGGAAGAACATTTCCACGGGCACGTCGGGTATCAGCTCCACGATCGAGAAAGTAGGTGGGACCAACGTCGTGACGCAAAAGCGGGCGTGGGTCGACAGCGCGTCGCTCAACGGCTGGCTTGATCTCATTATCCCGGTCCTGATGGATCACTTGCCTGAAAAGATGTTGATCTGGGACAGTATAAGTGCGCACATATCGAAGGAAATCAAGGCCCGATGCGCAGCAAAGAAGATTGACATGGTCGTCGTAGCTGGTGGCGGCACGCCATATCTCCAGGCTGGAGATATTGGTATTTACAAGTCATTTAAAGACCGCATTGCTCCACTCATCGATGGTGGAAGACGTCCGATCGCGTACAATATAAGCGAGTTTGCTGGCTAGGTAAGGGAGCGTGGGCGAGTGTGTCGGATGACGTGGTCATGAAGTCTGTCGGGCTTCTACGACGACTACGAGGACTGGCACGTGACTAAGCACGACGTTTAAGGTGATGCATGTTGTGCAGAATGGCTGCGCAGTCTGGGCGAAGCAAGAGCCGAGGAGGTTGATGGTATACATGTAGATAAGGACGGCAAGTTGGTCTGTAAGTTATAAACCCTCCAAATAAAACACCCTCCGAGTAGAATATCCGTTGTCAGTGGTGCACTATTGCTATTATCCTGGGATAGGAGCGAAGTGTATAGATTTGTTTAATGAGGATTAATTCCATGGGATGTATCCGATATACTGGTGCGCTACCGGAGACAAAGGGGGCCCCAAAAGGTTTTAATTGCGTGGGCAGTATGGTACCGATATACTGGTGTGCTACCGGAGGCTAAGCGAGGTCCCCAAAAGGTTTTAATATCTAAACGGGATCCCTAATGCGTAGCGCATTGGCGTTTCTTCATCAATGAATTTCAAAGTAAACACGGGGGTGGGGCGAGGAGATGAGCGACCAGCCGGCTGTGTGTCCAGCCTTTACACTCGCTGTATTTGGCTCATTACCGGGCATATGCTGCGGCTGCGAAGCAGGCGCAGGAGATGCTCGTGGCCAGCATTAAAAACAAAAGTGCGAAAGAACCCGTGTTGTTGCTATCTAGGTTTGTGCTCCGATAGATAACTATATAACTGCTAAGGCCTACAACCAGTTTCGTGTTTCCAACCAGTTTCGTGTTCCCCTTGTTAACCAATTAAACTGCGTTATTATAATTTTGTCGCATTCCTATTCGCTAAAGCTTTCTAGAAGCTAGCAAATCTCATGCGAGACTTGTTCGGAGAGGGAGACTACATACTAAATGCAAGTAAATAACGTTCTTATTACTCCTGACGGTTTCATTCTATTAATAGCTAAGTAAAAAAAATGGATTGGCCGCCGAAGGGTCCAGCCAAGGGAACGGGCTTGGAATAATCAGCGGTGAAAGAAGACCCTGTTGAGCTTGACTCTAGTCTGACGTTGTGAAATGACTTGGGAGGTGTAGAATAAGTGGGAGGCTCTGCCGTCCGTGAAATACCACTACTCTCAATGTTGTTTTACTTATACCATGATGTAGCATCTGGGTGGCCTCGCGGTCGCTCAGTTCTAGTTGTAATCTCGGGCTTCTGTCTGGGTGAGCTACGTGGAAGACATCGTCAGGTGGGGAGTTTTTTTATTCTTCGATGTCGGCTCTTCCTATCATTGCGAAGTAGAACTCGTCTGGGAGTGTGTACTTATGGATGTTCGAGGCATTTTTTGTGAGGCTGCCTTTGTTGAGTCAAATTAAGCCGCAGGCTCCACTCCTGGTGGTGCCCTTCCGTCAATTCCTTTAAGTTTCAGCCTTGTGACCATACTCCCCCCGGAACCCAAAGACTTTGATTTCTCATACGGTGCTGACAAGGTCATTTAAAGTAAACGACTGCCAATCCCGAGTCGGCATAGTTTATGGTTAAGACTACGATGGTATCTAATCATCTTCGATCCCCTAACTTTCGTTCTTGATTAATGAAAACATCCTTGGTAAATGCTTTCGCCTAAGCTCATCTTTCAGCGATCGGCGTGTATGCGGCGTGCGGAGGGGACTACAACCCGAAGTGTGCTGCGTCGTGCTCTACCAATCGCTTTTTGTATCCGCTTCTGTAGTTAAACCCTACGTGCTCGATTTAAAAAATAAATCTGGATCTGTACCTGGGGTTTCGTGAAGTTACAAATAAGAAAATCTAAAAATAAGAAACGGCAGAGAGTGGGTTTCTAATTTAGGGTTTTCTTATTTGTGATGGATCAAATAAGCAACTACGAGCTTTTTAACTGCAACAACTTTAATATACGCTATTGGAGCTGGAATTACCGCGGCTGCTGGCACCAGACTTGCCCTCCAATTGGCCACGCATCCACCTTTATTTGTTAGAAAACGTCCTGGGCTATACTTACGCACGAGCCACTCAGGGATGAACGGGAGTATCACCCTCCATGCTGTCCTCTTCCAAGGAACTTGCCCGCGTTTTTAGTCGGTTTAGTGGTTGCAGCCTAATGGTGGCCTCATAGTGGATGAAATGCTGCCGACATCCACACAAATAGGTCCGTTTAATGGGCATTTCTAGTGGTGCCTATTTAATACCAATGCCTAGTAGATATCGAGTTGTCGACACAAATCGAAATGGGTTCAGAAAAAACACGAAACTGGTCGTCGATCTTACGTGTCTAATAGTCTACTTCTCTTTATCTAACGTCGTAAATTCAAAGATCCTATCCCAGTCTTCGCGAAGCCCTAGTACCGGAACACTATTCGGAAGAACTCGTTATACCGGAGCTTCTCGCTATTTTGGACCTCGGGGTTGAAACCTCCTGTTCAGGGATTGGCAGTATTTTAGTTTGAAACTACTGGTGTACAACAGCTACTGCAAACTACTGCTCAAACTACTGCAGTAACCAGTAAATTGGGACGGGGTGCGAGATACTGGTACTGCAGTAGCCAGTAGTTCAAACCGACTCAGATATACTGCCTATTCTACGGTCTACCTCGTTAAAGGCTAATTCAGCCACTCAAGGGTACTGCGTAAGCGTAATCTGGGTCAATGTTCACTAACATTTCTGTGGCTTAGAATAAACAACAAAGCCTGTGTTTTCCCGGCCTAAGTCGCAAACGCTGTATTTAACAAGCACATTACCTCTGGATGTATCACAGTCAGCTACAGTAACCGCCCTCACTCGTGCCGAGATACAGGTGCTGCTCCGCTACAACCGAGAGGAGATCCGCTGAATGGAGCTTCGCAGCAACCATTCGGCAGCTTAGGTGGTCGACACCTTGACAGCAAGCAGAAACTTGACAGCGAGTAGAACCTCGACAGCGAGTCTAAACTACTGGCAAATTACTGTTATACTGCTACTGCAGTAATGCAGCCTGGTCTTCTCGAAAGTACTGTTACTGTAGTAATTTGGTAAGAGAGACCGACGGGTACTGCAGTAGTTTGGGTGAAAAGCAAGTTACTGTTAATCCCTGCTCCTGTTTGCCAAAATCTTTGAAAACCACAATACCGTCGTACCCCTCAATATGCGCAGGAGGGTTACAAAGCGATTTGACAGGGAATCAACCAAGATGTGTGCTGACTGGCTGTCGTCCCCCAATATAGACGATCAGATACGACAGGGTATTTGAATTTATGGGTGCGCATATTAGGGGGAGTCAAACCTGCAAGTGCTTGAAAAATAACCAGCCAAAACTTGAAAAAATAAAGAAGGAGTACAAAAAATAATCAGACGTTCCAGACCTCACTCCCCTCATCAGGTATATTCTGACAATCTGAAGGATCTCAGTGCTCACGATGCCAGTGAAGAGCGAACGCCAGAAGCTGCTGGACAATTTGGAGCGAGCGCTGTACGAAGCCGTTCTCATGGATGTCTTCGATGAGGATGATGGCGTCCTGGACCCTAGCGAGCCCTCGCTGCTGGACGAGCTTGCTATCCTGCTAGTTTGAGTCGAGTCGAGCCGCTATCTCATCGAGCGCGAGACTACCGAGAAGTGCACGGAATTTGCGAGGGAGTTTTTTACGAGCCTGCCTGATGAACGGTTCCGCAAGATGGTGAGGATGTCAAGACCAGCATTCGAGTTTGTTTTGGAGCAGATCCAGGATAACCCTATCTTCAAGAACGAAAGCAATTTTCCCCAAGCGCCGGTATGCTTTAGCTGGCTGTGACGCTGGACCTCCTGCGCAACTACGGAAACGGAGCATCGCTCGGTCGGACGATGGAGTTGTGGGGAATAGGCAAGGGAACATGTGCACACTACACATACCGCGGTATCGCAGCCCTAAACGATATCGTGGACAAGTTTGTGGTGTGACCTGACGCATCTGAGCGAGCTAAGATATCCCGCAGACTAGCAAAGCACGCGCACTTTTGCTCAAGTTTGTCTTCGATCGTCATCCCCCTGCGCATTTCTTTGATGGTGACACCCAGGCCAGTCTGCGAATGCTTCATACGAAACAACTTTTTGAACTTGGTCGGGTGCTTTTTCCAGCGCTGCTCCATGTTTCGAGCGGAGTGATGTGGAAGTTTAGGCGTATTTGTGAACCGATGAAGATTGTCTGCTAGCAGTTGGAATCCTTGCTTCTTGGTCAGCTTTGGTTCGCCGCCAACCTTCATTTTCTTACTGCCATACACGGACTCGAAGTGTTTCTCGTCCTCCAACCAAGTGACGATAATTCGAGAGTAAGGTGGACTTTGGGAGTAGCACCCTCAATTTCTTCTTCCTCATCGGACGAATGGAAGTGACCACGGTCGTTTTCAGTTATTTGGGGGGTTGGCCGAGATTCGCGGGGGATAGTCATGGCTCCAGCATCTGGTTAACAGTAAGCGGGGTGACACCGAGGTCCTAACACAGAGGAGACTAAGTATAAGCTTTAGCACATACTTGCTAGCACATACAAGGCGTTCAATCCGTCGATGAATACATACCGAGTGTCAGAGACCGTGTTGGGGTTGCTGGAGGCACCTTTAAGGTGTTGTAGTGAAGCCTCTCGTATCTTCGGCACACGACGCAAGTGCGTTTCGTGTGGGGTGAGCAGCGGTTATGGTGCGCAAACAGCAACGAATCCGGGCGCTTATCGCTAGAGGAATAGCGACTTCGCCACTTAAGGCAGCGGTGACGGACGACCCTTGCTGCTGGCAGCAGCAGCTCCGGTTAGCGAAGGCGGCGGCGACGCCAGCGGTAGATGAAGACGCTGGCCGCGAATAAGCTGACTTGGTTTCCTCTCTAAAGTACCGGAACATGTCACATGTGTACACCCCATGACCACGTAAATAAGCAAAAATGCGCTCGTCTCAAAATCAAGCCACCTCCGGAGGTGGCTGGTATCAGAGATAAACAAGCAGCATTTTTATAAGATTTTTAAAAAGCTGCTTAAAAGCAGCTTTTTGACTCCCCTATTGAGAGGTACGACTGTACCGGTACTCACTACTAAGCCGTGCTGAAGCACGGAAAAGCTCTGGATTTTATCATACGGTATAGGAAAGTGTGATTCTAAGCTGTGTAGTGTATTGGTTTCTGCTAGTGCCTCTTGTGGTGGCGTGAAATATTGTAGGAATTAAAAATATTTTAATTAATTTAAAAAAAAATACACAACAAAAACCCAATTGAAACATAATCTAATCTATCAAAATAAAGGTGGTATTTATTATTTATTATTTTATAATCGAATTAAATCTAGCGCAAGAGATTCCACAAATTGAACGTGAGCTATGATGACAATGCTGTGGTGGATGGAAAATACCCCGCGTAGATCCCTCTTTGTCAACACGCCCATGCATGCCAGCAGCGATGGTTTACTGCACCGATATCGTTCATTTCTATCATGCTGCTCTGCTACTGGTAGTAGCAGTGCTGCTGCACCGATACCGTCCATTTCTATCATGCTGCTCTGCTACATGTAGTAGCAGTGCTACTGCACCGATGTCGTCCATTTCTATCAAGCTGTATCTCTAGTTGCTGCTCTGCTACATGTAGCAGCAGTGCTACTGTACCGATGTCGTCTATTTCTATAATGCTGCATCTGCTAGTAGTTGTTTTAAAATGCTACCACTTCGCAAGAAAGAATGGGTACTGGGACCGAGTACATGAGACGCCCGCTTGCAGCAGCGTGCAGCACCTGGCAGTTAGTATCAAGGACCAAGCAATGCGCATTGGGACCTGTTGAAGTGCGCGTTTTACGGTAGAATGGAAAGTGAGATTCAGTCTTTGTGGTAGCCTATCCTTAGCTTCTCCTTACTTACCTCGTCATGCAGGTCACAGCTGCGCGGCGGATCCTGGCGCCAGAGCGCCCCATCCCTCACGATCCTGACGCCAGATCGGAGGGAATTCAACACTCCTCCACGCCGGCAGCGGCGACTTCCCTCTCGTCTCAGTGGAGACCCACGATGACCCGCAGGTCAGCCAGCCTCGGCGCCTCCAAGGCCTTGGTGAGGACGTCTGCTGGCATATTCTCGCTCTCAAGGTACTCGGCCTTGAGCACCCCGCGCTTCGCAAGCGCGCCCACGAACTTGATGCGCACATCAATGTGCTTCGCCTTGCTCGATGAGCCTTCACCGTCGAGCTGCTTGAGCGCCGCTTGATTGTCGACGCGCAGCGACATCGGGCTGGCATGCGCGATGCCCAGCTCGCCGAGCAATTCGCGCACGCCAAGCAACTCCGTTGCCATAACCGAGGCCGCAGTGTACTCAGCCTCCATGGTGGAGAGGCTGACACCGGTCTGCTTCTTGCAGATCCACGACACGGGCATCCCGTCAACCGTGAGCATGCCGCCGGTCACGGACTTCCTGTCCGCCTTGTCGGCAGCGAAGTCCGCATCGCTGTACGCGATGACCTTCAGAGGCTCCTTCAAAGCCCCCTGGTCCTTCATGCTTAGCCGCAGGCTCTTGGTCCCCGCCAGGTAGCGCGCGATGCGCTTGCCGAGCTTCCAGTCGGACATCGTGGGGCTGTGGGTGCGTCGCGACGCTTTGTGCACCGCGTGGCGCGTGCAACGCGCCACCCACATTAGGCTCCCCACGAGCGACTGGAACTTGCGCACTGTCACCACGCCGTCTCCTCCAGACGTGGGCAGAAGCTCGTCCGATGTCTCGTCGATCTTGTTCGACTCGGCGCCGATCGGGGTGCGCACGCTGTGCACTGACGCCATCCCGTGCTCGCGCAGCATCTCCTCAATGGCCAGCTCCTGGTCGAGGTCGTAGCCAGCCCTCGTCCTCGTCGTACGAGACCCTCATGCCGAGGAACTTGCTGGCGGGGCCGAGGTCCTTGATGGAGAGCTCGGTCAGCTCACCGAAGAACGCGTCGACGGCTTGCTGCTCCATTCCCGTGACCAGCAGGTCGTCGACGTACACGCCGACAACCACCAGGACGCCTTCTCGGCGCCTGTAGTACACGCACATGTCCGTCAGACTCTGGGCGAAGCCCAACTTGATGAGAGTCTTGTGCAAGAGCTGGTTCCAGATGCGGCCTGCTTGAGGCCGTACAGGGCCTTCAACAATTCCAGCACCAACTCGGAGTCGTTCGCGACACCCAGACGCTTGCGCACGTCCTCCGAAATCACCATCCCGCGCGGCAGGCGCAGGAAGATGTCCAGCTCGGCCTCCTTGTCGGCCTTGACGTACGCGTTGGGCACGTCGCTGTGCTTCGCGGGGACGCGCCACTTCCTGGCGAGCACGAAGATCAGCTTCACGCTGCTCATCTCGATCACAGCGAAGAACGTCACGCTGTAGTCGACCCCGAACTCCTGCTCGTTGCCGCAGGCGACGAGTCGCGCCTTCAGTCGCTCGATGGCGCCCTCCGCGTCCATCTTGGTCTTGTAGACCCACTTGGTGTGGAGCGCGTGGGCGCCCTTGGGCTTGCGCACGACCCGTCACACCCCGTTCTCCTCCAGAGCTCGCAGCTCTTCGGCCATCGCAGCAAGCCACTTGTCCTTGAGCTTGCTGCGCATGGCCTCCTGGTACGACTTCGGGTCGTGCTCGGTGACGCTGTTCACGATGTCGCGCGCCGCCTCCTGCGACTGCGCGGTCTCGTTCGTCACGCCGCTGGCGTTCTTAGCCACGGAGCGCGTCACATGGCGCTCGCGCGCCCACGGCTTCTTCTTCTTGGACGCACGCTTCTTCTTGCTGCGCGCGCTCGTGGTCTCAGCCACCGACGCTTGAGCCTCGCTCACCGGCGCCTCGTCGCCCTCGAGCGTCTCGTCGCCTTGCAGGTAGAGCCTCTGAACCTGCAGGTTCTGCTCTTTATCGAGCGTCTCGATATTCTTGACGTGCTGCGTGGTCACCACCACCCTGTCCTTGGGTAAGTACACTCGGTACCCCTTCGTCTCCTCGCCCACGCCCACGATCATGGCCGTCTGCGCGCGCTGCGCAAAGTTCTTCTTGCGCGGGTCGCGGTACACGGTGCACGGCGATCCGAACACCACGATCTCGCCGAGCGGCGGAGACTTGCCCGTCAGCACCTTCAACGGCGACGCACGCCCTGGGTTGGAGTTGGTCGGGGCGCGGTTCAGAATGTACGCAGCGTACTGAACCGCGTCACCCCAGAACCTGAGCGGGAGCCCGCACGCGAAGATCATGCACCGCGCCATGTTCATGATGGTGCGGTGCATGCGCTCGGCCTTGCCGTTGCTGGACTGGTTCCGCGGCTCGCTGCGCTGCCTGGCCACGCCCGTGCGCTTGCAAAACAAGTCCACGTTCTCGTACTCTCCTCCGGAGTCGGTGCGCAGAACGTGGATCTTGCAGTCGAACTCCTTCTCGAAGTAGACTAGAAAGTGCTCGAAGAGCTTCGCCGCCGCGTCCTTGGTGCGCGCCAGGAACACGCGGCAGTAGTTGGACTTGAAGTCCACAAAGTTGATCATGTACCTGTATCCCAGGCGGTCCTTGGGGGTCATCGGCCCCTTCAAGTCAGAACATATCACCCCACCCACCCTGTCGATGGGTGAGTGGGAGCCGTGGACCGCCGGTTCTTCGTCTGCTTGCCCTCGGCGCACGTGAGGCAATTGACCCGCTTGTGGTCGGTCAAGTAGATCCCGGAGCTCGGCTCCTTAGCCAGTCGCTCCACCGAGTCATAGTTCAGATGCGCCAGGCGCTTGTGAAACTCCAGCAACGTGCCCTTCTGCACGTCGCCCGATACCTCCACAGGGTCCGTGAGCTCCTGGCTCAGCGCGGACATGATCACGTCCGAGGGCAACTCATGCCTCGGCCCCACAGCGGCGCGCACAACCAACACGTTGCGCCGCATCTCGACGTCGAACGCCACGCGTCCACTGTCCTTGGCCGCGACGACGCGTCGTCCGGCTTGCTGCCTCAGCTCGAAGTCACGCTTGTCAAGCTGTCCGTAAGAGATCAGATTATGCACCACGTCCGGCGCGTAGTACACGTTGGTGAGCTCCACCACTTGCTCCTTGCCACACGCCGTGACACTCAGCAGCACCTTACCACGCTTTGTGATGCTCAGCGACTCGCCGTTGGGCTGCACGCACTCGTCGCTGCAGTCATCGACCTCCTCGAGGAGCGACTCGTCGTTGACGAGGTGGCGGCTGGACCCGCTGTCCAGGATCCAGACGCCGTCGAACTCGCCGGACTTCTCGCCGACAGCCAGCGTGATGTCCGCGCGCTGCTTGCGGTCCGGGCATGTAGCCCTCAGGTGGCCCACACGGCCGCACTCATGGCAGCTCCGCGTCTCCTTGCGCTGATAGCTGCTGGCTCGAACTGCGTTGACCGTCTCACGGCCTTGCGACTTCTGCTTGGTCAACTCGGTCTCCCAAGACTGCGCGAAGTGCGCGACCTCCTCGGCGTGCTGCAGGTAGTCAGTCCGCGACTGATCCACCTTGGCCATCAGCACCGTACGCAGCTGCGGGGAGGTGTACTGAACAATGTTGTTCAGCACCAAGTAGTCGGCGCTGCTCCCCGTAGCCTCGGAGATGGCCACGAGGTACATGTAGTGCTCGGGCCACGATCTCTTGGCGTCCTTCGGCGCCGTGAACAACTTCATTACCTGGGCGGGCGTGATGTTGGTCTTGAACGCGTCCAGCATTCGCTCCATGACGTACTGCAAGGTGGGCAACTGGTTCCACCAGGTGTCCACCTGCTTGTTGTAGTACCGCTCGGCCGTACCCGACAGGTAGTGGCCGAGCAGGTCCACCTTCACGTCCTCGGACCATGGGAAACCGCACGCCGACTGCCCGAGCGCCACCTGCCGCTCGAACCTCCTGCCCCAGTCCAGAAAGCCGGAGCCCAGCCCGACGTACAGCTCCTTGCCGTCGAACGGGCGGATCGCCAGCTTCTTCTGGCGAGCGTCCGGGTATCGAAGCGCCCCACCCTGGTTCTGCTGCAGGTACTGGTACTGCGTGGGGACGGCTGGCGGCTGAGCTTCCAGCTGCCGAGGTGTTGGCGTCGGCGCCGCCGGTGGCGGCTGCGCTCCTTGTCCAGCTTTGGCGGCGTGCTCCGCCGCGTAGAGCCTCTGCAGCTCCGACATGCCGTAGCCCGGCTCATGGGACCCGACGTCCGCATGGCGCAGCCCAAAGTACTGCGGGCGCGCTGTCGGCCTGCGAGGGGTCTGCGTGTGCGGTGTGCCGCTCAAGCTGTCGATGTGCATCCTGGACCCACGGCCCAGGGCCGACGCGAACAGGCTCGTGTCCATTAGGGCCTTCGCGTCCTTCTTGGGCGGCTCCAGGCGCTGCTCGAGCTTGGTCTGGGACTCCTCCAGCTTGTCGAGCCGACCGGCGACGCCACGAAGCAGCGACAGCAGCTCCGACGCTTCGCCCCCCTCCGCGGTCGCCGACGCGACGTTCCCGGTGTTGCCGTCGCCCCTTGCGCGGGCGACGGCGGTGCTCTCCACTCCGTCGTCGGAGCCGGTCCTTGCGCGACCTGGCTCCGCTTGCATTTGGGCTCAAAACCTGTTGAAGTGCGCGTTTTACGGTAGAATGAAAAGTGAGATTCAGTCTTAGTGGTAGCCTATCCTTAGCTTCTCCTTACTTACCTCGTCATGCAGGTCACAGCTGCGCGGCGGATCCTGACGCCAGAGCGCCCCATCCCTCACGATCCTGACGCCAGATCGGAGGGAATTCAACAGGACCGAGTACATGGGACGCCTGCTTGTAGCTGCATGCTGCGCCCCATATATTTTTTATGCTGTTCAGATTTTTGCGAGCTCATCAAGCAACACGTAACCTTTCGTGTTACGCGAAAGTTAACGCAAAACGCCTCGAGCAACATTCAACGGATCATGTTACGCGAACGTTGCCGCTAAAAGACTCAGGCAACATGCGGCTGGATAATATACTATCCGCACAGATATAAACAGTTACAGGCCGGTGTCTATACATAATCGTTATAAGTGATCCCGTCATATGCGTGTACATGTATTATATAATATAGAGATTAGTACCTGCAGTCGTATCGCCCCAACAACTCTGGATAAAATCCAGAGAACATGTATCATAGCAAGTCTATGTATTCCTCATGTGTCATGATGTGGTCCACACGCAACTGGCTTTCAAACTTTGCGCGCGAAGGTCTGTGATTGGCTGGGCAGTTGTGGGCGGTTTCCTCCCTCCACGCCGCCCCTTAAAAGCCAAGATTCTCCAGAACTTATCGCGACGACGGCGCCATGCCTTCGAGTCCTAATACTTACGTGCCGGATGTGAGCATGCTGTCGGCGGGCCTGGGGCCGCAGGCGGCCGCGAGCGTGGCCATGGCGCAGCAGGTGCAGGCGCAGCAGGCGCAAGTGCAGGCCCAAGTGCAGGCGGCCCAAGCGCAAGCGCAAGTCCAGGCCCAGGCCGCGGCGCCCTCCAGCTCCAGCGCCTCCTCCGCCGCTGCGCCCAAGCCCAAGCCGCGCCGCCGCCGCGCGGACGGCAACGGCAACCTGACGGTGGAGCAGAAGCGCCGCATCTGCGAGAAGCACCGCAACACGCCCAAGATCACGCAGAAGGACCTGTGCCGCTGGGCCAAGCTCGAGTTCAACCTGCAGCGCGCGCCCACGCAGCCCACGATGAGCAACATCCTCAAGCACGAGCACATGTTCAAGGACAACGTGCTGGGCGTGCTGGGCTCGCAGCGCAAGACCATCCGCCCCACGCGCCACGCGCACTTCGACCAGGTGCTGGCCAACTGGGTCATGGAGCGCCAGAACAAGGGCAACATCACGGGCGACATGATCAAGACCAAGGGCCGCGAGCTCGTCAAGCAGATGGGCCTCGAGGGCAAGCTCGGCTTCTCCAACGGCTGGCTGGCCTCCTTCAAGGCGCGCCACGGCCTCATGAAGCGCTCCAACAACCTGCAGAGCGACAAGGGACCCAACGCCGCACTGGCCGGCAAGGACGGCGCGGCCTACGGCGGCATCCTGGACGCCAACAACGGCATGCTGCCCAACGGCCTCTCGGTGGACCCCAACTACATGCTGCCGCCCGTGTCCATGGACCTCACGCTCGAGCAGATCCAGGAGATGCTGCGCGACTACGTGCCCAGCGACGTCTACACGGTGGACGAGACCGGCCTCTTCTTCCGCGCGCCCCCGAACAAGCTCGTGCAGGGAGATGAGGCCCAGTCCATGCTGGCGGATGAGGCCAGACTCACGGTGCTGCTGGCCGTCAACGCGGACGCCTCGGACCTGATGGAGCCCTACATCATCGGCAACGTGGTGCCGCCCAAGAACATCAAGATGGCCTCCATCTCGCAGCTCGGCTACCACTACGTGTGCAGCAGCAAGGCCCGCATGACGGTCTTCATCTTCCAGCAGTGGCTGCGTGACTTCAACGCCCGCATGGCCAGCGCGCACCGCAACGTGGTGCTGCTCATGGACAACGCGCCGTCCCACGTGCTGGGCTGCGTGGCGCTCTCCAATGTGCGCGTTGTCATGTTCGCGCCGCACCTCGGCATGAAGGTGCAGCCCATGCGCGGTGGCATTCTGACGGCGTTCAAGGGCAAGTACCGCCTCAAGCACCTCACCCTGGCTATTGACCATCTCGAGGACGGACTCTCGGAGGTTTACCACGTCACGCAGGTCCAAGCTATGAACTGGATCGTGGATGCGTGGCAACAGACCTCGAAGGAAATCATCGTGAACGCCTGGAAGCCGCTCGGCATTTCGGCGTCGTTTGCCTTTGACTCCAACATGGACGGCTCGGACGACAAGAACGTGGAGGAAGAGCTGTGGGGCCTGCTCTACTGCTTGCAGCTCAGCGGCGTGGTCAACACGAAGGCGCTTGTGAACTCGCGCTGGGAGAACGACATTCACAAGCGACTCAACGAAGACATGATCGAAGATCCGCAGGAGAACGAGGCCGAGTTCCACGTGCCGGAGGTCGGGGGTGTTGAGCAGCGAGGTGTGCCCGGCACCGAACACCTGGTCGCGGAGGAAGAGCACTCCGGCGTTCAGCCTCTCACTGCCAAGGACCAACTCAAGTCCTTCCGCGACGTCATTCGTTATCTGGAGCGCACGGGTACGGCCGATTCGCGCGATCCGCAGCTGATGAACGTCATCGAATTTCTCAAGAAGAAACAGCTCAGCCTGCGGTTCGACAACGCTAGCAACTCGACGCTCACCATATAAGTCCGAGCATCTCACTTGCTCTTGCAGGTGTCTCGGGTCAAGCTGTGTACGGTGACTATACGATTCATATTTTTCATTTTAAGCTGGCAATAACGTGCTTCGTGTCTACTTACGGTGTTGTCGGCGGTGGTACAGTTGAAGAAAGAGCTTCTAAGCACGGTAATTGACGCCGCGGTCTGCTGCCACTTCGCGACTGCGCTCGCTCTTTCGTTTCCACTACAAGTTCCTTATACGCAGTTGTCTCCTCTTCCAGTGAGTTGAGCAGCCCCACTAGTCGAGCACGGAATGGTCGAGTCGTGGAGCTTGCACTACTACAGGCTCGATTCGTTGCATTCTCGGCATCTTCATGTACGCGACTCGCAACACCTTCTCCTTGAGAAATACTGGGGCTTCTCAACGATATCGTTGACGGCAGTACATGCTCGAGACTGCATTTGCCCGTCCAGGTTGAACTCTCATCTTGGTTACGAGCTGGAGGCTCACTAGTGGCACCCGCCCACCAATTCTGAATGTTGCTCATGCCGTGATTCGAGTCGCCCCGAGAACCTGCGCTAGTATTGGCAAATGCTTTGAAATCGACGGCCGTGACGGGCCGCGCCTGAGGACTTCGATGCGGTGACGGAAGGCCGGCAGGAACGGCACTTGGCACAGCAACTGGCAATTTCCTTGAACGGAGCACCTCCATCTCGCTACGAAGAGATTTTAGCTCGTGCTCCTTGCTTATTAAGCGCTCCTTCAAATCTGCCATTCCGTCTTGCTCCTGTCGAGAGGCTGCAAGCTTCGCCTGGAGTTGCTTCGCCTGTTTGGTTGTCAAGTCCAATTGCCGACGCAAAATTTCCACCTCGGCATTCTCGCCGGCTTGCTGTTGGTTCTGCTGCCCGCGCAAACGATGTAACTCGGCTCTCATTCCTCGAGAACTCTCTTCGAGCAGCTTCATTTTTTGTTCCATCCGAGCAATTGTTGCAAGTGCATCATACAGCTCCAGTTCCTGCATCTGGATAGTTTGCTCTTGACTCCTGTGCCGCGAATCGAGTTGTTGTTCGGTCACTTCCATCATTGTTCGAGCTACATGATGAGCATGCTGCTGCACTTCACGATCGCGCATCATGTTGGCAAGAGCCTGTCGCAAACTTTGCGTTTCAGCTTGCATCAAGTCGTCGGCAATGGAGTCAACGCCGTCACTATCAATTGCTGGGTTTTCATCAGGATCTGCAGGCAGCACTTGACCCGTAAAATCTGCATTGGTTGCTACTGGATAAGGCTTCCAGTCGTTGTTTAATATCGACCCACGCAACGTGCACGCTTGGCATCTTGAATTCTCTAGTTGACGAATGTAGCAATGCAGATTTTCAATCTTGCTCTGCAACATCGTCAACATCTCGGTGTACTCTGCGGCTGCTCCAATGTTTTCATTGTTGATGTGAGGCGAATTCTGGATGCTCTTGGCCCTGGAACCGAAACGCAATGTTGACAAAGTTTCCTCTATGTGCCAACTATTAGCAGAGCATGTGAGCAGTAAATGTGTCTTCGCGTTACCTCCAAGTGAGGTTTGCAGCAGACGAGTGAGCTTGCTGTCACGGTAAGGAACGTGCTTCACTTTCTCGTCGGTCAACGCATTGATCACATTGCCTAAAGCTGACAGAGACTGTTTTCACACCTTTAGTATTAGTATGAGCAAAACTAAGTGCCGGGTATTATTTAGCGATGCTTACCCGGTTGATATGCTTGGCTTCTTCCATCCGCACACCTGTTGCAGCAGTCTTCTGCACCTTCTCGGATCCAGCTAGATCTACGATAAACATTTTGCCCCGCACCTTCGTTCCGCTCGCGAGATGCTTCTTTGTAAAAGTGAGAATCAACACCGAATGACTCCGGCTGGAGTCTGCGTTCATGAGCGTCGATCCAGTTGATCGCTGTGCATTACCTCTTGACAGCACTGCCATCCCCCCAGCAACGGTTGAAATGGAAATCTCGCTAGCGCCTTCAATGTGGACATTGTGATCTTTATCTTCTCGAAGGCGAAGGGGTCGTGAGCTATGTGGAAGTAGTAAATCACGCAACTTTTCTTGGTAAATCTCGATGAAGCTTGCCGTAAGTGTCACGTCGTATTCAGCGGAATCGATGCTTCCCATTTTCTCCAGAATTGCTTCCATCGCACGGGGGATAAGTCCGCGGGTGTCAGATGTACATCCTCCTACCGTCGTGTACGTCTTGCCACTACCTGTTTGCCCATAAGCGATGATCGTGCAGTTGTATCCAGCAAGCAGGTCTGAAACAAATGGCCGACCAATTGCCTCGAACACCTCCTCCTGGGTTGCATGGGCCGGAAAGACCCCGTCGAAGCACCAATACGCAGTGCCTCCATTGTTCAGCTCGGTTTCTTGACGAGGAGGTGATAAGTTATTGCCGTCACTAATCGATGCCGATGGGTGCACCACTACAAGACGATGAGCGGGAGAATCCACTCGTACACAAGGCAAACAACTTCCACTGTTGTCATCACACTCAAGGCGAACCCGGCAGCTCACCTGAATCCCATTGTTTGACATTGACAAACTCACCTTATGCGCGAGCAGCTTGAGTGGGCCCCTAAAAATACTGGTCAAGTTGCGTGATCCAACATCCCAGGAAAGCGCAGCACCACAATTCAATCGTGAAAAACTAACTGTGCAGGTAGTAAATCGAGCACATTCTGCCCAAAGGATCTATTCTGTGAAGTGAGGCTCCAACAAAGAGTGGAAATCAAAACTTTCGGGTCTGCTGCCATCGCCTTGCAACGCTCTCAGAGTCGTCGCTCTTTGCCTGCATTCGCGGGTGTAGTCTCGAAATATGTCTGCAGTCGCTTCGTAGGAATGTTCAGCCGGAAGTAGTAGTGCGCAGACGTGCGGCTATCGGTTGCTCCCACACGTGTCATATCATCCATCGAGAACAGAGTACGCAGGCTGGCGTTGTCAGCGTCAAGGCGGTCGAGCAGTTCGTATCCGTGCTGGACCAAGAACTGAACGTTGGGGGCCACAAATTCGCCCTTTGACGAGTCCACCTTTGCTCGCAGCTCATCGAGCAACTTGATGATTGAGTAGCTGCGCACCTGCTCGTTCAGGAACGAGCGCATATCGTACACATACGTCTCGCCCTTCTCGGTGAAAACCTTGTCGAACACGTTGTGGCTTCGAGCAGCGTCGTACAGAGTGTCCGCCATGTTCAGTCGCTTCTGAGCCAGTAGCGAATGCAGCAGACTCAGCGTCGTAGGAAGAGAGATCACAAAGGAGCCCTCCTTGTCAACAAGCGGCAGCTTCTCTTCAAACAACGCTTCGTATGCCAGCTCCGGGTGGCGCTTGCGTACGCAAGTGCGCACCAGCACGTCGTACACGCGCGGGTCCGCAGGCACGTTAAACTTCAGCATCTCGCGCCACAGATACATGGATCTGCCGCAGTGGTCCTCCTCACGCAGTCGTCGGAAGAAAGCTTCAATAATAGTGTCGTCACGCGGTTCATCCGTGTTGGGGTAAAGCGCACGGATGACGCCGTCCGGGTTCATGTACGCGGCCAAGCCCATGGATCCCACCAGACTGCCGCAGAAAAGCGTAGTCATCATGTACTCCTCGTAGTTGATGAACGGGACGAATGCAGCTCCCATAAGGCCCATGCCGACGAGGGCCGCCTTCACCTTCTTCTGGTTGATCGCTCCCAGCTCGCCGTGGAAGACGGCGTGCATCATGGTGATGAACGTGACCAGATCCGGCTTGATCTTGCGCTCCTTCATCTCCTCGTACAACAGGAACGCCGACGTCAAGTTGCTCACCTTGCCGCACGCCTTCAGTAGAACGTTGTAGTGCACCAAGTTGGGTTCCAGCGTGGTCTTCTTCAGCTCGTCCATGAGCGCATTGGCTCCGTCAAAGTCCCCACTCTCCGCGTGCGCGTCCATCAGGATGGCGTACGTGTGCTCGTCCGCCGGGATGCCCTGCTTCTGCATCTTGTCGAAGAGCGCCAGCGCCTCCTTCACGTGTCCGCCACGGGCGTAGGCGCTCATGAGGTTGTGGAAGGTGATGTCGGTCATCTCGACCCCCGCCTCCTGCATCTGGTTCAGCACGTCCTGCACCTTCTGCGGATCCCCCGCCGCGCCTGCGACCGCGAGCAGCGCCGAGTACACGCTCAAGTTGGGGATGGAGCCGCGCTTGACCGCCGCGTCGAAGAACTGGAAGCCCTTGTCCACTTGGCCCAGCGACGCGCAGGCCTGGATGGCGCTGGCCAGCGCGTGGTTCAGCAGGAACACGTCCTGGCTCATGAGCTTCTCGGCCAGCGCCACCACCTCCTGGTAGCGGCCGGCCTTCTGGTAGATGCGCACGCACTCCATCTTGGCCTTGCTGTGCGTGGTCGCGGCCTTCTCCACGATGTGGCACAGCGGGATGGCCGCCGTGCACTGCTCGCGGGTCTTGCAGAGCTGCAGCACGGCGTTGGCGCGGCGCAGGAAGTCCATACTGGGCTGGAAGTTGCCGCCCTGGCGCTTGGCCTCGTGCACGAGCGCCTCCAGGTCGCCCACGACTTGCGTGCGCGAGGTGCGGCGGCGTCCTGAAGCCGGCCCGGAGCTGGCCTTGCGGACGCGCGGTGACGACGCGCGCTCCGAACTGGCGGCCGCGTGGAGCGCGGAGGTGGTGGAGATCGCGCGCACGGCGGCGGATGCATGCTGGCGGCTGGAGAGCGCCACGCGCGACAAGCGAACCAACGAGCGCTGCATGACGTTGAGGCAGTGGATCCGCTGTAGTGATGCGCCAGCCGCAATTTCGTACGGGTCGGGTTTTCTCGTCTATATTAAACGCAAGCTAAAGACTCCAAAACGGGCCAAACCCGTTTTGCGGATCTCTGCGACCGTGACGTCTGCGGTCAAGAGCGCTCGGTCTCGGCACTCGTCGTCTGATTCTCAAGGCTCTGGACTAGGGCGGTCGCCATGCTGCCACCCAGGTCCTTCCTGATGCAGAAGCTGAGCGCGCCGTACGACGGCGGCGTCAGTGCCGCCGCCGTGGCGCCGCTGAAGCCCCAGGACGATGACAACAAGAAGAAGAAGGAGCAGACGTCCAACATCGGCTGGATCCTGAGCCTCACCAAGGAGGAGAAGCTGCCGCTGACCGTGGGCGTCACGGGCATGACCATCGCCTCGGCCATGAACCTCGTCTTCCCGCGCATCATGGGCAAGGCCATCGACGTGGCCTCGGGCAAACCGGCGCCCGGCGGGCTCAGCCGCAAGGGCTTCGTGGTGGTGGTGCTCGCCACCTTCTTCACGGGATCGGTGGGCTCCTTCCTGCGCACGTACTCGCTGGGCATGGTGGCCGAGCGTATTGCCGCCAAGCTGCGGCGCAGACTGTACAAGGTGCTGCTGTCGCAGGAGCTCGCCTTCTACAACAACCGCAAGGTGGGCGAGCTGGTCACCCGACTCAGCGGGGACTGCCAGCAGACCGCCAACGCGGTCGTGGACGTGCTGTCCAATGGCTACAGGTCGCTGAACTCGGCTGTGGGGGCCTCCTGCATGCTGCTGACCATCTCGCCCAAGCTGACGCTGGTATCGCTCACGATCCTACCGCTGGTGGGCACGGGCGCGATGCTCTTCAGCAAGTTCTCGAGCCGCCTGGCCAAGACGCACCAGAACTCGGTGGCGGACATGACGGGAGTTGCCGAGGAGCGGCTGAACAATATCTTTACCGTCAAGTTGTTCTCAGCGGAGCAGGATGAGCTGGACCACTTTGAGAAAATCAACAAGGGCATCTTGGCCAACGCCAAGCGTGCGAAGCGCGCTCGCGGAGTGTTCATGGGCGGTCTGTCGCTCTCGATTAACTGCTCGCTTTTCTCGGTGCTGTACTTCGGAGGTTCGCTGGTGGGATCAGGAGAGCTTACGATTGGAACGCTTACGTCGTTCGCGCTGTACAGCGGCTTCATGGGCCTTGGTTTCTCGGGCGTGTCGTCATGTCTGAGCGAGATGAAGAAGACACGCATGTCGTCGCAGGCGCTGTTCGATTTGCTATCGCTGCCGCCTGCAGCTGACGGCGAGGGAACGCTGGCCACTGTGAAGGGCCAAGTGAGTTTCAACAACGTGTCGTTCGCGTACCCGTCGCGTCCGGACATCCTTGTGTTGGGCCGCCTGAACATGGAGATCAACCCTGGTGAGGTGGTGGCTATCGTCGGCAAGAGCGGCGCTGGAAAGACCACGATCGCGTCGCTCATGTCGAAGATCATCAAGCCTACGAGCGGCACGGTGACTCTGGATGGTGTTGACATTGCTACGCTGAAGGCCTCGTGGTTGCGCAAGCAGATTGGTGTTGTCAACCAGGTTCGTTTTTATGGTCTGTTTGTGTTAGTGATTTTTAGCAAAGAGCTCACAACGTGTGTTGCTTTGCTTCTCGCAGGAGCCGTCGCTTTTCGCCTCTACAATTGCTGAGAACATCATGTACGGTGCCGAGGTACACAACAAGGAGCAGCTCATCGCTGCTGCTAAGGAGGCCCACGCGCACGACTTTATCATGGAGTTACCGAACCAGTATGACACATTCGTGGGTGAGAAGGGTGTGGAACTCTCTGGTGGTCAGAAGCAGCGTATTGCCATTGCCCGTGCACTGTACAAGCAAACTAACATCCTGCTCTTCGACGAGGCCACGAGTTCGCTTGACGGTCGCAGCGAGGACATGATCCGGCGTGCTCTCCAGTCAGCGGCCGAAAACCGGACCGTGTTCATTATTGCTCATCGTTTGAACACCATCAAGCACGCCAACCGCATCATTCTGCTAGAGGAGGGTGTTATCGCGGAGACGGGCACTTTTGACGAACTGAACCAGGAAGGCACTAAGTTCTACAACCTAGCCCACAACCAAGCTCCTTTGCTCTAGATCCAGCGGGCTATGAACTGGTACTTATTGGAGAATATGAGTTCTTTCCTTTTCTTGTGCGTTTCCTACTCGGCTCTGTTGGTGATTGAGTCTTGTGTGCTCTCGTTTTGGAGCTTGATGGTGCAAGAGGGGCACTGAGCAATAACCATCTCTAGCTGATCGGCATATCCGTTCATCTGCGCCAAGTTCTCCTGTGAACAGCAAACCCAGGGTCAGCATTCAAATTCTTATAGCGTCAGCCAGAGACTATCGATTCCATACCTCCAGTACTTTCAAGCGCCCTTCGAGGTCCGACTTGTCTTCATCTTTCGTGGCACTGTCGTCGCTGTGGGTGTCACGCTGCTTTGAACGCGAAATCTCGAGCATTTCTGTCAGCTCTTCGATTTTAGCCTGCTTCGCCTTGATATCTTGCGCAGATTTTTTGCTATCAGCCAAAGCTTCGCTGTGGTCGTGCACAAGCACCTTGTATTTGTCTTCCCAGCGCGCGAATTGTTAGAAGAAGTTACCCAGCCAGCTTCGACGAATTCACGAACGTACCATTCAGTGCCGAATACTCCGAATTGACATTTGCAACTTCCTTCTGCAGCTCTTCAATGGTGCGTTTGTTTTTATCTTGGTCTTTCTCTTGGTGCTCGCACTGGTTGGCGTCGTGGGTCTTGCTAGACGAGGACTCGTGGTTGGGCTCAATTGAAGGAACGACGTGCTTGGGTGGCAGCCCAGAAACAGTGGCAAGCATTGAATGGGATGTGGGCTGAGGCTCATGTTGTGCGGGTTGCCCTGTGTGCTCCGGCTAGTACAAAGGTGAGACCAATATGTGATGGGACACATACATAGCAACAATACCTTGGTGCTATCTTCGCTCGGGGTTTGCTGTTTTTCTCCTTGGGTGCGTTTGCGCTTGTTTGGCTTACGCTGCTCCCACTCGTGACATTTTCCGGCAAGCTGAGCGCTAAACGAGGTTCCGTTCGTCGCGTCCAATTGCTCGAGAACGAGAACACTTGTCTTGATACGGGAGGCAAGAGATCTATTAGAGCACGACACAGTCAGTCCTCATCCGCGAAAATGCAGCCGGCCGAAGACGCACCGGATGTACTTCTGCTTCGTCGTCCACGTCGACTCTCGCAGCGTCTCCATCTTCTTCGTCATGGCCGCCTGTGACTCGCGCGACGCTTGTAAGTCGAGCCTGTACTTGTCCAGCTCCTTTGTCTGGTGCTCCTTCGTCTGCTTCAACGCCCCGATCTCCTCACACAGCTTGGCCTTGCTCGCTTGTGCAGCTGCCAGCTCTTCTTGTGCTGCTCGGAACGAAGCTCAGTCAACAACCACACACTACTATCTATCCCCGGAGATAACTCCCTGCACCCTGCTTCAGCTGCTCGTTCAGCAGTTTCTGTCTCGCGTGCACGGACGCGCTCTCGACGCTCTGCTTGCTCTTGCGCTCCTGGCAGCGCGTCAGCTCATGCAGGATGTTCTCCAGCTGCGCAAGTGGTGGCCGCGTGTGGCCCGCACGCGCGGTGTGGCATGACCCGGACATTCTCTCCGCCTTGGATCTTGAGCTGGTCCTTGCGCTGCAACTTCGACACTGAGTGCGGAACAAGGTCAACTTCAATGACCATCACTCTGGTAAGTGGCATTTTCCAGAAAACGACGCAAACCCGCTCACCAACTCAGATTCCTGCCAGACAATCGCTGTTGTCGTCCTTCCGTGGCTCTGGTGGACGATAAATGATTGACATCGGGATGGGGGTCTGGCTGTCCAGTAGACCTTTAGTTCACATTTTGAGTATTAGGCGACTATCTAGGCAAATCACAGGAAGATGTTGCACGCTACGAAACAGGGCACCTTTCCCGCAAGTGATTCTAGAATGATCAAGTACTCGATCTTTAGCCAAAGATTCTCAAATCGCTGAGCACCGAGTGAAGTAGGTAGGACTCGATAATTAGCGAGGATCGACCATTCTACCAAACGACTCACTCATTTATTAATTCATCACGCACTAAACCAAGAACCATGGCACCCTCCCAAAGGAGGCGAAGCCAGGCGCTGAGCCACCAGCTGCCACCGGCGGAAGTCGCCCAACGAGCCTCCCCTTCAGCTCAACCTGGTAATGGCCGCCAAGCACGTCGAGCAAGAGTGCACATTCCTCCCTGCTCGCAGTGACGATGAACGTAACTGCATGTACCATAACTACCTGTGCGACTCCACGTGATCGACCACAAAACGCGCGCGAAGCGCCTTGCTGCTCAAAGGCGCACCCGCGAACAGCGCAAGTTGCGCTTGCGTCGAATGCTCGCAGCTCAAATTGGGCGTCCGTCTGCAAGTTTCCGGGATGACAGGAGAGTGGGGAACACGAGGATTTTCTTAGCCGCGAAAAACATGTTTCTATTGACTAAAAGCGAAGACGCGGGTATGAATTAGTCGGTAAATCGGCAAAGCATCGATCTTCTAGTAGAAGACGCAGTCAAATCTCAATGACAGACTACTTTACGGAAAGTACTGCGTATTTGGCGTTGTAACTGGACTTTATTGATAGCCTTGCAAATTTACAAAAGTGATGCACAATCGATCATGTGGCGACAATTTTTCGATTTACTCAGTAGCTGGGTTAGAGACCTAGTGAGCAGTGAGCAGTTCACTGCGAGCAAAAAGAAAATGAGCCGGTGCTCTTGCCGAGAGACTTGAGCGCAGATGGTCGTCTACATATAGAGGTGGCCATCGTCCTTCGGCCACCACTTTGGAATTTGCGTCCGTTGTGTTACATTGACCAAGATGAAGGTCTCAGCGCTGCTGCTTTTCCTTAGCGTCGTTATCGCCTTCATCGCGACTCCTTCGCCTGCCTGGGCGGCTGCCACTGCATACAATGAGCGCTCTTATGGTGAGATCATCGACTACCTCCTGGAGCTCGAAACCAAGTACCCGGACTACGCCGAAGTCTTCAGTGTGCAGGACAAGTACGATCTGCCCACGCGCAAGGAACTGCAGTGCACTCGAGCCAACAAGACAGTGCCCTGTGAGCAGTATGTTATCAAGATTACGGACGAGGCGACGCTGCCCGAACCGGAACGTCCCGAGTTGATTTTCAGTGGAGCTGTGCACGGCAATGAACGGGTGGGTCCGCAGGCAGTTGTCGCACTGGCAGAGCTGTTGCTTGTGCATGCCAGCAGAACCGACGGTAATCCGTGGCTTAAGCATCTTGTCAAGACCCGCACAATCGTGATCGTCCCTACCGCCAACGCATACGGCTACAACCACAACGTTCGAAAGGAACTTGACGTTGACCCGAATCGAGACTTCCCGTACAACCTCGACAGTGATGAAAACTGTATGGTGACTATGGCAGCTCGGGCACTGAACGAGCTGTGGCGCGACCACTTGTTCCAGCTTGGCATCACATTCCACGCGGGTACACACTGCATCACCTACGAGTGGGGCGGCAAGAACCACGTCTTGGAGTCTGGCACAAGTGAGAAGAGTCCCGATCACCGCAGCCAGCAACAACTCGCTCGGATTATGTCTCGGTTCGGAGGAAAATTTGAAGAGAACGACGACTACTACCCAGACGGCACCATGAACGACGTCGTATATGCGGTGAATGGCGGTATGGAAGACTGGGGCTATGCGGCATCTTGGGAAAACGAATTCACAACACCGAAGCCCATTCAAGCTTGCAATCCGACAAGCTACAGCGGATATCCGAGTGCCAAAACGGTGTACAACAATGCCACCCACCGCGCATTCAATGTACTGATCGAGACGAGTGACAGCAAGCAGCCGAACGCTACTAGTTTGGGTGACAGCTCCGCACTGTCAGATGAAGCCTTGAATGACTATTTGCCAGCTTCGGAAATGGTCGGCCACGTTCCTCGCAATGTCCGCTTGTCGCTATTATACATCGATATGGTGCAGCCGTACGTACTTTGGAAAACGAAGCCGCACAACACCACCGTCAAGAAAGCAGCAACGTTCGAATGGGAAGTCGCTGGAGCCATAACGGTGGACAGTACGCAATTGAAGATTTGGTCTGATGACCCCTCTGATGCTTCGCTCACGCGAGCTCAGAGTGGTGTCACGCGATGGTATCACGAGGATCTGGGCTTGAAGGTGAAGAACAACAACAAAGGTTTGTTCACCGCAAGCGTCGAATTTGCGGCTGCGGGGACATACAGTAATCTGCGTGAATAAACAACGCCTGGCAACTTATATATTTTGATACCTTGTGCACGGCTGGGAAAGGGGTCCCCCCCAGGTGTTTACGCTAACCTACTGGTTTTAGATAACACCTTGCCACGTGTACTTTTGATTGGCTATGCTCTCAGAGACGAATCAATATCATTGGCTAACAAATTAAGGTTCCGCCAATCACAGCTTCCTTTCAACATTTGAATTTTGGCGCCGGATTGAGGAGAGATGCATATGAACGCATGAACTCCTGGAAGCCTCCCCTCACAACTCAATTCTCCTCCAGCCCCCCACACCCGCTCACAATGAAGCCCTCCCATCCCGTCAAAAGAATTCGCCTCACTCGACACCAGAAGCTGCTCTTGTGCCAGGCCGCCAAGGACTTCCCGTCCTACACATGCGCCGAGCTCGCTCGCTGGGCAAAATCGACTTTCAACCTCCCGGCTTCTCTAAACAAGGCAACGGTCAGCAGGATCACCAGAGGCCACGCCGCGCTGCAGCGCCAGCCCACTGAGTCGGACGAGAGGAAGAAGCGGCTTCAGCCGGCGCACGCATTAGTCGACCAGAACGTGGTCGAGTTCGTGCTACAGGCAGAGGAAGAAGGCATCTGCATCAACGGCGCCATGATCATCTTTTTCGCCACCGAGGTGTGCGAGAAGCTCGCAATCCCCCGTCATTTGCGTCCGCGTATTGGCCCTTCCTGGCTACGCTGCATGCAGGAGCGGTACGGCTTTCGCTGGCGTCGTGCATACGGCGAGTCCGCCACCGTGGATCTGGACAAGGCCAAGGAGCAGTTGGATCGCGTCAGGGCCGCCATCCGCATGTACCCTCCTCGCAACGTCTTTAATATGGACGAGTCGGCGCTGTTTCACAACGCAGTTCCGCGGGGGTCCATCTGCAAGGGCGCCGCCCCCGCCTTGAAGCAGAGCAAGGCGCGCGTGACGATGGCGTGCTGCACCAACGCTGATGGTTC
Organism: Phytophthora x cambivora; assembly: GCA_033557925.1. Classification (NCBI taxonomy): domain Eukaryota; phylum Oomycota; class Peronosporomycetes; order Peronosporales; family Peronosporaceae; genus Phytophthora; species Phytophthora x cambivora. Next base: position 10,233,283 of record JAUCEB010000011.1, on the reverse strand, counting down.
GGAAAAGCTACCTCTATTGTTTCTTGGCACGGCAGCCAAGCCGCGATGGTACTCTCGCAAGCCTGAAGAGATGCAGTACATGGGTACACCCAAGGGGTGGATGACCACCTGGATGTACCAGCAGTGGCTGGTGGGACTAGACGAGCAGATGGCCGCCGAAGATCGCCATATTCTTCTGCTGGTTGATAACGCATCGTCGCACGATGAGACAGGGTTGACACTGACTCACACCCGAGTTGAGAAATTGCCTCCAAACACAACTGCCAACATCCAGCCACTGGATCAAGGCATTATATATTGTATAAAGCGGGAGTTACTCAACAAAAAGATGCGGCATGCATACTACAACATTGGTGAGGCTGAGCATGAAGACAATCCATACCAGGTAGAGCTTCTTACCGCCCTTCAGTGGTGTGAATCTGCTTGGGAAAAGGTTAGTGAGGAAACCATTCGGAACTGTTGGCTGCACTCTTCTCTGATTAACAAGGGCAGCGTGTCATTCATTTTGAATTAAATCAGTACATTCTTGTTAAACATTGAAACTTGCTATAATCGATGTTTCTCTCTCTTTCTATGCATATCAGGCGTTGTTTATTCACGCAGATTACTGTACTACATTCAGGCTGTCGCCACAGTCGACCAAGACTGGGCCACTCAAGGCACCGGAGAGGACATCCCTGCCCCCAAGGTAAAGCCGCAAACGCACCTCGTGAATGCTCGCACCAACGAAGACTGGTTGTACTCTAACAACGACCGGGTCGTGAGAGGCCAGACAGTGTGGGCATCGCAGGTGACAAAGGTCATCGTGGGTTAGATTGCCAGTTTGCCGCATTTCGCAATAGAAGAAGCCCCCGCCTTTGCAAGACAGGAACCTACTTGTTGATGTCATATTCACAATAAGGCGCTTGTTAGCTGTTGCCTTCGCCGTCAGGAGTCCTTCATCTCTAACATATGCGTGCATTGTGCCCAAAGACATGGAGCCTGTCAGTCCTGTTGTCGGTAAGTGCTAGTAAAGTAATGTAAAAAGCGTTCGAGGAGGACCTATGCGTCTTCTGGTAGAGTTGGCACCTAGCTGAAAGCTACCTTCGCTTCACGTTGCGCGCACATTTTTTGGTCTTGAAGGTCTTCGTTCTTAAGTTACTACAGCTCGGAGTAGGCGTTTGTGGAGCGGTAGTACGACCCGGGGTAGCCCATGCTCATACCACGCGAGGGCATTCGTGAACCGCTCAAACCACCACGTGCCCCAAAGCCGTAGCCACCACGTCCAGCAGCACCACCTCCAGCCTGGCCAGCAACTTGAACCAGGAACATATGACCTGATGGGCAAGCCACGCGCCTGCAGAAGTGAAAGAAGTATGAGCAAAACGATTCATATCAACAACATACATACTCAGCAGATAGGAGACGTACATGTTATACATGTGAGGTAGCACGCGCATCTGGATATGGCATTGTGGGCAGCGCACGAGCGCTCCGTGCGAGCTCGCTCTGTACGAAACTGGCTGGTTCAAGTCAGGGCCGCCTGACGGCGTCGACATCCGCATCCCGCCCACTGCACCACCGGTCTCGTCGCCCCGAGGCTTTGCTTCCCTTTCCGTGACTGCAGCGCCGCAGTCGCGGCAAAACCGATGTCCAAGTCGCACACGTGGGTGATCACACTGCTTCTTGACCTGCATTTCTGCCATGGTAGCACGGCACGACGGGCACTTATCGTAGTTGCTGGAATCGGACTTCTGGATCTCCTTCAGACAACTCCAATGGAAACTATGCCCACACGCGGTGGTGTAAATGGCATCCCCGACATCCATCGTCTCGAGACAAATCGCGCACTCCTCCGCCTCCTGCACCACAGTGGTCTCCACAGTTTCTGCCCCTTCCAAGTCTTCCTTGTCTTCAAAAATGTCACCAGCAGCGTAGGGCTTCGCCACCAGGGCGACGGATCTTTTCTCCGCGTCTTCGAGGAACGAGCTCAACTCCTTCGAGTAGAGCGACTGGGGTGGCGCATCTCGAGCGCAGTCGTCCAGACTCCTCGAGTATCTGGACCGGAGAGTGCGCAGATCTGGGCGGGGGCCCAGGTGTTTCTCCTCGATTGCGCGCAGCCTCATCTCCCGCCGAGCCTGAGCTTCCGCCACGTCTCGTTCACGTTGGGTGCGCTCCGCCTCGCGTTGACGCTCCTCCTCCTCCAGCGCCGCCACTTGGCGGGCGCGCGCGCGTTCCACGTCTTCTGCGCGCCGACGCTCGAGCATCATCTGGTTCTGGTCTCGAATGCAGCGGTCGCACACCCGCACGGGCTCATTATTGTAGCGCATAATAGTGTTGCTGGGCATGATTTTGTGGGTCCGCGAGCAGCTGCCACACACAGCGTTGCCACAAGCCTGCGTGGAATGGAATATACCACAAATAATAAGGTTAGAGAGAGGTCAGTTAACAAACACTAGCGAAGAAGAACTCACGCGGCAACGATGCTTGCGCCGGAAGGCGTGGAACTTCTTGTCGCACACGAAGCAGTCCGCTGCCGACTCGAACTGAGCATCCGGCACGGTGGGGGCGCCTCCGGGGCCGCCTGCTATGGTCATGCCGAAACCTATCCCGGTCGACGAGCCCTGTGCGCGCATCGCGTCTCGGTGCGGTCTCTGGTCTGTGTCTGACTTTGAGCGTGTGCCGTCGTCCTTGTCTTGATTTTTTTCCGTTCCGTACAGAGAGGGGAAAGCAAAAAAGCCATAATAAGGGGACATTTCACCTCTTTACATGGGAAAATTACGCCGAAACCAGCCAAAAAATAAAATGACCAAGTCCACCGAAGCGAACCGAGTGCGTGCGCCGCTGCGAATGTATGGTGTCCATATCGTTCCCATTTCTTACGCGTATATTACCCATCAATGTGCAGGATATTTATTACCGCAAGGCCAAGGAGGTGGGCTTCCGCGCGCGCTCGGCCTTCAAGCTGCTGCAGTTGGACGAGCAGTTCGACTTCCTGCGCCACGTGCAGCGCGCCGTGGACCTGTGCGCGGCGCCCGGCAGCTGGAGCCAGGTGCTGAGTCGCAAGCTGTACGACGCCAGCAACGTGCAGAGCTCCGACAGCGGCGACGTGCGCGTCGTGTCCGTGGACCTGCAGGAGATGGCGCCGATCGCCGGCGTGCAGCTGCTGCAGGGCGACATCACGTCCAAGCGCACGGCCGAGCAGATCATCGGCCACTTCCACGGCGCCAAGGCGCAAGTGGTGGTGAGCGACGGCGCGCCCGACGTCACGGGCGTGCACGACATCGACGAGTTCGTGCAGGCGGAGCTGCTCGCGGCGGCGCTCAACATCACCACGCACGTGCTGGAGGAGGGCGGCTCTTTCGTGGCCAAGATCTTCCGCTGCGAGCAGTACGATCTGCTGGCGACGCAGCTCAGTGTCTTCTTCGAGAGCGTGTCCTGCTCCAAGCCCATGAGCAGTCGCGCGCAGAGTAACGAGGCCTTCGTGGTGTGTCAGGGCTTCCGACTGCCCGAGAACTACACGCCCGTCATGACGTCGTATCTGCTGCCGCGGTATGGACTTGAAGAGGGCGAGGCGCATGACCCGCTGTTGATTCCGTTCCTTGCCAGTGGAGATCTGTCTGGGTACGACGACGCCCAGCAGTTTTGCTGAGGTGAGGGAGACATGAAATAGATCGAGCGATTCATCTTTACCGGCGGTGTGTGCTATTGTTTTTGCTAAGGCACTTGGACGACTGATGTGATTCGAGCTAGCGAGGATACGCTTTCTATCGCGAGCACGAGGGCATCTTTCTTGGCTTCCAAGACGTCTACGATGCGAGCTTCTACAATTGTCTTCTCGTCGCTGCTTGCTGGATCCTCTTGCTGCAAAGTACATGACAGCACCGGCGTCACTGAGCGCTTTCTTGGGTCCCAGCCAAAGAACTGGTTGATAGGCTTCTGGGATAATTCGTCACTATCGGACAGCTTCGTGCGCTGTAGAGATTCTTCATTTGCCTCGCAGACCTGCTCGATCATAGCCGCGCGGTCGGTTGCAGTGGCATGGCTCCCGCATAAGCGTCCGGCCAAATTCTCCAAACAATCGGCAAAAGTGGTGACCGTTTGGCACAACTGGCGTAGCGTTCGTGCTGTTTGTTTATCGATCTTGGCGCCGCCTGGTGGAGGTCGCAGTTGCCCCGCGCGGTGACGCAGCAAAGCAGCGAGGTGGATCTCCAAGCACCCACCGCCAGCTACCACGTAAGGATTGTCGATCAAACTTGCCAACGTTTTGAGAGATGTTGTGATCACGTGGAAAAGCTCATCGTAGGCGAAGCGGTCCGGCGCGGCAATTGCAATGGTTGTCACTGGATGCTCATTTCCGCTGTTCGTGGTGGATGACGCCTGGCTTGCTGAACATTCTCTATAAAGTCGGATATATTCTTTGCTTCCGATAGTTTGCGTCGTGATGAGAGATAGAAATCCGAGTGCACAGCTGATAATGCTGTCATCGACTCTCCAGTCGCTGAGAATCGTGGCCCCACTCAGCATTTGCACGCCACCTGAAATGTGTACGATCCACCATTGGTTAGTACTACAGTAGTGAACAATGAGCAGCCCAATTTCACAGCCCAATTTCCAACGTACGGATATACGTGGCGGACAGTCGGTCAAGTGTGAAGATACCCTTGGCAGCCAGGTACGTTTGCAGGTACTTCGGTATGATTTTCTGCGATAGCACCGCAGTCGCGCCAAGTCTCTGTAGTCGGTCGCCTACCTGCCGAAGCGCTTCCAGTCGGAAGCTATTTAACGAACCGGAGTGGCTTATACTTGTACTGGTATCTTCCTCCTCGAACTCTGCAAGAGGTTCGATAGTGATGTTGAACAAGGCGACGCGTACATTGCAAATGGGAGGAGATAACGAGCTGCGTCTGGCGTTTTGGCGTCTCCCTCGAGACGGCCATGGGAGATCGAGAAGAACTGTTTGCTTCCACAGCTGCGACTTCGCGATTGACGTTTGACCGGAAGCAAACAAGAGCTGCACAGGAACGGCCTCGCCTGGGTTTTCGACAACAAAACTGAAAACGCTCACGAACGCCTGAATGATAAGTGGAATAACCACCGCGTCTGCAGTGATCTCATCCAGCCCCGTCGTGGACTTGGAGGAGACGATGCCACGAATCACTGCGGAAAGCGCAATTTCCGAGCTCCAAGTCACAGCCACACACACAGGACACTGCTGTTCGTCCAGATACTCGAGAATCCAGTCGAGCACCAACTGCAAACCTAGCAAACACGGCCATTAGTTCTGCAATGCGCACCTACATTTTGCCCGACAGCTACGAAGTGCGCACCTTTACTTACGACACGGTGCGGGATCTCTGCCAGACTACCCTCCTGGATCTCCAGCTGCAGACTACCAGCAATACTATTTAGTCCACACAGAACACTCAATCTCCTCTACGAACAGACACCCCACCTCGCACTCAAACCCGCAAGGAAGAGCCCTCCATCAGCATGGTTCCGGATCTGCACCACCAGAATCGCGCAGCAAAAAGCACACATCGTTAGAGCAAATCTACCAAGCCCCCGAAGCATTGTGCTACCAGGACCTTGCTCTTGAGTATGTGGAGGTACGCGTTTGCGATCGGGCAGTCCCCAACGCTGCGCAGCACCACACAACCTGCAGTTAGTTTGTCTTCCCTTGGGGAGAGACACCCATTTCCCAACGCCAACGCCAGCATTGCCGGGCAACGCTCTTCGCCGCTGCACCCAGATTGAAATTTTCGCAGCCCGGTCTGACTTTCGCAACTTACGCGACGCTGGCGACGTATCGCTCGGCCACGGAAGTGGCGGTGAGGGCGTCCGGGCACTGCGCGTTGGCCTGGACGAGCTGCGCCCTGCCCAGCGGACCGTAGCTGCCGGCCACGAGCGCCTCCAGCTCCTTGCTCACGCGCACCAGCCGCCGCTTGACCTCCCCCCGAGAGAGCTGCGCCGCCTCCATTGTCCAAGTGGACGTCAAGCGACCGCTAAAGATCGCTCAAAGTGCAACGCTGTATCCATGTGGGGTAGGGCTCACTGACAAGGTCTATGGGTTTCGGCCCCCTCATTGGCCGAAACCGGTCCGCCCCGTTGCTGGCTCTCTGATCGGTGACGCAGACGGCAAAGGCTGGCACACCAGTTGCCTCTACGCGTCGAGCTCGACAGGCCGGAGCTGCCCTCCACCGCGTGTCGGTACACCAGCATTGCCGATATCATTGCCACCCCCTCAGCTCCGGACTCCGCTTCTTGCAGCCCCACACACAAACTCACAGCTCCACTCGACCATGCTCATGTCGTACGGCGTGTCCATCGCCATCATCAATTCGGTGGTCAACGCGCTGTGCGACCCGCTGCGCAAGTACCTGACCAAGTTCATGGACCCGTTCATGATCGTGGCGCTGCGCGGACTCATCCAGGCGCCGATCTTCGTGCTGTGGGCGCTCGTGGACACGGGCGGCCGCCTGCCGCCGCTCAACCACCTCTTCTGGACGTCCGTGTGCATCAGCGGCTGCATCAACATCATCACGAGCTACCTGTACAACCGAGCCATCCAGATCTCCACGCTCTCGGCGACGGTGCCGTTCCTGTCGTTCACGCCGGCGTTTCTGGTGATCGTGGCGTTCCTCGTATTGGGCGAAGTCCCGACGGTCTCGGGCGTGCTGGGCATCTCCATTGCCGTCATGGGCGGCTTCTGGCTGCAAGGCGCCCAGGACCAACACACAATCAAGGATCCGCTCATGGACTCGTCCAACGCGAGCAAAGGGTCCATGTACACGATCCTGGTGGCCTTCTTGTGGAGCATCTCCAACGTGTTCGACAAGATCGGCGTGCAGAACTCGACGCCGCTGGTGTACGGTGCGACCATCCAAGTGATCGTGGCCGGAGGCAGCTATGTTTTGCAGAAGATGCGTGTGGGAGGAGAGGAGATCTACATGCCGATCGGGCAGGAGGTGAAAATCCCGTGGAAGTTCGTCATCCTAGCGGGCGTCACGAGCGTCGTGGCGTACTACATTAACCTCGTGGCGACGCAGCACCTCGAGGTATCGTACGTGATCGCCATCAAGCGATCGGGCTGCATATGGAGTGTGCTCATGGGGCGATTCCTGTTCCGGGAGCGGAATCTGCGGAAGAAAATCCCCAGCATCCTGCTCATGGTCCTCGGTGTTGTCTGTATTGTCATGGGTAAAGAGTAAATAATACTTCCTGTAATAGAAGAACCTATCGCTGTCTTCGCGTGCATCCGCAAAGTACAGTTATATTACCTCGCAGACTACGTATCTATCGATCGGGTGTCCTAATCAAGCCCGCTGAATACAGACAAACAATACCCCTCCTAACCTACTGGAACAGCGCGTCCTGCGACCAGGACTTGCCCTCGGGCGTGTCAAGCCACTCCTCCGACTGTGCAATGTCGTCCTGGATCGCCTTGATCAGCGCTTCGAGCGACGAGAAGTTCATCTCGGGCCGGATGTAGCCCGAGATGAGAAACTTGAGCTGTGCACCGTAGAAGTCCTCCTCGAACTTGTGCAGAAGGTGGGGCTCCACCGTCTTCTCCTGCAATACGGCAATCGGCCATAGCAAACACAGCAAGCAGTAACAGTCAGCGTCTCCACCCCCTACAGTCTCAGCCCGTTATGCTGCAGCGTACCTCGTTCTTGAAGTACGGGTTCCAGCCGATGCTGGCGACGGCCTTGTACGGGCCCTTGCCATCCACCGTGGCCCAACCACAGTAGATGCCCGTGGGCAGCTGCTCCAGCAGGTCACCCAGGTCCTTGCTCGAGAGGTTGGCCGTGGGGCAGCCGAGCTGCTTGCCGCCGCGGCCGAAACCCTCCACCACCGTCGCCTGCAGCCGCAGCACCGTCTTCAGCTGCTCGATCGCCATGCTGAGCTGTTTGTGTGTCTTGGGCGTTGAAGTCGCCGTCGAAGAGTGAGCAGCGCAACGAAGGAGTCGTCGGCGATACAGGTCGTGCGTACCGAAGGGGGTCTGACGCGATGTGCAGTATGTATGACCACGGCGATTCGTAATCTGTGGTGTGTCGCACATATGCTGCAATCATTACAGCACTGACATAGCGTAACCGGGTACATCCTGGTTACCTGATAGTTACACCGAACTTTCATTGCGCGTTCTTTCCGGCCATGGCACTCTTTCGCAACTCTGACAGGAGAGTGATGGTCTCCGTTGGATGGATGCATTCGCTTCATATCCCAACCGACCGACCAGCGAAGTGGCCAGCAGCTCCGTTCCCACTAGATACGCACCGAGGAGGTCTCTATGACGAGCGTGGCCAGCAGCTCCGCAGCCGGCAGCAGCGTCACCGCCACCTCGACGCTCTCAGCGCTCACGCCGGCCTTCACCATGGTGCCCAGCTCCGTGCGCCGCCGCGCCTCCGCGCCAGTCAACGCCAGCGAAGACGCCGCAGCTCAACGCAAGAGGCGCCACCGTCCCAGACAACGCAAGAAAAAGGACCCAGCGGCGCCGGCAGAGACAGAACAGAACGCGACCCCTAACGACGTGGAGGCCGCCGCAGAAGCACAGGACAAGGCCAAGCCCAAGAGGAAGAAGAGACCGGCCAAGAAGGACGTCAATGCTGCTGCTGCTCAGGCCCCAGCGGCTGAAGAGGAAGAGGACGAGCCAGAGTTTTGTCTGCTGTGCGCCGACCCGATCCGGTTCTACGCCGTGGGCGAGTGCAACCACCAGGGCATCTGCAGCAGGTGCTCGATGCGCATGCGGCTCATCATGGACGACCGCAACTGCCCCATGTGCAAGCAGCCGCTGGAGCGCGTGGTTGTGAGCAGCGCGCCACAGCCGTTCGAGAGCTTTGAGCTCTGGGGCGACGCGGCGGGCCCCGAGTCCGTGCTGGACGAACCGTCGGACATGATCTTTGTGGACTGCAGAGCGCACTATTACGAGCTGCGCAGTCTCCGCGAGTTCAAGTGCCGCATGAAGCGCTGCAGGGAGGCCAAGCACTCGCTTGGGCAGCTCAAGGAACACCTGCATCGCGACCACGGCGTCGAGTTCTGCGAGTTGTGCTTGGCCCACCAATCGTTCTTCATCCAGGAGCAGGAGGTGTTCACGAAAGGCGCCCTTAAGGGACACAACATTGGACGCAGTCGTGGTGGGCCAGCAGGACAGAAGCATGCTAACACGGGCAAAGACTTCCACCCTATGTGCCAGTTTTGCCGGAAGCGATTTTACGGCGACAAGGAGCTGTATGAACACCTGGAGCGCGACCACTTCAAGTGCCACATCTGCAAAGTGGAGAACGAGTACTTCCGCAACTAGTAAGCTGACTTGACATGTGTGGGTATTTGCGTAGTTTGGGAGCTAACGCGTTATTGTTTGATGCAGCGCTAGCTTGGAAACGCATTTCCGTCGAGAGCATCACTTGTGCGAAGATCCAAGATGGTACGTGCATACGCCTGCAAGGCCAATATGTTTCTAGATAGTTTGCTGACCTTGTACATTATTGCAGCCTCGCAATGCGTTTCGTTGTGTTCCCGAACGACGTTGAGTATCAAGCGCACATGAGTTCCATCCATGGCGTGCACAACCGACTGCAGTTCAATTTCCAGGTCGCTCGCAACGGTGGCAATCCCATCAATGGCCCCGTCAACGCGGGTTATGCTGATGGAGTTCCTGACCACTGGAACTACGGAGTTAGCGACCATCCGCCCTCGGCACCAGTTCGGCTAGAAGACGCATTCCCGGCACTACCGACGCCTAGTGGACCCGCCCCTCCTCCGGTAGTGAGACCAGCGATCGCTCGGCCATCAAGTGCCCACACGCAGGGTCCACCTCCTGCTCGGCGTGTGCCCACTCCCCCTCGGAGTCAGATTGTTCGCAACCAAAGGTTGGCCCAAGCGCTTGGGGTTAATCGACCAGGTCTGGCTGGAGGTGACACTGCCGCTTTTGAAGAAGAGATGAAGACCCCTAGCTACCCGGAAGACCTGATTGCATGGGGGAAAGCGAACACTAGCTACCTTATGGTGGTAGAACGTCGCTTGGAGCGTATCGTGCAAGAGTCATCGTGTCATAGCGTCAGTTTGAGAGTGATGTCGGGCGAAGAGGTACGCTGCTTATCCTTTCGGGCGCTTCTGTGACGATGTACTAACCTTCTGATTTTCGGTTGTACATGTATTTTACAGCGAGCATTGATGCATCAGTTGGCTTCAATTTACGGTGTCGTCTCCGAGTCATTCGGTGAAGATCCACGTCGCCGAGTGTCATTTTTTAAGCGCGATGACGCGCACGTGCCGGGTGTAACACTTTCTGCGCACATTGCCAATCTTAGCAAGCAGGCGCGAGCAGCTCAAGCATTGAGCCGACTGAAGTTCCTACCGCTGCGAGGCAGCACGCCACCTCCACAAACTGCGCCAGCCCCTGCTCGGCCTCCTGTTCCTGTCAACCGTGGATGGGAGCACATTGAGCCACGCCGCGCTCCAGTTATTGCAGACGCCTGGAGTGATGAAGAAGATGAAGGTGAAAAAACCGAAGAGGAAGGCAGTGCCGACTCGCAGGATCAAAACGAAGATAACGATAGAAAGCAGTCCGCGACGGCGTTAGCTGCTGCTGCTGTTGCTGAAGATGGCGATGACCACGCCGAAACGGAGGAACTTAAAGCAAAAGTTGCTTCGATTGAGATAGACGAAGAAGAATGGGAGTAAATGAAATGAGGATAGTTGAAGGCTGTCGATTCTTTACATGTACGTTGCTGTCTTAAAATTGAGCGTACAACGCACAAGCGAGTTAGCACAAGTTTGCGTCGAACAGGATCGGTATCAGATAACTGCAGTACTACTGTAGTTTTTATCGAAAGCAAAGCTTATTCGAACGAACGCAAGGGGACAACTTGCGCATTTGTTCTCATCTATCTGCACTAGTGTTACCTATCCGCCCTAAAAGTAGTTTTCGTGGATGTAAACGAGGAAGCCTACACTCAACGAGATGAGTCCCACCACCGCCAGCATTTTCAGCACAGACAGCGCAACGGAGATCGAAGGGTGGCGTTTTTTCTTGACCTCCTTCACGACCTTGGCGGCATCTTTCTCGGTGAGCTTGATAGGAGTGTTCCCCACCGCAGCCTTGAGGTTCTTCACCTCGGGACTTTTCTCCGCGGCAGCCTTCACCTTGTTGATGTCGGGATTCTTGCCCACCAGTGCCTTGATTTTGTTGAGGTAGGGCACGTCCGCCAAGAGAGTCTTCAGCTTACTGAAGCCCGAAAACCCGCGCTCTTCATCCTCAGTGTCAATTGCTGCATTGTCTTTGAGCTTTCGGAGAGCTGGGGCGTACTCGGCCGAGGCCGATACGAGTTTTCTACGGGAGGCGTCATCAGCGTTGGCGAACCCATGGCAGCATGCTGCGAGGGTAAACACCACCACGAGCAAGACGGCACTAAAGCGCATCGGGGTGGTCTTCCGGGTCGGTGGGTTAGGAGGAGAGTTGAGAACGGACTTTGAGCAATGGCGACTGGCCAAGCCCTTGCTTGCAGTGCAGGTCCTGCTGCTTGCTGCGTCCGACGACGAAGATAAGGATGAGGCTTTGAAATGTAGGGCTCAAGCCAATCAACTCGAGTGAGGACATCTGGGCGTCGTGCATGGACACTGGCAGTGTCACACTGCTAAGCTTATGTAGCTTATGTGGGTCTTTGAATCTACAACTTGAGACATCGTGGTTGAATTTTGCCGCTGTACCTCGCCGCACCGTTCACAGTGTGAACTTCACACTCAGCAGAATGTCAAAGTACATATTCCATGTACAGCAATATAATACCTGGTGAGCTGAGCAGTGGCGACGAATCACCTTCGGCACTCCAGCCTGGTGGAAGGACACTTTGTGTCTTCGGTGGTAAACTCTGCCGATCGGGTTAATGGCTTTCAGCAGACGAACAGCAAAAAGAGACTAAGCTTAAGCGAAGTAATACATGAACCGTGTAGTGCGAGAGGATCAAAGGACCTGATCCATCAAATTGGTGTTAAACAAAGCTCTGGTTAGATCCTAGCTCATGATGCTGGTTCCCCCTGGGGGCTCGTAGCAACCACGCAACAAGACATGATTCATGGCCATCGTTTTACTACTGGCGGCGACGGCGTTTCTTCCCACGTTGCTGAGGCTTAGCGCGACTTGCTTCTTGCTTCAACTTCCGATCAAGTAGTTTGGCCACTTTCGTCTGTCCCGCTTTCAGGGCAATTTGGACAGCATCACGAATACACAAGTCCCCTCTGCGTTGTTCTCGAACGTACCAGTACAGCCACTCGACGACCTCGGTGTGGCCATTTTCAGCGGCATACCGCAGCGCAGCTCCCACGTTGCTATCTCCACGATTCACGTAAAGCCACTGCACAATCTCCAAATGCCCATTTGCAGCAGCATAGCGCATCGCATCACTGGTGCAAACTTCTCGACGATTCTCAAGAAGGAAGCGTACGACCGCAAGATGGCCGTTTGCGGCCGCAGAGCGGATAGCGGCCTTGGAGCACCCCTCTCCTCGATTCGAATGGAGCCACTCTACCACTGCAAGATGACCATGAGCGGCAGCATCATCCATAGCCTTCTTGGTGCACCCTTCGCCTCGATATCGGTGCAACCACTCGACTACTTCAAGATGGCCGACTGCTGCAGCCCGATCCATTGCGTCGGTGGTGCATCCTTCACTGCGGCTAGCGTGAAGCCACTGGAGTATTGAAAGATGACCGAACTCTGCAGCAGTATCCATCAAACTTCCATCGTATTGCGGGTTCCAAACAGTGCGTTCGGGATAGCATTCGCCCACCCACTCGATAACATGGAGAAATCCTTTCATGGCGGCGTACTCAGCAATTCTGCTGCCGCTGCCCCAGTCCGGGTCACGAGCAGCAAGATACTCCAAGGCGCTCCTCGAAAGGCCCTTTTTGCACGCTCGCCGCACTTTACAACGAGAAGAAAACGTGTCCAAATACTCGTCCAAGCGTCTTGCAATACGTAGCTGCATTGCTTCATCAGGCGAAGACAGGCATGCTCGAGTCACAACCAGCGCTGAAGTTAGGACGGGGAATGCTGGGTATAGCTGGGTCTCTTGCGGCGTCGAACTCATGCTTCCACTAACTGTCTTAAGGAATTGTAGAGTGAGCGACTCGCGCTGATTGGAAAAGACCACTCGCCAACTACTTGTCGTACTCCGTCACAACGGACTGAATATGTATTAGGCGTGGATTCTCCAGTTATGTTGCCTACTCAAGGCGTTGTCGCTTCAACTTCTGCTCGAGTTCTCTTGCCACCTCAGCATGACCCGCTTGCATGGCTGCACGGGCGGCACCACGGATGCACGCTTCACTCCTGCGTTGTTCACGCACGATATCGTACAGCCACCCCACTACAGCAAGCTGCCCCTTTTCAGCAGCAAAACGCAACGCTGTGCCAGGTTGACCTTCCGTGCGGTTCGCGCGTAGCCACTTCACCACTTCCAAGTGACCATTACCCGCAGCCAGATTCATCGCCGCACTGGTGCACCCTTCACGACGGTTCTCATGGAGAAAACGCACCACTTCTAGATGGCCATTCCCAGCGGCATCGTCCATGGCATCCTCTGTGCATCCTTCTTTGCGGTTAGCATGGAGCCACTCAACCACCGCCAAATGCCCATTTGCCGCGGCGTCATCCATAGCCTGCTTAGTGCACCCTTCGCGTCGGTTCTCGTGCAGCCACTGCACCATTGCAAGGTCTCCATTGGAGGCAGCGATACTCATGGCGAAGGCGGTGCATTTCTCGCTGCGGTTGGCGTGCAGCCATTGCAGAACCGAAAGATCGCCAACTTCTGCCGCCTTGTTCAGCAGACAGCGACCATGAAGACTCCCCCACGAGGTGCGATCAGGGTAGCTCTCGTTCAGCCATTTCAGCACGTGCAGCGATTTCTTCGCCACCGCAACGTAAGCAGCGTCTTTGCCGTCACCCCAGTCTGGATCGCGAGTCGTGAGGTACTCGAGCGCGCGAAGTGAAAGTCCAGCATTGCAAGCCCGCGGCACCGTCCAGGTCGAGGAGAAAGAGTTCAAATACCCATCGAGGAGACCCACCACATGCGACAGCGAGTCCACGTCGTATCCGGGCAGACACTCGCGGCACACAACGATCGCCGTGGTGAGCAGCGGGAGACTCGGTTTTGCCATCTTCACCCTTTCGCACGTATCTTAGAAGATCTTGGGGTTGGGAACGAACGGACACTAAACACGTCACTGGTGAGTCACCAGAGGTGACCTTTTGGACATGCATTTTTGGACTACCGGTAGTCTTCCTCCTCCTCGTCTTCTTCTTCATCCTCGTTCATCATTTTCTTTTGGTCGCGGATGATTCGACAAAGTGACGTCCACTGCAGTTGCTCCACGGGCTGCAACTCTCCTCGCTTTGCAGGTGGGCGCACAGCTACGCTGTCTTTCACAGCTTCCAGCATCTTGGCGGCATCTTCCGGAGTGGGATTGTTCACCCACGCGCCGATGGCCAGAACGCGGGTCTCGATCTCCAGCATCACGAAGCGCAGAGCCGACAACATTCTCTTGGTCTTGGCTTCCTCGAGCTCTGGCGCGATTAAGATGCGGAAGGGAGGGTACTTCGCGATTGGGTCGCCACACACCCAATACGCCCACATCGTCGACAACGTGCACACGGGGAGTGTAAAGTCTTTGGGAAAGTGGTGCATGATATTGTCGTCCCACTTGAACGCCCTCGGGTACTTGGCGCGCTTCGGAGGGACAACGTAGACGGTTTCCCCCGCGCCGCGCTTCAACGGAGAAACTCGCCGAACTTCTGTCGTCAAGAGACAACAACATATCAGTAACCTCGTCCACGTTGCCCAGCATACATCAAGCTCTTACAAGTACCTGTCGCCGGTCTCGGTTGACTAGGGTTCACGGTAAACGTCCGCGCATCCACTACTTGTCTTGCAGGCGGTGGCACCTCCTGCACAGCAGCCACCGGTGCAGTTGCAGTGGCCGCTGCAACAGCAGTGGCGGCAGCCCCAGCACTAGGAGGAAGATTTTCTTGAATACTTCCATTTCCCAGTTCCAGTATATTCGTCGGAGCCAACAAAGGCTGCATAGCGTTATGTAGTGAAGGAGTCGGGGCATGCGTCCGTATCCGGAATGGCGCGGTATTTCCTCCAGGTGAGCGGTTGGGAGCTGAAGGTGACGCTGAAGGTGGAGCTGTAGCTGTAGCTGTAGTTGAAGTCGTCGTCTCGGTCCCCAACGTATCCGTCGCCCCCACGTCGCAAGCATCTGCAGCCTTTGATCCCAGCATATTGAGGTAGAATTGTCGAGCGCTGGCCAGCTCCTGCCGCGCGTCCGAGGCGCAGCGAACGGAGTAGTCAAGTCCGTACCGCGTGTCCTGCAGCGTCTGCTGCAGCAGGCGATAACGTGGCGCCGATTCCCTCTCGTCGGCACGCGCCGTGTCCACCCACGCGCGCACGTCTTCCACTGAGCGTCTGTACTGCGCCATCCAGTAGGCCGCATCAGCGTCGGCGCGCGCCAGTGCCTCGCGTGCCGCCTGCAGTTGCTCGGCCGCCATGATGCGTGTCATGTGGGCCAAGTTTCGTGTGCCGCACACAGCTCGAAGACGATGCGAAACGCCGCGGGGTAGGTTTGAACGAGCCAATCAGAGACGACAGGAGTCCGTTTTGTCGTGTGTGGAATTGCGCGGGAGTTTGCTATCAGTCACTTCCCATTTGGCGCCGTGCCTGGCAGACCAGTACAATAGCGGAGTGTGGGCAATAGCTGGCAATAGACAACGCCACACACCACTCAGCCCCGGGTCGTTTCGTGTCCCATCTCGGCGCTGCCATCCATCCGCCTCATTCCCACACATTCACACGCGATGGCTCCTGCCGACGTCCTGGTGGCCTCTCCCGTGAACGGCATGGTGGGGCTCGAGATGTGCTCGGCCACGCCGCCCGACAGCTGCAAGTCGCCGCACACACGCTCGCCGCGCCTGCTGCAGCGCGCAGGCATCCGCGCGTTGGAGCAGATCGTCACAGACGAGACGCAGTCGCCCCAAGCAGAGACT
The DNA here is from genome assembly GCA_033557925.1 of Phytophthora x cambivora. NCBI lineage: Eukaryota > Oomycota > Peronosporomycetes > Peronosporales > Peronosporaceae > Phytophthora > Phytophthora x cambivora. The sequence continues at coordinate 10,217,259 of JAUCEB010000011.1, read as the reverse complement.
GACGCTGGAGCGGAGACCGTGGCCGCCACGTCGTCCCTGACACCCAACGCCGTCAAGCGCAAGCGCCAGTCGCTGTCGCCCACCACTTCCGGTAAGCTCGGCAAGGATGGATGGTTGGTTGGCTGTCAATTGAGACTCAACGTGTGTGCGTTGATGTACTGATACTACAGCAGGGACTCTGGACTGTGAAGGCCCCGAGACCAGTCCGGACGAGCTGGAGGACTCACAGCCGTCGCAGCCGCCGCCCGAGGAGGAGCAGGTGAAGCCTCCCACGCCCCCGATCAAGCGCTTTGTGGCCAAGAGCAAAGACCGCAAGCGCCGCAAAGTGGACGTGATTGAGGCCGCGCTCAAGCGCTTCCACGAAGAAGAGAACAAGACTCCGCGCTGCTCCGAGTTCACCACCATCTGCCACCCGAAGTACAGTCTCAGCAGGAACAGGAATAGGAGACGAGAGGCGGCCAAGATGCGCGTGCAGGTGGGCGTGTCCCTCGCACAAGGCGCGCGCCCGTACATGGAAGATCGCTACTCGGTGGTTGAGCGTCTGCTGGATAACGAGGAAGACGCAGAAACGTCGCCCTGCTTGCTGGCGGTGTACGACGGCCACAACGGCGCGTATGCATCCGAGTACGCGCGCCGTCGGTTTAAGGACCTGCTTGGCGAGAATGAAGACTTGATGGAGATCAGTCGCCGCGCGCAATACGAAGAGCTGACCGACGACGACGTGGACAAAGTACGCGAGTTGCTGGTCGACGCGTTTGCGACCGTGGACGATGAAATCCTGCAGCGCACTGTCATTTTAAACAAGCGCGACGGCTCGACAGTGTTGCTGGGACTTCTGGTGGGCGGTAAGCTTTTCGTCGCGAATCTAGGTGACTCGCGCGGTGTGCTGGCCCATGCAGATGATAACAGCGAGTCGAGCGACGACGAAGAGGACGAAGTGGTGGCAAGTGCCGTGCGTCTGTCTGTGGATCACAAGCCAGATCTCAAGGAGGAGACCGAACGCGTGGAAGAGGCTGGAGGTAAGGTCATCTTCTCGGGGTGCTGGCGTGTGGCGCATGACCAGATCCCGCTTCGACTGGCCATCAGTCGATCGCTGGGCGATCACCCGCTCAAGACGAATCTACCAGCATCCTGCTCAGCTCCGCTTGTGTCGGTGGTCCCAGATGTTCGTGTAGTCAATGTGGAAGCAGCGGGTGAGTATCTCGTGTTTGCTAGCGATGGTCTGTGGGATCGTTTGAGTGACGACGACGCTGCCAAGATCGTCCGTTCTAAAGTAGCGGAATTTCACTGGGCGGAGGAGCCAACGAGCGCAGAGGATGTAACAAAAGAGGCGCTGCAGTTCGCCGCGAACGCGCTCGTGGAGGCAGCTCTGCTCAAGCGCAGCATGGACAACATCACGGCCATGGTCATTTCGTTCTCGGAGCTGCCCGAAGACGAGGAAAACTAACGCATAAGCACACCCAGAAAAACAGAAGCTTGAGAAGCGATCTTCGTCAGTCACACAGTGCTTGTCGAGATATACTAGTAATAGAGAATTCACCTCCAAATTGTACGGCGGTGGAGTAGTTTTCAGAACCCATTCCTACAGCATTCCCGCCCAAACCACTTGTCGTGCTACTGCAGTAAAATCATAACTCTAAACAACTTGTAAAAAATAATCATCAAACGACAACTGCTGCTGAGCCTTTCATCTCTGCTTCTTCCGTCGGCGAACAGTCTTTCACCGTGTGGTCTTGACGAATCGTACCGGAGTGTTCGTCGTCTCCCTCTCCCTCTTCGTCCTCGAAATTATCCTTGCTCGCATCGCCATGGGCAGGCGAGCTAAAGTCCAGTTCGTCGACAATTTCTTGGGGATCTGTTGTCGGGATCAGGAAGAGGAAGAAGATAGGGATCACCTTGAGTGCACTGCGAAAGATAATGGCTAGCCACAGCATGTCGTACTGGTCCTTCGCAATGCCCAACCACGCACAGACGAGAGCACCCCAGAACTCGCTGACACTCCGAGAAAAGTTGGAGATAGACATCAGCAGCGCAAACAAAGTGCCCTCGATACCCTTCGGACACAGCTTGGCACAGAGCACCATAACCGGCATCGTCTTGAGGCGGCTGATGACATCGGCAATTACAGCATCGCCCAGAACAAATGCCTTGTCAGGAATACCAACATCCAGGTTAGCCCGTGTCACCAGCACGATATCCAACAGCGACACCACCGCCAAACTGAGCTGCGCAATAAAGAAGATCAGACGGAAAGACATGTCCTTGAAGCACGCGTTGTACAGCATCGTTCCCACCATGAGGAAGATAAAACCGAACGCCGAGACAGTTCCCAAAAACTCGGGGGTAAACTTCAGCACATCCGTCGAGAAGTAGAAAAACACCTGCGAATACCCGGGACTAATCGCACCGGACAGGAACACCCACAGCGCGCACATCCAAATGACCGGGGTGCAGATAGCGCCCTTCAGCTGCCGCAGCTGCCTCTTTGCCGAGGACTTGAAGTGGCGCTTGCTCACCGTCGTCTTCGGCTCGTGCATGAACATGGAGAAGACCAAAATCGTCAGCGGACCCACAGCAGCGAAGCAGAAGACGCCCCGCACGCCCAAATTGTGCGTCGCCGGTCCTGACAAAAAGGAGCCGAGCACGCCGCCCACCGACATGGACACCCACGACACGGACTGCAGGTCGTTCGCGCCGTACTTGGGGTCCAGCCTCGACATTTCAACGACTCTGGCATCAATCACCACATCGATCACTGCCGTCGACAGACTGTTGAGCATGAGCACGAGCACTGCACCGAGCGGGGTCGTGATCAAGTCGGGGACGGCCAACGTCAGCGTGGCGATGGCGCCCAGAGCGCTGCACAGGATCATGTACGACTTGCGGTGGTAGCCGAACAGCGGCAGACTGTCCGATATGATGCCGTAGAGCGGCTTGACGCCCCAGGGCACCATCATCACCGTGAGCAGCGACTGCGACTCGGCCGGCTGCAGCTTCAGGTTGTCCTTGAAGAAGTAGTTGACCGCTAGCGCGCTGAAGCTGGTGAACCCCTGCACTGCATACACAGTTCCAACCAGCAGCAGGAACGAAGAGCCGAACGTTTGATTGAGGCGCCGCAGCCAGTTGCGCAGTTGCTGCGTCCGGGACAGCGACGCGTCACCGTCGCTCTCGTTGCTCTCGTCGCTCACGTCGCTGACGCGCTCGTCGTTGGCCTCTCCGCTCTTGGCCACGAGTCTCGACGTAGCGCGCTCATGCAGGCAACTCTGCTCGAACGGAGGCGACGGGGCCTTGAGCTTCGTCTTGGCGGCACTCTTCTTGCTGTCAGAGGAGCTGGCGGTGGACGCCGTCGACGGAGAGGACGGCGGCAACACGGACAACGTCACATCGTCCTCTTGGACAGAACTTCCGCCCGACACCAGGTGCTGCTCCAGGTTCAGCCGCGGCAGGCGCTTGCGAGGCGACACCACTGACTCGGTAGCCATCGCGGAATTGAGCTGTGACGTGTTCAGCGGCGTACTGTTCCATCCAATCGTACCCATCAGATGCCTACTGGGTTTTATTAATAAACCCACCTTGATAGACGGGAGACATCGGATTAAGACCCACGTTTATCAGTTTTTCCACCGCTTAAAATTCAAATCTGGTTGAGACCATGGTCGTGACGCTGGCGCTGCGGGCGACGCAGGAAGGGGATGTGATCTGGGCGCGCAGGCCCCTCGTGAGCACCAAAGGGCTCCTCTCGCGCGTGCAGAACCTGCCGCTGAGCTCGCACGACAAGAAGCCGACGCGCTTCCGCGCCGTGGCCTTCAACGCGTCGGGCGAGCTGCTGGCGGCCACGGACGAGCGCGGCCGCGTCTTCGTCTTCTTCGTGACGCTCAACCGCTACGCGCTGGTGCAGCACCTGGGCGTTCCCACCGTCAGCTGCTGCTTCAGCCCCACGCGCAAGACGGAGCTGCTCGTGACCTGCGAGGACGAGACCGTGCGCTGCATCGACGTGCATGCGCAGACGCTTATCAGCACCCTCAGAGGCCACCGCTTCCCGGCGCGCTGCGCGTCCTTCCAGCGGTCGGGCCAGCTGGCGCTCACGGCTTCGCAGGACGCGGTGATCCTCTGGGACACCAAGGACTGGTCCCGCTACCGCGTGCTGAACGCCGGGCCCGGGGTGGAAGAGGCGACGTTCGTGAGGAGAGGAGACCTCGTGGCTGTGTGCTTCCAGGACGACACCATCATGATGTGGGAGCTCGAGTCGCTGGCACTCAGATACCGGTTCTCGCTGCCCGAGAGAGAACAGTCGCCAGGACTGCAGAAGATCGCGGTCTCGGAGGACGAGCAGGTGCTCGTGGCAAGGTGAGGATGGGTTTTATTATTTTTGCTGTAGTTTCTGAGCTGATTAGTGTGGACTTTGTTGTTGTCTGTTGATGCAGTGGACGAGCGCCGTTCATTTACGTGTGGGAGTTTGAGTCGCAGACCATTATCCGGATTATAGAGCTCCCGCCACCGATCAAACAAGTTACTAGTGTAAGTCGGGGCCTGAATTCCACTTGGGTATTTGAGAAGTTTTGGGTACATGTACTATACTGATTTGTTGATGTGGTTGTGCGAGCAGCACGCGTTTCTCCCTGGCCATAGCACGACGATCAGCATTTTGGGTGACGATGGAAGCATCTTCTTCCTGGACGTTGCTGCCAAGAACCCGCAGATCAAGCTGGAAATCAGTAACAACGGACGCGCTATTTCCGCGTTTGATATCGAGTGCCATGCTCGCTATCTTGCAGCAGCAACTAGGTAAAACTTTCGTTTTTGTTTTCGTAGAGCTCACCCCATATACTGATGCATGATAACCTGTCCACGTGTGCAGTGATGGCTTTCTGCTGTTGTACGACATGGAGATCGCACGAGAAACTGCTGCTCGCGCACAGGAACGGCGGAGAAAAGAGGGCCTAATGGATCTAGGGGACCATGCTAGCCTTCGCACTCGATCTGGGTTGCAGGGAATGCCGTTTTCGGATGATGACATCGACCCAACAGTGGAGCCGAATCCAGTGGAGTTAAGTCAAGCGGATCAGAGTCACCCTGTCCCTTCGAAACTTATTGACAGTTTGTTCGGAGCGAAGTTACCCAAACGTGCTGGCCGTGCTTCACAGCTGACTCAACAAGACACGACTACCTCAGGCGAAAGTAAACCATTTCGTATGCGACCAGCGAGTGCTACGCGGACCCGCGTTCGCGCCACGGCGGGATCACTGAGTGTGCCGACCAAAGACATGCTAAACTGTGAATCTACAACGTTGCGGGATAAAGTCAGGACTCGGCGGAGAAGCCCACTGGGGCGCCCTCCTGCCCAGTTGACAGCTCAAGAAATCGAGATAAATCGCAAGCGTCTCGTTGGGAGTTTGAAATGCAATGGTATGTACCCCAAGAAGTACCGGATTCTTGTCTGGCGCTTCCTCCTTCGCCTACCCAAGAATGAAGAAGCTTTTCGGTCGCTGGTGGCGAAGGGTAAACACCCGGTGTTTGTTCAGCTCAAGGACCAGTACCCATTACAAGACAGCCGTACCTTTCGTCGGCTTCACCGTATTTTGTCGGCAGTTGTATATTGGTGCCCAGCTTTCGGTGAAGTTAGCTACCTGCCTGCTGTCGTGTACCCGTTTGTCAAGATTTTCCGAGAAAATGACCTGGCAGCATTTGAAGCGAGCATTAGTGTCATGCTTCACTGGTGCGGTGATTTCCTCATAAGTCTTCCGTATCCACCCGTGTTTGCCATGAGCGCTATAGAGAAAGAACTGGCTCGGAGAGACGCTCAGCTTTATGACCACTTTACTCGATATCAAGTCACATCCGAGGCATTCGCTTGGAGTTTGCTCAAGACTATTTTCACGGAAGTGCTGAGTGAGAACGAGTGGATGTGCCTATGGGACCATCTCTTCACGTACTCGGACACACCACAGCTCCTCTTTGTGGCTGTATTGGCGTATCTGTCCTACTTCCGGACAGCCCTTCTTGCTTCCTGTGACCGCTTCTCGATTGAGCAATTTTTCCATCAGCAGAACGCTATCGATGTTCAAAAGTTTGTCCACTTAATGATGAATCTGCGCACAAAGCTGGACCTGAGCGAGTATACGGCAATTGAAGGCCCCGTAGTGGCAGGCACCTCCAGACACGACCGCGGACCGTACTGGCCACTATCGAGAGGGCAGTACCCCGCCTTCGCGCACTATCCACGTTTTGTTGTGGATTTCCAGATCAGCGTAAGTAGAGCGGTATGTTTATATATTGAGTTCGACAAACTAATCATGCCCATGCTTTTGTCGGGTTTTCTAGGAACGGAATCGTATCGCTCTGGAGGAAGCAGAGATGGTTCATAAGCAAAAGCTCCTCGATGATATTGAAGAAGAGTCAAGAAAACTCAAGGCAGAGCACGAAAAGTGGATAAAGGAGAGAAAGCTGATTCTCGAAGCCGAAGAACGACGGCGCAAAGAAAGCATTGCGGCAGAAAAGGAGAGAATACTTCACCTGAAAACTCTAGATTATGAAACCCGAAAGCGAAGGCTCCAACACCTTAGCACTATGGAAGCGTCCGCTCATGAAACTCTGGAGGAGGCATCTAAAATGATGCAAACGGAGTATCAGCGACTGGAGAGCACGCTGGCAATGCAAAAGAAGCGGGTAGAATTTGAAATCTCGTCGCGAAAGCAAGAAGAAGACCTGCAGCGAGTTGAATTTGAGACCCATGACCGGGTGAACAGAATCCATAAGCAGCGCGAAATAGAGGAGCGCTTGTCACGCCTTCGTTCTGAGTTTGAAACTCGACTGAAGCAGCAAGAGCTTCAGGATCTGCTGAAGTTTGAGAGCTGGAAACGAGAAGATGAAGAGGAGTCTCGTGAAGCAAGGATCCACTTGCGCAGACGTGAGGAACGGGCGCTTCTTAGTCAAGAAAAGCGCGTACGTCAAGAATTGGAGAACCGGTTATTAGAGCAGCAACTTGCAAGAGATAAAGAACTACTGGGGCTGGAAACTGCTCGGCGTACCCGCCGAAATGAACAGCAAGGATGTGATGAATTGGACCACGAGGTGAATCTCCAGATGGATAACCAAGTTTCCGCCCGAGAGCGTGCTGCCAGGTCTAACGCACATGCGCTATCCCCAGAAGCAAGAGACCCCCGGCGTGATCTAGGGGAGTTCACTTCTAGCGAAGGAGATTCCCTAGCTGATGCCCGCGAGCAGTTGCAAGACCAAGATGAAGCAGCATCCTCACCGCGAAGTGCTACCAACTTTTACGTGGTGCAGGACAAAGGACTGTCCACGCCGCAGGCTGAACGCAAATACTCCAAGCGGTACCATGATGACATGTCCACGGCGAGGTTTGAGCGGAAGTTCTCACACGAGCAGGAACCGTCGTCCGCCCCGCGAGCTACAACGGAGCCCAAGGGGGTTAAGACCTCCGAACCTGCCGACTCTGCCCGTGAGCGTATGATAGAGGATTCCGACAGTGACAGCGAAGACTACGCGAGCTCGAGCATGATGGACGCGCTGACGCGACCGATTGCCGAGCTCGAAAAGAAACTCGGTATTCGCCTCGATGGCTTCAGCGACGAGGAGAGTGAGACTGATTACTCGTTCAACATCGAAAAGCGAAGGCTCCAACACGTTAATGCTGTGGAGACTGCCGCTCACGAAATGCTAGAGGATGAATCTAAAGCTCTACAAACAGAGGATCAGCGCCTGGAGAGTACGCTTCCAATGCAGAAGGAGCGGGCAGAACTCGAAATCTCGGTGCGCAAGCAAGGAGAAGGCATGCAGCGAGACGAATTGGAGCCTCGTGACCGTGAGAACCTAGAGCTGAAAACTGCGCGGCGTGTCGGTCGACAGGAGCAGCAAGGACATAATGAGGTGGACCACGAGACGGATGCCCACTTTCCCGTCCGAGAACACGCTGCCAGGTCTAGCGCAGACACGCTAGGACTCGAAGCAAGAGACCCCCCGCGTGATTCAGGGGATCTCGCTTCTAGCGAAGCAGGTTCCCCAGCTGGTACTCTCGAGCAGCTGCAAGACCAAGATGAAGCAGCCTTCCTGCCACGAAGTGCCCCCAACCCCCACGAAGTGCAGGACTCCGAACGGTTCCATGTTGATGATGAGTTCACGTCGAGGTTTGAGCGACAATTTTCACATGTGCAGGAGCCGTCGTCCGCCGCGCGTGCAGCCGTGGAGCCCGATGGTCATGAGACCCCCCACGGTTATGAGACTCCGGGACGTGTCGAAGCCGCTTTCCGTGAGCGGACAGCGGCTATCGGCCGCTCACGGCCGATTGAAGATTCCGACAGCGATAGCGAAGCCTCCTCGCCACGAAGTTCCCGCAACTCCCACGAAGTGCAGGACTTCGAACGGTATCTTGTCGATGAGCTCACGCCGAGGTTTGAGCGGCAGTTTTCACACGAGCAGGAGCCGTCGTCCGCCACGCGGGCGACCGTGGATCCCGATGGTCATGAGACCAAGGGTTATGAGACCTCGGGACGTGCCGAAGCCGCTGTCCATGAACGGCTGATTGAAGATTCCGACAGCGATAGCGAAGGCTACGACAGCTCGGCCATGATGGACGCGCTGCAACGGCCAATTGCCGAGCTCGAGAAGAAACTCGGCATCCGATTCGACGACTTTAGCGACGAGGAGAAGGAGGACGAGTACTCGTTTGACGTCCGGCAGGACAGCGACGAGGAGGATGACGAGACAATCGAGGACGACCGTACCAAGCTGCTCCAGCGCGCCAAGCGGCTGCTGGAGCTCTCGAGCTTCGACACCGACAGTGACGACGATTTGTGAACGCTGCGGTAACCGTGATTCGGATGCCTGGCTGCACGTGGAATACATGTATGAAGTCCTCTATAATGTGCCAGCTCGGTGTCCGCGGGCTCCGATCTGCCATCTGCCAGATGGCGACTGGAGATTTTGCTTCAACTGGGACGATACGACAAGACGACGAGCAAATTGGGACATAAATAGTCCGCGTGAGTCAAAATAGTCTCGTGTGCAAAATCAAATTGACCTGACCATTCGGGTGTTAGGAGGACCGGTACCAGCAACTTGCTGGCAGCAAGTGAGTCCGAGCGTCCTACATCTAATACTACAGTAGTAGTTCAAGCTTATGCGCTGATTTTGCTTAGGGCATCATACGCGACAGAGCAAAAATGGATATACATAAGAAGAGAAAACCAACGCTTGGGTAGCCTTGTTTCTCAGGAGGAGCCAAGGGTATACGACACCGCGTGTGGTTCCAAACCGAAGTTTAACTTTGTTGCGAAAGGAGACAGCGCGCCGCTTTCGAGAATAAAGATGTAAGTCCGCGGTCTGCAAAGCATTCGATACTACAGTTAAAAAGTAGTTGGTGTTTTTCTCATTGGCACCGGTAGCCCTCCATAATTCCTGGATAGGTTGCATCAACCTCGTCACCGTCATACAATATTACTCCCGTATTATAAGAAACATATTTTTTTCCAAAGCGCCAGGCCGCACGCACGATGCAAGCACCACCAGCTACATGCACCCCATCTGCCCTCGAATGGCGATGCCAACCGAAAGCTCAGCGCTAAATTGAGACTTGTGCCCTATCATTTTCAATACCAATTATAGTATCACTGAGCCAGTGCAATTGACTGCTTGCTTGCTTGCTGCCTTCAACCTCGACATCGTGAATAGCTCTTCCGTACATCGGCGTCGCTGGATCGGGGGTCGCTGCGTCGCCGTCGACACGTCGAACAGCAGAGGGTCTGGTCTGCTCGACGTCAATCTTGCCCAGTCTCTCGCCTCTAAAATCCACAGGACCAATTCCGGGACCAATTTGTCAAACGTTGGTGCCTACAACTCGCCATAGCTTCAACTTCCGGCAGGGGGAGGGTTTTTGGAACCGAGCAAACAAAACCGAGCAAACAAACGCAAAAGCTCCATACTGCAAGAGAGACCGCGGGGCTTGCGTGCATCGCACGTGACCATCACTCTTGCATTCCGCACTCGCCGACAAACACCCGCACGCGGCGCCTCCCGCCCCATGGAGAACTCGACGACGGACGCGCCGCCAGTCGTGACGCTGCGCAAGACCGCGAGCTTGCCCGCGTACGACATGGCGCTGCGCCGCGACGACTCCTCCTCCGCCTTCGAGCCCACCGGTAGCGACACCAACAGCGCGCGCGTGCCCTCCATCGCCGAGGAGGAGGAGGTCGACGTCGTGTCGCTTTCCTCCGCCTCGGAGCTCAGTCTACGCGGCGCCAACGATGACGCCGCGTCCGCATCCGCCTCCACGTCCGCTTCAGCCTCAGCGCCGAACGCCGCCTCGCCGCTAGACGTCGCCATGTCCCCGTCCCCATCGTCCACGACGTCCTCCGCACAGGAGGAGCCCTCGTCGCCCAAAGATACCGTCCCCCAGCTGCTGAAAGTAGGTAGCGCGCGCACCGCCCCGACGCTGGAGAGATCGCACACGTCCAGCGAGCTCATCGGCCTGCGCTCGAGGGAGAAGAAGAGCTCCGAGTCGGCCTACTCGAGCCCGGCATCCGGATCCGCCCCATCTTTCGAGATCGAGAGCGTCACTTTGCCCAGCGACGGCGTCACCGAGACGGAGATTGACAAGACGATGCACACGGTCTTTTCCGTTGAGGTGCGGCTGCAGGGGGGACTGCAGTGGCTCATCCGCAAGCGCTACTCGGACTTTCGGGAGCTCCACGAGAGACTCAAGAGGACCAGCTCGCCCGTCAAGCAGCTGTACTTCCCCAAGCGTCACGTGTTCCGCAACCGCCATCAGAGCGTCGTGGAGCAGCGACGCAGCGAGCTGGAGAAATACATCAACGAGGTGCTCGACATCAAGCCGCTCATCCGCGTACCGCTGTTTAACTTCTTGGAAGTGTACGCGCACATGGAGTCGTACGAACGCAAACTGCAGCGCCATAAGAAGGAGCTCGAGTCGGAGCGGATGAAGAACTTGCTGCCGCCGGGGCTGCTGGAAGACTTTTCAACGGCTTTCAAGCGACTGTGCTCTTCCAAATACTTGTATCATGGAAGCACGAGCACCGGACATAAGGCAGAGGCGGAAAGATCGCGCAGCTCGTCGAGCAGCACCGCACCGAATTCGAGCGGTCGACCACCGACGTCTCCAGTGAAGGATGTGGCGGCGACTTCTGCTTCGACTGGGGAACCTTCGAAGGGCAGTACTACGGATGAGCGCGGAAACCGCCACAGTGTCATCATGCACACGGCAGGATCGCAAATTTGTATTAGCCGCGCTTCATTCCGGAGAGATATCCTCGGCGTCTTCCCGGACATGCCGTCGAGCTTCGCTATGCGCTTTATGAAAGCTGTGTCGGATCGTCAAGGCTCTGATATCAATATGGACGAGTTTCTACGCGCGGTGGCCATTTTACGTTGTGGCACAATGGAGGACCAGCTGCAATTCATCTTCAACATGTGCGATTTAGATCATGCAGGTAAAGTGCAAAGCACGGGGCTGAGTAACTTTTTGGTGTCACTTCATGGGCGGCATGTGCTCGACCGACCGGAGTACCGGCGGCTGTTGAGCGAAGGTTTCGATCAGGGCCGAGTGCGCATGACTAGCGATGAGTTTATGAAGGTTGTTCCTGAGCTGAAAGCCTACCACACCCTTGTGGACTGGATGGCGCCTTTCGCCGACATTTTGTGCGAGACAGCGGACCCGCAGCTGCTGGAGTCTCAGGAGGAATTCAACCCCGCAGTGCAGCAAAAAATACTCGCCAACGAGACCCACTTTAACGCGAAAGAGGTGTCGGTGCTGCAGGACGCCTTTAACAACTACCGCGCCTCAAGCGGTGGCGACGCAGTTGATTTGGATGCTCTTACCAGTGACTTCCCGCTGGAGATGTCCGAGGAACGCTTCAGCCGCGTGTTTAGCAACTTTGGGTCGCGCGCAAACGGATCTGATATTGATGTGTTCAGCTTCGTAAGTGCCTTGTCAATTGCGTGTCGAGGCACTACCAAGGAGAAGGCTGAGTTCGCATTCAAACTTTTTGCGAGCATTGGAGATAACACCTACATGACTCGCGAGGATATTTACGGTATGCTTCGACTGGACATAACTCAGAACCCTGAACTGGAGAGTCAGATTACGACCCTTATTGAGAAGAAGCACCCAGCCCTGAACGCTACAAAAAGTTCATCATCGTCGTCTCTGATTGAGAGTATGGGTCCGAGAACACCTTCTGTGTCGGGCTCTGAGTTGGGCATTTTCGTGGACGGCGTCATGAAGGGTTTTGGACAAAGAAGAAGCGTTTGGGACGCGAGTTCATCTTCAAAGCAGACCGAGGCTCTGACATTAACGGTGGAGGAGTTTACCACGTGGGCAATCAAACAGAAATACGAAATGGCGACGTTGCGAATTATGCGCGAAGTTGCGTTCATCGATCTGGGCCTAGTTCCAGCGACCAAGGAAGAAGAGTTATTGATTGCGACGGGTTGTTACAACGCATATGACCCCACCACGTTGGTTGAAGATGACCGATGGTATTTGATCGAACGCAAGTGGTATATTCACTGGTGCCGGTACATCAAGATCCGCGTGAAGGAGTCTTTGCTTCTGTCGCCCCCGGTTACGAATCCTACCATTACTGCAACTTCTACTCCCAGTACGTCAAAGGTGCAGGTCAATGGCAGTAGCACCGCCCACAAGGACAACTATATGAAAAATCTCAAGGGAGAGATTGTCCGTCCGAAGTGCATTAACAACTACCCACTACTCACGAGTGATCGACGTGACAGGATCCTGAAGACGTCCGATGATATAAAGTTGGGTCGCCATTATGTTATTATCTGCGAGCAATTATGGATGGCGCTGAAGCTGTGGTATGGAGGAGGCCCAGAGATTCAACGGCAAGTGGTGGCTGCTGCCAATGGTGAACCCACGTTGGACATTTGGGAAGCTGAGACGAAGAAAAAACTCTCAAAAAAGAAGTCAAAGGGTAAAGACGATGACACTGACAACGACGAGGAGGAAGACAATGATGTGGAAGACGATATGTCTTCAGTACCGTCCGAAGAGGAATCTCGTCGAAAGCAGGAGCTCGCTCTTCCACGCCGGATGCGATCGGGTGGTTCTGTCGGTCTTGCCAACCTCGGTAACACCTGCTACATGAACTCAGCTTTGCAATGTCTTACCAACACTAAATTGCTGGCTGAATATTTCCTCTCGGGAATGTACCTGGAAGATATCAACCGTACCAGTACGCTGGGGCTACAAGGTAAGCTGGCGGAGGTCTATGGCAAGCTTGCAGAAGACATGTGGTGCGTCAAGCAAAAGTCTATCTCCCCACGGAACTTTAAGAAGTCTATCGGCAAGTTTAATGAAGTGTTCCGCGGCAATGACCAGCAGGACGCGCAGGAGTTACTAGCTTTTCTGCTGAGTGGATTGAGCGAGGACCTAAACCGCATTCAAGACAAGCCGTATATCGAGCAGCCCGACAGTGATGGTCGCTATGACGCTGACCTTGCGGATGAATGGTGGCGCAACCACCTCCGGCGCGAGGTATCGATTGTGGTTGCGTTATTTACGGGTCAGTATAAGTCGTTGCTGACGTGCAGCGTCTGTGGCTTCAAGTCGGCTCGGTTCGAGCCATTTACCTTCCTACAAGTGCCGTTGCCAGAACCCAAGCATAATACGGTAACTGTGCAATTGGTGCTCGCTACTGGGGTAACTCCGATGAAGGTGTCCGTACGTTTAAGTATTTCAGCGACGATTTTTGACCTGAAGCACGAGCTGATGAAAATGTGTCACGACGAGTTCGATCTACCTGATGTCGCTGAGAGTGATATCAAGCTATGCGAATTCAGCGGATCGATGATCCTAAGCTTCAAGGCTGACAACCGCCGTGTGGGGCAGATTCGTAGCATTGACCGGCTCATAGCTTTCCAATTGGAACCACTTGACTCGGAGACAGTTCAAGCTACGCGCCACCGCCGCCCATCGTACGTCCCGGCCGTTGGCACGGGCAGTATACGTCCTGATGAGGCAGATCATTCATCTTTCTACGAAAACTTAACGAAGGGTGCGTTGGTTGATGTGCGCATGCGAACTCAATCGCACGAGTATATCCCTGCTGTGGTTTTGGAGCCGCCCACTGCACACGCTGACTACGAGGATCAACCTGTAGTATTGGTGCGCCTCCGTCGTACGGAGGACGAGATCAAGGTGCCTTTGAACCGGCTGCGACCACGGCAAGCGCGCCTTCTGTACATCCCCCTGCTTTCGCGCAAGCTGAGTTACTCTGCTGTGTACTTCAAGAACCCTTTCAGGCCTGTGCCGTTCGGGTCACCCAACCTCGTGCGATTATGCCCCGAGCTCACTAGCGGTCTTCAGCTGTACCGACTTGTGTGGGAGCGTGTGAAGCAGTACGTGGGCCCGAATGCAAAGCCCCCAACCGAGTGGGCGGAAGATGAAGCCCGCAACGTAGACTGTTTGGTAGCTAACCACATTGACGGAGTCTTCGCGGGTCTAAATGATGCGTCTGCTAGCTTTAGCTCAAAGTGCGGATTCCTGCTGCGTCGCGTGGAAAGCAAAGGCTCAACCGATTCGCGATCATCTTGGCTGACACGCAGCTTCGGCTTCACAATCCCGTGCACTTCAGAACCTCTCGATGTTTTGGAAGAAGAGGCGATCGCTATTGACTGGGATTTAAGCGTTTTCCAGGACCGTGAGACGATGGACAAGATGAAGCACGTGGAAAATCACGATAGTGTGGCGCGTAATGAGGCTATTGACAAGGGCCCAGTACCGCTGCACCACTGCTTGGATGCATTCACAAGTGAAGAAAAAATCAGCGAAGGTTACTGTTCCAGCTGCCGACAGCACCAAGAAATGACGAAGAAACTGGAGATCTGGCGCCTCCCTCCCGTCATGGTGGTGCATTTGAAGCGTTTCCAGTATACGCAGACGTATCGCCGAAAACTGGGGTCACTTGTCGAGTTTCCAATTCACGACCTGGACCTTTCGTGCTGCGTAGCACCGCACATCGAGATTCCAGACAAGTATCCAATGAAGAGACCGAAGAGTACGTCAAGCGGGGTATCGACACCTGCGCGAAAGCTAATCAAGCTCAAGTCTCGTGGTGAGAGCACCGCTAGCAATGGCACAGCACCCACCTCTCAGATGTCTGCAGCTGATAGCACGGCAGATGAGGGGGCCGCAGGGTCAGACGCCGCCAAGCAAGATGGACACCCTGCCGGTGGAAACCTGGAAGAGGAAACACAAGGAGAGAAACCTGAGGATAGCGAGATGTCAGCAGAAACTGCTGAAGTTTCTCTCGAAGGTGACGCAGAATCCTCATCCCCCGATACAAAGGCAGATAGCAATGCTACAACTGACACTGAAAGCACTTCCACGGACAGCCAGCGTGCAGCTGCGGCACAAGCAGCAGCAGTACGAAATCGCGTTCGTCGTGGGTACACCAACTCGAACCTGGACCAGTCGCGCTGTCTGGAAACCAAGTACAGCCTCTACGGTGTCGTGAATCATCAAGGTGCGCTTGGCGGCGGTCACTATACCGCGTACGCTAAGAACTTCGTGGACGACCAGTGGTACTACTACGATGACGAGCGCGTTCGCGTCGTGGAGGAACAGCAGGTTGTGAGTCCATCAGCCTACTTACTGTTCTACCTCCGCTCAGACATGGATAGCGTGCTCGTGAAGGATCTATTCCCGAAGAACATGAAGCCCGGCAAGATCACGGACGAGGACATTGAACGCTTCGTGGAGGAGGGCGATGAGCGCCGTTGCACCATCATGTGAATTGCTCGCATCACCCCACCCCACTTGTTTATCATCCTATTTTGCGTCATGTGCATTGCACCTGCCCCCACAGGCAGACAAGAAGTGAACAACCTACAACAACGAAGCTCCAAATATTATAGATTTGTTTGTTATTCAAGATGTGTTTTCCTCAGTCGCAGGGAGCGTATGCTCCCACTATCTCCTTGAGTTGCAGCCGCTTCACGAACGGCACGATCGCGTCCGGATCGCTGCATCGAAAGCATGCTCGAAGCTTTAGGCTGAGGCTATCAAAGACAAATTCTCCCATGAACATTACAGTCTCCTCCTCGCAATCCTCGCTTTCTTCCGCATAGAATAAAACAGTGCGCTGCTCGTGATCTCCACGGAGTCGAAGGCCATCGGATACAACGATAAAGTCGTGGTCATGGAGGTGTTGTGCTAGTACAACCGAGTCCGGGATTCGAGAGACTCGGCAATTGAATCCACCACCATCGGCCAACTCGTTCCAGTGTTCATCAAACGCCTCCGAGGTGAGCCGAGCACTCGTGAGATCATCGATTCTAACCGAGTCTCTCGCCGACGTCAGCGGCCTGGGCGAACTTGGTGCCGTACTCGTCTTCTTCGAAATCTCCCAAACTGCCTCACCAGTTAGCGAGTGCACGAGGTAAGCCCTCCTCGAAGCTTCATGCCAGTGGCGCACCCATGCTCCTTTTCCAGAACTATTGGCGTTCTCTACAACATCTCGAGCAGTGGCGATTTCGCTAGCACTGCGAGCAGTATCGTCCCCCTCGATAGCTTCGGCGTCCACAACCGGCAATTGGGGGTCGCGTGGGCTTGCACGAAGACCTTCAAGTCGCCGCTGGCGGTGTAAAAGCCGTCGTGCTCGTCTCTCCGCTGGAGTTCTGTCTGCATCCCCACTCGATGAAGACGAATGATAAGAGAGATCGCCATCCGACTCCTCCTCACTCTCCTCCTCGCTGTCGTCGGTACCATCATCACTGCTATCTTCTTCTTCATCACTGTCTTCCCATCGAAGCTGCGGTGGGAAAAGTGGGTCTGTCCCTGGAATACCTCGATGATGAAGGGCATGAAGAGCTGATCCACACCGCGCTGCCACGAGGATCAGTAGCGGCGTCCAAACGTCTAGCACCAGCTGAACCACCGCTATGCAGGCTAACATCGTTGGTACACCTTTTCCACCGACAATCATGCCACTGCGGAGTGCAGCGTAGAACACAAGTAGTAGATAGCCACCCGCGATAGCATCCAGCACCTTGGCACGCTGGATACGATGCAGCCATGCCCGGTTGTAAGCCAACACGGGCTCTTGTGGTAGACGCATCTGCACTCCATCAACTTCTCGCACTCTGCTGCTGAGATCGCGTTGTTTCAAGCCGTAGAGTTCAAGACACGCGTCATAGTTGATTCGATGAGCGACTGTGAGGTATGTCAGCAACGTTGTGGCGGATTTGAGAAGTAGCATAATGTAGAGCGGGACTCCTACGGGACTTACGCGGAATTGAGTGCGACCCGAATACCACATAGTTGAAATCAATCCAAGCGTGACAAGTAACGCGCCACAAACCAAGTGAATCCACGCCAATACAAGTACACGGTGCAAAACTTCGATACTCAGCTGGGCGCGCTTTGGCAGCGTCCGTCTCGGAAAGAAAAACTTTAGCTTATCCCAAAGCCTGAAACTCGGTGGTGGAATTGACGGAGCCTTGTAAATCTCTTCGCTGTCTTCATCGAGTGGTGGCTCCGTGTCGACGAGTTCCAAATAGCTGCAGAAGATGAGAGCGACTTTGGCGAGAGCACACGCTGCGATACCGATGTCGGTGTAGCTCTTGATACTTTCAACGAAATACGCGTTGAAAGCTCCTTCCTGCGGGCGCATCAGCCACACGAAGTCAACAGCAGTGGCCAGCGCAAGCCCAGTGATGAACAGGCGGTGGTGTTCGCGCTGCAGATATATCACTGCGTCATCTTCAGTCGCTGCTGGCAGCAAGATGAGACTGATTGCAATCGGGACGTTGTAACGTGGAGCAGGCGTGCCCGACTCGGACAGCATACCCGCCAGCAGCAGAACAAACGCGATGGCCTGTTGCAGCGAGAGATGACCCAGCGCACGTCTTGCACTTCGTGCTGCACTAGCCGCAGTTTTCTTATCAGCACAGTAGAAATTCAGCTTACCACGAAAAGACCGCGGCGCCTTGACCCGAGCCTTGGTTTTCTGTTCAGGCACTGTGCCACTAGAACCATCAGTCTGGAGGTACTTCCTCGCTGAGCCTGACACAACAACATTCTCTGCAGGTGGGGCAGTAGGTAGTGGCCCACTCCCAATGTCACTTAGGTCAGGCGCGATAAGGTTCCTGGGCGTAGACGAACTCCCCCTCCCCGACGATTTCGGGACAACATCCCGATCTTCAGGTTGGCGTCGGAACTTGAAAATACTCTTCGATTCCTGCTCAGAGGACGGGACATTGCTCCATTGCTGCTCTGCAGTGGCTCCTTCGTCGCCCTCCGACTGCATCATGACTTGTAGACTAACGGTACGAAGTCTTGTCCGAGTGTATCCATCTCTTCAAAACCTCTGCGTCGTTTCGTATTCCACTATAAATAGTGCGCTAATTCCAATAATATCTGTTAACTTAGTGTTCACCACACCAAAACTTCGTTGGGCCAGTCCCAAAACGGCCATTTGAAAAAATTCCCGCGAAAGTCCTCGCAGCAGCATCTCCTCTTGTCCATACCTCCACTCATACGCCACTTCCAATGGTAAATCTACCTGTACCACATCCACCTACTTGTTCTCTTTCTTTTAAGCTCATTTGCATCTTCCAACGCGCTCTGCAGCCTTCAAAATTCTCAAATGACCGGCAATGTGACACTAACTGCCTATCTATTTTTTTTTTACTTGGTAGTTGCGTGAGAACCTGCCACCTCAAGTGGCGCAGCGCGTGGCCCGCGAGCTCCGGAAGTTGGTGATGCAGCCGTTGGACGGCATCCGGTACCTGCCTCAAGACGAGGAGCAGCTGAGCGAGATTCACGTCGAAATCCGTGGACCGGAAGACACTCCATACGAAGGTGGCTACTTCACAGTCAAGCTCACACTGACCGAGAGCTTCCCGGAGCAGCCTCCGCGCGGTGTTTTCCTGACCAAGATCTTCCACCCCAATGTGTCGCAGCCGGCGGGGGACATTTGCGTCAACACGCTCAAGAAGGACTGGAAGCCGACGCTCGGCCTCGCTCACGTGCTGCAGGTGGTGCGCTGTCTGCTGATTGTCCCGTTCCCGGAGTCGTCGCTGAATGACGAGGCCGGGAAGCTCTTCCTGGACAGCTATGACGAGTATGCACGCCGTGCAAAGCTGTGGACGAACATCCACGCGCCGAAGAGATCGGCCGTGACGGGTGACGAGCCTGGTGATACGAGTGGAGAGGACGAGAAGAAGGAGAAACCGACTGGAAGCGAGGACAGTGACAAGCAGCACAAGAGACCTGCTGAAGATGCGCCGAGCTCGGATGCTGATAAGGACACGGGTCTTTTGACGCCGATGAAGAAGAAAACGAAGACGAGCTCTGATGTGGAAGCCTCTCTCAAAAAGAAGAAGGCCAACAAGAAGAAAGGCATCAAGCGACTGTAACACGAGTCTGCACGACTATACCGCGCACTGTCATTTTCAAGACCAAATGCGCAACATTTTGCTAGCTTGCCCATTTAGTACCTTCCGACGGCGTGAAACCCGACCAGTACCGAATGTTGCGGCCATATAACCTAATCTAAGCTGTCACTGCACCATGAGAATGAGATTATCGGTTGTTAGTTGAGTCTAGTCGAGATGTCCGTGTGGATCCGTCAGCTCCTACTTGTGATGTTGCAGCAGATTTCAGACTGCCACCACGTTTTGCGGGGGGACGCGGCGTGAACGGACGATCAGCGCCGGCGCTACTGGGTGTTGAGTTGGCAATCGCCTCGGTAAACGCCGCTCCTGGTGGACTATTAGCTCGTGATGATGACGATAAGAGCGCTTCAATGTGCACCTTACTGACGAGCTGGTTGCTAAACTCGTGCAGCCGTTCCCCACTTTGTCGAAGCTCGCTCAGCTGTGTTTCAAGAGCACGATGTTCACCTGCAAGTCTCCTCCTTTCGCGCGAGTCGAGGTTTCGCGCTTGCTCCCTCTCCTTCGAATATGCGTGGCGAACTGCATTCCCGAACGATTCTAGCTCCACGAGTGCATCGCCAAAGGCTGTTGGATCCACAAGACGTCGTCTACGTGCAGGCGCGATTCCAACCGCAGCTCGAAGAGCTTCTTGTTCATTCAAATCTCGTTGCTTCCCGTTGGTTAGTCGCATTTGAACTCGCAAATGGGGCGTGTTGGCTTCCAGCTTATGTCGTGCCAAGAAAGCACCGATTAGCGGCGAGTTGCACATTTCGTACGTAAAGCGTTCGCGTGTTTCGACGTGAGCGCCAGAATTGGTGATGTTGTCGACTTTGCCACTACTGCTGGTCGGTCGCGGGCGGTTCTTAGAGGGCGAGATAGAGAAGGCAGAATTCCGGCGAGATTTCTGGTGGGGTGGGAGGTTTGGGAGCAGCTTCGGGTTTGATCCAGTCATCCCCTGCTCTCCGTTGAATTGATGTTCATAGTGATCAGAAGATGCAGGTGGAAGCACGTTCTCTTCAAGATCATCGTCTTGATCTTCATGCCACGTCCGAACGGCTTGTCTTGTGCGTTCGACCCGCTCCGCTCTTATCATACGATTCCGCATGGCTGGGAAGTCCGCGAGCGCGGCAATTCGCTTGGGGGAATCCTGATCTACTGCAAGCCAGTGATCACACTTTAGGTCGGCAGGAACGAAGCCGAGTATCCAGCAGTAACATGTGCGTAGAATCTCGTGCTTGATCTCGTCGCTAGAAATCGTCTTGCGAGATCGTGGGAACGCCTCGTAGAGAGATACAAACAAAATTTGCGCTACCACGTCCGGAAGTTGGTCGAAGAAGCCCGAGTCTCGGCTGACAGGTTTCATTTGCAAACGAACGAAGAGTGACGTGAAGCTGTCGGCTATGCGCTGGTAAAAGTTGGCTTCAAGCGGAACCTGTCGATTTGGCTGGAAGCAGTGGGCAGTCAGGTACCAGAACATGTCTTTGAGTAGCGCATCGATCTCTGTAGCTTCAGAGAAAATCTTCTCGAACTGAGATCGTTTCTTGGCAGACCCGAAGCGCGTGTTTTGCAACACGTTCGTGCGAATCTGAACTAGCTGCACACTACGTGGAACTTCCGTCACTTTGTGCGGATAGAAGCGTACAGTGACGATTTCGGCTGCTTGGATCGAGTTTTTCGTCCGCACAACGAGGATGGTCTTGTGAGCCGCCCTCTGCATCATCGTTCGGATGCGTTTACTTCTCTGCTGCTTTTCAGCGATTTTGTCGATCAACTGGAACACTTCGGTCGCTCCTTCGGCAGGACGGACACCGCCACTTTTCTCGATCTTCGCAACATTTGTTGAAATACCCTTCAAGCGATCCACTTCAGTGATGAAAGATCTTCGTGGACGACTTGGAACCAGCCCATCAGTGGCAACAGCACGTCTGTCGTTTCCTGCTGCACCATCCGTACGTGGCGGGTTATGAGCGCTCTTGATCATAGCGAGAATGGTGGTTTGTCACTCTAGAAACGTTGCTGGTTTGTCGTAGTTGATCAAGTTATTCAAGCTCATCTTACCCTCCCATTATCAAGCTGGTTAGAAATAGCCGTGGGGCGCGGGCACACCAAAACGGTGTAGCTCAGGAATCACGAAGTCGAGTTAGGCGGAGGATTCATGTATACGACGCGGTGGGTTGTGTGAAAATGTACACGTAGCAAACTAAAAATAGCTCACGGCTAGAAAATTTCACAAGTGGTATACGACGTATACTATACGTATACTCAAGTCCTGCTTTTATCTGATTGGCCAACTCTCCTCTTCCATTTCTGCCAATACCTCCCCTCCATTCTCCTTCCATACATTCGCTATCAAACCAAAGTGATGGAGAGCCACTTCGAGCGCGTGCTGGCTGCAGATGCCGCGCCTAAGCGCGCTGCCACGTCTCCGCCCTCCGTCCCGGCTGCAAAGCGTGCTCGTGTCAGTGCCGCCGCAATCTCCGCGCTCGTGGACAGCGCCGAGGCTCAGGAGGGCGACGCGCTGGACGCCCGTGCGCTCAAGTCCATGGCCAACTCGCTGCAGAAGCGCATTCGCCGCAATGCCCTGGCGCGCGAGAAGCACGCGGACGACCCGCAGAAGTTCCTGGAGTCGGAGCTGGCGCTGGACGCGGAGATCGCGCGCTGGAGGCAGCTGGCGGCCAAGCCCGAGCTCTTCGCCGTCATGACGGAGCTGCAGGTGCCGCGCGCGCTGCTGGGACTGCTGGGCCACGCCAATCTGGACATCCGCCTGGCGGTGCTGAGTCTGCTGGCCGAGCTCACGGACGTGGACGACGCCGCGGAGTCGCTGGAGCCGGCCGCGCGGCTGGCCACGCACTTGGTGGACGAGAAGCTGCTGCCGCTGCTGGTGGCCAACGTCTACGAGCTGGCGGCGGCTGTGGATGACAAGCAGCAGGCGGACGAGGAGATGGCGGGCGTCTACCACTCGCTGCAGATTCTGGAGAACTTGGCCGACCTGCAGCCGCCAGTGTGCGCTCAAGTGGCGGAGCACACGGCCATCCTGCCCTTCTTGCTGCAGCAAGTGGGGCCAGAGCGGGCTTTCAGTGAGAACAAGTTGTACGCGAGTGAGATTTTGTCCATCTTGCTGCAGGCGGGGAAGGAGTCGAGAGAGAAGTTTGTGGCGTGGAGGGGACAGGAGCGACCGAAGGAGGAGAAGAGGAAGGAGAAGAAGAAGAAAGAGGATGAGAAGGTGGATCTAATGGATGAATTGTTGCAGGCCTTGGCGCCATACAGAAAGAGAGACCCCAGTACCGAGGAAGAAGAAGAGCTGGTGGGTAATTTGGTGAATGCGTTGTGCAGCGTCCTGCTTGTGCCTGAAGCGCAGAAGCAGTTCCGACGCCTGGAAGGGCTCGAGCTGTTGCTGCGATTTATGAAGGACCGTCAGCGATTCGTGTTCAGTGGAGCGTTACGTGTGATGGATCATGCTCTTATGGGCAACGCCCGCAACTGCGAGCGGTTGATTGAGATTGGAGGTCTGAGTAGCGTGTTTTCCGTGTTTATGGGCCGCCATGGCAAGTACAAGTCAGCTAGCAGCACAAAGGCGAGCAAGGCTAGCGACCGCGCAAAGGAAGAAGAGAATGCGGTCAGTTTAGTGACCTTGATGTGTGCGTGGGTGGATGAAAAGGCTCCGGCTGATGGCTATGACCGTCTGCACGCCAAATTTGTGGAGAACGACATGGAAAAGGTCGATAGGCTAGTGGATTTGTTCGCGAAGTATCACGAGCGTGTGGGACGAAGCAGTGAGGAGGATGACGAAGACGAAGATGAAGACAGCAGGTACTTGCGCCGTCTTGATGCCGGTTTGTTTGTACTGGAGAGAATCGCATTCGTGGTAGCGCATCTGTGCCGCTTTTCAATGAAGTTGAAAGCCTACGTGATGATTAAGTTTCACGAGCGCAGTATCGAAAGCGACAGCCTGACCACTATCTTGCGCGAGCAATTGTACCTCCTTGAGGCAGAAGACAAAGACGGTGATGAGGCGAAACGAGAGAATGTGGATGAAGGAAGAGAGGCCCAGAAGGCTCAACTTCGTGCGCTACTTGCAACACTTGAAGCTGAAGAAGTATCTCGTGAAGACGGAACTGCTGAGCAATCAGATAACTCGGTCAAAGATGAACCAAAAACGGAGAATAATGACGAAGTAGAGAAATGAGCGGACTCGTCGTCCTAAAACGAAATAGACTTGATCGAACTAATGCTCAGATTTCACAGCTCCGTTCATGGCCTCCTCGTTTCTCGTTCAATATTCATTCACGAAGAAGCGGATGGATGGATGAATGGCAAACCTCTGTACAATATTTAACGTTAGGGAGTTGGAAAAATCCTATCTAACTACCTCGCCCTGCACCTGGTTCGTGGCTGGATCGAGGTCGTTGCTTGAGCATTTAGTAACGACGTCCACGACCACCACCACCGCGACCCCGGCCACCGCGGCCGCCACCGAAGCCACGACCGGCACCGCGACCTCCACGGCCACCACCGAAGCTCTGCTGACGCATCTGGAAGGCAGACTGCTGCAGCTTAGGCAACGTCTTCGGGATCGAGTACGGGCAGTTCATGCTGCCCTCCTCAATAAGCTTCTCCACAAGCTCCAGGCCACCGATGGGCAGGTCGAAGCAGGCACCCATCGAATCTTCAGTGAGGGTCAACTGCTTGATATCGTTCGCGAAGTTCTCGGGGATGTCGCGGTTTACAGCGTTCCAGACGTAGCCCTTCGCGCGGATAAAGTTGGAGCTCGTGAACAACACAGTCACGTAGTCAGGCACACCAGACATGAGCGACGTGCGACGAGGCGGCTTCGTGTGGCCGGTGATACAAGCCAATGCAGCAGCCAGGCACTTCTCAGGCTCCATCTGCTCCAGCAGCTCGCTAGCCTTCTCCTGGAAGATCTCAATCATGGACGGGTCGACGTTGTTGATCTCGGTCAGAGCCTTGGCAGCAGAAGCCTTGATCAGATCCTCCTGGTCAGGGGGGCCCTGCATGGTGAACTTGTTGCCGATTTTGCGCTCGATCTGGGTGAGCTGGTCGCGTTGACGGTTCGTGTACAGCGTGATACAGATACCCTTCTTACCAGCACGGCCCGTACGACCAGAACGGTGCACGTACGTGTCCACATCGGCCATACCAGACATCTTGCGAGGAGGCTCCGAGTTAATCACGAGATCGACGTTCATGTCCAGACCACGAGCAGCAACATCCGTGGCGATCAGCAGACGCAGACGGCCTTCGCGGAAAGCTTTCATGGTGGTCTCACGCTGCTCCTGCGCGATGTCACCGTGCAGCACCTGGCAGTCCGTCTTAATCTCAGGGTGCACAGCGAGCTCGTTACAGTCCTTCTTCGTCTCAGCGAAGATGATCGAGCGCGAGTCCTTCTTAGCGTAGATTCCGAGCAGGTTGGCCAGCAGCGTGGGGCGTCCCTGCCAGTGGCACGGGATGGCAATGTGCTGCACGTCCGTGGAAGCTTGCGAGTCCGACTCCTTCACCAAGTTGACGTACTCGCGGTCCTTCTGCATGTACTTGTCGGCGACGTCCTTCACCCACTTGGGAATGGTGGCCGAGAACAGCAGCGTCTGGCGAGTGGCGGCACTCTCGTTCTTCACCTGTTCCATGGCAGCGAAGACCTTCTGCACGTCCTCACGGAATCCCATCTCCAGCATCGTATCCGCCTCGTCCAGGATCAGGAACTCGCAGTTGTGCAGACGCAGGTTGCCACGGTCAATGTGGTCGATCACACGTCCAGTGGTACCCACGAGGATGTCCACGCCGCTGCGGAAGGCGTTGTTCTGCGACTGGTAGGACGCGCCGCCGTAGATGCACACGGTGCTGAGCGACGGGCCCGTCTGCTCGAACTCGGTGGCCACCTGCTTGGCCAGCTCACGGGTCGGGGCCATGCACACCACACGCGGGGCGCGGCCACGCGCACGCGGGCGCTTGTCCTTAAGCAGCAGCTCGATCACAGGCAACGCGAAGGCCAGCGTCTTGCCCATGCCCGTGCGCGCGCGGCCCATGAGGTCCTTGCCGGCCATGATCTTGTCGAAGGTCATGGCCTGGATGGGGAACAGCGTGTGGATGCCGCGGGCCTTGAGGTTCTGCACGGTCTCGTTGGAGATGTCGAAGCTCTCGAGCGGCGGGTTCTCCTGGCCGCCCACGTGGGTGGCGTTCTCGTTCTTAAGCTTCTTGGCCGTGGGGGCCTCCACCTCGCTGTCCTCGGAGATCTCGGGGGTTGTGGCGTCCACTTCTTCTTCTTCTTCATTGTCCTCATCACGGGAGCGCTTCTTGGACTTCTTCTCCTTCTTGTCCTTCTTGTCCTTCTTGTCCTTCTTGACCTTCTTCTCCTTCTTGACGTCAACGTCCGCGGCCTCGGCCTCGAGCTTGGCCGCCTCCTTGGCCGCCCTCTTGGCCAACTTCTTGGCCGCCTTTTCCTCCTTCGAGAGCACGGGTTTCGCCTCGCTTGACGTCATTGTCGGGATGTGTATGTCAAATGGAATTCGAGGTCTCTGCGACGGACGGCAAGAGCGGCAGTGAGACTGTTGCAGGGCCAGTCAAAATTGTATCGCGCACGCTGACGTCGAAGGCAAACCCAGCTGGCAAACGATTGGCTCGCGCGGGATTCCCCGTGTGGCGCACACCATTTATCCCAACCTCCTCTTGTAAGTACGAAAATCCATTTTTAAGTGCGATTTCATCCGTGGAGAGGTTTCTTCCCAGACCGGCCATCCCAGGCTGAAGTAAAGCGTCGCTCGCGAGCTTGTCGCCCCCCCTCGTCCTCCTGCATGGCGGATCTCCCTGGCTTCTCGCTGAGCGAGAGCTCGGCCACGTGGCCGTCGGGTGGCGTCAACGACGGCAAGCGGCCGCCGCTGCCCACGTCCTTCCGGCCGGAGAAACGCGGCCGCGCGGCCAACGACGCCGACCCCAGCAGCAGTTCCAGCAGCTCCGCGGCCATGGCCCTCGACGGCCCGGCGTCCCCCAGCGGCGGCCCGGGCGGGCCCGGCTCGGCCAGCAACCTGCCGCACCTGGCCAGCTGGAAGTCCACCACGTCGTCCACGGACGGCGACGTGAACACGGGCACGTACACGCGCGTGCACCTCAAGGTGAAGGCGCAGAGCCGCCTGGGCGAGACCGTGCACTGCTCGGGCTCGTCGTTCGTCATGGGCCACTTCAATCCGAACGAGAGCATGACGCTCGTGACCACGCCCGAGGACTACCCGTACTGGACGACCGTCAAGCCCATGATCCTGCCCAGAGGCGTGCCCCACCAGTACATGTACGCGCTCTTCTCGGGCGGCGTCTTCAGCTCCTGGGAGCAGATTGAATGCGAGAGAGTGTTGGTCCCTGAAGGCCGCGAGATGGTCGTCGTGGAGCACTACGGAGACTACGACCAGGACATGGAGCTCGTGGCCACGGGCGAGCGCATCGACCGCTCGCTGGTCTACGAGCGGCGTCGGGACGAGACGGCGGCCCCGTCGACCCCCAACGCGGCCGAGGCCGTGGCCATGGAGCAGGAGACCGGAGACGATGCGGCCCGGGACGCGGCCGCCAGGCTGGCCGCCAGAGTCGCGCAGGACAAGGACGAGGCCGACCCCAAGTCCCCGCGCAGCAGCGTCACGGGCTCCCCCACCCAGAGGTTCCGGCAGACCAACAAGCTCCAGAGCAGGTACAAGAGGTACATGCCGTCCAGCTACCACCCGTCGCCCGACGCCATGCTCTTCCTGGTGTGCTACCATCTGCCTGTGAAGCTCACCAAGTCGGCGGACGACGGGTCCTGGTCGGTGGAGTGGAACCGCGATAGTTTGATCTCCAGGAGTGAGAACAGCATTGCAGAGAGCATGAACACGACGTGGGTGGGATGTGTCACGTACCACGCACGCAGCGACCAGGAGGAGCTCTCGGAAGACGACAAGAGCGAGATCACGGCCATCTTGGCCGACATGAACTGCATCCCCGTGTTTATCGACCGCCAGCTGGCTGCGAACCACCACGGCGGATACTGTAAGAGCAAATTGTGGCCCATGTTCCACAATGTCGATATCCTGGATATTTACTATGCGATTTGGGACCGAGCGGAGGTGATTGAGTGGAAAGAGGAACGCAACAATGGCGAGTGGTGGGACGCGTACCAGAAGGTCAACAGGTTGCTGGCGGACCGTGTTGGGGAGCTGTGCAAGGAGAACGATACTGTCTGGGTGCACGACTATCATCTTCTGTTATTCCCATCGTACTTGGCTAACACATGCAGGACCGAGAACCGCAAGAGACCCAAGATGGTGTTCTTCTTGCACGTGCCTTTCCCTACGTCCGAGGTGTTCCGAGAGCTCTCGCACGGCACGCAATTACTAGAAGGCGTGCTGGATGTGGATATCGTGGGCTTTCACTCGTTTGATCACGCACGCCACTTCCTCAACGCATGCAAGCGCTTCCTCGGACTCACGTACCAGTCTCGGCGCGGTGGAAACTTAGGCGTCGACTATCGTGGCCGCAACGTGATTATTACGATTAGTCACGTGGGTATCGAGACAACGCTGATCCGTGAGGTGATTGAAAGCCCAAAAGTGCGAGAAATGGCTCGTAAGCTTCGCGAAAAGCACGCCGGCAAGGTACTTATTGCAGGCGTAGACGTTTGTCAGCGGCTTAGTGGTATCCCGCTAAAGATGCTGGCGTTCGAGCAGTTCTTTAGCAACTGCCCGTCATGGAAAGATAAACTTGTATTTGTGGAGCGGGCAACCCTGACACAAACTCGGCTCGGTGACCAGAATTACAGCAGCAACGAGATCCGGAAGCTGGTAGATCGAATCACCAAGGCGCATGGCCCCGAGTGCATCGACTACGAGGAGTCGTCGTCCCCATTGACGATAGAAGAACGGCTGGCACTGTGGCTCGCCAGCGATATTTTAATGGTCACGTCTATCCGGGAGGGACTAAACCTGAAGCCGCTGGAGTTTGTGTTTGCGAAGGGTATAAACCCGTCTAACAGACCAGGCGTGGTTATCCTGAGCGAATTTTCTGCATGCTGCTGCGTCCTCAATGGCGCCGTGCGCGTCAATCCGTGGAACATCACAGGGCTCGTGAACTCACTGGATCATGCATTGACCATGAGCGATGAGGAGCGGTTAGGCCGTCGTGCGCGGGATCTGCCGTACATCACGAACCAGCCCGCTGCGAACTGGACGAAACAGGTGCTGTCTGTACTGCACGAGGCAACGGACAATGCGGAGGGTGACGAGGAATACACGAATATGGAGTACATGGACATGGAGATAGGTCGGTCACACGTAATGCGCGTGGGTGATCGATCCGATTTCAAGCAGTTGAACATCGACAAGGTCATGGAGGCGTACATGCAGTCCAAGCGTCGTGTGTTTTTGTTGGATTACGGTGGCACTATCATTGCGCGTGAGAATATCTCGATGTACGTAAAGAAAGACTTCACGGCCGTGACGGGCAAGCGACCTTCTCCACGCATGATGGACGCTCTGACGCACTTGACCAAAGACCCGCGTAACACGGTGTTCGTGGTCAGCGGTGTCACCAAGTCAGACCTTACTGCATCGCTTGGACACATTCGCGGTCTTGGTCTCGTTTCAGACAATGGTGCTCTTTATTCTTGGGCTCGATCCATTGATATTGACAATACAGGCGACGTTACGATGCAGGACGACAGTAACCCAAGCGACCGCCACTGGCACCAGCACAGCTTCAAGTTCGACTGGCGCCCAGTCCGTGAGGCGGTGGATCCGATTTTGAAGGTCTATTGCACGCGCACGAACGGCAGCGTGCTTCGATATGCACAGCAAAGTATCGCTTGGAACTTCCGTTCAACTGATCCGGAGTGGGGTCTGTTGCAAGCCAACTCGCTGCAGAATGACCTGGAGGAAGTGATCCGTGACCTGCCCGTTAATGTTATTCGCAAGAAGGGCTTGCTCGAGATTGTACCGGAGGGTCTCAACAAGGGGGTGGTGGCCCGACAGATCTTGACGCAAGATGCGAGTATCAGCCACGGCCACCCGGACTTCCTGTTCTGTATTGGCGACGACACGACGGACGAGAGCATGTTCAAAGCTATTTACGACTATTACGCGGAGCGCACGGAAGAGTCCGTGCACGGGCGAGCTGGGAACGGTACTTACGAGGACTTCCTCGCATCGGGCGACGAGGGCCCGCTTCACCATGTGTTCACGTGCACAGTGGGCAAGAAGCCCAGCAACGCGCACTTGTACGTCAACAATGTGGACGAAGTCGAGCAGCTCCTTCAAGCGTTGGGCAAGACGTCGGACCCGGTGAGTGACGCGTCAAACGTTTCGATGAGCGGCTAGGAAGGGGAACTAACCTGCGTCCTTTTGCCTAGGCCGAGGAAGAATCGCCGACGAAATGTTGATCCAGCTAAAGATTATTGGGAGGTTCGCTTCCCGAACGCAGTGAAAGGACGCGAAGCTAAGAGCGGAGGAGGATGTAAGAGCTCAGAGGAAGAAGAACGAGGGCGGTAGTATCAGCAGCGTGGACGCCGAGGACGCCGTCCGATTGAAATTATGTCGATTCAGAGATGAAGGCAGGGAACTCTTTAGCAATCTACTCCATCCATCGACCTACCTTTTATGATCCTTCATTTTTTGGTCACTTCAACGACACTAAAATAGTGTGTTTAGTCCAATCTGGGTCGAACTAAAATAGAAAAATGATCCTGGATCGCAGTTTGAATAATGGAGCCCTCCGAGGAGTACCAAAATGAGACGCCGCCCGTGGATGTAGACGACGCCGGCGAGGACGAGGAGGAGGTGGAGATTTTCTCGGCTGAATCCGCCGCCTCCATCTACTCCCCCGCACCATCCAGCGACAGAACTTCGCTGCTGCCCACAGCCTCACGTCGCTGTGTGTCGAAGGATATGCTGGAGCAGACGCCGACGCTCAACATCAACGTGAGGAGGGTCCAAAAATGCTGCAAAAATGGTCGTCACTTTTTCTTGACTAAAGACTATATTTTGTGTATATGTGTCTATAGACTCGGTACCATGAAGTGACCGTGCCCAAGCCGTTTGGGTGCTTCCATCTGATGCAGCTCATCGAAAAGTCCATCCAGGTGGGGGCGCTCTTCTCGCCCAAGCTCTTCGTGCCGAAGGAGATCTGGCAGCAAGACCGGGTCAAGTTGGCGGGGGTCCCTCTCAAAGTTGAAGTGTTTCACCAGCTGAAACAGGGCCTCGAAAAGACTAGTGTGGGGACTATTTTGTTCTTGGAGAGAGACACAAATCAGAGCTGACGAAGGTTTTGTGTCTTTTTTGTGTTTTATGCAGCACGCACTGCCATTATCGTCGGATACGGCCAAATCTGCGTTCACCAAGGAACTGGACGCGTTACTGGAGTTCGCACGACAGGAGCGCGTGCACTTGACCCGGTCGTTCCCATTCCTACCGCAGGACAAGAGCTCAGCTGCCCCGCAGTTGACACGCAGAGGGAGCAACAGCGGCGTGAGTGTTTTTTTTTTTACTTTTTTGTGAGTGGTGGAGTGAGTGTGACGTTGAGGGGCTGATCATTTGTGTGTGTGGATGCGTATGTTGTACAGACTGAAGAGGGCCATGCAGACGGCCACTCGTCTGGAATCGGCAAGCTGACGAATCTAGCCTTCGGGTTTGGTCGGATGGTCAAGAAGCAAGCGATTGCTGCTGTGGAACGCGTCGGAGCTGCACCGTCCGTCTCAGTGTACGACTGAAGCTCGAATGTATAGTGACTGTTCTTATTGATGATGTGAGCTCACGGGTTTGTCTTGGGTCATTTTCAGACTAATCGATGAGCTAGATGAATACGCGGCGGTGCTCTGCATGTTCTTCAACTCCACGCGGGGCATTGGTACGGGACAAGTGTTGCTATCAAAAATATGAGGAACACCTGTCAACCTAACTTTCTCTGGGGAATGACCTTGCACGAACAGAAAATCTTCTTGGACTGCGAGCAGACGCTGATGGAGCCCAAGAACAAGTGAATGATCCGAAGGATGAAACTGAGACAGCGACGCTGGACCCCGCGACTTTAAAGAAACTGGAGGATTTGGGTAAGTTATCCTGTATCTAAAGTATTGTCGCGTGGCTATTTCTTTACGCTGACAGTTTTTTCCCCTGTGATTTAAAGCTATTTTTCTCGATGAAGTCGTCATTGAGCTAGTGATGCGCGACGTACACAGTCTTTTGGAGGTGTACCTGCGAAGGTTGACCCGTCAGTTTGGAGAGTTTACAGTGGAGCAGGCAGTGTTGAAGCGCCACCCGTCAGTGTCGGCGTAAGGTGTTCTAAGTAGCTTTGCTAAATCCTCAACACAGCTGAAACCCGCAATTCAGCGCGCAGCGAAGACATGCAACACAAAATACGTATTTGTTGGCAGAGCGGAAGATGGACATATCGGTTCTTCTGTCGTTTTGATGCAGTAAGAAAACGGTTCACTCGATGCTTAGCACACGTACTACTACATGTAGACGCCTGGCATAACAACTAATCTTCGCACCGTTTAGGCCTTTTTGGTGTGGGAAAATCTTTTTATCTGTTGCTCACCTACTGATCTACCTGTTGCCGGCAAACGTGCTGATAACCTGTTGTCGGCCCCGGATTATCTGATGCCCTTGACAAAAGGCCAAAGAGGCCTCAGAGAGACCGTTGGCAACCGAAGCGTAGTGGAGGTCTGCAATGGTCGGCGCGTGGGCCGGAGTAGTTTCCCTAACAAGGAGTTATAATCTTTCTATCGACGCCTTGCCCGCCATGAGCGAAACGAAATTGGCGGTGCAAACGAGGAGCTCCTGAGCCCGATCATTCAATCTGATGGGCTCCAAAAAACATCCGTCAAGGGCAACATCCTTCTCACGTAGTTTTGCTTCTTTATATGCTGCACCACAAATTTGACCGCGTCAAGTTGCCCATTGGCGGCCGCGTCGTCAAAAGCCCCCCAAGCAGTTACTGCGGCGTCCAATTGATGGCAATAAAACTCTCGACAGCAGCAATTCCAGGATGCTGCAATGGCCATTGCCACCCGCTGCCTTGGCGGCTACGAATATGGCCCGCCCATATTGATGATCCTTGCATCGTTGCTCAGGGTCGAAAAACTCTTCGAGCAATGCGTGCACACACTCCAACTGGCCGTTGGCAGCTGCGGCCACGAGAGCATTCGACGCTACACCCCACTCGACTTGAGGCATCAGCTGGTTCAGCCAGGCCACTCGACCCGACCTCGCTGCCTCCACAGCAGCCTCTTCACATGTCATGAGCAAGGTATCAACTTGATGCAGAACGTGAGGTAGTGCCTGTATTTGTGGTGGGAAACTCACGCCTCGGAGTCGCTCGAAGGTGAAAGGAGCGTTGGGTTCATGGTCTTGGTTAGTTAGGCACGTTCGCGCGCGTTTGACGCTGTCCGAAGAGATAGCACTGGAGCTGTGGCGCTTTCTCGCATCGGCCATTGCGGACTGAACCTCGAGATGGCAATTTGATTTTTAGCAGATTTTCATCTTCTTTCATTCATCGCATTCGGTTGAAGGAATTTCACACATGGGCACGCAGGTCAGAAAGCAGCTCTCAGATCGCTTATTTGCCAGTCAAGCCTGAGTCATGTGAAAATCCCATGAATAATGGAAAATACCATGAATTGGAAAATCCCATGAATAATGGAAAATCCCATGAATCGGAAAATCCCATGAATAATGGAAAATCCCATGAATCGGAAAATCTCATGAATCGGAAAATCCCATGAAAATCTCATGAATGGGAAAATCCATTTTTATGTGCCAGTCAAGCCTGAGTCATGTGAAAATGGATTTTCCCATTCATGAGATTTTCATGGGATTTTCCAATTCATGGTATTTTCCATTATTCATGGGATTTTCACATGACTCAGACTTGACTGGCAAATAAGCAATCTGAGAGCTGCTTTCTGACCTGCGTGCCCATTTTGTGAAGTTCCTTCAACCGAATGCTGCTAAAAATCAAATTGCCATCTCGAGGTTCGTCCGCAATGGCCGATGCGAGAAAGCGCCACAGCTCCAGTGCCATCTCTTCGGACAGCGTCAAACGCGCGCGAACGTGTCTAACTAACCAAGACCATGAACCCAACGCTCCTTTCACCTTCGAGCGACTCCGAGGCGTGAGTTTCCCACCACAAATACAGGCACTACCTCACGTTCTGCATCAAGTTGATACCTTGCTCATGACATGTGAAGAGGCTGCTGTGGAGGCAGCGAGGTCGGGTCGAGTGGCCTGGCTGAACCAGCTGATGCCTCAGGTCGAGTGGGGTGTAGCGTCGGAAGTCGAGTGGGGCGTAGCGTCGAATGCTCTCGTGGCTGCAGCTGCCAACGGCCAGTTGGAGTGTGTGCACGCATTGCTCGAAGAGTTTTTCGACCCTGAGCAACGATGCAAGGATCATCAATACGGGCGGGCCATATTCGTAGCCGCCAAGGCAGCGGGTGGCAATGGCCATTGCAGCATCCTGGAGGAGTTGCTGCTCCATCGAGAATTTTATTACGATCCATTTCTAGCCGCAGGAGCTGCTTTTCACGGCGCGGCCGCCAATGGGCATCTTGACGCGGTCAAATTTGTGGTGCAGCATATTAAGAAGCGGAACTATGATAGAAGAACGCTTTCGCTGGCTCACTCCATTTCGGGAGGACACTCAAGTGTAGTGGAGTTTCTGCTTGGGCTCGACACACCCTCCTGGTGGGACCTGATAGGAGCTTTCGCGGCGGCAGTCGATGTTGGACAGTCAGCACTCGCAGACAGGATTCTCGATATCTACCTTTCTCATACAGTGGAGACGGACACGCCCCTGCTGATTCTACTAACAGGGCAGCGGCGGCCCAACGCCGTCAAGTATTTGTACGAACGTGGAGAGAACCACTCAACGTTGGTGAGCGGGGCCTTTATAAGAGCAGCCGCGCACGAACGTATCGAGACGATGGATTTTCTACTCAGCACCGGGCGCGTGTCCTCCGGTGCGTTCAACAGAGCTTTCAAGAGCTCAGTCACCAGCAATAGCCCAGAAGTGATGTCATTTCTCTGCAGTAAGAAGCGGGTGTCCCCAAGGGCGATTAACGGAGCGTTCCGAGCCTCATGCGAGCGAGAAATAATCAAATATCTGTACGAAAATGAGGACATCTCGAGCGCGGCTGTCATTGCTGCCTTAAAAAAAGCGGCAAAGTGTGGACAGCGTCACCGCGCCCCCTACGACAAGAACGACATTGCCATTGTCAAGTTATTGCACAAGGACGACCGCATCCCGGTCAAAGTGATGAGACAGGTGCTGATGTCGGCAGCTAGCTGGAAGGAATCGGAAGTGGTGGAAATATTGTGTGGCGACAATCGGATCTCTGCCGAGATGGCCCGTGCGGCACTTGCCGTGGAGAAAAATGCTTTGGTGGTGTGGAGGGGGCGTCGTTTGTAACCAGAGCTGCATTGAGCGGAAATGGCGGAGTTGTTGCAGCGTTTAGGCAAGCCAACGCTGTGGCCAAAGATGAAGACATTGTGAAGTTTCAGCCGAGCTAGGTCTGGACGCTGTGCTGACTGTGAGAATTAATAGGCATGTCAGGTGTCTCTCACTTGAGCTGGGCAAAAGCTTTCATCGACTGTGTCGAGGCGGCTACTCAGACCCGGCCCGCGTCAAGAGCATCATAACGATTCATTTTCCGCTCTGCCAAGAAAAATATTTGTGTTGCCTGAACTCTTTCTAACGTTATAGGCGCAGCACGCTGAATTTCAGCAATTGGTGTTGAGGATTTTTCAATACAGTAAAGCTACTTTAAAACTCCTTACGCCGATATTGACGGGCGGCGCTTCAAACTCACCAAACTGACGGGTCAACCTTCGCACTTCCAAAGAAACTGTGTACGTCGCGCAGAAAAATATGCTATCAGTGTGAAGAAGTAGCCACAAGGCAATATCCTACATACGACAGATCCTCCAGTTTCTTACTACTAACGTTAGTAAGTAAAAGTCACGGGGTCCAGCTGAGGGAGGTTCGAGCGAACATCTTCGTTTTCCTGGTAGTGCAACGGGTACGTTGTACGGACAGCCCTTAGGGGATTAATTCAAATATGTGGACCACAAACGCGTACCTTAGTGGATCAATACAATTTTCAAGATTAATCTCTTATAAAAACTAATGCCGTGCGTTGCCCGGGGAAGCTCTGGATATCGATTTCACTCATCACGAAGCCTTACGTGCATCATAAATAAAAGGCTTGTGAATCGAAATGCACGTTAATTAAGGAGAAGCTAGTAAGCTTACAGACAAATTTAGCATCGGCGTGAACCCTTTCGACTTCCAATGCAGCTTGGAAGTCCTGTTCCTCTTCTTGATTTTCACGATTCCACTGGAACTTGGGACGTTTCTGAGCTGTTATTCGCGCAAACTGCGAATATGTGTTGCTCGCGCGTCTTTTTCCAAGTCTTCCACGCAGTGTTTTCTTTGGCCGCCCTCCTCATCGCCTGCCTCATGATGTTCGTGGTACTGGCGTCCGCCTTCCTCTTCCGGCTGCCCAAGGACGCAAAGGAGACCGTGAGCATGCCCGACAGAGCGTCCATCTACTACCACAGCGACCGCAGAACACCGAGCGGCGGATCCAGTCGACGATCGCAAGCGCAGTAGCGACTTAGCAGCATCTGCGAGCCCGTGGAGGTCGTCAAGCCCCGCGCCGGAAAGAGCGGCAGCCCAGCCGCCAGAAGAAGGCGCTCAAAGCCTTGGGCTCCAGGATGCGGTGCTGCGGCGACTCACAATTTATAAAGGTTGCTCGAGTGTCGCCTTTAGCCACTGCGTCAACAACTCGGTGATGTCGTTTGAATGTCGTTAGAGCACGGTTGGGTCAACATTTGCCCATTTGGTTATAGGATGATACAAGATATACGTTTATACGTCATTTTGATATGGATTTGGTCGCAAGCCAAGTTTTTAATAATTACGTAATAGCCTCAAACATGTTATTTAGCAGGATCCTCGACGGTTCACGATCGCCCCTAAAACTCTGGATATAAATATCCAGAGAACACCTTTTGATATCGAATTTGACAGGTTATGTGGCGTCAAGGACACACAGATATAAGATTGAGGAGTTCGGAGTTGATGGAAAGAAAGCAGCGTCTGCGATTTTTGGTGTGCGGATATTCTGATAGCGTTGATCGCTGACCACAGTAGTATTATCTGCGCCCACTGCTATATCGGCGAGTGCTTACAATGGCCGTACTAAATGACCATCTATAGATGGTTGCGAGTAGTTGTGGGCAGTACGGTGAATCTAGCCGGCGGCGTAGTTGTGAACATTACGGTGAATTCAGCTAGTCTAGTTTGCACGGTCGTACGGTGGTGTAGATGATATGGTTGCTTGTTGCACTGGGCTGAGCCTAGCTGCTTGCACGCTCTCGGCTTCAACTTCCTTATCCTTACCTCGCCTTCACCCTCAGCCTCGCTTCGTCGTCTCCCTCTTCCTCGCCTCCCTCAGTGACTTGAGCGACTTGCTGACCTCGGCGTCTGACTCCACGTCAGGATCTGGCAGCTCCTTGAGCGAGAGCTCATCGGGCAGCGAGGCATCGGCGTCGGAGTCGAGCGAGGGCACCAGTTTCTTGAATGGCCCCCCAACATCACTGGTTGAGTCTAGCTGCTTACGCGTTGTGCACAGCACTGGGGTGGGTCTTGGTTACGCGTTGTTGCCACTGGGGTGAGTCTAGCTGTTTCGGCACCACAGCAGCCAAGATTGAACCGTGGGTACGGGGGGGGGGGGGCTGCTGCGGCGACCGAAAAGCTAGACTGGTGGCAGCGGTGGTGGCCAAGCCTCTCGCTAGATTGATTGATAGTGCTTTGATTGATATTTGACCTGGCTCAGAATTCCGGGAACCCCCTACGGATAGTTCCTGAGAAACCTCATAGGCAGGAGTTAGTAGTACTTTCTGAAATAGCACACCGCGTCAATACTACTACCTGATTTTTTGGGATAGTAGTATTAATACTACTACTACCATATAGAGCGGTATTCAATATTAGTGATATTATGCTATCACCAGCTCTGTGCTATAGTACTCTTCAAGTAATACTTTTGACGGACTCGGTTCTCATCTTGCAATTCTAGTTTAAGTTAGGACCTCATTTGGAAAGACCGCCATATTCGAAAACGCGCCAAAGTACAACAAATGAAGCATGGATTGTGTCATGAAAGATTGCCAGGAAGGCGATGAAGTCAAGTGTGATCCTTACGTAGTAAGCCCGATAATGAAGCTCATAAATTTTTATAGAGTGATTATTTTTCAATTTCTGAAGTTCGTAATTGATTTACTACGAAGTACGGTATACGACAAGCGCTGAGATTATTTAACGTGCGTGACATTTTCCCCACAGTGATTAAGTTCGGTGGGTGCTTATCCGAACGTGACCACTGCAGCTCAAGTAGTAGTGGAGTAGTACTACTAATATTACTCCTACTATTACTACCCAACTGTTGGTATCTGTTAAAGTTAGCAATGTTTGCGTTTAAAAGCGTAGTATCAAAAGAACGCGCTACCAGCCCAATCCTCTAGTTTAATCAACATAGCTGTACAGTCGGATACGTGCAAACTGAGGTGAAGGATAGTCGACGGATTATCTGGTCATTTCAGCTGGAAGATCAGTCGTCTTGTCAACTCTTGAAGCTCTGCTCAAGTCTCAGCCACTTGTTCGTGGTCTTCTTGCCGAACACACTCAATGACATTGCGGATACACTTGTCACCTGCAGGTACCGGAACTCCCAAACCATGCCATGCATCCACTCCACTACATTGATGCGGCTTTATTCGAATGCAAGTCGGAACGCGAATCTTACTTGTCCCTCATCGGTTCGTCGTGTAGAAATACTGCACGGCTTCCAACTTGGAAGTTCCAAGTGGTCATTGACGACTGCTGCATCCAAGCCTTCCCACGCGGACCCTTCTCTTCGATTCTCATGGTGTCCATTCTCGGATGCCTGGTGATGACGAACACAGTTGATCCTTACAATATTAGTGCGCAGTAGTTGTGTTGAAGTCCAACAAGGCTCGCCGGGTGGTGTATTCAGTCGAGACGGCGACAGTCAAGCCGGTACGTCCAGCAAATCGCGTTTTGCATTCTCATGTGCTTCTGGACGATGAAGGTGAAGTCCTTCTCGATCCGTTATGAAACCTCCCGATTTCATCGACATCCAGTCCAGCATGGCGTGCCGTCGTGTGCTGTCCCATTCTCGAAAACTACAGCGGCCATGCTGTTCATGTCACCCCGAAATGACCAACAGTTCCCGGTGCTCGTCACGGCGCTCGTGGTCTGTCGCGAGAGTTTGTACAAGCACAACGTGGAAGTGCTGCCTCATGTTGTGACACTCGTGGACGAATACCTGAACCCGTTCTCCTCACGCAAGAAGGTTGGGCGCGCATGCAGATTGGGGCTTCCACGACGAGCGTTGGAGTACGCTGCTGCTCGCGATCCGGACTGGAGCAATGGCCAATACATGGCGGCGGCCGCAGTCATTCGCGGCTTCGTGCATGTCCTCGAGTGGCTGAACGAATGTTATCCGGAACGCACTTCGTGGGGCGACGGCCATGAAGGTTCGAGTCGTTGTGGGCGATTTCTCATGGACACGGCAGCCGAGCACGGTCATCTTCCGGTTATGCAGTGGCTTCACGCGAACCGCAGCGAAGGTTGCACATATCGGGCGATGAATTACGCGGCAGCGAGTGGACGGCTGGATATGGTGCGATGGATCCACGAGAACCGCAGCGAGCCGTGCAGCACAGAGGCGATGGACTATGCTGCTGGCAAAGGGCATCTCGATGTTGTGCGCTTCCTCCACGAGAACCGGTCCGAAGGGTGCACCAAACATGCCATGAGTAGTGCAGCGGCTAACGGTCACTTGGAGATGGTTCAGTGGATCTACGCCAACAGAAGCGAACGGATGCCAGGGAATGCGCTGCGCAGTGCTGCCAAGTATGGACATGTTGACGTGGTGCTATGGCTGAGTGAGATCGTGCGTAAAGAGCCTAGAGGGGGCGCGAGCATACAAGATGCAGTTCGAATCGCATTTGAAGCAGGTCATGTTGAAGCGGCTGAGCAGCTGGAGCAAGCAGACGTGGTTTCCGAATGAGGTTCAGCTCATCTAGGGATGTCTGGTATATATCTCAAGACGATGATGTACAGGTGAAGTTCGAGTAGATAGATTCCTCACAGCACTGTCATTTATTTACTTATTACAGTAATAAAAGAAAACTCCGAAATACTACTACCTAGCTACTCCTAATTATGAGTACTTACATGTGTATTTAATTTAAGTTTTACTTTAATTTTACTGTTTTTACTACGTATTTTATCGTTTAAACTGAAATACCTATAGTCCTAATTAGGTGTTGTTGGCTAGTATTTCGGGGTTTGTTTTGTCCAATGAGAGGGTTTCTAACCAATTGAGCTCCAATTCTCAAGCCGAAGCCATGTCGACGTACGAGAAGACGCTGATCCCGCCGCTCAACTTCTCCATGGTGGCCTCGGGCGTCTACCGCTCGGGTTTCCCCAACCGGAAGAACCACGCCTTCCTGCAGCAGCTTGGGCTCAAGTCCGTGCTGTACGTGTCCGAGTCTAAGCGTGAATTGGCAGACAACTTCGCACTAAAATTGGGCTTGAAATTCCGTGAACTTTCAGATATCTGTGCCATCAGGAGCACCAACCGGAGAACGTGGTCTTCTTTAAAGAGAACAACATCGAGGTGTTTCAATGCCCCATTGACGGCAACAAGGTACGGAGACTGGGAGAGGGTACTCAAGTGAAAAAGCACTAACGCAGACTGGCCATTGACGCTGCAGGAGCCTTTCATTAGCATCAACCCGGACTCAATGGCCGATGCACTACGTCACCTTCTTGGTAAATGCTAGGGGTACTGAGTATCATGCATGCTGCTGTAGGTCTGACGACGTTTTGATGCTTGGCAGATGTGAGAAATCACCCGATCTTGGTGCATTGCACGAAAGGAACGCATCGCACAGGGTGTGTGATCGGGTGCATGCGTAAGATGGAGAACTGGTCGCTGACTTCCATCATTGACGAGTACTGCCGCTTTGCGGGCCCTCGTATGCGCTTGCTTGACCAGCAGTTCATTGAGTTCTTCACGCCCACGATTCAATACGACGAGCGACAAATGCCCAAGTGGCTCACATAGCTGAGTCACGAGAAGTGGAGGTAACCTTCTTGTCAAAGAATCCGTAGATGTACTACGCACGCGTTATGAAGACGAAGGAAGCTAGAATAATTTGAAAGCTTGCAACAAACGGCTTCCCTGTATTTAGCGTCTGGCCTCTTAGCATCGGCTTCCGCATGGACAACTCGAGCCATTCGCTTTTCCATCGTGCAAGTGTTTGTAGTTTTTCGTGTGTCAAGTCATTTCTTTCTCTGCAACATATCACGTTCGCCCTTCCTTGGCTACGCCGGCACCGCCTGTAGGATTCGCTTACGCGGAGGCCTTGGACTTGTAAGCCGAACCTTCCGCAAACTTGTCCACCCACTCCTGGTTCTTGAGCGGGGCACCGGGCCACGACTTCTGGAAGTGGTCCTCCGGCTTGAAGCTGGACGGGTCCTCGATACGCTCCACAATCTTGTGCTTGAACTTGCGGATCAGACCTTGCACGGGCCAGGCAGCGGCATCACCCAGAGCGCAAATGGTGTGGCCCTCAATCTGGCGCGAGATCTCCTCGAGCATGGGGATCTCCTCGAGCTCGGCGTCACCCGTCTCCATGCGGGTCAGCACCTTCTCCATCCAGCCCGTACCCTCGCGGCACGGCGTGCACTGGCCGCAACTCTCGTGCGTGTAGAAGTGCGAGTACCGGCGGATAGCGCCCACCATGTCCACGCTCTTGTCGAAAATGGTGACGGCAGCCGTACCCAGACCGGAGCCACCGCGCTGCTTCAGGTCATCGTAGTCCATCATGATGTCCTGGCACAGCTCCTCGTCCAGCACGGGCACGGAAGAACCGCCAGGGATACACGCCTGCAGGTTGTCCCATCCACCGCGGACTCCACCGCAGTGACGATCAATCAGCTCACGGAGAGGAATGCTCATCTCCTCCTCCACCGTGCACGGGTTGTTGACGTGTCCGGAGATGCAGAAAAGCTTGGTGCCGTGGTTGTTCTTGCGTCCGAGGCTGGCGAACCACGATCCGCCACGACGCAGGATCGTGGGGGACACAGCCACCGTCTCCACGTTCGTCACCGTCGTGGGGCAGCCGTACAGGCCCGTGTTGGCCGGGAAAGGCGGTTTGAGGCGGGGCTTCCCCTGGCGGCCCTCAAGACTCTCAAGCAGACCGGTCTCCTCACCGCAGATGTAGGCGCCGGCACCACGGTGCAGGTACACGTCAAAGTCGTATCCCGATCCGCAGGCGTTTTGGCCGAGGAAGCCGCGCTCGTAGGCCTCGTGGATGGCTTCCTGGAGGATCAGCGCCTCGTTGAAGAACTCGCCGCGGATGTAGATGTAGGCGGCGCGGGCGCGCATGGCAAAGCCGGCGAGGAGACAGCCCTCCACGAGCTTGTGCGGGTCCTTGCGCATGATCTCGCGGTCCTTGCACGTGCCCGGCTCACTCTCGTCGGCGTTCACCACGAGGAAGGACGGGCGGCCGTCCGTCTGCTTGGGCATGAAGGACCACTTGAGGCCCGACGGGAAGCCGGCGCCGCCGCGGCCACGCAGTCCCGAGTCCTTGATCTCCTGCACGATCCAGTCCGGACCCATGCACAGCAGGTCCTTGGTGCGGTGCCAGTCTCCGCGGCGCAGCGCGCCGTCCACGCGCCACGTGTCCTCGCCGTACACGTTGGTGAAGATGCGGTCCTCGTCCTTGAGGCCGCCGTACACGCGCGTCATGGCCGCGGGCTGCTCCGCCGCCTGCAGGTGCACGGAATCGATGCATTTCGAGCGTTTAGTAGGAGGTTCGTCATATTTTATACCGCAGTTCGAGCGGTATGGAGGTTGTAGGGGCTTTTATTGTACGTACAGCATTGGCCACAGCGGCGCTGGTGCGGAATCCGCGCGCTGCTCGACACAAAAGGCGCATAGAGAGAGAGTTGAGTGAGTGAGAAGGTGGAGAGTGAGTTGATTGTGCTGCGACGGGCG
This sequence comes from Phytophthora x cambivora, assembly GCA_033557925.1. NCBI lineage: Eukaryota > Oomycota > Peronosporomycetes > Peronosporales > Peronosporaceae > Phytophthora > Phytophthora x cambivora. Next base: position 10,174,705 of record JAUCEB010000011.1, on the reverse strand, counting down.
GCGGACCTTGGGCAAGCGACTTGTGGGCCACGCGAGCGACGCTCTTCATGGCTTCCTGCTCGTGACTCGGCTGCGACCTGAACCAAACTCACACGCGACGTCTTGCCCCCAGAACGTTTTCCCCCTGCGTTGTGGGCCGTACAAATTGATCCGATTTGACAGGGATTGTGGGATCTAGTGTGGACTACACGGCTGATGGGGGCCTAATATAGTGTGAGCACACATAAAGGCAACTTCAACGTTGGAGTGATGGTCGCTTGTAGCCATCACTGCTGGGATCCAGACCTGCGAGAGACCCGCCGAAGCCGCCAGCTTCCATGGCGAAACTCCATCCAGATCGCCGTTTTTTTGGTCGGAAGAACTGCGATGTTAGTGGCGATGGGAGGCTCAAGCAGCTTCCGCCGCACTATTTAGAGGCGTGTGTCTGCACTGCACTGGCCGTTGCGGTGAGCACCTTCCCACTTCGATATTCTGGCCAGCGCAGCCTCCACAACTGCTGTCATATCCCAATCTGCGCTCTCGTAGCTAGGCACCAAGCGCTTTATAAGGCAAGACCGGACCCACCTTCAACGATGAAGCCTGCGTCGATTCTGTCGGCGGTGCTGCTGGTCGGCGGTGTCTACGCTGACAGCAAGTCCACTACGTTCCCCGGACGCTGTGTGACGACCAAGGACTGCGCCACGTACGGCTCCAACTACGCGTGCGTGTCCGTCGACACGAACGTCGCCGGCCTCGAGCAGCTGAGTATGTGTATTCCTGGTAGTCAGGTGTGCAGCGGCAGCATTGCTGGCCTCTGCCCGACGTTCACGTCGTGGCCGTCCAAGTATCGGGTCATCCAGCCCGTGTGCGCCTTCGTGGAGGTCGAGAACTGCGATCAGCAGTACAACGTGACTGTGTTAAGCTCCGCTGGTAGCAATGGCACAGTAGACGACGAGTCCGACATCACTGTGAGTGCAGCCAATGGTACGGGCACAGTGCAGTGCTACCAGCGCAACTTCACCATCAACGACGAGTACGTCGTCGTGAACGGCATCTACCAGTGCCTCGACAAGGCCAAGTACGTCGCTACCAATGGAGGCCACATCCAGAACATCACCGACACGGTGGTGGAGGAGTGTGGCTGGAATACAACAACGCAAACGCTCTGCAGCGGCCAGGGCACGTGCTCGCCCCTCGTGGACTTTGCGCAGGACTATGAGTGCAAGTGCAACGCCGGCTACAACTCGTCCGACTACTGCTACGCCGTGGCTTCCAACGAATGCAGCAGCGTCGCGCAGTGTGGAACTCAAGGATCGTGCAAATTCGACGAGGGAACTACCAGCGGTGAATGCTCTTGCAGCAGCGGTGCCACAGGCGACCAATGTCTACTCTGCGATGCTACTGCCAGTGCGGATACGGTTTGCAGCGGCCACGGCACATGTGGTGCTGGCGGCGTTTGCACGTGCAGCACGGGCTACAACGGAACTTTCTGCGGAGACTCTACCGGTGAGAAGACCGCGTCGAAGACGTCAGCTGCGGCGACTATGAAGATGGGAATCAGCGCAATTGTTGCTGCGTTGCTCTTGGCCATCTTCGCGTAGACTACGCAGTCAATGCATCACACGAGTTGGGCTTCGGGAGCAAGACTTGACAGGAGATTCGCCATTTAGTTCAATGAACTACTTTACCTGATCGCTCACTACACGTAAGTTATGCCTTGGCAGGACTTGCTCAAATACCTTACAGCATAGCGGGCACAAACAATGAGGTGGCTCGATAGTGAAAAGCACGATGCCTTTTATTGACACCACGCTTCCCACCTGTCTATCAATTCTACCTACAACCTTCACGAGGCTAACCGGTTGCTTCGAAGCAGTAGTTGGCAGCCGCCTGGACGTCACCGTTCTTCTTCTGCAATGCCTCGACGGCCAGCTCGCGCGAGAAGCCCATGTCGAGTAGCTGCTGAACACGTTTCGACTTGCGGAAGCGAATTACAAGCGGGCGCGTCTGGGCCTTGATCATCTTCAGCGCGCGGTCCACCTGGTAGTGCTGCAGCGGATGTCCGTTGGCTTGCAGAACGGTGTCGAACAGACCAATTTGGCCGCTCTTCTCGGCGCCGAACATGCCGCCCTTGGCTCCGCGTGGGAAGCTCGTCACACACAATTCGTTGTCTATCTTCTCTAAGTACATACCAAGTAGCAGTGCTTCGCCGAAACGCACGTCGTACTCGTCTTCGCCTAGTGGGGCATTCATAGAGATTGTACGCGGACACATGGCAATAGCCGCAGACACCGGCGTGATGTTCTGCGTGATCGAGTCACGGAGACTCAACTCCTCCAGTTCGAAGTCGGGGTTGGACTCCAACTCTGTTACTGAGTGTGCACCACGCACGCTTGAGAGCGTCGTTTCCTCGTCCACGCTGTGCAGTTCGTCATCGCCTTGCCGCCGGAGCGATGGCCGTTCGATGTCTGGAGACTCCTCCTTGATAGACGGAGGCATCATTTCGCCTTGCTGAGAGCCCACGGATAAACTCTTCGGTCGCTCAATATTAAGGGAGCCGTCGTTTACGAAGATGCCGACGGATGAGTCCTTACGCTGGTCAGGAAGCTCGTAGAAAAGCAGAACCGGTTGGAACCGGCCCTTCAGGCACTCAGCAACCACATTACTCCACGATCCCATCTCGAGTACGCGCGAGTCATCGAAGAGCAACCACATCTTGTGCGCGGTGCTGTAAAATAGAGCCACATAGTGACGTCCGTAGTAGCAGACGAAGCCGCGAAGACGGTACGTCGTACGCAGACCACCGTTCTTGAAACGGATGACCGGCCCCGCAGCGTCAAAGCACTTGGCTAGATCCAACCGGTCGTCGATGTTGTTCAGCACACCCTGCACTTGCTCCTTGGTGGCAGACTGCGTAGCCCAAAGGATCGAGACTGCAAACACCATGGGAAATCGATGGATGACGCGATCCTTGTTGAGTTTGCCTCTGCATCCCTTTTGCTCACAGTTCGAGGCAATGTCAGCCTCCTGGAATGTAAGTCGTCGGAACATTTGCTCCGTCGATTCGTACTTGCATGCATACAAGTCGCTCGCGTACGTGGAATACACGAGGTTTGAGTAGAGGTCCCAAGGCGAGCTGTGGTTGCAAGACCCGCACACGTATCTGTCATAGATCTGGTGCGAAAAGACCAAGTGCGGGATACTGTTGTCGTCGAAGACCGCCTGGGGCTTCTCCTCGTACGTGTCGGTGCTCACGACGCGAACCAACGACTTGACCATCATCGTCGTCTTGTGGGTCTCCTTGATTTCCGTCTGGTCTGTCTGCTGGTGCATCAAGTTGAGCAACGCGAGCAGCGTCTCCTCGGCATCGTACATGGCGCCTTCCTGGAAGTTCTTGTCCGCCGAGTACAGCACGCTCAGTCCCTTCCGGATCGCCCGCGAGTGTAGCACTCCACTTGACGTGTCATCATACTCCATCATCATGGACTTGAGTGCGCGCAGCACATTTGACTCCACAGTTCGAGACTCGTCCTTCACCTCCACATGCAGCAGAAAGTGGCGCATGGACGTCAAGTGCCAGAAGCTCTGAATCACGACGTTCAAGAAGCAATTATTCTCCCCAGACGCATTCAGCAGCCCTCGATGCACCGAGGCTCCTTTCACCCACAAGTTGGCTTCCTTCTTGGTGGTGGTGGCGGCGGGGAACAACGCGGTGGCGTCCGAGGGCGAGTCCGAGCTCTGGTCGCTGCCTCCGAGCGACGCCAACGACGTCTGCGGCGGCCAGTCCTCCTCCTCGTGGCTGGTCAGCACCCGCAAGTGGTGGATCCAGTCACTGGCCGCCGTGGCGGTGGGGCCGTCGATCTCCAGCACTTTGTCGGCGTGGTCGTCCAGCTGCTTGACACTCACGAGGAAGGCGAAGCGCCGGCCGTCCCAGGGCGCCACGCCCAGCACCTTGTAGCTACGCAGCGGCTTGACCAGCCCGGACTGCAGGTCGCCCGTGCTGGGCTGGAACTTGAACGTGCTGAGCTGCAGCGTGTCGCGCGTGAGGATGCAGTAGCGCATGTGTCTCGGACGCACGTTCACCATGCTGCGCGTCTTGAGGTTGAGCCAGCCGCGGTGCACCACTTCCCCGAAGGCGGACTTGAGGGGGCCGTTCTCGCTCGACAGCGGCGTGGGCTCCAGCACCGTGGGCTGCATGACCGACAGCTTCATGGGACGTACAACGAACAAGTGAGCATGAGGGAGGGAGGGGGTGTGCGGGGGTGGGGGTGCTCAGCTACTACGAATAAGCTGTTACAGTTGTTGCCTACATACCGGGGGGAGAGGACGAGGGATTCGGGTGGGGGCTGGAGGCGAATGCTCTTGAGCTCTTGAGTCAGCGCCGCTTAGCCGTCGCGTCGTTAGACGTTTAGCTGCGGGAAGTATAATACTATGGTCCGCCTCGATTCTTCGCCGGCTTAGCGGGCTCTGATTGGTGGATTTATTCCTATTGCTGACGAAGAGTATCGCACTTCAACTGAACGACCGGATCACTTACGGTAAGCTATACTGTATCCATGTACACAGTGATTGACGTCAGGTTGCAGTGGCACCTCGTGCAATAGGAGCACGAACAGCTCAGCAATGTATTACGGTAGTATCCCTATGCAGCCCGTGGGCCAGCACTTGTCGCACAGCAGAAACGACGACACGCGCAGTGACTCAGTTCGCGTCCGAATCGTTGTCGGAACCTTCGTCCGAGTCTTCGTCTTGAGAAGAGGAGGTCGTGGCCACGTTGCTGCGGTTTCGAGTGCTGCGACGCAGACCGGGTTGCTTGTCCGAGGAATCGTGGGGCTGTTTCACAGAACGAGTGGTGTTAAGTGAAGTTACGGAGGCGACAGAAGCAGCACGAAGACCACGTACCGATTGCCGTCGCCTCTTGCTGCTGCGGGTTGACCTGCTCGGCGACTTCCGTTTCCTGGATTCACTGCTTCGAGTCAAGCGCCGAGGGTGACGATCGTCTTCCTCCTCGTCTTCATCGTCATCTCCGTCTGTCTCGCTATCGGCGCCATCGTCGCTTTTTGCCTCGAATGCCTCTCCTTCGTCACCGCTCTTGTCCGAGTCGGCAACGATCTCCTCCTCCTCCTCTTCATCTTCATCTTCTAGATCAATATTCGCGTAATTTACTTGTCGTCGACTGCGCAGAGACCGCCTGCCGACACCTTCAATGTTTCCGGACGCGTCCAGCACACCGCTGGTGGTAAGTTGGTGTTTCCAACGTTCGTTGCGCCTACGCTTCTCCTGCTGGCGGGTGAGCTTCCTCAGAGCACCACGAGATAACGCTTGCCACAATTGCAGATCCGCTGATTCAACTGATAGCGATAATTCCTGTACCAGCGACTCGACCGATTCGAGGTCGTTGCAGACCGTCTCCCAGTCCGTACCGCCAACCTTCGCGCACCGACATATCCACACTGCTGCGTTGGGCACAGTAGCCGCATCCTCCAGGATGAAGTAGGAGCGACCCGCGGCATCAGTACCGATAGGTTCATTTCTCTGGTAAGACAGCAACAAGAGTCAGCACACAATTTTGGAGCGAGAACGAAGGCGATCCCATGAAAGACCGGCTTACCATAGATTCGGCTTCTTCATCGTCAATTTGCTCGACAAGCGCTTCATTCCGGTCAAATTGAATTTCACAGAGAAACTTCAGTATAGCCACTCGCTCCGCGACTGAGAGGTCGAAGTAGAACTCTTCCCGCTTCTCTGCCTCACTACTGTTGGCTGGGAACTTCGTGTCTTTTGCTACAGCTGGTGGGTACTCTTCGTCGCGGAGGAAGCGTAGCAAGTGAACATACCAAGGGTATTTTCTGCGGGAAGATACGCGTTAGTCCATACTCACATAGCAATCACTTGCAATGGTCCAGTTACGTACTTGGACATGGCAACGTTGATGTTGGTCAGCAGTCGGGTGTGAAGCTCCTCGCACAAGCCGTCCTCCTTCGGCTCCAGCAAAGTGTGCGCCAGACTCTACAAATCGCCATCCAATACACACACAGAATAAGTAAGTCACACCGTCGCCTATCACCACCAAACAACCTCACCTCAAGCGTCGTCACGACATTCGAGAGTTTCAGTCCGAGTCGGCGGAAGCGTTGCAAGAACAAGAACACAGCCGCAAAGTCGCAGTCCGTGTGCACCTCGTGCAGCTTCAGCGTGTCGTCCAGCGGCTTGCACTTGGGGAAGGTCACGCCTTCAGGCGCGGCCACGCCCACGAGGCTGCTGATGTCTTCCCACGCCGTCTCGTCGTAAATGAACTGACAGCGCCGGCAGTTCCAGTCGCCGTCGGGCAGGTCGCCCTTCACTCCGTAGCACTTCTTGTGCACCGTCATGGCGCACGTGGCGCAGCGCAGCTCGCAGCGCGTGGCCTCCTCCGTCTTGGCCTGCTCGCACACGCGGCACTCGTCCGTGATGTGGATGTAGCGCTGCACGAAGTTCCTGGCCGCGCCAACCGCCTTCGTCTTCGTCTTCGTCTTCTTGGTCGCAGGTTTTTCGCATTCGTCTTTGTCTTTGTCGGGTGCAGCAGTGGCAGTGTCCGGTTTCTCGGGCTTCTCGCTGAGCTTCTTCTTGTCCTTGGCGGCAGTTGGCGCGGGCTTGAACCAGCGGTCTAACGTGTTGGCGGGGGGCTTGACCTTAGGCTTGGGATTCGGTTTGGACTTGGACTTGGACTTGACGCTGCCCTTAGCTGCAGGATTGGACGGCTTGCTTGCGAGCGCGTTGGTGGTCTCAGGCGGCGTGGCGTTCGCCTCTTGCTCCGGTTGCAGCGCCATCTTGATCGTTGACAACTTTGCTGCGTTGGCGCCAAAGGCGCGGCAAATACAGTCAACCATCTATATAACGTGGAGTAGACTGTAGTACTATAACTGTAAAATACCATATTCCACAAGTTCCGTTTGATACTGTTCAATTTATACATGTAGCTGAATATGAAAGGTTATGCGTTTATAAGCACCTTGCTTTCAAATTGAACGACACTACTGTACAGTATGGTGTGGTACACATCACTGCTGATAACGGTGTGGCGCACACAGGACTTGTTTCGAGCCTCTTCGGAGCCCAGTCCAAGCGAGACGCGGAGGGAGTGGAGGTCGGCCGCCGAGAGCGACGTGGAGCCCGCAGAGCGTTAGTAGCCAAGAAGCCCCAAAAGCGCCAGATCCAGAGCGAAGAATTTCCCGTCCCCAAGCCGTTTCTCGCCCGCAAAGAGCCGCCCGCAAACCATGGAAGACGCCAAGAACCTGCACCGCCGCCTGCTCAAGTTCACGCGAGGCGACGTGACGGACGAGGGCGAGGCCCTGGAGGTGCTGCGCGCCCTGGAGAAGTCGCCAATAACGTACGCCATCCTCAAGGAGACAAAGATGGGCCACACCGTCGGCAAGCTGCGCAAGCACGAGAACGAGAAGATCGCGAGTCTGGGACGGCTGCTGGTCAAGTCGTGGAAGAACATGGCGCTGTCCCCCAAGGCCTCGTCCTCCACCGCCTCCTCCAGCAGCAGCAGCAGGTCTCATGCCAAGAAGGAGACGTCCCCCAAGCCCAGCAGCTCCCCCGGCTCCAACGGACTCAAGACGGCGCCCAAGCCGGCGGCCGCACGCGTCAGCTCCACGCCATTCATTCCGGCGGGGCTGGACAAGGTGCGCGCGACGGTGCGCACAAAGCTCAAAGAGATCCTGGAAGCGTCCGAAGGCGGAGATCCTGGACAGGTGGCGGCGGCTGCTGAGGTGGCCATGGCCAGGACCTACCACATGGGCGCCCCTGGCGAGCAGAAGAAGGAGTACATGGCCAAGTACCGCCAGCTGTCGTTCAACCTGAAGAAGAACGCCGAGCTGCGCCAGAACCTGCTGGACGACAGCGTCAGCGGAGACCAGCTGGTCAAGATGACGGCGGAGGAGCTGGCCACGGAGGAGAAGCGCGCGCAGATCGAGAAGCTGCGCGACGACGCGTTCCAGGAGGCTCGGCTGGACTGGGCCGAGGCCAACCACGAAAAGATCCAGAAGCAGACGGGTACCGAAGGCACGAAGGGGCTCTTCACCTGTGGACGCTGCAAGTCGTCCAAGACTAGTAACACACAGAAGCAGACGCGCAGTGCCGATGAGCCGATGACGGTGTTTGTCATGTGCCATAACTGCGGCAACCGATGGAAATGCTAGTGTAGCGAATCTCGGTCATGCCGTGCTCCCCCCTCCCACACCGCCTAGTGTTCGTATAGCTGCTACAGTACTTGCATATCTTGGAGCCGTGTTGCTCTTCATCTGAACGTCTCTGCATCACAAACCGTGACAAGAAGTCACGTAGTGGGAGGGGAGGACGCAGCAGATGCACTTGCATGCCCACGTACACGAGCACCGTTGTACTGGTGTACGTGAGCTGTGTGTGTATTTTGCGTGAAATACCGGTGTGTCTAGCGTCTTCATTCGGTGAAGTTAGCTCTGCCCAGTCAACGTTGGATCTTGAGCGGGTCAACGTTGATTCGAGCTGCGTGTAGAAAATTATAATTGATTCCCACAACTCGGCAGCATGTTGATTTTCCCTGGTTCTTGTATTTTGTCTGTTGTGCGGGGCTTGGGAGTGAGCTGAGCTCTTGGCCAATGGTTCGATCAAGTTGAAGTGACGTGAAGTTATCAGGTGCAGAACCACAACCAGCTCGTCCCGACAGACAATGATCTTTGGAGGTGAGTGGCTGGGCCCAGACGGCTTCGACGATTGAGGCTGGAGGTAAGTCAACTTTTGATGCAGGTCATCCGACGAGTTCGACAGCAAGCGTCGTTGTCTCCCGTCCGACTTTGCTTCAAAACCGGTTGAATATGATGTAGATACATTATCGGCATTGACGTTTTATGAAGCCTGACAGGTTTTGAATCTATTCTTTGTTATTCGCACTGTGTATTAATTTCCAGAATCTTGTGACTTCAACTAGTGGGTTTTAGGACAACAACACGCGCGAAGATGCAAAGACTCTGGGACGCGCCACAAGAACGAAAGACATTTACCTAACGCATCTCCATGGCGAGCAGTGGTGGTGACTCGCCGAGTCAGATCCCAAGTCCAATCTCCGTCATTCCCCAAATTCCACCCAAACAGGCACCAGCTTTTCCGCGCTGCCAGTCGATGTCCCCGTCGTCCACCGGCTACGCTCCACGCTGCAACTACACGTCGGAAAGCTCTGGACGTGGCGGTATCGAGGCCTTGCAGCGCGCCGCATTGCTCGCCGACTTGCTCAAGTGGTGGGACGACCACGACGGCGTGCGTGTAGATGAAAAATTGCTTCTAATTCCCAAGAGAGACCAAGACCAAGCAAACACCCAACGTGGACACCGTCGACCTGAGCACCAGAATGGTGCAATTCCTACTGCTACTACTGTACCGGAGAGTTCTGGACTATTAAGTCGTGAAAACCTGTTCCGAGTGCTGGAGATTCTGGCGGTGATGGCAGTCGTTGCTGTCGGTTTGAGTGTTTTGGCGACCAAGTCAGTGGACCATAGGGTCCATAAGGCGCCGACTTTCTCGCTGCACCGTTCCGGTGGGAAGTTGCTGAGTGGAGGGCACCGCTTGCGCTCATTTCTTCGACATATGAAGCGTCATCCTCCAGTGCTAAACAAGCTCCCAGCAGATGCAGATATCCCGCTTGGGGTCAATGTGGAGCTGGAGCGAGCCATGGACATCTACTGTCGAGGACCGTTGCTCCATGCAGTGCAGATGACGAACGTCTTCTCGGACAGCAAGTACTTCGTCGACATGCCGATTAAAGAGAACAGCAGCGCGTTTGATATCCTCGTGGATTTCCAGCGACGGGGACTGGCGATGACCGAGTTTCGGCCGAATGTCCACGGCACCCACGAGCAACAGCTTCGGCGCTTCATTGATGATCACTTCGACCCGCCAGGCACGGATCTGCTACCGATCACGCCGTTCGACTTCCAGGGACAGTCCCATCCGCCCATGGTCGCCGATATTCAAGACGACGAGCTCCGGGACTGGGCATTTGATCTGCATCGAATTTGGCAAAGCCTTGGACGCATTTTCAACCCGAACGTGAAAGGATCGCTCCTTAGGTCGCGAAAGCTGGATGAACCGAGTTTGAACCGACCTGCCAACGTGCTGATCGTACCTGGTGGGCGCTTTCGTGAAAGCTACTACTGGGACTCGTACTGGATTGTCCAAGGGCTCTTGGTGAGCGATATGCCAATCACGGCCCGAGGAATCGTGGACCACCTCCTCGAATACGTGTCCGAGTTTGGTTTTGTGCCTAACGGAGGTAGAATCTACTACTTGACACGGTCCCAGCCGCCCATGCTTTCGGATATGGTGAAGCTGGTCGCTCGTTTTCCAAGTAGTACGGGCAACGAGAGCGAGTATGATGACGAGTATCTGCGAGCTGCATTGCCCATTCTGGAGCGCGAGTACGACTTCTGGATGCAGCATGGGCCATGCGGCCATGCAGTTGAGCTCACTCAGCAGAATTTCAGTGCAGGAGCCACAGATAGAGCCACGTACGTCTTGAATCGCTACACGTCCAATGCCAACTACCCTCGACCCGAGTCGTACCGGGAGGATGTTCTAGTTGCTGCGGAGATTTTCGACCGCACTATGCAAATGGATGGCAATGCTGCGGCCACGGAACGACACAAGGACAAGTACTACAACAACGTCATCGCTGCGGCCGAGAGTGGTTGGGACTTCAGTAGCCGCTGGCTGCGAGATCCACTTGATATGAAGTCGATGGTGACTTCTTCAGTGGTTCCTGTAGATCTGAACTCGATCATGTACCGAGTGGAGTGCAATTTGATGGAGTTCAACCGACACTTGGGCAACGAAGAGAGGGCACAATTCTTCGAGCGAGCTGCTGCTCGCCGACTGGAAGCCATCGACGCCATTCTGTGGAGCGAGAAGCACCACAGTTGGAAGGACTACGACTTGGAGACAGACACGCACTCTACGATTGTCTCCGTGTCCGATTACACCCCGTTGTGGGCGAAGGCGTTCAATTCCAGCGACATCGACCGCCTCAAGCATGTCGTGACCTCGCTCAAGAATTCGGGGCTGCTTCAGGTCGGCGGTGTGCAGACGACGACCATTTTTTCGGGCCAACAATGGGACTCGCCCAACGCCTGGCCGCCGGAGCAAGACATTGTCGTGGAAGGCTTGTTGGCAGTGAACACCACGGAGTCGCACAGTTTGGCGCGCGAGTTATCACAAACGTGGATGCAGGCCAGTCTGACCGCGTGGAAGCAGACGGGTTTGATGTTCGAGAAGTACAACGCGTCCGAAGTCGGTGGCTTGGGAGCCGGTGGTGAGTACTTCCCGCAGTTTGGCTTCGGCTGGACGAACGGCGTGATTTTGAAGTTCCTCACGATCCATCAGAATCTTTTGCACGCCGAGTATTAGGCGAGGTGACCGAATGCACGACGTTAGCACTAGACATTCAACAGGTAGGTTGTAGCGTGATAGCACTGAATGGACTAAAGCGAACAAATATACAAAAGAAAAGCATCATATAAAGCAAGAACGCGAAGGTGTGCAGAATGGATGCCACACACGACATTCGCGTGTGGCCTCTCCGCTTTCTATTGCGTTCGGCCCGTTGCCAGCCTGACGCGCACTACTTGCTTGCAGTCAATGCACTGCTCGATGTAGGCATGAACTCCCAACTAACCTCGGCATCCTATCACCTGGTGTCTAGTTGGTCGTGGCCGGCGTCGCAGCGGCGAAGACGTACGGCTTCGCGTTGCGGAAGGTCGACATGTCCCGGATGGAGTTCGCGTGGAACTTGTACTCCACCAGCGTGTTGGAGTCCAGCATGAGGATCTCCTTCAGCTTCTCACTGCCACGATAACAGAAAAGAAGTCGTCAGTGACTCAACATTGCGCCATGCAGCTCTGGCAATAAGTACGCACCCGATGGCGAAGCGGGTGCTGTCGTCCGAGTTGTCGGCGTTCCAGACCGACAGCATATCCTCCTTGGAGCGGATGGCCATGGCGATGCCGACGACGTCGAGCTCCTCGAACGCCTCGCCGATGGCGGCGAAGACCAGGTCCTGCCACATCTTACCCAGCACATTGGCCTTCTTCTTGATCTTGAGGATCCAGCAGCCGCCCTGCGGGAACGCCTCCCACATCGGGGCGCAGTTTTGCTGGTCGCGGAACAGGTACAGGTTCACGTCGCGGTTCAGCTGCGACGGACGCTTCACGTGGATGTAGTGGCTACAACCAGCGAAACACCACACCATCAGAATCAGCACCGTCGACTCCAACACCTCTCCCATCTTCATGAGCATCAGCAACTCACCGCCAGAAGTCCTCCACCGTGTTGAAATTCGCAATCTTCTGCAGGTTCGACTGGTACGTTCTGCTCAGCAACAACAACACCGTTAGCATTGCAACACCAGTGCAATTGACTGCAGCATTGAGCCTCACCCCACGTCGATCTTCTTGGGCATCTTCTTGTCGTACCTGCGTAGTGCAGCAGCATCAACACACAAAGCACCAGTGAGCAGACTCCTCTCTCTCTATTCGCCCCCATGACACCTGCATCCAATGCACGCACCAGAGCGACCATCCCGTCTGCAGCGGGTGCTCCTCCTCCTCCCCCTTCTCGACGATGGCGGGCGCGGCCGCCACCTCCTTGTTCGCAACTGTCGATGATGTGTCAACCGCCAGTCAATTTGGTCCACAACAAGAGAGCACAAGGTCAGTCAAAGTTGGTGGCAAAAGTTGCGCTGTTGCAGCGCAGTTGCGGGCGCGTTGGAGGCGCCCAGCGGCGGCGAGAGGCAGAGCCGCAGCAAGCAGAGAAGGTGGCAGCGACAGCACGTACGTTCCTCGCCAGCCATAATTGTCCTCAACTACGTTTCGTGGTGTGTAGCGTACACAGTATAGGCAGACCTCTAAGTACGCACATGGGCGAACCTGTCGACAAAATAGAGACCCAGTCCAACTCGCGATGACCAAATTTTGAGCCAGAGAACAAGAGATGCAAAACCCAAAAGACACTGGGACCAAGCACAAATGTACAGTACAATATGACACGGTGGACGGTCCACCGTCTGCTCCGGTGTGTTTACTGTAGGTAACTTAGTTAGAAGATTCGTGTGGTGCTGGTGCCACCAGTGGTGGCGGCCTGAAAACAGCTGCAGAAGCACTTGTGTACAGCTTCATTTCGGCTGGGTGCCTGACCTGTTGATAAGTTAGTTACTCGAGTGAGAGTGCGTGCTGGTAATACAATGTTGGGATATTCCTGGTAGTGCGACGGGTACCGTTGTACGGACAGCCCAACAGGGATTAATCCTGGTATCCGTGCGGGACGTATTTCGGGGCAGATTTCGACTATATTGATTTTTGTATGTATGTGATAGGCCTCTGGTCACATTTCGGGGCATGTGTCTTAACTATAGGATACCGCATATCCCCTACTAAGTACGCAAAGATATCACGATAGATTGCTCCCGCGAAGCCGAGTCATACACCTTTGCGCGCGTGTGAGAGTTCGCTTGAGCACCCCCTCGGTTTTCCTCTTCGTGGATACAGAGCCTCGTTCCTCTTTTGCTATCTGTTTACCGCTCGCAGCAGAAGCACACGCTATGTTTCTGTCGTGCAGGCTCGTCATTTCTTGCGCAATCTCCTCGCAGGGAGCAGACCGAGCTTTGGCATCAGCTTTCGCGTGTGCAGCGGCAACCATAATCTCGCAGTGTAGATAAACACCGTGTGGCGGACTTGCTGTTGGGGGATACACCGCTTATTAATAGTGGGCGTGTATTGCTCTCCTCTGCTACAGTACTTGGCGCAACATCAATGCAAACTCCATGTTGAGCGCAATATTTTTATTATCTCGACCAGCCCATGATAGCCGCCTTCCGAAATGTACGCAAGATCGGGTGCGTGCATAAGGCTTTCATGACGCTGTCATAAAAGCTTACACGAGACCTTGTAGGCCGCAGCTGGTTTTCGGAGTGGCATACCGCCGCTGACAGCAGCATCGAGCGGCGCTCGCTGCTGTCGTAGCGCAGCAGCGCAGATGCTGCCGAGATCTCCTTGCTCTTGTTCGGATCCTGCTCCTTCGCCATCGAAGTGCACAACGGGGCGCAACGCGCGCGTGTTCGGGTAGGCTGTGGCTGTCGTCTGGCTGCGCATATGAACCATTTGGCGGTGGCCCGGGCCACCGCAAAAAAAAGACCCCCGATCTGACGGCTTGACCGGCATTCCCGGGCCGACAGGCCCGGCGGTTGCCGCCACCCGAAGGGTGGCAAGGTGCCCGCCCGCCCGCTCGAGTTTTGTAACTCTTTACGTTTTTCTAGTTTAGAGTTCTCGTCAAAATGAGAGAGAGGACGGCTGCCCGCGACGCAGTGCTGGAAGCGATTGCGCTGAGGACGTTCCCCCCTACGTTGTCCTACCCAGAACAACACAAGCACGCGCTCCTGTCGACGTGGCTGTCCTATCCTACGTTTACGTGGGCGCCGGGGTGTTTAACAGACACGCGGAAGCATTCTTGTGTTGTCGAGGGATGTTTGTGTACGCCTGCGGTGATGGAGTACACAAGTCGCATGGTTCATGATATCAAGCTCAAAACAGTTTTGTATTATGCACGGTATATGTGTCTAAGGGCAGATCGTTCTCTACAATAGACGACGAGTATATATCCTCGTCGAAGGTAACCCTCCTTGTGTTTCCCTATTTACTGACTTACAAATTGACGAAGTCACGCGTGAGCATTTGATGCAGTTTGCAGCAGCAATACCCAGGTCCGAAGGCAAGTGGACCAAAGTTTTGGAAGAGTACGCCATCGTTTTTCCAGCCACCAAGCTAAGTGCCGAAAACCTTCGCTGCCACGTAAAAGAACACGCAAAGCTCGTAAAACAGACCCGCTACTCAACACGCCAGCATATTCAAACAGTCAGGTCAACACACTACCTGAAACCGGTTTGGACGCTCGTGAGGCTTCAGAGACGAAGAAGCGCCCAGCCTGTCAAAGCTGCCGTGACGCAAAACGCAAGTGCGGCGTGGGCAGCAGAAACTTGAAGTGCCAGTATAAACAACAACCACAGTGCACGATGTCATCATTCTTCATTATCTCAACAGACAGTAGCTCTGATACCTAGCATTCCAACCAGCATACATATTCTTCACAGCCAACACAACAAACACAAGTATTAGTGCATTTACGCAGCATGCTACACAGCTAGCAGGTAAAAATCCATACAGGAACCTCTCTCTACCTTAATTGTCGCCACCGATATCTCACAGCGACGAGGGTACCTATCGCCACGACGATAAGCCGCATTCACTTATCGAGCCCATGTCGACGAGGTGCCTTCCGCCGGCAGGTACCTACGCATTCGTCTGGGCGTGCGTCGCTTGATGTTGACGCTGCTGCACGAGCATGAACTGCAGGTACTGGATCTGCTGCAGCCCCATGGCCTGCAGCTTCATTAAGACACTCTGCCTGTACAGATTGTGCTGCTGCTGAGTCATGGCTGGCGTCTGGCCGAACAGCATCTGCGTCGCCTCCGGCGTCAGCTGCGCGTCGAAGCCCCGAGTCTGCGTGGCCTCGTCGCTGCTGCTGCTGGGCCTGGGCGAGTAAGATGAGTTGACGTAGCGTGTTCTTGTCCATATTGCCCTTGTTCTCCCGCTCGAACGAGAAGTCGAACGCATTCGTTGCCAGACGCACCGATCCCATATCGACACCGTCAGCACGACACGGTGCCAGGAACGGGTGGGCAATAGCCTCGTCCACTGTGATGCGCTTGCGCGGGTCGAACTGCAGCAGCTTCTTCATGAGGTCCTGCGCCTCCGCGACCTCTGCGTGGGTCTGCGGCTTGAGCTCTCCGCACTCCTCGGCGCGCTGGCGGGGGCACTCATGAATGAAACACCACGGGCTCGTCGCTGCCCGCGTCGCCGTCCTTCAGGTGGCTGCGCCAGCGGCTTGTCGTCGCGGCAGATCTTGGTCTTCGTGACTGCAGGACAAAATGGCTACATGGGCTCCTATTGGCCAGTTATTCTCGGGGGGCTCGGGCGGACGCTGGTGCCAAACGGTGCACAACGGTGCATAACGGTGCCCGACGGTTGCAGGACAATCCCACGAATACCGGTCAAGCCCCCCCCCCCCGATCTGACTTAATTATTTTTTTGAGAGGTCGCAGATGTCACATTGAAAGATCGGACAGGCAACGAGCGTGCTTCCATGCTCAATGCCCCCACAAGACCTAGCGGAGTCAGACGAAACCAAGGCTAACCAGAGTCCCGCGAGAGGACCCCACGGCACTAGAGCGGGCGTTTGCTAGACTTGGTGAGGCACTTATCTCGCTGACCATGAAGAAAGTTAAGTCACTTTCGTTCAAGTATTTATTGATCCTATAACAATACCTAAACAATATTGCCAGGCATCAACAAATTAGGATATTGTGCCTATATCCTTGTTAGGCTACAACTGGGCAGTTTGGAAATCTCTAATTAGGCACTATGGAAAGTATATAGAATAAAGTATGGTGCCGAAGATTCATATGTTCAAAACGAGGAATCAATACATGTACCAGTGATTCACCAGCACTGGCAGCCTTAGACGTTTGCAGTCGATAGAGACGACTCGGCCAGCGACACCAGATCGAAAACTGCGTCACGTGCATTTGTCTTCCATAGAGAAGTTGGTGAGTCTCGTGTGATGCTTGTTCCGCATGTGTCGGAGGATGCTGAAGTCGCACTGCACCGAAGGCTTTCCTCACCAAGTCCACGGCCTCACTGCCCACACCCCAGGCGGGCTCTTCTTATACAATAAACCGTACCGTATTCCACAGGTTCTCTGCAACCGTGTAAAAAGTTCACTTCAAGTATAGGGGTAAAAAGTAAAAAGCTGTAAAAACTCTCCACCCTGGGATAGACTCTGAAATTTTCGCGCGCATTTGTGCGCGCGCTTTTTCGTTTGACTGGTTCGCATTCGAGCTCTTCCGTGCCTATAGGGCTCATATACCTATTTTGCCCGCTCAATGCGGGCAGTTCCTCATCAGAATGAGCGGAAGCTCGAGGCTATTGAGAGAGCCAAGCGCGAAGGAGTGTCCAAAGACCTTGCGAAGCGGTACAACGTAAACCGGGTTACGCTCTATCGTTGGGTAAAGAACGAGAGCGCTATTCGCTCCGCTAAACCGTCGAAGACGTACGCCAAGAATACGAAACGCGGCCCCCCAGTCACTTTCCAAGCGATGGAGAAGCAGTAAGCGATGTATTACTATATTTTCGTGTATGCAATTTAACTTAGTTATGCTAATTGGCGTGGGGCAGGTTGTTCGAGTGGGTAAAAGTGATGCGACGCAACAAATCCAAGTGCAAGTTTTTTCTTCTGCGCATATTGCTACATTAAGGATTCGGCTTTACTAAGCTTCGGCTCTGTAGGTGTCACTACCGAGTGCCTCATGATCATGGCGGCACGGTTTGAGCCGCGATTCCTTAAGGACCGCAGCCCCGCAGCTGCAACTGAGTATCTGCGGCGCTTTAGACGGCGCCACAAGCTTTCGATCCGTCGGATCACGCATCGAGGGACCAAGCAGCGCTCAGATTTGGAGGTATGCGTATCACTGCATTTGATTTGTTTTTATGGAGGAAAACGGAAAGCTAATTACTACTTTGCATGGTGCTCTTTATATCGGTATAGGTTGTGGCGGCTTCGTTCGGTCACTCGATGCGCTACGCATTTGAGCACGACAGTGCTGTATCCTTTGTGGCTGGTGACGAGAAGTACGGCCAGGTCTTTAATATGGATCAAACCTCGATTTATATCGATATGAACCCTACAACGACCATCACTTTTCGTGGGGATCGCAATGTTGATGTGCTTCAAGGTGAGTGGGTACGCATAACACTTTTTGCTAAAACATTCTAACCTGTAGTATTAGGCATGTCGGAAAACTCGTTTCGAGCGTCAGTATTTTTATGTGCCTCAGCAACAGGAGTCAAGCTTTGCCCGCTGATTGTCTTTAGCGGTACCCCAGGCGGCCCAATTGAGGAAGAGCTACACGCGCACCCGCTATACAGCAAAGAGGTGTTTCTTGCGGTGCAGAAGAAAGGATACTGTGACGAACGCGTCATGCATATCTGGATCAACGAGGTACGATGGCGCCAGTTCTTATTCTCCCTACCCAAATGATTGATTTGTGTATGCGGTGGCGTTGTAGGTGTGGCGACCGTCGGTGACGTCGTCAAGGGTGCTTCTATTAGATAGCCTAAAGACTCACAAGATGAGCAGTGTGCGGACCGAACTGGAGGACTCGCTTTCGACAGAAGTCGAGTTTATTCCACCCGGAATCACGGGTCTCGCGCAGCCTATGGACGTCGCTGTCATGCGGACGTTCAAAATGCACTGCCGCAGCCTCTACGTGAAGTACCACCTGACACATGACTTTTGTTCAAGTGCACCGGAGCGTCGGCGGCTAATAACGGCAATTGTTGTGACCGCGTGGAGCCAAATCGACCCAAGCGTTATTCGAAAGGGGTTCATTAAAGCCGGGTTGGTTCCCGTTGGACCTCGAGAGAAAGATGGCTCCTTTCGTATTGACGCACCTTCTAAAGATATAGATACTGGAGATGAAGTCGACGAAGAAGAGAGCAACTAGATCACCAAAATATATTCTGCATGTAGTGCTTATCCATGTTTTTCCTCATGTCATTGCGAATGTCTGCCACGAGGTTGGAGGTTGGTCATTAGAGGGGTTGTCATTTTAATATGTGCCTCGAGGTTGGAGGTTGGTCGTTAGAGGGGTTGTCATTTTAATATGTTTGTCGTGGATCGTACATTTTACGAGCGGTTGCAATAAACCCATGGTTGCAGAGAACCTGTGGAATACGGTACTATTACGATAAGTAAGTTAAGAAAACGACTTCGTGTAGTGTATCCATCACACTGGCTAGCGAATCGGCAGCAGCGCGGTCTTGGCACGGTCATTCACGCCGAGATATGCGTAGCTGGGCTTGCTGGACGCGACGTTGGCGCTATTAGGGGTGGACAGGCTGGACAGCACCACCCTTGAGGCTGAAACACCTCAGCGCGTTCAGCTCCATGTCGTGCATGTGGTGCGTGATCTCGCTTGACGACGGGAAGTCACCGTCATTCTAGGATTGATTTCAGGACATGAAGTGCTACATGTAAGACTCGATCAACCATAGTCTTAATTAACGAGACGACAAGTGTCTTATAAACCTTCGCGCTTGTGGTCATTCTACGTTTTTAATGCCTGAATCTCGTTCTATTCGTGACCAAAACGAGCACAAAACTTGTAAATAGCTTCGACTACCGGTCTGGCTTCCAGGTTGAATCCTTAGCTCCATTTCATAGCGGCGTATAAGGTATTGTCATTGAGTACACTGCTTTTTCTCTGGGTTATTGTCCAGGTGAGTATCGCTGACATTGCGGATGTTTAGCGTGCCGCGGGGACATCCGCAATGTCAGCGACACGAGTTGGTCGACTGCAGGCCATATTGCAGTCGTGGGGGGAGACGAAGAGCTGGGGGTGATTGGGAAGGGGCTTTGGGGTGAATTCTAGAGGTTAGAGTGGCGCAATGCATGTTTAAAAGTGAAAATAGCGATGCAACTACTGCATTGGTGCCGAAGAAAATCATAAAAACACTGTCACTTAGCTTGAAGCCATCGCTTTCAACAAGGTCTCCGCAAAATCTCTATTTAGGCAGTATGGATGATTTATGTAACGAACGCAAGGTCTCCGCAAAATCTCTATTTAGGCAGTATGGATGATTTATGTAACGAACGCCTAGTTTGTTGATGCCTGAATATTGCATATTGTTTGGTGGGACCAGTGTGGTGAGGTGCGGGCAACTTCCCAGCGTCCAGAATATACCTTGAGCTAAACTTGAATCAGCAAACCTTGGGTCTGAGCTCAGGGGTCTCAGAGTCTCAGAGTCTCAGCTGAATGACCTCAGCTGGACTCGACGAAGACTCAGTCGACACCTCCGAACTCGACGAAGACTCAGTCGACACCTCCGAACTCGGACTCTTGGCTTGACGCGGCGTGTGCGCCTCCCTTGCGATCCCCTTGACGGTTCTTGCTGGGGCTACGCTTTGGGCCCAGACGTCAGCCAACCACGTCCACTTGTTCCTTGTCCAGTCGTCCTTGGATGTCCTCCAAACGAAACCTGCTCCCCGCTTAACAGGCCTTCGCTCGCACGTGTCTTGACCCGATTTGCCCCGGGGTTTTCCTTTATATAGACACGAATCCACACGCACTTGTCTGCTCCTTCCGAGACTGCAGACCCAGTCTCCCTTGCTTCTCCTCTTCCTCCAGGCTGCTCCAGCTGAGAGCCGCGTACACAGGTCTTCACTCGCCCCCCGACCTAGGGTGGCTCCGAGAGTTGGCTCCGCTGAGCCGGTCTTGATCCAGGGTTCTCGCCTCTGCACCCTGGGACTCCCTTGCGGCACTCAGGCTGAGCGCCGCGTACACAGGTCTTCACTCGCCCCCCGACCTAGGGTGGCTCCGAGAATTGGCTCGGGATGAGCCTGTCTTGATCCAGGGTTCTCGCCTCTGCACCCTGGGACTTCCGCGCACCACGTCTTGACGTAGACGAAACGGTCGAGCGGGGAACCACTATCCCAGGCTCAGCGCCACACGATATCCCTCCAACAACACTGAGAACCACTATCCCAGATGTTGTTCTGCCTGAAACCTCAGAGTAGATCGCCTTCTACCCGAAAATATGAAATACACGTCGAGTACAGTCGCCTAGTTCGACCTGTCGCCGTGTAATGAAATGAAATAGCCAAATGAGTACCCCTTCACACCGAGGTACACCCACAAGGACTATATGGGGCTTGAGTTTTGGTTGAGTCTCTTCTCAGACACCCTCTTCCACAGCAACACACTTAGCACTGCGGCCTTCGGGGCAAATTCGATTCTGATTAATACTTTACACATGCAAACAAAGACCTATCAAGGGGGGGCGCTCGGCTTCCTTCGGAGCGCACCCAAACAAAGACAGAAAGATATTATGGCGAGCGGCCTGCAGTCCCTTCGGCATGCGGCCCTTCAGCGCTGTCTTGGCTCTCAGGAACCTGCGGTGCTCTGAGTCCCCACCTGGATCTGAGCTCAGCGATTGGCTGAACCTCATTAAAGTCACTCGTGGCGTCAGCAATCTCGTGATCACCTGTCAGCAAACTTCTGATCACATGTCGGCAGACCCGTGATTACATGTCGGCAGACTTGTGATTATCCCACACTCCGTGCCTCTGATTGGCTGAAGGATGCGCGTCACGGGGATGAGACAGTGCGTCACCTGGGTTCGAACATGGGTTGAGCCTGATTTATGGTCAGTCATCATTTGATGACCGCCTCTTCGCAGCGACTGTTCCCAGAACTTCATCGCCCATATCCCTTCTGAGCCTCTGAGCCTTCGCTGAGTCACCACCTGAAGCGTCTCCAAACGTCCACTACCATCATGCTGAGTCCCACATGGACTGCGAGAGACTCCGCTGAACCTCCAAACGACTCAGAGTGTCCTTCAATGTCCTCCTCTGAGAGTCCACAGGGTTCTGCTGAGAGTCCGCTGGCTCAGCGAACGATCGTTTCCGCTGAGCTACCAGTCACAGCGGGGACGAGTCGGCAGTTACAGATGTCACACGACAGCTGGTCATATTTCCACCAATCACCACCCGTCTTGATGGGTGCGGAGGGGGTACGGCGGCCGAGCGAAAGGTCTGCTGGACCTGAGATTCGAGCGTACCTCGTCACAACCGTCCCTTATGAGACCCGGGGTCAACGAGTTCAACTGCGACTTGATCTCGGCTCTCATAATCGAGGATGCCGTCAATCGCCCCGTCCCGTCCCCGTCAACTCTTGCCGAATCTGTGGGTCATTCTCCCTCAACACTCAGCGGCTTCACGGCCCAGACTGCAACCACATTCGCAGTTCGTCCGCCCTGTACCCAAGCCTATGTCGGACAACCTCGCCGCTGCACAGCAGCCCGCCGCCTCTACTTCCGACGGCGGTGGGCAAGCGCCGACGTCACAAGGCACTCCTGCGGCTCTCGCAACGTCTGCTTCGTCCACCACCACTTCAAGCGCCGCGCAGGGTGGCGTCAGCGACTCGGGAGTAGCGTCTACAGGCACGGGTGATTCTGCCAGCGTGCTCCCTGCGTCCAATGCTCTCCTAACGGCTTCTAGCGGCGCAACCAGCGGCATCAGTGTCACGTCGGAAGCGGCGGGAACGTCCCTCACACTGCCGGCGGCCACCAGTACGCTTCTGGCGGTGTCAGGGACTTCCACGCCGCTCGCTCCGGTGCCTGCCGCGCTGTTGCAGTTGGCAGCAGCTGCCGGGGGAAGTGCTGCCATTCCACTCGCCTCCACCACGCTGCAATCTGCTTCCACGGTGCAATATACACCTGCACTGGGTGTCTTGACACGACCAGTGCCCAGTGTTGGTGCCGGCGTGATACCTGCACCTTCCGTTGCTCAAGTACCTGCGTCCATCTACGACATTCGGCGTGGAGAGACACTGGTGGGCATACCAGACGGCCTTGCGCATTCCGTCCCAGTCCCTCACTTCTCAGAGGAAGAGTTGACCAGGTTGCATGCTCTTGGCAGTGCTAACGCCCAGCTCCTCCAAGCAAACCCGCTTCGGCCCGTCAATTTCTCTGACGCACATGTCCGTTTGGCTGCTGAGCGGGAGATGCTCGCGTTGGTTCGTTGCTATGGAGTGGAAAGCTTCGCTGCTCGTGTCATGAATACCACCCGTTTACTGCAGCTGGCCACTCAACTCATCTTGGTCTTGGAAGCTAAGCCAACTACCCAGGCGGATTCTCGGACATTGATCTCCATGCTCCGGACTGAGTGCGCTGGTCTGGTAAGCGCGTTGTCCCAAGAGCGTCAAGCGCATGCTGCTACGTCTCAGTTGCTGGAGGACGAGCGTTCTCGACTTCAGCAACAGACATCAACTGCTACCACACTGGCCGAGACTGACGCGCTGAAGTCTGAAGTGAACAAGTTGAAGAGCGTGGCTGGCCGGCTCAGCTCTGAGAAGTCTGACTTGCAGGATCAGCTCCTGACTGTCACTAATAACTTCGCCGAGCTGCAACGAAAGCACAACACCACCCTTCGCCTCGTCGGGGATCTGGAAGCACGGCTGTCATCGGCTAGCGCTTTTTCGCCAGACAAGCTGATGGATTTCATCGCTGGAGGTGTGACGTTGGGAGGTCACTGGAAACGGCTTCACGAATTGTTGCGACTTTATCGTGATGGATCTCCGATTCCCCCAGCTTTTCGGACTTCCATCCGAGTCTCAGCTAGAGACGAAGATACAGATGACGTCGGTCCATACGTGTTGCAGGCGGATTCGCGCTCAAGCTCACATTCTGCTGGTTCGCAGTCTTCGGCTCCGACTACTCCAAAAACCACTCAGCCTGCAACGCCTCCCTCAACTTCGTCGACAACTCCCAAACCTACCATCTCTTTCCGAGATAAGCCGGTTCGTCAAGCGAGACGGCTGTCTCTGACTGGGTCGCCGCCAAAAGGCAGTCCTTCTCGGGGTGCAGGAACAAGTCAGCCTAATCCTGCCCCGATTGATCTAACTGGATCTGCGCCTAGCACACCCCGTGGGACGCGTTTGATGCGATTGTCGGACCGAGCGAGATTGCAACACCGGCCGAGCGTCCTCCGGCAGTTGAAGGTCCGGGCGTTAAAACGATCTCCGGATCAAGTATCACTGGTTTGCGCTCGTCGTGCGGTTCCTGCTCCGTTCTCGTGGGACAAGATTCGAGCTGATATCCGAGAGCTCTTGCTCGCTGGCGAGTCATTCTGGGATGCCGTAGCAGAAGCTCGGAAGAGTCACATGCTCCATGACCGGTTTGGGAAGCGGGCGCTGGTGGACATGTTGGTCTCGGCAACTTACTGGCAAGCTCTGGATCGGACTCCGTGGATGAACTTCGTCCCGGAGGTGTATTATCACGCTGCTCAGGAGAAGCTGGAAGATCCGGCCATGTCTGAAGTCCCAGAGTTGTGGGAGCCACTGCCCATAAAACCAGCGCCTGGTTCCCCCGACAGCAGCCTGAGCTGGCTCCACTCTTCTGATGACGATGAGGACGACGACAAGTTCGACCAAACGTATCACGGCAAAGGCAACGCGCCCTCGGGCTCAGCATTGGCTGGTTCCAAGTCAAGTGCCAGCGGCAAACGTCCGAGGTGTTCTGGCTCAGCGGGCAAAGGTTCGGCGACTAAAGTCGCTAAGACTTCGACTCAGAGTTCAGCGGGGTCCACCAGTCGTCCCAAGGCCAAGCTCCCTGCTCCTCTCCCAGACGATGGCATGATTGAGCCGCCTAAGAAAGGCAGTTGGTGTCACTATGGGATCAAGGTGCAAGCCCTCAACCACCAGACTGTGGGTTTTCCCAGCTATATGCCTGTCCAGCCTCTTTTGCAGCACCTCCACGTTCGCTGGGCTCCCATTGAATACTGGGAAGTGATTCAAACGTGCCCGTGGGACGACATGTGGCAGGGCCGTGTTTCGACTCTGGTCTTCTTCAAGTTCAGTGAGATGTATCCGGAAATGGTGGAGGCAATCGAGCTCGTCCTGAATTTCATGAGCTCCAGCGCTTCCGCGTGCCGCCGCCGATCGATGAGGACCCAGGGATACAACTTATACCCTGAGCCCTCGATCTTCAGCTTACACCTGAAATCGTCTGACATCTCTAAGATGCGGAATGGACCATGCCACAGATGAGCAAACTTCTTAGTCAAC
The DNA here is from genome assembly GCA_033557925.1 of Phytophthora x cambivora. Classification (NCBI taxonomy): domain Eukaryota; phylum Oomycota; class Peronosporomycetes; order Peronosporales; family Peronosporaceae; genus Phytophthora; species Phytophthora x cambivora. The sequence goes on along the minus strand of JAUCEB010000011.1, from coordinate 10,149,984 downwards.
CCAGGTTGGACTCGAGCTAGATACAGCCAGACTGCGTCGCCAACCGCGAAACCTTTCTTGAGTCTCTCAGACAATTCTTGCCAGATCTTAGTCTGAACCTCGGAGCGTTTAGCTTTAGCCTGAGCTTGTAGATCCTTTGCCCAAGCTTGAGCGTACTCGTACTGGCGCTGAACTCCTCGACGCCACTCGTAAGCAGTCTTCTGGTCTAGACCAGTTGGTCGAGGGCCAAGCATAGCTGATACCGTACTCTGAGGGTCCCAACCATGAACTAAGTAGAACGGGGTATCGAGACGAGTGGCATCGAAAGACGTGTTCAACGCCCACATCAATTTCTCCACCTGGTCGTCCCAGTCGCTTTGATCAGGCTCGGCCACATAAGCTCGGACGGCTCGGATTACTGTCTGGACTGATCTCTCTTGTTGTCCATTGGCTTGAGGTCTGTATGCTAGAGTAGCTCTCTGTCGGCTTCCCAGCATCTCTCTAAACTTCGCGAACACTTCACTCATGAATCTAGGATCGCGATCATGGCGAATCATCTCGCTAGCACCAAAACGCTGATATACCCTTTCCATATAGGCTTCCGCGACTTCCTGAGCTGTAGTCGAGCTCATCGGTTTACAGATCACAAAACCTGAGAACATGCACTGGAATAGCAAAAGAAAGACATTCCCGCGGTCGGATTTGGGCAGATGGGTCACAAAATCCATAGAGACTGCTTCAAACGGCCGAGTTGCCAGAATATTTCCCGGCGACGGGCCGGGATTGGGCGGAGCTCCTTTAGCAGTCACACAATCCACACACTCTTTGACGAACCGTTCCACATCTGCGTACATTCCAGGCCAATAATATTCTCGGCGTAGCCTCTCAAACGTCCGGGTGATACCTTGGTGGGCACCTTGAAAATCCTCATGACTCAGATGTAGAAGATCAGCTTGGAGTGACCGAGGCACTACCAGCCTTAAGATGTCAGCCTGATCCCGTGGACGATTTGGGGTGGCTCGGCTTAGGTAATACAGAGCTCCTCGAGAATCCAAGACGAACTGATTTGCGATTTTAGCCACATCTTCGGCTTCAGCCGAGGACAGTTCAGTCAAGTTTCCTTTCAAATAGTCTCGGAGCCGTTTAATCCAGAGCTCAGACCCTTGCTGGGTCAAGATGCGACGCCATCTCTCAGCAATAGCTGTGGCCGGGGTCGCAGTTTCAGGGGAGAACCTAGAGATCTCCTCTCCAGGCTCTACTTCTTCAGACTGTGACGCGTCCCTGTTCTCTTCTGCAGCTTCTTCCTCAGCTCGGGCTTGGTTTCGGGTGACTACAAATATTCTTGCGTCCGGCGACAGCGGGTCAGCTGCTTGGGTCAGTGATTCCGGCTCCGGTACAATTTCCGACCTCATTTCAGCTGAACCGCTGAGTCCACTGTCAACTACGAGAGGTTGTTCTCGGACCAATTTCTCTGCGATGCGATTCAACTGCTTCAGCTGGGCCAATTCCACGGGATTATCCAAGGTAAGTGCACACCGCGCCACCAAAGTCTTTGACGTCAAATAATCGGCGGCAGCGTTGAATTCTCGCTTGACGTGAACCAACTTTACCGACTTAAACTTCTGGCGCAGCTCTTCAAATTCATTGAGTAGAATTTGGAGTCTCGGGTTCAAACATTGGATGAGCCCCTGAGCTTGTTGGATAGCAATTCGAGAATCCCCGACCATCACTACTTCCGAGATTCCTTTGGCCAATGCCATCTTCGTCCCTTCGATCAAACCATGGTATTCAGCTTCATTCACCGTGGCGTCATCAAAATGAAAACCTCGGGCTTCGACTACATCCCACGAAGGTAATTTCCACAGGATACAACCAGCTGAGCCTCGTCGGTCGGACATCTTAGCGGCGCCATCGAAACTGAGCAGCCAGCCTTCGTAGTCTGCTTCCAGCATTTCTAGACTGATAGGCGGAGCTCGAACAACTTGCCCCTTGGCTGGGATGAGATTCTCGGCCACTTGATCGAGTTTATCTCGGGGAGTAATACCGGCTCCCATGATTGCCGCTAGACCATCTTCATCTCGCTGGATCTTGTGGATTTCCAGCGGCCAAGGAGCCAGTCGTACTGCCCACTGTTCGCAACGTCCTTCGAGAGACCGTGATTTGAATATCCATTTCAGCACTGAGTGTCGAGTGTAGACTTTGATCAGTTTCGTCCCAACCAGCATCGTATAGAACACTCGGAGAACTCGGGTTAACACCACCACTTCCTTTTCAGCTGGGTGATATCGGAGCTCTTGATCGTGCAGCACTCTTCCTGTAAAGCGAACTGGGAAGATGACTCCATCATATTCTTGGCCCAAAACCGCGCATGCATCCCACGGGTTAGCATGAATGATGATGACGAACGGCTTCTCTGAGTCAGGATGTCTGAGCAGAGGGGTAGATACTATTTTCCGTTTCAGAACCTCGAAAGCCTCTTTAGCTCGACTGAGATCTCGGCCTGCT